>OX328124.1:112764677-114094677 GCA_946811695.1 Gonocerus acuteangulatus | reverse complement strand
ATAAATAGAGCCACTATAGAAATCTCATTTGTTAGAGGGATTGCATTTAATTGAATATATCAGAGGCAGATTAAATTTGGATTACATTGGGCAAAGTCCCTTAAAAATTAGATGCAGCTTTATATTTGTATGTTTAGACACATTCAGATTCTATTGGAACCAGACTAAAGTTGGATCACATTGAAGCAAATTCAGCCCTAGGCAGAGGTAAATGTCAGTAGCTCGGCTGACAGTGGACAAACCAGTGTAATTAACTGCCAGATTAAATTTAGAGTCCGACTAATAAATTCCTTAATAGGATGATTAATATTTAAATTACAGACACATTTAAATTAGTTTTAAATATAAGCAAATTTATATTTAATTGCATTTTACCAAGTTCCTTAATAAAGCGAGGACGGTAGAGCCGTCCGTTTTTAACGTTCACTAAGGAGAATCACTAATCAGCTTCAATGGAGCCAGATTAAATTTGTATTTCATTGATGCCAGTTACTCTATAAACAAAAGTAGCCGTCCATTTGGCTCAGTAAGGCCAATACTAATGAGGGTAAAAATGAAGTTTCACGCCCTCAAAACCGATTTCTTTCAAATTTTGTGCAATAACGTATTTTGATGCACTAAACACGAATACGTTAAAAAAAAAACCTTCGCATTTAACTAGGAAAGAAGTTATTAAGCACTAAAGTTAATAGAATAATTAATAGAATTCTATTAATTTTAACGAGTTGGATTGACTATGGTTTTGTTATCTTCTTGAGCGAGCGGAAACGCATAGCACGTATGCCCTTAAGCGACAGGTGACGACGAGTGAGGATGCCCTTAAAATTAACAATATTTTTGAATAAATGGTTTCTGAACATTTCAAATGAGATTTCTCTGTTTCCCAAAGTTACATATCTGCGCATGCGCGTGTTTACAAATACGCTGTTGACGCCTAGTTTTATAACCTTCCTAACAGTGAACTTTAGTGCTTAATATTATATTCTATTAATTTTAGCGATTTGGATTGACTGGGGTTTTGTTATCTTCTTGAGCGGAAACGCATAGCATGTATGCCTTAAAGTCGTCACAAATTTAGTTGTTTACATTAGCTCTCATAACCCGCATAACAGTGAACTTTAGTGAATAATAACTTCTTTCCTAGTTAAATGCGAAGGTTTTTTTTAAACGTATTCGTGTTTAGTGCATCAAAATACTTTTTTTTTTGTTTTTCGTTTTTAACGGCGCATCAACTATTTTGCTATTAGCGCCGGGCTATCTACAGGTTGCCACCCTTTTATAATGCCAACAGCACGTAGTCGGTCATCGATTCAGGTTCTGACCACGCCCGACATTGCTTAACTTCGGTGATCTACGGGAATCGGTGTATTCAACGTGGCTATGGCCGTTGGCAAAATACGTTATTGTACAAAATTTGAAAGAAATCGGTTTTGAGGGCGTGAAACTTCATTTTTACCCTAATGAGATTCTATGAGTGTTAAGGATGAAGGAAACACTCCTGTTTAGTCTACAATCATAACTGAAATACTTACTTATTAAACTCAATACATAACCTGATGAGCCATTTTACACATCTCTCTTACACGATAATAACTTCTTTATCATAGTAACAACCGCCATACAAAGAGATAGAAAAATACAATATATACAAAATGAGGTCATTACATTGCAATAAATGAATCTCATATTTTAACAATGAGAGCCAGATTAAATTTGGATTTCATTGACGCCAGTTCCTTTATAAACTAACAAAAGTAGCCGTCCATGTTTATGGCTCACCAAAGACAATTACTAATTAGATTTAATGAGAACTAGATTAAATTTGGTTTTCGTTGACGCCAGTTTCTCCATAAACAGAAGTAGGTGTCCATTTATATGGCTCAGTAAGGACATAACTAATGCGATTCTATGATAGCCAGATTAAATTCGGATTTCATTGTGCCAGTATCTCCATAAACAGAAATAACCGTCCATGTTTATGGCTCACCGACAGATAACTACTAATCAGATTTAATGAATGCTAGATCAAATTTGGATTTCATTGAAGCCAGTTTCTCCATAAACAGAAGTAGCCGTCCATTTGTATGGTTCTCTAAGGACCGGGGTAATTAAAATCAATGAGAGCCTGATTAAATTTGAATTTTATTGACGCTGGCTACAGAAGTAGCCGTCCATTGGCTTGCAAAGTTCTATTAATCTTGGAACTGAAATTTTGAACATCTATTCCATTAATTAATTTATTATATTAGCGAGGGATCATTTATGGTCAGATCTTGGATTGCTGAAGATTTTATCTATCTTTATACAATATTTTTAAGATAATGTTATTATGGAAAACCCCAGTTTATGCCAGTGTGATATTTAGTTCTGAACCTTAAATGAACCCCTGCTTGAAATAGTTTGTTTTCTATGTAAGTTAAGGAAGTCAACCAGGAAACAAGAAATTACTCAAAAAAAATCTATATCTATTGTAATGTAGCATTTACATTCGACAATTGAAGTTGTTAAGAATTTTGCCTAAGAAATCTTTACGCGTTGCCTCCAAGCAATTTGAATCGTCGCGTGCAAGACTAATCGTTCTATTAGCGTCCCAATGCAATTCTCACAACGCCCACCATAGAAACGTTCGCGCAGCTCGACCCCTGGAAGCAGAGCTCAGCTGGATGGCTGCTCTCACTTCGCACCCCTATGGCTTGTCTGCCAAGTGACGTAAAGGGATAAGGATATGGCTCGATTTCCTGTGGAAAGTATGATTCTCTCAGAAGTGTTGTGCTACTTTCAATATGGATCCTGTCTGTTATGGAGGACTATGCCGTCAGCCTTTCTAGTGTTTGATGTTTTAAAAATATTATTTCTATTTGGAACAACTATAAATGTTTTACGTTTTCAACAATTACGACTAAAAAAGGGTTGCTTTAGGTAAGTAGAAGGTATCAATAACATGGCCATAAACTTTATTTTAGATATTCATGGAAAATCAACAACAAACAACAGTAATTATATAAGTGATTTACATTATTAACAATTAAATGCAATTTTCTTTGCGTAAAAAGTATTGGAACACTTATAGGTTTTGTAACATTTTACATTAGATGATATCGTCGATACAAATGCAAAGTATCGAATGTGAAAAAACGTATTTTTCATTTTAAATCTTTACTGATTGTTGTTGGACTGATGGATGGCAAACTCTCGAAACTAAGTTCACACAGTGAAAGAAGGATGTAATTACTGTCAAAAGATAGAATCTGCCGACTATTTGACTGCCCAAAAGCAAAGTAATAAATAAAAGTATTTTCACTCTTGAAAGTGGTGATTTTCACATTCGTTAGTTTGGATTTGTATCGACGATAAGTTAAATTTTAATATTTGGTTAGCCCACTTCTATGTTTTATTTATTTTTATTTTAACGTCCATTATTATTAACTATGAATTTTTGGACGGGGTTTATGTTTTATAATGAATAAAAGTCTTCTTAGGTTTGGTGCCACTAAATTATAAGTAGTAACAGGAGAAATGGCATCCCATTCTTCTTGAATCGCAATTTTTAATTAATGTATATTTGAGACTTGCCTTTCACTTACTTTTCTTTATCGGGCTGAAGTCCGAACTTATAAGTGTTCCAATACATTTTACAAATAGAATATTGCATTTAATTGTTAATTATGTAAATTAATTACACATAGGTAGATAGATGTTAATTGTGTGAGCGTTTACGCGTTTATTTGTGCGATTTTCAAAACTAATGCAGCTTCTTCCTATAAACAAATCTTTCTTATCTCATTAATCGTGTATTCAGACGGCAAAATGCTATGTCGATTAAGATGGTAAAACATCATTAGTAGTTCTTGTAAGACATATTTTACGAACTTTAGCTATCTTCATTACAAATAAGGAATACATTTTTATGAACTTCAGTCAGAATATTTCACACACCATACGTTCTGACGATTACGTCCGAACTTCGTATCATAAGTATAGATGAAGGTTGAAAGTAATTTTTAAAAGTCCCTTCTTGGTTAAAAAGTCAACTACTCCGGGGTTTACAAAAAATATGGATAATTGTGTGCATGTAAATGACTGTATAGCTTATCCTTTTGTATTATACATGCGGAAGTTTGTATATTCGGACCTTCTTTACTCAATCACCTCGTAATGGTTGGGCGGATTTGGATGGAATATTGTGTACGGATAGTATATGAACTGGATTAGCATATAGACTACTTTTTAGGGGCTCGGAAAACACATAGTCCTCTATGTAAATATTTTGCTATTATTTAATCCTGTAAGTAAAAAAAAGAAAAAAAAAAGTTTAAAATAACACACATCATTGGAATAGCGAATGCACAAAACTATTCGATTAAAAATGAAATAACTATAAAATCTTTGTTATTTTTTATTTGTAATGAACAGATGACTCAATCATTTATTTAATTTTGGGACCCTTTTCAACTGTGTTGCAAGTTTCAGCTTTGGTCCATTGAAAGGGACATTTTGAGAGTTATATTCTAAACTTTCCAAATTTGACCAGGAATAAACATTTTATATCACCTGAGTCTTTGATAGAATACCTATCTATTGAACTGCTCATTCTTACATCATACTTTCTGTGTAATGCTCTGAAGAAATTCCAGAGAACGTTCAATCATATATTTAAATTGCAAAAACGTGTTCCACTTTCAGCTTTCAATAGTAAGGCACGAGTCATGAAGGCCTTCACTTCAACAGTCAACGGTTTCGCCTCGCCCTTCGGTCTGCATATTTCTAAAAATACTCTTCGCCAAACAAAATTTTAATTCACCTAAAGATAACCATGAACATCTGGATGAAGATTTGAAATTCAAGCCTGAAAATTGGCAATAGAAAGTCATTTATCCTAGAAACTCACTTTCCGACTATTTTGAATGGTATTATGACAAAATTCTGACCTGCAGGAACTGCGGCATGTTAGCGCTTTTTCGTTATTATCCCTATTGTCATTACGAATGCTTCGAATAATTTAATCTAAATTTAAAATTTAACGTCCATTATTTTTAACTACGAGAATAGAGGCAGTTAATATTTCGCTTGATATTTTCTAAAACGTTGAAACATATCCAATGAAATCTGGAAGAAATGCAAGATTTTAGACCCAGCATACTGGCAGTATCTAATGTGAACCGAATCTAATTTCTCCTCGCTGATTCTTAAGAAAAACTCTATTACTGACATGTTTCACTTTTAATTAACTTGTTGTTTTACTGAAATATAATTTTAGTATTAAATGTAATTAAAAAACAAAACAAAACAACAACCAAAACTGAGGAAAAAGCGGTAAAAGGAGTGATAGGAACACTTTCTATCATCTCTTCACCATCCGTCTTCTTAGTAACATTCGCTCTCCTGTGATAGTATATATATATATATATATATATATATATATATATATATATATATATATATATATATATAAAGCGTAGTAAATCAATATTATTATTATTATCAATATTATACGTAAGGACGTATTTCAGAGGTTCGAAATAATAAGCAGGCATTCATTCCTATAGGAAGAGAAAAACGCTAAATCCGAAAACACATAAGGTGAACATACACGTTCAGTTCGAATGTCAAGGGAGAGACTGCACAGTTTGAACTGGACGGATGTAGCACATACACGATAAGTTAATAAACCTCAAGGCAGAGACTACACAGTCCAGTCATAGTAGACCCACTGAATGTAAAGCAAATGCCCTCTTGACCATACACATTGGCCTCATTGGTCTGTACAGTTAATCTATTGGTTTTAGCGCGGTTCCTCCCTCCCCCATAGGGAGGAACCCCGCTTATAAGGTTAATTTCATGACGCAATCCGGAAGTGCCGGGTAGAAAATTTTGCGTTTCAAAACCCATAGAGACCGAAAATGATAGTGGTTAAAATTTGTAAATATATATATATATATATATACACATATATATATTTGTTTTGTTTTAAGTTTCTTCGCTGGGGTTGATATGATTGATTTGTGAGACGGCTTCTCTCTCCAGCGGTGTTGGTGTCGGGTTTTCACATCTTTGATGATCCGGGCCAGTTTCTTGTGATCATAGCCGTTGCTCACCAGATCTTTCGTGAGTTGTGCCAGTTCATTTTCTAAGTGTGTCTGGTTACTGCACAAAGTCAGGGCTCTATGTGCCAGTGTCCTGATCACACTCATCTTGTGTGCCATGTGATGGTGTGAGCTACGGAAGAGAGATGACGTCATCATCACGAAGGCGGATAAAGGGAATATGACGGTCATTCTCAACCGAAAAACCTATGATGAAAAAATGCAGGATCTATTGACACCAGATAAATATAAAAAAGACATAAAGGATCCAACTAAACGAATTGAAAATAAAATCAAGAAAATATTGAAACAGAGCAGCCTGGACGAAGCGAAAATTACAGAAATGACCCCCGGTGACTCAAGGATTCCCAGAATTTATGGTCTACCAAAAATTCACAAGGAAGGAATACCACTACGACCAATTGTTTCAATGATCGGGGCACCTACATACAGAGCAAGTAAGGTACTTGCCAGAGCTCTGAAATCGCACACAGGCCAATCTTTTTCCGCAGTGAGGAATTCTGTTCATTTGGTTGAGATCCTTAAACAGACGAAACTGGAGAAACAGGATATGTTAGTGAGTTTCGATGTGGAGTCCCTGTTCACCAATCTTCCAGCGAAAGATTCCATTGCCATCATCAAAGACAACAAGTTCCTGGAAGGCACCCTGATGGAATTAGCAGAACTAGTGTTAACTTCCTGCTATTTCCAATACAAAGGAACAATATACCAGCAGAAGGATGGCGTAGCTATGGGCAGCCCCCTATCACCAGTGGTGGCCGATATATTTATGGAGGATTTTGAAAGGCAACTCATGGAGAGGACTGAACACAAACCCAAGCTGTGGCTTAGGTATGTTGATGATGTCCTAGCAATTTGGCAGCACGGTGCAGAAGAACTTCAGAAATTTCTTCACTTTATGAATAACATGCACCCAGCCATCAAATTCACCATAGAAGAAGAAAAAGATGGCAAGTTGCCCTTTCTGGACCTCCTGATTATAAGAGGACACAATGGTGATCTGGAGCACACCGTCTACAGGAAGCCCACGGCCACAGGACGTTATCTCCACTCGGACTCACACCATCACATGGCACACAAGATGAGTGTGATCAGGACACTGGCACATAGAGCCCTGACTTTGTGCAGTAACCAGACACACTTAGAAAATGAACTGGCACAACTCACGAAAGATCTGGTGAGCAACGGCTATGATCACAAGAAACTGGCCCGGATCATCAAAGATGTGAAAACCCGACACCAACACCGCTGGAGAGAGAAGCCGTCTCACAAATCATATATATATTTGTCTGTTCGATCTGTAGCTCCCAGACGAATGGTCCGATTTTGATGAAATTTGGTACAAAAATCTTTCGTCTAATTTGAAAGGTCAAGTTCGTTAACCAGCAAAATCCGCCTACTGGAAGATGGCGTTTGGGGCGAAATTCGCGCAAAAAAAATCGTAACGCTTACCTTTTTGAGTTCATAAGCTTGTAAGTACTCGTTTTATATGCTTCTTGCGCTAGGAAAACGAATGAAACCATTTTCAAGGCGATAGCTTTAACCGTTTTCGAGAAAATTGGAAAAATAGTTTTTGAATACCGTTTTTGGTTTGGGTACTTAGAATCATGGGATTCAGTTGAAATATTTTCTGCATGTTCTAATTTCATTAAAAATAATATGTTGAAATTTTGGTTACGTTTGGAGTTAAGGAAGGGTTAGAATAAAATATTTTATTAACAGACATAAAAAGTTTTGGTAACTTTGTTTACTTTCCTTAATATCTCGAAAAAGGTTGAGAATCTTGGTAAACGGAAGAATACCATTAGAAAGCTTAATAAATGCTCTACAAAAAAAGGTTCTAATGAAAGTTTTGATTAGGCGATGTCAATCGGAGAAATAAGAGCTTAAAACTTTAAAGTAATTGATTTCGCTTATTCGAACTGTTCTTTTTATCTGTTTTTTATTCCTTGTTATTTTTTAATTGCTTATAGTTGGATAATTTATTTGAAAATAAAACAGGTTTGGAAAAATAAGAAAAACAATTTAATGTTAGAGATATGGATTTCCAAGATATAGCTTTTCAACTGCTTAGCGTCCTTCCTAGGGAGGGTTGTTTGTCTTTGATTTTGGTACTAAGTATTATGGGATACAGCTGAAACATTTTCTGCATGTTCGAATTTCATCAACACTAATATGTTGAAATTTTTGTTACGTTTGGAGTAAAGGAAGGGTTAGAATAAAATATTTTATTAACAGACAAAAAAAGTTTTGGTATTTTGTATACGTTCGTTAGTATCTCGAAAACCGTTGACAATCTTGGGAAACGGAAGATTACCAGTCGAAAGCTTACTAAATGTTCTACTAAAAAGATTCTGAAGAAAGTTTTAATTAGGCGATGTCAATCGGAGAAATAAGTGCTTAAAACTTTAAATTAATTGATTTCGTTTATTCGAACGGTTCTTTTTGTCTGTTTTATTCCTTGTTATTTTTTAATTGCTTATAGTTGGATAATGTATTTGACAATAAAACTGGTTAAGTAAAATAACCAAAACAATTTATTGTTAGAAATATAGATTTCCATGATTCCAAGACCTTGTCACTAGCGGGACATTTTCTAGTGTTAGCCGACCCTTCCAGGTAAGATCGTAAATCATGACCTTTCAAGACCTTTGAAGACTTTACTACACACAGGAATGGCGTTATTGACCTTAAGGGTTGACACGCCATTATAATAATTAATTAAAAAAAAAAAGACTGGTGGAACCAAAATAATAACTGCTTCTATTTTAATCTTTCCAAATTAGACTAGGGATATGAACGGAACCGCGCTAAGATGATGCAGTTCCTGCGAGACGGACTTTTTATCATTATACTTCGATGGACTGTACAGTTCAACTCTGTACACCAAAGTACGCGCACACATCTGCATTTCTGGTTACGAGCTTGTTTTCTTTAATGTCGACAATTAAGCTGTTCTTGTTACGCAATTATTTTTCATTAAAACGCGTATCACGAATCTAGAAGTATCCAGAATATTTTTTAGGGCGATCTAAAATTGGGTAAATGACTATCACGCTAATTGGAGCAAATCTACCAAATAGATTGTCTATTGATTGAGGTTTCTTGCAAGCTCCAATTATCGGCCGACCTTTATTCCTGTCCTCGTATATTTCTGTTTATATATATATATATATATATATATATATATATATATATATATATATATATATATTTATATTCTTGTTTACGCCGAATCAACTGGGCCATTAGCGCCGACATCCATGGTGCATCAGGGAATTTTCTCAATGGACTCTGAATTGAGAAAAATCCTCGCTCCAGGCGGGACTCGAGCCCCCATTTCCCACTTAGCGCGATACAACGCATTCAGAGAAAAGATATTTTATACCTTGCGTTGGCCTAGGAATAAAAAAAGTCCGTCACGCAGGAGCTGCATAACTAAGCACTTTCCTCAGAATTAGGGTAGTGTAGACTGCTTTCCAGAACAATTTGCTTAAAATATCCTACATAAATAAAATAAAAACGTAAATAGTTCTCTTTTAAATTTGTAATGAGTAACTGATCAATTATTAATTTGCTTCCACAGTTATGTTTACACATGGAACCTATTACACTACGTAATAAATACAAAAAACCTCATCTTATCGTATTTTGATCTAACGCAGGAACAGGATACAGTCACTCTAGTGGTAGAAAGCGCTCCTTGCGGCGGCTTTGTGAACCTACGTCTGGCGGGCTTTTCTATTGAAATATATTACAAACGGAACCCGCTTTCCGATTGACCGATTCAGCTCATTTTTACAACACTTCTTTCTCATGAGTTACCCACGACGTATACCGCGTTTCGATACAATACAGCAGAAATTACGACCGGTATGAGTATATTAGGAATTTGGGTCCGGAGTAAACCCCCCCTTCTAATGAACCGATTTAGTTCATTTTTATATCTCACTTTTCTCTCTATATTACCACTACGAATACCATGTTTCGTTGAAATATAACAAATATTACGGCTGACCATGTCAAATTAGTGTTTTGGGTTCGGGGTAAACCACCCCTTCCGGTGGACCGACTTTGGTGGTTAACGAACTCGTTTAATCGTTTGCTAATTGAATGCTATATACCAAGTTTCGTGACGAAAAAACAAAAACTCTGGCCGCTATCGTGTTAACAGGCACATATATATATATATATATATATATATATATATATATATATATATATATATATATATATATATATAAATTTTAACGGGGGTCATTTTCGGTGTCTACTAGGTAGGATCGATAAAGATTTGAAGAAATTTTTCAAAAATTCCGTCATGAGTCCAACCTCAATAGCTACTTTCCTACGGAGGAAAGTGCTAAGACGCACTGGAGCCCATGACAGAATGAGAAAATCATACTTGCCAAAAGATCGTCTATTTACTTGGCGTAGTCCTACCCGGACCATATCGTCCCTGCCGTGTCAAACTATCAAATATGAAAAATCTCGTTTTTCAGATTCGAGACTTTGCTCTTGGATTGTGGACGATACGGCTTGTCGTAAATTGTTGGAACTCTAACCCCTTTAGAATAGCCGTTAATGCCTTTAATAAAATATCGAATAAGACCATTTTTCAATATAAGAAAAATATGACTTCGTCAATGTATCGAATATGTTTGCTCGCTGGTTTGCTCCGATTTTCATATTCGATAGTTTGACATGGTTGGACGATACGTGAATAACAATAAGAAAATAAACTTATTATCAATTGGATTTTAATTAATTGCCTGTACGAAAAATATTTGTATACATATGTAATATATTGCATTTATATTCATGTTAATTCTTGCTTTAGTAGATCACCAATATTTTCTTCTCTCACTTCTTGTAGTCCTCATGCTGGAGTAATGGGGGTGCCCAAGGTGACACATCTTCCAGCCTTTCCTCGTCCAATGCGTTCGGAAAATAATACTGAACTTATCCATACGTGGATGAATATTTCATTTAAAGAATTAGACCATCTTGAGATCTTTAAAAGCTTGTTTTTTTTTTCGTCTGATAAATTGTTAATAATTGTAAGTATAATTGAAACGTCAATTATACTTACATATATTATATATATATACATTATATATATATATATATATATATATATATATATATATATATATATTTATATATATATATATATATATATATATATATATATATATGCTTGTCTGTTCACTCTATAGCAAGCTCAAAAATGGTCCGATTTTGATGAAATGTGGTACAAAAATCTGTCGTCTAATTTGAAAGGTCAAGTTCGTTAACCAGCAGAATTCGGCCACTGGAAGATAGTGTTTGGGGCGAAATCCGCGCAAAAAAAAAAATCGTAACGCTTACGTTTTTGAGTTCATAAGCTTGCAGGTACTTGTTTTATAGGTTTCTTAACATAGGAAAACGAATGAAACCATTTTTAAGGCGATATCTGCAACCGTTTCTGAGAAAAGTGGAATCAATGTTTTTGTAAGTCATTATTTTTTTGTGGGTACTTAGAATCGCGGGATTCAATTGAAATATTTTCTACATCTTGGAAATTAATCCCAACTAAGATGTTTAAATGTTGGTTATATTTGGAGTTAAGGAAGTATGCGAAAAAAAATTTTTATTATTAGACATGAAAAGTTTTCGGATCTTCATACATTTTTCGTAAATATCACGATAACTGTTTGGAAATAGTGGTAAGTGGAAGGTAACCATTCGAATGCTTACTAAATTCTCTACAAAAAAGTTTCTGAAGCAATATTCGATGGGGCAACGTCAATCAGAGATATAAGCGCTTAAAACTTAAAAAGTGTTTGTTTTGTTGTTTTGAACGGGTTTTTGTCTTTATTTATCTCAATTTTTAATTGGTTGTTTTTTTTGTTTTAAATTGCATTTATCAGTGAAATTAGTATTTTAGTAAAATAAGCCAGGAAACAGTGAAAGGTATTGGCAATAAGTTTGGAGTGGCTGTGGTAATCATGATGGCAGTGGCTAATCATGATGACGTATGCATAGTTTGTTTTGAATTTTCCTATCTATATAACCTTCCTCATAGCCTCCAGCTGCAGTAACCGTTATTTCTTATTTTATAGAAAGATTTAACCCAAGACAGAATGGAATTTTATTCGCCATGCAGCACATAATTCGTTTTACTGATATAATCAACTGATTATATCAGTAAAACGAATTTACTAGTAAAACAAGATACTTAAAATGACAACGAATTTTTGGTTGTTTAGAATACAGCCTTCTCATCAGTAGTCGAAGAGTAAGTACGTTTTCAGTACATAATTGTATTGACTTATACAGATTCAGAATTATCTGCTTCTGTGTAAGTTGGCTACTGTCAGTTTCCTGTGATTTGTGATGCTAATCTATTCCATATCTTCGAGATGTACGTAACCGCGCTAAGATGACGCAGTTCCTGCGAGTCGGACTACTTTTCTTAGAATAACTTATTACATTCTCACAGAGCATTATATTTATTTAACACTTACGTAACAGGAAACATTTCCCTGCAAAACCTTCTTACTGGAGGGAATAGAATGTTTTGCGTTTCCTCAAAATATAGTTTTAGCTTGATAAAATTATTCAAATAAAACACCAATAGTTAAAAATAAAAACACACACAAATAAAAAATCTAATAAACAAATAGCTGTTGTTACGTAAACAGAAGAGAATATGTTCCATTATTCATGCTTGAGCTCCGAAAACTGCCCACTCCATATGCTGTTTGCGGCAGTTCTGGTCATCCTATCGATATTTGCAATTCAAAACACGAATACTAAAAATACTCAGGTCATTGCTATCATCCTATCAGTATGTACGCAATTCTCATCGTTTTAACGCTCTTAGCAATGCTGTAACAAATTACACTTCCGTTTCCCATTTAATTCCGAAATCGTAGAAGCTACAAAAACCTGGTTATTATATCTGGGTGGGATTTATTAGGTTGCCAGAGATAATTTTTACTGGGGAATATTTTCAACCAATATAAACAAGTTTTTTTTATTTTATTTTTTTTTTTTAGCGCGGTTACTCCCTATCTCCATAGGGAGAACCCGCTTATGAGGTTGACCTCATGACGCAATCCGGAAGTGCCGACTAGAAACTTTCTCGTTTCAGACCCCATAGATCACGAAAATATAGATGGTTCAAAGTTGTATATATATATATATATATATATATATATATATTTATATATATATGCTTGTCTGTTCGCGCTCTTGCAAGCTCAAAAATGGTCCGATTTTGATGAAATTTGGTACAAAAATCTGTCGTCTAATTTGAAAGGTCAAGTTCGTTAACCAGCAGAATCCGCCCACTGGAAGATAGTGTTGGGGGCGAAATTCGCGCAACAAAAATCGTAACGCTTACGTTTTTGAGTTCATGTGCTTGCAGGTACTTGTTTTATATGTTTCTTAACATAGGAAAAGGAATGAAACCATTTTTAAGGGGATACTTGGCACATGTTTACAGTTGATTATAACAGTAATACGAATTTGCTAGTAAAACAAGATACTTAAAATGACATAGAATTTTTGGTTGTTTAGAATAGAGCCTTCTCAGCAGGAGTCAAAGAGTAAGTACGTTTTCAGTACATAATTGTATTGACTTATTCAGATTAAGAATTATCCGCTTCTGTGTAAGTTGGCTACTGTCAGTTTCCTGTGATTTGTGATGCTAATCTATTCCATTTCTTCGAGATGTAGGTAACCGCGCTAAGATGATGCAGTTCCTGCGAGTCGGACTTTTACTTTTTTTTAAAAATTATGGGCATTTAAAAAATTTCCTTGCGATCCATCGATCAGTACCGTTCGCTGGGATAATATCATAAGGTCGTCGTGTAGCTTGAGGTATTTGATGGAACTGCTTGTGGTATGGTCGAAATGATGGGTCTGTTTGCGACGCACCCAGTTACTTTGAAGTATCTGTCGTGATTTTAAACAGTGATTTTGGTACTTAATGATGAGCTTACAGGTTTTTTGCAGGTTATCTATTCCTTCTTTACATTTTATCTAAGGTTATTATATAAATATAGTAACCAAAAGTTAATATAGTAAAAAAAAGTATTTAAAAGCACTGCTATCACTACTAAAAGTAACTTTATTTTACTACTGTATTTATAAAATATGGTTTCTAACTAACCGTTAGATAACTTGTAATTGTAAGTAATACTTTTAGGCTCGTAAAGCATAAATGAATATAAGCAGAATATATTTCAGCAAGCAATATTTATTATTAAAAAGGTTAATATTATAACAATCAATGGTAATTGTGTAGTTAAAGGGGGCCTCCTCACAGATTTTTTTGTCCGGTGGTTCTTTACTATAATACTATAACATATTTATATTTATTTCGCATTAAGGGCATACGTGCTATACGTTTCCGCTCGCTCAAGAAGATATCAAAACCCTAGTCAATCCAACTCGCAGAAATTAATAGAATTCTATTAATTTCTGCGAGTTAGATTGACTAGGTCTTCTTGAGCGAACGGAAACGCATAGCACGTATGCCCAAAAGCGACAGCCTACGACAGGTGAGTCTAAATTTCAATTATACTTCTTCATTAAGGATTATTGCTCATGCGCATGTTTACAAATACGCTGTTTACGCCGCGAATATATATAAATATGTATAAACATATGTTCCCGGCTAAGTATAGAATCTAGGCATTCTATAGAATGCCTGTGTGGTTTAGGCAAAGTATAGAATGTTTTAGTTTCTACATCATATTACACACATTGCCGAGGCATTCTATACAATGCCTAGGCATTGTATAGAATACCTAGGTATTCTATACAATGCCTAGGTATTCTATAGAATGCCTGTTGCTTAATTAGCATTGTATAAAATTAAAAAGGTTTTGAGTATACTACATATACTTTACTTAGATACTTGAAGGAAATGACAACAGGTAGAATTTAGTGTTCAGAATCAATGCAAATCACTAAAATAAAATGCAATGAAGAGAGAGGTATAACTGAAGGAGAGCGTCCTCAGCACCGATTTTCTTCAAAGTTTGCACTATAACGTATTTTGATACACTAAACACGAATCCGTTAAAAAAAGTTGCTCTGAACTAGGAAAGAAGTTATTAAGCACTAAAGTTCACTGTTATGGAGATTATAAAAGACGGCGTAACCAGCGTATTTGTAAACATGCGCTTGCGCAATAATCACTCACCTGTCGTAAGCTGTCGATTTTGGGCATACGTGCTATGCGTTTCCGCTCGCTAAGCTCGCTCAAGAAGATATTAAAACTCTAGTCAATCCAACTCGCTAAAATTAATAGAATTCTATTAATTTTTGCGTGTTGGATTAACTTGAGTGTTAAAGGTTACTTTACTTCTAGCAACAACCAATAGAATTGCTAATACGAATAGCCAATAGAAAAGCTAATGAGTTATGTGCGTGCGCTGAATCACTGTTATAATCACTAAAGATACTTCACAAGTAACTGGATGTGGTCTTCGCAAAAAGACCCGAAATGATAACTGCTCTAATTTGTAGAGATCCTTCAACTCAATGGCCAAGTTCTGATATTTTTGCATCTTATCGGCATATGCTTTCCGGATATTCTCATCATTTGGCACCGTATTTTCCATGATGTCGAACCTTTCTACCAGTTTTTGATAATAATTTATCATTGTTGTCTAAACATTTTTGGTTTTCTCTCCGGTACATCGACTTCTAGGATTATTATTCATAGGTGTCAGTATATTTGTTACTACCAAAACGAAACCGATAACTGTAAGCAAACTTTGAGAGGGAAAAACAAGGAAAACCTACTTCGGTTATCGTCTATAGATTGCTCGATCGCATGCAATAGTGCGTCAGCTGGTACAAAGAAGAGCAAACGTCATCACTTCTTACGCCATCCGATGTGGTCCGGGAAGCCCCACCAGCTTTGGCCAAAATAAATAATTGTCTGAATAACGACAGTAAACCCCAACTTTCAATGGAGCTATTTCGACTTTTTCAAATTATGTTTCTCATTGGTGGGGTATCTTGTCTACTTAAGTTTCATTGCAAGGAAGTACAAATAAGGCCGGTATGGGCATATTGCTTATTTGGGTCCGGAGTAAACAACCCTTCCGCATATATATACTACTCCCCGGCACTACAGGTCTTTGTGACCCTTGGCCTTCCCGACTCCTTGGCGTTCCTCCAATTTTTGATGCCCAGCTTAGCAGCATCCCTTGCTACTTCACTTCGTCTTTCCAACGGCTTCTTGGCCTACCTCTTTTTCTCTTTTTTCCTAGGATTGCCATGTCCAACATCTTCTGCAACGTCTCTTCCTTCATTCTCACAATGTGACCCGCCCATCGCAGCCTACCTGCTTTTATATAATTAACAATATCCTGATTTTTCAGTATGACTCTTTATTTTCCATTTGCCATCTATCTTAACTGCACCATATATCCTTCTAATGCTTCGTCTTTCAAAAATCCTTAACTTATGGCAGTCCGTAGATGGAAGGCACCTTGCTTCCGGCCCGTAGGTAACAACAGGTTTGATAAGAGTATTGTACAGCTTCAGTTTGGTCTTCCTTGAGAGAATGTTTGATTTGAGGAGCTTGAGGTTTGCGTAATATGCCCTATTGCCAGCCATTATTCTTTTTAGCGCATGATTTTATTAGATAATAACTTATAGAGTACTCCTAATAGTGTGATACCTCTATAGTTAGAGCAAATTTCTTTGCTTCCTTTTTTAAATATTGGGCACAACAGTCCTATGCTCCAATCTCGTGGCATTTTCCCAGATATCACATATCAGTTCGTATATTAAACATTTTTTTCCTTTTCTTGCCTGCATATCTTTTTCACCTCTTTTCTCAGTAAACAGTAGCTTTCGTAATTTTGTCTGGTTTGCCTTTGAAGCATTTTTTGTCTTGCTTGATTTCTTTTCTCTACTGCTTTCCTACAATCCTCATTAAACCATTCAACATTCCTTACACTTTCAGCTTCAACTAAAGTTTCTTTGGCCACGGCATTAATAGTTTCTTTTCTCCCACATTTATACTCCTATCTGTCATTTTTTCATCGGTTACACTTCTGTCTAAAGCGTCCTGATATTGCTTGCCCTTTCCTTCATCTTTCAAGCATTCAGTGTCTATATATATATATATATATATATATATATATATATATATATATATATATATATATATATAAGTCGTTGACATTACCGGATTTCCTCCCTACCGAAGGAGTGAGGAAACGCGCTAACAAGAAAGCATAAGTTGAAAGAATCGGCTGGTCCGAGATTTTCTACTACCATCGAAGTTTCTATCTGACTGGTTTCGCAGGAAGTATAATAAGTAGGGACCGGATTTTTAGGATAAAATAAGCATCTAATTAGGTTTTTGCAACAGGCATTTTAGGTCTTTTTAGGCTTTTGTTTAAAAATGTTCTAATAGGTTCGAAAATAGGTTCAATATATTATAATTAATAATCAAAATTTTTTATTAATTTATCATTGATAAATTAATATGTATATTTTGATCATAGACAAATAAAAATAAACAACAAATAACATTATTTTATAGAATAGTGCCTATATTGAGAAGGGGAAAAATATGAGGAAATAAAAATAAAATATGAGTTATTTTTAAAAAAGAGAATAAGCAGTCCAAATATTCAACTTAAATCTATATAAATGAAAAAATAAATTTTATTATTAAAGCAATGTCAAAAAAGAGAAAAAAAATTAAATTATGAAATAAAATATACATTAATCAAAAAATAACATAAAATATGTTAAAAACAAAATAATGAAATCGTGGAAACATTTAAAGGGGAAAATATGAAGCTAAAATAGGTATTACCCTTGTAACAGTAAATTACCATATAGGTGCCCAGATTTTCTACAGTGAAATATTTCCTGTTGTCTCTGAGAACAGACTTAAAAGCAGAGAAAGATCTTTCTACGTCACAAGACGTGATCGGGGCGTATTTCATTCCCGCAACTGCTGATGGTCCCCAAGGCAATGCGTCTTCAATGGAACATTGCTGACCGGAGAGTACAGAGGATACATTTCTCATTTTATCAAAACTAGGATTTCTCTTTAGAATTTTGCTCAATTTGGAGTTTACAGCTTCCCCTATCGGACCAGGAATATCTTTTTCTTACAACGGAGTCGATAATGGCGATCGCATCTATTAGCTCCTTTGTTGACAATTCCAATTTTCCAATGAGATTTGGAAGATCTGAGAAATGTGCTTTTAGGAATGCGAGTGCGCCACGAATCTCCTTGCTCTGGACAACCCTCGAGGCCTTAGAAATGGCAGCTGCTTCATTAATGTCCACAGCTTTTTTTATTTTTGCGAAGTGCTCGGCGTAATAAAGCGCTGGTAATAACCTTCCTGTAACTCTGTAACCTACCTATACGCTCAAAGAGGTTTAAACAGGACAGGAAACACACTCCTATGAGCGGAAAGAATTAATAAATACAAAAATTCTCACACCAAATTTTCTCTGCATTTTCTATTTTAAAGATTAGGTATGTCTAGGTCATTACATCGTCATTTAGGTGATTTTAGGTCTTAACATCCAGATTAGGTTATTTTAGGTTTTTTCAAATTTGCAGGAATGATACTACAAGACTCGAATCATATAACTACCCGATCAGTATCCTGTTTAGATGAAAGGAAAAGAAAAGGTGAAAACCTAAGAATCCGGTCCCTAATAATAAGCTTTCAAACGGCCATCTTCCGCTTTTATCAAATTTCTTCCATTTTAGAGCTATTTCTCAAATCATGTAGTCGCCAGACTTCAAGGAAAATGCAATTTAATTCTGACTGTTCCGCGAAAGAAAATACTCGTTTCGAGTTAATTTTCTTAATTACTCACGATTCTCACATTCGTTTTAATTGGGTTCTCTTATTTCTACTTGATTCTCGATGAAAAGCGCCGGAGGAAAACCACTTTATAACGCCGACCACACGTCGCTACAAGGAATATTTGACGAGAAATATTGTCTAGTTTTTACTGCCTTGAGTTCTGTCATCTACTCGTGATTCACCCTGTTTACTAGTTTATGTTTATTAATTATATATATATATATATATATATATATATATATATATATATATATATATATATATATATTAAATTACTTTGTTAAGTTCTATTAAATGATTATATTACAATCCTTAGTATGCAGTATGACTTTTCCGATTTAATTATAATATATATTCATTCCCTGGAACGTCTGTACATGGCCATGAGGAGTTCCACGGTTTACATGTTGTTCTGTCCAGTCTTGTCATGGGATTTAAGTCGTCAATAGTGAATGGTCTATTCTAAGCCGCATAAGACATTTTATTTGCTAATCCGTCTAATTATGAATATATTATTCACGATATATTTCTACCCTTACGAGTATTACGAACAGCACCTATAGAAATGTTCAGCCCGCTCGAAGAAAGAAGACACGTTTGTTAGGGGATCGTTATGAGTATAGAAGAGGCGCAACATGGAATGAGTTATCACGGAGACTCCTGCTCGAAATCCGGGCAACATGAATAGTCCTTAATGATGTGGGGCTGATATTGTCACAGGAGGAAACTGATTTGACACGGAACAGGAAGGCAGGATGGGGAGAGGAGGTTAATGCCTCAGTACGTTCAACCCATCCTCTATCTCTCTCTACTCCACCTGTTGTACTCGGATACTCTTTCCCCTGTACTACACCTCTACTTTATCGCCTGCACTACACCTCTACTTTAGTACCTCCACTAGAGCTCTACTTTATCGCCTGCACTACACCTCTACTTTAGTACCTCCACTAGAGCTCTACTTTAGCGCCTGTACTACACCTCTACTTTAGTACCTCCACTAGAGCTCTACTTTATCGCCTGTACTACAGCTCTACTTTATCGCCTGTACTACACCTCTACTTTAGTACCTCCACTAGAGCTCTACTTTATCCCCTGTACTACACCTCTACTTTATCGCCTGTACTACAGCTCTACTTTATCGCCTGCACTACACCTCTACTTTAGTACCTCCACTAGAGCTCTACTTTATCGCCTGCACTACACCTCTACTTTAGTACCTCCACTAGAGCTCTACTTTATCGCCTGCACTACACCTCTACTTTAGTACCTCCACTAGAGCTCTACTTTATCGCCTGTACTACAGCTCTACTTTATCGCCTGCACTACACCTCTACTTTAGTACCTCCACTAGAGCTCTACTTTATCGCCTGCACTACACCTCTACTTTAGTACCTCCACTAGAGCTCTACTTTATCGCCTGTACTACAGCTCTACTTTATCGCCTGTACTACACCTCTACTTTAGTACCTCCACTAGAGCTCTACTTTATCCCCTGTACTACACCTCTACTTTATCGCCTGTACTACAGCTCTACTTTATCGCCTGCACTACACCTCTACTTTAGTACCTCCACTAGAGCTCTACTTTATCGCCTGTACTACAGCTCTACTTTATCGCCTGTACTACACCTCTACTTTAGTACCTCCACTAGAGCTCTACTTTATCGCCTGTACTACAGCTCTACTTTATCGCCTGTACTACAGCTCTACTTTAGTACCTCCACTAGAGCTCTACTTTATCGCCTGTACTACACCTCTACTTTAGTACCTCCACTAGAGCTCTACTTTATCGCCTGTACTACACCTCTACTTTAGTACCTCCACTAGAGCTCTACTTTATCGCCTGTACTACACCTCTACTTTAGTACCTCCACTACAGCTCTACTTTATCGCCTGTACTACACCTCTACTTTAGTACCTCCACTAGAGCTCTACTTTATCGCCTGTACTACAGCTCTACTTTATCGCCTGCACTACACCTCTACTTTAGTACCTCCACTAGAGCTCTACTTTATCGCCTGCACTACAGCTCTACTTTATCGCTTGTACTACACCTCTACTTTATCGCCTGTACTACACCTCTACTTTAGTACCTCCACTACAGCTCTACTTTATCGCCTGTACTACACCTCTACTTTAGTACCTCCACTAGAGCTCTACTTTATCGCCTGTACTACAGCTCTACTTTATCGCCTGTACTACACCTCTACTTTATCGCCTGTACTACAGCTCTACTTTATCGCCTGTACTACACCTCTACTTTAGTACCTCCACTACAGCTCTACTTTATCGCCTGTACTGCACCTCTACTTTATCGCCTGTACTACACCTCTACTTTAGTACCTCCACTACAGCTCTACTTTATCGCCTGTACTACACCTCTACTTTAGTACCTCCACTAGAGCTCTACTTTATCGCCTGTACTACAGCTCTACTTTATCGCCTACACTACAGCTCTACTTTAGTACCTCCACTAGAGCTCTACTTTATCGCCTGTACTACACCTCTACTTTAGTACCTCCACTAGAGCTCTACTTTATCGCCTGTACTACAGCTCTACTTTATCGCCTGCACTACACCTCTACTTTAGTACCTCCACTAGAGCTCTACTTTATCGCCTGTCCTACAGCTCTACTTTATCGCCTGTACTATACCTCTACTTTATTGCCTGTACTACACCTCTACTTTAGTACCTCCACTAGAGCTCTACTTTATCGCCTGTACTACAGCTCTACTTTATCGCCTGCACTACACCTCTACTTTAGTACTTCCACTAGAGCTCTACTTTATCGCCTGTACTACAGCTCTACTTTATCGCCTGTACTACAGCTCGACTTTATCGCCTGTACTGCACCTCTACTTATGTACCTCCACTAGAGCTCTACTTTATCGCCTGTACTACAGCTCTACTTTATCGCCTGTACTACAGCTCTACTTTATCGCCTGTACTACACCTCTACTTTAGTACCTCCACTAGAGCTCTACTTTATCGCCTGTACTACAGCTCTACTTTATCGCCTGCACTACACCTCTACTTTAGTACCTCCACTAGAGCTCTACTTTATCGCCTGTACTACAGCTCTACTTTAGTACCTCCACTAGAGCTCTACTTTATCGCCTGTACTACAGCTCTACTTTAGTACTTCCACTAGAGCTCTACTTTATCGCCTGTACTACAGCTCTACTTTATCGCCTGCACTACACCTCTACTTTAGTACCTCCACTAGAGCTCTACTTTATCGCCTGTACTACAGCTCTACTTTAGTACTTCCACTAGAGCTCTACTTTATCGCCTGTACTACAGCTCTACTTTATCGCCTGCACTACACCTCTACTTTAGTACCTCCACTAGAGCTCTACTTTATCGCCTGTACTACAGCTCTACTTTAGTACCTCCTCTAGAGCTCTACTTTATCGCCTGTACTACAGCTCTACTTTATCGCCTGTACTACACCTCTACTTTAGTACCTCCACTAGAGCTCTACTTTATCGCCTGTACTACAGCTCTACTTTATCGCCTACACTACAGCTCTACTTTATCGCCTGCACTACACCTCTACTTTAGTACCTCCACTAGAGCTCTACTTTATCGCCTGTACTACAGCTCTACTTTATCGCCTACACTACAGCTCTACTTTATCGCCTGCACTACACCTCTACTTTAGTACCTCCACTAGAGCTCTACTTTATCGCCTGCACTAAAGCTCTACTTTATCGCCTGCACTACACCTCTACTTTAGTACCTCCACTAGAGCTCTACTTTATCGCCTGTACTACAGCTCTACTTTATCGCCTGCACTACACCTCTACTTTAGTACCTCCACTAGAGCTCTACTTTATCGCCTGTACTACAGCTCTACTTTATCGCCTGCACTACACCTCTACTTTAGTACCTCCACTACAGCTCTACTTTATCGCCTGTACTACAGCTCTACTTTATCGCCTGCACTACACCTCTACTTTAGTACCTCCACTAGAGCTCTACTTTATCGCCTGTACTATAGCTCTACTTTATCGCCTGCACTACAGCTATACTTTATCGCCTGCACTACACCTCTACTTTAGTACCTCCACTAGAGCTCTACTTTATCGCCTACACTACAGCTCTACTTTATCGCCTGCACTACACCTCTACTTTAGTACCTCCACTAGAGCTCTACTTTATCGCCTGTACTACAGCTCTACTTTATCGCCTACACTACAGCTCTACTTTATCGCCTGCACTACCCCTCTACTTTAGTACCTCCACTAGAGCTCTACTTTATCGCCTGTACTACAGCTCTACTTTATCGCCTACACTACAGCTCTACTTTATCGCCTGCACTACACCTCTACTTTAGTACCTCCACTAGAGCTCTACTTTATCGCCTGCACTACAGCTCTACTTTATCGCCTGCACTACACCTCTACTTTAGTACCTCCACTAGAGCTCTACTTTATCGCCTGCACTACAGCTCTACTTTATCGCCTGCACTACAGCTCTACTTTAGTACCTCCACTACAGCTCTACTTTATCGCCTGTACTACAGCTCTACTTTATCGCCTGCACTACAGCTCTACTTTAGTACCTCCACTACAGCTCTACTTTATCGCCTGTACTACAGCTCTACTTTATCGCCTGCACTACACCTCTACTTTAGTACCTCCACTAGAGCTCTACTTTATCGCCTGTACTATAGCTCTACTTTATCGCCTGCACTACACCTCTACTTTAGTACCTCCACTACAGCTCTACTTTATCGCCTGTACTACAGCTCTACTTTATCGCCTGCACTACACCTCTACTTTAGTACCTCCACTAGAGCTCTACTTTATCGCCTGCACTACAGCTCTACTTTATCGCCTGCACTACAGCTCTACTTTATCGCCTCCTCTAGAGCTCTACTTTATCGCGTCCTCTACAGCTTTGCTTTATCGCCTGCACTGCAGCTAATGTTGTTTAGCTGTAGTTTTCTTCGGTTTCATATTAACGTTGCGTTGCTATTTAGCTTAGCATGCTCTTAAGAATATTAGCTACGTCCTGGGAGACTGGTTATAGTCATTATCTATAGTATTTAGTTCAGTTTTCTTGCATGATGTAAATAGTTAGTACACGAGTATGCTCTTAATCATGCGTAAGGTATTTTTTCCTTCAATCAGTGTTTGTGCAATCGAAATCCTTCCCAAGTTTATCAGATCTCAAGGCTACTCATGAAACTCGGTCCAGTTCTTGATTTATTCTCTGTCAATTTGCTGACCTTGAGAGCGGTTTCCTGCAGCCTTGGAGTGGCATAATCTTCATCACGAAACACGGCAATCTTAATAGCAGTTTTCTTTACCTAGCGCATCTTCTGTTCGCCTCCTACAACTACTCTTTCTGTCATTCCTATCATTTGCTGATTTCCTTTATATCAATGTATTTCTCCCTCACTTGCCTACTTTGATTTTGCTCGTCATTGTTGCAGCCTTCCTACAAAGTTCCGCCAGGCAATTTTGCCTACCTTCGCATACCGAATTTATTTCCTGCCTTGTTCTTTGTGCCCAGTTTAGTCATTTGTGCTTGTCCTTCTCCCTAAACTAGCTTTGTGACAAGGGTGAATTACTCGTTCACATGTCGGTGGACAAGTGCATTCAGTCCGTATTTTTGGGCTCTCATAAGCTGTCTTAGTGAAACGTCACACGTAGGTGTCAGGTCTGTCCAGTAACTAACTTGCCACTAAACACTTATTGGGCTGTTACACGATATGAAAACTGCCTGGTCCCTTAGTAAATAGAATCCACTCCTATTTATTGGTACTGTCGGTGTTCACTAATACTTGGCACTAAAAAGAACCTCTTTACACATAGGTGCAAGTGCTTAGTTGACAAGTACTAGGGTCGTGTGAACTAGGCATTAGTAATTTCTCATATGGGTGGTGGAATATCATTGGGGCCCGTGAAAACGATTAGACGGTTACGGATCTCGAGGCGCTTTGGTGGAGAGAGTGGGTGTGTGACGCTAGATAGGTGGAGGACTTCAGGATTTTGATGCGTGGAAACGTTGGAATTTGGATAATATAACACCTTTAACGAGTGGGATGTTGAGGCCTTAAGGGAGTGGGAAGTTCAGCGGGAATTATTTAATTTCGACATGAGTTTCAAATTGCTGGCTTATTGGGTGAGCATGTTAAAGGATTTTAGCCGGCTGTTGATTCAACTGACCCAACCCCTTCTTGGTTAGACTTGAAAGAGGGACCGAATCAGCGTTCGCCCTAATTTCTTGGTGCGTTGAAGACATCCCTATAGCTCCTGTCATATTTTACATCTGATTGTAGTTCATATTGTAGGTAAATTCCATCATGGTTTTCCTAAATCAATGGATTTTCGATTAAATTCCAATCGCATTGCATAATTATGGTTTCTGCAATCTGCATTCTTTTCGTATTGTTAATTCAAATATGGATTAAACAGTGATAATTTTTCTCTATAGATAAAAGGACTCTTCCGCGATTCCTCTTATTGGATCATCTTAACGATAAGACAAACTGGAATAGAATTACGTAAGAAAAGATTAGCTCCCTTTCTTGGCTTCAAGTGTGGCTATTTTTGGATTTCGTCTATAGTCTGTAGCCTGCTTCCTCTCTCCCGATAGGGAGGGGTACAATATCTAATGAGTTTGATGAGATTGCGAAATCCTACATTTATTTAATACTTCAGTAGTACTGTTCTAAGTAATTATTGAAGGACGAAGCTACGCCCTTGTAGACCACGTTAGCTTCCCACCCCCTGACTCTGGAGTAAGCGACTATTTTGCGACGTCTTGTGAGAGCCTATGAGATTTTTTCATAGGTGCTTCATCATATCAGGAAAACCGGACAAACTTCACTGTTTGACATATTTATTTAACGACTAGATGTTACCCGGCGTGCCATGCTACACCTACTTTCTGCATCTATAAAAGCAAAAATAAATTAGAAACCAAATAATTAATATTAAAATCTATTAACGAAAATCTGTAACCTGGGTTCATTGTTTCGAGTGATCTCCGAACCGTGAGTCGTAGACGATTTTAGCCTAGCCTAAGACT
Source organism: Gonocerus acuteangulatus (assembly GCA_946811695.1). Classification (NCBI taxonomy): domain Eukaryota; kingdom Metazoa; phylum Arthropoda; class Insecta; order Hemiptera; family Coreidae; genus Gonocerus; species Gonocerus acuteangulatus. The sequence goes on along the minus strand of OX328124.1, from coordinate 114,068,672 downwards.
CTCCCCGTGTCACGACCTACCTGTGTGCCAAGTTTGGTCGAAATCGGACGAAGGATGTGGATTTGTATAAGGAACAAACAGGCAGACACGTGATTTGTATGTATATATATATATATATATATATATATATATATATATACATATATATATACATATATATATATATACATATATATATATATATACATATATATATATATATATACATATATATATATATATATATATATATATATATATATATATATATATATACAAGAGCGTTTTCGAGACGAGGTCTAATCTTCAATATAACGAATTAAAAATTAATTTAAAATAAATAAAAAATATACAGAAACAGAGTTAGCTTGAAATATGCCTAGTTTATACGAGCCCCACCACCGTTCTACTTGTCACAGCTGTTCAACAAGTGTTTAGTGAGAGGTTAGCTACTGGACGGACCGTACTGAACGCACTTGTCCACCAAAGTGTGAACGAGTACTTATCACTTGTCACAAAGCGAGCTTAATGAGAGGGGCAAGTACTAACCTCGTGTAAAACAGGAAATAAATATTTCAAACAGTGAAGTTTTGGCAGGTTTCTTATTCCTATTTGGCCTTTATGAGATGTGCGGGACTTATCTTTCGTTAATTTTCATCAAGATCTTTCCGGCATTATCACTGGTTTCGCCTGGGGCTTGCTGATCCACAGGAGAATTTGCTCGGAGCCAGTTCTTGCTCTCGACTGTTTCCATACTTTCGCTACTAAAACCAAGGCGAGCCTTAATGGCTGTTAGGCTTTCTGCTGAATAAGATTACTCGGTTTCCCTTATTCACGGTCAGACTGTTAGCGCACTCTGGGGGACTGTCGGCTAAGGTTTCTCTTCTCTTTAGGATGGAAATTTGACACCCTCGATACAATGTTTAGATTCCTTGATGACTGCCCTCTACAGAGTTTTGGTGGACCCCCTTCAAACCCATGTGATATAGATGTCATTAGGAACCAAATACACCACTAGAGTTGTTGGCAAAGTTGCTCAAAATGATTCGTTCCTTGTTATGTAATTCTTGTCATATTCCACTCCTCAAAAAAAGCTGGTAACCTCTTACCGGCTTAATGCGAAAGAGAGAGATGGATTATTTTATAAGAATAGTTGGTCAACTTAGTTCAGTAAGAGTTGGCTATCTCATATCTGTTTCAAGTAACATGCTCTTTATTTTGGCTTCATATTCATGGCAATGTATGTTCTTCAAGAGTCCAGAATATTCTTTTTGAGTAATGCAAGCTGGATTACTTCCATTTTGGACTTAAACTAAAATTCTTGCCAATTTTTTTTTAGAATGATGATACAATAGTCCGACCCTAATCAAAAGAACCAGAAGGAGCGTGGCCGGAGGGGAGCTAGACATTCCCCCACATGGGCTGGAGGCAGCGCTTGCGCACTACCTGATTCTTTTCTTCGCACTACACCTATAGTAGTGCACGCTTGGTTCAACAGCATAGTTGTGCCTGTCTACGTCTAAAAACTCTTGGCTCTTTGCGTATTTCAAAGCAATTTCAAGTGCAAGCTGAGTTTAAAAATATGCTGTTTTTATAACCAACATTGTGTCCGGATGTCTCCTATTTTTGATGGATTAAAAAAAATTGTTATCCTGATCTTTTAATAGAAATCTTGGCACCTTTAAAAAGTGTTATTTGTCTAAAAAATAATAATGTGAATGTAAATATATTTTCCCCTTTCCAAATTAGACCTTATGTATCCTGTTATGTTTTCTGCAACAAAGCACTCCCAGTAGGTAGACGTCGATTCGATGGTGCAATCCAGAAGCGCTGACGAGAAATTTCGATGTTTATTACCCTTGGGCCAAGATGGAGGATTCTTCAATTGCAAGAAAGTTTCGTATTATGAAGGCGAGACTATCCTGACTCGCGCCTTTCCGCCCTCCGCCTCCTAACTGTTGTGTTTCCTCTGTGTTCCGTTTACGGAAGCGCTTTTTCTCCTGCTACCTTTTTATGATGACCGTGTTTTCCTGTATTTATAGATACATACACACATATAGATACATACACATACGGTCAACTATTGATAAGTCGAACTTCAAGGGATTGTGAAAAATTGTGTGCTTTGCCTACAGTTCGACACAGGACTTACGGGATTCATCAATGTTATAATTTGGCTTAACAAACTGTGAACGGGTAAAATGAACTAAATTTAGGAGTTAAACCCATCCACGTAAAGTTTACTCCAATATAAGTTGTTAGTAAGTCCAAATAAAGACAATTAAAAAGAAATGGCTAATTAAGCTCTTATTGAGTTACGTAGTACATAGAAGCGTACACCTCACTGTTGCAAAATAAACTGCAATCTTTTTTTGACCACTGTGTTTGCCTTCTTTTATAATCACTTAGCGTTACTTAGACGTGTGGTGATGGCCATTATCGCAGATTTCTAACAAGGTCCAAAGTGTATTACCCGAATTTGTGGCTTCTCTATTTCTAGGAGATTCTTTTGTGACCAGTTATTCCTCAGGTTCAACATCACTTTCGAATTCAATGTTGTGCAGTATAGCCAGCACTTGGGCTGAAATATTATCCTCAGAAGGACAATCACATTAAGGAACAGTCAATGTCCACGAATTCGACTTAATCGTTTGCAGATAAAACAGTCGTAACGATTCTCCGATCACTACAACAGATTGGAGAATCGTTGGACTTTGGTAATTAGGGTTGGAGTTCTTGAGGTGATGACTCATATATTGGTGAGTTCGACTCATAGAGATGGAAGTCCTCTCTCGGGAACCCTCTTTTCAGTTCGACTTATTTACACAATTTTTCGCGATTTTTGCCTGAAATCGACTTATTGGGGCGAAGTTTACGTGTAGTGACTGGAGGCAGTATTCCCATAACAAAAGTAATTACGAGTTACAAATTATGAAAATCCGTAATTCTCTCACAAGGGGAGTATACAGCGATGGGGTCACCGATTTGGACCAAATTTTTTCTGGTGATTCTACGTCGAAAAATAGTCGACACGTATCCGAGCGTTCCGTCCAATGCGCCTTAGGAGCCGAGAAATAAAATAAAATAGGCTAAAAGTGCTTTATTAGCGCGGTTACTCCCTATCTCCATAGGGAGAACCCGCTTATGAGGTTGACCTCACGACACAATCCGGAAGTGCCGACTAGAAACTTTCACGTTTCAGACCCTATAGATCACGAAAATATAGGTGGCCCAAATTTGTATATATATATATATATATATATATATATATATATGTATATATTCGATATACATATATATCGATTTAAAAACGGATGTCAGATTCGTTTCTATCACATTGAAAAACCCATAAATTCAAATTTTGGGAATATTAAAAAAAATATAAAAAAATGTATTTTAAATTTCGCTAAGGGGGACCCTTAAAATTTTGTTAAAGATTCAAGAATCCGGCCATATTTCAAAGAATATTTACCGGATTCAAACCAAACTTGGAGGGTCGATAAAGGCCATCATGTGACACATTTCCGTCCAATCGGGGTGTTTCTACGTGTTCTGGAATTGACGTTATATGCAAAAAAGTTTACATTTTATTTTTAATTTGAGTACCATTTTTCGCAAGTACTTTATGAGATAATAGAGTAGTCATTTATATGGTTAGAAAAAGGAGTTTTTTCTTCTTTCGAAAGATTTCAATGACGTAAAAATCGGATTATCAAGAGGAGATATTGAATTCCAAAACGTCACATTACTTTTTCGCTTACAAATATGTAGCCTCTTCCTGACTGGGAAAAATCATTATTTTTTGTTTTTAATGATATTCACTATATTAGGGTTTCTTGGGGTGCTGATTTGAAATCTGCTATTATTTTTGGTGTAAAAAAATGTATAATACTAGTTTACTTGAAAACGTAAGCATATTTTCGAATATATTTGACTAAATATAAATTATTGTTTAACGATTATATTTTTCTTTTAATCTACTCTATAAAACAAATGAATTGGTGAAAGAATCATGTCGATATCATTTTTTAAACACGATATTAAAAATAAAGCACTTTCAGCCTATTTTATTTTATTTCTCGGCTCCTAAGGCGCATTGGACGGAACGCTCGGATACGTGTCGACTATTTTTCGACGTAGAATCACCAGAAAAAATTTGGTCCAAATCGGTGACCCCATCGCTGTATACTCCCCTTGTCAGTTAGGAGAGGGGATTTTCCCTAAACCCAAATCGGGTCTTTTTGCGGAGACCACATCCAGTTACTTTTGAAGTAGCAGTAGTGATTTATAACAGTTACTCGTACTCGCTGATAAGCTTACTGATTAGCTTATAGGTTCTTTGCTGGTTGTCTATTACTACTTGACTAGTTATCTACGGTTATAATTCATATTAGATAATGGCAAGCAATATTTATTAATAAAAAGGTTAATATGATCAAAATCAATTCTCTATACTACGAAAAAAGTTATTAAGCAATTAAGTTAACTGTTTTGCAGGTTATGAAGGATAACATAAACAATGATATTTGTAAACACACATATTTTATTCCTTTTTTCTCTCTCTCTCTTTTTGGATATTTAGCATACTTGCTATGCGTTTCCGCTCGCTACGCTCGCTCAAGAAGATATCAAAACTCTAGTCAATCCAACTTGCTAAAATTAATAGAATTCTATTAATTTTTCCGAGTAAGAAACCAATCACTTTGTTAGGAACATCGCGAACTAATTGTAAAAGACCCATTTTTTTCTCACTAACATAAGCAGAGCTTTTTCTTAAACATAAGCTATTTCACTGTTGAAGGTTAATTTACTCCCAGCAAGAACCAATACAACTGGTTATCGGAATCCTCCAATAGGAAGGCAAAGGAGTTATGCGCATGCGCTAAAACACTGATACAATTAGTACTGCTACTTCAAAAGTAACTGGATGTGGTCTTCGCAAAAAGACCCTCCAAATCATTATTTATTTAAATTGTATCGTCCATTATTATTAACTAAGAATTTTATCTATAGGTTACCACCCCAAACATCATGGGTTCTGAGTGGTAGATACTGTAGATGCCTCTGCTTCTTGACCTTACGGCACGCAAGAAAGATAGTGTGGTCAGTACTACGCTCCGGCCTCCTGATTTTCCCCTTTGCGGGTACCCATTAAATTAATTAAAGTTTGCGTAAGGCTTAGGGCAGTCAGGGACCTCGAATCTAACAAAACAATCTAACAACAACACTAAAGATAACAATTTTTCGGTAAAAATGCAGTTTCACGCCCTCAAAACCGATTTCTTTCAAATTTTGTACATTAACGTATTTTGATGCACTAAACACGAATACGTTAAAAAAAACCTTCGCATTTAACTAGGAAAGAAGTTATTAAGCACTAAAGTTCACTGTTATGCAGGTTATGAGAGCTAATGTAAACAACTAAATTTGTGACGATTTTAAGGCATAAATGACGACTTTAAGGCATACATGCTATGCGTTTCCGCTCGCTACGCTCGCTCAAGAAGATAACAAAACCCCAGTCAATCCAACTCGCTATAATTAATAGAATTCTAATAGAATAGAATATTAAGCACTAAAGTTCACTGTTAGGAAGGTTATAAAACTAGGCGTCATCAGCGTATTTGTAAACACGCGCATGCGTAGATATGTAACATTGGGAAACAGATAACTCTCATTTGAAATGTTCAGAAACCATTTATTCGAAAATATTGTTAATTTTAAGGGCATCCTCACCTGTCGCTTAAGGGCATACGTGCTATGCGTTTCCGCTCGCTCAAGAAAATAACAAAACCCCAGTCAATCCAACTCGCTAAAATTAATAGCTCTCATAACCTGCATAACAGTGAACTTTAGTGCTTAATAACTTCTTTCCTAGTTAAATGCGAAGGTTTTTTTTTAACGTATTCGTGTTTAGTGCATCAAAATACGTTATTGTACAAAATTTGAAAGAAATCGGTTTGAGGGCGTGAAATTGCATTTTTACCAATTTTTCTTTGCAAACGAGTTTTGAATTCAGGTCTTCCAGCATATGAGGTCTCTATCACTGAGCTGATCTCACCCCCGGGATCATATAAAGTGTTCCAAAATTAACGCAAGATTTGAATTAAATAGAAACACATTTTTCCCCCCCTTTAGGTTGTCATTTCGTTCATTGACTCATAGAGTGGACAGGAAAGTATGTATCCCTCTGCTATCATGTGGCGATATCAAGTATCAGTATCAATCACTGCTTTGAACCGCCTCAATTTTGAAGCAATGATCCATCCAATGACTGTCCAGCCCAAAGTCCGCACCAATCAGAAACCAATCAAAAGATAAGGTGTATTTGTTTTCGGCGATCACATGAGAGATCTTTGTACGCCAAATGTGGCATTTTGGACGTTTAAGAAAACAATAAATTTGAGACGGTCTTCACCGCAGAGTTGGGCATAATTTTATTTATAAATAAAAATACGAATTTATTCGTACTTCATATATTTGTGAATACGAATATAAATAAATTCGTACTTCATATATTTGTGAATACGAATATAAATAAATTCTTATTCATAAGTGTGAATACGAATTTATTTTTATTCATATATATTAAATATAAAAATACAAATAAAATTTTATTCGCAAATTTTTCTGCGAATAAAAATAAATTCACAGAAAAAATTGTAAATAATCACAAAATATGTGAATATTTACAAAAGATCAAGTGATTTTAAAAAAAATTACATTAAAATATACGAATAAAAATTTATTCACATTATAATTTGTGAATAAAAATTTATTCACAATAAAATTCTCAAATAAATTATGAATTTATTCGTATTAAGATGATGTTACGAAAGTTATTGAAAGTGATTTTTTTTTTTTTTTTTTTTTTTTTTTTTTTTTAAAGGCGTTTAACGTCTAGGTTATTAGCGCCTAGATTTTTTGTTTAAGTACCTCCGTAAAAAAAAAAAAAAAAATCGGCACCTTCAATAACTTTCATAATATCATTTTAATACGAATAAATTCATAATTTATTTGCGAATTTTATTGTGAATAAATTTTTATTCACAAATTATAATGTGAATAAATTTTTATTCACAAATTATAATGTGAATAAATTTTTATTCGTATATTTTAATGTGATTTTTTTTGTAATCACTTGATTTTTTGTAAATATTCACATTTTTTGTGATTATTTACAATTTTTTCTGTGAATTTATTTTTATTCGCAGAAAAATTTGCGAATAAAATTTTATTTGTATTTTTATATTTAATATATGTGAATAAAAATAAATTCGTATTCACACTTATGAATAAGAATTTATTTATATTCGTATTCACAAATATATGAAGTACGAATTTATTTATATTCGTATTCACAAATATATGAAGTACGAATTTATTTATATTCGTATTCACAAATATATGAAGTACGAATAAATTCGTATTTTTATTTATAAATAAAATTATGCCCAACTCTGCTTCACCGCTCAGGATGATTTTGCTCTAAAAATCAGCATCTACTTGTTGATGTTCGATAATCCATTCTACAAACTCTCTTCGCTTTCCATGGCCATTCGACTTCAGTTCTCGAGTCAATGGAACATTGTAAGCATGGGGACGCAGATGTTCTTCGAGTATATTGTAGGGTGCTTCTTGACATTGGTAATTATTATCCACGTCGCCGAATTGATGCTACTGGATTTCTACCAACAATATCACGCACTGATTCGATATTGACATTTAAACAAGTCGTTATTGGACAAACAGTGTGTTTAGCAACACCAAATGAATTTCTTTGACAAGTGTCTTCATAGTAGACGAAGTTAAGACAACATTCCGACCATATTTTGTTCTAAATTGTCGAAGCATTCATTATTTTTTAAATATTGTGTAACAATAAAAAATCCCTATTCTCTTTTGTAATGCTCCATTTTAACAAACCCTAAACTGCAAGCTATTAAATTTTTTATTATGCAGAATTGCCGATACATCATTGCAGAAATGGCCGCAAATTCAAAACTTTTGTTAATTTTGAGACCTCTTTTATTTACCTGAAGCATTTGTTTTAAATAATTGAGTCAGATCTTTATAAACCAGTTAATAGAGCAAAAGTGTTGATATTTATTGTAGTAACTGCATTGTGAAGGAGACTGCTCAGAAAACGCAGCCCCTGCGGGGTGAACGGAGTTCCGATAACTATTAATTCCATTTGTTGACCTCGGTATATAATTGTTGGAACCAAATTATTATTTCTACATTTAACGAGTGGAAAGCCTGCGAGGAGAAGAATAAAAACAGATCTCCAGTATCGAACGGCGAGAGAAGCTGGTAACAAGGGTTGGTCGGTCAGGGTCAGAGCAATTAACAACTTTCGCCTTGGATACACCAGCTTTACCCTAAACCAGATGTAGGCTATCTATCCTTCTTGTACGAGGGATGTAGGCTATCTACCCTCCACCGTACAAGGGCTGTAGATTATCTTCCATGTGCAGCCAGATGTAGGTTATCTACTCCCTGTATCCAAATGTCGGCTATCTACCCTCCTCGTACAAGGGCTGTAGATTATGTTCCATGTGCAGCCAGATGTAGGCTATCTACTCCCTGTATCCAGATGTCAGCTATCTACCCTCCTCGTACAAGGGCTGTAGATTATGTTCCATGTGCAGCCAGATGTAGGCTATCTACTCCATGTATCCAGATGTCGGCTATCTACCCTCCTCGTACAAGGGCTGTAGATTATCTTCCATGTGCAGCCAGATGTAGGCTATCTACTCCCTGTATCCAGATGTCGGCTATCTACCCTCCTCGTACAAGGGCTGTAGATTATGTTCCATGTGCAGCAAGATGTAGGCTATCTACTCCCTGTATCCAGATGTTGGCTATCTACCCCTCTTGTACAAGAGATGTCGACTATATACTTCTCTTGTGTAAGATATATATTATTATGCACAAAATATACATCAGATTTAGGCTATCTACTCTCAAGAACAAGAAGTAGATTATCTTCCTCATGCAAATATAAGTAGTCAATCTAGATCTATTTACATGTAGGCTGTCTACCCTGTAGTACTAGAGACGTAGACTATCAACCCATTACTACTTGAGATGTGGGCTATTAACTCACTCGAACCCGAATTTGGCTATATTCACTCAGGAACAAGATGTAGATTATCTTCCTCATACAAATATAAGTAGTCAATCTACTCCCTACAACCACATGTAGGCTGTCTACCCTGTAGTACTAGAGACGTAGACTATCTACCCATTACTACTTGAGATGTGGGCTATTAACTCACTCGAACCCGAATTTGGCTATATTCACTAAGGAACAAGATGTAGATTATCTTACTCATACAAATATAAGTAGTCAATCTACTCCCTACAACCACATGTAGGCTGTCTACCCTGTAGTACTAGAGACGTAGACTATCTACCCATTACTACTTGAGATGTGGGCTATTAACTCACTCGAACCCGAATTTGGCTATATTCACTAAGGAACAAGATGTAGATTATCTTACTCATACAAATATAAGTAGTCAATCTACTCCCTACAACCACATGTAGGCTGTCTACCCTGTAGTACTAGAGACGTAGACTATCTATCCATTACTACTTGAGATGTGGGCTATTAACTCACTCGAACCCGAATTTGGCTATATTCACTAAGGAACAAGATGTAGATTATCTTCCTCATACAAATATAAGTAGTCAATCTACTCCCTACAACCACATGTAGGCTGTCTACCCTGTAGTACTAGAGACGTAGACTATCTACCCATTACTACTTGAGATGTGGGCTATTAACTCACTCGAACCCGAATTTGGCTATATTCACTCAGGAACAAGATGTAGATTATCTTACTCATGCACAACAGAAGTAGTCAATCTACTCCCTACAACCACATGTAGGCTGTCTACCCTGTAGTACTAGAGACGTAGACTATCTACCCATTACTACTTGAGATGTGGGCTATTAACTCACTCGAACCCGAATTTGGCTATATTCACTAAGGAACAAGATGTAGATTATCTTCCTCATACAAATATAAGTAGTCAATCTACTCCCTACAACCACATGTAGGCTGTCTACCCTGTAGTACTTGAGACGTAGACTATCTACCCATTACTACTTGAGATGTGGGCTATTAACTCACTCGAACCCGAATTTGGCTATATTCACTCAGGAACAAGATGTAGATTATCTTACTCATGCACAACAGAAGTAGTCAATCTACTCCCAACAACCATATGTAGGCTATCTACCCTGTAGTACTTGAGATGTAGACTATTTACTCCTTCCTTCCCGATTTAGGCATAAATAATCTCAGAAACAAGACGTAGATTATTTTACTCATGCAACCATATTTAATCCATCTACTCCCTCCTAACAGACCGTCATTAGGAACAAGATAATACATCAGGTTGTAGTTTAAACAAGATGCTAATCTCAGGTACAAATTTGTGTGAGTATTTATATATCTATCTGACTTTTATGACCTTTGGCATAAAAGATCATTATTTTCAATTTGAAAAATTAAAAGTTCGAAAATAACTTTACGGGTTTAAACGTTTTTTAATAAAGTTTTTTATTGATTTTTTTTTTCATCTTAAAAAATAAATGTTTTAAAGTAATTGTTATTAAAATACTTAATAGGAGAAAGTTTAAAGGAATAAATTAAAGCTACTAATGTTTATTTTTTATTGTGTATCAACAAATATGTTTCAGTAAATAAACAAAAATAAATTTTTAAAGAAAGACCATTTCACTTATTTTGAAGAATTAAGTTATATAAGTCGTAGAAAAAAGTACTTAAAGATTCGAAAGTGGTGTTTTCCTTAGAAGCATGATGACTCATAAAACAGCATTTAATGCTAAAAATTTCGCTTATCATTGATTTTTCTCTCTTGCCAGTTTCTATGGTCTCCACAAACACTGAATCATCATTTTCTTGAATATTTTAAAGCTTATTAAAATCTTGAAACAACAGAATATGAAATCTATTGTTGGGAGTCAAAAACCATTGATCAATGTCTTTTGGATAGTTTGGAGTACATATAGATAATACTTTTGGAAAAATGAAAACACCTTCTCCAATGAAATCCTGAAGAAAATTTATATTTTAGTCGCCGCTAAGTTACATTAGCGGAAATTGCTCTCTCAGCCTCTTCGAGTTCCGCTCGGAAAGATCTATGATAAACAACTAAAAATTGTTTATCATTTTGAGGATCTTTTTAGCATAAATATGCTTTATTTTACTGGCAAATTAATATTACTGTTAAAAAAACAACAAGGAATAAATAACTCAGGAAATTAAACACAATAACCGTTTAACGCAACAAATGTAGCACTTTCGAAGTTTTCAGCACATTCAGAAAAAAGGCGTTAACTAACCATTTTGCCGAGAAATTAGCTTAGTTGTGCTGCTCTAGCTTGATTTTATTTTTTTTTTAATAATAAATACTTGAAAGCTTGAAAAATAGCGTGATGGTTCTGTTGAAATCAGTTGTGTTTTCCGGTTTTGAGCTGGCTTATTACCTTATTCTGATATCATCGAGTGTTTTTGCCTCTGTTGCCTCATCGAAGTTTTACATTTGATCAATTCTTACTCCCAACGTCAATTTCTTAACATAATAAAGTCTAACTTGCAGGAACGGCGTCATAATAGTGTATATCGGCACATGGGCGTATATAAGGGGGGAGGGCTGAGGGGGCCGCAGCCCCCCCCCCCGAAATTTTGATTTGATCGGTAAAAATTTCATAAAACCATTAAAAATACATTAAATAAGATCATTTAGTTCACAAAACATATTCTATTTTGGGTGTAATAGAGTTTAAGTTGGCTAAAACTCTTCCAAGATCTAAACTGTTAGTATTCTATACACCAGAAATGGTCTTAACCACCCCCCCCCTCCCCTAAATTTTCCCAGCCCCCTCCGAAATTATTTTCTATATATGCCCATGTATCGCCATTCCTGGCGTGGTTTGGAGTGCTTAGAATGGAAGCTCTTAATATTTCCCACCAAACGACTGACAAAATCAGCCCTCAATATAACAAAACTCCATTTTATATTTTTTGACAAATTGGAGCCATTCGTTCAACCTATCCCTCAATAAACTTCCACTTCATTTGAAGAAATTTAATGCTTACTCTAAATCTAGACGTTTTCCTGTAAGTAGTGAATCTGTAGTCCATTAGAGGGCTGTGGAAAACGATTCGCACACAGAAGTACGTTGTTGGACGTACAGAAAATATCTTCTATCAATGGGTTTAGTGAATTAAATCGCTGTTTTCTTAAATTAATTTATTTGTCTATTTTTTGATGACATAATATGAATTTAAATATCTTGAACAATTTTTGAGCAATCCTTTCTTATTTCATAAAAGATATATCAAGGTTAAAAAATAAAATAAAATTGGACATAACTCTTTTTCCCTTCGGAATCGGACCACACTTCAAATGAACTTTTTTCTTTGAAATTATGACTAGAATCACCTCCTAGAGTTTGACCACTACCTCAATCACCCTGTATGTATATAGTATATACATATCTAGGCGCACGGTAGTGCGCCAGGCCAAGTTCCGGCCTAAGCATACTGTGTGTATATTACAGGCGGTCTTAGAGCCGATTTTTACCCTCTCATAACTTTCAACCAGGTAAAGATAAAGTTATGAAATTTTACACAAGTATTATACTATTAGATGTGAGTAAAACTGGAAATTTTCATAATTCTACATCGAATAGTTTCTGAGATATAAGCGATCGAAAATCGGGATTTATAGGACTCACTCACTCACTCACTCACTCACTGACTCATCAAAATTATTAGGCAATTCCCATGATGCTAGAGACTTGCAATTTTGCATGAAGATAGATATGAGGACGTTATTAAAGGAAAAAATCGAAAAATCGCGAAAAGTTGTGTTTGACTCCGCTTCCGGGGCGGGGGCGTGCCAGTTTTGTACTTCCTTCGGAAACCCATCATTCCATCCGAAACCCATGATGTGGGGCATCAAATGAATTGTCTCGGTATGAAGAACCATTATTAGATGTTTTAAGAAACAATTAGACGCATATAGGCTCGGTAAAAATCTTATACCAGCTGTCTGTCTGTATGTTTGTTCTTCTTACAAATCCGTACCGTTTGACCGATTTTGACCAAACTTGGGACACAGATGGGTCTTGATACGAGGAGAATCATAGGCTAGGTTAAATTGTCTATCAGCTGTCTGTCTGTCTGTTTGTTCCTTGTACAAATACACACCGTTTGACCGATTTTGATAAAATTTAACACACATGTCGGTCTTTATCCGGGTAGTGTCATAGGCTAGTCAAAATCGTCTATCAGCTGTCTCTCTGCATGTTTGTACCTTACACAAATTCACACCATTTGACCTATTTTGACCAAACTTGGCACACATGTAGGCCTTGGTCCGGGGAATGCACTAGGCTAGTTAAAAAAGGTCTTTCAGCTGTCTGTCTGTATGTTTGTTCCTTATACAAATTCACACCGTTTGGCCTATTTTAACCAAACTTGGCACGCAGGTAGGTCTTGATACGGGAGTGTCATATTACCTATGACGTTTTCTACTTTTTGTTCTATCGAAATGCCGTCATTCCTTCTGAAACCCATCATGTGGGGTATCAAATGAATCGTCTTGGTAAGGAGAACCTACATTTGATTTTTTAAAAAACATTTCGACATATCTTAACAAAAACAGTTGTGACTTCTTTCTTAAATGTAGTAAATAAAGTCGTAGGGGTTCGCTGCATAATATACTTCAAAGCAGATACTAAGTTTTTCAAAGTCGAGCCATCTAAATTGCAAAGTTTAGGATTACAAACCCAAAATGTATCGTTATTGTTTCTTATATTTTTCTTGAAGGCCTTCTGCACTTTCCCTATTGTGATCTTTATCCTCGGGATAAGGTTCCTGTGTTTTACAGTGTAATAGTTTAGTTAAGAGAGCAATCAATTTGTCCTCTAGAGTAATGTCATCTGGAAGAGCTTCTAACTTTTCTAGTCTAGTGATTAGATGTATGTAGGTTAATTATTGGTATCAAATATCAAGCAGTAAGGAGAACCTTATGCAGAATCCAAAGACCCTGGTTTTATATGAAGTACAAAAGCCAGTAGGTATGCGGCAACTAAATTCTATTTAATACTTAGAAAAAAGTAATGAGATCCCCAAAAAAACATAAATGTGAAATAGAGGCCAAGTTCTTGCCCCCACAAAGAAACACTCCCTTCCTCAAAAATATCCCCTCCTAAAACCCCCCAAAAACGCCTTACCATTCTACACTCCAAAAAAGTAGTATGAGTTGGTGTATTAATCCAACCAAAAATATTTGCCAATACAAGAGATGATACAAGAAAGAAATGTCCAAGTTCATTACTTGGAAGACCTCATAGTTACTTGCTAAGAACAGTAAAGACACTTCAACTGACCTTTAAAAACAACAATAAAAATACTTATATCCAGTTACTAAAATATCACTTTCCTCAACCAGGTATATTCTTAAACTTGGCAATGTTTTTTTTTTTTTGTGCCGAAATTATCTTTAGAGAAAAACTAAACATTGTCAAGTTTAAGAATATACCTGGTTGAGGAAAGTGATATTTAACTAACTGGATATAAGTATTTTTATTGTTGTTTTTAAAGGTCAGTTGAAGTGTCTTTACTGTTCTTAGTAAGTAACTATGAGGTCTTCCAAGTAATGAACATGGACATTTCTTTCTTGTATCATCTCTTGTATTGGCAAATATTTTTGGTTGGATTAATACACCAACTCATACTACTTTCTTGGAGTGTAGAATGGTAAGGCGTTTTTGGGGGGTTTTAGGAGGGGATATTTTTGAGGAAGGGAGTGTTTCTTTGTGGGGGCAAGAACTTGGCCTCTATTTCACATTTATGTTTTTTTGGGGATATATTTGTCTGTTCGGTTTACAAAAATCATTCAATTTTGATGACATTTGTGATAAAAATATTCTGTCTAAAAGGATTGGTAAAGATACCTAACAGAAAATATCTTTTTGACGTCTTATCAGCAACCCCGGATCGCGTCGCCTGGTCTACTTCATAAGCTGGTTTCCTCACTTTGAAGTGGTTAAAAAAACAGTACTTACGTATTAGCTTCGACGCAGGTTAAACAACCGGCTCTCAGAGATCTGGATCAAGGCGTCAATTGAGTTTTTGGCAATATGGCGACGGGATTATCAACGTTGGGTTGAATAGAGTTTTAATACAACCTTGAGCGAGGGAAAACGCGTAGCACCTCGGTTAATGGCACGATTCCTATGCGTTTCCGCTCGCTATGCTCGCTCAAGGTTATATCGAAACTCTATTCAATGCAACTCGTTGATGATATAGATCAAGGATGGTTTTTCGGTGGATAATTGACCGATGTGCAATTTAACAGTGCTTCCTTTGTTTCGGTGAAACAAACAACAAACTAGGAAATCGCGCAACAACAAACATCCGTGTAAAAAACATGTACAAATGAATCGCGTTCTAAATAGAAAGGGAACAAGATGGCTAGTTTAAACACAATAGCCAATAGAAGTGCTTATAGGAATAGACCAATAGATCCAGATCTCTGAATGAGACCCACATCTTTAACCTGCGTTGAAGCTAATACTTAAGTACCGAAAAAACAATTTGTCATTTCTTATTTAAAGGGAAAGGAAATCAGCTACCTAAATATCATTTGTACAACAATTTTATCTTCTAGCGTTCTTGTTCTAGGAGCCCCCAGGGGCTCATACACACACACAGGCTTTAATAGGTCACCTACAGTGGGGAACATGAGGCGGCCGGAGCATAGTTTAGACCACACCATCTCCCATCTGCGCCTTACAACTCAGATATGATCCTTGTACAGTTCTGCCTCTCTCGACTCTCAAGGCCTGCTTTGGGACTAATTTTATTTAAGACTTACTTAGCGAAGGACACTTTGGTTTGTATTGCCCTTTAGTAATGTGTGATAGTCTGAAGATTGGATAAGTCGCAGCACCCTTTGGAAAGGCTGAGGATACGATGAAGGTGGCAGTGCTAAGGGGGTCAGGTGTAGCACCAGCCGTGAAATCACCGCATCCTCTTCCCGAGGACAGGCTACGGCCGAGGTCTTCACTTTCAGCCATGCTTATCTATCGAAGATCATTCCGTGGATTTACCGCCGTCTATCTTGTAAGGCCGTTTCATTGTTGGAGTAAACACCGGAGAGTAACTCTTAGCA
This sequence comes from Gonocerus acuteangulatus, assembly GCA_946811695.1. Lineage (NCBI taxonomy): Eukaryota > Metazoa > Arthropoda > Insecta > Hemiptera > Coreidae > Gonocerus > Gonocerus acuteangulatus. The sequence goes on along the minus strand of OX328124.1, from coordinate 114,052,469 downwards.
AACATAATGACCGTGTACAAATCCTTCACAACAGAAACTTCAGATGTATCCATCCGAACAATCTAGTCAGACCTGAGGAGCAAAATTCCTGAAACCATTCTGTTCAGACACTCTTTATTTGTCGCAGGCAATATTATCAGGATGTAAATGATAATGGAAAAATTTATATGCACTTGTATCTCAATGCATCAACAAAAAATTACCTAATGTAGAAATATTCTACTTCTATAGCTTCTTATGAATACTTTCATACGTTTAATTATGAGCACCCGCAACCAAGGCGATTCGCCCAATATAATTGTTAGATTGAATACTTTCACCTAATAGCCAACGTCTTTCTGAGATTAGCAAATCCCTCATTAACCAATACTATAGTTCAGATACTCTACATTCTTTGCTGCCAACTCAACATGTCATAACAACTTATCAATTTGTATGTATTTGAATCTATAGGCCGTAGCCTCTTTGCAGATAATCTTTGGCAACGCCCTCTACCAGCAGTTCTTCCTGCTTGTTTCAACAACCTGTTGTGCAACGAAACTCGGATTATAACATTTGAATGAGGCTAGAAAGTATGAGCTTCTTAATAAGAAACCCCGCTTTTTCTGGAGAGGGAGATTACTTGAAGACCAAATTGTAATCGCCGCTCTTGTGACTGTTATTCCCACATATGTTAGTATATATGCGCCTCCATATATCGTCGATACGAAAGCAAACTAACGAATATGAAAAAATGCATCTTTCATTGTCCATTTTTCATAATTTCTGCTGGACTTATTTACGACAAATTCTTCAATCTGACTTCACTCTATTAAAGGGAAAGTATTCCACTATCAAAAGGTCAAATCTGCCGAATATTTGACTGTCCAAAAAAAAGTTATGAATAAATACTTTTCCACTCTTAAAAGTGTTGATTTTCATATTCGTTAGTTTGCTTTTGTATCGACGATATATTCACACAAGTAGGAATCCAACAAAGACTTATGGGTCCCACATTCAAGCTTATTTCGGCTTTTAACACTAGCCCATAATTATTCCACCCTCTGGATATGAACCCAGTGAATAGGATCCTCAAAGTTTTTGGAGTGTTTCGCTGCGTAGTGTCTATAATGCATACCTGGCAGTTTATTAGGCAAAAAGATGATACACCCTGTTGATAACAGTCAACTTTCCAATCTCCTTCTTTAACTCTGACAGAAGGTTCTATCTACTATTGCATAGTCCCAACATAACTAACCCCGTCCAGTCTTCCCGTTTCTGACCTAGTTGAGGTACTTGTGTATTCTCCTGGTTTTGTCTATGGATTCATTATATAATACAGGTGTCACGCTTTCCTAAAATCAGCAGCGATCCAATGCCGTCGGTCCAGGACTAGCCTTATGTAAGCCGGAGGATTTTCTGCTAGCTTTCAGCCTGTCCTCGCGGTCAGATGTTACACCTTCGTCTAGTTCACTCCTTCCTCGAGCAGTTGTAAGGTTATACAGAACTCTTGAGGTTTGAGTAGACTTACTGAATGTCAGAAGTATCTTATTTCTTTAAAAGTGGAGTTGTCGAGGGTAGGGAAGAAATAATTCACCTTCAGCAAATCCGGATAGCCTTTTACTAACGCATTACTCTTGCCTCCTATAGCATGCTTACCACCCCAGAGGAAAAGCCGCTCGTAACCGATGCCCCAATCCTCGAACAAAATAAAATAGTAAAAAAAGTATTTAAAAGATATAAAATTTACACAAAATAAAATATAAAAAAAAAAGTTTCACAATTACTATTATAAAAAAAAATGTAATAATAATAATAAGTCGGCGCTAATGGCCATGGAGTCGATGTGTCGAAAAAATAATAATAAGTAATATAATTCTTTATTGCAAGATAAAAATCATTATTGTGTCTGTATTGGTAGAGATTTAATGAGAGGACTTTATTTTCTCTTCTGAAGCCGCTTCTACGTGTGTACACACACTTGCATCATACGATGCAAATCAATTGGGTAAAACTGTAGTTTCACGTCCTCTAACCCGATTTATTTAACATTTTTCACAACAATGTATTTTGATGCACTAAACACGAATACGTTAAAAAAAAAACGCATTCAACAAGGAGAGAAGTTATTAAGCACTAAAGTTCACTGTTAGGAAGCTTATAAAACTAGGCGTCAACAGCGTATTTGTAAACGCGCGCATGCGCAGATATGTAACATTGGGAAACAGAGAACTCTCATTTGAAATGTTCATAAACCATTTATTCAAAAATATTGTCAATTTTAAGGGCATCTTCACCCGTCGTCACCTGTCGCTTAAGGGCATACGTGCTATGCGTTTCCGCTCGCTACGCTCGCTCAAGAAGATATCAAAATTCGCTAAAATTAATAGAATTCTATTAATTTTAGCGAGTTGGATTGACTAGGGTTTTGATATCTTCTGTAGCGAGCGGAAACGCATAGCATGTATGCCTTAAAGTCGTCCTAGACATTCTTCGTATCCTCCTAGAAATCCCTCTTAGCTTTCTTCTTCTTCTTCTTCTTGAGACGCGATGTTCGGTGGATACAAATCCCCAATCGCACCGAAAAATTCCTTTAAGCGCTCTTCATATTTATGAGCACTTTTGAAGAGAAATTCGGCTAAATATCCATCTAAATAAAAATTTGAGTAATTCTTCTCTGTTGTGGACAAGAATAATAAATTCGTGCAACTTCATACATATTCTTTTTTATATAAAATAAGAGCATGTTGACAATTAAAGTTCAGCAGGCGCGAATTAGAACGAACTAATAATTATAAAGGCATTAGCTAATTATTAGGGGATTTCTGATATATAATACTTTTCATGAACGAAACAAGAAATGTGAAGAGTGTTTCATTATTTTAAAAAATGTTTGTGAATAAATAACTGCTGATGAATTTAAATAATTGGTGGTAAATTTCAATTAAACTTCTTTATTACGAACTTTTCCATACCCGCGCATGCGCATGTTGACAAGTTTAGTTGTTTACATTAGCTCTCATAGCCCGCATAACAGTGAACTTTAGTGCTTAATAACTTCTTTCCTAGTTGAATGCGAAGTTTTTTTTTTTAACGGATTCGTGTTTAGTGCATCAAAATACGTTTTTGTACAAAATTTGAAGGAAATCGGTTTAGAGGACGTGAAACTTCAGTTTTACCATCAATTGTCTGGTTGTGCCATATTAATATATTTTATTAATTTTTTTTTCGTTTTTAACGGCGCATTAACTTTTTGGCTATTAGCGCCGGCCTATCTACAGGTTACCACCTTTTTATAATGCCAACAGCACGTGGTCGGTCACCCATTCAGGTACTGACCACGCCCTATTTTATTACTTATTTCGAAAACGATTAAGAACTTGTTTAAAATAGAAGGTGACTATTGGAATGCATAATTTGTCTACTATAAAGATTTAGACGGTTGGATTATCTGATTTGGGGAAACGGTGCTTTGATCTTTCGGCAGTGTTGCTTTCCTTCCATTCAAGACGAAAAATTTTCTATTCTAAGATTTTTTTTGGAGGCCCGGTGGCCGTGAGTGTTAAGACTTGAGCGCTTAATAATAATCCGTGCCGAGGGTCGTGGGTTCGACTCCCACTATGGGGTGGTGGCTTTTCTTTAGAATAAAAGAGAAGGCATCAGCCCTATCCTGGCTAGGAAAGGGTGGTAACCTATAGATAACCCGTCATAAAATTCTTAGTTAATAATAATGAACGTTAAAATTTAAATAAATAAATATTCTAAGATTTCCAAATCACGCGAATCGCCCTTTAATTGACCATCAATATTATTATTTAATTTAAAATAAGGTTATATTGAACATGTTTATGTATTCAGAAAACATTTTCTGCACGATATTGTAGAGTGTGGTTGCGAGCTGTAGCGACAGTATGCTATGAAAGTCATTAGGCGTGTCTACGTTTTCATGGTCTCTGCATCCTGTTCGTCTTGTTTTGTTCAGTCAGACATTTCGGTGGTCTGGTTTTGTCATTGTTCAATGCCAGTACACGCGAGAGCAACTTCTCAACGTGAATTTCAAGATCTTGAAATATACGTTAGTAGGGTTTAATTCGCGTAGTTATTTTTCTGATCTATAAGGAAACGTTGCATTTTTAGCGCAGTTCCTCCCTCCCTTATAAGGAAACCCGCGTATAATGTTGATCTCATGACGCAATCCAGAAGTCCCGACTAGAAAATTTCATGTTCCAGAACCCATGGATCAAAAAAAAATAACGGTAGTTCCAGTTTGTTTGTATATATATTTGTCTGTTCGCTCTCTCAGCAGCTCAAAAGTAGTCCGATTTTGATGAAAAAATCGTTCGCATAAATTGAAAGGTCCAGTTTGTTAACCAGCAGAATCCGTCCAGCGGAACATGGTTTTTGGAGCGCAATTCGTTTTTGTTTTTTTTTAATTTTGAAACCAACTGTGTAATACCAAAACTATGCTATAAGAAATAGATTTTTTGAAAACCAGCAAAATCCAGGTTTTTTTTTTTGTGTAGTAAGTGAAATAATTCACTTAACTGGTTATAAATATAGTGCAGAATAGTTCTTTTTACTCGTTGTTATCAGTGTTCTGTTGGGGAATTTTCTCTGTTTACGCAGGTCCTAACTAAACAAAAGCCTAATCGGTCCACCAGCATTAATATGCTTCAAGCAACACTTATTTATGTATGATTTTGGCACAAATAATCGACTCCACATTAAAGGCAACATCTTCAATATTATACGATACAATTGGAAAACAACTTGAATTTGGCTTTGGACTTGAAAATGTGTCCACAATTTCCTCATTTATCAAATCATAAGATTTATAAGTTTTGGTAGTTTAGTAAACAGACAGTATTACAAAACTATTTTATTAACTAACAGTAAATGGAACATGAACATAAATGTTCTCATGCAACTTTCCTTGAAAAGAAAAAACAAAATCAGTCGGAGAATCAGTACTTACAATTTCGAAAGCATTAGTTTGTTTGTTTGGAGGTAGTCTGTTTTCCTCGGGGGCTTTAAAATTGGTTACACAATGAGTTTACCTTCTTCGTTTTGGTTTATCCATAATAGAAATTCAAGTGGCTAAGGGTTTGAACAAATGTGCAGATGTTGGATAGTATTATCAAATGCTTAAGAAATCAAAGCAGCCTTGTATTACGTCTTTGTTAGAAATTATTATTTAAATTTTAACGTCCATTTATTATTAACTACGAATTTTAGGACGGGTTATCTATAGGTTACCACCCTTTTCTAGCCAGGATAGGGGTGATGCCTTTTCTTTTTTCGAAAGAAAAGCCACAGCCCCTAGTGGGAATCGAACCCACGACCTTTGGCACGGAGTGTTAAGAGCTCACGCCTTAACCCTCACGGCTACCGGGTCTCCTAGAAATTATTAGGCATACATCATAGAATTCTGTTGTATAACAACTATTTTTTTTTGTTAAATTTAAAGCTCCACTATAATAATTACATCAGTACTTTACATCAAATAAAGAAAAATAAATAAATAATAAAATGAATATATACATTTTTTATGTGTGTTTTCTTTCTTATGTAAGACCGCCTATATCTGGTTCTTATATCTATGCAATAATTAAATTTTTTACCCCATTCTAACAAATGCAATATTAGAAACACAACTCTTTCTCAAACACAATGCTGTAAACACTTCTTATCCTAACAAAAAACTACGCACAATTTAACTATACTCATAGGGCGATGATGACCAAGCTGTTTTCTGCCCTTAAACTACCAACCCAACCCAACATCAGTTAAACCTGATCAGAATTCTTGAACTCTTCTTTGTAAAGATGCATTATGCTTTACAATTTTTTGGTTGCATTTGTTATTCACTTTATGTTTATAAATAAGAAGATATAGTAGATTTTATTTATTTATTCCATATTTATTGATTTAAATTATTTCTTTTCAGCAAACAGACTAAATGAATACATCCGCCACTATGAGGAGGCATCATACAGCAGAGCAGAGGTAGCAAGGTCCCACCATCGGTCGAAGCGTAGTGCCGACGGCCGAGGTTCGCACCTTCAATTCGGATTCAGAGCCCATGGGAAGGAGTTCAGACTTCGGCTGAAAAGGGAGGCCTCTGGCTTCTCTGAAGATCTAGAGGTAATCGGATCTGATGGACAGCCCCTTCAAGCTTCCACTGAACACATCTACGAAGGGACGCTGATAGGTAAGAAGCCGGCCTAACCTTTCTACCAATATAATAAGAATGCATGAAAAGATCTAGAGTCAAGAAAAGCAGGGTGGGGGAAAAGATGTGTCCTGGTTTCGATAGTTCAAACAGTTATTTTTCATTTAGTTTTGGAAATAATATCTGCAAGATGCCCACCTTTAGCAGCAATACATTATTGCAGTCGATTTCTGAAACTTCTGTGTTTCGGCACAACTCAAGCGGAATCACATTCACCTTTTCAATAATTCAGGTCTTCAATTCTTGTATGTTACAGGGTTGGTTCTTGAAAACTTTTTCCATTAGGTACCCCCACAGAAAGAACACACATGCTCAAATCAGGTGAGTGTACGGGCCAACCCACATCACCTCTGAGGGGGACGAGATGTGTAGGGAACATTTGTTTCAATTTTTCCATGAAATACTTGCTGTAGGCACTGTAGGGCCGTTTTGCTGAAACCACATGTCCCCCGGGTTGATCTTGTCACTAAACTCCTGCAATCAAGAATCAAAAAAAGTTTCCAGCATGAAAACATAACGTTGTAACTGTCACGGTACGGTCATTCTCCTCAAAAAATTAAGGAAAAATGGTCCCAAATTGGGATATGGCACACCAAGCAGTGACTTTTGGTGACTGAAGAGACCTCTCATAGAGTTCATGTGAGTTGTTGTCAGACTAGTACCTTAAATTCTGCTAGTTAACTGTCCCAGAGAGGTGGAAATGGGCCTAGTCAGTGCTCCAAAAAGTTGACGTGTCAGGGATTAAGTTAAGCATTTCTTGACAACGATTGAGCAGGTTTGGATAATCAAGGGGTGTCATTTTTTGAACAAGCACTATTTTGTATGGGTGGAATAGCAATTCATTATGCAAAATCCTCCTTACAGAACGATTAGACAAACCCAACGCAATTGCATGCCTCCAAGCAGAGCGCCTTGACTACTGTTCGATGGCTCAATTTTTTATGTGCAAAGTTCTAAGGGAAATGTTCCGTTTCACTCTCCCGTCTGTTTTGCCATTTACAAAGCTGTTTAATGAACAGCACTTTGTCTGAAGCACTATAAAAATTAATTATGTCTTGTTTAGCACAAGGGAAGGGTTTGAGAGGTCAGATATGAGAGACGACAGTGTTTAATGTTCATCAATATTTAGCCGAAGCTAAGGCTGAAAACAATTTAAACTACAACGTTGCCTGCTCAAAAAGATATTAAAGTTGAAGGGAACAGTGATGGTGTAGTTGGGGTGAGGGGGGATGTGTTTGCCTGCAGTAAAATTTGCGAGAAAAATTCCTCTGTTATAACCTTATCATTGGTAGTTTTATATTGTTTTCAGCCTTGGCTTTGGAGCCTTTGCCTTCCAAGTATTGGAAGTGGAAGTTTAAATGATTAGGAGACAATGTAAGCACAGCTGTTAATATAGAAGTAGTTTTTGTTTATAGATGATCCTGAAAAATGTATTCCTTTTACAAAAACATAGAATTCCATTGTTGCCAACCTCTGTTCTTCCAACAGGAGTCAAATAGCTCTTAAAGAGCAAACCTGGCAAATAAGAAAATTGTTTAAATCAAATATTCTCCTAGTTATGTCTTCTTAGTTTCCAAGTAAAATGTTTACTTATCCTGGTCCTAAATGTGACATGCTCGTTGTTATAGTGTTTCACGTAAATTGTAGCTTTGCAAGTGGTGGAACAGAAGGGTGAGTGAAGTTCACTCATGCACCATTGAACTTTTCTGTCTTTCGGAAGAAACTGTAACTATGTGGACCTCCAAAATCAAGAAAAATAGGGAGATCATAACTCCTGTGCTTCTTAGATTGAATAATTAATAGAGTATACTTGGAAACTAGGAAGACATAAGTTGGAGAATATTTGATTAAAACAATTTTCCTATTTGCCAGGTTAGCTCTTTGACGCCTGTTCACAGAAGAGTGACTGGTAACAAAGGAGCATCTGTTATAGGATCATTTGTCAACAAAAAAACTCTTTTTCTATATTAACAGCTGTGTTTCCTTTGTCCTATACTCATTAAACTTCCACTTGCAATGAACTAGCTGAAATTGTTCAAACTGATGAAGAATATTCGCAGCCTTAAATAAAAAATTAAATCTGAAACAATCATCCGTATTTGTAATTTATTGTGAATTTTTGTACAACAGATTTATTTTGTTCTGTTACACTATGGAATTAAAGAAAATGAAATTATCAACAACCTTCCGCCCAGAAGAACATAATATATTGAGCCAATAGGCCAACTTATTATTCTTGGATGTAAAAAGTTGATAAAATATAAAATTCTTGAGTTTTACACAAATTAATGGCTTATAAAAAAAACGAAAGGTGCTTGATGCTCTCAAAGAAATGCTCTTTGAAAAAGAAAAGAAATTGTAGAGTGGAGATTAAGGCTTGTGCGTTTCAATTTAGTTGTGCTAATCTTCCCTGTAATCTCTATACTCCTTCCTGTGCCTGTGGTATTTCAGTACTGCAGACTGTATATTTTATAACTACTCCTCAATCTATGTACAGCAAAGGTAATCATTTGGTTCGGCAGTGATCTCAAAATAGATTTTAGAGGACATTGATTTCAAGTTTTAGTCTTTCATTTAATGAATTTAATGTTCGTCCTTGCATGTGGAGTTGAATAACTACCGTTATGTTTGTTTACTTAAGAGCTCACATTTGAGCGAGGGGAATTCTCTCCTTTAGACCCCAACCATTTCCTCCTTCACTGCTGTAAAAAGTTGAGAGAACTGTAGAATAGGAGTCTTTTTCTTTCTAAAAAAATGGATAAAGAGCTGCAACTACAAATTTATATCATTTTTTTAAAATTTTAATTGATAATTAAGTTTTTCTGTAATATTTAAAATCCTTAAAAAATCTAAATTTGATAATACTTAACACATTATTACATTGTTTGTAATGTGCTTTATTTTGCTATCTTGACAGGTTGCTTGGGCTCAGATGGTCAGATATATATTCACAGGTCTCTGATTCATTCACATAGGCAGATAGTGTTTGTTTTACTATGTTTTGGTTGTTTGATTTTCCCCTTTACATGCTCCCATTAAAGGCTTCAGTAGGTAAAATACTCCAATTCCGACCCCTGACCGATGACAATAGAAGATAACATCTTCAGTTTGCATCCGAGTTTCAATCAAAGATCCTTGAATACATGAGTCAAGTGTTCTACCACTTGTGACACACTCACCCATTCATTATGGGTGTAATTAAATCATAATTAATGATTAAATGTCATCCTTTACATAATATTAATATCATTTTCATTATTTTTATCATTTATTTCATTTTATTATCAATTATGTTATTGTTATGTATCAGGTCATCCTGACTGTTGAATGTGTCGATCCAAGTTTTTCCGTTTGCTCTTCGACTGTTGCAACAGGATTTTCTTCTTCAGAAGCCTGCAGGAGTTCGTCGTGAAGCTCTGTTGGTCAACCTGTACGAGGCTAGTCTTTAAGCTTGTAGTTTTCCGCTCGAAATTGTTCAAACCACTGCTGCACTTGTCGCTTACTATTGACATTTTTGCCATATATTTCTACAAGTTTTCGATAAGTTGAATCAGCATTTTCTCCTTTTTCGAATTGCCAAATCTTGGGAGATCTATTTCAAATGAAATTTCAGTACAGAATAAATAAGTTTCACCAACCAAAACATTATAAAAAGAGGTGCATTTAATGCTACAATTAACGAAAAATGTAAACAAAAATCAATTGAAAAGGAGGGAATATAAACAGACAGAATATTAAAAACCGACATTACTTATGGGATGACGTGCCAAACATTCTATTGGGTAAAACTGATAACAAAAAAAAATTGTTTTAGGCGAGCCTGGGAGTGCTGTCTTCGGCTCTCTCCATGATGGCATCTTCGAGGGGAAGATATTATCTAAGTTCGATACGTTTTATGTTGAAAAAGCAGCAAGATATTTTCCTCAGAACAATAATGCCAGCTTCCACTCTGTCATCTACAGGGAGTCAGATGTCGAAGATCCTTATTCGCATCGCCGCTCAGGTGAGATAAATATACTCTTAAATTTATTTCAGATATAAAATGCAATTCCTTTATATCAAATACCAGCGAGTAAACAAATTTTGTTTTCCCCTTTTTAATAGGAACAAAAAAAGCAGTTGTATGATATATTAAATCACTATATATTTTACAAGACAGCATGCACAGTCAGTGACTTAGTTTTCAAATCCTTAACTTCAGAAAAATTGTCCTGGGTGTCATATAAGATGTATCATAAAAAAATAATTCTTATAAAAAAATAGCTCAAAAGATAGTTTCTTGATTTACTAAATTGTCATTGAATATTGGAAAAACATATTGAATTCTCATTCGTCTTAGGGAAAAAAAATCAAATATTAATGATATAGGGTCTCCCGTAGTCTAGTGGCTAGCGCGCTGGATTCATAAGCGGGAGATGGTGGGTTCGATTCCCACCTCCGGCAGGAATTTTCTCATCTCAAGGCTCGCTGGGAAAATTCCTCGCTGCACCCTGGATGTCGGCGTTAATGACCTAGAAGTAGATGCGCCGTAAAAAAGAAAAAAAAAAAAAAAAAAAAATTAATGATATAATCTTTACTTTTAGTTAGAGCAGTAACCGTTACAGAATTGTAAAGGTCTAATATGTTCTAGAACATGTTTCTATACAAATATGTTTATCTTGATCAAATATTTTATTTTTGAATAAAAATTGCTCAAAATTAAAATGTATTTCTCAATAAAAACAACACTTTTCTAATAGAACAAAAATGAATAAAATTGTATTCAATGTTCTGATTTTTTATTTTTATTTTAATGTTCCTATTCTGGATTCAAAATTGAAATAAAATAAAATAATTAATTTCCAAAAGTGGCCCAAAATGTTATATAATGTTTTATAAAATTTGCAGAACTTCAATTGATGAAATAAAAAAATATTTATTTAGCAGTCATTTTATTAAAACTGCCTTATTAGTTTCACATCTTTGAAATTGAAAGTCAATTTTATAAATGAAATAAGTAAAAGTGTTTTTATTTCATTGTTTGACCTTTGGCCTATTTTATAATTAAAAAAAAAAGATAATCATTTAAATTCTTTCTTTCTTCTTATAGGAAATAACTAACATATTTATTTCTCATTATTCAAAATAAAATTTGTCCAAATCTCACAAGTTTTATGAGAGAAATATAAAATAGTTGGAAGTGACAAGTAATTATTTGTTTTTCCCCATTAGAAGGCCATGTTGGTGGGTGTGGCATTACAGAGGAAGTTAGCGAATGGATGGAGCGGGTCCAGAATTCTGCTGTCGAAGAAACCGATAAAATAGAAAAAAGAAAGTTACCAAAGAAGTTTATAGGAGAGAAAAATAAAGGAGAACTTAAGACTGGGAAAAGTAAAAACGTAGAAAATTCTTTCACTAGCGACGCGCTTAGAAATGTATTTCAAGTCGACGAAGACAGTCCTTTCAGCAAGTATTCTAGGGAAGCTAACAGTAGGACGAAGAGAGCTGCTAAACCTAAGGAAGAGAATCGAAATACATGCTCCTTATTCATACAAACGGACCCCCTGCTGTGGAGGCATATCTCATCTCAGGTAACGTAGAGTTGTAGAATATTTTATTCTAATTTAAATATCACTTTATCAATAACAGCTCACTACCGCAGGGGGTGATATGTTTCCTCTTTTAGTACTTACTGAAGGAATGTCGGCTATTGAGGTTGCATTCATGAACAAATTTATGAAACATTTCTTCAAATCTTCATCAATCCTACCTAGTAGATACCAAAAATAATCCCTGTAAAATTTATATATATATTATAATAACATTTTTTATATATTATTTATAATAAAAAAGAAATAAAACGTGTTTAGGCGAGAAACTTTCATATTTATCAACAATTTGAAATCGTTGGATTAAGCTTTTTAGCACTGTTCCTCCTTCCCTCCATAGGGAGGAACTCCACTTATAAGGTTGACCTCATGACCCAACCTGCAAGTGCCGACTAGAAAACTTTGCGTTTCAGAACCCCTAGAGACCGAAAATAACGGTGGTTCAAATTGGTATGTATGAAATGAAAAATTGTATTCTTATTCCGAGACACAAGTCCCATAGGAATAATTTTGAAATTACAAAATAATATAAGTCTGTTCGCTCTCTGGCGGCCTTAAAAATGGTCCGATTTTGATGAAATTTGGTACATTAATCATTCGTTTAATTTGAAAGGTCAAGTTCGTTAACCAGCAGAATCCGCCCACCGGAACATGGTTTTTGGAGCAAAATTCGCGCAATAAAAATTGTTACCCTTACTTCATATGCTTGCAAGTACTCATTTTATAGGATTATTGGCCAAAAAAAACGAATGAAACCATTTTTAAGGCGATAGCTTCAACTGTTTTCGAGAAAATTGGAAACATAGTTGTCGAAAAACGTTTTTGGTTAGAAAGGTAGGGATTGTCGGGGTTCAGTCATTGCTTCTTAATAAAACTACATTTTACCAGTGAAAATGGTTTTATTGTTGCCGATGTTTCAGCTTGAAATTCAAGCCTTCATCGGGGTGATGAGAAGATTGAGAACTATGCCTCACAGATACGGGATAATTTCTGTGAGAAATTTCATTTCTCGAGTAATGATCCCGCATATGTGAGGCATAGTTCTCAATCTTCTCATCACCCTGATGAAGGCTTGAATTTCAAGCCGAAACATCGGCAACAATAGAACCATTTTCACTTGTAAAATGTAGTTTTATTAAGAAGCAATGACTGAACCCCGACAATCCCTACCTTCGCATCATCAACGGTCAATGATCTCCTCTCAAAGTTTTTGGTTAGGGTACTTAAAATCATGGGATTCATTTGAAACATTTTCTGCATGATTTAAATTCAAATAAACAAAGATTTTTAAATTTTGGAGTTAAGGAAGGATTAGAATAAAATATTTTATTATTAGACATGAAACGTCTTGGGGACTTTGTATATTTTCCTTAATATCTCGAAAACAGTTTGGAGTCTTCATAAGCAGATCGTTACCATTCGAAAGCTTACTAAATGCTCTAAAAAAAAAGATTCTGAAGCAATTTTCGATTAGGTGATGTCAATCAGAGAAATAAGTGCTTAAAACTTCAAAAGTGTTTTTTTGTTCTTCTGAACAGGTTTTTGTCTTTGTTCAAATCACTTTTTAATTGATTTTTTTTTAAATTGCATTTATCTGTAAAATTAGTATTATAGTAAAAGAAAATAAGAAACAGTAAGTAGTGTGTTTATAGAGCAAACCTTCACAAGGCCAGGGAGTCAGGTATGAGGTATGTACCCTTGCAACTGTGACGTCATTGGCATCATAAATTATTTCATGAAAGGTCTAACCAAAATTATAGCTGTTTCTATGTCAACCTTTCCAACATTAGGGATAATAACGGAACCCCTAAAGCATATTTATGCTAAAATATAGTTATGCAAATTATAATTAACGAAATTTATCTTTTTTATGCCACCAAAGAAAAAAAAAAATAAATAAAAAAAAAAATAAAAAAAAAAAAATCAGTCCCGTAACAGGCCACGAGGGCCCTGAGGGGCAGATACTATAGAGGTATCTGATTCATGACCATGCGGCACACTAGGGAGATAGTGTGGTCAGTACTAAGCTCCAGCCGCCTGATTTTCCCCTTGGCTGCTTCGACTGCTAGCAGTCATTAGCACTACAAGGTACCCATTATTAAATTAATTAAAGGCTGGGTTGGCCTAGGGACGGTCAGGGAGGCCGAATTTAACCCATGAACGAAGACACTAGAAGAAAAAATCTTTAGTGCTTGCTCAGGATTTGAACTCAGGTCCTCCAACTTATTAGTCCAGTGCTCTACCACTGAGCTAACCTCGCCCCATGCAACCAAAGGAAACTGTTATATTCTATCAAGTGTGTTTTTAACATGCGCTATTAGTCATTTTTAAATTAACCTATAATAATTACTTTAATAAATTATTACTTGTTTCATTGGGATTGGATTGCTGCAGCTAAACAGTGATGCAGAGAAGACAAGGGAGGAAATTCTCTCATTGATAGCTCACCATGTGACAGCCGTCAACTACATTTACAGAGACACTAAATTTGACGGGAGATTCGAACATAGGGATATTAAATTTGAAGTGCAAAGAATAAAGGTAAGAAGAATTCAAATCTAGATATAAATACTAGAATAGTAAATTCTATATACATTCTGATAATAACAATAAGTTATTATGCTTTTCTGGAAGAAGAAAGAAATCCAATGTAGTCAGGAAAGCAATCTATGTATGTAATAAAAATTAAAATATCTAAAACTAGAAAATATAAGTACACTTATGTCTTTGGATGAAGATTGGATAGTTAGCCGTCGAGGTGATAAGCAATCAGGGATTAGTTGGGATTTGGCTAAGAAAACATCAATTTTTGTAAAAAATCTGTATTAAGGCCGATATCTATATTAAGGTCAGATTTTTTACAAAAATCGTATTAATTTTTTCTTAGCCGAATCCCAACTAATCCCTGATTACTTATGTCTTTGGATGTAGTAAAATCTTTTTACAACATTTGTAAACAAAAGTATTTTTTATTTGCAAGATTTTCAACAATTTCAACTTTGATGGTGTATTACTCCTTCATGCAGTGATGAAGCAACTTCCATACAAATTAGTACTTCCTCTAGCCTCAGCCATGAAGAAGGCTTGAAAATCAAACTGAAACATTGCGGAAAAAACTATGTATATTTTTAAAAAATATATTTTGACCAAACCCTGATTATCTTAAGAAAAAGTAATAAGAATTTAAGGACATTCATTTTGTTTCCAGATTGATGATGATACTCCTTGCCTACCAGATTATCATGGAGAGCGGAATCCATTTTGTATGGAAAATATAGATGTTAGCAACTTCTTGAATCTTCATTCACTTGGTAATCACGAAGACTTCTGTTTGGCCTATGTCTTCACGTACAGGGACTTCACAGGAGGAACATTGGGACTGGCATGGGTTGCTTCTGCTCAAGGTAATAATTATAACTATAAATAAATTGTATTGAGACAAAATTGTACAAAAAATTTTACATATTAAATGTCTCCTATTTTCCTACACATTATATCCATCCTATTTCTTTTCATTGCATTTTAATAGCTCATAAAATTTCTATGTGTGCATTTTTAATTATATTCTCCGTGATAAAATTCTATTCGCAGTTGTAGTCCTTTATTTAGGTTTTTCTTTTTTCATTTAATTTGAATTTTAAAACATCTCCAAAATAAGGGAAAATATTTTTAAGACCAAAGCTTTTTATAAAAGACACTTTTCAAGTGTTTTTATTTAGTGATGGCTGCTATTAGCAAATCTTTTATTTATTAGCAGTTAATCTCCTTTAGCATTAGCAGGTCACTGCTAACGACTAGAAATAACAGATACTGTTGTTGGCAGTTCAGGAGCCGCTGACACTAACCTAAAATCTAGTCAGCTGCTATCTATGAACTTTGGCAAAACTCTACAATCGAAATCATAGCAGATAACAGTTAGTAATACCGGTTCTTGTTCTCTGTGCGGACCCTCACTCTTGTCTTGTCTCTCCCAACTCGGAGCTGCTAACCTACTAATTTAATATCTACGCTTGTCGTCGTTGTTGAAAGCACAAAGAATAAAGTACTTTAACATGATAACTGTTGAATGTTAGGGATAACAAAATTAATTAAACACATACTCGAATATCAATACAATAATTATTAATAATAATTAACAAAATATAATAATCATTTAAAATGAATACAGAACGTTGAATAATAAAATGACTTAAAAGAGAATAAAGCACTACATTTATACATTTAATAATTTACCAAAAATAGGATAACTTGGAAACATCACAAATTAGAAAATGGAAAAGAATGAAGAAAGACATTAGAATTAAAATGTATCTGCTACAGAAAACAAAGTATCTATAAATCTTAGGTTTCTAAAAAACAAGTATTGAACATGTTGGTTAAAAAAAAATCTTCACAAATTACAAATTTTACAAAAAAATCACTAATTACGCATTATTTTCATTTTTATTGATAAATATAGTGCTTGCATAACCTAAAGAACAGTCAGCTGTTTGGCCCTGGTTGCTAGTGACGCTTGCTAATTTTCAGTGGTTCTTTTTTTCAATTTTAAGTGGTTTTTTCTTTAAATTTCTTTTAATATTTATTAAGAATAGTTTCATTTAAGTGTTCAGATCAAGTTTATGTAGTTTTTTCACCTAGTAATAGCCTATGAGGGAAGATATTTGATATTGAAGTTTGCTAACCTGAAGCTAGAGGAGGAGCCGGCTCCATTGTTGGGACAGGAGGCTTCCTTCAATTGTTTCTTCACTCAGGGAGTAGACTTTACATTATAAACAATTCTTTTTCTTTTTATATTTATTATTTTTTCTTGTATTTATATTTAATTTATTTTAGTATTGTTAATATAAAGTACATCTTACTCCATGGATATGGAAAATAATATAATTATAGAACCTAAACCCCCGGATCCCGGGGTTTCTTCAATAAATAGCTTTAAATTTGAGTTACCACCCGGTCGGTGGACAAAAAAATTTCTTGTTATGACCTTAGCCCCTAATAGAGAAAAGAAAACCTTTCGCGATTTCAGCCCTTTTAAAATTTGTAGATTCATTAAAAGTTTTGGTCCTCAAATAAATGTTAAATTTTTGAAATCAGGTATAATAATTTTAGAAATTTCAAACGAAAAAGATTTTATTAATCTGGGAAAAATTAAATCTTATGAAAATTATAATATACAATTCTCCTTACACAGATCACTAAATTTTTCCAAAGGAGTCATCACTTGCGATGAATTCCTTCATTGTACAGAAGATGAGCTTAAGGAAGAATTAGCCAAACAAAATGTAGTCGAAGTTAAGAGAATATTCAAAACTATAAACGGATCAAAAATTCCAACTCCATCTATCATTCTGACATTTAATCGGTCTGATCTACCTGAAAAGATAGTTTTAGATTTTTTAAGTGTGCGAGTCATTCCGTATTATAGACCTCTAATATGTTTTAATTGTTATGGATATCGGCATGGAAGACGTCAGTGCAGAGAACCAGTTTCCCTGTGCGGTCGATGTGGATTGGCAAAGCACGAGGGAGAATGTGAGGCGAAGTGCCTCCATTGTACGGGTCCCCATCCGGCCTGGTTTTCCTCATGTCCCATATATAAAAAGGAAAAACAGATTGAGGAATATAGAAGAAAGCATAAAGTATCCTATTTCCAAGCAGATAAATCCCTCCAGCCTAGAGTACAGGTTCATCCTGGTACCTCTCATAGTTACTCGGAGGTCGCCTCAGCATTACCAACTAAAAATATACTCCTAGAACAATTCGAAAAACTGACATGTCTAGTACAATCTCTTGCTGAAAAAATTAATTTTTTAGAATCATCAATAGGTAATAAATCTCCCCAATTAGTTAAAAATAAAACTGAAAATAAAAATAAATCTAAAATTCCTTCTAACCAAAAATTATCAAACACATTGGAAATATCAATAATTCCCGACCCTAAACAGAATATTTCTCAATCAAGCCAACTACCCCTTCCGAAAATAGGAGATAAAAGGACTAGACCTCCTTCCCAGAATTCTACTCCTTCGTCATGTGGCTCTCCAACATCCTCTCGTGAGGATGACGGGGATTCGAATCCCAAAATTCGTAATAAATACAAAAACAAAACAACAAAAAAATGAACATCGCCATTATAATAATTATTTATTTATTTATTAAACAAAAACACATGGTTATGTCTTCTCAATCTCCAACATCAGTTCAATGTGTTTTTCCTTTTCCTTACACAATAATGCTAAATATGTACTCCCAAATACTTACTACTATTTCGTCTCTAGAACTCTTTCCCAACAATTTATTTTTACAAGCACATAATACAATAGTCATATTAGAGTTAACATATTTTGTTTATAAAAATGTACTTGAAATAACTTCCTATATAAATTTATTAATGAACATAATTCGAAATAATTACTTCAATATTGCTAGCATCATAAAAATTTTAAATCTCCAAAGCTTTGCTATTTTAGCTAAATCGCGTATAAATATTGATTTTCACATTTTTCCGCGATTTGCAGATAATACATTTATATTAAACTCTTCCAAGCACACTCCATGACCATTCTGCAATGGAACATTAATGGTTTAAATTATCATAAAGCAGATCTATTATCAATATTAAAGGAAAAATGTTGTCCGTTAATTTGTCTGCAGGAGACGCATCTGAAGGAAGATAGCAATTTCCATCTTAGTGGGTTTAGTCAATTCCGAAAAGATTATTGTCATGGACTTATTGCTAGTGGTGGTGTTAGTGTGTTAGTCAGTCATGATATTCCTTGCACTGAGGTTCCATTAGTGTCGGATTTGCAAGTTGTGGCTGTACGGATATACTCTCACCAGTCATTCACATTATGCTCCATTTATTTACCTCCAGGACAACCTTTTAATGAGAACCAATTAACAGATCTTGTTGCTCAACTTCCATCTCCACTTTTCTTACTTGGGGACTTTAACAGTCATAGTGGTGTTTGGTTTTCAGATACAACAGATACCAGAGGGCGTATTGTTGAGTCTTTTCTTAACTCATCTCAATTAGGTGTCTTGAATGATTCTTCGCCGACCCATCTTTGCAGCTCTACAGGAACTCTATCTTCCATCGACCTTTCGTTAGTTAGCCCTGTCCTTCTTCCTAGATGCTCTTGGTCCACCATGGACGACCTTTATGGGTCGGACCATTTTCCAATTCTAATCAATTTTCTGGGAAGACATTCCTCTCCCCAGTTGCGTTTACCCCGCTGGAAGTTGAATGAAGCCGATTGGGACAAATACAAAACCAATACCGATCTTACTCATTTAAATATGAATAGCGGCTGTATAAACACTTTAACAAACGAAATTAATAGCCTAATATTATCCTCAGCTGAGATGGCCATTCCAAAAACAAAACCTCATAGTAGTAGAGTCCTAGTTCCATGGTGGAACGAAGATTGTGCTTCTGCTGTTAAGAAAAGGAAAAAATGTCTTAGTAAATTTAAGAAACATCCGTGTTCTATGCATTTAGAAGAATACATTAACAGCAGAAAACAAGCAAGGTTTATAATTAGGACACGAAAGAGAGATTGCTGGAGAGATTTCGTCTCTAATATTAATATACACACGCCCCCCACAGAAATTTGGAATACAGTCAGAAAAATAATAGGCCGTTACAAAAGTAGCAAACATCCTCTCAATCATATAAAAACACCAACCGAAATTCTAACAGATCCTCTCCAAATAGCCAACCATCTCGGCCGATTTTATGAAACCATTTCCTCCGATTCAAATTACAGTCCACAGTTCCTTCAGATCAAGCAAGCAAAAGAATCACAACCAATATATATACACAAAGATCCTCTTGACCCTTTAAATCTCCCCATTTCGTACATAGAACTTGAAGAAGCCCTCAAAACTCGCAAAGATTCCTCTCCCGGTCCGGATAATATTTGCATTGGGATGATAAAACATCTAACACTGGAAAATAAAATCATTATATTAAAATATTTTAATAAAATTTTTCAGACCGGTATAATTCCCGAGCTATGGACCAAATCAATTTCGATTCCGATCCCCAAAAAGAACCAACCCCCTTTCCTTGCATCGAGTTACAGAGTAATTTCATTAACGAGTTCCCTGTGCAAACTATTTGAAAAAATAATAGTCAATCGCCTGCACTGGTATTTGGAAAGGAAAGGTTTGCAGGCTAAGTGGCAGAGTGGTTTTCGACGAGGTAGAAGCACGCGGGACAACTTGGTAAAGCTTGAGGTAGAAATTAGAGAAGCTTTTAGGAAAAAGAGAAAACTACTAGCTGTTTTTGTAGACATTAAAAATGCGTTTGACACTGTTTGGAGAAGATATATTTTAGATTGTTTGAACGAAATCGGAATACGTGGTTATATTCTAATATTTATCCAGAATTTTTTAAGAAACCGATCATATCAAATTCGAAACGGAACAGTACTGTCTGAAGAATTTATTCAAGCAAACGGTGTACCGCAGGGAAGCGTCATGAGTCCTCTTCTCTTCTCCGTAGCTCTCAATCATGTCCTACAGATCATAGAACCTCCGGTAGAAGGTATGCTCTATGCTGATGATCTCGTTTTATATTCATCTGATCGAAGCACAGAAAATCTTCAGAATAAAATGCAGTCTGCTTTAAATGCAATAAATGAATGGTTCAATGAGCATGGGTTTGAGATCTCCTCTACAAAGACCGTATCCGTCTTGTTTGCCCCTCGTAAAGTCGACAATCCACCTTCACTCTACATAAATAACATTTTAATTAAGTCTAATCAAAATGCTGAATTTTTGGGTCTCATCTTTGACCGTAATCTAAATTGGTGCTTCCATCTAAAAACTTTAAAAAATAAATGTTTTCAGTCATTAAACATACTTAAAATGTTAGCAAATACCTCTTGGGGTGGTGACCGCACAAGTATGCTCATGCTTTATCGAAGCCTTATCAGATCCAAGTTAGACTATGGATGCATGGCCTATGGCTCTGCCTCTCCTAAAACTCTACAAATGTTAGACACAATTCACCATTCTGGCATTAGAATTGCGACCGGAGCTTTCCGTTCCAGCCCTGTACTTAGTATCTACGCGGAATCTGGAGAACATCCCCTTGAAACACGCAGAAATCAGCTTTCTCTGAATTATTTTGTATCCATAAAAGCCAATCCCTCCCATCCACTTAATGAATGTTTTTCGGACCTCAATAGTATACAAAATTATTCGAATAGAAGAAAACCTTTCACAACAAGAATCCACGATCTTTTTGAAAGCCTACATCTGGCAGATAGCTCTTCCATCCTAGCAGAATGTCTTTATTCTGAAGCACCCTGGACTCTGCCACCTATCAGACTGAATCTTACCTTAACTAAATTTCTCAAGAAGCACACGATTCAACAAATCTTTTCTCATGAATATAACAAGATCCGCAGCGAGATGCCATTCTCTTCTATAGTTTTTACCGACGGATCTAAAAGCGATGATGGTGTTGGTGCAGCATTTTTGTCCGACAGTGGTTCAGGAATGTTCTCTTTACCTCCTGAAGCATCCATCTTCACCGCGGAACTAGTTGCCATATCCAAAGCTCTCCATACAGTAACTACTCCAAATTCTCAATTAGCAGTTTTCTCCGATTCCCTTTCCGCCCTTCTAGCATTAAAAAATTCCCAATCTAGGCACCCAGTAGTTTTAGATATATTCACTTCTCTAGCATCTCTCAATAAAAATAAATGCTCCGTTACATTCTGCTGGATTCCCAGTCACTCCGGCATAAAAAGAAATGAGGAAGTCGACCTTTTAGCAAAGAGGGCCGTATTAAGGAAGGGGTTCGTGTTTCCAGCATGACATCAAATGATTTTGCAATATCCATAAAACGGAAAACATGGGGACCATGGGAAGAAAAATGGTTTTTAACAACTGAAAATAAATTAAGGCAACTTAAATCTAGTGTACAATCGTGGAGGTCATCGGTGCGCCGGACGAGAAGGGAGGAAGTTGTTATAACCCGTCTTCGTATAGGCCACACGAAAGTTACTCACTCATATCTGATGTCAAAAGGTGATCCACCGATGTGTGAAGTTTGTGGGACAGTAATAACAGTAAAACATATTCTTCTAGATTGCCAATCCTACGCCATGGAAAGACAACAAAATCAACTAGGGACAACAATTGATGATATTCTAGGCGATGATTCGACAAATTTAACAAAATTAATAAACTTCCTTAAATCAACAGGTTTATTCGATAAATTATAGCTTTAGTAATTTGGATCTCAATATAAAATTAGTTTGAATGAGGAGCGATTCGGGGTGGGGGTGTGCTGGCGTCCGGGGCCTTGCATCGGCCTCTAGACCAGAACGGTCCCAGCCATGGTGGGATGTGGTGGGTACTAAGGAAGCCATGCTATGTAAACCCAGCACATCCCACGACTCATGCCTGTAAGAGTCACATCATAGACTCCAAGAGAGAGCTAGTGCTGGGTCCTCGGGCTGTCCTCTGCTCCTCTACTTCGGATCGTTCTTCTCACCTCACTTTATTAATTTTTTTATTTTTTCTCCCTAAACAACAAATAAAATATAGTATACTCAATTGACTCCTTAATGAATACCCTTTAAAATGCATATTTTTTTTTTTTTTTTTTTAATAATCTAGTTCTGTAAATGTGAAACAGCAATATCTGCTATCTTTCTTCGGTGAGGTGCAGCTTCTCTCCCTATCCGTGGCCTGGGTTCCGCCGGGTTCGGTCCTGCCGTGACATCGCTGTACTCTCTGGACTGTCACAGTCCCGGGCTCTGGAGATTGTGGACGCCCTCCCGGGGGAGGGGGCGAGCACAACTCCCATTAGAGCCTTGCATGGTTAAGTTTCCCCTGTTAAAGCATTTTTACAAGGAGAGCAGTGCAGCGGTGTCGCGGTGGTTCTGGGCTCGGACGGTGCCCTTTCCGCGGTGTGGGCTGGAGGCTTATAGTTTTTTTTTTTTGTTTTGTTTAATTTTTCTTTTTTCCTTTTTCTTCTTTAATTCAATTATTCATTTTCTATATAATAAAATTAAAAAATGTATTTAAGATTTATTTAAGAGATTCCTTCCTTTCGTTGGGTGCCCATGACCTCCCGCGGTTGAATACACCCTTCAGAACGATAAAAAAAAAAAAAAAAACCTAAAGAATTCATGTATATAAATGAATTTAGGAAATCGGAATGTAGTAATCAGCATTTTCTGTGCATACCATGTCATAGTACTTCCTAATATTATATGAAACTGTCCAATAAGAATTAGCAGTTAGCAGTTGTAGCTGTTATTTCTAACTACTAATCATAATTAGCATAAACAGTTGAACAGAAAATAGCGCTATTGCACATCACTGCTTTTAACGAAAATTGATTAAATTATATAGTGACATAAATAATTTTTTTATTCCTTTTTTCACATTATTACTAATTATATTAAATCTGTCAGCTTTTGCAGTGCTCCATATGGTATATTTACGAATCTTACTTCTTTACTTAGCTCTTCAGGCCTTTGTGATTCCTGGCCTGTCCGTCCATCTGTCCAGTAAAGATTGATGGAATAATTTATGATTCAGTCATATTTAATATTTACATTTTCCTTAGGAGCTTCTGGTGGAATTTGCGAGAGATACAAAACATATACCGAAACCATCGGTGGACTGTATCAGTCAACAAGACGAAGCCTCAACACCGGAATTATAACATTCGTCAATTATAACAGCAGAGTTCCCCCGAAGGTCTCCCAGCTGACATTGGCTCATGAAATCGGGCATAATTTTGGCTCTCCGGTAAGTTTCAGAACGTTCACTTTCATAATAAAAGTTTTTCTTTTTACTTTTCCTACTAGTTATATATTTTGTCAAATATTTATTAGACGTTTCTAAAGAATGGTCATCAGCCTGCAAAGATAAATGTTATATATTTATTTAGATTTAACATATATATTAAGCCCACTACAGCAGGCATAGATCCTCACTGAAAGATGGTCACTTTTTAACTTTGACAGTGTAAAGAAATTAGATAATAAAGAGTAAATAATAAATTAGAAGCCAACAGCCAAAGCCACCGGTTCCCGTTGATCACTGACATTAAGCAACGTCGGGCGAGGCCAGTACCTGAATCGGTGACCGGCCACGTGCTGTTGGCATTATAAATGGATGGCAACCGTTAGATAGCCCGGTGTTAATAGCCCAACCGTTGATACACCATTAAACGCACACACACAAAAAAAAATAGAAACTAAGTAATTAGACAAAATATTTTTTAATTTAATAGACCGTGCTTGGAATACTATTGATTAATTGGGCAGAGGAGCATATTGCTTGTTATAATGCTCCTGAAGAACGCTCCGAATAAATTATTATATTGGGGAACATTACCTTTAAATTAAATTTTTGACCTTGTGCCACAATAGAAACACAAAGAGATGAATATGGACTCCATCTTGTTACAACATTTTAAAGAAGGCACATAGTTTTTTCCTTTTTCATTCTTATCTTAGCTACTCAGATAGGTTTTAAAATGAGGTTAATATTTACAACTCAAGCTTTAGCCCATTAAAAAAAATTTTAGAAAAAGAGGATGCAGGCATACCTTGAGGCTATGTCAAGTCGAGTTGAATCATTCTCAGCTTTAATTTGTTCATAAATTAAATTTTTTGAAAAATAAAAATCAAGTCCAGTCATTTTATTCTTTTTAACGTCTGTCCGCTACAGATAGTGAAGTTATAATTTCACTATAAAAACATAAAAAATCATACAAATATAGGGAACCAGTGGCTTCAGTTGGATATGGTCATTAGCTTTTGATATTTATAGTATTAGTAATTTGTTAAATTGTATAGTGCATACTTTAATTCTAATATAATCCTTCTTAATCTTTGGAATTAGAATTATAGCCTGTTCAGTTAGATTGAATAGTTCTAATCCTGCATGCGCGAAATTCTGGGGGAAATGTTCCTGACAGTTCTGTCATTTGCATTTCTCCGTTACAATGAACAACATGCTACTTTAAACTCAATAAAAACTGACTATGTTTCGTCAGGAAGGGAGATAGTGTTTAATGTTTATCAAAACTTATCCAAAGCTAAGGCTAAAAACAATTTAAACTATATCCGGTTCAAATAGATGGTTTAGTTAGAGGAAAAAGGGAGTGGCCTATATTCCCCATACAAGAAATTGGCAGTAAAAATTCTTTCTGTTATAACCTTATCACTAGGAGGTTTAAAACGTTTCTAGTCTTAGCTTTGGCTAAATATTGATTAATATTAGACACTAGCACTCTTGTCTGACCTCTCATAGCTTTCCGTAGTCTTAAACGAGACATAAACAGTTTTATAATGTTTCGCGTATCTTGTTGTTCCTTGAAATGGGAGTTTGCAAATGGTGGAAGTCGGGAATATTTCCCTCAAAATTTTGTGCATGCGAAATTGAACTTGTCCATCTATCTATCTGAACAGGCTTTAGTCATGTGAGGTAATACTAAATTACGACTATATTTGATGCTTAGGAAATAAATTACACAAAATAACAATCATTTTGAGTAAGTAATAAACAATACAGCATAATATTTAAAATTGTTTTTTTACAGCATGACTACCCAAGCGAATGTCGTCCTGGCGGTAGTCGCGGAAATTTCATCATGTTTGCTTCCGCTACGAGTGGAGACAGGCCCAACAACAGCAAGTTCTCTCCATGCAGTGTTCGGAATATATCAATTGTACTCGATGCTATAGTAGTTGAGAAGAAATGGAATTGCTTTAAAGGTATTTTATTTAATTATATTTAATTTAAATTAGTATCATATTTGTGTCTTACAGTGGAAGTTCTTTACATCCATATCCTTGCAAACATATTTTTCTATAATTAACACATTGACTGCCACAGTAATTTTCAAGATTCCCGTCTAGAAAGCCAATTTATTCATTTTTCTTATTGAAAACTATAATTACAGTACGTAATGATCACCATAAAACATTGCACAAAAAAAAAATGTTGTATTAACCATCTCGAAGTTGGTTAATGTAACAGGAAGTTCTTCACGGAAGCCTAAGTTGAGTTAGTTTGTACCCAGACATGCTTTGGCCTGTTGTTATGTTACTGCATCACTACATTTTTTGTTCTCTTCCTTGAGGCCTTCTTTTCTAATTAACATTGATTTACTACGAGTTGCCTCGTATTTGGCAGTCAATGTGTTAATAAACCAACATAGTCACTCTACATGTATTTGAACATATATTATATATTCAGTAGATTTACATTTAATAAAAATAATGTTTGATCAGTATAGGAACACAACGTGTATCAGGGTGTCTACTGTACGAAAAAGTCACGCAAATCATAAAAATATCATAAAATTGAAAATAGGGCACGAAAGTCATGAATTTTAAAACCATGTCACGAAATTTCAGTTTTACCGGAGTGTAACATAATCTCAGGACTTCTGCACATTCGTAATTGTCGTCGTTTTCGTACGGTGACTCAATTCTATCTGCCTCCCCCACCCTCTTTCATCTGTTAGATTTCTTCGTTGTAGCATTTACACATCAATTGTCCATTATTTACATATATTTGTATTTCTCTTTATTCATATTCAGACTTTATTATTGAAATTATGCACACTTTAATTTACTTAATTATGTACATTGACAATAAATATTTAGTTAGTAATATTTCTAGAAATTTTGAATTCTATTATTATTGTTTGAAATTTTCGAGGCTTCTAATTCCATATTCATTCTAAAATTTTTAGTACCACAGTTTCTTCACTTTTATAATTAATGTAAACATCCTCTTTAACATATGGTGCACATTTTATACAGTTTTCAATTGTAATTTTATAGATTTCATGGTAATCCGTGTAACATAACAATTAATTTTAAACTAAAAGTTAAGGCTTTTTCTTTTTCAGTGAAATTATTTTCTTTTTAACGGGCATGAAATTTCCGTTTAAAGTCATGAAAATGTCACAAAAAAGTCATGAAATTGGCTTTCAAAAAAGTAGTAGACACCCTGTGTATGTTTGATCAGTATCTACCTTACGGAGCACAACTTGTATTATGTAGTTCAACTTGTATTATGTAGGCCCTTGAATTTGTAGGTTCTACGTAATGTTACCCCCTTTAAGGCTGAGTATTATTATTTGAGCATTAAATTTCATTTAAATGTTATCACATTTATCTAGTGATGGGAAATCCTGCTAATGCGATTACAGATAAAACAAAAAAGAGCAGAAAAAAAATTGATGTGTGCCTGATTACATTCCTTTTCAATAAAATATTGTAAACACCCCTTACCCCATCCAGAAAATCTAGAATAACATGTTATGAACCTTTAGTACTACGAATAGAGATTTAAAACGACATGATAACAAGCTAGTAACACCTGCACAGCTACAAAAAAACAAAAATATTGACTTATTTTGCTTTTGTTTTAGCTTCAGCAGGAGCTTTCTGTGGAAACAAGATTGTCGAAGATGGTGAAGAGTGCGACTGTGGTTACGATGACGCAGAATGTGCCGATCACTGTTGTTATCCTAGAGTTGTTAGTGATTATGACAAAAAGAAAAATTCTTCCGCAAGAGGATGTGCACGAAAAGCAAATACTCAATGCAGGTGTGCTAAATTTATTTAAGGTGTCAGTATTTTATATATAATTTAAATTTACAATAGTAATCCTAAACATAATTTATATTTTTTGCAGTCCAAGTCAAGGGCCATGCTGTTTGAGCGACCACTGCAGATTCGTACCAGCTTCTCACAATATCCAGTGCAAGTCCGAATCGGAATGCTCTTGGTCTTCAGTCTGCAATGGCCGATCTCCTCATTGCCCTCTTCCTGTTGCCAAACCAAATAAAACTCGATGCAACGAAGGAACTCAGGTCTTAATCTTATTGTTTTGCAAAATTTGCCTAGAATGTTGAGAGGGGACACATTTTCTAACAAGTACTGATTCCTGATTATGATAATATATATTTAATATAAAGGAATTATTATAATATTCAACTAATAATTAAGAAATATTTGATAACTATAAATAAATGTATATCATACGCCTGAACAATAGATTTATTAGCATCTATTCAGAGCATGTTTTTTAAGGCTGCAGTTTCATCTTAAGTGCATCTGCGCTAAAGTAACAAAATCTTAATAAAAGCTAAAGGTAAATATAAAAACTATTGAACTAAAAACAATATTTTATAAAATAAAACCTAATGGAGGCCCGGTGGCCGTGAGCGTTAAGGTGTGAGCTCTTAACACTCCATCCCAAGGGTTCGATTCCCTCTAGGGATGATGGCTTTTCTTTCAAAAAAAGGAAAGGCATTAGCCCTGTCCTGGCTAGAAAAGGGTGGTAACCTATAGATAAGCCGTCCCAAAATTCTCTGTCAATAATAAATGGACATTAAAATTTAAATAAATAAAACTTAAACATTGGCAGGAATTTAAAAATTGAAACCAATATCACAAGATTTTAATCCTTTGTTTTAATTGAAAAGTGACAATCCAATATTTGAACCATCGGCATAATTTATTTTTTATTCAGGAATTTTAATGTGGTCCTTTATAATATTGGTATAAATTTTGTACATTATTTAAATTGTTTATGGTATTGTTACTGTTGTCATTCTTTAAGTTTAACCCTCCGTTAGTGGCGCGCACCTGTGAAGTACATACTTTTTTTATTTTTTGGATCACGGTTTGCAGCCGTGTTTTGGCGGGCTCTCCGCTTTAGTATCTTCCGGATTTCCTTTTTTCCACCAGCCAGTCGCATTGGCGCCTTTTTCTGAGGTCATCATTGGCAGTGGCTGCCCTTGTCACCTCTCAGGTGCCGCGCCACAACTCACGTATGTTTCCCAGATATGAGATATTTACACTTTTTGTTCTCTATCATACTATGCTATCATCTATGAGTATGTGGGTGAGTTTATTCGATCGTAGAATAAATGAGAGAAGTAAAAATTGGTCTTCAACTGCTAGGTACAGCGCCACTATTCCTGTGATTTCCTATCCTTTTTTACATGAATATCCTGTAGGATAAGATTTAAGATGGCCTCCTATATAAATTTTAGCAACATAGGATCACAGAACGTTGTTATTAGCATAAATATGCTTTAGCGATGACTAAACTGAAAAAAGCGTTAGTCCATGAACAAGAAACATGATCTTTTTTTTTTAAAGAATCAGAAATTTGGCACTTATACTAATAACATCAGAGTGTTATTAAGTATGGCCGGGTTTAGACGTAAAAACTGTTATACATAGATTGATTATTTAACTTCATATTTTATATTAATATTTAATTTCATATCGGACATCTCATGATTTTATTTCATCGAAAACCATGGTTTCTTATATCCCCCGCAAGAACAAAAGTGTTGTTTTGTTATCAAGTCTGCAGTTTTCTACTATTTCTCCCAAATAGCAATGTAATCACGTTGCTGAGGCACATTTTTCCGCGCGAAATAGTGTTTGCACCTGTGAGGAGTAGCGCCACTATGCACGTCCCAAATAGGGGCGCCACTACTGGAAGGTTAAGTATATTTTATGAAATATTGTTTTGTTTCAATAGCTTTTATTACCTATTTACCTTTATCTTTTATTAAGATTACTTTTGCCACAAACACAGAGATGAAGGATCAGCCTTCAAAAGCACACTCTGTGAATAGGCACAAATAAATTTGTCGTTGAGATGTACGTCGTACATGTATTTATCCTTCATTATGAAGAACCATCTCCACCCAGCGAACCAAAAAGTATAAGTTATATTAATTATATAAGGAGAAATAAGATTTATATAGGGGGAAATATACTTATTGTTGCTGAGAGCAAAACATGGGTGTTAGCTCTCAAAAACAGGGCAACAAAGAGATAGGTAGGAGTTTCTTACAATGAAAAATAACTGAGAAAACAAGCCTCTTATTATTAGACAAACCGCCAAACATTTGGATTGATAGACCAAGTGGAGAAAAAATGCTACTAGTAGCCTGGTATTGAATAAAGCAGAAAGCCTTCGGACCACATTTTTAATCATCAACCTCACAGAGAGATTATTCAATTTGTCAAATATTCTAGATTTACTTAAATTAAAAAATAATATCAAAACCATTCACAGTATTATTGAGATATGCGGATATTGAGAATCTTAAGTCTTACGTTCTAATATGAGGTAATACGTTCTTCATATGATACTGAGTCAATTTTCAAATAATGATTAAAATAGATCCTGTTGAATGTAGAATTTTTAAATAAATATTATAACCTTAGTACATCCTACATTTAACCCATTTGCTGCTTGTTACACAGATCAGACAGTGGGGCCGAACGACATTTCGTGTTTCAAAAAAGGCTACAACTTATAAAATTTAGAGCAACTTTGTCTTTGTTTCCCTTGTTTACCAGCCCTGTAGCACCCGGCCAAGGCTTGCACTGCTCAGCAGCAAATGGGTTTCTGTTAAGATAAATGCTTGCTTTCTTAACTCGGTGTATTGACCCAATACCTCTTTTATTTAATTTATTCTTGAAGCCTTCCCTCATTTTCTCATACCTTTTAAACTTTTTTGAGGATTCTAAATAGTTTGGACTACAGCTGGCATCTCTGTTTCACTTATACAATGGTCTTGCTATCATGCAGACTTCCCTCCTTGACTGATACATCACATAAAGCCATCGTAAACTGCTTTAATTATATTCATTATCTTGCTTGGGACGCTAGCTTGTTGAATGTCTCACCGTAATCAATCTCCATATGAAATGAATTTATCCTCCCTATGTGAAAGTAGGAATACAGCCTTCCATCTTAGAGGAGTCAATGAGTAGAGTGTATTATTATAGCATAAATATGCTTTAGCAATGACTAAATTGAAAAAAAAGTGTCCGCTGGCGTTTGCGCATGCGCGGTGGCCATGTAGGAAAAAGAAGACTGTATTTTATACAGTACATTACATAGGTTTGTCGGGTGGACCTAAAGCATATTTATGTCCCTCCTTTTGAACAGCATGCTCTAAACGAAATTAATTTTTTCTTCTATATTTTCTCTGAGTGGATTAATTCCCCCAAATATGCAGGTGTGCCTGAACGGAGAGTGCAGTGGCTCTATATGTCTCGAGTGGAACATGAGTGAATGCTTCCTCACCTCACAGCAGAAGCCGAACATAGACAAACGTTCGCTGTGTGAGCTAGCCTGCCAGAACGGGACGGATTCTTCGACTTGCAGAAGCACATCAGAGTTCGCAGAGAGACTTGGACTGCCTCCTGGAGGAATCTCTCTCAGGCCCGGATCTCCCTGTGATAACTTCCAGGTATTTCATTCCTTATTTTATAATATCTAATAATTACAATTACTAGATATACCAATAATATGAGTTTCTCCAAATGTACTCTAGTTGCTGTCTCTTAATCTGAAATTTTTGTCCAAATTAATCTTCAATATGACAGAAACTCAAGAACTGAGTGTAATTATAACCAGGCTTTAACATAAATAAATTGTTTTTTATTGCCAGGATAGGGTTGATGCCTTTGGTTTTTTAAAAAAAAAAAATAAAAAGTCATCACCCCTTAGGCATGGAGTACCATGCCTTAGCACTCATGGTCAACGATTCTCTTATATAGAATAATTAAACACACAATACGAATCGTCTTAGCAGCCTGAAGAGACGATTTAAGAATTAATTTGTTTTGTATAAAATTACGATACACGCTCAACATGCAGAAGAAAGAACATGTTGAGTGTGTATATGTATGTCATTATCCTTTTAATAAATACATTGATTATTAATCAAAGATGAAAGAATAGACCACATGAACATAGTAGATCTTTAATTACATACATACTTTAATTTCAGGGATACTGCGATGTGTTCCTGCGATGCCGTGCAGTCGATGCTGAAGGACCCCTGGCAAGGTTGAAAAACATGCTATTCAACAAAGAGAACCTCACAACCCTCCAGCAATGGGCTGAAGTAAGTACAGCTTCCTTGGTATTTCTTTAAAATATATGTATTTTTAAAGAAATACCACAATTCTTAGAGCATGTTTGTTCTCTTATGTGGGTTGCCACAGGACTCGACCTCTTGTTTTAGCGCATCCTGTGGAAACCTACATAAGAACCATTCAGCTCTAGGAACGCATGCTCTGAAAGTCCTCAGAGCTAATAAAAATCTTTGTTAAAGAAAAAGACTTTCATTAGGCATCGTGAAATAAAACTTACATTTTTTTAAATATTTTTTTTTGTCTTAATTGTTCCACACATGTTTATGGCCTTCTCAGTGAAGTAATCCAAAATGTTTTTAGCCACAACTTATCTTCCACCATGAGGGCCACATTAAATGTCCTGATGAATAGACCCGAAGATTTATATGATCAAGTTTTATTTTTTGCGCGTTTTCTTTATTCTCAGACTTTTTTAATCTGTATTCAAAGCTTTTATGATAAAACAACTTGTTTAAATGTATTAAAGACCTGGTTTTAAATGTGAAAAAGCAATGATAAGTTGTTTAAAAAAAAAAGAAAGAAAAAAAGTGTTTTCTTGGAATAAAATTTAATTGGAAATAAAAAATAGATATGATATTTTAATCTGAGGATTTAGATGATTACCATAAATTTGAAATATCTTTTTTTGAGTTGGCAGGAGAATTATCCCTTGAAAATAAGCTAGCACATCAAATACATGTAAAAAAAAGAGAGAAACAATATTAACTAAAGAGACATCAAAAGAAAAAAAAGTCCGACTCGCAGGAACTGCCTCATCTTAGCGCGGTTCCGTTCTTATCCCTAGTCTAATTTCGAAAGATTAAAATAGAAGCAGTTATTATTTTGTTGAGAGGAGATCGTTGACCGTTGATGATGCAAGGTAGGTATTGTCCGGGTTAGGTCACTGCTACTTAATAATACATACCCCATATGTGTAGGTATGTGGGCATATATATGTACATATGTGTGCGTGTATATGTGTATGTGTATATGCATATATATAAATATATATATATATATTATATATGTATATATATATATATATATATATATATATATATATATATATATATTTACATAGATATGTGCATATATTAGTGTTAAATATGTCCTACTTGTATTTACAGCCCTGATGAAGGCTTGAAGTTCAAGCCGAAACGTCGGCACAATAAAACCATTTTTACGATAAAATGTAGTTTTATTAAGTAGCAGTGACCGAACCCTGACAGTTATATTTTGGTTCCACCAGTCTTGAAAGGTAGGATTTACAATCTGACCTGGAAGGGTCGGCAACACAAGAAACCGTCCCGCTAGTTGCAAGGTCTTGGAATCTTGGAAATCTATATTTCTAACAATAAATTGTTTTTGTTATTTTACTTAACCTGTTTTATTTTCGAATACATTATCCAACTATAAGCAATTAAAAAATAACAAGGAATAAAATACAGGCGAAAAGAACACTTCGAATAAGCGAAATCAATTACTTTAAAGCTTTAAGCTCTTATTTCTCCGATTGACATCGCCTAATCAAAACTTTCATTAGAACCTTTTATGTAGAGCATTTAATAAGCTTTCTAATGGTATTCTTCCGTTTACCAAAATTCTCAACAGTTTTCGAGATATTAAAGAAAGTTCCCAAAATTTATATTATTTCTAGCAACAGAAAATTGGCCTCATTTTTCATATCCTGTTTTACACACAAAATTTTCGCAACATAAGAAATTACAAAAATAAAAAGCAATAAAAAACGAAGGGAAAGAGACAAAAATTACAACAAGAACGACAAAAACCCGTTCATAAGAACAAAACAGACGTATTTGAAGTTTTAAGCACTTATTTCTCCGATTGACATAACCTAATCAAAAATAGTTTTAGAATCTTTTTTGTAGAGAATTTAGTAAGCTTTCAAATAGTTTCTATCCACTTACCACGATTTCCCAACCGTGTTCGAGATATTAATGAAAGTATACGAACTTCCCAAAACTTTTCATGTCTGTTCATAAAATATTTTATTCTAACCCTTCCTTAACTCCAAACGTAACAAAACTTTCAACATATTAGTTTTAATGAAAGTAGAACATGCAGATAAAGTTTCAACTGAATCCCATGATTCTAAGTACCCAAACCAAAAACGGTATTCAAAAAATATTTTTC
This sequence comes from Gonocerus acuteangulatus, assembly GCA_946811695.1. NCBI lineage: Eukaryota > Metazoa > Arthropoda > Insecta > Hemiptera > Coreidae > Gonocerus > Gonocerus acuteangulatus. The sequence continues at coordinate 114,018,558 of OX328124.1, read as the reverse complement.
CAATTTTCTCTAAAACGGTTAAAGCTATCGCCTTGAAAATGGTTTCATTCGTTTTCCTAGCCCAGGAATCATATAAAACGAGTACTTAGAAGCTTATGAACTCAAAAACGTAAGCGTTACGATTTTTTTTGCGCGAATTTCGCCCCAAACGCCATCTTCCGGTAGGCGGATTTCGCTGGTTAACGAACTTGACCTTTCAAATTGGACGACGGATTTTTGTACCAAATTTCATCAAAATCGGACCATTCGTTTTCGAGCTAGAGAGCGAACAGACAAATATATATATATATATATATATATATATATATATATATATATATATATATATATATAAATATATACATATATATATATATACAAATTTGAACCACCATCATTTTCGGTCTCTAGGGGTTCTGAAACGCAAAATTTTCTAGTCGGCACTTCCGGATTGTTTCATTGTATCAACCTTATAAGCGGGGTTCCTCCCTATGGGGGAGGGAGGAACCGCGCTAATATATGGTCTCTACGAGGTTATTTATTAAAAGTTTAAATTATTATTTAAACTTTGTTTTTAGATTTTGGGAAACAAATAATGGGGCATTGGTACTATTTTTTATATATTAAAACAATTATTTAAACTTTAAATTATAGACCTTGGCTTAGTGGCAAATGATAATAATTGTTCACACAGTCCGTCCAGTAACTAACTTGTCACTAAACACTTGTTGGGCTGTTTACACGATGTGACAAGGGGCAACTGCGCATTAGAATGGTGTTATGGAGAGGAGCTTAACCCATTCGAGAGTGATAGCCACTTTTGTGACAAGGCCATTTCTTCGTTTCGGGACTAAAAGCCACCGATGTGACAGCTTTTTGCAGCAGGTTTTCTAAGATTTTTTTTTTTTTTTTTTTTTTTTTTTTTTTTGCATCTGCTGCCGAGGTCATTAGCACATCTAAGATCTTATATCCACTATTAATAAAAATGCAGTTTGAGCCTATTAAATGGGGGTTTCCTCTGCTACTTGGCCCCTTTGCATAGTTTAGGTCCCTCTGAAGGGCCTTGTTTGTGTCTTACCTGTTGATGTGAATATAGATATCATGTTCCGTAAATATTATACCCATGCCAAGATATTTGAATTGATATTATTTCTTTAAAAAAAAATAATAATAATTTAAAAAAAATGTATTTACCTAAATAAAACCAAAATTAAAAAAAAAAAAAAAAAAAAAAAAAAAAAAAAAAAAAGAAGAAGAAATGTCAATCCTGCCGTTGACTTAGAAAAGCCCAGAATTAGAAAGTGGTGACGGAAACGATTTTAAAGAAAGAAATAATGTAAGCATATTAGGAGAAATGACAAAAGATGAGCGGCGGAGGCTCAGCTATTTTAATGCCGTCCTGTGGAACGCAAGCTCCACTCCACGAGCATCTAAGGTCAAGCAGGTTGCTGTCTCATAACGGTTAATTGTCGCATAGTAAATAAACAGATCCCAATTCACTGTTTCTTGCAGATTTACTACTATTTGCCACTTGTCACTAAAAAAGAAGCTGTTTACGTGTAGCTACAAGTGCTTAGATGACAAATACTAACCTCGTGTAAGCTAGGCATTAGAGTAATTAACTTGTTATGCTGTGATATGAAGTCTGGTACCTTCTAATTGACAATACACTCGAGGGTAAAACATGATGATCTGGGTTTAAATCCCAACATGTCGAGATCATTTTCTAAAACTTAGATTTCAAAATCAAATTTGTTGCATTCGATGTAAAATGCATAATATTTTGTTCAAGTTCTGTTCCAATTGTGCAAAGTATAATAAAAATGCAAAGACAATTAAATAAGTCATGATATTTCTTTCAGGAACATTGGTGGGCCTGCATAATTATGGGGCTTGGTTTCCTTGCTGTCATGGGAATTTTTATCAAGTGCTGTGCTGTACACACTCCATCATCGAACCCCAAGAAGCAGCCTGCACAACGGTTCTCAGAGACCCTCCGTAGGCCTATGAATACACTTAGGAGGATGGTAAGTCTCTTCAAAAATTATTGAATTTGTTAAAATACCAAGGAAGAGAAACTTCATAACTTTTTAAGTACAGTTTGTCATAATTGCCAGAAACCTTCCAAATTTTTATATTTAATTATTTGACTGCGGTGATTCGGACTTAATGCCCTTTGTCAGGCATATATTCTGTAATTTTACATGCAATATTAGTTAATTATTATCATGCAATGTATTATGTTATGTTGAACATAACATAATAAATATAATGTGAGAATGTTACTAACATAGTGAAAATGTTAATAGTAAAGTGGATATTTATAATAACACAAACAACATGAAATAAAACTAAATATTAGACATCATGCGAAGCATAACCAGGTATAAATAAATAGTTATAGTAGTAATTTCAATATAATCATAGTAATTTCAATATATTCGTAGTAATTTCACAGCATTAGAATGCTATTATCAAGATATTTCATTAATTCAATGGAATTGCCTACTTCAATTTTGATTAAGTAAATGTTAATAAAAAATACAGAGTAATAGTGTATTTACAGTGAGAAAGCTTGTAAGTACACCATGTTTAGGATTAGATATAGATATTCACAGTTATTTATAATTGGGATGCCAATTCTTCAACAATTCTTTAGTAAAGGGGAAACCCAACAGTTTTTGCAGTTTCCTGTACACCCTAACATCTCCTCCTTTGTTTTCCTATCATCTCTTACCATTTGCTGGATGCATCCTTCAGTACTTAACCATTGCTAAATTATTATTATATTAAATGAGTTAATACTTGTTGTCAGAATCCTTCGAGTGCCGCTAGTAGAGCTGCACAAGCAAACAGGCGTGGACCAGCCCATGGCTATGGAGAAGGCAGAGGCCAGTATTATCCTCCAAAAGGTAAGGACAACTAGAAATCAATTCATATCATTAGAAAACAAAAAATGGTTAAACAAAAATATAGTGTAGATATTCTCTTTGTCCCAGCAATTTAAATATATTTACACATTTTCAGTATCTTGTAATTAGGATCGATTAAGATATGAAGAAATTTTTCAAAAATCCTTTCATGAGTGGAACCTCAGTAGCTACATTACTTCAGAAAGTACTAAAAGAAGCATTCTCTACATACATTCTGCACAATGTAAAATACTTAACTTTCATATTTTTGCCCACATTTAACACAATTAGAACTTAACATTTTTATTACAGCTTCTGCACCACCTCAAAGATCATCTACGTCAAATTTGTATGCTGGAGCATATTCAGATAGAAATGCTTTCCAGATGATGAGGCAGCACAAATGACAGGAGAACGCACGTCCGTACTCACTCTGACGTCAGATTGGAGAGGTCCTACACTTTCCTCGTAAGTATTACATTAGGGATTTTAAGATAGTACTTGGCTTTATTTCCAGAGAGTCATTTTTAAATAAAAATAAAATGGGAAAAATCAAAATTAAGATTTACATAAAAATAAATTATTCGATGAGAAGTATTTTTATAACTGGTGTAACAGCTTCCATCTCCAGTGGTAGGTTTTTCACTTAGAGCATGATATCTCATCGTAACCCCGTAACCTTATTCTTTTTCTTATTTTTTTATCTGAATGGCTTTTATTATAACCTTTATAACAGTTTAGATTTAAAATCAAACTATATATTCTGGGCTTTTCTATATCAGCACCTGTGGGCCGTTGCTTGGATACAATATACCAATAAGTGTTGAGTCTTTGCATAAAAGTAGACATAGTTCTTTGCCCCACCCACTTGGAGCATGCTTGTTCTTTCTTATCCAATCACTCCGAGTGTTAGCGATACTCTTCTAACTCTTCTACTGAATACATTACACCATTAATAGAAAAGAAAAAAATCGACACTACAAGAAAAATCTACAGTCATATTAGGACAAAGATAATGACTTATCTTTAACCACCACCAAATAAAACGCCCTCTCCAGGGCAATGATGTCTTCTAAGAGTTCTAATATGTAAATTAGTTAGTTATATAAATAATAAATGGCTTTATTATTTTTAATAACCTCAAATCTAAAGTAAAATTTTAATGAACAATTAAAAGATCAATTCTAAAAAGAAGTATTATTATTTTTTTGTTTTTCCATATTATTTATTATTTTTGAGGTGCAAAAACAAAAATTAACTAATATATTGTTCAATTTTGTGGTTGGAAGGGAAGGAGAGAAAAAAGAAGTTACAAGGGAAGGACTTTCTTGTGAAGTTACAATCATCTTTGGTGATTATTAACTTAAAATATTTATATTATGATTGTAATTTTTTATGTATTTTTGCAATCTTGTTGGACTTCCTTAACTATTCTACAGTCGAGTTTTCTTCCGCCTAATCGTATTTTTGCAATTCTCTTTGTATTTGGATAGTACGTAGGTTTTCACTCTTCTGTTTATAGTCGGCAAGTTATTGGTTTATATTTGTAACTGTGTTTTTTTATTTGGCAATCATTGATAAGAAGAGTCTAAAGGACTGTTTTATCGATTTTCGGTGGCTTCACATCCCCTGGGGCAATGGCTTTGATGATTTAAACAAAATAAAGAAAATAATCTAAACGAGCAACCTATCATCAAATACATGATCGTAGGAGATGCGAAGAAACCCAGGATATACGGACTACTGAAAATCCATAAAGGCATCTCCTTGACCCATATTATCAATGATACGACCTAACATACAAATCCAGCAAAGTGCTAGCTAACCAAGTGCTGAAACCTCATGTTGGCTAGAGCTTCTCTAATATCAGAAGCTCAGATCACATAGTGGACATACTAAATACAGTAGAAGTAAAACTCAATTTAACCCTTAGCTTTCGGCGGGCAGTGCAGGCTGGCCAACCCTGTAGTTCGGCAATTTGTCTACCTGGCCGGGCCCTAGTTACGAAGCTATTCTTGCCCTCCTCCGCAGTTCTCAACTGTTAGTCGATTCCTTCGTTCGAGGGGCACAGTGCCTCTCGACTTCTATAGAAGTCTTTAGTAAGGAAAGCGTTAATGTTGCTTGATGCTTACTTTCCAAACAAAGGTTCACATCCCTAAATGATAAAACAAAATTTTTTTGTACTTTATGTAAAATTTTGTGTTAACTATTTAATCAGTAAGTACTTTTACTTTCAGCTCTGAACCTTTGGCTGTCTCGATTCTCACTTCGGGGCGTCAGCAAGCCTACGAAACAATCAATCTCTAGGAACAGCTCCTATATACATCTATATATATTTGATATTATATTTGTTTGAAAGTGTACCTATTAATAATGTAAAGCTATTTATAAAGAAAGAAGTGTAAAAATAATGTGTTTTCTCTTTTGTATTTATAAAATATTATATATATACATATAAATATGATATATATTTTTTATTTACTACTCTTATGAAAATGCGATGTGAATTCATTTGTTGAATTTCTCTGTAAAAATCTATAGCTGAGTAAATATGAATCTATTTATGGAAACCTCAGCTAGACATACAATATGTCTGTACTCTGTATGTACAAATATATTTTTAAAAGTGATATTTATCCTACATCCATTGTGATATTAATGGGTGTCTTTTCATATGTGGGCAATATTTGCTCACATTTATTAAAAATAAACCAAATGACATGGCGGAACTTATATTGTGTTGTAAAAAATAATCCAAAGATTCTTTGTAATATAAACGTGTAGTAGTCGACTTACTTTCCTATTAAAAGTAGACAGCCTTTCATCTTAAATGGCTTGAGATGATTTTTTAAATAGTTTTTAAGTGCAGAGTAAGTCTTTCAGATATCTTTATGTACGTTAATAATTATTAATTCGCTAAGACACTCGTATGCCTGTGATGTTTTCATGTTTTGAGGAATTAGAAAGAAGGATCAATGTGCAAAAACTGCCCAGCGATGTATAACATTTTTGTTTTATGTTTAGTCATTACCAGTACAATATAATTTTGACAAACCTGTCAGCATACTCACTACGTGTGGTTACCGTTGTAAGTATGATGGTTATGTCGCGACCCCTTAATTTTAAGTTGTTACTTTTCATATTTTTTTGTGAAGGAAATTATTCTGTTAAAAATATTTAGGTTCGAATATTATGTGTTTATTTATTTTTTAATTTCTAATGCCACCTCCTTCCTTTGAGCTTTCTTAGGAATTTATATTAATAATTATATATATTTAATTTTAACTAAGCTAATATTTCGATAATTATGTGTTGCATTTTTCACTGTTTTGTAAAGATACTTATGTGAGAAGAGTTTGTTTTTTTCTTATTAACAACAAATTCGGAGGAATAAATGTCATTCATTTTTTTTACTATATTTTTCCTAAGCCATAACTTTGCGTTCAGGTGATTAGCATTTATTTGTCCAAGTATTTTTTATTTAATTAATTTTATATCTAATAATATTACTTTTTTAATTCCTGCAAGCAATGATAAGGTTGCTGTAATGAAGTCTTTATTATGGCTGTCCATCACACGAAGGGATGATATTAATAGATCAACTTCAGATAAATTTATTACCTTTATCGAGGCCTCCAGAAAATTTTAACAGTAAAATTTATTAGGCTCGTCAATTTCAAAGATAAAATAAAGTTGGAAATTTCTTTATAAATAAAGAAAATATCAGGAAATATTATAGATTTTTTTATTAAAACCAGGACTACCAATATTTTGCCTTCCTGGCAAAAAGGATTGAGGGTTTTGTCAAGAGCAGACATCGTCTTTAAATTTCAGTTACCTTAGCACTATTACCTAAAGAAGATAGCCTATTTCACTTTCTGAGAATTTGTAGAGGGTAGTGTGTTGTCCCAAGTGCGTTGGGTGAGATGAGATCAACCCAATATTTGTTTTGTGAAAACTGGGCATTGAACCAACTAACAAGGGATTTGGCTTCAGCAAGTCAAAATGCGCAAGATTAATCTTGATCTGGAATGTTGTTACTTCTTAAATTTAAGCTTAAGCCCAATAGAAGCTTTCCTGCAATTATTTGTTGTGTGGAACTCTCGTGTTAGAACTAACAATGGGTTCAGAATAACCAGACGACCTACCCTCCCACATCTTGTCCTGTGAAAAGTTTTAACTCACAGTCAACCTTAAGTCATAATGGAATGATTTTCTGAGTTAATTGCCTGAATGTGTGAACTCAGGAATTTCTTTTACTAACTCTGCCCTGAAAGATAAAGTAGATTAAATCATTGGATGCATACTTGGTGGTGTACCAAAAACTGAAGTCTTTATCCATAAATTTTGTATTTGCCATATTCATACATTTTAGTCATCCATGAGATCCTCTCGTCAAAGCTGATATTCTATTGGGACTCAGCACTTCAAAATATGCTTCTTGTTGTATTTCCTACTTGATATGGGAATATGTGTCAAGCTTAAAGTATTTTTAACTAAGTCAGTATTTCTGTTTATTAAATAGGCTAGGCGGTGAAAGATAAAATCAGAACAAGAGAAGGACCAAGAGGGAGATGGTAGTCACAAACGGAGTAAAACAAAAACTTTTAAGTACAGTAAAACCTCATTTACCCAGATCAACTGAGACCAGGGCCGATCCGAGTTAACGAAAATCCAAGTTATCCAGAGAATGATGAAAAAACAAAAGAAAAACATATAAATCACTGAAATATATTTAATGGAGTTTAGAAATTATTATCGACAGACTTTCACCTAAAATCACATACCCTGTTTGTACTGTAATAACCTATGTATTTGAACTGTACTAAATATAGCTACAAACTAGTCCTAATATAACTAATCCTAGTACTAAAAAAGGCAGTGAGCTTCTGCTGTCTCAGTTTTGTGTATTGCTTACGAGCAGCACGATCTCACATCCGCTTCAACATTAGAAGTTCATTTGGCAATGTTTCGGCTTGACTCTCGAAATACACCATAAATTTCTCAATGTTTGCTACTGTTTCTGCGTGTGTTTTAACCTCCATAAACTGTCCTTAGAAATCATCTTGAAACAAAAACCTTCAATGCGTTTTCTGTTCTTTTCCAATCAGATACGGTCAATGTTCCTACTCCAAAGTCATCAGGAATGTTCTTCAACAATTCTCTCTTATCAATTCTTCATGGTCACAAAAATGTTTTTATGTTTCGTCTAAACCACTAAAAATTGGTCTTGGTTAAAGAGGTCTGTGTTAATGTGGTTTTACTGTAATATTACACCTTTGTGTGATTGAATTAAATTTGATATACCAATTTTTTTATTTCTCATTTTCTTTTTTGTTGCATTTCACAAAACCCTCTGACTTACTCTGTGTTTTAAGCTGCCCGTGAGTTGAAATATCAGTATTTTTCTAATAACTTCAATCAATTATACTTTCCATGAAAGAAAAACAGAAATTGTTCAGATAAATTGATATTTGATATGTAAATTGTTGGATTATTTTCACAGATATACAGTTAATTGATATGTATTAATAAATAAATAATTTAATGGCTTCCATTTAATGAAAAAAAATGTATAATGTGTATTTATTCCTTGTCCTTAATAATTAGTTATTACATGTATTTTCTTTTTACATTTTTTTAAAATTCAATTGTATTTTTTCTATGAATTTGCTTTAATTTTTAAGAATGTGATAAGGTGAATTATATTTAAATCTGTATGATTTGATCTCCATCAATGAGTTTTAATACATTATTATCTAAGCAGGCTATTCGAAATATTGAATTCTGTTTACTATTTTCTTAACAGAAGAGGATAGTCTTTACCTAGTCCATGTACTAATGTAGGGCAGATTTGTACAAGTTGAAACCAGAAAATGTACAAACTGAAAAGATATATTTCTTACAAACTATAATGAAACAATAGATCTTTTTATTCGCTATAAATCATAATGTTTTACTGTTGTTAATTAGGCATACGTGACAAGAATAAACTTGAAGGATGATGTTTTAATAGATTCAGATAAGACCAAAATTATTTAACCTTTAATTTTAAACCCATTAACTTAAGACCTTCCTCCCAAGGCTACGGCAATGTTTATTCTTCTTTTTTTTTTCTATGAATTTGTTTTACTTTGTAAGGATGTGATGAGGTGAATTATCATGTTCATAGTATTCTCTGGAAGCTGCACTCCAGCATGTTTATAAAGCCTAGTATCGACAATACATTAGCATGTACTAATGATGGGTATATATTTGTACAACTACAAAACCAATTGAGTAAACTAACTTAGTTACTGAGCCTTCCAGTAGAGTATAGGTTGATTTCTCAAGGTATAATTTTTCAAGATGTAAAGGAAGATATCTGATTTTTTTTTTATTATCTTGCCTCTGCTACCAACACTAATGGCCTTGAACCTGTATATTCTATAACATGAAAAGCTGAGACTTGTTTTTATAAGTAATTTTTTGATTTGTTAGGATTATTGTAACTTCATATTTTACCAATCTTCCTTTTAATTTCTATACCTCAAATTGAGTTATATATCGATCACTATGTTTTATTATATTAATATTTCATGGTCAATGACTGAAAGAAAGAGAAACTCAATAATGAAGAAACATCAGTTTCTTGCAATAAAAATTATGGTTATTTAACTAAAAAAATTATTAAAATGAATTCAAAATAAGTAAATAAGCAACAAAATAAAATTAACAAATCCCTAAGTGTTTTTCTATGAATATCATGAAGTAATTGTGTAAAGAAAAGTATAAGATTACCAGAATATCATACTTGTAGAAGAGGCCAAGCATCCTTGCCTTGTACTCCTCTTGGAAGATTCACTTCAGAATGAAATTCTTAAAATAAATGTTCAGTAATATTTAGTCTACTTACAAAAAGGTAATTACAAATCAATTTATTATAACATCAGGAACAAATGCATTCAACAAAATAATAAAAGAAATGCAGATAAAGTGTAGTAACTCTATATAGATTATTCCAGTCGAATGCTTTATGTTACAGTCTTATCAGAGAACGTCGAGGTGCCAAATAGCCAGTACGTTTTAAACAATATTTCAGAGCCAGGGTTGGGCATAAGCATAACCGTAATTACGATAATAATCACAGGCTTTGGAGATGTGATTAAGATTGTAATAGTAATTACAAGAGTGATTACAATTACACTTGTAATTACAGACTTGATTATAATTACACTCGTAATCACAACATTTTTCTGTAATTACGACTGTAATCACAAGCTTTTTTTTTGGAGATTACAACTATAACCCAAATTTATTCTGTGATGTAATGTGTTTTAGACTTTTCAGTCATAATTACAGAAAAAGATGTGATTACATTAGTAATTGCAGAAAGATTAGGATTACAGTTGCAATTACAGAAAAAAAAATTGTGATTTCAGGCATAACAACAGAATGTTGTGATTACGAGTGTAATTATAACCAAAGATGTGATTACAAGTGCAATCTTTAACACTCTTGTAAGTACGATTATAATCGTAATCATATCTCCAGGGTCTGTTATTGTAATCGTAATCACATCTCCAAAGCCTGTGATTATAATCGTAGTTATGATTCTGCCCAACTCTGTTCAGAACGTTGATAGATATTCTACCTCTATTAAGAATGAAACACTAGCCAATGTTGGTTTAATAAATAATTAAATACAGAATCTAAGAATTTTATTAGATTTGCATTTTTTCCTGATCCATGTCGGCCATGCTACAATTTGGGAGCAGCTGGTTGTAAGAATGTAACCTTCAGTTGCTTATCCATAAGTAATTGGAGAGATACAGCACAAAAAATATACTTTTAAAGATGAAATTTATTTTGCAGTGCAATCCCAAACAATACTGTGTTTCAATATATAAAAATGAATAATTTTGGGTACTCAGCGTTAGCCTTGTTTTTTGTTTACATAAATTATTCTATTCAATAGTGAGGAACTGATAATTTCTCTGAAGGTAGAGAATTCTTATTTAACCACTTTATATTGCTTGAATATTTTTCAGTACAATCATTAAAATGTTATTTACTATCATTTCAGAACTCATAGGATCAGGCTTTAATAAACAGTTTAAGCATTTTTTTTATAGAATTCCTCAATAATTGTTGCAACTGAAGCACTATTCATAGACTTATTAATAGTATTAGGTGAAATCTTTAAAACAGCTCTTTTATACAGCTACTCAATCACCACTGGTCATTACTGTTAGTTCTCTAAATTTATTTAAAATTTGTTTGAAATAATATCGGCATCGAATATATTACTATATTTTATGCCAATTTTATACTACACATTAAATTGATTAACATTTATGTGTAGTATTTTTTAATTCGAGTAAATATATATTTGATGAGTGTATATTAATATGGAAAATGTTTTATAATTTCAGTTTCTTATATCCTCTTCTGTGGTAAAGAGAGTGTGACATGCAGTGATCACTATTATGCAGAACAATAAAATACTCTTTAAAATATTATTTTTGTGAGTGTTTTTCTGTTGTTTTTTTTTTTATTATTATTACTATTAAATATTGAATATGATACTGTCATATAATTGTCTTTTTCTTGAGGACTTTTTTTTTATAAATGATATTCAACTTTATAAAAGAAAAATACAATTTTTACTCATTACTTTTACTATTTTTAATTTAATTTATTCAAATAAGTTTGTTAATGACTACGATTTGAAATAAAATTAATAAATCTTTGTTGAGAAACGACACTAGCACATATTTTGATAAATTCCACCAGGTTTTTCCTCCATGGTTAACGAGTTTGTTCTTTAGATAAAGTATTATTCCATTCAGCTGAAACACTTGTTAAATGTTCATACTCAGGTCCAGCTATCGTTTGTAGATAGCATGGCCTTGGGATCCTCGGCATTTGCCCTTTGTACAGAACTTGTAAATATTATGTTTGAAGTATTTAATGTGAACAAATATTTGATGGAAAAAGGAGGAATCAATTTAATAAAAATAAATTTGTTTTCTTAAAAGTATTTATTCAACCCATGTCTACATAGGATCTGTATGAATTATAATAGAAAACTAAAAAAGGTGTTACATTATTCTTATATTATAAATCCAACGTCCAACTGCGTCATCTTTTCACGTTTCTATATAATGCGTAGGGGTGAGGATAGCTCAGTGGCAGAGCACTCGACTAATATGCTGGAGGACCTGAGTTCAAAACTCGAGTGCATTAAAGATTTCATCTTCTAATGTCGTTGTTCGTGGGTCTCAGACCATCTCTAGGCCCACCCAGACATTAATTAATTTATTAATGGGACCATAACAATTCATACCCTCCAATAAAACAGTGAAAATAATGGTAGAAGACAAGTTCCTGGCTGGAGGCTAGGCACAAAATAAAAAAAACAGACTCGCAGGAACTGCATCATCTTAGCGCAGTTCCGATCATATTCAAGTTCAATTCTAAGAGAAAGAGCCCTCTTCTCTTTTTTGTTGTTTATGAATATTGATTGACTCATTTTACTCTTAAACATTTTAAAACCTAAGAAATACACTCAATGGAATGAAACTAACACTTTCAAGAGGGTTTTCTCTAGGTGATATTGTCCTTTTAAAATTTACATACCTGCTTAAAGATGTCTCCTTTCTTGACAGATCTTTCATTTGATTCACTCGATTGAAATATCATTATAGATATTTATATATCTACACTGTCTAGGAGATATCTGTATTGAAAATTGAACATAACGAACTTGACCAAGGAACTCGTCCCTGATAATGTTTCGCCATAAATAAACTAGTGTGGAGAATTTTGGATGTTAGTTATTCACATTGTGACAAAAAATTGCCTAATTTTTTCTCCTAACTCATCAGTTTACTATTAATTAAATTTTATAAATTTAAAGAATGTTGTCAGCCTCTCGAGAGAAGATAAAGATGCTTGATGTCTTATACCAGATATTTATATACATTCATATTGCATTTGTTTCTTGATTCCTAGATTATTTTAAAATAAATTTCAGTAGACTTCTTAAAGTATTTGCCAACAAATTTATGTGATTTTATTGATAAAATATCATTGGTTCAGAAAATTTACCTGGAATGATTTTCCAATAAAATACATTCCTGGCATTTTTAACTTTCCCATGCATTCCATGCTCTTTACGACTTGTATGATTCTTATAGTTATGGCGACAATGAACTCCTCGATGCTTTCTTGTTGTTGAATTGAGTAATTTAGTAGTTTTATTATTTGGTAAAGTACTGCTCCTCCCACTTATAGTAGTAGATCCTTTGGGTAGTGTAGTTTTTGGAGCTTTCGTTGGTTTGCTTTTACTTTTTGTGCAGGGATTTGTAGTAGAGGATTCTTTGCATAAAGTAGTTACTGGTGATGTAGTAGGATTTGCTGACCCTTCTGTGCAAATAACAGGAGCATAAGTTTCGCTTGTTGTTAGCTTATTTCTGATTTTAGTACTTGTAGTAGCTTCAAGCAGAGAATGTGTTGTCCCACATAGATTTTCTGTTTGTCCAGTTGAAACTAAGTATTTTTCAGTTTCCATTTCTGCATCACATCCGCATGCAAGCGTACTTGGTATATTTACATTGCTGTCTTGGTTTTTAACACTTTTTTTTATCATATTAAATAAGCGTTCAAGAAAGACTGGATCTACAGTAGAGGAATTATTAATTGATAATTCTGTGCTCTCTGAAGATTGACTTCTTTCATTTACGTTCTGCACTTCTTCTGTACCATTCTTCTTTCTAGGTCTAGAATGAAGTTTCATTTCACTCGAAGCATTTCTCCAGAGCTTTCCTTCATTGTCTTCAATGATATTCTCAGTATGGATTGCAGATTGTCTTTTAGTGCTTTCATCTCCCAGATTGCTGAGAATTTCTTCATAAAGTGAAGCAAGTTCATAGTTTTCTGAATTTCCTGAAATTTTTCTTTGTTTTTTGGGTTGCATAATCCAAAACCGGTGTCTTCTTTTTGATCCAGGGCGTCGATTTGCAAGCACTTTCTCATTTTCATGGCCATAATCATTATTTACATTTTGATATTGGCCATTCTCAGAACCCAAGGTTAAACTAATAGTCTCAATGGTAGGAACTGGTGTCATTAAATGTTTTAGCTCGTTTTCAATTGTCCAAACATTCTTCAATAAATTTCTCGAAAACGGCTCCAAAGTAGAATTGCGTAATTTGGAATTGTACCTATTTTTCAAATCGTTATTGAAATTTCTCGGCCTTTTCAAATTTTTGCCAGGAACGTTTTGGTTTTTCATTGGATTTCTTTGCGAATCCCTTTGAAAGGTATTGCCTTGGCACTTCTTCACAAATGGCTTGCGAAATTTATTTTCTTCATGATTGCCTAGGTCTTCATGATTCCTATTCGATCGAGGAAACTCTTTGCGACCGTTAGACCTTGTGTTTCTTTCAAGAGATTCATCCAGAGGCTGGGATTTCCTACTGAGATAAATTTCGAATTGATCTCGAAGCTGCTTTGAACCTGCTTCTTCAGAGCTAACAGAGTTTTGTTTTACGTGTAAACAATTATTAGATTCAGAAAATGAATTGCAATTGTCGGATTTATTGTATAAAGCCGCAATTCCTTTGTGGTGTTTTAAAATTTCTATTGAAGGAGAATCCTTGATATTTTGAGAGATTGATATTAGATCTTGTACATGGCGTTCATTTCTCATTTTCTTAGGACCGGTGACAGTATTTGAACTCTGACTGCTTCCCTTCATATTTTCAATGAGGTTATCTATCAGTCTTGTTATGTTTTTTAACAAACTTTCATTTTCTTGGCTACTGTTGCCCTTTGCAGCCTTTCTAACATTTTCACTCACTTCTCCTGTTTTCGAAGAACAATTTTGACATCTATTTTTAAAAATCTAGAAATGAAGAAAATTTATTTTTTTAATCAACTAATGACAATATATATATATATATATATATATATTAAGTTAACTTAATATCCTAACCAGTATATTATAATTAATTGTATTTCACAGACAATTGGATTGAAAATGGCTTATACCGATATATATATATATATATATATATATATATATATATATATATATATATATATATATATATATTATTTATATATTATTAATATGTTTAAAATTACAGTGAGCTTTTCTTTAAATTAATTGAGGTCAATCACATTTTATATTTGTGGGTTTGATCAAAATGCTTAAAACCAAATTTTAGGCAAATTTTATTCCACTATTTTTCAAAGTGTCTATTAGACTTTTTTTTCATAATTGAAATATAATTTTTAATAGAAGCTCTCTTTTGTTATATTGAAATTCTAAACGGTCTCAATGGAATTCCAACAAGTGCTACGGCTGCCCTGGAATACGTGTGTGTATATGTATGTAGTGAGGCCCGGTATCAGCATCCAAAGACAATAATATACCAATAACATACAACGAAATATCTAAAACACACATGAACACCTATTGTCAGATAAAAACAATAGAGCACTAGAAAACACAGTAGGAAAATTCACAAAAGGATGAACACCCTATTCAAATATATCAAACTTAGTAAGAAAGTGTACTTATACTGACTTCTATGTGACAAAATTAATAACAGGAGATGGGGTAATGAACGAATACTTACACAAACTACGCACACATAAAAAACAACTTGGCTTGCTCTTGCCACAATAAAACACTAACTTACATACATTTCAAAATGTATGTAAGTTAGTGTTTTTATGTTTATCAATAAACATAATGAAGTTCAGAGATTACTGAAAGATAGTAAATCTTACCTTAACTTCTATTGATTCTGCCAAAAACAATTGAATCTCAAAAAGAAAAAGAAATTTATTACAACAAAAGATTAATTTATATTACTTTTTATGTAATGATGGTGTCTTTACGTCGCTGAAAATCATATTTTTAGATGGAATGGCTTCTTTCTCCAGCGATGCGTCTCCTCTCCTACTTCTTCCTATGATATTCCGCTGGATTCCTCTCTAGCTTCGTCAGGCCATTGGTTTCATCCTTGTTGGTAGCTGAGGGAATCCTAGGGTCCCAGGAAGATTTAGGAGAGGAGAACTACCGCTGGAGAAAGAAGCCGTTCCACAAAAAAATTTATTTTTATGTATTTCTTTTTTTTTGTCACTTTCACTATACTGAAAATCATTATTACACTATAAAAATATATTCTATTACTGTATAAAATACACTTTATATACAGTCTATGGGTCATATAGTGTATCATGTTATATTCGACTGCTAGGGTCATTAGCACCACTGTGTAAACCTTGTTTTTAATTTTTTTAGCAACAATGTCCTTCATATCCCATTGAATTCAGGGAAACGACTCCTCTGCCAGGTAGAGAATAATAATTCTTGGAATAGATGGATTACTAGAGACAAGAGCTTTTTTTATTAATTACAAAAGTGCTAAAATTTACTTCATTGATTCAAAATAACTTAAAAATATTGATTTCATAACTGTGGGATTTAATAATGAAAAAAAAAAGACGCAAGAAAATAACAATTTGAAAATATCGCTTTACTAAATTAAATTTCACAAAAGGTGTTCAAAGTGGCCACACCCTGAGCTCTAATACATGCTCTACATCTTCTAATGAATGATCGCTAGTGCAAATAATCCAAAAAATTACAAAAAAGGTACTTTGACCCTAGCAGTTGTAAGCACCATAATAAAAATAAAAACAAGGTTTATATTAAACTAGGTTCAACTCATTGTAATAGGAATTTATTTGGTATTAAATGATGGAAATACAGCATGTTATACCATTTCGGAATCTCCATGAAACTGGTATGTTTTCCTTAATTTGGCCATTAGGTAACCATTTTTTTTTTTTTTTTTTTTTTTTACACCACGTTAGGTTAAATTTAGGAATGAATAGCACCATAATAAAAATAAAAACAAGGTTTATATTAAACTAGGTTCAACTCATTGTAATAGGAATTTATTTGGTATTAAATGATGGAAATACAGCATGTTATACCATTTCGGAATCTCCATGAAACAGGTATGTTTTCCTTAATTTGGCCATTAGGTAACCATTTTTTTTTTTTTTTTTTTTTTTTACACCACGTTAGGTTAAATTTAGGAATGAAATAAGCAAAACATGAAATTGGAGTTCGATTTTTGTTAAAAAAAAAAAACTATGCATGCGCCCCAATAACCATGGTATACATTCGATAGTGCATTTATCTAGGAATACTATTAAAAAAAAAAAAAAAAAAAAGTAAAAAAATTCCTTCATTTGGAGTCATGACATCAAAAAGAGTGGCAAAGGGTGTATTTTTTTTGGAATTTCAAAAATGTCAAATATCTCAAAAACCGAAGGACTTTTACTAAACATAAAACATATTTTTCTGAACCTCCACAATGTCCTCTGCAAGGAACATATTATCATTACATCATAACATTACGCCACACCCTGTATATATCCTGAGCCATGAGATATTTGTCATAACTCATTCACTTGTAGAATTTGACGTATTGCACAAATCTTGAGAATTGGTGGTTTTCCTTAAGGTGGTCATTCATTTATACTCCACTAGTCCCTTTGAAACATATCACAAACTCTCATTTCCAAAACTAAGTTTCTAAACTGGTTCAAGCTCCAACCAGTTGCTACCCATCGAAGATAGGTATGTTCTTCGAAACATTTTATATGTATTCCTCTTTTTATAGCCCCAAGCATGAGAAAACTATAATACTTCCCGAAGAATTTAAGTATTTTAAGGTCAGAGATCAGTTAAAATCTATATCTTTAAGAGAAAACTTACAGTATTACCTGAGGTCTTCATATCTCCATTCAGAGGAGAATCGTGGTCAAAGAAGATTGGTACTGATTCCAACGAATGTCCGTTCTTTTTCTTTGTGGTCACATTCTATAAAAATAAAAATTTACATTGAACTGAATACACGATGGAATGATTTCTCTTACTCTTAGAATTATTAAGGCAGAGATGAAGACCAACTACTAACCATATGAAATAAATAACATTAAATAAAAAATAAAAAAAAAGGACAAAAAAACAGCCCATTTTTGAGAAAATTATCAAAACCAGCCGTTAGTAGTGTTGTTTACCTGACACCTCCCTCCGTCCTCATTGCAAAATATAAATGTGTGACTAGCTGCTGTTAACACAGTTTTCTTCTGCTAAAATTAGCCAAGCAACATTCAAAACATGTATTATGAAAACTACATAAAATTACTTAAGAGCAAGGAGGTAGGTATTTATTTATTTTTTAAATGATTTAGTATCAAGTGTTGGTAGGTTTCCCGTGAATGTCTTAATATAATGGAAACTCATCTAAAACTAATTTTTTTATCAGATTGATCGGGAGGACGGTGAGAGAGATACAAATTCTTGTTATTGGAGATGTAGTTTGTATATTAAAGGAAGTGTTGTGAAGAATATGTTTTAGTGAAGATGAAGGGCCGCCGTAAGTTTCAATTTGAGGCACATTATATGGCTGTCTCGAAAACAGCATTATATAGGGAGTGGGCCCTGCGACTTAAAAATATATGTAGATAAATTATAGGTATTGGAGGGGGTGCAAGGTTTTGAGGTGCACTTGGATTCGACGTAATGTTTGGTAAGAAATCAAATACCCGCTACCTTTCTGAAAAATGAGTACACTTTCATCCTGTGGGACAATCCCTTATCAATCACCAATATTATTTCAGATTTTTCAAAACGTGGTATTATAGTCTTGTAATTACCAGGGCGATCACAGATTACTGTTAGGAGAGGATAACCTAATGTCGAATGACCTTCAAAAAGTACCACACAACATGAAAACTGATTTTCCACCATGGGCTTATATGCACCCCCCCCCCCCGAAATATTGATTTGATGGTAAAAACTTGTATTAAAACTCTTAAAAATAAATTAAATTAGATCACTTAGTTCATAAAAAATATTTTATTTGACGTGTAATAGCGTTTTAGTTGCCTAAAACTAATCCAAGCTCTAAATTTTTAGTATTCCATACCCCGGAAATGGTCTCAGCCCCCCCCCCCTAAATGTTCCCAGCCTCCCGAAATTATTTTCTATATACGCCCATGTTTTCCACGTCCGAGAATTTATCATGTTTAGAAAACTGGATAAGGGTAAACAAAAATCCGAATGATACCGGATGCATAAAGCGGAAAAAGGTAGTGACTTAGGCGCCTCTGTGCCACCCAAGCAAAACTTTGACTACTTTCAAATGGTCCTTAAATCGTGACGTATGAGAACCAAAGCTATGAAAAAAGTATGTTCAGCCATTGAATAGGTTTTTATTATTTTAATTAAAATTGCATTAATTCTATTGAATTTTAAATTGACATCGAATTCATGTTTAATGGTTATGTTTCAAATAAAAAAGATTCATTAAGTTTATTTGTTTTTGGGAGGGGGAGCCTTATCAAGTGCTGAGGTACTATCTATAAGTTCCACCCAGGGCCGCCAAATGGGGGGGACTGCCGGGTACAGTTGTCCCGGGCCCGGGCCTCACTAATTAGAAAAAAAATGTATAGGTTATGAGCTTGTAAAAAGAATGGGGTTTAGAAATATAGACGGGCGTAGCCTATATTTATTGGAATGGGATCTATATTTTTTTAATGTACATTAACGACAAAACAGTGCAGTCCCAGAATAGTATATTTCATTAGGAGTCGTAATAAAATTACAAGTACCTTTGAAAGTGACCTTTGCTGCACCGATTGTCGGCTTTTATTCTCATTTCGCTCAAAACTCAAGATGAAAATAATTTTAAAACGTCCAAAGTCCTATAGCAAAGTACTACATTTTTAGTCTGGCTCTGAGAAGAGGGACCCATGATCTGGTCCTGGGCCCGGCTCTGAGATGTGGCGGCCCTGGTTCCACCGCACCTTTTATAACGTGGTTTACCCATTTAGTCACCTATCCATGTTCTAACCATGTCCATTGCTGCTCCGATCGAGCGGGAAACGCCTCCGGGCCCCGAGCGGGGGGGGAGTCTGGTATTCAGCTTGGTATGGCCTCTTGCGTTTACTATTCTTATTTATAATTTGAATTATCAGTAAACAACGTTCATTTTTGGCTTGCTGGTATCTGTATTTACAAATATTGCATAATTAATGCAAGCATAAAATTATTATATGAAAAATACCTTTGAGTTGAGGGCTTGCCTCCTGCTGAGCAGACATGGCTCTGTCGACGTACAGCTGTCAACGACATCGACAATGACTCTAATCTGCAAGGTTAGATTCTTCTCTTCGTCCTGCAACTGGCGCGACAAGATGCTCTTCTCTAATTCACCCAAATCTTTCTGCAAGCTTTGGAACTTCTTGCAAAGTTCTTCATCTTTTTTCCCTGCCCTAGTTATTTGCTTCCGCTTTTCTTCAAGGACATCTGCTTTCTTCTGCTTTTCTGCAGCAGAGGATCTCCTCTCTCTTCCAGCTTTAACATGCGAGGCCTCTTCTATTTCGTCGCTGCAATTCATTGTTCTCTTTTGCTCTTCTAACTCCACACAAGTACTTATCAATGCCTTTTCTCTCGGGCGACGTACTTTATTTTCGTTATTATCATTTGTATTGCTGTTTCCAATACTATTTTCTTTCGACAATTTGCTAGCGTGAAATACGTTATCAAAAAATGTAGGAATCCCTCTTTGCGGCGAGAGGACAGATAAATCGTTATTGTTCACTTGTGAATTAACCTTCAATCTCTTCTTCGTATTTTTGGAATCATTGAAAAAACCTTTTGGAGTGGAAGCTGCAGGAATGTTTCGTCCATTAATGTAATTCGTATCTGTTGTGAAGTTCATGTTTTCACTTCGGCGATGAAACAAGTTCCTCGTGTATTTTCTTTTCAAAAATTGTGCTAATTGATTAGAATATTTTATACGCATAGGCCTCGAGTTATCTCTTTGTTCTCGGTTATGCGAAGAGGAACCCATTGTTTTAATTTGTTTTACATTTTCTACGCCAGAAGGTCTGTTCATATGGACATCTTGTTGAGAATTGCTACAAAAAATCAAGTTTTTATAAGGAGTTGACACTCTATGTGTAGTTGTGTTTCTTTTACCTCTTTGCATCTTATGGTGCATCAAGTATGGACTGTGTCTAGAAATCTCTTTTGAAAGATAAATATATTCTTCTCTTACATTTCCTTTATTTGTGTTTTTCGTATTATTTTTATAGTGCCTCATCCTATCGGATAGAAAAGTATAGAAATCGGTGGTTTCTTGTGGTTTGTCCAAAGCCTCTTTAAACCCTTCAGCTGCAGACTTAGTAGGTCTCCAAGATGATCTGATGACAGACATAGACAGGAGAGGTTTTCGAGTAAGGGTCGGATGGATTATAGACAGAGCAGGCCTCCGGAATGACTTCAAGTCAGCTATAGAATAGACAGGTCGCTTGGTTGACAACAGGTCAGCGATGGACTTGAGAGAGTGATTCACATCAGCTTTAGACATAATAGGCTGACGAGATGGCATGTCAAAAATAGACAAGGTAGTTCTCCGGGATGAATTTAAGTCCTCTATAGACATATAAGGTCCGTGGAATAATTCTCTGGTCGTATTTTCAGTCCATGCATTCCCCATCTCTTCCGTTAGATGTTCCTTGGATGCCGTGGATCTCTCATTATCTATAACTTGCGAAGAACTCGGATGAAGTGACGGTTTTAGTTGTTGTAGAGATGATCCAATATGATGTTGAACTGAAGCTTTCGAATAAACAGTAGGCCAGTCGGTCGACATCAATCTACTTCCTCTATAGAATTCATTTAGTCGCTGAGTGCTTACTTTCTTAGGAACAGGCCTGTAAGTAGTTACTAGATTGTGAATAAAATCGTCCTCTATATCCTCTCCAAGGATAATTGCCTTCCAAAAATAATTACTGTCAATCCGATTCGTAGCATGGTTTCTCGTTTCTAGTTCGGTGCAGAGGCTGCTAATGGTTACTTTATTCTCTGCACATTCAGGTGTGCTTATAGTGAGAAGTGGAAATTTGCAGGTCCCCGAGAGAGTTGAAGCAGTGCACTGTTCCGTCGCTAAAGGAGTTTGACCTTTCGAGCCTACATCAGTTGGTAGAATACATTCAATCGTACTAATATCAGACACAGACGTTCCTCCTGTGGTTTCCTCAGAAGGTAGACCTGTTTTAGCACTAAATTTGGAACTAGAAGTTATGTCGGTAATTGTGTAGTCGGATGGTCCAGTCGATAAAGGAGTTTGATCATTCGAAGATAAGTCACTTGGTAGAGTATTCCCAATCGTAGTAGTTTCTAAAGGTGAAGTCTTTCTTGTGACTTCTTCGGAAGGTACATCTGTTTTGGCACTAGGTTCTGAAAAAGGAATCATGACAATACTTGCGTAGTCAGTAGATCCGGTCACTAGAGGAGTTTGATCTTTCAAGTCTAAGTCAGTTGGTGGAATACTTCCAATCATAGTAGTTTCAAACACGGAAGTTCCTTCTGTGGCTTCCTCAGAAGATAGAGCTGTTTTGGCACTAATTTCTGCACTAGAAATTATTTCCGTACTTGTATAGTCAGAAGATCCGGTCGATAAAGGAGTTTCAGCTTTCGAGGCTTCGACTTCAGTTGGCGAAATACTACCAATCGTGCTAGTTTCGGACGCTGAAGTTCCTCCTGTGGCTTCCTCAGAAGGTATACTAGTTATAGAACTAATTTCTGAAGCAGGAATAATCATTGTGAAGTCAGATGGTCTTGTCGTTAAAGGAGTGTGATCATTCGAGCTTACATTTGTTGGTGGAATGCTTTCAATCGTACTAATTTGTGACGCGGAGGTACCACCTGTTGCTCCCTCAGAAGGTAAACTTGCTTTGGCACTAAATTCCGAGCTAGGAGTTATGTCGGGTCTTGTGTAGCCAGAAGGCCCGGTCGCTAGAGGATCTTTCGAGCTTATATCAGTTCGTGGAATACTTTCAATCGTGGTAGTTTCTGACGCGGAAGTGTCTTCTGTGCCTTCCTTTGAAGGTAGGTCGGTTTTGGAAGTTATTTCTGACGTAGGGATCATGATGGAGCTTGTTAAGTCAGATGGACCCGTCGCTAAAGGAGTTTGGTCTTTTGAGCCTACGTCAGTTGGTGGAATATTTTCAATCGTGCTAGTTTCTGTCGCGGAGGTTCCACCTGCGTGTTCCTCAGAGGGTGGACTGGTTTTGTCACTAATTTCGGGACTAGATATTATGTCAGTTCTTGTGTACCCAGAAGGCCCGGTCGCTAAAGGAGTTTGATCTTTTGAAGCTAAGTCAGTTGGAGGAATGCTTTCAATCGTACTAGTTTCTGACGTAGACGCTCCTCCTGTTGCTCCCTCAGGAAATAGACCGGTTTTGGAAGATATTTCTGAAGTAGGAATCACGATTGTACTTGTGAAGTCAGATGATCCGGTCGCTAAAGGTGTTTGATCTTTCGAGGCTACGTCAGACGGTGGAACTCTTCCAACCGTACTTGTCTCGGGCACGGAAGTTCCTCTTGTGGATTCCTCATAAGATAGCTCGGTTCTGGCACTAGTTTCGGGGCTAGAAATTTTGTCGGTACTTTTGTAATCAGATGGCCCTGTGGCTAAAGGAGTTTGATCTTTCGAGCTTACATCAGTTGGTGGAATACTTTCGATCGTACTAATTTGTGACGCGGAGGTACCGCCTGTTGCTTTCTCAGAAGTTAGACTTGTTTTGGCACTAATTTCTGAGCTAGGAGTTATGTCGGGTCTTGTGTAGCTAGAAGATCCGGTCGCCAAAGGAGTTTGATCTTTCGAGGCTACGTCAGTCGGTGGAACTCTTCTAATCGTACTTGTCTCGGAGGGAGTTCCTCCTGTGGCTTCATCAGAAGATAGCTCGGTTCTGGCGCTAATTTCGGGGCTAGAAATTTTGTCGGTAGTTTTGTGATCAGATGGCCCTGTGGGTAAAGGCGTTTGATCTTTCGAGGCTACGTCAGTTGGTGGAATTTTTTCAATCGTGCTAGTTTCTGACGCGGAGGTTCCTCCTGTGTCTTCCTTAGAAATTATCATTGTGCTTGAAAAGTCAGATGCTCCCGTCGCTAAAGGAGTTTGTTCTTTCGAACTTCCGTCAGGTATTGGGATATTTCCAATTGTACTACTTTCTGTTGGGGAAGATACTCCTGTCGCTTTCTCATAAGGTAGATCAGTTTTGGTAATAATTTTGGGACTATAAATTATGCCGGTACTTGTGTAACCAGGAGGCCCGGTCGCATAAGGAGTTTGATCTTTCGAGGCTACGTCAGTGGATGGAATATTCCCAATCATAGTACTTACTCTCGGGGAAGTATCTCCTGTGGCTTCCTGTAAAGTTGGACCGGGTTTGGCACTAATGTTTGAAGTAGCAATTATTTCGGTACTCGTGTAGTCAGGTGGTCCGCTCGATAAAGGAGTTTGATATTTCGAAGCTTCGTCAGTAAGTGGAATATTCCCAATCGTGGTTTTCGATGGAGGTCCACCAGTAAGTTGCTCGGAAGAAAAACCTGTTTTTGTACCAAATCCGGAACTAGGAATTATGTTAGTAATTGTATAGTCAGAAGGTCGGATCGCATAAGGAGTTTGATCTTTTGAGGTGATGTCAGTTGGTGGAGTATTACCATTTATAGTACTGATCAACGGTGAAGGCATACCTGTGGTTTTCTCAGAAGGTGATCCTGTTTTGGCACCAATAGGAATTAAGTTTGCACTTTCGTTGCTAGGCATTAGGGTCGTAGCTTTATCAGTCACTAAAAGAACTTTATCAGTAGATTGTCCATTCCGGATTGTAGTTATTTGGAGTGGCTGGACACTATTGTTATTATTGTAAGGCGATGGAAGCTGCTTCGTATTTTCGTTACTGCCTTGCGTTGGTTGAGTTGAAAGAGTAGTCGTAAAACTTATATTAGCTGGAGGAAGATTAGTATCAAATGGAATCCTGCTGGTAATAGTTGTTGTATCATTATTTTTGCTAGGTTGTACTCTGTCGCTTGAACTGTTGTCTAAAGGCCAACTTTTACCAGTTCTTAGACCAGGTGAACTTTTGTCAAAAATAGGATTTCTAGTATTCATTTCATTGCTCGTAAAGGGTTTTGTGCTTGAATCAGAAAGAGAGGTCTTGTTAGAAGTTAAGCCCTCCGGATTCACATTTTGTCCGCCGACACTAGGTGGTGGGCTAAAATCGCCATTTTGTCTGGTTAGTAAATCAATAAGGCTCGACGATTGAGTATAGCTGCTCCAAGTTTGCTCAGTGTTTTCATCAAACCCAGTGCTAGGAGGAGTCACTGTCACACACACAACGCGATAACCGTCATCAGGAGGAATACCCAGACCCCACCTTTCTCCCTCCAATGGAGTCTTAAGACGTTTGCTCATGGCTCCTTTTAACTTTCGTCCTAGGTCAGTTTCATTTTCGTTATTTTTCTTTC
Source organism: Gonocerus acuteangulatus (assembly GCA_946811695.1). Classification (NCBI taxonomy): domain Eukaryota; kingdom Metazoa; phylum Arthropoda; class Insecta; order Hemiptera; family Coreidae; genus Gonocerus; species Gonocerus acuteangulatus. The sequence continues at coordinate 113,993,271 of OX328124.1, read as the reverse complement.
CAAACTTTTCAGAAAGTTGTTTATATAAGACCGAAGATTTTAATGGTACAATTTGTATAAAAAACACTTTATCGGAATCGTTATTTGGGACCTTCACATCAGGATTTTTAATTAATAATGCTTGAGTTTTTTCAGGCATTAGGAATAAGTTCATTCCATTTTTCTTTGAAGGCAATTTATCAAGCCTATACTCAGTGTTCAGAGGTATCTTTGTCAATTCAACAGATAAATTTCTTGAAGAGGAGGAAGTGCAAGACCGTAGTGAATCTGAACTTGGAATCTTGATCTTAGTGGATCTTGAACGAAGCATGTTCAATTTTCCTGATTCTTTTAATATTTTGCCACTGGTATAAAGATCTTCAGTTTTCTTAGAATGATATGTATGCACCTTAAGTTTATTGAATTCATTAGACCTATTTACGCTATCAGTTCCTGAAATAACTTTTCGATAAGGAGGATGTAATGGTGTAGCATGTGGATATGTTATTAATTCTAATCTTTGAACTTGTTTGTTGCTGTGGTCTATGTTCGACAAAGACGCTGTTGCTCTGTAATTATTAGAAGAATGATGGAAAGCCTCTTCTCTTCGTCTATTCTTGTTCACATGCCCGTATACATTCGTTTCATCCGGTTTCCTCTTGAATTTCATGTCTCTTTGACGAGAGTCGTTCTTATGACATTCTTCGGTGGTCACTGCAAACCTTTTTAACCAGTTTAAGTTTTGATCAGGCTTATTTTCATTATTTGAGCATATTGTATATTCGTTAGAAGAAACAAATATTTTCGACATATTAGAACAACTGGGTGCACATACGTGCTTCGGTATTTCCATGACATTCACATATTCAGTTCCTTCTTCAGCTGACACTTCCACAGCACCTTCGGCCTTAGGAATTTTCGCCTGCTTGTTGATCATCGAATCTGTTTTAAAAAGGAAACCAAACTCTTTGACTCCTTTTACGTTATTTGCAAATCGCTCAGCTAAAATACTTTCAAGGTTTTTGGAAAGTTTACTTTCCTTGAATGAATTTCTTCCTTCGCCAAAAGTTTCATTCTCGATCTTGTAAGGGGGAACAAATCCTTGTTGTTTGTATTTGTTATTTTTACTTCTCGGAGAAGTGGGCATGCCTTCAATATTTCTTTTCGTGTCAAATGCTAGTATACACATCCTACAAACGGAAGAAGTCTATTAGGAAGAAGTCTATTATATATTTAATAAAATATATAATAGAATTTTTTTGGACTATTTAGACTTCTACTTCATATGCTAGTGTAGTGATAGCTGATGGTACAAAAGCTTCAACAAGTTTTGGAAGCTCACATGGAGGCCATGGTAAGTCAGAAGCAGAGTTTGGCAAAATTATTAATTAACGTACACCTAATAATGATTAATATCATTCTTTATTCGTTCTCGAATATGAACAAACAAATTATTCGTCATACATTAATAACGAATAATTTAGATTTATAGTTTTCCTTTATTCAAATGAATTTTTAACCGCCAAATGAAAATTCATTCACTTATTCAAAATTGATGTTTAAATGAAAAATAATGCAATACATAAAGGCGCATCCGGAGGCCCGGTGGCCGCGAGTGTTAATGCATGAGCACTTAACACTCCGTGCCAAGGGTCGTGGATTCGATTCCCACCAGGGGGTGCTGGCTTTTCTTTGGAAAAAGAAAGGCACCGACCCTATCCTGGCTAGAAAATGGTTTGACCAATAGATAACCCGTCATAAACTTCTGAGTTAATTACAGTGGACGTTAAAATTTAAATAAAGGTGCATCCTTTATATTTGAATGACACATTCTCCGACGGTTGACAATTCAACGGCAAGTAATTTGCCAAACAATGATTCGTCCGTTAAACCACCAGCCAGGCCAATTTAAACCGAAAAATCTGCTGTTGTCTCATTTGCCCACCTTGCGAGCGTTGCCTACGTACAGGGTATCAGAAAAATAATGGTCATTCTTTGGCCAAGTGATTCTCTAATTCGAAATCGGGTAAAAATGAAGTTTCACGCCCTCAAAACCGATTTCTTTCAAATTTTGTACAATAACGTATTTTGATGCACTAAACGCGAATACGTTAAAAAAACCTTCGCATTTAATTAGGAAAGAAGTTATTAAGCACTAAAGTTAATAGAATAATTAATAGAATTCTATTAATTTTAGCGAGTTGGATTGACTGGGGTTTTGTTATCTTCTTGAGGGAGCGTAGCGAGCGGAAACGCATAGCATGTATGCCTTAAAGTCGTCATTAATGCCTTAAAGTTGTCACAATCTATCCCATGCTTCCTTCCACAATAAAAATATTAATATCGCCTCAGATATATTGGCACGCAACCAATTTCCCCCCAACCTCATAAAATCCCTTGTTAAAATAGCAAAATCCCAACCTCCCAACACTGTCTCTCCCAATTCTTCCCAGTTACCAAATGTTCCGATCTCTACCATTTACACCTGGACTGACTGATAAACTTACAAAGACAATAAAAAAATCCTACCCTTCCCTAAATTTTGGTTTGAAAACTACCAACAAACTCAAAACCCTCTATACCAAACTCAAAGATCCCATCCCTTTTGAACAAACCACCCGTTGTGTTTACCAAGTCCCTTGTCAAACCCCTTCCTGTAATGGTGTATACATAGGAGAAACCATAAATGACATTCACTCACGTCTTACACACCATAAACGAACCATCACTAATAAAGAAATAGATAAATCTGCACTTGCAAAACACGCCATTACACAAAAACACACTTTTAACTTCGACGACACGAAAATTCATGCTACACAACGAAACAAAAAAAGACTACAGATCTCGGAATGTGTACACATAAACTTAAACAAAAACAATATAAACTACAAAACTGACCAACAAGGCATTTCTCCTATGTACGCTAATATTTTCCAAATACTCTCCCGACCTCCCACCTAGATTTTTACCATGCCCCTTGGGTATCCTTCCATTAACACCTTTTTCTCCTTTCCTGTCATAAATATGTCATAAACATGCTTTTTGATCCTTACCGACATTTCCCCCACCACCTGCTGTTTCCACTTACTTATACCCCAGTAGATTTCTTTTTCTCCTTAGACACTCTAAAATGGTTACTTAATTGCTAACCTAGGTCTTCCTCTGCCGCTCGGCATTTCTATTGGTATGTAGTATCTTATTTCTTTGTAAAATTAATTAATGTTACTATTAGCTACTATATTTGTCATTGGTATGTAGCTTCTTATTTCTTTGTAAAATCAATTAAAGTTACCAATTACTATTAAAATCAATTATTGTACCTATTCACTTTTTCATTCTAAGAATTTAAGACGATATGTTCTTTTATAAGTTAATTGTATCTATAGCTCTGTTACCTATCACAATCATAATTTTTTTTTGTTTTTGTATTAATTTATTTTTTTGTCATTTTAGCTGACGAAGGCTACCAATGAGTAGCCGAAACGTCCGAAATATAGATTTTTTTAAAACAAAATCATATTGAGGTTTATTTAGCCGAATCCCAACCATTCCATCTTTACTTATCACCTCGACGGCTAACTATCTAATCATCATAACGTATTTTGATGCACTAAACACGAATACAATAAAAAAAAACGTCGGATTTAACTAGGAAAGAAGTTATTAAGTACTTAAGTTCACTGTTTGTCAATTTTTGTTTGCATATTTCGTATCCACGATCATGAGGAAGAAAAAAGTCAACGGCACCATAGATCGGAAGTGAATGGAATGGCCCACGTATATTATACGTGGTCATTCCATTCCAATTGACAAATATTGGACGATTTTGATAATATTTTTGTTACATATTCTACTTGATTTCATTTTATTTCTCACTTTAAAACGAATCCACAAGATGGGCCTGTCGATATATAAATTAGTAATGTATAACTCACCTTCCAAGGGATACATTAATGTGTTTTTATGTTATAATTTTATTTTTTAATTCTTATTTCTATATTTTGTTTTTGTTTTGCTATAAACTATTTTATATAGTTTATTTCCACATTAAATTAATTTTGTATGTTATCGTATATTTTTAATACATTATCTAAACCTATTTGTTTTCTTTTATATTAATATTACACTTTCACTAATAATGCGAGCAAATCGCTCTACTGTTGTGGAGCTCCGTAAATAAATAAAATAAACAATATGCATTCACAAAACTTTTAGCTACAATTGTTTTTTTTAAATTCATGAAGGTAAAGTACAATTACAGCGTGAGAGACATAACGTGTCAGTTGGCTGTGGACAGGTAGGGGAAGGTGTGGGCACCTCTAGCCAATGCATTAAAGCAGAGAATGCATGATCGTTTGTGTCAATAAGAATGGCTGTGAGGAATCAAATTTATTAATTTGACATTACATAGTCATGAATTGTACATAGTACATGAATTGTATAGCAGTCGAGTACTCACATAATGAGAGTGATAATTCCTTGCATAAGCTGGAGCAACGGCGTTCTAAACACAGTCCATACAGCCCTGAAATAAGTATCAGGCTGGATTATCCAAAGCATTCCGCAAAACATTTTGTTACATCCATAACAATGGAGTAAAAAACGGTTGCCATATTTTCACTAGCATTTCCTTTCATTATCCTACACGACTATCTGTTCACGCACAGGCTGCTAAACTTATATTTCTTGAAGGCACTATGTAAATCAGTACCTTACTACACTTAACTAGTTATAACCATTCATGCCATACAGGTTATGTTGTGTATTTTTTTTTAGAGTAAGAACAATCTAACAGATGTTATTATTATTTCTTTGCAATTACGGCTCATGGATTAAAAGGTATGAAAACCAGAATGAAAAGAAAAAAAAAATAGTTGAGCCTCTATTATCCATTGGATTTCCAACTTTCTCCCTTGAATGTTCGTAATTTTCCGTGTAATAATTGGCACTAGATATATGAACAGAAACGCAATAAGATGATGTAGATCCTGCGGGTCGGACTTTTTTTTTTTTTTTTTTTATTTACTTTCTGCTTATATTAGTCATTGAAGTGATATTAAATGACACAATATACATTATTATTTTCAGATATATGTATAAATTATTTATTTAAATTTTAACGTCCGTTTATTATTGGCTACGAATTTTAGGACGGGTTATCTATAGGTTACCACCCTTTTCTAGCCAGGATAGGACTGATGCCTTTTCTTTTTTTGAAAAAAAAAAGCCACCACCCCTTGTGAGAATCGAACTGAACGACTTCAGGCACGGAGTGCATACATCTTAGCACTCACGGCCACCGGACCTCCATGTTCCCATGAAAAAGGTCATATTAAGGATTTAAAACAAGACAGCACGCGTGAAACGGAAAGCTTAAAGCAGTTAAAGCAATCAGATATCTCTCATATCCACATAACTCCAATTTAAGGTCATTTGAAAGTCAAAAAATGTAGAAACAAGCATTCAAAAATTCATTTTCAGGGAGGAAGTGCGAGTCAAACAAACTACGGGTTCAGACTCTGGGACCTCAAAAATACATACGCATGTATTTTTTCAGAATTTGTCTACGTTTTTTTCTCTATTTGACCTAGAAATGGCCTCTAGGAAAAGGCGTAAAGATAATTTATTTATTTTATTTTATTTTGAGCTTCGCAATTTTAGTGATGAGCTCATGACGAAGGAAGTGTTTTCAGTCTAGTCAAAAAAACAAAACAAATAAAAAAAAGAATACCAGTAACTAAATTAAGAAAAAAGTAAAATTAAGAAAACAAAACAAAAAAAAAACAGATAAAATAAAAAACAAAAGTAGCAAGAATTATATAAACTAATTTGAGTATTTAATATACTCGAGTAAATGCTTATTGGTGTGTATATATATATATATATATATATATATATATATATATATATGCATATGTCATGACAAAAAAAAACTGATGAATTATAACAACATTACAGAAGTTAAAAAATAAAGAATGATGTAAATTAATTCAAGTTATTTTAAAGTTTATATTTTGTTATATAAGTTGAGTTTTTTAAAGTGTTCGAGTATTGTGTTGATATATGGACTACCTTCAGTCAGTAAGTCGTGAAGGTCGTGAGGAATGTCTAAGTCAGTACGCAGTCTACAGTCTGTCAGTATGTGTTTAATTGTCAAAGTCTCATTACAACTTGCACAGGTTGGTCTCTGCTTTTTTTCCATTAAGTACGAATGGGTTAGATGGCAGTGTCCAATACGAAGCCTAGTCAAAATCACTTCTTCACGCCTGATGCGGTGTTCATTCGACCAGGCTTTGGTAGTGTTTTTAATTTCTCGTAATTTCGTGGCTGATCTCTGCCAGTCTAATTCCCATTCTTGGAGGACCTGTGCATGTAATGCTGTACATACGTCTGATGTTGTCAGTATGTTAATGTCTGTAGTCTGTCTTTTTGTCGCCTGTTTCGCCGCTAAGTCTATACGTGTGCTGTCTTCATGTCCTGGTAGCCATAGCATCGTGATGAGTTTGTTATGTTCTTGCAGAGTGTAAAGATGTGAGAATATACTTGTTATGATTGGGTTTGTGTTGTAGATGTTTTCCAAGGAGAGTAAAGCACCCAAAGAATCCGTACATATAGTGAGTTTTTCTTTTTGTACAGTATTGATGTTTGTCAGTGCTAGTAATATTCCTTGTAGTTCCGCTGTGAAGACTGTGGTTTGGTCAGGTAATTTCATGTGGTATGTTGTATTGTCTACTATTGCTGCAGTGCCGTAGTTTGTTTTGGATCCGTCAGTGTACAAATACTCTCTGTCTGGGTTCTGATTTATTATTGAATTAAACATTGTCCTGTAAAATATTGAAGCTGTTGGGTCAGTTTTTCTGTACTTTGTCAATGTCAAGTCAATCTTTAAATCTTTAAGTTCTTTACTCTCCATGGAGGAATGTTTGTAAATGAATTTGTGTAAATTGGCGTTTGTAATAGTGTGCTATATTTTTCATTTTCCTTTATTCTCAACATCAGTGGTTTGGCACGTGACCTCGTTTATTGCTGTAGATTATTATTATTCAAAAAATCTTGGACGCATCTGGCTCCCAGTCCAATTGATTTAGCTATAAATCTAGTGCAAATCATTTGTCGTCTGTATTGCAGAGGAGGTTCGCCTGTTATGGCACATAGACTCTCAGCTGGGCTAGACCTAAAGGCACCAGTAGCTATTCTGAGGCCAGTATTATGTATAGTGTCAAGGAGTTTTAATGTGGTTGGGCTGGCAGATGAATAAGCTATGTAGCCATAATCCAGAAGAGACCTGGTATAGGCACGATAGAATGTAAGCATAGTACATTTGTCAGCACCCCACTTCGTATTACTCAGAATTCTCAGTAAATTCAAGGATTTCTTGCATTTATTAAGAAGTCTTTTCAAATGGGGCAACCACGTGAGATGTCTGTCAAATGTTAGTCCTAGGAATGTTAGTGAGTCTGTGCAGTTAATCTTTGTGTTGTCAAGTGTTATGTCACAGGTTAAGTTAAGTCGTTTTTTAGAGAAGAACATGTATTTAGATTTTTCTTTTGAAAATTTTAATCCTGATTTACATGACCAATTCTCTAAATTGTGTAAGGTCTGTTGAATATTGTGTTCTGATATGTCAAGTCTACTGCTTGTACTGTATATGAGGAGGTCATCAGCATACAGACAATACTTTACACCCTGGGTAACATAGCTGCTGATAGAGTTAATAGCGATATTAAATAGCGTTGTACTCAATACCCCTCCCTGAGGCACTCCATTCTCTTGTAGAAATACATCAGATAAAGCAGCACCAATCCTAACTCGGAATGTTCGGTGGGAAAGATAATTGACAGCTGTTTGGCCCTGGTTGCTAGTGACGCTTACTAATTTTCAGTGCTCCTTTTTTTCAATTTTAAGTGGTTTTTTCTTTAAATTTCTTTTAATATTTATTAAGAATAGTTTCATTTAAGTGTTCAGATCAAGTTTATGTAGTTTTTTCACCTAGTAATAGCTTATGAGGGAAGATATTTGATATTGAAGTTTGCTAACCTGAAGCTAGAGGAGGAGCCGGCTCCATTGTTGGGACAGGAGGCTGCCTTCAATTGTTTCTTCAGCTTCTTCACTCAGGGAGTAGACTTTAGATTATAAACAATTCATTTTCTTTTTGCTTTTCATCATTTTTCTTGTATTTATATTTAATTTATTTTAGTCTTGTTAATATAAAGTACATCTTACTCCATGGATATGGAAAATAATATAATTATAGAACCTAAACCCCCAGATCCCGGGGTTTCTTCAATAAATAGCTTTAAATTTGAGTTACCACCCGGTCGGTGGACAAAAAAATTTCTTGTTATGACCTTAGCCCCTAATAGAGAAAAGAAAACCTTTCGCGATTTCAGTCCTTTTAAAATTTGTAGATTCATTAAAAGTTTTGGCCCTCAAATAAATGTTAAATTTTTGAAATCAGGTATAATAATTTTGGAAATTTCAAACGAAAAAGATTTCATTAATCTGGGAAAAATTAAATCCTATGAAAATTATGATATTCAATTTTCATTACACAGATCGCTAAATTTTTCCAAAGGAGTCATTACCTGCGATGAATTTCTTCATTGTACAGAGGATGAGCTTAAGGAAGAATTAGCCAAACAAAATGTAGTCGAAGTTAAGAGAATATTTAAAACGATAAACGGTTCAAAAATTCCAACTCCATCTATCATTCTTACATTTAATAGGTCCGATCTACCTGAAAAAATAGTTTTAGATTTTTTAAGTGTACGAGTCATTCCGTATTATAGACCTCTTATATGTTTTAATTGTTATGGATATCGGCATGGAAAACGTCAGTGCAGAGAACCAGTTTCCCTGTGCGGTCGATGTGGGTTAGCAAAGCACGAGGGAGAATGTGAGGCGAAGTGCCTCCATTGTACGGGTCCCCATCCTGCCTGGTTCTCCTCATGTCCGATATATAAAAAGGAAAAACAGATTGAGGAATATAGAAGAAAGCATAAAGTCTCCTATTTCCAAGCAGATAAATCCCTCCAGCCTCGAGTGCAGGTTAATCCTAGTACCTCTCATAGTTACTCGGAGGTCGCCTCAGCATTACCAACTAAAAATGTACTCCTTGAACAATTCGAAAAACTGACATGTCTCGTGCAATCTCTTGCTGAAAAAATTAATTATTTAGAATCATCAATAGGTAATAAATCTCCCCAATTAGTTAAAGATAAATCTGGAAATAAAAATAAATCTAAAATTCCTTCTAACCAAAAATTATCAAACACATTGGAAATATCAATAATTCCCGACCCTAAACAGAATATTACTCAATCAAGCCAACTACCCCTTCCAAAAATAGGAGATAAAAGGACTAGACCTCCTTCCCAGAATTCTACTCCTTCGTCATGTGGCTCTCCAACATCCTCTCTTGTGGATGACGGGGATCTGAATCCCAAAATTCGTAATAGATACAAAAACAAAACAACAAAAAAATGAATTTGATCCGTATTTTATATAATTATTCATTAAATTTTGTACACTTGCCCTTAATATGGACACACAAATGCACAGTATTTTTTTTTCATTGTTGTTCTTTCATAAAAATCTATTTTTCAATGAAAATCAAATTTCATTACCATTCAAATCTTATTTCATTAACACAAATAGTTTTAAAATATCCTCCGATAATTATTTACTTATATATACAAATGAAGATTTTTGTTTAAATATTATTTTGTTCTACCAACTTTTCAAACTCCAATACTTTGTTAGTTTAAATATTCTACATCTTAATTGTGATCTTCATATTTTCCCACTGTTTCCACATGTTAAACTTGTATTAATTTATTCTAAGCACACACCATGACCATTCTGCAATGGAACATTAATGGTTTACATTTTCACAAAGCAGATCTATTATCAATATTAAGGGAAAAATATTGCCCTTTAATCTGTCTGCAGGAGACGCATCTGAAGGAAACTAGCAATTTCACCCTTAATGGTTATAGTCACTTCCGGAAAGATTATTGTCATGGACTTATTGCTAGTGGTGGTGTTAGTGTTCTTGTCAGTCATGATATTCCTTGCAGTGAGGTTCCATTAGTATCGGATTTGCAAGCTGTTGCTGTCAAAATATACTCTCACCAGTCATTTACATTATGCTCCATTTATTTACCTCCAGGACAACCTTTTGATGAGAACCAATTAGTAAATCTTGTAGCTCAACTTCCATCTCCTCTTTTCTTACTTGGAGACTTTAATAGTCATAGTGGTGTTTGCTTCTCAGATACAACAGATACCAGAGGGCGTATAGTTGAGTCTTTTCTTAACTCCTCTCAATTAGGTGTCTTGAATGATTCTTCGCCGACCCATCTTTGCAGCTCCACAGGAACTCTATCTTCCATCGACCTTTCTTTAGTTAGCCCTTCCCTTCTCCCTAGATGCACTTGGTTCACCATGGACGACCTTTATGGGTCGGACCATTTTCCGATTCTAATAAATTTTCTGGAAAGAAATCCTCTCCAGTCACGTTTACCTCGCTGGAAGACGGAAGAAGCCGATTGGGATAAATATAAAACAAATACCGATCTTACTTGTGTAAACATAAATAGCCGCTGTATAAACATTTTGACAAACGAAATTAATAGCGTAATATTATCCTCAGCTGAGATGGCAATTCCAAAAACAAAACCTCGTAGTAATAGAGTCCTAGTTCCCTGGTGGAACGAAGATTGTGCTTCTGCTGTTAAGAAAAGGAAAAAATGCCTTAAAAAATTTAAGAAACATCCGTGTTCTATGCATTTAGAAGAGTACATTAACAGCAGAAAACAAGCGCGATTTACAATTAGGACACAAAAGAGGGATTGCTGGAGGAATTTTGTCTCTAATATTAATATACACACACCCCCCTCAGATATTTGGAATACAGTAAGAAAAATAATAGGCCGTTACAGAAGTAGCAAACATCCTTTTAATATTATTAAAACTCCAAACGAAATTCTAACAGATCCTCTCCAAATAGCGAACCATCTCGGCCAATTTTATGAAACCATTTCCTCCGATTCAAATTACAGTCCACAGTTCCTTCAGATCAAGCAAGCAAAAGAATCCCAACCAATATATATACACATAGATCCTCTTGACCCTTTAAATCTCCCCTTTTCGTTCATAGAACTTGAAGAAGCCCTCAAAACTCGCAAAGATACCTCTCCCGGTCCGGATAATATTTGCATCGGAATGATAAAACATCTAACAGTGGAAAATAAAATCATTATATTAAAATATTATAATAAAATTTTTCAGACCGGTATAATTCCCGAGCTTTGGACCAAATCAATTTCAATTCCGATCCCCAAAAAAAACCAACCCCCTTTCCATGCATCTAGTTACCGAGTAATTTCATTGACAAGTTCCCTGTGCAAACTATTTGAAAAAGTAATAGTCAATCGCCTGCACTGGTATTTGGAAAGTAAAGGTTTGCAGGCTAAGTGGCAGAGTGGTTTTCGACGAGGTAGAAGCACGCGGGACAACTTGGTAAAGCTCGAGGTAGAAATTAGAGAGGCTTTTAGGAAAAAGAGAAAACTACTAGCTGTTTTTGTGGACATTAAAAATGCGTTTGACACCGTTTGGAGAAGGTATATCTTAGACTGTTTAAATGAAATCGGAATACGAGGTTATATTCTAACATTTATCCAGAATTTTTTAACAAACCGATCATATATAATTCGGAACGGAACAGTAATGTCGGAAGAATTTATTCAAGCAAACGGTGTACCGCAGGGAAGCGTCATGAGTCCTCTTCTCTTCTCTGTCGCCATCAATCGTGTCCTGCAGATTATACAACCTCCGGTAGAAGGTATGCTCTATGCAGATGATCTCGTTTTATATTCATCTGATCGAAGCACAGAAAAACTTCAGAATAAAATACAGTCTGCTTTAAATGTAATGAATGAATGGTTCAATGAGCATGGGTTTCAGATCTCCTCTACAAAGACTGTATCCGTCCTATTTACCCCTCGTAAAGTCAACGATCCACCTTCACTCTACATAAATAACATTTTGATTAAGAATAATCAAAATGCAGAATTTTTGGGCCTAATCTTTGACCGCAATCTAAATTGGTGCTCACATCTAAAAACTCTAAAAGATAAATGTTTGCAGTCAATGAATATACTTAAAATGTTAGCAAATACATCTTGGGGAGGCGATCGAACGAGTATGCTCATGCTCTATCGAAGCCTTATCAGATCCAAGTTAGACTATGGATGCATGGCCTATGGCTCTGCCTCTCCGAAAACTCTACAAATGATAGACACCATTCACCATTCTGGCATTAGAATTGCTACCGGAGCTTTCCGTTCCAGCCCCGTGCTGAGTCTTTACGCGGAATCTGGAGAACATCCCCTTGAAACACGTAGAAACCAGCTTTCTCTTAATTATTATATATCTATAAAAGCCAATCCTTCCCACCCGCTTAATGAATGTTTTTCGAACCTCAATAATATACAAAACTACAGAAATAGAAGAAAACCTTTCACTATCAGAATTCAGGATCTCCTTCAAAGCCTAAATCTCTTAGAAAACCCTCCAATCCTACCGGAAATACCTTATAATGAAGCACCCTGGACTCTGCCTCCTGTTACAATGAATCTTTCTTTAACTAAGTTCATTAAGAAGCAAACGATTCAACAAATCTTCTTACATGAATATAATAAGATTCGTAGCGAAATGCCTTCCTCTTCTGTAGTTTTTACCGACGGTTCTAAAAGCGATGATGGTGTTGGTGCAGCATTTTTGTCCGACAGTGGTTCAGGAATGTTCTCTTTACCCCCTGAAGCATCCATCTTCACCGCGGAATTAGTTGCCATATCCAAAGCCCTCAATACCGTAACCCCTCAAAAATCTAAATTAACTGTTTTTTCTGACTCTCTTTCTGCTCTTCTAGCATTACAAAATTCCTATTCTAAGCACCCAGTAATTGTAGATATATTCACTTCTCTTGTGTCCCTCATTAAAAATAACTGCGAAGTCACATTCTGCTGGATTCCCAGCCACTCCGGGATAAAGGAAAACGAGGAAGTTGATTGTTTAGCGAAAAGAGCCATTAGAGAAGGGACTCGTGTTCGAACTATCACATTCAATGATTTTGCCTTATCCGTAAAACGGAAGACATGGGAACCATGGGAAAAGAAATGGTTTACAATCACTGATAATAAATTGAGGCAACTTAAATCTAGTGTCCAGTCGTGGAGGTCATCGGTGCGCCGGACGAGAAGGGAGGAAATTGTTATAACCCGTCTTCGTATAGGCCACACGAAAGTTACTCACTCATATCTAATGTCAAGGGAAGATCCACCGATGTGTGAAGTTTGTGGCACAATCATAACAGTCAAGCATATTCTTCTAGACTGCCAATCATACGCCATGGAAAGAGAATTAAATCAACTAGGGACAACAATTGATGAAATTATAGGCAATGATTCAACAAATTTAACAAAATTGATAAAATTCTTAAAATCAACTGGTTTATTCGATAATTTATAGCTTTAGTAATTTGGATTTCAATATAAAATTAGTTTGAATGAGGAGCGATTCGGGGTGGGGGTGTGGTGGCGTCCGGGGGCTTTGCATCGGCCTCTAGACCAGAGCGGTCCCAGCCATGGTGGGATGTGGTGGGTACTAAGGAAGCCATGCTGTGTAAACCCAGCACATCCCACGACTCATGCCTGTAAGAGTCTCATCATAGACTCCAAGAGAGAGCTAGTGCTGGGTCCTCGGGCTGTCCTCTGCTCCTCTACTTCGGATCGTTCTTCTCACCTCACCTTTATTTATTTTCATTTTCTAATTATTTATTTACTTATATTTTTTCTAACAACAATTAAAGAAAATTATATATAGAATACTCAATTGACTCCAGCAAAAATACTAACTTTCATAAATAATTTAGTTTTGTAAATGCGAAACAGCAATATTTACAATGTCTCTTCGGTGAGGTGTAGCTTCTCTCCCTATCTGTGGCCTGGGTTCCGCCGGGTTCGGTCCTGCCGTGGCATCGCTGTACTCTCTGGACTGTCACAGTCCCGGGCTCTGGAGATTGTGGACGCTCTCCCGGGGGAGGGGGCGAGCACAACTCCCTGTAGAGCCTTGCATGATTAAGTTTCCCCTCATGAAGCATTTTTACAAGGAGAGCAGTGCAGCGGTGTCGCGGTGGTTCTGGGCTCGGACGGTGTCCGTTCCGCGATGTGAGTGGAAGGCTTTTAGATTTTTTTTTAAATTATTTTTCCCTTCCTGATTTCAATTCTTCATTTTCCATATAATCAACTTTAAAGAGTATATTTACATTGATTTAAGAAACTCCTTCCTCTGTTGGGTGCCCATGACCTCCCGCGGTTGAATACACCCTTCCAAAAAAAAAAAAAAAAAAAAAAAGATAATTGATTAGATATTGTAATATATTTCCTCGTATGCCCCATTCCATTAACTGTGTTAAGATTTTTCTTCTCCACACTGTGTCATAGGCCTTTTCTAAATCCAAAGAAACAGGAAGTATGGACTTCTTTTCAAGAAAGGCATCAAGGATATCGTTCTCCAGTCGAGCAATATGGTGCATCGTGGAATGCTGTGGTCTAAATCCACATTGGTAGTCACATAAAAGATTTCGACTTTCCAAAAACCATAGGATTCTTTTGTTGACCATCTTTTCCAGCAGTTTGCTGCTACAATTGGTCATAGAAATTGGTCTGAAACTCGACGCTAATGTTTTATCTTTCCCAGGCTTTAATGTTGGAATGACTATAGCCTCATTCCACGAGAAAGGATAGGAGCCGTTCAAAAACACTTCATTAAAATGCTTGAGCAGAGTGACGAGGCCTATGTTAGGTAGGTTCTTGTACATATCATACGTCAGTCCGTCCGGTCCGAGTGATGTTAAGCGTACGGTCTTTTTTTTTTTTTTTTTTTTTTTTTTTTTTTTTGGGTGAAATCAACCACATGGGTCATGGTCACTGTTAAAGGAGAAAGAAAAAAAAAAAAAAAAAAACTTTATGGTTGGAATTTATTTTAATAGTATGAATTGAGTTTATTGAAATATGCGTTTATTATGGATTAAGAGAATTTAGAAAAAATAATAATTAGTATTTTATATTGACTAAGATTACCACTCTCAGCTGATGCGAGGCAACCCCAGCTTCACAAGGCTACTCGTATACTTTGTTACAATTACATATGTTGTGGACAAGTCCGGAGAGGATCTATAGCCTCCTACATTAATAATTAAATTTGTTATATTTTATTAAATAGTCCGGTTTCCTTCATAAAATTGATTAATTTGGTTATTGCAGTTTTGGTATCACCCAATGTTTCATCTAATGTTCCTGAAATATCGTGAGTTCTTCTTTCAAGTTCATAATTTCTACACTCTGTCAGTGTAGTACGGTCTTAAGTGCGTATTTTAGTTCGTTCATGTAAATCGGTCATTTATACATTGGTCAGTTTGTAAAGTTACAGGAAGTCTTATATTTTCTTCTTGACATTTTTGATGCAAAAACTGATTTGAATAGTTAGCATTGCTGGATACTGAAGTGAAATATTCTCCCATTACATTACTTATGTCTTTTTGATCTGTCACAGTTATGTTATTGTTGTTTATTTCGGTTATAGGTTGTCTGTATTTTTTGTGCTGAATTTGGTTTATTTTGGTCCATATGTCTAGTCCTGAAGTATGTTTTTTTATACCTGTCAAATAGTCTATCCAGCATTTTTTCTTGTTATTTTTAATTGTCCATTGGGCCTTCGCCTTCTTACGCTTGTAGTTCTGAAGGTTAATGTCTGATGGATTTCTACGAAATAAATTTAGAGCCTTCCTTCTATCTTTAACAGCTGCTTTGCATTCTTCATTCCACCAAGGGACGGGCCTTTTTGCGTACTTGTCAGAAGTCTTTGGTATACTGATTTCTGCTGCGTTAGTAATTAGTGAAGTAAATTCTTGAATAGTTTTTGTCTGCCAGTTCAGGATGTTATCAGTAATATATTTTTGAAAACAATCCCAGTCAGCTTTTTTGGTATTAAATCTTGTGATGGTATTGAAAATTGGTGTGTATGTGGAGTATTTCACGATAATGGGAAAGTGATCGCTTCCACAGGAATCTTTGGTCACCTCCCATGTAAGGCGTGTGTATATGGATGGGGTGCTTAATGATACGTCTATGTTTGTAAGTGTTCCTGTTCTTGGGCAAAGATGTGTCGGTGAGTCAGCGTTAAGGGAGATCAAGTCAAACTGTTCAAATATAGTTTGTAGCTGAGTTCCTTTACTATTACTGTTTGGGAAAGTCCACATTACACTTTGTGCATTCAAGTCCGCTAAAATTAGTAAAGGAGTAGGTAGTTGTGTCAGTAAGTCTTTCAGTCCTAGAACATCTATAGGTTCCCTCGGTGGAAGATATACAGAGCAGATTGTTATTGGGAAAGGAAGGTGTATCGAGACAGCCACAGCTTGGATTGTCGTCCTGAGTTGGATGGGTTTACTATGGACGCTGTCAGCTACTAATATCACTACTCCACCACATGCTTTGCCTCCCAGGGAATAGTGTATGCTGATTTCCTTACCTTGTTTTAGATGTGTTTCTTGTAGGGCTATTGCTTGTATAGGTAACTGACTCAGCAGCAACTTTAAGTCTCCTATATGCCTTTGCATTCCATTAATATTCCACTGCAATATAGACATGGGTTAACAGTTGCACTAGAAATAAATGAAATGTCGCAAGTTCAAGATACACTACAGACTATTTAGTTGAGTCAACGAAAGGTTGGGAAAATGCATAAATGAGATCAGAAAGGTATAATGAAGTTCAGGGTGTATTGAGAGGAATTTATAGGATGTATAGATATTATAATTAAAATTACGATTTGGAATATAATAGAAAATTATAGTAAGTGAACATTTGAGTAAAACAAATATTTGCTTTGCAGTCAGAAGGTTATGGAACGTCGGGTAATACTTTAAATTTGTAATTACAATTTCTGAAGAAAAAGTCCGTCACGCAGGAGCTGCATAACTAAGCACTTTCCTCAGAATTTGGGTAGTGTAGACTGATTTCCAGAACAATTTGCTTAAAATATCCTACATAAATAAAATAAAAACATGAATAGTTCTCTTTTAATTTTGTAATGAGTAACTGATAAATTATTAATTTTCTTCCAGAGCTATGTTTACACATGGTACCTACTACACTACGTAATAAATACAAAAAAAACGTATTTTGATCTAACGCAGGAACCGGATACAGTCACTCTAGTGGTAGAAAGCGCTCCTTGCGGCGCCTTTGTGAACCTATGTCTGGCTGGCTTTTCTATTGAAATATATTACAAAAGTAAACCCCCCTTTCCGATTGACCGATTCAGCTCATTTTTACAACACTTCTTTCTCATGAGTTACCCACGACGTATACCGCGTTTCGTTACAATACAGCAGAAATTACGACCAGTATGAGTATATTAGGAATTTGGGTCCGGAGTAAACCCCCCCTCCTAATGAATCGATTTAGTTTATTTTTACAACACATATATACCTGTAGATTGCCACTACGAATACCGAGTTTCGTCGAAATATACCAAAAATCACGGTTGGTAGTGGCGAATTGGTATTGTGGGTCTGGAGTAAACCCCCCCCCCCTCCTAATGAACTGATTTAGTTTATTTTTACAACACATATTTACCTGTAGATTTCCACTATGAATACCGAGTTTCGTCGAAATATACCTAAAATCACGGCTGGTAGTGGCGAATTGGTATTGTCGGTCCGGAGTAAACCCCCCCCCCTCCTTATGAACCGATTTAGTTCATTTTTATATCTCACTTTTCTCTCTATATTACCACTACGAATACCAAGTTTCGTTGAAATATAACAAATATTACGGCTGAAATGGTCAAATTAGTGTTTTGGGTTCGGGGTAAACCCCCCCTTCCGGTGGACCGATTTTGGTGGTTAACGAACTCGTTCAATCGATTGCTAATTGAATGCTATATACCAAGTTTCGTGACGAAAAAACAAAAACTCTGGCCGCTATCGTGTTAACAGACACATATATATATATATGCATATATATATATATATATATAGATATATATAAATTTTAACGGGGGTCATTTTCGGTGTCTACTAGGTAGGATCGATAAAGATTTGAAGAAATTTTTCGAAAATTCCGTCATGAGTCCAACCTCAATAGCTACTTTCCTTCGGAGGAAAGTGCTAAAAGATAGTTTTTAGAGGACAGATAATATTTCGCGTTGCCATGATTTGAGAAAGAAAGAAAATGGAAAAATAACCTAATACTGCTTTAAAAAAGAATAATAACATAAGGGACATAGATAAAATAATATACTCAAAAAGAATAAGGTTAAGTTCTTAGTAACCTCATTTTCTCGATTTAGTACTTTCCTGTCGTTTGTCAGTCTGTCCTTTTTTCGATTTGGGAGGAGTACGATTTTCCTGGGGGCCAGATATTTCTTCTTTCTTCTTGGAATTCATTTTCTCTCCTTCTTGTTTTTTAGTGATTTTCAGATCCACTTGTGGTTCAAGGCTTCCAGCAGCTTCTGGGTTTGCTTGTTTCATATTTTTTTTATTCCGCTTCAAATTAATATTTTCACTTATTTCGTCAGGCTTGACTGGGATTAGTTCTTTGATATATCTTTCCAGTATTTCCATCCTCTTATTCATTTGGGCTATTAAACTAGTAAGTATTGATATTTCAGCCGCTTCTTCTGTCTGCTGTCTGGTCTTTGTAGCGTAGGTCTCAGTCCTTACTTTGCCTGCTAACCTCTTCGCTTCAGAATACGAAATATTATGTAGGATCATCTTCTTTTTAACCTCACATTCCTGTGCATAAACTGAGCAGAGTTTAGCTGTTGTTCTGTATTCTCCTCCACACACGCAACACTTCGTCCTTTTGCATGCATCTTTATGCATCGCTTCTGCACATTTCCTGCAAGTTTGATCCTTCTCACAGGAAGATTTATGGTGGCCCAAGCTGCCACAAGTATAACAGATGAGTGGAGGCGGGATGTACATGCGAACTGATACTGAAAAATACCCAATAAATAGTTTTTCTGGTAATTGTGGAGTACTAAACGTCGCCAAAAATAAGGACGATTTTTTCGAATTGTGGCCAAGATGTTTAACAGACGTTACATTTTGATGTGTAAGCTCTTGAAGAATTTCGGAATCAGCAAGATCATTGATTTCCGAACAGTAAAATACACCCTTGGAACTGTTCAACGTTCTATGAGGTTCAATGTGTATTTTGTAGCTATTAAATAACGTTTGTTTTAAAAGTTTGTTTGAAACAGTGTCATTCGGACAATCTAAAAACAGCAGCCCACTTTTTCTTAATTTCTTAACCTTCAGTGATTTTGAAAATGAACAAATCCACCGGTGAATGACAAAAGGATTAACATCATTGAATGTCTTACCTTGTTGGTCGATTTTAACAACCAAGTACCTTAGGCCACAATCGGGTTTCAAGGTGTTATTGTCAACTGTATGGGACCATTCTTTTTTCTTGTTCGCACTCAAGAAACTGTTTTCCTCGATGCTTTCAGACATAATATGTACTCGTTAGCTGTTTACAGCTTCTGATATTCTCAAATATTAAGAAAGCTGTAGCGGCGACTCGGTCGCGTACTCATGCTTTGTGCCGACGGAAGTTGACACTTAGTTCCTTGGGCATCGTTCGCGAGCGAGTCATACGCTAGTTATAAACCCATCTGGTTTTTGGACTGAAGTTACCCAGATGGTAACGAGAGTGGTTATGTGTTGGTTGCTAAGAGTTTTTACGAAGTGCCATTTTGTTATCTAAAAATTGTGATTTTGTGTGAAAGACGTAATATACATATAACTAAAATATATTTGTGTATTTATTGATCATTGTGTGCGTAAATACGCAAAAGTGGTGACCTCGACGTGATCGTCTTTCATGTGAGTAAAAAATCACGTATTTTAATATGGACTCAAATATAACTTTTGATTTGATCACTATGGACGATGAAGTTTTAGTCCCTCAGACAATTGAATCTGCTTCAATGATTACAGTGAGAGCTCAATTACCATCATTTTACAGATCGGATCCCGAAATTTTTTTCTTGCAAGCTGAAGCGATTTTTAACCTTCACAAAATCACCAATTCGCTACGTAAATTTATGTTAACGGTAGCCCAGCTTGATAGAGCAGCAGTAAGGGATGCTATCGATTTAATTAGAACTCCCCCTGCAGATAACCCTTACGAGTGTCTTAAGGCGCGTATTATTAAATGTTATGGACAATCGGAAAGAGTACGCGTCTGGAAACTTTTGGAAAACCAGCAGCTAGGCGATAGGCGCCCTTCTCAGTTTCTAAGTGAACTTAGAGGGTTAGGTGGAACCGAATTGTCCGAAGATTTACTTAAGTCAATCTGGACTAGGGCCTTACCTGATGGCATGCAGGCAGCTTTAGCGGCAACTGACCACACAGATTTGCTCAGACTGAGTGATATAGCTGACCGGATCGCGGAGCTGAGCGTCCCAAAAGCTTATGACGTGGCGTCTGTAAGGCACAGCAAGGATACCGATCGAGATGACCTCATCTTAGCAGCCTTGGAACAACTCACCCAGCGAATCGCGGCTTTAGAGACCCGAAGCAGTAGATCTGTAGAGCGGAAAGACTACAGGCAGCGGAGTGGCAGTCGAAGCAGGAGTCGAAATCGCCGATTTTGCTTCTATCATGACCGATTTGGTAAGAAGGCCACTAAATGTAGATTACCCTGCGATTGGAAACCTGCTAACCCACCTAAGGCTCAGGAAAACTAGGTGTAGCGACGGCAGAGGCGGAACCCGTCGCTAATACTCCCCAGCGCCGCCTATTTCTTACAGATCGGAAGTCCCAGCTGCGATATCTAGTCGACACCGGTGCAGCAGTGTCTGTCCTCCCCGTGAAGAACACAAAGCGAGCTGTGGTTAGCGAATTCGTCTTATTTGCTGCCAACGGAACACCCATCTCCACCTATGGAGATCAGCTGGTTGAGTTAGACCTTGGTCTTCGACGGAAATTCAACTGGCGATTCATCATAGCAGACGTAGGGCAGCCGATTATCGGAGCAGATCTTCTTTACCATTACAAGATCATGGTGGATCTGGCCGGATGTCAACTAGTGGATCGGATTACTGGTTTGACGTCTCGCGGGAGACCAGCTGATGTCCCTGTACCAACCATCTACTCTGTTCCCCGAGGCGAATGGTACATGGATCTTCTTCAGAAGTACGTAAGCATCACCCGGCCGACAGTCTACACCAAGAACCCCATCCATTCCGTTGTCCATCATATTGAGACCCGCGGACCACCAGTGACGGCGAAGGCGAGAAGGCTTGCACCTGAGCGTTATGCGGCTGCCAAGAAGGAATTTGAGCAGATGATGGAAGAAGGTATCTGCCGCCCTTCGAAGAGCTCATGGGCGAGCCCATTACATGTGGTGCCGAAGAAAGATGGTGGAATAAGACCCTGCGGCGATTACCGGCGACTCAACGAGAAGACCATTCCTAACCGGTACGCAGTTCCAAATATAGCGGACTTCAACATAAATCTCCACGGAAAGAAGGTTTTCACCAAGCTCGACCTCACTAGGGCGTATTATCAAATCCCCATCGCCGAAGAGGACATTCCAAAGACAGCGGTCATAACTCCCTTCGGCCTTTTTGAATTCACTCGCATGTGTTTCGGCCTACGTAATGCGGCGCAGACCTTTCAACGATTTCTAGACGACGTACTCCGAGGCCTGGACTTTGTCTTCCCCTTTATCGACGACATATGCATCGGATCTAAGGACGAAGAAGAACACAAAATCCACCTTGCAGAAGTCTTCCGCCGCCTTCAAGAACATGGCCTTACCATCAACCTGGCTAAATGTGTGTTTGCCAAGGAAGAAGTTGAATTTCTCGGGCACAAGGTCAACCAGCATGGAATCACCGCTATGCCTGAGAAGGTTGAGGCCATTACCACCTATCCTCGCCCGGCAACCGTATGTGACCTCCGAAGATTTCTAGGCATGGTGAATTTCTACAGGCGCTGTATTCCCCATGCATCATCCCTTCAAGCAGCACTCAACGTCTACCTTTCCGGAGCGAAGAAGAAAGACAAGACTCCGATCGCATGGAATGAAGATAGCATAAAGGCCTTCGAAGGATGCAAAGAAGCTATGAGGAAAGCTGCCAGCCTTGCTCACCCTATCCCTAATGCGGAGTTAGTGCTGGCCTGCGACGCGTCGAACACCGCGATGGGTGCAGTGCTTCAGCAGAAGGATGCGTATTTTTGGAAGCCCTTAGGATTTTTTTCTCGGAATCTCAACAAAGCGCAACGTGCATATTCCACGTACGACCGAGAGCTCCTCGCCATTCACCGGACAATAAAGCATTTTCGTCCCTACGTCGAAGGCCGGAATTTTTGCATATGGACGGACCATAAACCCCTCACTTTCGCATTCCAGCAGAAGCCCGAATCCTCTACACCCATGCGAATCCGGTTGGTAAACTATATCAGCCAGTTCACCACCGACATCCGCCATGTAGCTGGTTCGGAGAACGAAGTGGCCGACGCTTTTTCGAGAGTTGAGGAGATCACCAGTCCCGATGACATGGAAGCGATAGCGGAAGCACAAGCCAATGATACAACGATTCCTGAACTTTTCAAGAACCCACGGTTGCAGTTGAAGTGGATCGAACTTCCTCACGTCACCAAACCTATTTTGTGCGAGACATCAACTCAGAAGGTCCGACCGTATGTTCCAGAACGCGCGCGTCGCGTAGTGTTCGCGAGCCTCCATGGTCTGAGCCACCCAGGTGTTCGCGGATCACGACGGCTTATCGGGCAACGATTTTTCTGGCCCAACCAAAACGTCAACATCGGAAAGTGGACACGATCTTGCCTAGCGTGCCAGCGTTCCAAAGTCCAGAGGCACACAGTCTCACCTCCAGGAAAGTTCCCACTTGCATCAAGGTTTGAGCATGTCCACATCGACATTATTGGCCCTCTTCCTTCTTCTTGCGGCAATCGGTACTGCCTGACCATGGTTGACAGATTTACTAGATGGCCAGAAGCTTCGCCGATTGAGGATATATCTGCGTCTACTTGTGCTGAGGCCCTTATGTCAACATGGATTCCGCGCTTTGGAGTTCCGGTTCGAATAACGACCGATCAAGGGAGGCAATTCGAATCCGATCTTTTCTTGCAGCTTTCAAGAACCCTTGGTTTCAAACGCTTTAGAACTACCGCATATCACCCGCAAGCCAACGGTTGCGTCGAACGGTGGCACCGCACCTTGAAGACCGCTTTGACTACCCAACTCGATAGTGACAACTGGACTCTAAGGCTGCCATTGGTGTTGCTTGGACTCCGTTCCGCTATCCGCGATGACAATGTCACCAGCGCAGCCGAGATGACTTATGGACAACCACTTCGGCTACCTGGTGAACTTCTGGAAAAGTCCAGGCAGCCCCAGACCACAGAGGCTTTTGTCAACCAACTTAGGGAGCATATGGAGCAACTACGTCCAGCACCTCACAGACAGTCTACCAAGAAGACCTTCGTGCATCGCGACCTGCAGAACTGCTCCCATGTCTTCCTGAGAGATGATACCGTCCACCGCCCATTGACCCCGCCTTACACTGGTCCTCATGCAGTCATCAGCCGAAGCGACAAGAACTTCACCATCCAGCTGCCTGGAGGACCTCGCACGGTGACAATTGACCGACTGAAACCGGCGTACCTACTGCACGACGACGAGGACAACAGTTCCAGCTCGCCAGTCGCAACACCACCTTCTGTCCCGCCTGCGCCAATTCCTAATGACACTGCCGCGGAAGAGCACCATACCACGGTGGAGCGACGAACTCATCTGGGTCGTTTGATTCGTCCTCCTGTTCGCTTCCGCGACTGAGTCATTGGGAGGAGGTGTTGTAGCGGCGACTCGCTCGCGTACTCATGCTTTGTGCCGACGGAAGTTGACACTTAGTTCCTTGGGCATCGTTCGCGAGCGAGTCATACGCTAGTTATAAACCCATCTGGTTTTTGGACTGAAGTTACCCAGATGGTAACGAGAGTGGTTATGTGTTGGTTGCTAAGAGTTTTTACGAAGTGCCATTTTGTTATCTAAAAATTGTGATTTTGTGTGAAAGACGTAATATACATATAACTAAAATATATTTGTGTATTTATTGATCATTGTGTGCGTAAATACGCAAAAAAGCAAAAATTTATACTTTTCTTACTTCGCGTAAAGATCAAACAAACAACGGATTCAGACTCAGAGACCTCAAAAACATACGCATGCATTTTTTCAGATTTTTCCTACGGTTTTTTCTCTATTGGACTTTCAAATGACCTTGAATCTGACGTGATGAAGGTTAAATAACCCGCTAATCGTAATCAGTGACCCCAAAAATTCCATAAGGACCACATCGCTCCGAGTGTTTTTTTTTAGATCAAATGTTCTTCACCAATAATGCAGTCATTAACAATATATACATTTTCAGTTTCAATAGCGTAATGAATGAAAAACAGTCATGCCCACTGACGGCTGACCAAATTTTTCGACAGCTTTCTTATCATTCCAAGGAAAATCTTCTTTTGGATTTTTTTTTTTTTTTTTTTTTTTTTTTTTTTTTTTTTTTTCATTTTCTTGAGGGGTTTCATCATTATTCCACATCGTACCACAGATTTCACCTCTACTACTTTTCTATACTCTTTGTGAATATTTCTGGAAGGTTATTAATAGAACCACATGGCTCTGTTTATAACCTTACGCGCACCCTCCGTCTGTCATGAATTCTTATGCCGCTTGGGAAACAATATTCACCTTGCTTTCAATCTAAGAAATGAAGAAAAGCATTGAAAAGTATAGAACAATTAAGTAGGCATATATAAGTTAATTCTGAGACTATGGTCTCTATGAATGCTATTCTCTTTAAGAGTCATGTTCCTACTCTAAGATTATGTAGATTGTGTGCACTATCTACAAACTCCATCTACAAGCTCCGCCTTTGTTTATCAAATAATTATGTTTCCTCCCGATTTTTATGCTCTGCAAACGAGGCACAAGTTTCCTGTAAAGAGGATATTGAGCAAAAGATCATCTTCAACTCTTTCCTTCATCGGCTAGGATTTCTGGATAAAAAGAGGCTGGAAAAGGCCGACAAGAAGTTAAAAGAAGCCCCAGGGAAAACTGTGCCCATCTCTCTAAAGTATTTGACAAATTATGATCATAACATAAAAGAAACAATTGATGAAAGTAGTTGTGAAGAGACAGAATATCCAATCAACTTACCATATAGCTTAAAGGCTCCTGGAAAAAGCATTCTCAAAGCCGAAGAAACACAGGATCTTCAGCTTACAAATGCTCTTCAAGATGAAAATATTCAAACAGGAGAACTTATATCTGATTGTAAGTAACTTGGAATAATCAATGTAGAGGGATTTGTGTTAAGGCTCCCTCTGTAGGGTCGTAGGTTAAATTCCAACCTGGTGTGATGGCTTTCCTCTCAAAAAAAAAGAAGAAAAATCATCAACCCTATCCTGGCTAGAAAAGGGGGTGTTAACCTTTCCCAAAAATCTGTTATGCTGGACATTTAAATTTAAATAAATAAAATCAATGTATCATAATAGCACATAGCATTTGTATTAAATTTTTTGTAAGTTGTGCACCTGCGGGTATACAAATTACTAGTGAAGAACACAATTCATTTTCTGATGTTCACTTGTAAAAGCAAAAGTTCTGATTCGTATGAAAGTTGTGCCACTTAAGGACTTATTCAGTGATTCAAAAAATGTACATCAATCAAATTGTCTTCCAATATTCGTTTTCATTTGGTTTGGGTACTTAGAATGGTTTCCTGTTGTGGCGCCTTAAATCTTCCTTCTCTTTTATATGTTTCAAGAAGGATCAAAACCTGCCAATAACTGATTCTATTCCTTTACTAATGGCACTAGATATATGAACAGAAACGCACTAAGATGATGTAGTTCCTGCGGGTCGGACTTTTTTTTCTTTTTTTTTTTTTTGTTTATTGACTTTCTGCTTATATTAGTCATTGAAGTGATATTAAATGTCACAATATACATCATTATTTTCAGATATGTGTTTAAATTATTTATTTATTTAAATTTTTAACGATCATTTACTATTGATAACAAATTTTAGGACGGTTTATCTATAGTTTATCACCCTTTTCTAGCCAGGATAAGGCTGTTGCCTTTTTTTTTCTCAAAAGAAAAGCCACCACCCCTAGTGGGAATCAAACCCACGACCTTAGGCATGGAGTGCATATGCCTTACCACTCGTAGCGGCCAGGCCTCCATGTATAAATTAATGAACTTATTATGTCATTCATGTGCCTTTAAGTAAAATAATCTCACATTCAGTTATAACTTTTGTTTATAGTCCCTACTGGTGCTGCCGGGAAGTGGATGAATGACTATGAGATGTACACTGAAGAACAAGCAGACGACTCGACGGATGAAGTACAAGTATGGAATAAGAATTATGGGACTCCGGACAGAAGTATTCCAGTGAGCAGAGTTCCATGTGGAGGCTGTGGTGCTTTACTCCACTGTCAGGTAATCATAACAGTGACAAATGCAGTCAAAATTGTTTTGTTGATCGGTGAGCAATTTTATCCTAAAATGGAGGATTTGGTTAGAGGAATATGGGACTTTTGTAAACTTATATTTTGAAAAAACCTATATATTTATTAGAAGAAATCAGATGTCGACTGTGATAATTGATAATAACCTGCATGACATATTTAAATTATTAAAAAATAAAAAAAAAGTGACTTTAGTTTCCTACGTGAATACATTCAGCCTGCCAATATGTATGGATAATCTTTACTTTATTCACCTAAATCTTAAAAATTATTTATTATATATAAAATGATTAATGCTTACATGACTGATAATTGATTTATTGTTCGAAAATTAATTTGAATTTACCTTAAGATTTAACTTTATGATGTTTAGCCCATTCTGTATCTATTGAGATTTCATTTATTGAAAAAGTTTTGAAAACTGCCTATGTATCTACTTTCATCGAACAAAATTCCCAAAACCAACAAAATTGTTCCATTAGTTTGAAAAAAAACAAAAAAACAAGTATTTTTAACATAGCGAATATTAAAAACAATCAAAAATCTGATATCTACTAAATATTTATTTATTTATTTATTTGTTTAATTATACTGCCTCTACCCTCCTGGGTCATTGGCAGTCTCTACTAAATAATTCCTATTATTTAAAAATTAAGTAGTGGTTAATTTTCAATAATGTAATTATTTATTAAAAAAAAAAAAAATCAGTCCTCTAACAAGCCACAAGGGCCCAAAGGGGCAGATATTATAGAGGTATCTGATTCTTGACAATACGGCACACTAGAGAGATAGTGGTCAGTACTATGCTCTGGCCACCTGATTTTTCCCCTTGCAAATACCCATTAATTAATTAATAAAGGCTGGGTGAGCCTAGGGATGATCTGGGAGGCCAAATCCAACCCCCGAACGACACTAGAAGATAAAAATCTTCAGTGAGCAGTCGGGTTTTGAACCTGGGTCCATTTTATTAGTTGAGTACTCTACCACTGAGATAACCCCCTAATTATTTATAAAACTGGTTATATATTTACTAATATTTATTTAAATTTTCTTCAAGTCTTCACGCGTTCCTATATATTGAATGAAAATCTATTTTTACTTATTAAAATACATTTTTTTAATCCAATTTGAAATTCCTCTACAATTTTTTAATTTATCATGTATTTAATTTGAAACTACTTCTATTCTTCTTGTATTAATCTGCCATATGATATGCAAGAGCTCTTAGGCAATAATAGCCAGTATATAAACACTGTACTGACATACTTCAGGAACACAGGACTGTACAAACTTATTTAATGACTTTCGGCATTGTTGTCTTAAGAACATTACCTTTCCACGAATATTAATTAATATTTACATATACCCACTACCTTAACACATACACTTACATATACAAGCATGCTGATTTCCTAGCAAGACCATTCAGAAGATACTGATCGTTGTGTTATCGCCGAAAAGCGGAACACTTAATAAATAAATAAATATTCTTCTTGATTTATTCTCTCTCCTGTTTTTTTACGGTCAAAGCATACTTATTGATTTGAACAAAACTTTATGTTCATTTACTGTTTTTTTTTTTAAGGACCATAGCATTCCTGGATATCTGCCTAGTGAAATTTTTAAAAATTGTTCGACTAAAGATCTTCGTGAAACAATTTGTCAAAGATGCCATTTCATGAAGAATTATAACACAGCTCTATCTGTAACAGTGGATCCTGATATTTATCCTGAACTCCTTTCTAAAATAAAGGTATTTTTATCTAATAAGTTATCTCTGAACTCAAAAATAGTTAATTAGATTAAATTATTTCTTTGAATTTTGTTATAGGCGGAAGTTCAAAAAATTTCACTAAGTAGTTTCACCAACTTTATTTCTTCTACATTTCTATTATTATTTTCCAACCTTTTGGTGGCTCTTCAGGGGAACATGTTATAAATATAAAACTTACAGCCTCAACTTGAGAAGAAGAACCTTCCACTTGTAGGTCCACATCCAGATTGGTCATGGACTGAAAGAATTCAATATGGTGGAAAGTAGTCAGCTGATCGATAATCGAAATGTCATATGTTTAAAATTAATCTGTAGAAGAAATATACACTCAATAATCGAACACCCCCTTTTTTCCCCTCTAATTAAAACATTTTTTTTAATGTTTGTCAAAAAAGTTAATAAAAATATTATTTAAAGGTTTTATTACTTTACTTTTAGGTTTTTTTTTTATTTACCACTTCCTTAATCATTCTTTTCTTCCTATTTCTTTCTTTTCCTTATCTGCTAATGATTTCAAAATCAAAATGATTTTTATATTTTATAACTTGATAAGGCAGTGCTGTTTTATTTTCTCCTTTATTA
This sequence comes from Gonocerus acuteangulatus, assembly GCA_946811695.1. Taxonomy (NCBI): domain Eukaryota; kingdom Metazoa; phylum Arthropoda; class Insecta; order Hemiptera; family Coreidae; genus Gonocerus; species Gonocerus acuteangulatus. The sequence goes on along the minus strand of OX328124.1, from coordinate 113,964,284 downwards.
ATATTTTGAGCATGCTGTTTAATTTGTTTTCAAAGTTGCTGTCCGATTCTCCTATATTCTATTTAGTTTTCTCTAATTTGTATTTATCTTCAATTTTACTAAAATATGTAATTTTTTATTTTGTAGTCGTATTTTTGTCCCTTTTCCTTTTTAAAGCATTTATTCTATCACCTCAGTTTCAAATTTTAAAGTGCATATACTCTTGTCAACTTTGTGTCAAGTTTTTTTATGTTTTGACATCCACCTATAACAAACATTTCTAGCATTTACAATTTTTAATTTTCTTGTATCTGAAAATAATAGCCTCACCAGAGCTGTCAGTTACATACATGAGAAACTAAAATCAGAATTTTCAGTAAATACCTAATTTATATTTTCAAAATAAACTATTTTGACTACTATTTGAATTTTTATTTTTCAGGATACAAAAGCACTTGTAATACTTTTAGCTGACATGACAGATTTGCCATGGAGCCTCTGGCCTGGGATTTTAGATATTATAGGTGAGCTATACTCGCAAATCTCTAATCCATCAATACAACCTTCACTTACTGACTAAAGGTAGTCCAAATATCGACACAATAATCGAACATTTTAAGACACTAAACGTATTTAACAAAATATAAAAATTAAAATAACCTGAATTTACTCTTTCCCCCCTTTTATTTATTTTTTTGTAATTTTGTATACAGTTAATCACAGATTATGCAGTCATATTTATTATTTATATATTTACTCTTTATGTTCATATTTTTTAATTTATCCACTTATTTTTTTTCTTTCTCATTTTCTTTTATGTAGGAATATAGCTGTATGCTTATGTAGTTATTAGTGCTACATATTATATAAGCACACATAATCTTTAAGCAGTATGTATTTGATCAACAAAAAAGTCACTGAAATTAATTAATTTAAATATTTTGTTCTTGTCTTTGTTTATGTTTTGTTCTGTTCTTTTCCTGTCTAGACAGAACTTTTTGTTTTTATCTTGAAATAATAAAATAAATAAATAAATAACCCAGCAGTAATATAATGTCTGCTTTGATTGGAATGAAAATCTTTTCTAGATTTTTGAGGTTTCATAAAATTTTTTATGAGATGATTTGTATTGGCATGACCTATTACTGGATCCGAAAGTATTGTATACTCTCAATTAAGACAATCCTTAGAAAACACAGAAAATACATATCTTATAAGGAGAGTTTATATAACTTCAGCATTGGTTTTTGGCTAGTCAAGAGAGCTTTGAGAATTAAAATGAACTTATCATAAAAACCAAATTATTGTTTTATGTTTTTACTATATATTTCCCATTTAAACTTAGGGTCTAGGCGTCCAATATTCCTAATTGGGAATAAGGTAGACTTACTGTGGGGCGACCGAAGAGGATGGTTGGAACACGCTGCAGCCACTCTCCGTTCCTGTTTCCCATCAAAAGCAGCAGTTCATTACGTCTCTCTCATTTCAGCAAGAACAGGATTTGGAGTTGAGGAGCTAATCACAAAGCTTCATAACGTCTGGCAATATAAAGGTAAAAATTAATATAATATTAAATTTGTCATATATAAGGAATAATTAATAATTAATTAATTTAGTAACAGCCATTTGACGTTTTAAAAAGGAATTTATTTCATATTAAAAAAATCCGTCTCGGAGGACTGCATCATCTTAGCGCGGTTCCGTTCATATCCCTAGTCTAATTTGGAAAGATTAAAATAGAAGCAGTTATTATTTTGGTTCCACCAGTCTTTTTTTAAATTAATTATTATAATGGCGTGTCAACCCTTAAGGTCACTAAGGCCATTCTTGTGAGTAGTAAAGTCTTGAAAGGTCATGATTTACAATCTTACCTGGAAGGGTCGGCTACAGTAGAACAGACCCGCTAGTGACAAGGTCTTGGAATCTTGGAAATCTATATTTCTAACAATAAATTGTTTTTGTTATTTTACTTAACCAGTTTTATTGTCAAATACATTATCCAACTAAAAGCAATTAAAAAATAACAAGAAATAAAACAGACAAAAAGAACCATTGGAATAAACGAAATCAATTAATTTAAATCTTTAAGCACTTTTTTCTCCGATTGACATCGCCTAATTAAAACTTTCTTCAGAACCTTTTTTGTAGAGCATTTAGTAAGCTTCCGAATGGTAATCTTCCGCTTCACAAGATTGTCAACGGTTTTCGAGATACTAACAAAATTATACAAAGTTAGAAAATCTTTTTTTGTCTGTTAATAAAATATTTTATTCTAACCCTTCCTTTACTCTAAACGTAACAAAAATTTCAACATATTAGTGTTGATGAAACTCGAACATGCAGAAAATGTTTCAACTGTATCCCATAATTCTAAGTACCAAAATCAAAGACAAAGAACCCTCCCTAGGAAGGACGCTAGGCAGTTGAAAAGCTATATATCTTGGAAATCCATATCTCTAACATTAAATTGTTTTTCTTATTTTTCTTAACCTGTTTTATTTTCAAATACATTATCCAACAATAAGCAATTCAAAAATAACAAGGAATAAAAAACAGTTCGAATAAGCGAAATCAATTACTTTAAAGTTTTAAGCTCTTATTTCTCCGATTGACATCGCCTAATCAAAACTTTCATTAGAACCTTTTTTTTAGAGCATTTAATAAGCTTTCTAATGGTATTCTTCCGATTACCAAGATTCTCAACCTTTTTCGAGATATTAAGGAAAGTAAACAAAGTTACTAAAACTTTAATTTAAAACTTGTCTGTTAATAAAATATTTTATTCTAACCCTTCCATAACTCCAAACGTAACCAAAATTTCAACATATTAGTTTTGATGAAAGTAGAACATGCAGAAAATGATTCAACTGAAACCCATGATTCTAAGTACCCAAACCAAAAACGGTATTCAAAAAATATTTTTCCAATTTTCTCGAAAACGGTTAAAGCTATCGCCTTGAAAATGGTTTCATTCGTTTTCCTAGCCCAGGAATCATATAAAACGAGTACTTAGAAGCTTATGAACTCAAAAACGTAAGCGTTACGATTTTTTTTTGCGCGAATTTCGCCCCAAACGCCATCTTCCGGTAGGCGGATTTCGCTGGTTAACGAACTTGACCTTTCAAATTGGACGACGGATTTTTGTACCAAATTTCATCAAAATCGGACCATTTGTCTTCGACTTAGAAAGCGAACAGACAAATATATATATCATATATACATAATGATGGTGGTTCAAATTTGTATATATATATATATATATATATATATATATATATATATATATATAACAAATTTGAACCACCATCATTTTCAGTCTCTAGGGGTTCTGAAACCCAAAATTTTCTAGTCGGCACTTCCGGATTGTTTCATTGTATCAACCTTATAAGTGGGGTTCCTCCCTATGGGGGAGGGAGGAACCGCGCTAAAAGGAATTTATTTCATATAAACATATTTATTTTTGTCTAAATTAACCCATCACGGGGAGGGGAGGGGGTGGGATTTGAATCTAGATCCTCCCTCTTTTCAATCCTTGGAATCTTCTTCTTCTCTTCGGCTACAACCCGAATTGAGTCTTGGCCTCCTCCAAGAGCTTCCGCCATCCAGCTTCCAGTTAGGGGTATTAAGAAGTCTCCTCAAATCAGCAGCTACTGAAGCCGCCCTTCTAAGCCTTGGTTTTCCTCTTCATCTGGTGCGGTCCAAGTGGCATTCCAATGCTTTCCTGGGAATTCTTCTTCTGTCATACGAGCAAGATGTCCATCCCAGCGAATCTCCCAATTTTAACGTAACGAACTACATCCAAATCTCCGAATAGGTCTAATAAACGAAAGGTTCTTACGCCGCCTCCATACTTCTCCTTCCCTAAGCGGTCCATAAATCTGGCGTAAGATTTTTCTTTCGAATATTAGCAGATTCTTTTTGTCAGATGTGCTAATGGTCCAGGCTTCAGAGGTCAGAACTGGGCGGATAAGTGTCTTGTAGAGTCTTTTTTTGGAGGCTCTGGTTAGTAGCTGGCTTCTTATTAGCTTGGTGAGTCCAAAATAGCACCTTTTTGCTGCATATTTCCACTGGAATATCTCAAGGATCATGTTGTTGTTCGACGTCACTAATCAATTCTCGGAATAGAATCTATTTGTTCCACACAAGGCCATTCGGTGCACAAATATTTTTGGATATTTTACCCTGCTGACGATAAATGCTCTCCATTTAGCCCGATATACTATAATTTTATTGAAATAGCCTTTATTGATTGATTGCAGGTGATGTCTATCTAATTGGTTGTACGAATGTTGGGAAATCAACTTTGTTTAATGCTTTATTGCAATCTGATTACTGTAAAGTAAAAGCTGTAGACCTCGTACAAAGAGCGACTACTGCACCCTGGCCTGGGACTACTATTAATCTTCTCAAGGTTAGTTAGGGAATAACTAATGTTTATTGTGCATGGAGATTTATATTTTACATTTGACCAACACAAAAAATGAAAGAAGAAATAAATTATCTAACATTTATAGAAATAATGCTGCCTTCAACTCACGGTTTTCTCTCTATTTTAAATTTAAATGTTCACATTGTCAGCCTTCTTCGGCAATAATTAGTTATAAGAACAGACACTCCAGCCCAATGACTGTGTCGGAGTGGGAACTGGAACTTCAGGCAAAAATATAAAATTAACTTAATAACTAAAAAGATTATGCTATTTATTATTTATTTAATACAATCTCTCTGTAATCTTTGTAATCATAGTTTCAGCAAGACCTCTCTGATGAAAACTGTATTCCGTAACAGAAGCACTGAAAATCTCTTTTGTTTTCACATATAATGAGGCGCATATTTTTATAGTATATCTTATCTTATCTAAAGCTAAGGCAGTCATTATGACTTCTAGTAGTCTACCCGTGCTTTAGAATTATCCAGCATTTTTGATTTCAGTTTCCCATTTTACGGCCTGAAGGATGGAGATTGTATTTGCGCACTATGAGGCTGAAAGAAGAGCAGAAGAAGCGAGCAGCAGAACATAAACTTTTGAAACAACAGAAGAAGGTTGATGGGAAGAAAGTGGTTCCACAGCTTCTCGGTAAGTGTCTCTTCATGGGCTTATCTATTATTAAAATTGCATATATCCCAAAAATTAAGATTTGTAAAAATCTTCATATCAAATGTACTGGTCAGAAGGGAATTTAAAATACGAGAATTGTATAGTAATTTGGAAATATTTTTAAATGTGAAATCCTAACTAGTATGTGTTCTCAGCTCCTATGCCAGCAGCATTCTAACAAACCAATATAGAAGGAACATGATTATAGCTATTCAGTTAGATGGAATAGTTCAAATCCTGCATGTACGAAATACTGAGGGGAAATATCCCCGACTGTTCCGCCATTTGCATTACCATTTCAATGAACAACACGCTCCGTGGAACTCAATAAAAACTGATTATGTCTCGCTTACGACCAAGGAAGGCTTTGAGAGGACAGATGACGGAGATAGTGTTTAATATTTATAAGTAATTAGTCAAAGCAAATCCTGAAAACAATTTTAACTATAGCCTGTTCAATCAGATGATTCAGCTGTTGGTTCTTCAAAAATAATCTCATTTAGGAAACAACATCTTTCCCCATTTGGTTTTACCCTTTCTTTTTTGTTGGGAGATGAAAAAAAAAAACAAAAAAACAGTAGATTATTTTATTTATGTTAAGAAAACCTTTTTTTTTCTATGAAATGAAAGGTAATCAGAACCTCCTGACTACCTCACCTTCTAGAGTATAGTCAAGATATGGTGGGTTACAGGTCTGGGTGCTTGGCTTAGGAAGAAACACCAATTTTCTCTGATAGAGAACTGATAAAGTGTATAAAGAAGATCTGTGCAAAAGTTGATAATTTACAGAATTGCAAAAAGTACCTAGTTAAAATTACAGAAAATATTAGATTTTTTTATAATAAATATATGAATTTTAGGTCACATAGGTAGAACATTCTCGCTCAAGACATCCAAAAAAGAAGTTGAAGCTCTAGACAATTTCACAATGTCTGCAGAAGAACGGAGGTTCGGACTGAACACTAATGATCCAGACTTTGCAGCTTCTAAATGGCTTTATGACACTCCAGGAGTTCTGCACCAACAACAAGTCTGTATTTTATATTTCAAAAGAAGGGTTTTGTAGTTTGTAAACTGTGTAAAGGCAATATATACTTATTTAGATGTCTCCAGGCCCTACTATATACTCACACAATTTTTGAGTGAAACAATATTTTAACATTTTTTAAAAACTATTATGATTTTAACGAATGAAAATTTATCATGATTATTTGCACAATCCCTAAAGTTAAATGACTGCATTTAAATTGCAATAAAAATTCAACTTCACATTTGAATACAAACCATAACATTTCAGTATTTACCAAACAACCTCATAGGACAAATAAAAAATTCTTATTTCACAGTACATTTACTAACTTAATTTGACTAGTTTCTAGCTTCAGGCTCCTTAAAGTGACGTTTTAGAAATTTACATTCTTGATTCACTGCCTAAACATTTATACAAACTACTCCTCCCTCTTTTTATAACCTGCAAAATTTGTAATAAAACTACTTATGTTGAATTTCAGATTTTGGAGTTCTTAACAACAGAAGAGATTTCACTAACTATGCCTACAGAAGTCATTGTACCAAGAACATTCTCGATGAAGGAAGGCAGGACATTGTTTATAGCTGGTCTTGCTAGAATTGATTTCATTAGCGGGAGTAACCACATTAAGTAAGCTTTTCTTATTCTGCACTAAAGCTAAATAGATAATAGAATATTGTATTTGTGATATTTCAAATTAATGTGAGCAGTAAATGATTTGTCAGAAATACAACAGAGAAAAATATTTTATGTGCAATTTCAGACTTTTATTTATTAACTGATACATCACGTCTTTGATGATTATTGTTAATTTCTTTTTAACTTTTGATATTAAGTACCATATTGTAAATAATTGCCATAAAAGTCAGTAACCAGGTTTATCTTAAAGAGGTAAAAGAAACATATTTTTAAGTAAAAAGAGTTTGTCTTTTTATTTAAATTTTAACATCAACAGGACAGGGCTTTCTTTTTTCGAAAGAAAAGCCACCAACCCTAGAGGGAGTCGAACTTAGGCTCTCCGGGTCCTGTCTTTTTATTATTGAGGAATTAATATCATAATGTAAAAAAGCACTTTTATAGAGTAACATGGAAGACTGGATGGTTGAGGTATCTGATTCTTGACCATATGGCACACATCAGTATGGCAGTGTGATCAGTACTCCGGCTGCCTGATTTCCCCCTTTGCAGGCACCCATTAATCAAATAATTAAAGACTGGATGGGACTTGGGACTGTCTGGGACCCCTAATCCAACTCATAAACGAAGACACCAGAAGATAAAATTTTGATGTGCTTGAGCTTTGAGCTCAGGTTCTCCAGCATGTTAGTCGAGTGCTCTACTATTATGCAAACCTCGCCCCACAACTTTTAATACAAGATCAAAAATTATAATTTTAGGTAATTTGCCAATTAAAAAAAACTTTATTTGATTATAGAATTTGGTGTTTCTCTTTTATGTGGAGTAGGCTTGACCAAGTGGTACAGCTTATACTAGAAAACCAAATTTGAAACTCAAGCGCTAATTACAGATTTTCTAGTGTTGTCATTTGAAGGATGCAATTGAGTCCAAGACCATCCAGCTTTCAATGGGTACCTCTAGAGGGAAAATCATGCGACCAGAGCATAGTACCTTTCTGGTGCGTCAAGAAGAAGGTCAAGAATTGGATGCGTGTAGTCTGTGAGCCACTGACTCTTTTTTTCTTTTATTATTATGCATATGAATAATAATATAGATCCAAAATGTATCAGAGTTTGTATTAGAGCTTTTATTTTTTTTCAGGTTGACTGTGTTTTCAGCTAACCCTTTACCAATTACAATCACAGACATGAATAATGCTGATGAAGTATATAGTGAATTATTAGGAACACACTATCTGTTGGTTCCTAATGGACCTAAGGAGAGGTTACGGATTTGGCCTGGATTGCAAATCGCTTTAGAAGCAGCTTTTATTGGAGTTGACTCGGAAGAATCTTGTTCGGACGTCACGCTGTCTTCTGCTGGTAAGGAAAGACAGATACTTGTTACTTACTGGTAACAAACCAGATTTCCAGCCGATAGTTCTCAAAAGCCTCGTCTCCATGGGCTTTTACACAATTTATAGTGCATTTCCTGTTGCCCTCCACAGGGAGGAAATCAGTGATGGGCACTATTTTAGCGCTAATGCTAATAATGATTAGCAGTTAGAAATAACCGATACAACTGCTAATTCTTATCAAACAGTTTCATAGTATGTTAGGAAGTACTACAGCACGGTATTCACAGAAAATGCCGGTTACTACATTCTGATTTCATAAATTTATTTATATAGACAAATTCCTTAGGTTATACAAACACCAAATTCATCAATCAAAATGAAAATATCGTGTATTTGTGTTTTATTAATTTTGTTATACCTAACATGCAACAGTTCTTTATTCTTTGCGATTTAGCGACAACAACAAGCGTAGAAATTAAATTAGCAAGATAGCAGCTTGGAGGACAAGGTTGTCAGTACAGAGAAAGAGAATCGGTAGAGCTAACTGCTATCTGCTACGAAAAAGAGCAGAGTTATTAAATTAACAGGTTAGCAGCTCGGAGGACAAGGTTGTCGGAATGGAGAAAGAGAATCGATAGAGCTAACTGCTTACGCTTATCTGCTACAATTTTAATTGTAGAGTGTTGCTAGCGACGTCTAAACTGCTAACAACAGAATTTGTTATTTCTAGTCATTAGCAGTAAGCTGCTAACGCTAATGGCGATTAACTACTAACCCATCAATAGAGAAAATCCACCTATGATGTCAACCCTACGAATGAATCTGTAATTCCTGACAAATAATGGTCGTTCAAATTTGTAAATGAATATATTTGCCTGTTTGCTTTCTAAGAATTAAAAAAATGGAACTAAAAAGTGAAATTTGGTACAAAAATACTTTATCTGATTCTTGTAATAGTGTATAGAACTTCAGATTTCTAATTATACATAGGTTTATCAACTTCAAAAGTTGATTATATTTTTAAAATTTAAATAGCTTGAATTTTTTTTTACAGGGTGGATATCCATTACACCAAGGAAAAATGAAATTGTGAAGATGCGATTCTGGACTCCGAAAGGAAGAGGGGTCCAAGTGAGGACTCCAGCACTGCTCCCTAAAGCAGTAGCCCTCCGGGGACCGAAAAAGAAAGGAACTCCTTCATATCATAAAACAAGACCTTTTGTCTAAAACATGATTTTTAATATTTCTATTGTAAATAAAATAACTTTGTTTATTTATTTGTCTAATAGTTTTGTTCATTTTTGCTTTGTTTTAGCCAATAATTATAAAAATTTATTATAGCCTGTTCAGATTGACAGAAACGTTCAATTCCACGTGTGCAAAATTTTGTGGGAAGTATTACTGACGGTTCCACCATATGCAAATTTCCATTACAAGGAACAACACAATATGTGAAACACTATAAAAACTGACCAGGTCTTGTTTATGACTAGGGAAGGCTTTGAGAGGTCAGACAAGGGAGATAGTGTTTAATATTTATCAATACTTAGCCAAAGCTAAAGTTAAAAACATTTTCAACCTTCATGTGATATGATTATAACAGAAGGAATTTTTACTGGAGCGGGAATATTGGCCAAGCCCTTTTCCCTCCAATTAAACCCATCTATTTGAACAGGCAACGATATAGTTTAAATTGTTTTCAGCCTTGGCAACGTATTGATAAAACATTGAACACTATCTCCCTTCCCTTACCTCTCATAGCCTTCCCTAGTCATAAACAAGACCTGGTCAGTTTTTATAGTGTTTCACATATTGTGTTGTTCCTTGTAATGGAAATTTGCATATGGTGGAACCGTCAGTAATACTTCCCACTAAGTTAATAATATACCCGATATGACATATAGAAGTAACTGAAGACAAATTGTTGTTTAAAAATAATGAGAACCTTTAAACAACTGTTTGGCAATTATGTTGTATAATATTTGTTTGGCGGTGAACACAAGTCACTCTCAGTGAATTCGTAAACTTGAAAAAAAAAAACTGGTCATCATTATGTGACCCTATTTTCATTTGAAGGGCCTGATTCAAACCAATATCCTGCTCTGGTGTAGTATTATTCATTGTTTACAATATGAGAACATTGTTTGAGTTTAAATGAGGCCAAATGTGCTGGCAAGATGGACCCCACAGAAGTCGATCGAATGAGGCGACCATGCCCGAAATGGTAAAGAAAATCTACAAAATAGTACTGGATGAGTACTATCTGAAAGTACGCAAGTTAACTCTCCTTGCTGGGATATGAAAAAAAGTTAATTAAATAAAAAATAAAGATCTGAATATATGTATAATGCATAATAATTAATCATGGATATTATTCTATTGTGACCCTTGTTCTCGACTATGTATTTTAAAAATGGCAGAAGGTCATATATTATAAAAACTTCAATTTCTTATTTATTTATTTTCTTGGAGGCCCAGTGGCTATGAGTGCTAAGGCATATGCACTCCATGCCTAAGGTAGTGGGTTCGATTCTCACTAGGGGTGGTGGCTTTTCTTTTGAAAAAAAGAAAAGGCATCATCCCTATCCTGGCTAGAAAAATGTGGTAACCTATAGATACCCCGTACTAAAATTCTGAGTTAATTATAAATGGACGTTAAAATTTAAATAAATTTTTCTTTTTATTATGTGCTCTACATGTTTTGCATCACTTGACACCTCTTCAGGAGCAACTTAAATAATTACATTTCCCTTCAGCCTCAGCTGATCTGAAGTGAAATGTACCTATTTAAGTTTCTCCTGAAGAGGCGTCAAGTGATGTAAAGCATGTAAAGAACTTTATAAAAAGAAGTAAATAAGAAATTGAAGTTTTTATAATATATAACCTTCTGCCAATTTTAAAAGCCATAAATCATGGATAATAAATAGCCTCCTATTCATAATAAACAGGTATACATTATCTATGATTCACAGGGTGTCTACTACTTTAATGAAAGCCAATTTCGTGACATTTTCGTGACTTGAAGTGTAAATTTCGTGCCCATTAAAAAGAAAATGATTTCACTTAAAAACAGAAAGCCCTAAGTTTTAGCTTAATATTATTTGTAACTTAAACGCATTACCGTGATACCTATAAACTCACAAGTTTACATACATTTAAAACAATTAATAAAACTGTATAAAATGTACATCATATCGTCCCTGCCAGTTCAAACTATTGAATATGCAAAATCTCGTTTTCCGATGATTCCGGACTTTGCTCTTGGATTGCTCGCGTACGGTTTCTCGCAAAATGTTGCGACTCTAACACCTTTATAGATTAGCCTTTATTGCCTTAAAAAGTATCGAATAAGCCCATTTTTTAATATATTATTTCATCAATGAATATAATATGTTCGTTCCTATTTTGCTCCGATTTGCATATTCGTTAGTTTGACATGGCAGGGATGAAATGTTAAAGAGGCTAGTTACATTAATTTTAAAAATGGAGTCACGAAGACTCTAGAATGACTAGGTATTCAAAAATATTAAACAATGGTAGCAGAATTCAAAATTTCCAAATATTATTAAATTTTAACGTCCATTTATTATTAACTACGAATTTTAGGACGGGTTATCTACAGGTTACCACTCTTTTCTAGCCAGGATAAGGCTTATACCTCTTCTTTTTTCTAAAGAAAAGCCACCACCCCGAACTAAAGAACTGCACGGATACGTAAAAGTCCGTCACGCAGGAGCTGCATAACTAAGCACTTTCCTCAGAATTTTTGTAGTGTAGACTACATTACTGAATAACCTAAATAAATAAAATAAAATCGTGAATAGTTCTGCTCATTTACATATGTTATGAGAACTGTTCAATTATTAATTTTGTAAATAATTTGCTTCCAGAGATATGTTAATACATGATACTTTACTATTTAATAAATACACAAAAACTTCATTTTCCGTCTTTTGATCTGACGCAGGAACAGGATACAGTCCCCCTAATGGGAGATAGCGCTCCTCGTGGCGCCTTTAGGAACCTACCTCTGGCCGGCTAATTCTAATAAAACAGAGTTTAAAGTAAACCCCCCTTTCCAATTGACCGATTTACTTCATTTTTGCAACACTTCTTTCTCATGAGATACCCATGACGTATACCGCGTTTCGTTACAATACAGCAGAAATTACGACCGGCATGAGTATATTAGTACTTTTAAGTCCGGAGTAACCCCCCCCCCCCCCTCCAAATAACCCGATTTAGTTTATTTTTACAACCCATTTTCCTCTGTTGACTACCACCACGAATACCGAGTTGCGTTGAAATGTAACATAAATTACGGCTGGTAGTGGCAAATTGGTAATGTGGGTCCGGAGTAAACCCCCCCTCCTAATAAACCGATTTAGTTTATTTTTACAACGTATGTCTCTCTTTAGAACAACATAACGAATACCGAGTTTCGTTGAAATATAACAAAAACTACGGCTGGCATGGTCAAATTAGTGTTTTGGGTCCGGGGTAAACCCCCCCCCCTCCCTGTGGACCGATTTTGGTGGTTAACGAACTCGTTCGATCTTTTGCTAATTGAACGCTATATACCACGTTTCGTGAAGAAAAAACAAAAACTCTGGCCGCTATCGTGTTAACAGACATATATATATATATATATATATATATATATATATATATATATATATATATATATATATAAATTTCAACGGGGGTCATTTTCGGTGTCTACTAGGTAGGATCGATGGAGATTTGAAGAAATTTTTCAAAAATTCCGTCATGAGTGCAACCTCAATAGCTACTTTCCTTCTGAGGAAAGTGCTAAAAAGTAATCGGATAAATAATCGCTGAGTATAAACTGGACGATGCGAGAACATATTCGGCATCGTTTCATTTGGCATCGCCGATTACTTTTCACAACGATTACGAGTAATACTCGTGAGTACTGCATCGTAAAGTATCGTCGACTTCTCGACATGTCCATATAGGTGACACGAAAAGCAACTCGCAGGAACTGCGTCATCTTAGCGCGGTTCCGTTCATATCTCTAGTGCTATTAGTAAAGGAACAGTAGCAGTTATTGGTGGGGTTCTTTTCTGAAAAATATAAAATAAAATCTCGAAGAGAAAAGAGATTTAAGGCGCCACAACAGGAAACTGAAAGTATCAATAGGATTTCCCCCACCTTCTCAACGTTCGCTCTTGAAAACCATATAAAAACGTTTCACATTTTATTACCTTTTTTTAGTCAAATACTCGTTTTACTGTAATGCAAATGCAATTGAGTAGGTGAGATGCAAAACTCGTTCGTTCCACAGGAAGATATTTTTCAGGAAGCTCAAAAAACACTAAACCACGTCTTATAGAGTGGACAGATTAATTTTTTTTTTTTTTTTTTTTTTTTTTGCCTTCGAAGGCTACGTCCTTATGTTTTCAGATTTTTGTTAGAATTCAACATATGTTGAAATATCATTGAAATATATTTTAGAATCTAATGTTATCTCAATTTTTCGAAAAATGGAACGGACGAGTTGTGCATCTCACCTGTTCAATTACAATAAGCAACAACCAGTTAAAACGTTCGATAAACAGATACAAAAATCCGTTCAAAAGAGCTAAACTAACAACTGCGAATTTTCAAGTCCTTATTTCTCCTATTGACATCACCCCTTCAAAAATTACATCGGAATACATTTTGTGCGATTTATACGTCCAGTACTCACTATATTTACATAATGGAGTATATTTTGGACAATAAATTGACTGGAAATGGTGAGAAATTGAACGGTTCATTGGTCGACAATTGTTGCCAGATATCACGATGAACACTAAAACTGTTTTCACATTTATAGGAAAATACATAAAATAGTAAAGTTATATATATTATTGAAGCGAATGAAATGTCCTACAACCTTATAGCTGACATTTATTTTTTGGGTTCATCGTTGAAGAGATATCCGGTCGAGAATGAAAAAAATGTTGTTTTTTCCCTAAAATGACAGATTTTCAAGAGCGGATATTTCGAAAACTAAAGATATCTCGGAAAACTTTATGGAATAGAACATGTAGGAAATTTAATAAGCTTTCATTTGTTATAGAATGGTCATGTCACTAGGACGGAGGGTTTCCGAGATATTAGTGATAACCCGAAAAATGGGACCTTCTAAACCCCCCCCCCTCCCTCCGGCACAAAGGCTACGGGTGAGGACTTTTGATATGTTGACCCCCTAACTAGCCGAAACAAAGTTATGAAGTCAAAAATTGTATTCCAAACATTTCCACCTATATTTTAGCGCGGTTCCTCCATCCCCCATTGGGAGGAACCCCGCTTATAAGGTTGATACAATGAAACAATCCGGAAGTGCCGACAAGGAAATTTCGCTTTTCAGAACCCCTAGAGACCGAAAATAACGGTGGTTCAAATTTGTATACATATATATGTATATATATATATATATATATATATATATATATATATATATATATATATATATATTTGTCTGTTCGCTCATTTCTGGCATCCCTGATGGTCCGATTTTGATGAAATTTGGTAAAAAAATATGTCGTCGAATTTGAAAGGGGAAGTTCGTTAACCAGCAAAATCCGCCCACTGGAAGATGGCGTTTGGGGCGAAATTCGCGAAAAAAAATCGTAACGCTTACGTTTTTGAGTTCATAAGCTTGTAAGTACTCTTTTTATAGGCTTCTTAGGCTAGGAAAACGAATGGAACCATTTTCAAGGCGATAGATTTAACCGTTTTCGAGAAAACTGAAAAAATAATTTTTGAATGCCGTTTTTGGTTTGGGTACTTAGAATCATGGGATTCAGTTGAAACATTTACTGCATGTTCTACTTTCATTAAAACTAATATGTTGTAATTTTGGTTGCGTTTGGAGTTAAGGAAGGGTTAGAATAAAATATTTTATTAACAGACATAAAAAAGTTTTGGTAACTTTGTATACTTTCCTTAATATCTCGAAAAAAGTTTAGAATTTGGGAAACGGAAGAATACCATTAGAAAGCTTACTAAATGCTCTACAAAAAAGGTTCTAATGAAAGTTTTGATTAGGCGATGTCAATCGGAGAAATATTTCGCTTATTCGAACTGTTCTTTTTGTCTTTGATTTTGATACTTAAAAATATGGGATTCAGTTGAAACATTTTCTGCATGTTTGAATTTCATCAACACTAATATGTTAAAATTTTGGTTACGTTTGGAGCTAAGGAAGGATTAGAATAAAATATTTTATTAACAGACATGAAATGTTTTGGGAACTTCGTATACATTCCCTAATATCTCGAAGACGGTTAGGAATATTGGTAAACGGAGGGTTACCATGCGAAAGCTTACTAAATGTTCTACAAAAAAGATTCTGAAACAATTTTTGATTAGGCTATGTCAATCGGAGAAATAAGTGCTTAAACTTTGAAGTAATTGATTTCGTTTATTCGAACGGTTCTTTTTGTTTGTTTTTATTCCTTGTTATTTTTTAATTGCTTAAAGTTGGATAATGTATTTGACAATAAAACAGATTAATTAAAATAAGAAAAACAATTCATTGTTAAAAATATATCAGGCTGTACCGTATGAAATGTCAGTTTTGGATTTGTCGATTTCCTTCAAATGTCTTGAAACTGTCGAGGCTCCTATTCAGAGTTCTTTGGCATATTCCCTAGTGTTTTTAATTGCTTATAGTAGTCAAATGTATTTGTCAATAAAACAGGATATGTATAATTAGAATCAATATTTTGTTTGTTAGAATTCGAAGATGCCGTATGAATATCTAGATTACAGTACTGGTGTTGATTTCGTTCTTTAGAATTATTCTTGGTATTCCCTATTTTCATCTGTTACCCATAGTTTTTTTATTGTTAGTAGGTTTTTCTTATTGATTATAGAATATAAATCTATTTGGCTTTAAAACAGGATAGGTAAAATTAGTGACAATATTTCGGAGATATCTGAGCGAAATTCTTTTAAGATTTTCTAACACCACGAACGGCTTTTTTCCTCTATTTTTATCCACTAGATAGGCTTTATTTTGCATATTATTCTATATAAGTTTTATTCAGCAGGGGATTCTAATGAAATGTTGTGTTTTTGCTGTGGATTTTAAATACGATGTATCTAAGATTGGATAACATTAGCGAGTCTACATAGTTAAGAACCGACGACGGAGGATTACTTCTTGCTATGATTTAGTCTACATATGTATATTAAGTCCTAAATCCAAAAAATAAACTTCACAACGGTTAGATACTATGAGCGAATATGGCGGTTCAATGTCCGTAGAAACAAGGGGGCCGCAGGAAATTTACCTGCTAAGAGTTAATCTTCAAGAGCTGTAAATATACCCCAGGTATCTGCCGACACAAATACAAAACCTAGGCGGAGAGCACCCCAAAAACACAGATCCAAACATAGGTTATATACTAAATAGTCATAAAGACTACTTAGTTGTAAACTGATTCATCAATTAGCAATCAATAGTTTTCAACAAAGGTTATATACTAAATATTGATAAAAAGTATTTAATTAGAAAAAAAATCAATATTCCACAAGACTTGTTTTTGGTCCATTTGTGTCTACTCCATAGACTTAATTAGGTATATTATTCTATTGTAGTTGGGCAACTAAACTTTGTTTTATTTTGTTAAATAAAGTTTTTTTATCTTGACTTGTTATTCGTCAAGACTTTTATTTGTCCTTGTGTATTTACTAGATAGGTTTTATTCGGCATATTATTCTATATAGGCTATATTAGGCAGGGTATTCTACTCAATCTTGTGTACTTCTTGATCCTTCTGTACATGGGCGTATATAAAAACAATTTCTGGGGGGGGGGCTGAGACCATTTCCAGGGTATGGAATACTAAATATTTAGAGCTTGGAATAGTTTTAGGCAACTAAAACGCTATTACACGTAAAATAAAATATGTTTTATGAACTAAGTGATCTTATTTAATTTATTTTTAAGGGTTTTACGAGACGTTTTTATCATCAATTCAAAATTTCGGGAGGGGCTGCAGCCCCCTCAGCCCCCCCCCTCATATACGCCCATGCTTCTGTATCCTGTAGAAAGGCTTTATTAGGCATATTTTGTATTGATTTATAGAGCTTTGCTTTAGAATGAGAGCCAGATTCTGTAATTTCCGCTTCTGTGTAAAAGTTAGCTACTGTCGGTGTCCCTGACGCCTTAATATCACTTTTATTCGAGATGTTCGAGACGATTTTGACAATTTTCACGAGATATATAAAAAAAAAAAAATAAGTTTATTTCTTTTCTAAGCTTATCAAATGGCACTAGGGACATGAACGGAACCGCGCTAAGATGCTGCAGTTCCTGCGAGTCGGACTTTTTTTTACTTTCCTGGGCTATTAGTTGCTAAATTTTTGATTTCACGATGAATACTGAAATCATTTTTACGTTTGAAGGAAAATACATAAAATAGCAAAGTAATATATATTATTGAAGGTAATACAATACTCAACAACCCTATGAGCGTTATTTATTTTTTGGGTTCATCGTTGAAGAGTTATCCCGTCAAAACAGGGAAAAAATATGCGGAAAAAGTGTTTTTCCCCAAAATGACCGACTTTCAAAGGCGGATATTTCGAAAACTAAAGATATCTCACAAAACATTATAGACTAGAACTTGTAGGAAATTTAATCAGCTTTTATTTGTTATAGAATAGTCATGTCGCTAGGACGCAGGGTTTCCGAGATATAAGTGAAAACCCGACAATGGGACCTTCTAAACCCGCCTCCCCCCGGCACAAAGGCTACGGGTGAGGATTTTTGATATGTTCACCTCCTATCCAGCCTAAACAAAGTTACGAATTTAAAAATTGTGTTCCAAAAATTTCCACCTGTTTTCAAGGATTCGCGCGGCGTTGCCTGGACTGGAGACCGGGTGAATAAAAACAAGTAGGAGGATTAAATACTCTTGCAGTCTCAAAAAACAAGTAAACACAAAAATTGAAGTGAATAAAACAAGTATTTACTACTAGCCGAATACCCGTGCTTCGTCACGGTAGATAAGTAGTTATTTTATTGCGTTAAATAATGTATCAGCAAAATCAATGCTACTATATAATTTTTGGAAGTTTATTATATCATGGTCCCCGTCATACAATTTGTATTGCATTAATTGATAAGTAATCAAAGTATAATGTTGATTAATTTTTGATGCGGGGGCGCTCCGGACCGAAAAGTTTACGTTTCAGATCCCTGAGATCACGAATATGACGGTTGTTGAAATTTGTGTGTATATATATATATATATATATATATATATATATATATATATATATATACATATACTGTACATATTTCACTGTTCACTCTCCCACCGGCTCAAAAATGGTCTGATTTTGATGAAGTTTCGTACAATAATAGTTCGTCTAATTTGATAGGTCAAGTTCGTTAACCAGCAGAATCCGTCCACCGGAACATGGTTCTGCACAACTCCAGTCAGCGAGTTGACTGTGGAATTCCCACCAACTGGATGATCATCAATAGTATTTTCTATACATAACTTTAAGGCAGGTATCATCACATGAGCCCGAGCTAATACCTGCGAGTTTTCAGTCCACTGGATTGTACACAGTTTTAGTGGACAAAGATTAATTCAAGAAACTTCGCTGAATTTAGCTCTTTGATGAGAAATCTTGGAATAGAAAAAATTCGTGACATGGTTTCCAAATTCGTGACTTTTTCGTGATTTTCGTGCCCTATTTTTCATTTCGTGACATTTTCGTGCAGTAGACACCCTGATTCAATGTACAGTAGAAATTCGATTATCCGGACGTCCATTATCACGACACTCTGTGTCCGGACGACAGGACGAAGCATTAGAGGAGGGGCGGGAGGAGATTTTACTAGCGAGGGGTGGTCGTAAGGAGGCGCGGGAGATAGAGGGGGCGTGAGGAAAGGGTTACTATGGCTACCTTACCCCCTCCTCTACATAACTTTACCTTCACGTGGCGCTGCTCCGAACTAGTAGCGGCTTGCTCAGTTGCCTATTTACGCTGTTAGAATTGACTTGTCACATTCTTATTTTATTTTACATATTTTGCAAGCCATGTCAAGGGGGGGGTCCGCGGATGTCTAGATCCGCCTTTCCTGGAAGTATAGACGCACTAGATGGGTCTTCTGAGAAAAGGAAGCTTCTAGCCCAAACTAGTCCGTTCCACGGACCTTTAAATAGGGGACACCCGTTCCCGGCAAGTCAGTCAATAAAGAGTTCATAGTTTTTGAAAAAAAAAAAAAAAAATCAGTCCCGTAACAGGCCACAAGGGCCCAGAGGGGCAGATACTGTAGAGGTATCTGATTCTTGACCATACGGCACACTAGGGAGATAGTGTGGTCAATACTATGCTCCGGCCGCCTGATTTTCCCCTTGGCTGCTTCGACTGCTAGAGTCATTTGCACCCAAGGTACCCATTATTAATTAAAGGCTGGGTGAGCCTAGGGACGACCTGGGACCCCAAATCCAACCCTCGAACGGCAGCACCAGAAGAAAAAATCTTTAGTGCGCGCTCGGGTTTTGAACCTGGTCCACCAGTTCATTAGTCAAGTGCTCTACCACTGAGCTAACCTCGCCCCCATAGTTTTTGAAACTTTTTTAATATTCCATTATCCGGACTGACCTTGGTCCCAATTATTCCGGATAATTGAGTTTCTAATGTAGTTAAATCCTAGGAGTATATACTCTGAACCTTATATGTCAATAACATTGTCTGGCTTCAGATAAATAGAACCCTATGCCATCTATCTTGCACTATGTCTTAATGGTTTTAATATTAATAAAACAAATACTGGCAACAACAAAAATTTGAAGGGTGTCTTAGATTAGTAAAATCAAAATTTACTGAATTAAATAAAAATAATTTAGTCAGGTCTTGGTTTCTTAATAAAAGTGCATTCTTTATTGAAAAAGTATTAACTCTGTCCTTTTTGTTTTACAGCCCTGATGAAGGATTGAAATCTAAGCCCAAATGTCGGCAATAATAAAACACATTTTCTTATAAAAATACTTTATTTGTAATATAAAAATTACAAAATAAATACAAAAGATGTGAGGTTCAGTATTTTAATCTTTATACAAATTTACAATTGCTAAAGTAATATTTTACAACCATGTACATGAATGAACAATTAATTTTTTAATAGAGAGAACACAACGAGTGAGGGTTATTCATCAGTATTTCTCTCTTGGCTTCTTGGATCATTCATTCTGTAACAAAATGGTGTTAGTAGTAAAAAATTATAAATAGGTATTACTCAAATTTAGATTAAAAACTAAAATTAAAGATTAGTGCGCTGAGCCATTATAGCGGCTCAAGTTTGCCACTCCCAGGTGCGTGAAGCCGCCTTGTGGCTTTTTTAATTAAAACGTACAAAGCCACAATAATGACTCAGCAGCAGAGCATCTGTTAAGAGATAAGAAAAGAAGTAGGTACTTCAAGTAACAGTAGATTGTGATTTGTGTACGTGTTACTTTCACTGGGATGAAGGTATGACTCGAGTGGGAGGCGGGCTCCAGGCTCATGTATTTGCAAAATAAAAAAAATATCATATTTTTTCTTTTTATTAAGCTTAAGTTACGTACACGGTGAACAGGAGGTAGGCTGCCTTTGAAGACCGCCACAATCCAAGACCCATGGCCTTCTACCCGCAGAGGTTAATTTATTTTACCATCATGCTGTCAGGCTATACATGTAATGTTGACCATAAATCATTAGTAAAACATCATTTACAAAGCCAATTTGGTTTACTCTGGGAGATTTCTATTGACAGATGAGCATAAACGGAGTAAAACATTCATAGAATTGAAAATAACTTGTCAAATTTTGTAAACCCATGAAATTTAACAGTATAATTAATTGCAGCTTAAGGGGTAAAATTACCTTCTAACATTTTTTTTTTTTTTTTTTTTTTTTTTTTTTTTTTTTTTTTTTTTTTTTTTTTATGGGCTAAAATCCTTCCTTACCTAATCAAAAATGACATCCAAGTGTTTATTTGAAGAAAAATGTTTTAAATGGGCAAAAAATATGATTTCCCGAGTGAAGTCCCGATGCTGAGTGAATGTGACGCTGATTTGGAGAACATTTTTTGAGAGAGCTTCGTTTGCTCCCTTTTTAATTCTAAAGTTTTTTTCTGGTCCGCCTTCAATACATTTCAAGATTAAAACCCATTTTTTTTTTTTTTTTTTTTTTTTTTTTATCTTTATAACAAGAAAGTATGAAAAAAAAAGGACATTTCAGAACATTAAACCTTAAAGTAGTTTTTTCAATACTATGTTTTTCAAATCGGGCAATATTCTGGCGTCTGCAATTTTTGCCTGATCAACTTCAAATTTTACCTGCAGCTTCCTAATGATTTTTGCTAGTAAAGTACGTAGGATTTTTTCGATTCATTAAATTATAATAATTTAATGACCAATTTTTTAATAAAAAGTGAATAATTGTTCATCACTTTCGAAAAAATTAATATTTCTTAAAAATTCTATGTATTTACTAGCTTTGACCTTCTTCTTTTGAAATAATTATTTCAAAAAATATTGATTTATTTGTTATTTATAAATTCAAGAGAATGACTTTGATTTGGATTGCACATGGTAGCCAACCCCTTAACCCTTTAAGGGGCGGAGACGGCTTAAGCCGTCGTAAGTTCAAAAATTCGTTCGCTGCGCCAATTCTAATAGCTTGTTGCTCTAATTGATATCCTGGGACTGCTAAAACTATTTACAACCCTTCCAGCCCCTTTCTACCCCTCGGCAGCCCACATAGCGGTACTTTAATGGTGTTTGTCGTCTTACGGCTCCTAGCGTACCCAAACCCACCTCAGCTTCCGAAGCATTATCAGTGATTTCCTTCCACAGAAGCACATCTACCTTCAACTATGTACATCAAAAAATTGTATATCTATATGAAATACTATTGCTTGTTACTTTATCTTTTTAGAATATGTCGCTAGGATGTTATTGATAATTGTTTAGACGAAAGTATGGGTTTTGTGCTGTAGTGAGACAGGATATGCATTAAATATGGATATTTACACCGGAAAGAGCGAGAAACCACATTCTAATTTAGGCCTAGGAGAACGGATTGTTTTTATCACAGTTTATTTATTTCCTTACTGCTTTATGTAATTATAAATGTCTGAAAGAGTAAAAGTATTTCTTCGCAAATTTTAATTTGAGTAAACGGGCTAATGATCCGATTTAATAGAAATTCAGAAAATAAGTAAGCAAAGAATCCAGAGGACAAGGCACCTAACGCAGGTAAGAAATCCCATTATAAGTGCGAAAGATTGTGGCCACAACGTGAGAAATGCCTAGACCTGTGTCATGCGGGTTTGCATTCAAGTACATATTACACAGACCCCCCGGCTCAGGCCGTTAAAAAAAAAAAAAAAATGAAAAAGTTTGATTTTGAAATAAATGGGCTATAGGGCATGTTTTAGTAACCAAAAGGAGTCATTTTTTTGCATGACTTGTTTTTTAATTTGTTTTCCGATGATTGAGCCTTAAAGGGTTAAGCAAGCAAACTTATTAAATTACCTGAAAAAGTGAACTTCCTTCAGAAGTTCTTGAGGAAGATTTCCATGTGGCGTAAGGAAAACAAACTGATGTTCAGGTTTGTTTTTCGCATAGCTCAGAAGAAGATTCATAATCATGTTTCTATTAATTTCATCCTAAAATAAATAACAGCCTAATAAATAATGAATATAATTTATTATTAGATTGAGTTTATTGGTAATACTTCTAACCATGAAAACATCAAACTCGTCAAGAAAGAAAAACGGAGAAGACATGTTTTTCCATAATGCCATAATGAATGAAACCATTGAGTAGGACCTCTCGCCCCCCGAGAGTGTGAGTGTCGCAGAACCATCCTTCGCACCTGATTCAACCTTTATTATTACTTTCAATATCTTTTTTTCATGGTCAATGACCAAATCACCCTGCAATAATTAAAATGATTATAATTTTCAGATTGCTTTGTACTAATTGTAATAAATAAAAACAAGTATAGCACTTATTTTTAATAATTCTAAATTCAAGACATGTTATAAACAAAAATCACATAATAACAAACAAGTAATTATTACCAGGGATTAAAATTAATAACATTTAATTTGGATTAAGAATAGATTTTATTGTATTAAATGTGGTTTATTTTATTAAATTAAAAAATCCTTCAATTAAGAGGCGCAGGATATGTTATTCAAAACAGGATATGTCCAAATTGTAAAACTATTCAGGAGACACAAAAAAAGTCTAAGCTCGTCTAATTCCTTTAGGAAATTAATATTTACGAGGCTATACTAACACTTATTTCCTTATTTAGAGATTTAATGAATCCCCCCCAAAAAAAGATTTTGAAAAAATAGTTTTATAAAAGAAATTAATTTGATGCAAAATGGACTTAACCCATTTTGAAAGACATCGCCTCAATTCATTTAAAAAAAAAAAACTCATATCAGAAAGAGCTCTGTCAGATCTCAACATTTATCTATTTAGAGTAAAACTCAAAACTCTATAAAATAAATAAGCCCTTTTGATGAAGAATACAGTAGTATTTATAAGTTCTTACAATTCTCCAGGGAATGCATATGGTTTTAATAAGAAATGTATTTTTTAAGTAATATTTTAGAAATAAGAATGGAGTTTTAATGGGATTTTTCATAAAATATAATGCCTATTACAGTTATAACAAACGATGAGCATTACTCAAAACTCAGTTATCCAATTAATTACTTTCTTTAAAAAAATTCCCCATCATAAAATTGTGTTTCCCAAAAATTCAGAAACAACAGTGTTCTCGTCAATGTGCGATATGTTCATCCTTGACATGTGACAACCTTTTCCTCACAAATAGCTAAGATGCAATAAAAACTTGAATTTCATAAATAAATTCTATATACTTTTAATCCCCAGTTGGAGGCCCGGTGGCCGTGAGCACTTAACACTCCGTGCCAAGGGTCGTGGGTTCCCCCATCCTAAAATTCTTCGTTAATAATAATGGACGTTAAAATTATTAAAAAATAATCCCCAGTTAGAGGAAAAATTGTGTTTTGTGATCTACAAAATTCTTGAAAGAAATATTAGAGTTTTCATTCTATGTATGAAATTAATTATATGATGCTAATAAGAACTTAAGAAGGTCCAATCCCAGTTTTCCGATATATCAAACATCAAAGATTAACTGGCATCTAAGTTGTTAAAAATAAATAAATAAAACAAAATGTAGAACAAAAAGAAGCCACAATAGGTTGATCTGTTTTTCAAATGAACGACATCATTTTAATATAATTTGGTTACCTTGAGTTTGTTTCACAACTTTTAGCTATTTGGTTTTAAATTTAATAAATGATTGTTTCAGTAGCTGTACATTGTTTTTCTAAACAGTGAAACTGATTGAATATATTGAAACTAAAGCAAAAATCATACCTTGAACTTTTTCTTTTCAAGCATTGAAAGGAAAGTCTGTTTTGTGTTGATCCAAACTACATTCTTCAGTTTTTCATAATTGTCATCCAAAATATTTACAATGACTTTCAGTTTCTAGAAAAAAAAGAAGGATTTTGGTAATTAATGAGAAACTTGGAGGATTGTTAGAACATTTGAGAATGATGTATTTCATAAGAAATTGCTCATAATCATGAGCAAGAAATAAGAAATTGCTCAATAAATAAATAAAATAAATAAATCATAATCAGAATTTAAATGACATAAATGTCCCCTCACTTTTTTTTATCTGAATACTTTACCAAACATATCACTGACAAGAAGAAAATACACACACACTCATCGAAATCCTTCAAGGCAGAATGTTTCAAAGAAATTTGTTAATAACTCCAAGATAAGAAGACTAACATACAGAGAAACTGACAAAAAAAAACCTCTCGTGATTATTTAACACGTTCGGGCCCAGCGTCTTGCGCCAGTAGATAGCTTCTTTCCATCCCCACTACTCCGGGCCTTGTTCTATAACCTTCATATTTGATTTGGGACCTCATTACATTATTCCCGGTTAGGTTTGCGGGTCTGGTATCGTATGATACTGAATCGGCCAAAAAAATTACTTCAGGAGGCCTGCTATTGTAGCATTAGGCATTTTACTAAACTGTCATTAATCAACTAAAAGTACATCATTTTAAAAGTTTCTTCACTTATTTATATTTTTTTATATGTTTGCCGAAATAACTACACAAAAGGAAAACTTAGGCCCTGATGGAAATTTTGATCGAAGCCCTTGGTCCTGAAAGTGTTAAAAATATTGTCTATTATTGACAGTCAAACCCGGATTAGGGATAGTCTACTGTAGTAGAAAGAGGGGGGGGGGAGTATAAACGAAAAAGAATAAAAAATAAATGCATAAACAAAAGAAAAAAAGAGGAAGTAAATATAATAAAATGTAAAATCATACAACAAAACAAATGTGGACTCAACAAGTTCAATGTCCAGAACCCGCCTGGCGGGTGCACCCGTCCTTTCCCACCAGGCCCCATAAAAAAAAAAAAAACGATTCGGTCAAATGCCCAAATACTGCTCACCTAATGGGCAATGAATGTGTTAATCAAACGGGGAAAAAACATATGTAGGTAATCTGGTCTCACAATGGTGGTAAATTCTTAAAATCCATCTTCCCTAGTTCATAAATTTCAGAAAACTTGGTTACACCTTCATCTTTCTCTTTAATAATTAAAAAAAATGATTGTAAGTACCTCTGCAGTAAGTGTCAGTTGTTGAAGAGTATTGTGCTTTTCACGCAGCTCCTTCAGCCTTGTGATGTACTCATCTGGAACTACCGCTCTATCTCCCACTATCTTCTCTAATGCTTTCATCATACTATTCATTTTGGATAGATTTTTTTCCAGTGTATCTATATCCCTAAAAGTATTAGTCACATTAAAAAAATGACAAATATTTATAATTAAAAAGTTTAATATCTTGAATGTTGAAAATCATTCATCAGTGAATTGAGAGAAAAAAAACAATTGATACTCAAATTGATTTTAGTATGTTTGTTTTGCTTTTATTCAGATTTCTTTAGCACATTCCATGTGGGAGGTTTTTACCCGAGACACTCCCCACAACGAAACAAGAGAAGTTGCAAAGGAATGTTTCCCTTGTGGTACATGCACTAAACCTAAGGGTTAATAATCTCATGAGATGATATACAAAGTTCACTGATATCAAATTATATTCTTGTAAGTTGTATTGACTTATAATTTGCCCTAAAAAATTATACAGGGTGTCCCAGTATATGTGTCCACCCCCTTTTCCTCCAAGAGTTGTTGGAATTTTGATATGAAACTTGGTAGGTCTTAGTTATGTTGCATGAGGTTTCTTTTGAAGGTTTAGTTGACTTTGTAACATTCTCCAGTTTTTCTCCAGCGCATCTAACTCATGATTTTCCAATGGCAGCAGGTATTTTTTATGACAAATTCTGATAGAAAATTTAATTTTAAGACTAATTTATTCGGAGACATCTTTTGATCCGACACACCGTTTGCGAGTAAAACTCAAAAAACTGAAACATATCACCCTTTTGTAGACAAATTCCTATTTATCACTGAAACCAAGCCTTGTACGTAAAAACACCTCGACACAAAGATTGTAATTAATTTTCCTTTCAGATGATACCAAGATCAAAGTTGTAGGTTTAATATTTAACGGGATATTATGAATGAAAAATATACCTTAAAAGTTTTAAAAAATAACAAATCAGAAAATCGATATGAATAGAAAAAAGTAGCTGTCATAAACACTAAAAAAAAAGTACTTATTTACTGTATGAAAAAAGTAAATAAAAATTATCATAAAACAGAACAGAATAAATTTCTTTTTGCATATGAAATTATTATATCATAAAACTAAAAAAAAAATTTGCCTTTGTTTTCATTCATAATATCCCGTTAAATATTCAATCTACAACTTTGATCTTGGTATCTTCTGAAAGGAAAATTAATAGGCTACAACGTTTATATCGAAGTGTTTTTATGTAAAAGGCTTGATTTCAGTGATAAATAGGAATTTGCCTACAAAAGGGCGATATGTTTCAGTTTTTTGCGTTTTTACGCGCAAACGGTACGTCGGATCAAAAGATGTCTCGGAATAAATTAGTCTTAAAATTAAATTTTCTATCAGAATTTGTCATAAAAAATACCTGCCGCCATTAGAAAATCAAGAGTTAGATGCGCTGGAGAAAAACTGGAGAATGTTACAAAGTCAACTAAACCTTTAAAAGAAACCTCATGCAACATAACTAAGACCTACCAAGTTTCATTTCGAAATTCCAACAACTCTAGGAGGAAAAGGGGGTGGACACATATACTGGGACACCCTGTATATGTTTGATATTGTGTTATTGAAGAGGAAGAGGAATAATGTTCTCAACACGCATGGACTGAGTAAATATTGAAACTGCATGAGATGTTTGATGTAATCAAATGGACTCTAGCTGATTCCTTTAAAGAAGCAAATTTTCCTTAAAAATGATAAAAGCTTGATAAAGAAAAAACAACACAAAAACGACTGTTTATTGTAAATCTTGAAGAATTAAAATTTGTTCAGTGGTCTCTTTAACTTTGAATTAAATCAGTTTCACTGTATAGCAACAAATGCAACTCTATTTGTACCTGATGACGGACATGAAAAGCCAATCAAGCGTACTACTGGTAAGAACAAATGCTACACGCAACACTGCTCTGAAGGATATCTAACTGTACCAGGAACCAAATACCCATTCTCCTGTATGTAATAAAATATAAAGATGGAAAAAAAAATAATAATACTGCATATAAGTAAATTAAACCTGGTTTGCTGTATCCTTTCTGGATGTGCCTCCTTAGCGTCACTTTCAGCTTTCTCAACTTCTTTCTGCAATTCAGAAACTGCTTTTTTTACAGCAGCAAGTTTAGTTTCTTCACTCTTCAATAAAGTGATGTAATGATTTCGATTAGCTGTAATTTTATGATATTCATTGTTGAGTTCATTAATTTCATCCTGTAAATTTTTTTTTTCTAAATAAAAACTATTAAAATTAACCGAAAGTAGCTACCAACTTAATGTTCTTTACCTCAACTTTATTTATTTCCTCACTTCTTTCAGTCTTTTGGGCCTGAATCTTCTCATACTGTTCCTTCACTTCTTTGTATTTAACAATAAGAGCATCCTTATCTTTATCCAAAGTCTGAAAGAAAAAATAAATAAATAGATCAGCTATAAAAAAAAAGTCTAACACAGGTATTTCGGCCCTCTAATTTTTTTTTTAATTTATTTATTTATGGTGCTTCTGCTTCTAGGCCATAAGCACCTTCTAGATGTTATCTCGCAAATTTAATAAGTAAATGTTTCAACGATTCTAAAAACTTTTGAAATCAGCATTTATGATGAACCCTGTTCAGGACGTCCAGTTAATTTTAATGAATAGCGACGTTCTTAAAAATCTTGCGGAATCAGAGCCACAATTAACAGTGGATAAGATGGCGGAAAGGATGGATTCATCTCCTGATTAAAAACCACTAGCAAAAGTCAACAAAGTGTAGTTTTATCTCTATGAATTGTTAGACCCAAGAGATTTTCACTTATTTAGTACCTTACAAAATATTTTACTAGGGAACAAATTACATCCTGAACAGGATCTACTAAATGAACTTTCAAATTTGTTTCCAAAGAGTCTTTCTGCACTAATGAAACTTAAAAACTACCTGTAAGATGACGAGAAATTGTAGAAAGTGAAGAAAAATATATCATTGATTAAAACATTAAATTGTGTTTTATTTACACTACATAAAAATCTCCAAAAAAAATGCAACTAATTTCCGACCGACCCTATACATGGTTGATCCTATAGGGATCAAGATTCTTTTAACACATAGATGGCTTACAGTATCTATCGCTTTATGTGTAAGGATTGTAGCACGTACAGCTCATGTGCTTTCAACATAACAGCATCCTCATGGAAATCCTTTTCTTTCTATTCCAGGGCTATGGTGTATATGGTCCAAATAAATACTTTGTATGTCAAGTAATTCATTCACATAATATTTTTGACTATCTTTTTTCCGTAATTCCATAGCCACAATACATATTGGAATGTAAAAAAAGTATTTAAGTGGCACATATGTTAACGGCTTACTTACCTTTAAAGTTTCCTCACAAGTTTTTATAGTCTTCTGTCTATATTCCAGATCTTCCTTTAGCAATCTAACATCAAAAGTCTCCGGAACCTCTTCCCTTTTGATTTCGTCTAGTTTATTTTCACAAGACGTGATTTGCCTATTAAACTTATGAACCTAAATGAAAAAATATTTTGGCTTGAAAATTCATTCAAAATACTAGGGATATTAATGTAATCTATCATAATTTAATATTTAATAAAAAAAAAGTCTTAACGTCTTTGTCATTTAGTTATTCAATGAAAGATGAATAAATTTTAAATAGCAAGAGAATTTTCATTTAGTTCACTGTTAAAATTAATTGAAAAAATTGTAAATAAAACTAAATTGTCATAATAATTAGCTCATTACAGGAATGTGGTAAGTAAGAATTATTGTTTTAATTTTCATGTAAATATTTAAGGAAAAATCTTTACGTTTCACTAGATTTCTAAGTGTAAGTGAAATTGCACGATTTTGCTGGTTTTGCAAGCGAATCGCACAATTTTTTATTTCAAAACATATGTCAGATTTGTTTTTAGCACATTCAAAACCCCTATATTTAAATTTAGGGATGATTCCAAAAATTTATTAAAATTTAACATTTTGTTAAAGATTTGAAAATCGGACCATATATCAAAGAAAATTTAACCAATTAAAACCAAATTTAGAGGGTTGATAAAGCACAAAGTTACACATTCTCTTCCAATCGGGATTTTCTATGTGTTCTGGAATCAATGTTATATGTAATAAGGTTTCAATTTTATTTTGAGAACCATTTCTTGCAAGTACCTTCTGAGATAATACAGTAGTTACTTATATGGTTAGAAAAAGGAAGCTCTGTTCTTTTCAAAGAGCCCAAGGATGTAAAAATCGGTTTATCTCAAGGTGAAAAATTGAATTTCAAAACGTCACGTAAATGTTTTGCTTATCAATTTTTAAGCTGTTCCGGACAGTGAAAAAAAATTATTTTTGGATTTTGATGATGTTTACCACATTAGAGTTTCTTGGGGTGCTGATTTTAAACCTGATATTTTTTTGTATGAAAAAACTATAATGCTAATTTACTTGAAAATATAAACATATTTTTAAATTTACTAGACTAAATATAACTTATTGTTTAACAATTGTATTTTTCCTTTAATCTACTCTCTAAAACAAATGAATTGGTGAGAGAATCATGTTGATATCATTTTACAAAATGAAGTATTTTGAACTTATTTTATTTAATTTCTCAGCTCCTAAGGCCGATTGGACAGGCCTCAACCATTTTTTTGAAGCAGAATCACCAGAAAAAAATGGCCCCAATCCCACCACCGTATACTCCCCTTGTTAGAATATCAACAGTTTTGACACAAGATTTATATGCGGCATAGTCTGTACTCACTTCACGATTAACCTCTTCCAGTTTTTCAGTAGCTTTTCTAAGTTCTAGTCTTGCCTTCTCCAATCCTTCTTCAAGGTTATTCAATTCTTCTTTAATAGACTCAATTTCTTTCCCAGTTAATCTATTGGAAGGAAAATAATATAATAATAATAAAAAAGGTATTGACAAGTCTTTCGTATTAGTACTCATGAAATCATTATTCTAATATTCTATATAATCCTTAAGCCGCTAATGCCTGTTAAAACTTAATATGGAGTTGTGTTGTGTAGTCTAGTTTCATTTTTCAGAACTGAGACTAAGTAATGTGACAAAATCACAGTTCCAAAAATATTTATACCCCACCGCCAGCTAGAAAGGAAGAGGGAGGATGGGAAGAAGGGAGAGAGCTAGTTCTGATTCCTAAGTGAACTAAATCAGGGCATAAATAATTATTTTCCAAACTTACAGATCAATGTCACTAACACAATGTTTCTCAAAGCTTTTATGTTTCATTTCTACGTTAGTTTCATGGACATAAGTGCTATTTTACCTCCAGTCCATTGTCTTCAGAGACGAATAGATCCATCTGCCTAGTAGTATTTCAATGTCGAATATGAGGTCCGTTTGGCAACATTTTGTGTAAATTGTAAAAAACTGTTGTTAAGGAAATGAAAAAATTGTTCTACATCTGGACCGAATATGTTTTTTATTTGGTTCGATACGCTTAATCGAAACCTGAACTATATTTGGCCTGTAAACCCTCTAAAATTTTAGTAAAAGGGGGGAAAACTATTAAAAAAAAATTTGCACTTATAGAAAAACATTTTTTTATTGTAAAATAAACTACCCTGTAACCCAAACATCACGGAAATTGATATTTTATTTTGGTTGTCCCTCTCCTTTCATAAGATCTAATTTGATTCTCTACATAAAAATATTTAGAAAAGCAGTAGGTTATGAATGGAACTGCTCCACTTAAATAATTTATTTAATATAGTTAAAGAATAGGCAGAAGCTGATGTTTGCTTTTTAAAGAAATAAAAATTTCCAATTCAATTCAAAGCAATGTAGCTTTGTGACATATTTAATCTTATCTGGACAAGATTTTAGACAATAAAAAGTGTTTATATAATGGCTCAAAGACTTTTAAACAGTTTTTGTATCTGGAGCGAAGAAAAAAACATGCTAAAAAGACACTAAAATATATAGCTTGCAAATATAATTTTTGAGTTTTTTGTTAAAAAAATATGGAAAATAATTATATAAAAATAAATAAATGGCAGTTTAAGTAATTTCTCAAATGAAAAGAAATACTTACTTGATTGCCTCTGCAGGGCTGACCTGGAGTAGGCGAGTATCTCCGGCATTACCCGCATAAGAACGATAGTTCGGGGCCGGATAAAAAAGATCCCCTGTTTTAGTGAACGCACGTTTGCAATTAAGAGGCACGTTGTTGACATCCTCCAGTAGTCTGTAGGCTTCTTCGCTCGTTGGGACAAGCAACACACATTCTGGCTGAAATAGAATATACACAATGTCAAATCCAATGTACCTAAAATTCAATAATTACTTGAATAAAAGCAAACATAAGATTAATCAAAGGCAGTGATATTATTGAGCCTGGTTTAGTAAAATGTCATACAAGGATCAATGTTTTAAAAAAGTGCCATTTTGAAATAAATGTAATGCATGAAATGTAGTTTATTTTAATACTAAAAATATGGCCTCAAATTTTATTCTAACTGACTATAACATCTATATGAGATTTATGTCTTCAATAATACATGGAATTGGCCATTTCTAAATGGAATTATCTGTAATGTCTTTTGCACAATTAATTTCAAACAATCCAAAATATCTAAAACTTTAAATTATTAAGGCTTTATTTTAATTTTTTCAGAAAACAATGAAAATTATGGAAATCAAAATAATCCATCTTTAAATTTATATAAAATTAATTTAACTCAAAGATTTGATTTTATAAAAATTAGTATTAAAAATTACCTACCATACCATTAGCATGAGTAGGATATTATTAATTATATTAAAGTATTATCACCAGTGCAAATCCTCTCCTCTATTTTTTTTTTTTTTTTTTTTTTTTTACGGCGCATCGACAGAAATCTTGGCCATTAGCGCCGACGTCCAGGGTGCACCAAGGAATTTTCTCAGCGAGCCCTAAGATGAGAAAATTTCTGGCGCCGGTGGGGATCGAACCCACCATCTCCCGCTTATGAATCCAGCGCGTTAGCCACTAGACCACGAGAGACCCCCCTCACCTCTATTATTAGCATTAGTATTATTTCCTCTTTTATGTGTGTAAATTTAAAATGTTATAAGCACTGTATTTATTACTATACTCTGTTATTTTAGATTTAGTTAAAATCATCACATAATCTTTTCATTTTTTTTTTTTTTTTTTTTTTTAGGAGCACTGCCAGTAATTTTTGAAATATTGTTAAAGCTTTCCTTGATTACAATGTTAATGCTGTTGTGTTTAGTTTCAGATGATCCTAAGAATATTAGCAACAACCTGGCAGAATGGTTACTCCCATTGTCGTTAGCATTAAGCACAGTTTGTTTTTGTATGATGAAAATATTTGTATTACTAAATAAATTTTCTTATTCTTTAAAATTCATTTTTCATATATTTTAGTCTTAATTAATACAAGATAATTTTACTTTCATAATACACCAGATTATTTTATTTTCCACTTTATGTTGGAGACCGTCGCCACTGGCATCAGTTGGACTACATGGGGGCAAGTGATTTCGGCATAAACACATTATTCACAAACCAGTATCAAGGTAATACTCCTAATTTTTTAGTACTTTCAGGACTGATTGCTTTGAAAAAAATTTCTATCAGGGCCCAAGTATTCCATTTATATAGTTATTTCGGCAAACATATTAAAAAAAAAAGTAAATAAGTGAAGAAACTTGTAAAATTATGTACTTTTAGTGGATTAATTACAATTTAATAAAATGTCAAATACGGCATGACAGCGGACCCGCTGAAGGAATTTTTCTGGTGGATTCAGTATCATACGATGCCAGACCCGCAAACCTAACCGGGAATACATAATGAGGTCCTAAATTAAATACGAAGCGTATAGGTCAAGGCCTGGAGTAGCAGGGATAGAAAGAAAGCCAAGCTACCTCGTGACACATATTTCACGTCGCTGGGTCCGCAGAACACATCTCTCGGATGCATATGCCACGACGCTGGGTCCGAACGTGTTAATGATAGTCACTACCATCTCCATCAAAAAGTATGTTAGTAGTAAGTTTACTGGTGGATCTAGCCCTCTAGATTATTTTATACTAAGATAATGGATTATTTATCAAGAAAATGGAAAGAATAGAGTGAATTACTATCTTTTAAGGGCTTCGCATTTATGATGATGAGCCCAAATAGTGAATCATATAGACTAATGGCTCTGACTGAACCACAATTTAAACCTTTGAATAATATTAAGCTCGAATAAAGCTTATTAAATTGTAATACAATTAGAAAATTCTTACCTCGAGTGCATCAATAAGAGAATTTGCCACTACTGGATCAGATACTGTTATAGATCTAAATAAATTTGTATATTGGTTAGTACCAGTCTCATATTTCCTAAAGTCATGAACCTGAAAAAAATATAACAATAATAACTGTAAATTGCTTAAACAGCATGCCAGAAAAATAGCCTAATAAACTTAATAAATGACTCAGATCTCAACACTAAGTAAATCTGCATTGATGAACAAGCCAGCATTGATGAAACTGCAGGGTAAGGAAATTAAGTAACCAATGGATGACAAGGAACAAAAGAAGGCAATAAACGGGAGGAAACATATTTAAGTATCACAATAATGACAAGAAAAAATAATTCAGGCCTATAACAGGTCCCAAGGGCCCAGATGGGCACAATTAATCTCATTCTTCACCATACAGCCAGTGATGGGCAGTAGCGCTATTTTCTGTTAACTGTTCAAATGCTAATAATGATCAGGAGGTCGGGTGAGGATGATAAGGAGGTATATGCACTCTGTGCCAAAGGTCATGGGTTTGATTCCCACTAGAGGAATTTTGAAAGCCCCCCCCCCCGCTCAAAGGCTACGGGCGAGGACTTAGCTCCTTAGGGGATATCCCTTAGGTGGGGATATGTTGACCTCCTAACTAGTCCAAACAAAGTTTTGAAGTCAAAAATTGTGTTCCAAGCATTTCCATCTATAGCTGTTTTTGAACATTTGTTGCTTGGGCAACTATAGATAATAAGGGAATTTAGAATGACAGAGTTTACAGACCAAAGAAATGTATTAGGCAATTAGCAATAGAGCTAGTAAGATATAGATATAAGGAGATGTAATAAGCAATTGACAAGATAAAATATACAATACCTATATACCTTGTTAAAAAATTTACTCATAGTAATAGATGGCTTCAGTTTAGATGGCATGTTAACTCTATCAATAAGGGACTTCAAAACCTTATAATCATGATTGTTGTCAACACAAAAAGAAGACAATGTTTTAGCACCAATATAGTTCTCAATAGCTGGGCCCCAGCTTTTTTCTTTTACTTGTATATACGAACCTTTAAAACACAATAAGTAAGCATTCAATATTATTTAATTAATAATTAAATCTATGAAAATTTATGAAGGCTCAGTGGCCTTGAGTGTTAAGGTGTGAGCACTTAGCACTCCGTGCCAAGGGTTGTGGGTTCGATTCCCACTATGGGGTGGTTTTACAAAAAAAGAAAAGGCATCAGCCCTATCCTGGCTAGAAAAAGGTGTTAACCTATAGATAACCCGTTCCAAAATTCTTAGTTAATAATAATGGACATTAAAATTTAAATAAATGAATTTGAAAATATAATTATTTTGAAAGAAAAAAAAAATCTATTCCAGAAGAAAATTGACACAAATTCAAACTTATTCAGGAGAAGAATGGAACAATTGAGGCAAACAGAATAGAACAATTGACTTTCAAAATGGGTTAAGTAAATTAATTTCTTTTTTAAAACTTTCTTTTTTTCCTCACAGCAAAAACTTTTTTTTTGGAAATTCATTAAATCAAATCAAAAATAAGGAAATGAATGTTAGTGGACATATCCTTTATTGAAAGTCAACGCCTAATTAAGGTTTATTACAATTATCAATTGTAAAACTCTTAAATCATAGATATTATTATAATTATATGTGAGTGTTATTAGCAGCAAAACTTGTTATTAGCATAAAGGGCAAAACATTTCTCAGAAACAAACCATTTATCCTTGATTAAGTTCAAGATGTCTGAACTTCAATAGTTACTTTTTTAGTACATGAAAGAATAAATTATTTTTTCTTCATAGAATGCTCTATTTCATTTTGTTAGCGTTCAACATGTTTGCAGTTCTATGCTTACATTTTTATCCTGAATTAGGAATTAATGACTCAGAATAAATATTGTATTTTTGAAACATTTTGTACAATTTGCGTACTACTTTCATTAAGAAGGTTATGCTAACTCCGCATTTATAAAAGACTTTTTATTTTTTGTTTACACAAAAAATAGTTGTTGTTTTTTTGTGTACACAAAAAATAGTTTTTTTTTGTACACAAAAAATAGTTGTTTTTTTTGTACACAAAAAATAATTGTTTTTTTTTTGTACACAAAAAATAGTGTTTTTTTTTTGTAAACAAAAAAGTCTTTTGGGCAAACAAAACATTTTTTTTTTTTCTGTATGGCGGATAGGGATCTAGGCCATTAGAGCCGGGCTATCTATAGGTTGCTAACCTTCCAAAACATCTCTGCTGCAGGTGGGACTCAAACCTACGATGAGAATCCAAGACGTTAGCCAAAAGGTCGGTTAAAATTCAAGTGACATAATAATAATCTGTTGTGATTCAACAATTAAATCAGTTTTTTAAAGAATAAATATGGCTTTTTAGGATTCATTGGTTCACTTGACTCAATTAGTCAAAAAATTTCCGTTTTGTCGATGTGCCTCTGCAACAGTGATATGATAAAAGGTAAAGTTCATTTCTTCTTTTAAAGTATCAGAAATTAATTCATCCAGTATCCAAGATTTTCTCTTCTAGTGGACGAATTACATTACATTTAGAAGAGACTATGTCTTGAAATTGGAGTTTAAATACATTAAACCACTGCACTAGACTAAATTTTTAAATTGTTATTTTTTTTTTTAATTAATAGGCCCCCTGAGGCTTTTGCTGACAGCCAGACAACGTTATAGAGGGTCAATAAGCTTTTCATGACAATAACAGATAAATATGATGCTGTGAAATCTGTCTGAAGCTTTGGCTCCATAAGATGATTGTCATGCAGTTATATGAAGGCAGGCGGTGTAATTGGAAATGCACCTGGGCCTAAAATGGTAGATTCTAGATTCAAATTTTGCCTAGAGAGTTAATTTTTCTATTTAAAAAAAAAAATGGAGATTTAAAATAAAAATGAAGTAGAAATTATTTTTTTCATAATTAATCATTAAAAATTAATATTGCTATAACATTACAAGGTAATAATAAATGTTACCAAGAGGCCCTCGAGGCTTTTCACGAAATTTGTTTGCCTTATATGCTTTTTCTATACTATCAACAAGTTCAGGCATCCATTTTGAATAAACCATAAGCTTATTAGTTTCTGTCTTCAGCCCCTTCATGTATTCTTCTTTATAGGCTGCAATAAAGAAGTAATTTGATTAAAGGAATCGTTCTGAGAAGGTGAAGACAAGGCTTTTAGAAACCAATGTCTTAGCAAATAAATACAATTGTAAAACTGTCTGGCAAGCCGAATAAAAAATACATAATTCATTTATTCAGTTTGTGTTTCGTGTCTTGGACGATAAACACACAGAGTTAAGTCTTCTAACAGATCAGGAATTGATTTAAGTGTATATTTTATTATATGTCCAGGATGTATGTATTTAAATTAAATATATTAAAACCATAAAAATGATTAGAGGTTCAAATTTTAGTCATAATGAAAATACACTTATTCATGGGATAAAAATGTAGATTGATAAACTGTAGTTTATGTACTGGCTACCTTCAACGAGAAGTTTGCACATGTTGTAAGGGATGTTCAAGTCATTTCGTCTTATGCAGTCTGTATGTGTTTTTTCCACATATACTTTATTCTTGATCTTAATCTCAGCCAATTTTATTAATGAGCTAATTACAATTCCTCATTTAAACGTTTCGGCCTCAGGGCCATTTAAATGAGGAATTGTAATAAGCTCATTAATAAAATTGGCTGAGGTTAAGATCAAGAATAAAGTATATGTGGAAATAATTTATACCTCAGAAAATCCTTGTGGATAATCCCCAACATGAGTATGTGTTTTGTTTTCAATTCAGTATTACATATTTCACAAAGTGGTTTCTCTTGTGTTGTCATTAAGTATTAGTGAGTAAAAATAAATAAAATGAAGCCAATTACCCAATTTTTGCTTAAGATTATTGTAAAATTGTTCCTTATGAGTGCGATTATTCGCTGCAGCCGACATAGTATCATTTAACTGCTGTCTATGAACAACAGTTGTTGATAAAACAGCTTTTAATTCTCCCAATCTCTTTTCAAGTTCTTGCTTCTGTACATCTAGTCGATCTTTTTCTGCCTTAACTTCTGCACTTCGGCTAATAAAAGATTTACACTAGTCAGAGAAGTTAGACAATGGGTAACGTATTAAATAATAAATAATGATATACTACCTTTCACGGTTATCAATTTCAGTTTGGATTTCATCACAGCTTCTCTTCTCGGAGTCTAACTTCTTTTGAACTCTCTTAATTTCATTCATTTTTACTCCGATTTGTTCCTTTGAACGTCTGAGGGACTGTTCAACTTCGAGAGATTCATTTTCTATTTCTCTTGATTTTCCTTTTAGTTCTTTTAGGTTGGTTTCAGCAGATCTATATAACAAAATGTGACTCAAATAAAATAATGTAAATTCAAGTATTCTAAAAATTATGGAAGGCATAATTTCAAATTCAGTTACCAATTTTATTATTATAGTGACCAATTTAATTTTTATTGTTCCTCCTTCCTTGTACGAGTAGGAAATAGAGGTTGAGTCCTTCATGATAGTGACATTTTCAATTATAAACAATTTTAGATTGCTGTAATATATTAAACCAGCTGTTTTCTTATTTTGAGAATGTCCAAAGTAATTCATAGGTCATTTTAAAGTAATTATAATATTTAGTTTAAACATTTAACTTATATTTTTATTTGCACTATATATTAATGTTACATTATTCTTTCATAAAATATTAGGAGGCCCGGTGGCTGTGAGTGTTAAGGCGTGAGCACTTAACACTCTGTGCCAAAGGTCGTGGGTTGGATTCCCGCTATGGTGTGGTAGCTTTTTTTTTTAGGAAATAGAAAAGGCATCAGCCCTATCCTGGCTAGAAAAGGGTGGTAACCTATAGATAACCCGTTCCAAAATTCTTATTTAATAATAATAGATGTTAAAATTTAAGTAAATAAATCATTAAATATTTTTTTTTTTACGGTGCATCAACAAATCTTGGCTATTAGCGCCGATCATTAAATATTATTTTCATTTTATTTGCCTCAGCAATGTTCTAAAAAATATATATACGGAGTAATAAAAAGGAATCCATACTTTAGTTTTTCCTTCAATTCTTGTTCAATTTGATCGCGTTTCTCAACTTTCTCCTTTATTTTAGGAAGTTTGTTTTCACATTCGCTTAAAATAGCCTTTTGAGCATTATACTTTTCTTCTATTTTGTAAACCTATAAAATAATTCAGTAAACAAAATTTTCCAAATTAAATAAAAACGCTAAAAATTCAGAGAGTTGCTCACATAAGCCCAAAACAACTCCATCTGTATAACTCGAGCTTCGTCTTCATATTTTTCAAGCTCTTTGATTTTTTTTAATTTTTCCCTGTATTCATGTATATCTACATACGCCTCTTGGAGAACCTGGAAAAAAATTACCATTAATACCCAAGGGTGAATTAGTGAAAACTGGAGATTAATTCTCTATTTTTATCTCAACACTGTATTTAGAGGGTAAAAAATATTTTCAACGCCTAATTTTCATTAAATGAATTTTAATAATAATATCTCAGGATAATTGATAAGTAGTAAAAAATATAATCAAATGCATTGAACTTTCAAATTATAACCCATTATTATTAATAAGATTATGCTAACATTGAAATTGTTAAAAAACTTTTAGAAGGTTGATTCCTTCCTTGGTTTTAGAGGTTGATCAGTTCTTCCCCTCATAGCCCAGATGAAGGCTTGAAATTCAAGCCAAAACATTGGCATAAATAAAAACGCATTTTCCTTTTAAAATGTAGTTATTAACTATTATGGCAAAACCCCCAATATCTTCATGTTGGCAATCTGAACAGTCAATGATTCTATAGAATTGTTTTACTTAAAAAAATGGCTTAAAGAGATGAAAAAATAAATTAATTAAGATAGTCATGATGTAATTAAGTGGACCATAAAAATTAAAGGAAGAAAAAAAAACTTGATTGGTGCTAGGGGGAATAGATAAGATCTATCATTTTTGATAATCTGTTCCTTATTAATATTGTATAGCTTAAACTTAGCTAGTACTTACATCTTTTTTCTCATGAATCAGTTTTTCGAGGAAAGGAACTTTTTCAAGCTTTAGGGATGCATTTCTCTGTTCAATTTCTTCCAAATGAGTCCCCTTCATGAAGATACTATAGAGTTCTCGAGGAGCAGCTGTCTTAATGAATGTCCTAGCAGTGTCTTGGTTCAATATAATCACAGGATTATTCACTTGAATATTGAAGTACATATTTATTAAATCTAAATCATCGCGCTTCGTAGATATGACTTCTCCTGGAAGTATAATTTTTATGTTCAGAATTATATGGATAACTACACACCAGGGAAGAAGGATAATAAATGCTTATACAGTAATACCTCGTTTACCCGGATCAACTGGGACGAGGGCCGATCCGAGTTAACGGACATCTGGGTTATCCAGAGAATTACGGAAAAACATATAAATCACTGAAACATTTTTAATGGAGTTTAGAAATTATTATCGGCACATTTTCACCTAAAAACGCACACACTGTATGTACTGTAATAGCCTACGTATTTGAACTGTACTCAATATAGCTAAAAACTAGTCTGTAGTAACAAAGTCAGTGAGCTCCTGCTGTTTCAGTTTAGTCTATCGCTTACGAGCAGCATGATCTCGCATCCGCATTAACATTAGAAGTTCATTTAGCAATGTTTCGGCTTGAGTCAAAATACACCATCAATTTCTCAATGTTTGCTACTGCTTCTGCGTGAGTCATAACCACCATAAACTGTCCTTAGAAATCATCTTGAAACAAAAGTGTGTTTTCTTTCTTTTTCCAATCAAGATACG
Organism: Gonocerus acuteangulatus; assembly: GCA_946811695.1. Lineage (NCBI taxonomy): Eukaryota > Metazoa > Arthropoda > Insecta > Hemiptera > Coreidae > Gonocerus > Gonocerus acuteangulatus. Next base: position 113,923,284 of record OX328124.1, on the reverse strand, counting down.
GTCAATGTTCCTACTCCAAACTCAGCAGGAATGTTCTTTAACGATTCCCCCTTATCAATTCTTGTCAATGCTTCCATCCTTTTTTTCATAGTCACAACAATGTTTTTTACGCTTTGTCTAAATTGCGGTCAACAAGCAAACGAAACCGCAAAACAATACTGTACCTCGACCATGACGCTAGGTAAACTCACGTACATTAACCTAGAAAAACTTGCTTAATTTAACTACTGACAAGTGTTAATTTACTAAGCTGAACAACATAATTTTGTTTTAAAACTGGTCCGGGTTGACAAGGTATTACTGTACGTGTTTTCGCTTTTTGGGTACATGACCATTGCCCATTTCTTATGCAATTATTTTATTTTTCAATTATAAAGCCTGAGATGTTAAAAAAAATATTAGATTATGTTATGTATAAGTACACATTAAAATTTAAATAAATATATAAAACCTCCATGACTTACCTTTTTCTGAAAGTATTTTATATTGGGACGAAGAACCAGTAATTGTTCTTAAAATTTTGATGCTGTTCCCATATAGATATGGCTTGAACTTTGAAGGTCCTACATTGCTCATTGTTATTTCTATTGAAGCTCTATTTTTCCCATTTTGAATTAAATCTAAAATTAGAAGTTATTTTCAATAAATAAGGTACATTGGAATGCAATCTATGTCATATTGATTATTTGTCAACAAATATGACATTGCATGATGCAACAAAATTCTTATCTGTTTGATGTGTCTATATATATTTATTTATATCTCAGTTTTAAACCAAATAGATCATTTTGGGGGTATATTAAAGGTTAAATACAGTAAACCTTTAATCCGGCAAGTTCGGGACTTGAAGCATACCAGACTATCAAATATTCTGGATTGATGAATTAACCCATTCTAGACTGATAGCCACTTTCATGACAAGGCCATTTCTTCGCTTCGGGACTAAAAGCCACTGCCTTAACAGCAGTTTGAGCCTATGGAATGGAGGTCTCTCTCTGTTACTCCCCCCGCTCCAGAGCCTTATTTGTGTTTTACCAATTGATGTGTACAGAGAGATCATGTTCCGTAGATATCACACCAACGCCAAGGTTTTTGAATCGATATTATTTACAGATAATGAACGGATTTTGCAATTTGATATAAGGCAAAATATTTTTATACTAAATTTCATCAAAATTGTACACTTTTAGAGCCTGCTAGAGGTCAAAAAGACAATATATATAGACATACATACATGTCTATTTTTAATTTTAACCACCACTATTTTTGGGGGGATTGAAATGTGGACATTTCTATTTGACATAAGGTCAACCTCATAAGCAGCGGGTTCCCTCCCTACGAAGGAAGAGAGGAAACAGTCTAAACGAAAAGTCACTGTACGAATATATGGGTTTAGAAAGTGACATCATTTTTTTTTTTTTTTTTTTTTTTTTTAAATATTTATTATAGTAGTGTATTAATTTCTCATTAATATATATATATATATATATATATATATATATATATATATATATATATATATAATCAGTCCCATAACAGGTCACGAGGGCCCTGAGAGGCAGATACTATAGAGGTATCTGATTCATGACCATACGGCACACTAGGGAGATAGTTTGGTCAGTACTATGCTCCGGCCGCCTGATTTTCCCCTTGGCTGCTTCGACTCTGCTAGAGTCATTAGCACCCAAGGTACCCATTATTAAATTAATTAAAGGCTGGGTTGGCCTAGGGACGGCCAGGGAGGCCGAATTATATATATATATATATATATATATATATATATATACATCAAAATTTTTGCACGGTTTTGTCAGAACCACCTGTGTGTATCAAACAGTCATCAAAAGAATTCCTATAGGATCCTTCCCTACAGGATGAAAACATTTGATAAAATAAAAGTAACTAAAAATCAACTTACTTCGTAGAGACTGCCCTCGATTAGTATCAGCTGTCCGTCCCCCCAAACCAATAACAAGAGCTGTTAGTATAGCACTCTTCCCACTTCCATTCTTTCCACTAATGAAATTAATCTTGTCTCCAAATGTAAATTCCATATTACTGTGACACATAAAATTTTGCAGTCTGACACTCTGGATTTTACCTGCAACACCCTGAAAAAAATTATTTGCCCCAAGTTTAGTTAGTATATAAATGGGCAAAATCGAAGAGTAAAAACTTGAACTTTGCAAGTAATACACTATTCAGAAAAGAGATTTACCTCATCATTGTCCTGGGAATTTGGTGAGGAATGTACATTCTGGCGTTCTTTGGCATCCTAAAAACAAAATGAATTGCAATAAAATTCCATCTACAAAATAAGAAGTTACGTTAAAGTTATGAAGAACATTCAAACTTATTGGAAAAGGTTCAAAGGTTTTTATTCTTTTCATTTAAAATTAAACACGCTGATAAATCTAACAATAAACTTTAAATTAACTAACAAATTATCAAAACAACACGATTTTGGGTTAAATCAGCAAGGTGAGTTTAAATTTCTCACAAATAATTGAATAAAGACAAGTTGGTTTCCTTTATTTAGATAAAGCAGAAAAATATCAAGAATGGGAAAACATCATAATCACATTTACTGCCCCTGTAAATATTGAAATTTGATCCCTGTGCCCACTACTTCTTAAGCCTCGTGTGGTCAACAATAGTCATCCACACCCTTTTGATTTGCTCCTGTGTATATGTTTTGGAGGAGACGAAGGTGCAGAGCCAGGAGGCTTTGAGGAAGGAGTTGGGGGAACCCTAGATGAAACACAACGTAGATGTTAACCTACTAAGAAGAGAGGTGCTGTTTTTTTTCTGGATGACAGTTGTCCACATGATTATTCATGAATTATAATGTTATTTAGTATTTTTTATTTTTATTACAATTTAAAAAATTTAGTAGGTAGTAGCGTGCTTTCAGTTTCACAATAAATAATACAAAAATAAATAAATAAAGACAAAATTAATCATAAAGATGGGAAAAAGGAATAAATGACCATTGTCCAAGTGACCTCTTGTGTTACATAACAAGGTGCGACAGCTCGAGGGTTAGGCCAGTAGGGGAATTCTATGATGGACACGCCAGGCATGTCATGGACACTGAATGTGTTAATGAAAGAGATTTGGTTTGCAATATAGGGAAATGATTAAAGATTTTCTTTCTCCAAATGAATATTTTGGACATCGGGAAAGGAATTTCAGATAAAACATTAACAACAAATTATATTATGGCGATTGAATTAATCTTATATTAAAACTTATAATGTAAATACAAGTTTCAGTGAAGCACTGAGTATTACAGTCTACCTAATTAATTATGTGCTCAGATATTTATATTCAACTTAGCATATTATTTTGTTTAAAAAGGTCGATTCTAAAAATAAATCATTAAATATTTTTAAAATACAGACCACTTTAAATTCTTTACTTTACAAGAGATAACTTGAAAGACCCTTAAACAAACGAACTAATGGCTTATTTACAGCATACCAAATAAACCTATCTAGTGGAGCCATTTCAAATTAAATGGCAAAGCATAATATTTATTTGAAACCAGACTTTACTGACATTTGATAGTTTTCTTGCCTATATTAATAGTGTGCCCTTAAATTTATTTATTATTTATTATTATCTTTTTTATTCAATTATAGTAAACCTGTATACATAAAGCATAAATCTTAAAATAATGAGATTATCTGTTTATCAATAAAATAATTTGGATAATCATCCTTGAGACATGAATAACAGAGACAGCATGAAGAGGAAATACAGCAAACTAATTAATTCATACAGTATTTTCAGAGTAATGCCTAAGCATGCATATATAAAAGGAAATAAATACCAGAAATATATTGTTTAGTAAATTTTCAACTTCTAAAGTAATCCGCCTTCTTTTTCTGGGTATGATTTCATCATCATCTAAAGGTGTAATTTCAGAATCCATCATGAAATTCTGACACGAAAATGATTAAAAAAAGTAAAAAAAAAATCGGACAAAAGCAAATTAAACAAAAGTAAATAATAAGACTACAAACTAATCATTAAAAGCTTAGTATTAACAAGATGTCATCAAGATTACAGATCAAAGATCTAAGCACAAAACATTACTAACAGCGTAGCACTTATCAATGTCAGCGAGATTAGCGCCAGTTTTACTTTAGCCTTCAGTAACGATTAGATCAAACCTTAGAGCTTAGAGTACTCTTTCATTAAATCAGAAGTGTGAATTTCAAATCGAAAAAAGGACAACAAAAACGTAAAAAAAAGGGTTATGCAAGTATTGGAAATTGTTTTCCTTCTTGACTTTTTCAATAAGGAGAGCATGGAAGGTTTAAAAAAACAAACTTCTTTTTTCTAAAGACATTATTGACCCATTTTGATAATACCATTATCGAAAGAATATTTCTCCAACGCTGACATAACGTTCAAATTCATATGGAGAAATTGATGCCCAAACTGTCATCTTTCGGACTAATTTTCCAGTTCACTGTTATTAAAAATGTCTATATCTGAGTCTTTTCCATGATAAAGAAGTTCTGAATCATCTCTTTCCGGAATATAGGAGCACTATCCTTGTAATAGGATTGATGATTCAACAATTAAGTGCCTACATAAATTAACCCCTAGGCCCTGAGTGTTAAAGCGTGAGCACTTAACACTCGGTGGGAAGGGTCGTACGTTCGATTCCCGCTAGGAGTGGTGGCTTTTCTTTAGAAAGAATGAAAGACATCAGCTCTATTCTGGCTAGAAAAGGGTGGAGACTTATAGATAACTCGTCCTAAAATTCTGAGTTAATTATAATGGACGTTAATATTTAAATTTAATAAATTAATCACTTACATTAATTACTTAAAATTGGGTTGTATAATTTTCTTCATGTACGATATTGAATGAATCATTGAAAAGTTTTGGGTTTCGATTGAAGAAATGTTTTAAAAAATCAAGCATTATTTGCTTTCGGAAAATGAAAATTGTTATTCTAAATTTTAGAGTATGATACTGAAAACAAAGGTCCTGAGCTATGTTATTGAAAACAAAGTTGTTGTGTAAGATGAATTCTCGATCATAAACTGGCATATTAAATTGTTACTAGCTTGCTCAGAAATATTATAAATAAACTTCAGAACTACTGCCTGAACAAAAGAACTTTTAAATGAAAACTAAACTTCTTGGTAATACCCCTGATCAAAACATCACTTCATTTCTTGACCAAAGTTCGTTCAAGGGTCAATTGAACTGTTAAGAGAATTGCGTATTCTAATTTACACATCAAAATTGGTGGCTTGTGCCAGTTCATGTTTTATTCCACATTCCACGTGCAATTGTCAGTGTACTCTGCGATACTGAATCCCACTGGTCTGTATAAATAACAGAAAACGGCATATCGAAGCGGAACATTCTATTTCGCAACGGACTGATTAGAGATACCTATTAGTATTTTGTATTCACAACCTAACTGTTTTTGTTTGAATTCCCTTAAAGGACTCAACCTTTGTTATTCACAATGATATAACAAATGTACTTATAAAAATAGAGATAGCAAAGAAAGTTGGTGTTGGTATCTGCCTCTATTCAGTCCCCCATAAATAAGTTTTTCCATCACTTGATAGAGTGCGCATAGATTGTAATTAGTTACCTATCTATATTGCTATTAGTGATTGTACCTCGTCCTTGTACTCAACGTCTTATCTTCCAGGAATTACTTTACATTTGTTTTGTTCATTTCTCCCTGACTGTTACTCCATAGGTGTTGCATTTAAAGGTCTTTGTTAGAATTATTTATTTCTATAAGTCATCGATGAAGTGTGCATATTGTGAATCATATTGCTGGACTTGGTCAAGAAATGCTTTTTTGCCCCACATGTAGTAGCATTTTAACTGTTGAAGAATATCTGGGCCACTTGAGGTATAAATGTAGAGTTTGTCCCTATAATTTCAATATATCAAGAAGAATTACCATAAAGTCTTATCCGAAGTTGAAGGTACTCTAAAGTTTCCATTTTGCTCATTTTGATGTAACTTCTAAACTTTCTTGTTTATTTTTATTTTTATTTTAGGAAATAGATGATGTTCTAGGGGGTTCTGCTGCATGGGAAAATGTGGATGCAACAGATGAAAGATGCCCTACTTGTTCTCATCCAAGAGCATATTTCATGCAAATTCAGACACGATCTGCTGATGAACCTATGACTACATTTTATAAATGCTGCAATCAGGCCTGTGGGCATAGGTGGCGTGAATGAAGTAGTGACTCAAATGTTACAAAAATTAAATCTAAGATTTGGTCAAAAAGTGTCAAGGTTATTGAGGTATGCATCAACAAATATTCAGTATGATATGACGAATGTTTTCGAGGTCTCCAATAAAAGTGTAACCACAGCAGTGCAGCTCCTGGAGAAAGGTGAAGTCATTGCAGTTCCAACCGACACTATCTATGGGCTTGCTGCCGATTCCAGAAATTGTGATGCCATTCAACACTTATATAACATTAAAGGTAGACATTTCGAGAAGCCAATTGCCATTTGTGTGGGGAATGTGAAAGATATATCCATTTGGGGGAATATTGCGTATCTCCCAGAGGGCTTGTTAGAACATTTATTACCCGGACCAGTGACTGTGATCCTGCAAAGGACAAACGCAACGAGCCTAAAATTAAACCCAGGAGTCGACAAGGTGGGAATACGAGTTCCTGACAGTAGCTTTGTCAGAGATATTGCTGCGAAATTCGGTTTTGCCATTGCTTTGACGAGTGCAAATGTTAGTAATTCCCATAGTACATTGAATCCTAGTGAATTCAAAAATCTTTGGCCCAGGCTTGGAGCAGTGTTTGATGGTGGTACATTAAGTTCCTCTGAATCTTCTAGGGCTGGTTCAACAATTGTCGACCTCACTGAGGTTGGCTTTTACAAAATAGTGCGTGACGGTTGTGCTTTAGGTAATACATTGTCTATATTAAATGCATTTTCCTTGAAAGAATCAAGATGAAGTCTCTATTTCGAGGATTTGAAATGAAGAAGAATGAAGCTGCCATTGTAAAGGATAGCCTCACTTCCGAATTAATGAATTGCGTCAAAAATGTTCAGATTGAGATTGCTCAGAAAAGTGGCCCTCTTAGTCAACCAGTAGAGAACTCTCTCTGTACTATTCTTGAAGCAGTATTTATGCATGGTCTTAAAGAGACACTGGCAGATAGAATGTCGTCTGTCCTCGGTGATCCTGACCAGCGTCCTTCTCCAGAGTTTTGGAGCCTTCTTATGATTTTCTCTCATAGTGAAGTAATAAAGCAGGTAAACTCCATGGAAATATCTCTTCTTTTAAACGTACTATTAATTTAATTTGGTTTCCTCATTTATTTTTTCTCTTTGGAGCTAGATAATAGATGAAAGGTATAATTTATATCAAAAGTCCAATGAAATATTTATTATAGTAATAACAGTGATAATCAAATGTTTATTAACAAATAGCAATGATTATTATTAACTCCAAGAGGAGGCCTGGAAGCCGTGAGTTTTAAGGCGTGAGCACTTAACACTCTGTGCCAAGGATCCTGGGTTCGATTCCCACTGTGGGGTGGTGGCTTTTCTTTAGAAAAAAAGAAGAGGCATCAGCCCTATCCTGGCCAGAAAAGGGTGGCAACCTATAGATAACCCATCCTCAAATTCTAAGTTAATAATAATGGACGTTAAAATTTAAATTAAATTGAAATTTAAATTAACTCCAAGTGTTGGAAATCATTCCTAGAAACATAAATTTATATAATTTTCATATTTTTTCTTTTTAAGCAATTATATTTTGACCATAAACATTTACATTGTATCAGAAAAGTTCCAATGAAACATTTTAAAAAGAATTAGTGATGAATCATTCATTAGTAAGGATGGCCAATTGTTCACTGCCATTTATTTTAAATATTTTATCTGTTATTTTCTAAGTTTATAATTGAGATAAGTAACAGATCTATAAATACAATTAACTTATTATAAAAGAACAATTTGGTGTTAAATTATTAGAATGATTTCTAGAAAATCAATATAAACATAACAAACAAAAAGAAGAAAAAAAGGTTATTTTATTGAAGTGTATATAAGTAATTAATTTTAACTGAGAAATAAGATACTACATACCAATGAAAATGCCGGGAGGCAGAGCAAGAAGATTATTTCTTTGTTAAAATTAATTAATATTAGCACCTATTTACTTATATACACTTCAATAAAATAACCTTTTTTTCTTCTTTTTGTTTGTTATGTTTCTATTGATTTTCTAGAACTCATTCTAATAATTTAACACCAAATTGTTCTTTTATAATAAGTTAATTGTATTTATAGATCTGTTACTTAACTCAATTATAAACTTTTTTCTGTATTAATTTCTGTTTTTTCTTGTCATTTTAGCTGACGAAGGCTACCAATGAGTAGCCGAAACGTCCTAAATATAGATTTTTTTAACAAAAATCGTATTGAGGTTTCTTTAGCCGAATCCCAACTATTCCATCTTTACTTATCACCTCGACGGCTAACTATCTAATCTTCATTATTTATATATATATAAATTGCATATCATATTCACTGCCTTTTATAATTTGATGAAGTATAATTGAAAAAGCTCGATAATTATATTGACTATTAATTAAATAGTGGCAGTTATTAAAGAAAAACTTGAGAATTGATTTTAATGTTAATCCAGAGTTACTACATGCTTATTAAGTATTGTCTGTATTTTTTTCTAGATAACCAAGCTATCATTGATAACTAATGACATTGGAAGGTCTAGGGCTTGGATTCGTTTATCACTAAATGATGGAATGTTGACTAGTTACCTTACAATGATCAGGGAAGACAATAGAGCTCTCGCTCCATATTTCAACAAATACGCTTTCCTAAGGGACCTCGAAGTTCTCAGTACTGCTATAGGTATTCTACAGGGCCTAAACCAGTTCAGCTTTTCGTTGCCTCTTAATTCGAGTATACTCAATACTTGGCCGAACGCTCCGTTACTCTTGGCTGGGCTTTGGACTCCGCCGATGAAAAATATACCTGTCATATATGGAATGGACATTGTGAAAGGGATCGTCGACAATTTAGAAGTGGAGAGTCCTGTTCCAATACCCATACCGAGCTCTTCTCAAGCTCTTCACAAGGAAGAGGAAGAAGCTTTGAAAATTATTCTAAATACTCCGATCGAAGGCAGCCCTATGCTGAACCGAATGTACATGGACGATTCAAGCGGCGGAAATAAAAGTGATATTTCCGATTTATCTTTTGATTCCAAGCCATCAGAGCAGTTGGCAGCATTGGACGCCAAAGAAAAAATGGAAGACGTCATTAATAAAGAAGTGGAAAATGCTGATCAATCTTTGGTTCAAGAACCGATTGTGAAAGTCGATGAGGAGAAAAACACAACCCTTGAGAGTTATCATAAAATTCTTGATAGCTACAATGATACAAGGATTAGTGATGATACTAAGAAGCCTGATCTTGAGGATATTATAATGAAATTTGGGCCTTCTGAAAATAAAATGAAGTCAAAATCGCCAACTTCTCCAAAATCATCTGCTTCTGAGAAGGTAATTCTTAACCCTGATAGTTTTTTCCTTTCTTTTTGTAAATTATTATTAACATAGAATTTCTAAAACTTCATTAAACTTAATTGTTGGGAGAGAAAACTAAATTCATTTATGTTATGTTGTCCATTTACAATAAGTTCCTAAAACACAGCTTTGTTATCACTTCATTGAAAATTCACGATTCTTGAGAAAATAGGAATGTTTTTGACAAAAGAAAAAGAAAAAAAAAAGAAGTTTTTTTTATAAGCAACGAGGTTTGGTAGATATTTTGCCCAACTATTGAAAAACGTGTATGGGGAAAAAAATGAAAATGTTAGGGTTTTATCCAGTACATTTTTTTTTAAATCTTAACTTCCACCTACACATTACAAAGGTTTTTGGAGAAGTTTTATCTACAGGTTACCACTCTTTTCTAGCCAGGAAAGGGTTGCTGCTTTTTCTTTTATGACGCCATCTCTTAAAAGTGGTGGTTATCTTGATAGTGGATGCTGATTTTGTTTCCATGATTGTTATTTTATACATTTATTTAACAAGAGGTAAATCGTATTTACCTCACATATATTACCTCGTTCTTCAATTCTGCCAATGCACCCTTTTATCTATCCAACAAAAACCTACATAAAGACCTAAATATTTCCTTCGTAAAAGATCTTGCAAAATCCTGATTCCTAATGTTTCATTTTAAATTTTCATCTCACCCAAATCCTATAGGTCAATCCCTTTCCACTCGGACCCATGCCAAACACATTCCCCGGAGGCTTAAGAGGCTTTGGCCCCGTGACCAGCTACCCTAACAGCAGTTTAACAGTGAAAATAAAATGTCAACTTAGCTTAGAAGGTGACAATAATGATTGGGTCCTTCCAAACACTTTAATTGTCATATAGTACTTAAGTGAGAACAATTAATTACTGTACTAATCTTATATTGTACAGATTTTAAATAAACATCAATTAAAAAAAATTGATTTATATTATTTATTTATGTGATTTATATTATTTATTTATGACCATACGCAACAAAAGCAATTTCCTCAGATGATCAATAATTCTTTTAAAGATAATGATTCAGGTGTTGTAAACTTAATCAGTATGACTTCTTTTCAAGAGTTTTGTGATAAAAAAGATAAAGAATATGAATGTTTTAATATTTTATACATTAAAAACCATTCTAACTTCAGCTAAATTATTGAAACATAAATATTTTTGGAATATTCTTAATATTTTTAAGAAGAAAATATTCTCAATCACATAAAACATAATGTTATTTAATTTGACCCCGATGAAACTAAACTCATATCTTTTAAACTATTTTTATTATATATCTTTTCTTTATTTTTGCAGGGGCTTGTTGCTGAAGATTTTGTTGTGATAGAAGAGCAGTCATTTGAGCGTACTGTCCCAGTAAGTAGATGCTAGAACTAACTAATCTCCTATTATCACTGATAAGATAGTAACTCCCTTCCGCATATCTATTATTTTAAATTTGAAAGGCAGATTACTGTAATCAGTTACTGTCTACAAACAATTTGTCGTTGTTCCAAGATGAAATTTAGAGTAAGACTTTATTGCATGTTATTTAAGACTATAAAGCACAGCACAACATCGTATTCTATCTTAAAAGAAAATATTATTCGTTGTTCGTGTGTTAACAACGTAAAAATTGTTATTTATTTATTACGTGCTCTGCTTCTTTGAATATTTTATGACGACCTTAATCTTCTGAAGCTTGTCAATCTAGGAAACCAGCTTGGTTAATATTGTTTTATGTGTGAATGTAATGAGTGTTCATGTTATGAGTGATGTGTACAAAGAAAAATAATACTTAAGATCAGTGGAAACAAAATGTTTTTAAGCCAACAGTGCTTAAGGTCATCAAATGATGTTGTAGGGTCGTGTTTTCTTGAGATAGATCAAGAATACACGATGAAGTAGAAATATAAACTGAAGAATTGGCTGGACATGGGTTTAAGGGGTAATACTACCTAGTAACTTTATTTTTACTAATTTATTTATTTTATTTTATTTATTTTTTTTTTTTTTGGCTAAAATGCTCTTTAACTAATCAAAAATAATATCCAAGAGCGTTTAAGTGGTATAAAAGTTTAAAAGGTGCCTTTAAACTCATTGCCCCCAATCTTCCTTCAATATATTTCAAAATGAAAAAATAATTTTTTTGTTATCTTTATTAAAAGAAATTATGAAAACTAATTAAAAAAGAAAATAAATTAACATTTTAGTACATTAAACTTTAAAGTCATTTTTCTCAAAACTATGTTTTTCAAATCACGTGATACTATAACGCCTTAAATTTTCAGCTTCTTTATGATATTTGCTAGTAAAGTACGTTGGATTTTTTCGATTCATTGAATTATAATGATTTTCGATGGATTTTTTAATAGAAAATGAAGAATTGTTCACCATTTTAAAAAAAAATTAATATTTCTTAAAAACCCTACGTACTTTATTAGATTTTACCTTCTTCATTCTAAATTTTTTTAATTTTTTGTTCTTTTTTGATGTTCATCATCAAAGAGTTTCCGTTCATCAGACACAGCACTGCCATTTTGTTCTTGAAGAATTAAAACTTTTTTTTTTTTATACTTAAACATCCCATATAAAACTTATTACATAAATAATAGAAAAATATTGATTTAATTGTCATTCATAATTTGGAGAAAATGACTGATGTTTATCACACAGAGTAGTATCAACCCTTAAGAGGTTTCATCACCTTGAGATTTATAAAAAAACTATTTTGGGGCCACCTAAATTGTTTATACTTCTAAGAATATTTAAGGTTACATTCTCAAAATTACTTTTTTCAAACTTATGTACTAAATTTGTGTTATGGTAAGTTGATATTAAAAAAAGTCCGACTCGCAGGAACTGCATCATCTTAGCGCGGTTCCTGTTCATATCCCTATTGTCATTTGAAAAGCTTAGAATAGAAACAGATAATATTTTCCTCGGCCTTTGTTCAAAGGGTTTTATGGCTTTACCTGGTCGGGTCCGCCAGACCCTAGAATCCTCTTCTACCGATACTTCATTTCATACGTTTCAATGAATTGGAAAATATCAAAATTTTTCACATATTCCTGTGTTCTTTTACTATAATAATAATTCTACAAATAAAATCAATTAAAAAATAAAATAAAAAAACCAACAGCATGAAGGCAATTGAAAATATTCAAAAGACGTCATCGAATCTCTTTCTCTTGGCAAGCTATATTTCTAACAATAAATTGTTTTTCTTATTTTGCCTAATCTGTTTTATTGTCAAATACATTATCCAACTATAAGCAATTAAAAAATAACAAGGAATAAAAACAGACAAAAAGAACCGTTCGAATAAACTAAATCAATTACTTCAAAGCTTAAGCACTTATTTCTCCGATTGACATTACCTAATCAAAAATTGTTTCAGAATCTTTTTTGTAGAGAATTTATCAAGCTTTCAAATAATTTCTATCCACTTATCACGATTTCCCAACCGTGTTCGAGATATTAATGAAATTATACGAAGTTCCCAAAACTTTTCATGCCTGTTCATAAAATATTTTATTCTAACCCTTCCTTAACTCCAAACTTAACCAAAAGTTTAACATGTTAGTTTTGATGAAATTCAAACATGCAAAAAATGTTTCAACTGAATCCCATGATTCTAAGTAACCAAACCAAAAACTTGATTTAACAACTTTTTTTGCGATTTTCTCAGAAACGGTTAAAGCTATCGCCTTAAAAATGGTTTCATTCGTTTTACTAGCCCAAGAAGCCTATAAAACGAGTACTTACAAGCATATGAACTCAAAATGTTTCATGAGATCAACCTTATAAGCAGGGTTCCTCCCTATGAAGGGAGGGAGGAACCGCGCTAAAATTAAATAAATTTGTAACTCATATTTTTCATAATATTCCCTGAAACATAAAAGTGTGGGTAGAAGTGACAGTTGTTCGAAAAAAGGACATTTTCTTATAAAAATTTTAAGTCTAAAAACTTCTGAAAATGGTACTCAAACAACTCAAAGGGTAAGACTTTAACCAGCAGCTTCTGCTCATCGGAGCACTCTTTTGTGACTTGTTTCAGCTTCATATATTCATTAGTGATTATTCATATATGTATGTATGTATATATATATATATATATATATATATATATATATATATATATATATGTATATATATATATATATGCACACATTACATTATTTTTTAAAAATATTTTGCAGGAATTCAAGTTTTTAATTGAACAGCTTGGGAAACTCATGCACGAGAAGGGTCTGATCGAACAGAATTTCACTTGCAAAGAATGCGGACAGCTTATCGGTTTCTCATTTGCCAAAGCCTGGTAAGCATTATAGATATGGATGCTTGATGGAACAGTGTCATCTCTAGTAGGTATTCAACACTCTTAGGATCAAAGTTATTTTCATTAACAATTATTAATTTGTCAAATACAGTTGGGTTTTGGCTGAGAAAATAAAACAGTTTTTTAAAAAAAGGAAAATCTGTAATTCCCAGTTTGAATCCCAACTGTATCTCTTATTTTATTCTGCTGAGATGACTAACTATTGTCATTACTGTCATTAATTTTCAATATACAAAATAACTGGGGTAGGCAGGTGCTTCTGAGTTTTAAATAAAGGGCTAAAAGAGTTAATCTTCCAGTGACGTTCTTGGTTCAAGAATTTGTTTTCAAGATCGTCCCTTGATCTATTCTCCTCGTTTCGACTCCAGACATAATATTCTAATCTAAGTGCCACAGCACAATGTAAGTACGTCTTCACATTTTTCAACCAATTGTGGTTATTTCTTTTTGGCAGGTAAACCTGTGCTTTTTTTTTTTTTTTTTTTGTCTTTTTTTTTTAGTTTTACTTTATGTTTTTTTTGTCTTTTTAATTTTATGATTAAAATTTCGGAGGCCCAGTGGCCTTTAGTGTTGAGGCGTGAGCACTTAACACTCCGTGCCTACGGTCATGGGTTCGATTCCCACTATGGGGTGGTGGATTTTCTTTAGAAAAAAATAAAATGCATCAGCTTTATCCTGGCTAGAAAGCGGTGGTAACCTATAGATAAGATAAGATTGGCTATATATTTTCATGATGAGATTGGCCCAGTGGTAAAGCTCATGACACATTTTCTAGAGGAGCTGAGTTCATAACTTGGGCTCGCACTGAAGATTTTGTGTCGTTCAACAGTTTGAATTGGGGCCTAAACCATCCCTAGGCCCACCCAGCATTTAATTATGTTTAAAAAGTACCTGACATCCTGAGCTTAGTACTGACCACACTATCTCTCTAGTGTATTTCTGAGAATCAGGTACCCGTCTGGCCCCTTGTCCACTGCTCATGGGACTGATATTTTATTCAAATTGTTAATTTCACTATTTTTTCAGTGTCTGCTACTTGACGGGTTGCTACTACTGCCAGCAATGCTTCAAGCCTTCTGAATGTGTTCTTCCATCAAAAATTCTACACAATTGGGACTTCTCTCCTTACCCGGTAAGTGGAAAAGCTGGAGACTTTTTGAAGGATGTGCAGGAGTTCCCGTTGTTTGATGTTCGAAGGATCAATCCTCGTCTCTACTTATACTTTCCTGAGATGCTCAGCCTTCAGGTACTTTTCTATTTAGTTGCACAAGTAGTTTTATCTTCTTCTCACTGCTCTCTAAACCCCTCCTTCTTACCCTTTTTAATCATTGAAAATAATTAAAGCCTCTCAAGAGGAATTGGTAACCTAAAATTAATCTTTCTCAGCTCTGACAATAAATAAATAATTTTATATTTTTTTTAAATGTTCACTTGTAGAAACTACGACTTCAGTTGAACTTAACTAGGATTTATCTTTACACATGCCATGACAATGTGAGAGAGCGCCTGAAGAGGTTACTTTGGCCTAGAGAATATCTCTTTGAACATATCCATCTCTATGCCATTGTAGTGAGTATTAATTCATTACGACATAGTATATTTTATGATATTTATACATGTGCCTCCTCAATTAAGTCCTTCATTCTCTCTAAATAAATTTTTGAAAGATTTTGAATAATTTATATATAATTAACACTTTTTTTTACGGTGCAACCTACTGTATTGCTATTAGGCCTATAACACTCTAAATGAAGTTCATAATAGAGAAATTAAACAAAGAGAAGGAATTGAAGGGCGTGCAGCAATAAGGTGGCAGGTCCTTCTTTTAAGTTTTTGGCAAATTGAAAAAAACGTTTAAATTTAGTCTCTTGATATTTTTTTCCATTTTCTTTTTCTAGTATGATGAATCAATCCTGTAACAGGGCACAAGGACCCAGAAGAGCAGATACTGGTAGGTATCTGATTCTTGGCCATACGGGGCACACTGAGGATATAGTGTAGTGAGTGCTATGCTCCAGCTGCCTGATTTTCCTCTTTACATGTCCCGATTAAAAGCCGGGGGGAACCAAAGGATCGGTCTGGTACCCCATCTCTGACCCTTGAAGATAAAATCTTCCAGTGTGTGCTCGAGTATCAAACTCAAGTTCTTGACAACATGAGTGGAGTGGAGGGCTGCACCTCTTAGCAAATATATGATTGGCGTAAAATTAATTGAGAATTCTTCAACACATTCTAGCATCAAAGTTTCCAAAAATCTGTCTGATTGGAATTTGTCGTAAAAAGAAGCGCTAAATTGTCTTTCTATTAACTAGGAGATGCCAGGGCCAGAAAATATATGGCTTTCAGTATTCTCTCTATGTGCCAGGGCTGTAGCAGGTTCACATACTTAAAACGTAAAATGTTTCTCATGACCCTGACTAGAAATTTTCCCTTTTTAATGCTTTACATGAGACTTATATGGAGCTAATAAATACATTTTATTTTGTAGTTATGAATTCTTATATGATTTCTTTTTGTTGACCTTTTACTTAACTCCAATGTTCAAATTACTTGCCCCCTTTAAATAATTTTCTTTCCAACAGGATTTGCTGGATATTCCAAGCGGAAAACTTGCAGATGTTCTCAAAAGAGCTATTAAATTGTCCATTGATCACGTGTTGGCCTGTCCACTCTGTTCGCAGAAAGGCTATATCTGTGAAGTCTGTAATGCTGACAAGGTTATATATCCATTTGACATTGAGACTACCTACAGAGTAAGTACAATATTTATAATACAAAGGGGTGATATAAAAGAGACTCATATGTCCTTACTTCTTTTAGTTTAATTTATTGGCTGTTCCTTGCTTCTCCTTTCATAAAAGGGGGACACTTTTTCATCCACAGTTAATTGATTTTTTATTGTGTTGGTGTTTGTGGCGCATCACCACAATAAAAAAAAAATGTATAATCACTATTGTACAATTATGTATATATTTATGATAGAAGAATTAATGGAATGATTGATAGCTGCCACAAGAAAAAGTAACTTCCACGAGAAAAAGAAAAGAAAGAGGTGACAGCTCTTTCATTCATTTTCCCATCTATCCTTGTTCTCCTAGATTTTTTCATGGCTTCGATATTGGCCATGGAATCCTTCTTAACAAACTTCAATCTCTTTACTTGTCCAACAATGTCATCAGCCGGTTCAAATCCTTTCTATCCAACTGATCCCAGTGCGTGGTCATCTCTGGCAGCAATCCCTCTGGCCACCTTCCTTTTTACTGTTGTGTGCTCCAGGACTCCTCCTTGTCTCCAACTTTAATTTCTCTATATCTTAATGATCTTCCTACCAGTCTATTCCAAGTTCTATCTACCTCTCACATGAGACCTCTTTACTATGAGGCGCTGTGGACAAGCTGCTGGATTCATACCAGTACCTCAAAAAGTCCACTGAAGCTCTTAACATTAAGTTACCAATTAACTAAAATAGTGTTACAATAGTCATCATACCATTAAATTCAAATGTACATTATCAGACTGAAAAAATGACATTAAAATAAGTCTAGGATCACGATAATCTGGCCCTACAGTCTGGCTCTTGTTAGAAATTAAATCTTGTTTCCTGTCTTCTTATTGTTTAACAATTGTATTATTCATTTAATATACTTTCTAAAAGAAATGAATTAGTGAAAGAATGATGTCAATATTATTTTCCAAACTCGAGATATAAAATAATGAATTTTCAACCTGTTTTAGTTTATTTCTTAGCTCCTTATTAGACACATGTTGACTATTTTTTGATACAGAACCACCAGAAAAAAACCGGCGTATTTTCATGTTTGACAATTTAAAAATGTATGTTGTTGCAAAAATATTTCCAAAATAATGTTCATCTGTAGACATTTTCGACTTCTTTTTTCCCCTTTTATAATTAGTTCCTAATTTTTATATATGCTTTATTTTTCAATGTGTTATAGAGTTTTAGTCATTTTTTTCTATATATTTTCAACTTTTGTTCCTTTGATTTATAATAACAAACACGACGCTAATGGCCCAGAAGTTGGTGCACCATAAAAAAAAAATAACAGAGTTCCTACATAAATTTTATGATTTTCTTTTCAATATTTTATTGTGTTTTAGATATTTTTTTTCTAAATATTTTGAATTTTTTATTACATATTTCATTGTAGACAGTTAAATATATAAGTACATATTTTGAATTTTATTTTACATGAACATCCGTTCCCTACTCATTACTGTCAATTTGTTAAATATAGAATATTTATGTGATTGCTCCTTTATATTTTACTCCACAGTGCCCTGGTTGCCGGTCTGTTTATCATCTCAATTGCAGGAAAGAAGTTTGTCCCAAATGTGAAAGGATAAAGAAGCGGAAAGCATGTGTAGCAACTTGAGCCTATAATTATTAATTATGTACTGTAGATTACTTTATTTACAATGGAGCTACCAACGTTATTGTGTATATATATGTGTAAGAAATTATGATTGTGTTAATAAAAGCTGTCCAAAGTGCCTAATCGTAATTTTTCTACAATGTGATATTGATTACATTTTGTTTCTTGTAAATATTGTTAACTTGGTCTATGAAAATAATTAATTTGATAAAAATCCTTGATAGTTTTTATTTTTCAAATTTCTATCTTATTACTTAGTTATTTATTTTACTTCTCAAAGAAGTTTCATTTTATTAGTAGAAAATTAATTCTAACATTGTACCATGTATTGTAATCTTATGAGACGATCTAAATGTCTTTCAGAAGCAATACTCAAAGACAAAGAAAATAAACTAACGAATATTTTCTTTTACTAACTTTGAAACAAGTTATTATTAATTAGTTGATTGTTATTTAAATAATAATAACAATAAAGTTTGAATTTTTTATTATTTTTATTTCAATCCTTTTCTATATCTCAAAAGTTTTTATTTTTAATATTTTATTTTCACCAAAGAAATCATAAAACAATAACACAGTGGACTTTGTGTAAACAAAAAAACAACAGATATTTGGGTTCAATAAGCCTCAGATTCTCATGCGGGAGATGGTGGGTTCGAATCCCACCGGCAGCAGGAATTTTCTCATCTTATGGCTCATTGAGAAAATTCCCCGCTGGACTATGGATGTCAGCACTAGTGGCCCATATATATATATATATATATATATATATATATATATATATATATATATATATATATATATATATATATATATATATATATATAGGGGAAGGTGTTGTACCTCTGACCATCTTGTACCTTTGAGCACCGAGGCTCTCGCGGCACGTAGCAACATTTTATAAATTTTGGTGTAATTAGTGTTTAGCTCCTTCACTAGAGCTTGTGTAACCTACTTTGGATTATTCAAGCCAAAGAGGATTCTTGCAAAAAATACTTATCCATTTCTATCATAAAAATGTAAGTTATTTATTGATGACGTTTTGCCTCATAATATTTTTTGTATTAAGTCTTTTTAGATGGAACTCATTTGACAAAGTAGCTATTACAATAAGAAACATGGTGTAGCTTCTGAAATTGATTTATCTTAACCATAAAATGTTTAGCATGCATTTTAATTTACACTACCAGGGTGTTGTACCTCTGACCACGACTAGTTGTTGTTCCTTTGACCAGGTCAAAGGTACAACACACCTGAGTAATTTTTACATAATTCAACTTTTATCTTCTGCTACAACTTAAAAAAAAAAAAAAAAAAAAAATTAATATTGGTTTCTTCAATTGTTGAAAGAATTTAAAAAAATATAAATTAAATAAGTTCAAACTGACTTTATTAATCCTCAGTGTAGCAGCTCGAACCTATCGCCCCTTATCGTTACACCTGAAGTTGTAAGGCTTCATCGAAAAGCGGAGGCAAGGAAAATGTCAAATAGGGGCCGGCCTAAAGGGAAATCGTATCCTGACAGATATTCCCGAAAAGCTAATTATTGAAGGTGAAAAAAAATAACGAAAGCACCATCCTAAACGTAAGACACCACATACAAATAAACCCCTTCCTAAAAAAGTGCCAAATAAAAAGAAAATTATTCTAATGACAGTTCAGATTCTGATACTGACACGGAAATTTCTTCAGGAGAAAGTGACGTTGATCTGTCTGACAAATGTCGTGAGTTAACTCGATAACCAGCAACAATTTGAAAAATATGATTTGGAAAAAGAAAATTTTATACTTGTTAAAAATAAAAGTAAAAAGACTAATACATATTTAGTCCCAGAGATCTGTGGTATTAAATGTCCAATGTTTAAGATCCAATATTTGAAAAAACAAACTTTAAGTGACAAGTTTATGACAGAAGATGAAAATTTGTTTGATATTGATGTTGAAGACATTGTGGCTTAACTTCCATACCCTAATATTGCTAGTGGATCTGCTAGACAGTTAAAATGTTTATCGATTTGACTGGATTTTTCAGCATATTAAGCATAACAGTATCAATAATAGCTTTTTATTATGGTTACATCCATGTCCTATATTTATTAAACTTACAATTAATTATAATATTACTCAATACAATTTTTTTTTGCACTGCCGTGTTGTTTTTACGTGGTCAGAGGTACAACACCCCATGGTCAAAGGTACAACTACATGTTGTACCTTTGATCACTGTACGATTATGTTTTTAAAAATTAACCCTTTAACGGGCACATTTCGCTAGCTATGTTGGATTTTTTAAAATTTATATTTGGGAGTCTGGGGGGCATCCATTTACTAAATATGAACCCAGGATGTTAAAAAAAAAAATTGTACCCATAAATAGGGGGTTGGCCGCTAGTGCGGCCCTTGCTCATTCCAGGCATCGGGAATCCCCAATAAGCAATGCCCGCGATACGTCGTGAAGCCGATTCCAAGTCGCAAAGATCCCGAAAATGAAAATGGTTCATTCGATGGCATTACCCTAAGATTGGCAGGCTTTAAAAAAAAAAAAAAATATTATAATAGTATAATGCTAGCCCACAATATCATTTAAGACAGAATTGAGAAAAACATTTCATTAGGAATGCCAAAAAAAGTATTTTTTCCTTCCAGTCTCACAAGAGTAAGGTACTTATGAGACGAATCAATGAATAACATGTAAGCGATATACTCATTTCAATTAAAATAAATTAATTCCTAATCTAGAATGTATAAAAGAATTATTACATACTTTGAAACGATTTCCGGATAAGATGAGTGATCCAGAGAGCCAATAATGCACGGCCAACACTGACACAAGACGAGTGCGGGAATGGGCAAGGACCACTTTAGT
This sequence comes from Gonocerus acuteangulatus, assembly GCA_946811695.1. Taxonomy (NCBI): domain Eukaryota; kingdom Metazoa; phylum Arthropoda; class Insecta; order Hemiptera; family Coreidae; genus Gonocerus; species Gonocerus acuteangulatus. The sequence goes on along the minus strand of OX328124.1, from coordinate 113,902,099 downwards.
GGCCAACTTCGTCATATCTCGGCTCCTCGGGCCGAAGACCTCCAAATACTATATTTGGCATACCCCGGCATCTAGCAGGAAGCATTGGAACTAATTCCGCCTCACTCGCGTCATTTTTTAATTTCAGCGAGCAGAGGCGGCCCTTGCCCGTTAAGGGGTTAATAAAAAATATTAAATGTAAAGTTAGAACCTTGAAAAAATTAAATATGATAAACAATAGAATACTAATTACAATGAAATAAAAAAAAAATAATTTAGCATTAATATTCAAGCTAAAAAAAATTCAATTGTGCAAAGTGGTCAAAGGTACAACATTCCCCTATGTATATATAGGGGCAATTTTGCACTGTTAAACTTAATATCTACCTAATAATACTTTGTTAATCTCAGTGACAATAGTTAATGTATCAAATGTCAGCTCATCTAACAAACAAAACCTTAGCTCTTCATTGGTATCACATTGATGAAAAGTTTGGGGAGTCAATGTTGTCAGGATTTTCTTTTGTATAATTTATACATAAATCCTAATAACAAATAAAAAATACAAGGAAAATAAAAAAATGCATTAATCTTTGGTTTGATACAGCTGACAAAGCTAAGCGTCAAAAGATAAAACAATGGTAAACACTTTTAATAACTTAATTTTTAATTAACAAATACAAAAACTATTATATTTACAAAAATCACTTAGTATATATTACTTTAATTTAATAATTCTTATCAATATAAACATTTACAAGTTGTTCTTATTCAAGTGTTAATTTTAGTACAACTTTGTCTTCTGAATCGAACCCTTCTTTTAGAGAAAATTCTCTCTTGATATATGCAAAAAGAAGATCAGTTATTAGAAATATCTGAAACACAATACGCAATGAAATCATTAATATTAATTATATTAATCTTTGTATAATATAAAGTCAAACAATTAATTCTTAACATTCTTTTTCTGCAGGTTAGAACAACAATTTTTTTATGTTTTCGCTAGAGTCAAGCTCATTTCTCAAAATATTTTTTATTATTTTTTATCAATTAAAAATCATTCTTTGGGCCAATGGGCTCACAATTCTCCAAAGGTAATTAAATAATGTAAAAGACAAATTACCCTATTAAAGAAAATACTGATACAGAATAATTATAATATTGTACAGCAAAATTATTTTATAACACAGATTTTTAGAAAAGGGTTATAAATTATTAAAATTATAGCTAGTGTTACTTAAAACATAAGAACTTGTTTACCTGAGCTGTGGCAAATGCTAGTGTAACGCCAAAATAAAAGTTTGCATTAGCAGAGCGAGAATAAATCCACAAATACCAAACGGTGGGCCCAAGAACAGATGTGACAACCAGAGAGCAAAAAATAATAAAACCTTGCTGCATTCCTGGAAAATCGAACAGTTATAAATAAAGATGAATCAATCAATTAAATGGATTGACAATCTGATTATAAGATAGATACAAACAAAAATGACAAAACACAAACATGATTATTAAAGTCTGACTCGTTTACAAGTGTCACATTTTCTTCCCTTGTTTTACTAAAACACTCATTCTACTGTTATAAGCAGTTGAAATCAGAAGCCAACATACACACACACACAAAAAAAAAACGTTCAAAAGAACAAAACCGACAGTTTTAGGCACTTATATCTCGTTTTGACATCATCCCATCCAAAATTACTCCAGAACCTCTTTTTTCGAGAATTTAGTAAGCTTATGAAGGGTCACCCTCCACTTACCATGATTTCCTAACCATTTTTGAAATGTTCTAGAAAATATACGAAGATCCCAAAACTTTTCATGCCTATTAACACATTTTTTTTTCTAGTACTTCCCTAAGTCCAAACACAACCAAAATTTAAATATCTTGTTTAGATGAATATCAAACCTCTGGAACAATTTTCAACTGAATCAATCGTTTCTGAATACCCAAACTAAAATTAGTTTAATAAACTATTTTTATCCACTTTTTTCAAAAACGATTGCAGATATCGCCTTGAAAATTATTTCATTCATTTTTCTCCATCACAGAAGCTATAAAAAGTGTACCTAGAATACTACTAACAAAAATCCGTAAGTTTTTTTTCGGCCGTAAAACCGTTCTCCAGTAGGCGTATTTTGCTGGTTAATCCTAGACAGAGTTGGGCGTAATCATAATTATGATTACGATTACGATTATAATTATAGACTCACAAGATATAATTACAATTACGATTATAATCACAGACTCAGGAGATATGATTACGATTACGATTATAATCGTAATTACAGCTGTGATTACGATTACACTTGTAATCACACCTGAGGTTATAATTACAATCGTAATCACAACATTTTTCTGTAATTACAGCTGTAATCACAAATTTCTTCTGTAATTACAAATGTAATCACAGAAACAGCTGTGATTACATTTGTAATTACAACTAATTTTTCTGCAACTACAGCTGTAATCACATTTTTTTCTATGATTACGGCTGTAATCACAGCTGTTTCTGTGATTACGAACGTAATCATAAATGTTTTCTGTAATTACGACTGTAATCACAAATTTTCTGTGATTACGAACGTAATCGGACCTTTTTTTCTGTGTTTTCCGCACTAATAACAACTTTGCTCTTGTGAATATAATTTCAAGCATTCTTTTTTCCCATTTTGATTGGATATACTCACAATATTTCCTGTGATTAGAGTTCTGATTACACTTTTCCTCCGATTTCACCGATGTGATTTCGGGCCAATTGTCAACGCGTTGGAAACTAGCTTACCACCTTAAGTTGAGTACATCTTCTGATTTGACAAAAATCCTTTTTTCAAGTTCAAAATTCCTCGTGTCATTTTGAAAATTTTTAATAGAACCTTTGTGGTCTCAAAAGAGGATATTTCTCATTTCCATGTGAACATTTGGTTTGCCTTATAAGGTTGACGCCATAAGCTTGTTTTCTCCCTTTTGAGAAAGGGAGAAAACAAGCTAATTTAGGCACTTCATTAGTTAACAATTTTCATCAAGTACCTAATATAAGAAAAAAACAAAACTTCATCTTAATTAATCTGCTATACTTCTTTTCTTCTCCTAAAATTACAATCTAACAAATAGTTTTTTCATCTAATTATGATAAATGTTTTCCAGCTACCTTGTTTTTAATCAGGGTTAGGCTAAAATTTGGCTTAAAACTAATACCTCAGCGCAAATTTAGCAATACTGAATAAACCCATTCATAAAAATTCGCGCTTAGCAACTGCAAGGCGCTAAGCGCATATTTATTTATAAAATATTTAAAAATCGTTGTAGTTAATAGCTAATTAGCTTTAGCTATAGTTACATTTTGTCAGCTTAAAGTTTACTTCCGGTTTACTCTGACCCTCTTTCAGCAGGCAAAAGTCAACTTCCGTCCAGCTCTGAGCAACTTCCAGAGACATTTTAACTCACTCCTTTTTCTCTTTCTCTTCACACTAAATAAGCCTCTCATGATCTCTTCATGATGAATTATAGATCGATCTAGGCTTACGTTTGGATCATAACTGTTTTCTAGATGGATCTGGACTACATTTTAGAACTTCCGGTTTCTCAATATGACTTCTGGGTCGCTATAGCCACCTCTGACAAATTCTGGTTCCATTTAAGAGACTTCCGGTTCACTTCCGAGTTACATCTGATTTCTCAAATTGGTTTCTAGGTAAGAATATTCAGCCTTTGATCGTTTCTGGGTGGATCTGGGTGCTTATGGCCACTTCCGGTCAACTTACTTCCGGCTTCACAAATTGACTTCAGTGTAACCATATTCATTTTTGTGCGTTATTCTGAAGCACTTCCGGTTTATTATGAGAGCGCGGAAGGCTCTTAGGTACTTTCGGAAACGACCCAGGGATGAATATAGGGACCCAGAACTAACTGAGAGAGACAGAAAGTAAGCTGATGAGAACCGCTAGTACCTAAATGTGGCTCGGTTCCACCCGGTAACTTTAGAGTGAGTAAGTTTGAGAGACCGGAAGTAACCTAGAATAAGAAGGGGTGGACGATCTATGTCCGTGAGTGACCAGAGCGATATACATGATCGGAAATTATCTAGATTGAAGCGGAAGTGGAAGGGGAGTGAGCTAGAATGCTCCTGGAAGAATGCTCAGAGCAGACCGGAAGTGAACATTGAGATGACAAATTTTGGCGCTGAGTTTATTCGGTAGCACCCTCGTATCGGCGTTTCACGGTCGCTAATTTTTGCCTAACACTAGTTTTTATTTACAAACCTCATAATTAGGTGATAAAACTGTTTGATACATTTAATTGTTGGAGAATGAAATTATATTCACAAGAGCAAAATTGTCATTAGTGCGGAAAACACAGAAAAAAAAGGTCCGATTACGTTCGTAATCACAGAAAATTTGTGATTACAGTCGTAATTACAGAAAACATTTATGATTACGTTCGTAATCACAGAAACAGCTGTGATTACAGCCGTAATCATAGAAAAAAATGTGATTACAGCTGTAATTGCAGAAAAATTAGTTGTAATTACAAATGTAATCACAGCTGTTTCTGTGATTACATTTGTAATTACAGAAGAAATTTGTGATTACAGCTGTAATTACAGAAAAATGTTGTGATTACGATTGTAATTATAACCTCAGGTGTGATTACAAGTGTAATCGTAATCACAGCTGTAATTACGATTATAATCGTAATCGTAATCATATCTCTTGAGTCTGTGATTATAATCGTAATTGTAATTATATCTCGTGAGTCTATAATTATAATCGTAATCGTAATTATAATTATGATTACGCCCAACTCTGATCCTAGAACGCCAATGTTCGTCAAAATGACGAACAACTCTATGATTTTCCGCCCCTCCCCTCCCCGTCTTCTATTCTCAATTGTAACTGGGGTTGAGACAATGGTTCTATATTATGACCCACTCAGCAAAAGAGAGTCTATGGAATGGAGAAGACCAGGAGAAGCGCCTCCTTTAAAGGCAAAAGTCACGCAGTCAACAAAAAAGGTAAAGGCCACAATTTTTTGGGACTGTAAAGGAATACTACTGATAGATTTTAAAGAAAGGAATACCACAATGAATGGTGAGTATTATGCAGCCCTACTTCACCGGTTACGAGACGCCATTAAAGAGAAGCGGCGAGGGAAGTTAAGCAAAGGTGTCCGCCTCCTTCACGACAATGCCTCTGTCCACACAGCATTGATTTCCAAGGCCGCTGTGAAGGACTGTGGATTCCAAGAAATCTCTCATCCACCCTACAGCCCAGACTTCGCCCCTATTAATTTCTATCTTTTCTCAAAGTTAAAATCTGACCTTCGTGGAAGGCGATTTAACACCGACAAAGAGCTCCAAGCAGCAGTGGAAGAACATTTTTTTAACAAAGAAGAAAATTATTTTTTTCATGGTATAGAAATGTTACCAAAGCGTTGTATTAAGTGTGTTGAACTTAGAGGAGAATATATTGAAAAACAGTAAAACCAGTTTTTTTCTTTCACCTTTCCTTCTATCCCAGGCCGGAAACTTATGGACCTTACTACGTATATGCAAATTTGAACCAACGTTATTTTCTTAATCTGTGGGTTCTGAAACAATTTTCTAGTTGGCACTTCTGGATTGCCTCATGAGGTCAACCTCATAAGAGGGTTTCCTTCCTATGGAGGGAGGGAGGAAATGCGCTAAAAATAAAAAGCTCTGTTTTGGTCTGTTTCTCTCTTTACTCTAGAAGATGATTGGATAGATTTAAATCACAGCCCCAAGAATATCACTCAACACACTACTTTCAATCAATTCTAAAGCCCTTCTTGAATGATTGTGATGAAAAATATTAATATAAGTTATATTTTAGTCTCCTATTATTTTATATCTATATTCAAAAGATAATCAAATTTTCTGAATGAGTAATTGCTAGAAAGCACACTTACGGTTGTATAAATGCTTCCACATGGGGAGAAGGGACAGATAGAAGCCAACATCTCCCAAGGATGGATAAGATTTAAAAACTGCAATTAGTGCGATGAGGCTTGTTGCTAGGAGAAGTGGATTTTTATGAAATCGTAGGCTGAGTGGAGTCAGATACAAAAGAGTAGCATTCAACTGGAAAGAGTATATGAAGAGCAAACGAAAATGCTCAAACATCTCTGTGAAGAAATACCAGAAGAGGCCAATGTTGGGACGCAGATCAGTTACTGTTAATCTGAAACATAAATACATCTTAAATTGTACATTATATGCAGGGTTCGCAAGCCCAAAAAAAAAACAGTCGGGTTTTTCAGACACTTGGAAAAACCCAAAGGGGTTTTTTTTTTTTAAATAAAAAGTTACTGTACATTCATAACTTTTACTACAGATGATGAAAAATTATTATAATAATATTAATTAGTTAAGATAATAATAATTGCATTACTTGGACTGAAGTTTCTTGAAATATTCCTCGTAGAACAGTTTGATAATTTCATAAATACATTTTTAGGCTAAACATTAAATATTTAGAGCATTTTTTTAAAATTTAAAGTCATTTGAGTGTATTTGTATACATGCATATTAAAACTTTGAATGTTAAAATATCTCATTAAAAAACTTTTATATATATATATATATATATATATATATATATATATATATATATATATATATATATATATATATGTTTATACATGTGTATATATTGTAACATGAACACACGTGTATATATACACACACACACGTGTTCATGTTACAATTAAAATAATAATTAATAGCAAATTTATAATCTGTTTAGTATTATTGAGAATAAGTCACTATAATTTTTATAGTTATGAATTTCTATGATATGTTGAATATGTTCGAATGTTGTAATATTTTATGTGATTTTTGAAAGGCTGATTATTCATAAACTGATTATCTCTGCCATATTGACTTCATCCCATCCTTCACTAATCATGAGGCGGAAGGGCCTCCTCAAGTTTAGGCTGTAAGCCTTATTATTGCTTATAGCTAAATCTCTGATCGTGAAAGTCAGAAGGGATCAATTTTATTTCTAGACAATTTCTGCCCTGAGGGACAAAATCTTTAATGAACTTTCTTCACCAGAAAAATTATTCTTTTAAATTATGTCCACTGTTCAATAGAGAGTTAATTCACCATGTCATTAATGAAGCAAAAAAAGTCTTTGCCTATTTTGCCGACTGTTAAAAAAAGTGTACATTTAATTTTCAGATTTTTATTTATAAAAAAATTGTAAATTGCCCAGACCGTTAGACACCCTGAAAGAGAAAATAAAAAACTTGGGAAATTTAATGCCCCAAAAAAGAACACATTAAAATGATGCTGCCCAAATTAATGGGGTTGCTACGTGACCGAGCTCAATCAGTCGTGAGATAAATGTTTATATGTGTTATCTTGGTTTAATCCAAATGGCGGGTTACTTCTGGAGATGATTTATCTTGAATTAATCCAAAGGGTCAATTTCTTCTGGGAATTCGGAAGATGTGCTCATGATCACTTTGTACGTTTGATTGCTACACAGGACTGTACCACATGTTCCCTTATGGTTCTGCATTATTTTGTCTTTAACCGTAATTATGGTGGTTAATGATCCCAAGGGAGTCTACCAATATTTGTTCAGCTAAGAGCGGGAGGCTATTTACATCTAGGCCGAGTTCCTGTAAGAAAGTGCTTGTCTCCTTTGGTATGGTTCCTGAAGCTTCGAACCATAGCCCTTTAACGATGAATTTTCTTTACCCAAATTGTTTTTGAAACTTTTCAGAGAAGAATGTTAGGCATTTCCCGTAAATCGATCTTTTTTCTTGATTTATTGCATTAGCTTGCTCGCTGTTATTTGTTTCAAACCTCACAGGGGGTAATAATATAAGTAAGTTTGCTTTTTGTTTTGAATGTGACAATATCGGCAAACATGGAGGATCCTTCATAGTCAATACAGTACTTGTAATTATTACTTTAAATAAGCGTAATAAAACAATTTCATAATTATTGAAGTGTCCCTATTCAATTCAATTGTTATATATCAGGCAGAATATTATATATTTCACCTGATATATAATAAAACAATTTTGCAAATATCAACTCTTTTTAAATCATCTTGTAAAGCTAACAAATAAATAATTATTTACTTACATTAAGACATACACTGATCGGAGAAATTTCCAATCCCCAACTATTACATGTGAAATATAAACAAGTCCAGCAAGTACTGCAGAAAACATAAACACTGTCAAGAGAACTGATAAAAACTTTCTCTTTTCTTTTTGAGCAATGTAGATTGAAACAGGGACTATGAGAACAATAGTATAGAACGTCTGTAAGACATTCAAAGCAAGAGCTATACAACAAGGAGTCCTCCAGCCTAAAAATAGAACAAATTCCATTCATTAATAAACATGTAACTTTTGAATGATTTGGCTAAGAAAATTCAAACTGTCATGACAGTGTGACAGTAATTTATTTATTTTTATTTTATTAATACAGGGTGGAACAGAGTAAACGCATGTTTTTCGAACCTTCGAAGCATAATGGATGAAATGTTTACGGAAGATCCAGATGCTACAGTCTTCATGAGTGATGAAGCACATTTTCAACTTGACGGTTACGTTAATGTTCAAAACTGTCGGTATTGGGCATCGGAGAACCCACAAGAATTACACCAAAGACCTCTGCACAGTTTAAAGGTAACAGTGTGGTGCTGCGTATCAAAGTTGGGGATTGTTGGACCCTATTTTTTTGAAGAGGAAGGAATTGCAGTTACTGTTACATCAGCTCGCTACGTTGAAATGTTAAACAACTTCCTTCGTCCAGAACTTGAAAGGCGTCAAGTGAACATGAGAGACATTTGGTTTCAGTAGGATGGTGCCACAGCTCACACGGGGAGAGCATCCATGGCAGTGGTTCGACAAATGTTCCCAGGACATGTGATTTCGAGATTTGGTGATGTTCACTGGCCCCCTCGCTCACCCGACCTGTCGATGTGTGACTTCTTTTTGTGGGGATATTTAAAATCAAAAGTTTACATCAACAAGCCTCGCACACTCGATGACCTTAAGAATTCCATTCGTCAGGAAATTTAAGCCGTGCTGAATGAAATGTTGGAGAGAGCCGTCCGTAATTTTCAGAAGAGGATCCAAATTTGTATCCAGCAAGAAGGACGTCATCTCAAAGACATTTTCCGAACCTAAATATGGTATGTAATTTCAAAAACTGCTTTAAAAAACCTACCATATCACACTTGTTTTTATTATTTTCAACCCATTGTGTCCCAGTAATTCAATATTGAAAAACATGCGTTTCCTCTGCACCACCCTGTATAATAGTAATACAATATACAGGGTGTCCCGCATTGAGATGACTTTAGGATATAACTTTAGGGGTTTATTCTGCATCCCATTTGTAGTTCAGTGGCGCAAAAATGAGTGCTCTATCTGAAAATGTAGAGGAGCTATTCAATATTTCATCTATTTTAAAAACTACTGTTTTTTTTTTAAAGAAAAAAACAAACTCGGGAAAAGTAAAATTGCTGATTATCACACAAAAAAATGCTGTAGAACATGTGATTTGTGACGTACAACAAATAACCGACACAAACTACAAAGTGACACTAAAACAACATTGGAACTACATATGAGCAATATGTTTCGGCCAAGAAAAAACAAAGCCGAGGAATGACCATCTAGTCGTCGAGATAACAGATGTGAACAAATAATTCTAGCTAGACTAAGGATTGGACATACTTGACTAACTCACGAATAACATATGACAAGATGACACAAACCTATATACAACACAGAACTTATGATTAAACATTTACTGACATACTGCTGGAGACGATACAATTTTAACATCTTAAATGATATGAAGGAACTTTTAGCCAATGATAGCCAGTACATAAACACCATACTGACAAACATAGGCAAAAACCCATTAAAAAGAGCAAAACTATCTTTTGAAGTTTTAAGCACTTATAAATTGACATCGCTACATTGAATATTGCTTCAGAACCTTATTAGTAGAGAATTTAGTAAGCTTCCAAATGGTCACTTCCCACAACTTCTCAATCATTTTTGAGATATTTAGGAAATAACTCGATCCGAAAACTTTTCCTGTCTATTATACAAATTTGTGGTAATTAAAATTACACAATAATAAAAGTGTATTATAGCTACAAAAATAGTCCTGTATTAGGCCATGAAGCTCAAAGGGGCAAATATAGTACAGGTATCTCCTTCTTTACCATATAGAAGGGAGACAGCTTGGTCAGTACTGTACTAAGCTACTGCTTAAGCAGCAGTGGCCTGATTTCTATTTTTCCACAGCTAACTAAAGCCTGTTCAGATAACCCCAGGAGTTCAATAGTACATGGACAAACGTTGGCAGGAATATCTCCCTGAGTTTCCCCTCTGTTCCGCCATTTGCAAAGCCTTTTAATGATCAAACACTTAACGCAAATCACTATAAAAACTGATTATGTCTCATTTAAAACTAGACAATGCTTTGAGAGGTCAAATAAGGGAGATAGTGTTCAATATTCATCAATAATTAGCCAAAGCTAAGGCTGAAAACGTAAATTTCATAGTAATAAGGTTATGACAGAGAATTTTTACCGCAAATTTTCTTCCGGGAATATTGGTCCCACCCTTTCCCCTCCATCTAACCATCTATTTGAGCAGGCAACGTTATAGTCTAAATTGTTTTCAGCCTTAGCTTTAGCTAAGTATTAATAACCATTGAACACTATCTCCCTTGCCTGACCTCTCAAAGCCTTCCGTAGTCCTAAATGAGACATAATCAGTTTTATTGAGTTTCAAGTAGTGTGTTTTTCATTGAAATAGTAATGCAAATGGTGGAGCTGCTGGGAATAATTTCCGTAGAAATTCGCGCATGCGGGATTTGAACTATTCCATTTAACTGAATGGGCTATATTAAAGGCTGTGAAAGCCTAAAGCCAACTTGATAGGCTAATTTCTACCCCCAATGACGACAGTAGAAAATATTCGAAGATACATTAAAACAAATAAATTTAAAAAAAAAACAAACACTATTAATAATATATGAAAGAGAGCACAAAATATAGACTGCTACAATGAAATCTCATGCCAAAAATTATTAAAATTAAATTGTTTAATTATTTTTGTGGTGCATTTACCTTAATACATTTTAAATCGATTAATAAGAACAGAAATACATCAATTTACATACCTTTGGTCATACAGAGGAGAGTGAAAGCAAGACATAAATTTCCAAAATTTGTTGTTGTGTAACCAACACAATTTAAAATGTTATATGGATTGAATAAGTAGAGAATGAGGACATATTTAGGAGCATACTTGAAATATTCATCATCCAGCAATAGTTTAGAGACGTTTTCAGAATATTTTTCTTTCTCTGCTTCTTGCTTTTCTTCCTGTTAAATAATGATGTTACAATAAATAATTCATAATCTACATTTTCAAAAAAAAATCATTATTTAGTTATTGAAAGAAACTCTAAATATTGATGGCTGAAAGTCCATTTTTGTTCAAATTAAGATAAACCAACAATTTACAATTTGAATCCATTTCATTCGATGGCACAAGAATTTTATGTACTAAAAGCCATAAAAAGATAAAGAAGATACAATCTTTGGTGCACTCGAGTTTTGAACTCAGTTCCTTCAGTATATTAGAGGGGTGCTCTATCACTGAACTAACCTCGTCCTAATAAATAACTATCAAGGAACAAATTTTGAAAATCTGGGCAACTATTCCTTCTTGTAACCAGAGTCAAGACACATGTTACAACAATTAAATCTGTTATTGCTATTAATAACTGAACTTACAACCAGTGTACACATGAAAACAGACTATTTTGATACTTGTCTTGACAAAATTGCTACTATCAGGTTCATAAATGTTTATAAAGATTAAAAGATATAAGAATCAGACTTTAATTATTATGGTAAGTTAAATTGTTAAATAGGCAGAAGAACATACTTATATATTCATGAATAGAATATACAATGGAACTTTTTATTTTTAAAATATATAATAATGAAAATTCAATTATAATAATGACTAATAAAAAACTCAGATTTCAATGAACTAACCCATGTTAAAAGGAAACATCCACACGTGTCCAGAGCCGATTTGAATGAAACTTCATATATTTCTTAAACACCTTTCTAGCTTTTAAGCTATCACAGATAAAAAAATGCATGATATTTTACATACAAAACAAATTGTTTAAATTATAATTTATTTATAATGAATAAACCTTTATAATAAATTACCGTTTTTTACCTCTATATCAATATTTTGGATATGAAACAAAAGAATAGGAATACGTTACTGAATTCAAAGATGTATGATATTTTTAATTTTTGTCTCAGAATTTAGAATATATCAGTATAATAGATGGGCACACTCCACAATCAGCAAATGGTGTGGTGTGGTACATGAGCAGCAACACAGTTATCTTTCTTTTTTTAAAAACAAATTTTCCTTTTTTTTATAAAAAAATTATCTTTCTTTTATAAAAAACAAGACACAATTAAGTTTCAAGTATTTGTTTTTATAAAAGTAAAATATTGAATGATAGCACGAATCTATTAAAAAACTTTTTAGATGGAATAATCTTGATACAATTATTCTTACCATTTCTTTCATATAAGCACAGGCTGTTAGGTACAAAGCAAATCCGGTTAGTAAATCGGACACAATAAAAATGTATGGCTGGAAGCTCGGAATATGTTTCAGGATGTACGAAAATATAACTAGGCCAATTGGAGTCTCGTGGAAAATGTCTCCATCATAGGGATTCAATCCTTGCTCATGTAAAAAAACTCCTTCTGTCACTAAAACAAAAAAAAATGAAAATTAATATTCATACAAATATGTTGTTTTAAGTCAAAATATTTCTATATATTTTTCAATGAAATGTTGAATAATTGAAATGATAAGAGCATTGCCAATATTCAGATGTGCCCATTACCTGCAACAAAAATCTAAACAATTTCTCTTTCTTTTGGTAAGTCTAGGGAATCTCCTGATATACGATTACTTACAATACACTACTAATGAGGCTTCAAAAAGTCATAGTCTATATAAAACTGGTCTTGTCATAAAATATTATTTTTCAAATCATTTTTTTTTTTTTAATTAGCAGATAATTAACATTCCAAAACATAAACTTTGTATTTCTAAAATATAAAAACTCTTTCAATAAATAACGCTTGATTATGTCTCTTAATCCACTAAGCAGAAATTCTTTAATCTAACAGAACGAATAAATTGTACCTCTTCTCCAAGAATTTAGGAGAGTTGACACTTCAACCCTCCCAGCAATTATGTGACGATAGTCTGAATATATGAACATTAAACGTACTATTCCAGCTAAAATAAACTTTGAAGCAATATTCATTTTTGAAGTGTTGTCTGGACTCAAAGTCTTCATTTCTAATAATTCAAATAATTAATATCAAGAGGGATTAAATTGTGACATTTGTAAGCAAACAAGTGAACCGGTCTACTTTTGTCCAACGAGCTACATTGTGTAAACTTCTTCAAGAGACAAAAAAAAGGCAGCCAATGACGTAATAAAGAAAGGTAATCGATTAAGAGAACTCCGGTAATCTGGTAGATTAAGCCAGCAAATTTTACGGGCTAAATTTAACTAGAAAGACCATAAGCCAGCTAGTGGGAATCGACGTCACGACCCTTGGCACAAAGTCCAGGTTTCGCCTTAACACTCACGGCCAGCCTCCAAATTAAAGATTTAAAACAAAACATAATTACCACATGGGCGTATACAAAGAGGGGGGGCTGCAGCCCTCCGCCGAAATTGAAAAAAATGTATCATAAAACCCTTAAAAATAAATTAAATAAGCCCACTTAGTTCAGAAAAAATAATATCTTTAGGGTGTGATAGCGTTTTAATTGGCTAACTATTCAAAGTTCTAGATTGTAAGCAGCCCCTCCAAATTTATTTTCTATATACGCGCTGATGGACCGCTAGTATATTAATACATAATAATGGCACCAATTTCACCAAAATTAAATCTTATTTTGAACCAACTATTGAATAATATATTTTTAAATCTTCATTTCTCAGGAAAATTAATTCACCAGGCTGGTTTTTGAATCCAGATCCTCCTATTGGTTTTATCAAGGAAGTCGAATGTATATAGGTAGGTTTTAGATGAAAATGTTGATTTGCCAAAATGTAACATGAATTTGGTGCATTCAGGTGGTGGATATATTTGTAATGAAACTCAATTATCCTCAGATTTTTTGGAGAAGAAAAAAAGCAGCTCTTAGCTATGGCATCCGCTTAGTTTTACCTAAAAGTGCATGTATTAGAGCTGCTATCCTTTAAATTTTATCGCCGTACTCGGCCGTATTTATGCACAGCTGAATAAAATGAATATGTCAATTAGCGATACCGTTATTTTACGAAAAACGACTTTACCGTTATTATTTTTTTGCAGAGAGTTGTTGAAAATTGTGTGCTAGTAAGCAACTAAGGAATAAAAATGAGATCCGCCTACTGTCTCGTGTAAAACTGTTGAATTTCGTCGTTCAATAAAAAAAAAAAAAAAAAAAAAAAAACATGATAGGAATGCATTAATAAAAATCACTACAGAAACTTGAAAGTAACTGGATGTGGTCTTCGCAAAAAGATCCAAGCCATCACCCCTAGTGGGAATCGAATCTTAGGCACGGAATGCTCACGCCTTCGGGCTCCAAAATTAATTAAATACGTAGTTTTATTTAAATTATACTAAATATCACTATTACTTATAGTTAGGATTGGGAATTTAGATTACTTGCTTTATTATTTTATCTTATACCTAAAAAAAAACTACACACAGTCACCCGGATTTCGATAACAAACAATGGTTTTCACGGAGACTTGTCACGGACAATGTGGATGGAGACATGAACTGATAGAGGCTACTTGTAATGATCACACAGAAAACTCTTCACCTCATTCAAAGCAAGGAAAGTGTTTACTCAACGAATCAATCCCAATCTACCTCAATCCAATCTTTTCACAGGCAAACCGATTATTAAATCATTCATGGGCGTATAGGGGGGCTGTAGGCACCCCGAAATTTTGATTTGATAGTAAAAATGTGTCATAAAACCCTTAAAAATAAACTAAATAAGATCTCTTAGTTCAAAAATATTTTATTTATATTGTAATAGCATTTTAATTGCCTAAAACTATTAAGAGTTGTAAATTGTTAGTATTTCATACCCCGGAAATGGTCTCAGTCCCCCGAAATTTTTTTCTATATACGCCCATGAAATCATTGTGGAAACAAAAAAGTTTCAGTTCTTACGTAATTTTCGCTTGCCATTGTTTCGTTTGAAATGGGAGTTTTTGACTCAAATTAACAATTTTATATTACGAACACAGGTATGGTTGGGATTCGGCTAGGAGAAAAACGTCAGACTTTCAAAAAGAAATCTGTATTTTGGACGTTTCGACTGCAACAATGGCAGCCTTCTTCAGCTAAAAAATATATACAACTTATAAGTAAAGAAAATGTACAAGTAGTAAGTAAAAGACAGGCAGAAATGAGCGGAGTATATATACCAATACAATAAATTTTAACCAATCTTATCTTTAAAAACAATGAAAATACCGGTAGTTGGAAAGAAAACAGCATGTAGAAGTTGTTAGTAAAAACAGTACAAAGAAAAGTATTTTTATGTAGTGACAAACAAAATCTATTTTATAGGTGAATAGTATTCACCGCTGTGTATCTCTACAGCGGCTAACTATCTCCATCTACACAATTTTATATTATTTATTAAGAATTCGTAAATACACTAAACATAGATACTAGATTTTTTTTACTGACAGCAATAACTACAATAATTTTTTGTTTGACCTTTAAATGAAAATTCCGTAAGGAAAGGATAGCTTTCTTTATATCTTGGGAATATTTCTTTTTTATGTCCTTGGAGTGAGTTCTGTACCTAATAGATACCTATTTTCCAGACGTGTTAAAAGTGTTTTCCTATGGATAATTTTCTAGATTAAAAAAAATACAATGGATTCTACAGATAAAATAAATCAGGAAATTGTGAAATGTAGTTTAACTGTAAAATCGTTGATACAGGTATTTCAATTAATTATTGGAAGCAATGTGGGAAGATGACAATTGTTCTTATGTATATTTTTATCTTTTGAAGGATATATATAACTGTACAGGACCTTTAGAGAAATTAAATGAACTGAATTCAATTGGCAGAAACAAATTAACTCATTTGCGAGAATTGATTGACAAATTGGATTCTCTAGGAAAGGAATTGTTTGATTCAGATGCAGTTGCTGATGCCAAGAATCATATGGAACAATATTACAAGTACTTGTGATTTCATCCTTGTATATATGTTATTGACAAGTTCTTTAATTCTTTGAGGAGTTTAATCACAAAATGTTTTAACCAATCAACCACCAGTCATTTCTCTCCATTATGAAACATAAATTTTTGCATGGACACAGGCCATTCCTTATTGTATTTTAAGTGCATCTTCTAGACTCCTGCATTTTTGAAAAAGAAAAAAAAACAGTCATGACATAGCCTTGCCAGGAAGTTAGCCGTTTTTGTTTATTTGATTTTAATGATTAATTATAGGTTATAAGTGAAATAGTTGCAAAAATTTAATGATCTTCTGTTTAGCTTATTTAGTATTTAAGAAGACCTATCAAAACTTAACCATTGGTTTCCTGGATTTTTGTCATAATGTTTTGTGACTGGACTTCCCTATCGGATTTGACTAGATTTAAAGTGTTACTTAATACTTATTCTTCATGCTTTGCGGACCAAATTTATTATACTTAATTTATTTCTTCTAGCACTTTCAGTATGTTTCGGAAGGCAAATGTAATGTGTATGTTGGCTATTGAAAAAGCCAACAAAGATGAACTATTTAAAGCAAGTGATGATGAAAATATTTTAAGGCAAAGGTACTATTTTATTTTTATTTACTGAATTGAGTTTGATTTAGTGTTTATAATTAAATATGATTACTTTCATCTCCAGAGTGAAGAAAGACAAGGCGAATATGGTTAAAATGTCTTCAAGTATTACTGATCAACTGCTTTCAATTAGTAGACATTTAGCTGATACAACTCAGCTAAGTGCTGATACTCTTCAAACGTTATGTAAGACCACAGACCTAACAATTATTTTTTTTTAATGTATGTATATTATTATTTAATATTACAAGGCAAAAACTTCAATCAATATTATTTTAAGTAATTGTTTGTACACATTATGTGTGTTTCATTAAACAGTATTTTATATCTAGATTAATTTTTGAAACATATATCTTCCTTTTCTGCTAGCTTTTTCCTTGGCAAGATTTTTGGCATTTCATGCACAACAGTCTGATGAAGCAGGATGTGATTCCAGCAAAATAATATATTAAAAAACTAACTGAAAATGCTGTATCAACGACAATGTATATATACAATTATTATTATTTTTTTGTTTGTTTTATTTGTGTTTAACGGCATATTAACATTTAGGCTATTAACACCGATATACAATTATTGTTTCCACTTTTTGTGCCTTTTGTTGTGTATTTTAAGTTATTATGTATTGTTGTTATTTATTTTCGGAAAATCAATTATTAGGATAAATGAGATCACAATTTATGGAAATACCATAAAAGCTTTTGTTTATAATAAATAATTCTTGAGTAAACCTTTTTGTTTCAGCCAATTCATCAATGACGGTTACTGGAACAACAGGAGAATTACACGAAACCAAAAATACTATATCGCAATCAGGAAAATTACTGGCAAAGTACTCTAGACGGCAGTTCACTGATAAAATTATTTTACTCTTAGGCTTTGCTTTCTTTTTGGCTTGCGTCCTCTATATTCTAAAAAAAAGACTCTTTTAATGACAAAACCAATAATTATTTGTAAATAGTTTAATTTCCAGTGGTATTTAAAATTTAAGAAGGAAATAAAAAAATACATTATTTTTAATTTCTAAATGGTTTTGGTTTTGGGAGTTGACTGGGTCAACAAATTTTCACATTGTTCCCATTGTCTTTCACCATATCTATATGGAGGCTTGCTTCCATATAATTATCATAAATATATTGATAACTCAACCTTAGCTCACACGAGGAGCATTGTTCGTGGCTGATTATTTGAAGCGAATATCTGTCATACTGCTTATAAGAGATATAATAATCAAATTCAGCATTATATGAAAATAGCCCCAGGAGTATATAAAAGCTACGAACGTTCTGGGATGTCAGTCTTCTTCCAGTTGAGGTAAGTTGCCTTATACCATTTTCTCTTTTGTTACCTTCTCAAATTGATATTTCATTCAAACGAACATATATAGCCCGACAACATTTTATTATCAACCTTGAGAAGTAATTTTTATTTTTAAACGACAATTTTCCTATTTACGCCGGTGAATTGAACTGCAATTCAATTTATATCAATGGAAGTTTCAATGAAGTTTACGCTGTTCCATGTTATCCTAGCTGTTAATTAAAAATAAAATAAGTTTATTATTTAAAAAGACTAATTAAAAGCTAAAGTTTTTATTTTTATTGTGCTGTTAACTTGCTGATTATTTGTTTAGTTTATGTAGTTCCTGCGGAATGGATTTTATTGAATAAAGAATGAAAAGTTATAGAAACTTCAGAGGTTTTTAATTGAGTAACTGGTTAATTGTGAAATTTAAACAATTTTTAAAATAATGATTTTTATACTGCAAAAGTATAGTGCTCAAGTCACCACTACGGCAATTTTAACAAAACCTTAGATCCTTTACAATATATCTCATGATTATAAGGTACCTGTACAGAATCTGACCTTCAGGCCTGTATTTTTTCTTTATTTATTTTCATTTCTAGAAAACAGTCACATATAGAACTAATTATCATTAAATAATAATAAATATTATTAATAATATAATAAATATAAATAATAATATTATTATGAGGACTGGTTTTCTCCGTTTCTAGGGGACTCAATTTAAATTTGAGGATTATATATCCAACCAAAATAATTTATATATGTGGTGGCACTTTTGGTGATAAGTGCACTATACATGTGTCCAGTCTATTTAATTCTCGGACACTGCCTGACAGGAGCGGGATAATGACCCCTCTTCCCTGAGCTCAAGTCAGTGCTTGATTGTATACTTCTTAAATATCCTTTATCTTACTGGCTAGTAAGGCATCGGACCACCGCTTGCACTGTTTCCGATGTCAAGGTCTGGTAAGTTATTACCTCTGCAGCAGACCACATGCCTAAGGATGGACTTTCACTTTAACAGTGTGAGAGTAATGCGTTTTATACCAACTGCCAGGTGGTGTGCCCAGAGATGGTGATTCTGGGGTGAAAGGGAGGGTTGTAAAGCTCCCAAAAACTGCACATATCAGTTGCTTCCTGCCTTTTTATTATTATTATTATTTAATCACGTTTCTAATTATAAAAAAATGTTAAACCAAAATTTTCCATTGAAGAGAGTTAAATTGGTTATTCTCTATTTTATTTATCTCTAATATTATTTCTTATTTTGAATGGAGCATTAAAAGTAGGAGTGTAGCGAACAGAAAATTACTGATACGAAGACAAGGGATGGTTGGGATTCGACTAGGAGGAAAAAACGTCAGACCTTCAGCTAAAAAATATATACAAATTTATAAGTAAAAAAACAGTCAGAAATGAGCGCAGTTTTTTACATCATGCCAATAAATTTTAAAACCAATCTTATTTTTAAACAATGAACATTCGGTAGATAGGTAGTTATTATAGAAAATGTGGTTTTCCATACAACAACCTTTCCATTAACAAAGGTGTGAAAGTAAACAACATGTAGAAAGAAATAAGCCAACAGTACAAAAATAACATTATTGAAATTTTATATTATGAGAAAAAACAATATATTCTATATGTGAATACAATTTATAATTGTATTATAAATTGTATTCACATATAGAATATATTGTTTTCTTCTCATAATATCAAATTTCAATAATGTTATTTTTGTACTTTTGGCTTATTTCTTTTTACATGTTGTTTACTTTCACACCTTTGTTAATGGTTTGTACGGAAAACCACATTTTCTATAATAACTACCTATCTACCGAATGTTCATTGTTTAAAAATAAGATTGGTTTTAAAATTTATTGTCATGATGTATAAACTACGCTCATTTTCTGACTGTTTTTTTACTTATAAATTTGTATATATTTTTTAGCTCAAGAAGGCTGCCAACGTCCAGCTGAAATGTCCAATACTGATTTCTTCCTAAAGGTCTGACGTTTTTTCCTCCTAGCCGAATCCCAACCATTCCTTGTATTTGTATCACTGCAACGGCTAACTATCTCCATCTCCACTAAGACAATTACTGTGTTATCACTACCACTAATCTTCATGTTATTAAAAAAATATAATTTGCAGGAACTCCATCATCTTGGGCGTTTCCTTATAATTCTAACCCATGGCGTGATTTGGAAAGCTTAGATTAGAAACTCTGTACATTCCACCTTCTAATAAACAAAATTAAGAAACGCCTATGAAACATCAAGCAGTGTTCCACATTTCCAAATTAGCAATTTCAAGCATTATTTTTTGCCAAATTTCATCTCATTTAATTTTGTCATGGGGTAGAGTGCAAACAGACAATACACATATGTATATAATTTTGAATAACTGTTTTTACCGTGGCCTATGGGTTATGAAACCTCAACAGTTCTCTGGAGTTGAAATCATAACCAGGTTTTCCTCTCTACAAGAAGGGATAAAACAGCTTAAAAAACAAGCATCTATATTCTTAAAATGCTTAGCTTTGAAAAAAAAAAAAAAAAAAAAATTGCTCAGAAATAAAAAAAAAAATTTGTTTACAGGAAGAAAATCATCATACCACAATGGGGAAAATTCTTATTTTCAGTGCTCTTCTTATTTCATCTGTTGTAGGTAAGTTGATTTATTTATAGGATTGCATCAATAAAAAAAATCTAAGCAAAGATGGAATAGTTGGGATTCGGCTAAAAAAAACCTCAATACGATTTTTGTAAAAAAAATCTATATTCAAGACGTTTAAAAAAAACCTAAGTGATTGAATATATTATTATATGCTGTAATATTCATTAATTAATATGGCTACAATATTGTTGACATTATTTATGTCAACAATATTGTAGCCTGATTATAGGTACCCTAATAGATATAAAACTAAAGTAAAAAAAAAAAATTAAATAATAATTGTAAGATCTAATAATAATTTCCTCAAAGCAGAACCTTTTTAATCTTTCTGCAACGGAGTATAAAAAACCCAAACATTTTCTGCAGCCCCACTTGGTTCAAGTTGCGTGTAATATGAACCATGAGCGAGATAATTTTGAAGAATAGTCGGAACTAAATAAGTGCTTGTAATATAATTAACAATAATTTTATTAACTTTTTCTGCATTCACTATTTAAAAAACAACCGGTCGGTCAGGCTGATCTTTCTGCAGCCCTTGTTTGTCTTTCTGCGATAATGTCGCCCGTTGTTCTGCTATGGGGAATAATTTTAGGAAATAATCTCATGATTAAGATTGGGGGAAAAGTATTTGAAGTAATCTAGTATGTTTGGCCTTTAGTGGTTACATCACTTTTTCAACTAGTCGGGTAAAACGAGAAAGAAGTTTGTATTTTTTGATCTTTGTCATAAAGACTTTCTTGAGAAGTTTAAGACCAGAAGTCAAATATGAAGGGATTGAGTAATTTTACGTTCGAGTTGGTGTGTTTAAATTTTCTTTGCATTAAGTTTCCTCAAAAATAGTAAGAAGTTAGGGGAAAAAAATTAATAATTCCTAATTCGAATTTTCTCAAAACAACCAGGAATAATTAGTAAATGACTTTCCTGCAAGTCAGACTTTCTTTAAGCAAATCTATATTACTTATATTTTTTTTTTTTTTTTTTTTTTTGTGATTTGATAATTCTTTGTTAATTACAAATTTTAGATAGAGTTTGTTCAGCCAAAACCAAACTTATTAAAATTAAAACTATATCAAAATAAAGCCTTAACAAATATGTTGCCAGCGCTCAACTTGAGTCGGTTGGCTTCCCTCTCCAGGGTGTCATGATGAATGAGGTTAAGATATTTTACTGTTTGCCTCTCACACTTCTTCAGAAAATATATCTTTGTTGGTTAATCGGCACATAATTGTGGGTTTTGGTTCCCTCACCAGTCTTTTATGCCTGGCAGGACATGAAGCTAGGGAGGGTAGGCTCACTTAGTTTTTTAATGAAAATTTGCCTAGGGCTACCTATTTATAAGTTTATTAAACTGAAACCAATCGTAATGGTTCTGGTATTTGTAGGACCAAAACAAAAACTAACTCAAGCATCCTTCTGTTTCTAGGAGTACCAGTTTCAGAAAATTCAGATCGAAGAGATGTTTTAATTCGAGAGTTCGCCAGATCACAAGATCTGTATCAGATTTGCATTACCAACATATTCCTTCCAGGATCACTATCAGAAGGAGGCAAAGAATCGAAGGCTGAAGAGGCATCTGAAAGCAATTCTTTCCAAGAATGTATGCAGGAGGCATTCACTGCCTTTGCAGAAGGGGGCGGAGAAAAACAAAGAAGATCTGCAGGAGAACCAGAGGAAGGCAGCAGTAGCAGTGGTAATAAACCAAGTATTCCGGGATTATCAAATAGTCAAATGCAAGAGTGCGTGCAGAATGCAATGGTCTTCCCACAAATTCCTGGTTTAGGAGGTGGCAAAAGCAAGAGGTTTGCAAAAGAAGGAGAGCAAGGTGGTAACGGAGGAGGTTTCAACCTACCCAACTTCTCCAGCAATCAATTCCAGGAGTGTATGCAAAACTCAATGACTTCTTTTCCAGGAGCCAGCAGTATTCCAGGCTTGAGTGGAAATGGTGGTAGTGGCGGTGCAAAGGAAAAAAGATCTGCCGGTGAACCAGAGGAAGGCAGCAGTAGCAGTGGTAATAAACCAAGTATTCCGGGATTATCAAATAGTCAAATGCAAGAGTGTGTGCAGAATGCAATGGTCTTTCCACAAATTCCTGGTTTTGGAGGTGGCAAAAGCAAGAGGTTTGCAAAAGAAGGAGAGCAAGGTGGCAACGGAGGAGGTTTCAACCTACCCAACTTCTCCAACAATCAATTCCAGGAGTGTATGCAAAACTCAATGACTTCTTTTCCAGGTGCCAGCAGTATTCCAGGCTTGAGTGGAAATGGTGGTAGTGGCGGTGCAAAGGAAAAAAGATCTGCAGGAGAACCAGAGGAAGGCGGCAGCAGCAGCAGTGGTAATAATCCAAGTATTCCGGGATTGTCAAATAGTCAAATGCAAGAGTGCGTGCAGAATGCAATGGTCATTCCACAAATTCCTGGTTTTGGAGGTGGCAAAAACAAGAGGTTTGCAAAAGAAGGAGAGCAAGGTGGCAATGGAGGAGGTTTCAACCTACCCAACTTCTCCAACAATCAATTCCAGGAGTGTATGCAAAACTCAATGACTTCTTTTCCAGGTGCCAGCAGTATTCCAGGCTTGAGTGGAAATGGTGGTAGTGGCGGTGCAAAGGAAAAAAGATCTGCAGGTGAGCCAGAGGAAGGCAGCAGTAGCAGTGGTAATAAACCAAGTATTCCGGGATTGTCAAATAGTCAAATGCAAGAGTGTGTGCAGAATGCAATGGTCTTCCCACAAATTCCTGGTTTTGGAGGTGGCAAAAACAAGAGGTTTGCAAAAGAAGGAGAGCAAGGTGGCAATGGAGGAGGTTTCAACCTACCCAACTTCTCCAACAATCAATTCCAGGAGTGTATGCAAAACTCAATGACTTCTTTTCCAGGTGCCAGCAGTATTCCAGGCTTGAGTGGAAATGGTGGTAGTGGCGGTGCAAAGGAAAAAAGATCTGCAGGTGAGCCAGAGGAAGGCAGCAGTAGCAGTGGTAATAAACCAAGTATTCCGGGATTGTCAAATAGTCAAATGCAAGAGTGCGTGCAGAATGCAATGGTCTTCCCACAAATTCCTGGTTTTGGAGGTGGCAAAAGCAAGAGGTTTGCAAAAGAAGGAGAGCAAGGTGGCAACGGAGGAGGTTTCAACCTACCCAACTTCTCCAACAATCAATTCCAGGAGTGTATGCAAAACTCAATGACTTCTTTTCCAGGAGCCAGCAGTATTCCAGGCTTGAGTGGAAGTGGACCAAGTAAAGAGAAAAGAGACACGACTTCTTTGTGGAAGAGGTTTGCACATGATCCTGCATCTACTTCCATGAGAGTTTCCTACTTGACGTACTCAAAGCTACATTAATTTGTAACTTCATTATTTTTTCATGTGTTGGATGACATCTCATTTAATGGTCTTTTAAATTGTTTTATTTTTTAATAAATTTGAGTTAATTTTGTATTGCACTTTTTAATCATCACAATTCCCATTTTTGAGATATGCTTGCTTGAAATCACTGATTTAGTTATATGACAACCCTTTAAGTGTGCGAAGTCACTATAGTGGTTTGAGGCCGACTGTCCTGTGGTATGCTGAGGCAGTATAGTGGCTGGAGTTTGCTGTGAAGCCATCATCATTGTGGCTTTAATTGTTTTTCCGTCTAAATGCTCCAACTAAAATAATGGCTTGGTAGAGAGATAAGTAAAGTAGGATTTTGGTACTGATAAATCCTGTTTGGAGTATGTCATTTCTCCGGGAAAGGATATGAACCCAACAGGCTGCGTTTTTTTTTTTTTAATTAATTAGTTAATTATAACTGAATATAAATCATTGAGGGGAGATCATCGTCATGGTTCGGTCGTGGTATCTTAATAAAACTCCTTTTTTTTTCTTTTTTTTTTATAGGAAAATGAGTTTTATTGTTTGCTGACGGTTCGGCTTGAAATTCAAGCCTACATCAGGGCTTCTTTATAAAATCTACATCATATGTTAAAGAGGATAGTTATTAAAAGTGAAGATACGATGATACTAAAAATTTTAGAATAGAGTGAATCCATATCAAGTGGTCCAAAGGTGGTTGCTTGATCATTTTAGAAAAAATTGATATTTTTACTATCAATTACATATGGAATCAGTAGTTCAAAACAATTGTTAAAAAGTTTTTAGTGTCAATGGATTGAAAATGGCAGCCATCTTTGTTTCACCGCGCATACTGATTTTTGAGTTTATAAGCTTACGGAAAACTCATTTTCTCATGACTCGTAAATCATGGACTAATAGTTCAGACATCATTGTTTTTCGCACAGTCTGTTCTATCTTTTTTGGTTTGTCCACTATTTGAATATTTTGCAGTCCAATACCTGAAAGATGCCGTTGAAAACAACTGTTTATATTTCTAAAAATGCCGTTTTTGAGGGTAATGTTTTGGCATAAGGGGATGTATATCAAAGTTGATTTTTGGCATGATGATAAACCTAGCTAAGTAGCTTGTATTAAAAGAATTCTTAACCCTGAAATTTGTTCCCTTATTTTTTTTATAAATTTTTAAACTTTAAATTTGTCCACTTTTTTGATAAGTTTAGGCTTTAATATCTCTGGTGGGGGACTTGATAAAAAATATGACGAGCTAAATATTTATCATCAATGTAAATAATTTAGTAAATTAAAGTGTGCACAATCTCAATACTTAAGACTGCATTACAAACTCTGAATATGAATAAAGAAAAATGAACATAAATAATGGATAATTGATGTGTAAATGCTACAACAAAGGAATCTAAAAGAGGAAGGGTATAGGGGAGGCAGATAGAATTGAGTCACTGTACAAAAACGGCAACAATTAGGAATGCAGGGGTCTCCCCATGGTCTAGTGGCTACTGCCTTAGATTCTTATGCGGGACATGGTGGGTTCAGTTCCTGTAAGTGGGACTTTTTTTTGTTCCGTTTTTATTGGTTCAAAACATATAATATTTCCTGTGACTTCTGAATTTTGTTAACCCTCCGTCAAGCGCTGTTAACCCTGTCTCATAGCTGTACATAGGACCCTTTTCCTCATTTTCATATTCGCCCAATTTGAAAAAATCATTTATGATAAATTAGCAAAATTGATTATTTTAGATTAAGCTTTATTTTACAATAATAATAAACTCTTACTTTTATGTTGAGTAAGAATTTCCTTTACATAGATCCTAGTAAAGCGATTAGGTCCTAAAAATACTATCAGAGGGGGGAGGGGGGAACAAACTCGTGGGTGGCCTCTCAGGCCCGATCTTATTCTGTTTGGAGGTGCGCCCAAGAGAGGGTTAATATTCACTATGTTCATAATAATCAAATATTTTATTAAGATATTATTATATTTGTATATGGAGGCCCGATGGCCGTAGGTGTTAAGGTGTGAGCACTTAACA
The DNA here is from genome assembly GCA_946811695.1 of Gonocerus acuteangulatus. Taxonomy (NCBI): domain Eukaryota; kingdom Metazoa; phylum Arthropoda; class Insecta; order Hemiptera; family Coreidae; genus Gonocerus; species Gonocerus acuteangulatus. The sequence continues at coordinate 113,875,800 of OX328124.1, read as the reverse complement.
CTCCATATCAAGGGTCATGGGTACGATTCCCACCTGGGGTGGTGGCTTTTCTTTGGAAAAAAGAAAAGGCATCAGCCCTATCCTTGCTAGAAAAGAGAGGTGACCTATAGATGACCTGCCTTAAAATTCTTAGTTAATTATAATGGACGTTAAAATTTAAATAAATATTTTTACATTGGAATAATCTTATAAGCTGTCTTTGACCGCTGGGGTCAGTAGTACTTGGGTCTCTCGTGTGTCATTTATTTCTAATAATTCAAAGCTCATAAAAATATTCTGGTATTTTGTTTTGTTAAAAATATTAATAATGATTTGAAGTTTAAACGATTATTAAAAATGAAAAAGATGAGGAAGATACAGTTTTGCAGCCTGAAGATGGTCTAATTAAGAAGTTGTATGGATTATTTCTTTCAGCACTTTCCTCCGAAGGAAAGTAGTTATTGAAGTTGGACTCATGGCGGAATTTTTGAAAAATGTCTTCAAATCTGTATCAATCCTACCTAGTAGGCAACAAAAATTTAGATTCAAAAGGCTCGTAAATGGAGGGGATTCACTTTTACAGCTCCAGGTAAAGACAGTTGCCTTTAGTATTGTTTGGGCTTTCCAACAGTGTTTCCCGTTTTCAAATCAGCTGACTGGAAGGTTTTTTATGAAAAAAAAAATGTCTACATGAAAAATTCAAACAAAAAATGCACCCGATACTGAGGTATTCCCAAACAATGACAGCCACAGCGAAAGTGGTAATGCTTTCCCCCTTCATAGGCAAGAGTAACACATTTTCATTTGGGTTTTTTTTTTTTTTTTTTAAGTTGTGTCATTAAAACAACTAGTAGTGTAGAAATACTAGTTCGAAATGAAAAGACAATGAGTGAAATAAATGAGGTTGAAATTGTAATAAACAATCACAAAAATATTGAATGTATCATTTGATTTGTATTATTTTTCAACAAAAAGATTGAAGACAGCCCTCTTATTTTCAAATGAAAGTTAAAATAGAAATGATTTCAACTTACATTAATGATTGAAATAGAAACAATAGTATAGAAGAAAAGTCCGACTCGCAGGAACTGCATCATCTTAGCGTGGTTCCTTTCTTATCCCTAGTCTAATTTGGAAAGATTAAAATAGAAACAGTTATTATTTTGGTTCCACCTTTCTTGAAAGGTCTTGATTTATGATCTTACCTGGATGGGTCGGCCAACCCCAGAAAGGCCCCCGCTAGTTACAAGGTCTTCGAATCTCTCTTTCTTGGAAAGCTATTTTTCTAACAATAAATTGTTTTTCTTAGTTTACTTAACCTGTTTTATTGTCAAATACATTATCCAACTATAAGCAATTTAAAAATAACAAGGAATAAAAACAGACAAAAAGAACAGTTCGAATAAACGAAATCAATCACTTTAAAGTTTTAAGCACTTATTTCTCCGATTGACATCGCCGAATCAAAACTTTCTTTGATCCTTTTTTGTAGAGCATTTAGTAAGGTTTCCAATGGTAACCTTCTGCTTCCCAAGGTTCTCAACCGTTTTCGAGATATTAACGAAAGTATACAAAGTTACCAAAACGTTTCATTATTTCTAGCAACAGAAAATTGGTCTCATTTTACCTATCCTGTTTTACACACAAATACATTTTCCTTACAAATACAACATAAGAAATTACAAAAATAAAAAGCAATAAAAAAAAATAAGCGAAAGAGACAAAAGAACGAATAAACCTGTTCATAAGAATTAAACAGACGGTACCCGACCCAGGACCAGCATAAACAGTGCCCACCATTAATCCGTGTTTTTTGTTTACCTCAAGCCCAGGTGGTCTGTACAGTATTTTAGGTAATTGTACATTTTGTTTTAGTGGTCATAAAAATAAAAAAAAACTACATATCTTTTTTTTTTATCAAAATTCAACTTCTATTTACATGAAACAATAATTTTATTTATATGAAAAAGTAATTTATGTACATAAATACGTCTAAAATGATCTATACTTTTTTAGGGAATGCTAATTCTCAAAACATTCCCCAATATGAAGAGCTGGATTCCTTTTAGCCCAATTCTCCCAAAATATTTAAAATCTCTTCGTCTTTCATTTGAAAATACATTAAATATCTGTGCAATAAAAAGGCAGATAAATAGGAAAGTTGAGGACCAAACTAGAGCCAAAATTGCTGTGATTACTAACAATAACAACTAGAATCTGTGATTCACACAGTACCTAACGAGTGGGGCGAGGGCTATTTGGAATTAAAATGATGAGGTGCTTGTTTAGAATAGCGTGTCATATTAAAAATTTGCTTAGGAGCGTGAGGCAAAGGACTAGAGAGACAGAAATTTTATGACGGTAGTACACCAGCATTGGACCTCTAGCGTTGAATGAAATAAATAGATTGCCAGTTGTACCTTGTCAGAAGACCAGTAGGACCGCCAATGAATAAAATAATATGACTACATTAAAAACTTGTGTACGTCTGTCCCAAGTCGGCATAGGCCAGCAAAACACCTTGTTGGTAGATCCCTATATACTTACATAGGAAGGCGTGATGAAGGAATCACAATTAGGCACGAAACCACCTTGTTATCAGATCCCCATTAACTTAAATAGGAAGTCGATTGTGGGAACTACGTCAAGTTCAAGTTTTCCGGGGAAAGAATTCCAAGATATATGAGAACCTGTTATGACACATTGGATAGCAAAAAGAGGACAGACCACCTCATCCTGAGACAGTCTCCACATGATGGACCACTTGTCTTGAGAAGTTAATACTTCAAGAAAAAGAAACATAGAAAATGTAGTTTTTTTTTCTTACGTGTTAATATTGATTTTGTAACCCTTTATACAAATAAGCCACTCATCTAATGACACTTCTTGGCTTATTTAACATCAACACATTGATAAAGTCCAGTTTCTCTTACACCTGTTGTTTGGACTTCTTTAATTCACTTGACATGAAATGCTTGATAGTCTTCTTGAAAAGCTCAAACAAAGCTTTATCACTTCTTAGAATAGATGCTAGTTTAAATACATCCTTAACATCAAGATTTTTAATAATTTCATTAAGTTTTTTCTGCAATCTCTCTTTCTGTTCAAGAGTAAATTCTTCACAATATACGGTGTAAGCTGATTTAAATTTATCTCTTGTGTAAACATAGGCGACAAAACTGCCAACAGCTGAACCTAAAAATATTAAATGCTTAGATATTTATTTGCTTATTATTGATCAACTAGCTGAATACCTGTGCTTCGTCATGGCAGATAAGTAGTTATTTTATGGTGTTAAATAATGTAACATCGAAATTAACTCTACTATATACTTTTGTGCAGTAGTGAGTGTGAGCCTTAACACTCACGGCCACCTGGCCTCCCAATCAGGGTTGGATCAGCTTGTAATTTTTAAAGCATGACTGCAGGCAAAGGCAAAGGCAAAAAAAAACAACATCAATTTGAAGAGAGCTTTGAGAGGTCACTGATATTAACTATAAAAGTGTTAGAAAAAGTAACGCACTGTCTTCAATTGCATCAATTTTTACTAATGTCTGTGTTGTGGAAGAGTAGCCATGATCAACTTAACCTTTTCGATGCGACCTATATTCCTTCCACAGGCGGACCAAACTCCCTCTCCTAGAGCGGCCGTACTCACCCGTATTTTTTTTTACTTAGGCGCTCATTACTAATCATCATTTTCATGTTTATCTTACGTGAACAACGACGTGTATCACTTGAAACGATTTATTTACTACAATTTAGGTACGCAGCAAACCTACAATAACCATTTAAAACAAAGTTTACTTACTTTTCTTCCCTATATTTCTCTTTCTACTTCATTCCGAAACCACTGCTTGTTTTTAGACGTGATATTTAAATGTAGCAATGAAAATGTTTTTTATTTATTATATTATAATAAGCTACTCCTTTATTATTAAAAAGTTTCGCTAAAAAAAAAATGCCCCAAGAACATTTTTACCATGCACACGTCTCACAGACGCATGTTACTTATAACCAGGGTGTCAACGATTTAAATCAATTGATTTAAATCATGATTAAAATCATTTGATTTTTTAAAAAAAAATCATTGATTTAAATAAATTGATTTCATAAAAAAAAAACATTGATTTAAACCAATTGATTTTATTAAAAAAATTATTATTATATATTTTTTTAAACTTTAGTTTATTTTTTTAACTTAAATCTAACTAGTTCTGCCTCTTTTTTAGCTATTTCAACATTTTATCTTTATTTTTTTCCCTAGGGTCTACCCTCACTTGACTGTTCTTATCTATTCAATGTCTGTTTCTTTTATGACCCTTTCTTTGTTTTTATGTCTGCATCTGCACCTTTTAAGTTTAAGATAAAAGAGATTGGTAGGTAGAGGGCGAAGTGAATGCTTTAAATTGGTGGAAGTCTTCGTCGGCCTTAAAATATTGTATTTCCTCAAAAGAACTGTTAATAATAGAGCAGCTTATGGCAGGAAAGGCAACTTCTGCAGGGGTCAAAAGAATGTTTTCAACCCTTGGTTTTGTTCACAGTCAAATGAGAAACTACCTAATTAGATGTGAAAAGGCTGACAAACTGGCGTTTTTGTTCAAAGCTTTAAATAAATGATATTACTGTTATTATACGTGATTAATAGGGAACGGATGTTCATGTAAAATAAAATTCAAAATATGAACATATACATTTAACTATTTATAATCAAATATTTAATAAAAAATATTTAGAAGAAAAGCATAAATAATAAGTAGGAACTCTATTATTAATGGAAAGAACAAAATTATAGAACAAAACGACTGAAAATGTTTAACATATTGAAAAATAAAGCATAAATAAAAATTAGGAACTCATTATAAAAGGGGAAAAAGTTGAAAATGTCTACAGATGAACATTATTTTGGAAGATTGTTTGCTACAACTTGAATTTTAAAATTTTCAAACGTGAAATGATGCCAGTCTGATCTCAGTATACTTTTGAAACAACTGAATTATCTTTCAACATCCATTAGTCACTGGTGTGTATGAAGGCTACAATCAACTGCTCTGAAGAGAGGGATTCAACTAAACTGTTAATCGTTTTGCCACTATGGATATCTCCAATAATGTGGATATTTTTCCACTCAGGGGTTTTTCTAGACTGTCTTTTCACTTTATTTTTAATTTATTCCAAGTATCTCCTTCTAAAACCTGGATTTTCTCTATTACTCTCGTATGATTCTAATGCTATCCACTAACAACATGCCTTTTGTACCTAGTATTGACATAGTATATACACAGCCACCTTCTTGGAATTAGAGAAGACACTGTCACCTAGACTCAATGGGTAAAGTTTTATTTTTTTTCTCGGTTTTCCTTTATTTGTTCAATTACAAAATAAAAAGAATATTAAAATATATAGCTAACTTATGTATTCATGGCAGAATATGTAAAAATATGGAGTTTTGACAAAATATGTAATATAAAAAACTGTTTAAATACTTTAAAATCACATAAAACGTGCAGAATTACATCAATACTTACGATTTACGAATCAGAAAAAAACATGTAAATTCAATAACATCTGTTCCCTAGTGATTATTATTTCTGTAAAGCTTCATTTCTAAAATCTTTGTTTTAAAATTAGAAAATTAAGTCATTATATATACAGGGGTCAAAATTGTCCTATATTTTGAGACCAGAGTTTCTGCACATTTAAATTTAATGTATTTAATCGCCAAAAATTAATGATTTTTGTCGATTTAAGTCTTTACATTTACAGAAATTCCGGTCTCAGAAATATAGGACAACTTCAGCTCCTGTAACCGTGATCCGTCAATTCTACTGTGCTCCAAAAATTATCCTCTTAAGACAAAACACTTTAGAATAGTTATTTCATTATTTGCATTGTAAATAAACAAATATTTTAGTTACAGGTTTATATAATGAACAACTAGGTAATAACTAGCTCTCTATATAGACTAGATACATTTAAAAAGTCTGATTTATTTTTTAAATCTGGTTTTAGTATAAATAATCTAATTTAAATTAAAAAAATCCGATTTAAATAAAAAAAATCTGATTTAAATCAAATAAATCCGATTTATTTTTATTTTTTTTAAAAAATCATGATTTTTTTACACCCTACTAGTTAAGGGTTAAATCAGCAATTACCCCCCATTCCTGTTAGAGCACTCTGTACACGCACAGGGCTAAAGAGGGCTCGTAATCAAGAGATACAGCTGTGGCGAGAATACTCGGGCGTCGCCTCTGAGGAACATCTTTCTCTGGCGAGTATTCTCGGGCCTCGCATCGAATGGGTTAAATATTTCAAGATTTCTGCCTCTTACAAAAATATAACATTCATAGTCCGTAAAGACAAATTTAGTCATTGCCATAGACCGCCAATGTTCGCTATAATTGATAACAAACAATAACAACCCTTCCCCATCCTTATAAAACCAAACCACTCGCCCCCAGAAAAACGTTTTTAAACTTCTTGGGCAAAGAGCTTAACTTTGCTATAGAACTTTCATAAAAAATGTCTTACATTACAGCAAAACAATTTCCACTGAAATATTTCTCGGAAAAAGTTTTTTTTTTTTTTTTTTTTTTTTTTTTTTTTTTTGTTTACAAAAGACCTTTGTCAAAGAAATTTGATCAAATAATCTAAAATACATTTGTCAAATACAACTCACTCACTGACCTATCATCGCCCAGCCCAAACTACTTGACAGAAAAATTTTGCGTGGAAACTCCCTTTAGGATGTAAACTTAGTTTTTTTTTTTTTTAATATTAAATGATGAAATGATTTTTTGATATTCCAATTTCTTAGAATTTTTAGAGGCGTTTGAATTTTTAATTGGGTTTAAAGAGAACTCACACGCCTAGCCAACATGCGTTGCTAGGACGATAACAGGTCAGCTGTTACCTTACTGTATTTATTTCTTAAAATTATTTCTATTTGAGCTTCACTATGTTCATTATTTCAACTATGGTGGCAGACCTAGGATTACTAGAAATAAACTGGGATTTTGTTTCACATAGAGTTTACGCTATACCTGGTGATAGTCCATCCGAGGTAATAATATCCCGAACCCTTGCAAAGCCTCCTCACCCATCAGCATCCTCAGTCAGAACACATCTTGGTAATGCTCGCAAATATCATGAGGGTTTCCAAATAACATCTTGGAAACATAAATTTTAAAATTTTAACGTACATTTATTATTGACAGGTTTTAACCTGTACTGGTTAAACTCCTGTTACTGGTAACCTGTGGATATTTGTTGGTTGACACTGGTCTGGAGTGCCCCAGTGTCAAGAAACATTATACTTTGATTACTTATCAATTGATAAGTAACCTATGGTATGATGGGAAACGTGCTATAATAAACTGCAAAAAATTATATAGTCGCATTAGTTTTGATGATACATTATTTAACGCAATCTGCCAAGAGGAAGCACGGGTATTCAGCTAGTACTAGCATAAGACAAAGTACATGAGAAGAAACAAATGTGTTGGTTTTCTTCAACCAAATAGAATAAAATCTTGAGGATTTTCAAAACAACAGAAAACAAAATTTAACCCCTTAACGGGCAAGGGTCGCTTGAGCGGCCACTGCTCGCTGAAATTAAAAAATCATGCGAGTGAGGCGGAATTGGTTCCAATGCTTCCTGCTAGATGCAGGGGTGTGCCAAAAAATAGTATTTGGAGGTCTATGGACCGAGGAGCCGAGATATGACGAAGTTGGCCGCTAAAGCGGTCCTTGCCCATTCCCGCACTCGTCTTGTCAGTGTTGGCCGCACATTATTGGCTCTCTGGATCACTCATCTTATCCGGAAATCGTTTCAAATTATGTAATAATTCTTTTATACATTCTAGATTAGGAATTAATTGATTTTAATTGAAATGAGTATATCACTTACATGTTATTCATTGATTCGTCTCATAAGTACCTTACTCTCGTGAGACTGGAAGAAAAAAATACTTTTTTTTGGCATTCCTAATGAAATATTTTTCTCAATTCTGTCTTAAATGATATTGTGGGCTAGCATTATACTATTATTATAATTTTTTTTTTTTTTTTTTTTTTTTAAAGCCTGCCAATCTTAGGGAAATGCCATCGAATGAACCATTTTCATTTTCGGGATCTTTGCGACTTGTAATCGGCTTTACGATGTATCGCGGGCATTGCATATCGGGGATTCCCGATGCCTGGAATGGGCAAGGGCTGCTCTAGCGGCCAACCCCGTATTTATGGGTACAATTTTTTTTTTAACATCCTGAGTTCATATTTAGTAAATCAGACTCCCAAATATAAATTAAAAAAATTCCAACATAGCTAGCGAAATGTGCCCGTTAAAGGGTTGTCATCAGAAAGATATTAATGCCATAATGTAAAAGAAAAAATAATTTTCTATGAAAAAACAACAATAAATAAATCAACAATTACATAAAAATGAAGAAAAAAGAATATATATATATATATATATATATATATATATATATATATATATATATATATATATATGTTTGATGTTATTTTTCATCGCTGGGATAGTATTTTTAGATGGAACGGCATTTTTCTCCAGCGGTGGTACTCCCCCTCACTTCTTCCCGGAATATTTCGATGGATTCATCTCCATCTTCTTCAGCCAGGTACTTGTTTCTTCCTCGGTGGTTGCCAAGGGAATGGCAACCACCGGTGGTTCCCTTGGCAACCACCGAGGAAGAAACAAGTACCTGGCTGAAGAAGATGGAGATGAATCCATCGAAATATTCCGGGAAGAAGTGAGGGGGAGTACCACCGCTGGAGAAAAATGCCGTTCCATCTAAAAATATATATATATATATATATATATATATATATATATATATATATATATATATATTATTACCTGTTACCATTCCGACAGGCCCACCGCAGACAAAACCAACCATTGAACAGCTGGTAGCAAAGAGACTTGAACGAAAAGACCATTTCATAGTAGTTCTCATTCCTTTACATTCTGCCAAAATCTCAGGGATTTTCATAATTTCATCAATTTTAATGACCATCCTACAGAAATAAACAAAGAATCATTTTTTCTCTAGTTTATTTATTTAAATTTTAACTTAATTCATAAATAACACAGATTTTTAGGACGCTTTATTTGCAGGTTAACGCCCTTTTCTAGCCAGAATAGTGCTGATGCCTTTTTTCTCCCAATGAAAAGCCAACAACCCTAGGGGGAATTAATCTTACTAGCTTAGGCAAAGAGTTCTCATGTGTTAGCATTCAAGGTCTTCGGGTCTCCTTTCTAGTTTATAAATTATATATAGTTTGCTAATATAAACAAAATATCATTTTAATAATTTAAGTAAAACTGAGTTAAAACCCAATAAAATGAACATTTTATCATGGTTCTTCCCTCCGTCCATGGGGAGGAAACCCGTTTATGAGGTTGACCTCATGACGCAATCCGGAAGAGCCGACCCGAAAATTTCATGTATATATGATGAAAGATCAATTTTAAAAAGTGCAAAGCCAAAACCACGGCTGATTGCGCCAAAACTTGCGACTGAAATCTTGAGGATCATCTGACGGGACATACGTAGCAATACAGTAAGAAATGATCTCAGGAAAAATCAATTACGTGGGCGAACAGCCCAAAACCCTTACTCATATTTGACTGTAGACAATAAGACAGCCCCGAGATTTGAGCTCTTCATTCACTCTCCTCCACACATTTTGTCAACTTCTTTGGCTAAAAAGTTTTATTTTGTACTCATGAATAAATTAAATCCACTTCCAGTATTCAGCAGGATGGTTAACACTTTATTTTGCATATCAAAGTATTTTCTATTTGTTACCTTTACTTACAAAAAAGTTCTTTGGTACTGTTTGACCACGTAATTAATTTTAACAGAGATCATTTCTTACGCTACAGCTACTTATGTCCCGCCAGATGATCCTCAAGATTTCAGTCACAAGTTTTGGCACATTTAGCCGTGGCTTTGCATGTGCTTTTCTTAAAGTCAATAAAAAAAAAAAAAAAAAAAAAAAAAATTAGGGAAACAAGTATAAAGAGATTAAAAAGAAGGAATCCATCCATTTCAGAATTTAAACACAGAATTCTCCAAACGAGATCATCCTATCAAACATTACATGTAATTTTTTTTAGAAATTAAGTAAGCATTCGCATAACATCTTCCATTTGCAACAATTCTTAAGCATTTTACAGGATACTTAACAAAATATATGAAATGTCTAAAACTGCTCGGCTGTTAATACTTTTTTTTCAGGCACTACTTATACTCCAAACATAAAGAAAAGTTATAAATCTTAATTTGGATATTAAATTAAATTTTGATAAATGTTCAACTCAATCCATAATTTTAGAGTAACAGTAACCAAAAGTTTTGGTGTGTGTGTGTTTTTCACAAAAATGGTTACAAATGTGGGAAGTGATTTCATATGATTTCCCTGAACAATTTGTACCTGGAAGCATACTCACCCAAAATTGTAAGTTGCGCAATTTTTTTTATTTGCAAGGATTTTTCTGGAAAACAATGTGACTATGGGCGGAGATACCAAATATCATCAACATCAGACCTTTTTTGAGGCTGCTCCAGCAGCCACTGGAACACTATTTTTCGGAAAGAAAATCTTACTGCTTATGGTTGTGCATTAATAATCTTCCATACATACTTTTCTTTGAAATTACGACTTAGGAAATCAAATGAAACCCCTTTCTTTTAAGTTGATATCTTTAATTGTTTCTGAGAAAAACTTTACTATTTGATTTGGGCACTCAAAAAAAATCGCATTGCCTTAAAACGTTTTTTTTTTTTTTTTTTTTTGCATGAGATGCATACCCAAATCAAAAGACAATTAAATTATGGATAATTAAATATTAAAAATATTTTTTTTTTAACATGCAAGAGAAGTTTTTGACTCCTTGTATATTTTCGAAATATTTGTGAAAGATGGTAATTCGAAAGTCTAATAAAAATCATTTAAAAAAGGTTTAGACAGAGGAAATAATGTATGATTCAGTTCCTGCAGGTCCGACTTCTTAAGAAGCCTATTAACGTCTTCAAATTAAAAATTTGAAACATGTAATAAGAAAATGGCAATGGATTGAACGAAATTTAATGAAAGTATACCTGTCAAAAATGAAGACGTACTGGGATCTAAAATAACTCTTCAGATGAAAAGAAAGCACTGTCTAGAGTCAACTGAAACGTACTTATAAATTCATCCAGTAACAGAAATACGTAATTAAGAGACTATATAGTTTGAAAAGAACTAAAGTATCAGTTTTCGTCCTATGTCAAGTAAGACATTCGAAAGCGAAAGTATCAGTTTTCGTCCTATGTCAAGTAAGACATTCGAAAGCGAAGGTACTGTTTAAGTGAACTGTGTACTGTTTAACAGAACACTAAAGCCCGCTTGAGCGCAGTGTTGAATAAAGGAAAATGTCTCTATGGAGTAACATATCTTTAAAAACATCAGAGTGTTTTATAGAATTGAAAAAAGTGTAATATAAAAGAAGAATAACAAAATCAGTTTACCGTTATTTTCCTCCGGAAAAAAAATATTCTTTTTTGATTCTTCAATTCAACATGTTGAGTTGGTATTATCCAACACTGTTAACTGATACTGATAACCTTCTTCATAACAGTGATAACTTGAATTCGACCGATGTTTAGTTTTCCTTGTATACACGATTACATCCTATATTGTTGTAAAAAATAGGCATAGAAAGAAATTACCAACAAGGTAGTCTGTGATAGGATGTATATATTATGCACTCGCTTATAAAATATTGGAGGTTTCTTTATTTGTTATGTGGATGACATAAATTATAACTCATTTACTCAATAAAAATAAACCTTTATTTCTCATTAAAAATTAAATGCTTATCGAATTTCATACTAAATATTTTCCTTTAATTGTTTCAAAACTTTACTGAGATAAAAAATGGAAATTGAAAGATCATAAAATAATGAAAGTTTATTGATTTTAATTGCTGTTTATGTACATCCCATTTTATTCAATTAGATTCTTCTGATAGTCTTTTTTCGCTGCTTATCAATAGTGTGATAATACACAAATGCGCTGTATTTTTATTTTTCTGCACAGCTTATCCTCAAGATCAACATTGCTATTCTTGTCACAACTCTCCACTTGCTACAAATATATTTTCAAAAGCACCTACAGGCCATTCCATGTCATCTCAACCAATGAAAGTACTGTTTTCAACCTGACCCTCTTAGATTTTTTTGAAATTTTGAATCCTAATAATTTTGAATAGCTCTAACAACCCCTTGAATGGAACAACTTTTTGTTTATTTTTATCTGTTTCTGTTTTTTTACTATTAATTTTCAAAATATTCCAAAATGGATTTTTTTGGCCTACTGGATATTGATAATTCCTTGGTAGATTGAGTTCTATTCTAGCTAGAACAGTCAGCATAGTCTCAATTTTTGTTGTTAATTAAATGGAATTTAATTTGACATACAACAAGACTTTTCAAACAAATTTTTTGAAAAATTGTACATAACGGTTTTTGAAAGACTGTATGTTAAAAAAGGTAAGTATTTATAGGAATAAGCACTTTATTATGCAGATGAATACAGATCACGTATGGTTCAGGACACTGCACTAGTAGGGAGCTTACAGGTAAGAAAAAAGGGTGGGGAGCGCCTGACCACACCTAGCAATATAGTATCGATACACACAGAAATATAAATAATATTTACATTCAACACTGTACTTTTAAAATGTTGAAAAAAATATATTTCAATCTTCAGTTCACTGACTACATGTGCTGTTAGTTTCATTATGGGATGGCAACGGGATTATTTTATAACATAATTTTGACTTTATAATTATCACTGCGTAGTTGATAAAAATATGGCAAGTGGAGGGATTTTTAATTCACATTCCTGGTCATAATTTGAATTTTGTTCAGGCAGAAATAAAATTAAAGGGGAGATTTTTTTTTTTTTTTTTTTTTTTTGTGCCGTTTTTGGGCGAAAGAACCCCATGGTCGTCATCGCCCTACCGTGCAAAACAGCTGCACGAATCACTCACCGCATGCTCCCGAGTATCTTTCTCTCTCTCTCTCTCTTTTTTTTTTTTTTTTTTTTTTTTTTTTTTTTTTTTTTTTTTTTTTTTTTTTTTTTTTTTTTTTTTTTTTTTTTCCTCTCAATTATATAACCGGCACTCTTTTATTTTTAATTATTTATTTTTAAATTCCATCTTTTTTTTTTTTTTTTTTTTTTTTTTTTTTTTTTTTTTTTTTTTAATTACCGGTACTTTAATTTTAATTTTAAATTACATTTTTTATGTTTCTTTTTTTTTTTTTATATATATTTTTTTTCCTTTATACCGGTACTTTTCATTTTATATGTATATATATATATTTTTTTTTTTTTTTTTTTTTTTTTTTTTTTTTTTTTTTTTTTTTTTTTTTTTTTTTTGGGCACTTTCAATCTCCCTACTAAGAACTTAACAGAATATAACAGAATCTAATATTAAAAGTATACACTAAAAAAAGTAAAAACAGGTGTAACAGCTAAAAGGTTAACAAGGAAAATATGGTAACAAAAAATATCACAGCAATGAGTTAAACAGGCAAATAAAACTAAACAAGAGGTAACAAAAGTAGCTAAGGATAAATCAATAAATAGAAAGATAAAATACATAAATAAAGGTAATTAAATAGATAGAAACATACACTTATATACACCTATATTCAAGGATATGAGCCAGAGAAAACTGTATAGCTATACCACAATTATTATACAAGACGGTTAAGTCCGGTTATTTTTAAAAATTTGAGCAGCTTATCGACTGCTGCCGAATTATTTCCAAGAGCATCTTCCATCTTTCTGGGTATTCCAAGCCGTCGTAACACCATTGTATACTTCCGACATTCTTCAGGGGAGATTTGATAGATGTTGCACAATTAACGCCACCCAAAAATTGCACACCTTTATTCCTTTAACTAAGAAAAAAATTAAGACCCAACTTTCCTCGAACTTCAATAAAAGTGAAGTTGAACTGGTAAATGATTTAGACACAGATCCAGTAACCTTCAATGAAAAAAACATTTGGTGGTTTTATTGCCTGTGAATATGATGACCAGTGGTGGCTGGCATGTGTTCTCAACAAATTACACTGTTTAAATGCCCAAAAAACCCGTCCTAAAATTCTAGAGTTAATTACAATGGACGTTAAAAATTTCGATAAATAAATGTACTATCAGAATAGCACCAAAATTACTGTTTATAAATGAATTTTGAGATTAAATATATTTTCATCTTCAATTCTCTGACTACAAATTCTGTTATTACATTTGAACTGTGTAATTTGTTGAGTGCAAATGCCAGCCACCAATGGTCATCATATTCACAGACAATAAAACCACGACATGTTTCTTCTTTGAAGGGTACTTGAAATAACCAAAATTGTTTTTGATTTTTTTTTTTTTTTTTTTTGAATTTCCAGCATACCAAATTTTATTAAAATCCAAGAAGGCAAGTTTGTGACCCTAGTTGATTTGACATGGAATGACCCTATGAAATTTGCAAAATCTTTATGTAAAAAGAAAAAGGAAATCTCTTAAGAAGAGCTGTCAAAGAATTGATTATATTTTTGATCTTTCATCAATGTTTTCCAAGTTATTAAGAAAATAAAATTATGAATAGTCTCTCTTATAACAACGACATGAAAATTGTTTTTATCTAACCAGTCAAACTTAATTTAATTGTTTGGTCTTTATGTCAGATTTCCTGTTTTTTAAAGGCATATTGATTTCGTTTGCCATAAATGCCTTACTATACTCCACAGTAAAATAGATACTTTGAGTGGGTCCATTCCTGAAATATTGAAACCAGTCTCTCCTTGGTGGCAGTCCTGCCGCCGCACAGTGTAACGTCCAATGGACAAAAACCTAAATTTTTGTTTTCTTATATTTAATTTTTAATCCTCTAGCTAAGTTTAGAAACTATTCAAGGAATTAAAATCGTATAAAACTAATAAATATTAGTTTTATTTTGATCAACAAACATATTAGCAGTATTATAAACAAGGCAAAGTCTTTAAAACCTGCTTTATAGCAACAATTAGTTTGAGCCTTTCTCGTTGAAGATAGGACAGTGTTTTTATTAAGTCATCCGAAGGAAATTACGTCAAAACTATTCCTTTTTCATCTGATATAATTGATTTTGGGTAATTACTCCCTTATTATTTATCCTGAATTATTCTTCATTGATCTTTGAATTTTTTTAAAGTACAAAACTTTGATAGACCATAGCAAAAAAACTTCATCTGAACACATCTCAAGTTTTTTAGAGGTTAAAGTTTACCTCAAGTATAATTTACTTAGGGAAATTTAGTTTGCCGATTCCAAAGATTTTTATTTTTAGATCCATCATCATTTTTTCTTCTAAATTTGAAAAAAAATGTGGCTAAATCCAAGAAGACGGTATTAATCCTTGGGCAAATGATTCAATTTAATCTGCAGGATGCTCCAAAAGAAATATTAAGCAATACTAAAAAACTGCCAGTTTAGTCCTATATTATATGTAAAAAATGTGGGTACGTGTTCCCCACAGAGAAAAAAACTGTAATATAAATACTGGTTGAAACAATATATCAACTTAGAAGAACTTGTGATTAATTTTTATCATAAGAAAATGGTAAAATATTATTATTCTATGGCAATATTACTATAATATAATTTACTGCTATACTATTACTACATACAGTTATATTTTATAATATTGTTATTAATAATATTATTATTTCTATTAATATTACAATTAATATTATTATAGCCATATAGTATGCATTATTATACTATTGTTATAGCTTGATTTCAGCTGTTGCTATAGTTGATTTCAGTTAATAAAAATGCTTATTTGAAAATAACTAGTGGTTAATGATTTTTGTCCATAATCTCCACTACTTCGTTACACTGTGCCCCGGTGGGAATCGAACCCATCATCTCCCTCTTATGAATCTAAGGCGCTAGCCACTAGACCAACCCCTTTGTGGTTTTGTTTACACTTTCTATTATAAATGTCACACCACACACTGGTGGGAATGTTTATTCAAAATTTGGAGGCTTCATGTTTTTCAATGTCGTAGCAATAGTGTGTTGGAATATTTAAATACCAAAATATTAACCCATTAGTGCCCAGCTGGCTTAAAACTTTATAACCGGCATTTTTTTTTTGGGCTCATCGTTGAAGAATCATATGGTCAAAAAGTATGATTTTCCCCAAAACGACAGATATCTCGAAAAACTTAATTGAATAGAACTTGTAGCAAATTTAATAAGCTTTCATTTGTTATAGCTTGGTCATATAGCTAGGAAGCATGGTGTCCGAGATATAAGCGAAAAAGTCCGACTCGCAGGAACTGCATCATCTTAGCGCGGTTCCGTTCTTATCCGAAGTGCGATTAGTAAAGGAATAGTAGCTGCTATCGGTAGGTTTTTATCGGTCGTTAAAAATATAAAATAAAATCTCAAAGAGAAGGAAGCTTAAAGAGCCACATATGGAAACTGACAGTTTTCTAAGCGGATGGGACTCTCCCGTCATCTCGACGCTCACTCTAGGAAAACTCTATTACCAATATGATTCTTATTTTCTCAGCTTTAATGAAATACTCATTCCACCGTTAAATAAACTTAAAAAACAAAAGTGAGGTAAACAGTGACAAAAACCCGTTTAAAATAACAAAACTAACACTTTCGTAGTTTTAAGCACTTACTTCTCCGACTGACATTGCCCCATCGAAATTTGCTTCAGAATCTTTTTTTTTTAGAGAATTTAGTAAGCTTTTGAATGGTTAAATCGTACTTCCCACGATTTCTTAACTGTTTTGAAGATATTAAGGGGGAAAAATGGTGCTAATACCTACCGATAGCTGCTATATTCCTTCACTAATCGCACTTGAGATAAGAACGGAACCGCGCTAAGATGAAGCAGTTCCTGCGGGTCGGACTTTTTTTTGTCAGACAAATTAATGTATTATGTTTATATTATAATATAAATATTATGTTTATAAGAAGAGCAAATCACTTTAATTGCGGTTTAAAATATTGTTGCTAGCTAAATCTAAGTATTATAAAGCTCATAAGGAAAAAATGGTGCTAATGACTCAGATTTCGATACACCATAAAAGAAAAAAAAAATTAAGAACAATATACAAAGATTCCGAAGTATTTCATGTCTGTTAATAAAATATTTTATTCTAATCCCAATAACGCAACACTTATACACAAATAAACTTTTTTAGGTACCTATTTAATACGTATAAAATAAGGTTATAATGAGCGATCCGCTGTGGCATACACCAAGTACTACCACCGTGTGGAGTGCAACTAGTATAGACCGGTACGTCTGTACCACTGTGGTATGTAAAGAGCGGCTGTTCTGATACTGGCAAAAATTAGAAATCCTACATTCCTAAAGTTGTTTGGAGGCTTATCTTTATGACTCTAGACAAGGACTTGAAGATGACGAGGGTACACAGGGAGACGAGGGTACACAGGGAGACGAGGGAGGTACCTGGGGACAGGGAAAATGCCCCCCACCCTAAGCCTCCTAGCTTCGAATTCATATGATTTCGTTCAATGAATTTAAAAAAAAAATTAATAAATAGATAAAAACTTCTGAAAATAGGGAATACCAAAAACAATTCTAAAGAACGAAATCAACACCAGTACAGTCATCTAGATATTCATAGGGCATCTTCGAATTCCAAGATACCGTTGAAACAAAATATTGTTTCTATATATACGTATCCTGTTTTATTAGCTAATACATTTGACTACTATAAGCAATCACAAAAGTAACGAGCAGTGAAAAAAAACTGTAGGAAACACACAAAAAGATTCGTTCAAATGAACGAAATTACCTATGTTTTAAGCACTTATTTCTCCAAATATGACCATCCCATCGCAAATGTCTTCAAAACATTTTTTGTAGAAAATTTAGTAACCTTTCGATTGGTAATCTTTTGCTTGCCAAGATTCCAAACTGTTTTCGTGATATTAATGAAAATATACGAAGTTCCCAAAACTTTTCATGTCTAAAAATGAAATATTTTATTTTAATCCTTCCTTTACTCCAAACGTAACCAAATTTTCAACATATTAGTTTTGATAAAATTCAAACATGGAGAAAATGTTTCAACTGAAGCCCATGATTCTAAGTACCAAAATCAAAGACAAAAAGAACAGTTCGAATAAGCGAAATCAATTACTTTAAAGTTTTAAGCACTTATTTCTCCGATTGACATCGCCTAATCAAAACTTTCATTAGAACCTTTTTTGCAGAGCATTTAGTAAGCATTCTAATGGTAATCTTTTGTTTAACAAGATTCTCAACCTTTTTCGAGATATTAAGGAAAGTATACAAAGTTACCAAAACTTTTCATGTCTGTTCATAAAATATTTTATTCTAACCCTTCCTTAACTCCAAACGTAACATAACTTTCTACATATTAGTTTTAATGAAAGTAGAACATGCAGATAATGTTTCAACTGAATCCCGTGATTCTAAGTACCCAAACCAAAAACGGTATTCAAAAATTATTTTTCCAATTTTCTCGAAAACGGTTAAAGCTATCGCCTTGAAAATGGTTTCATTCGTTTTCCTAGCCCAAGAAGCCTATAAAAAGAGTACTCACAAGCTTATGAACTCAAAAACGTAAGCGTTACGATTTTTTCTGCGCGAATTTCGCCCCAAACGCCATCTTCCAGTGGGCGGATTTTGCTGGTTAACGAACTTGACCTTTCAAATTGGACGACTGATTGTTGTACCAAATTTCATCAAAATCGGACCATCAGGGAAGCCAGAAATGAGCGAACAGACAAATATATATATATATATATATATATATAAATAAATATATACATATATATATATATATACAAATTTGAACCACCGTTATTTTCGATCTCTAGGGGTTCTGAAACGCGAAATTTTCTTGTCGGCACTTCCGGATTGTTTCATTGTATCAACCTTATAAGCGGGGTTCCTCCCTATGGGGGAGGGAGGAACCGCGCTAAAATGGGACCTTCTCCCCCCCACCTAAAAGGCTACGGGCGGGGACTTCTGATACGTTGACCTCTTAATTAGCCCAAACAAAGTTACGAAGTCAAAAATTGTATTCCAAACATTTCCATCTCAATCAATCAATATTTATTTGAGCCAATACATATAGTATTATTTACAGATGGTTAAGGGAGAAAAAAAATAAACAGCAAAATACATAAAATACTAAAAAAATAAAAATAGGAATAAACTAACAAAATAAAAATAGAACATGAACAATAGGTATACAGAACATGATAGGTAAACAGAACATGAGGTGAACAGAACATGAATTAGAAAATAACAGATTATTGCGAATGAAAGAAGTCTTGATAACATCTTGGCTTCAGTCATGTTGCAATCCTCTCTCCTAGCTGAAAGTAGCTAGCTCCTTCTATTGTTGGGAGTTTTCCATAGTGCCTTTGGGTGGGTTTTTCAATGTGCTCTGCGGAGTGGACAACCCCGAGCTCTCTGTGGATTTGTGTGTTTCATATGAAAGGAGGTGCATTTAAAATAATTCGAAGAATTTTATTTTGAAATTTCTGAAGTCTTTGTCTGTTTGTGTTACTGGTACTGTACCTAACTGGGCATGCGTAAGTCAGTAATGGAAGTAATAGAGTTTTGTATAATAGAATTGCGCTTTTGTTTCTGAGTGGTGTTTTCTTGTTTAAAAGCGGGTATAGTAGTCTTAGTCGTGTGTGAGCCAATTGAAGTTTGAAGTTAATGTAAAGTCTTCAGGCCAGTCTAGTGTCGAAGTGAACGCACAGGTAGCGCACACTTTGGTCCCTAGGAGTCCAAGGAACTCGAGCCTGTCCAATCCGCAAGCAAGGAGAAGTCCTGTCATCGAAGTGCCTCAGTGCGAATATCTTTGCTTCAGTCTTCGATGGATTGAGACGGAGTTTCCATCTTTCGAACCACGAGGTGATGCTGTCCAATGATGACTGAAGGTCTGCGATGGTTCCTGGAACATCATCTCCTTGACTCATGACTAACGTGTCATCTGCAAACAGAGCGACCGTGGCGGTTTGAGGCTCGGGGATGTCGTGACAATACAAGCTAAATAGTAAAGGGCTCAGTACTGCTCCTTGTGGCCCACCAGCAGAGACGTTTATTTTTCGACTGACGCTGTTTTTCACTCGCACTTGCAATGTTCTTTCATCGAGGAACGAAGAAATAATATTCGCAAGATAGCATGGTGGCCAAGTTTTTTTGAGTTTATACAGAAGGCCCTTGTGCCACACTATGTCAAATGCTGACTTGACATCTAAGAAAACAGCTGTTGAATACTTTTTGTCTTCGAATCCCTTCAGTATTGATTCAGCTACCCTCTGTATTTGGTGGACAGCTGAGTGGTGAGGTTTAAATCCAAATTGATGTTTGGGAATGATGTTGTTTTCCTCTAAGTGCCGACGGAGTCTCTTCTCAATACATTTTTCAAAGACTTTAGCCATTGCATTTAGAAGGCTAATTGGCCGATAGCTAACGGGATCTTCTTTTGGTTTTCCAGGCTTGTGAAACACCACCACAATTGCATTTTTCGCCAAAAATGTCGGGAAGTAACCCGACCTCAAACATGCTTTAAATACGCTTGTCATGAGTGCGATACTCTTCTGTGGAAGATTTTTGTGGACGACGTTGGATATCAGATCGTCTCCTGGAGATTTCCTGTTTGGCAGTTTCCCGATGATCGTATTTACTTCGTAGGGAGTAATGAAGTCGATGTTTTTTTCAACTGTCGTAATAGGTGTTTGTAAGTAAGTATTTACGGTTATGTCTCTGTTGGTACTTGTGTCGTTTGTGAATTGTCTGTGAAAATGTCTAGCCAATAATTGGGATTTCTCTCCATCTGTATTAGCTGTCCCTGTCTAGTCAGTCAGTGAGAATATGTCAGTTTCCTGTCCTGTCAGTCTTTTTGTTTCTTTCCACAGATGTGCGTCACCAGGAGTAAGACTTTCTGCAAATTTCCTATAATTTTCGAATCGGGTTTGATCTAGTTCCCACCTAATTTGCCTAGATATTCTATAACTATAGTTTTTAGAGCGGGATCTTTCGTCCTCTGTCACCGGTGTCGTAGAGTGTTTTTTCCCGTATCATTTGTAGTATGTGTGTTGGAGTGCTGTTTGATAGTCCTGTCCGTTTGTCTGTGAATTGTGTGAGTGTTGCTGTCTGTATGGATGTGTATATGTGTTGAGTGAATGAATTTATTTCCTCCTTATTATTGTACTCAGCTGGAATTGAGAATGTACACATTTCTTGAGAGAACAATTCCCAATTTACCTTCCCAGTAATTAGCCGAGGGAGTGGTTCTACGTAATGTCTTTGTGTTCCCAATGTGCAAATCACAGGTAGATGGTCTAAGTCTATAATTGTTTTGAGGTAAATAGGAATGTCAAGTTTGTGAATTAGAGCTATTTCAAATATGTCAGGTAAATGTCCTTGTCGAGTGGGATGGAAAGTTGGTTCGTCTGGGGATTCAATGTGTATTCCAAGATTTTCCGTTACAGTCTGAAGTCTAGTACCATTACAGTTCAGTGTCCGGCAGTTCCAATCAGTATGTTTACTATTCAAGTCTCCTAACAGTAAGGTAGGTTCTCCTGTAAATATCAGTTCGAAACCGTTTTGGATTACTCTCCGTCGAGGTCTAAGGTAAGCTGAGATAATGTTCACGGTTCTGTTGTTGTTTGTCGTCAATTTAACTCCGACGGCTTCGAGATGTAGCAGCCTGGGAATGAGAAAGTGGGAATGTTTTAAACCCCTCTTTATACATAAAGCTACTCCTCCAAAACGTTCTTCGCTGTCCTGTCTATATAAAATTTATCCTCCTATTCGTAATGTGTCGTTCGGTTTGAGGTGAGTCTCTGTCACACAAACAATGTCCACTTGGTATATGCTCAGGAAATTTGAGAATAAGGTCTGTCGTTTTTTCAGTCCATTGGCGTTCCAGTTAAGGATTGTCAGATTTTGAGTATGTCTGTAATTAGAGTTGTCCATAGCTGTTTTTGAAGAAGTCTTGTATGACATTGAGAAGGAGATTTTGTAGGTAAGGCAAAATTGGTTTAATTAATGTAGTAATTAGAGAGCTTAAGTCTAGGTCTGGTTTATTGGAGTCAGTATTTTGAGTTTGTGCAGGAGAAGGTTTTGGAGTAGAGCTAGGGGCAGAGTGTTTACTCAGAGGCCAACGTTCAAACCAGGCATTGGTTTTAGGTGGCTGAGGACAGTGTGTTGACTGTATTGAGAGTTGATTGGGGTGTGAGTTTTTATTATGGATGTCGGTTTTGTTTGTGGGCGAAATGTTTGAGCTTTTGCTGGCAGTTGCTTGTTATCAATTATGTTTGGATTTGAGGGTTGGGGGATTATTCGATGCCTATAATGACCTTTAAATGCAGAACATCCGCGATACTTCGCACTGTGCTTCTCTCCACAATTCGCACACTTAAGTAAGTTATCATCGGCCGTACAACTGTTTCTCAAGTGAGGTCCTGCACAACGGCTGCATCGTGGATCTAGCTTGCAATAATTTTTTGTGTGACCTACCCTCAAGCATCGTCCGCATTGTACTGCTCGATATGATAGCCTTCGGTGCTCAACTGTAACAATAGTGTAGTAGAGTGCTTTGAGATTAAATATTGTTTGGCCCTTTTCATCGTTTTTTAATTCGACTGCACATAACGGAGTGGGGGCCCTCTGTCGATTATGAAGTCTTGTGACGCTCAGAACCGGATATTTCTTATTTGAGAGAAATTCGAATACTTCCGTATCGCTGAGTGAATAGGGAACTCGTCGGATGACGACTGAAAGGGTTTTTTTCCTCGGGGTTAACGTATGTATAATATTTTTTGGAATTTAAATCGTAAAATTTTGTTAACTTTCTAAAATCTCCTATGCTGGTAAGTGTAATCTTGATTTTTTGATTACATTGTTTAATTTCGAAACTATTCATGACGTTTAATTTAATATCGTTTGTAATTTTTAAGTAGTCTTAATCTGAGCAAAAAAATATTGGTGGAATTTTTAAATGTTTGTCTGTCGTATTTTCTGAAGAGGATTCTGTTAAGAGTTGTTGTAATGGTTGGAATCTATTATGTAATGGTATTGGTGAGTTTGTAGTCTGTTTGTTGCGTTTTGTAGATGGTTCTGTATCTACGTCATCGGGAGACTGGCAATCCATTCTTGGAGAAGGGTTATGAGGAAATGGTAAACAAGGCCAGTCGTTGTCATGGGCAACGGGTAGTTGAGAACTCTCACCTGAGCTTCTTTCTGTCTTGGTTAGGTTAGGATCTAATATAAAGTCTTTATACTCTTTTACTTTTCTAGATCTTTTAATTTTCATCTTCTTTCTGAAGTTCGGGAGAACAGTGATCTGTTCTTGATCCCTACAGTCCATCTATATAGAAATAAACACTTAAAAATCCCTTTTAAAATAGGAGTATTTTTCAGTAAACAATCACAGTACTCTGCCAAAACAGCCGTTCCGAACATTTCCATCTATAACTGTTCGTTGGACTACTATTCTCTTTCGATAATTGACACATTAGGACCATATTAGCGCCAGATATCTTGCTTTTATTTGATATTTTCTTCCAGCAAATATTTAAATTTGTTTAATTTTAGAATCTTAAAATCTATTTATAAATATAATTTAAAGTTTCCTGCAAATATAGTAAAAAGTTTGGGAGTAAAAGATTAAAATTTTCAAATCAGACCAAGAATTAAATGAATGGCAACTGATGTTGATCCCGCAAACCCCGAATTTTGTTTTGTTACATTTTATCTAAAGAAGAATCTTCTGGTTCCTGATGCTGGGAAAACCAGTTTTATTTTATTTATTTATTTATTTTTTTTTTGGGAAAGTATACATCCAGGAGCAAACATATTCACTGAAGTATATTGGCTGAAGTGGCCTGTAAGTGGATCGGAAATGGTCTGGAAATAGCTGCAAGTTCGCACTTTCGTTTCACTTCCCGTAACGATTTCACACCAAAAAAAATGTCATTGAGTGAGTGTTTTTATTAATTTTTATAATGAAACAATTATCAATTAATTCAATTGTATTAAAAAAATAACGATTGTTGAAATTAAATTAGTCTCTATTAAATCAATTGACATTAAGGTGTTTAATCACGATTAAATTATTAGCAAACGGTAATTACCGGAGTTGGGCGCGATTAAGTTTAATTGTGTTCTCGAAATTAAAAATTAATCGTTATAAAAAAAGTTAATTCCTTGATAAGACGATTGAAAAATTAATTGATTGATCCTCAACTCAGTGAGTGACACTGGCTTCTCATCTCTAAGATCTCCCACACTGGCAACAAGTTAAGCAGCTTGTCTTCGAGATCACCTTGCGTTCCGACGCCCGGCTGACTTTTAATTTCTGTACTAGAAAGAAGAATTTTATTTTACGACACGTCTATTAAAAAAATGTAGAAATTAAGTTTCTGCAGAGTGTCACATACAGGATTGGTTTACACATAGAATGAAGCACTTAACTATATACTTTTATTTGAACGAAAATGCTATACAAGACACACATAATAGACCAAACGAAACCGACATTATAAACCATAGAAGGTTATATCATAGACAGTGTTGCCACTCAGTTCGAGAATAATATACTTCAATACTTTCCCTTATTCGAAGAGCTGCAGCTGGATGAGGCCAGACCCAATCCCAGTCCACTGCGTAGAACTTGAAGTCGAGGACGAGGCATCGGTTTGGTGCAAATGTCTGCTAGTTGATATTCAGTACCAATGTGTTGAACAGCCAACATCCCTTTCTTGATCCGGTCTCTGTGGAAGAGATACTTCCGCTGAATGTGTTTGGTGTGGGAGTGTAACTCTGGGTTTTCTGACAAAATTGCACTCTTGTCAACAGTTCTACGCTTAATACGGACAGGATTACGCTTAATAAGGTAAACCCAACATACCATACAATTAATGGTCTTCTTTCCCGGAGGAAGTTCTGTTAATTCCGATGCATTGTTTTTATGCATTGATTTAATTCCTGTGTCCATGGCGGATCTCCATTCTTCTTTATTCTCACATTGGATTGCTTCATTGAAGGTTACTGGTTCATCTTCCACGAGGAGCACCTCCGCGAATTGAGATGTAACGTAGTCATCCACGTAACCTGGACGCTTCTTAATTCTAGATGACTGCCTAGGCCCCTCGAGTTGACCATCAAGCTCAGTTTCTATGTCAGAGTCGTTGTAAGGATGTTCATCAGGATTTTCCACGTCGAATTTAGGTGTCTGGACAACCTGTTCTTCTTTGGCCAGACAGTCCTTTTGGTCTTCAGGAATTTTGTCTTCCTTGATTGGCCAGGTGACTCGCTCATCACATTCCTTAACATTCTCAACAAATACAACGTCACGTGAAACGATAACATCTCGTTTGGAAGGAATATAAATCCTATATCTTTCGCCACCATCGTATCCTACCAGGTAGCCAACTAAAGCCTTAGCATCCATTTTACGCCTTTTCTGGACTGGAAGGTGAACGTACCATTTTGAACTTATGATCCGCAGATGTTTGAACCTCGGCTTCTGACCAAACTACAGTTCATGAGGTGTCTTGTCAGCAACCGATGACTTTCCCACTCGATTGAGAACGTAGCCTTCGGAAACAACAAGCTCGGCCCAAATTGCAGTAGGGAAATTAACCTCCGAATTTGAATATTTGAATGTGCGGGCCATTTCCACGATAGTGCGGTCTTCACGCACGACAGCTCCATTCTGCTGTGGTGTATAAGGGGCAGTCAGACGCTGATTAACGCCGAATTCTTTGAGAATTCCATGCACCTCACTGTTGTCAAATTCCCCTCCATTGTCACTGAGGGACTCCTTGACTTTGTGGCCAAGCGTTTGAGCTTTAGCTAGAACTTCACGTAAAGCCTCCTTCACAGATTTCTCACGAGCTACGAAGCAGTAACGATACTTTGAATAATGGTCCTTGATGACGATCAAGTAACGACGACCACTAAATGATGGATCAAATGGGCCGCAAATATCACCAGACATCAGCTCACCAGGGGCAGATGCTTTTACGCGGGTGCCGAATGGTAAACGATGTGCCTTCCCGAACTGGCATGGTTCACAAAGTTCATTGTCAGTTGGCACCTTAATTCCCAATTCAGCATGAAGCTTTGATCGGACATAACGTTTGTCCATATGTCCCCAGCGCTGATGGTAGAGTTGCAGTGTATGTTTGTCTTCAGTTTCACTGGCACATACCTCTGCCGGCTGAGTAGTGTGGAATAAGGCGCGGTATAGTGTTCCACCAGTGTCCCGGATGCCTTTAAAAATAGTCTTTCCACGAATGCTGAATTTACATTCAGTTTCAGTTGATTCAAACTTACTGTCAGGATTGCGATCATGAGCGGCAAGAACGGAAATTAGATTCCTTGATATGGTAGGAACGTACCAGACATCATTAAGAGTAAATATTTTCAGTTTACCATTGTGGTAATTAGTTACTTCAATCTTACCGCTGCCGAGAGCTTTTATGATTTCCTTTCCCGCGGCTTTGACTGTAGCATTTGAGTTCTGAGGAAAGGGTTTGTATTCAGTAAACCATTTGAGATTGGATGTGATATGACGGGTAGCTCCATTGTCAACCCACCACTGGTCATTTGTAGTTACCATATTAACATCACTGCTAACTGAAACGAGTCCAACATGGGTATCCGAAACGACGGCTGTTGACTAGCACTGGTAACCGCTGCAGGAGTGCTAGATCCGCTAGCACGGGCTGGTCTACCATCAGATTTCCATTTTGGACACTGTCGAAGCCAGTGGCCTTTCATGTTACAATATTTGCAGTTATTACTGTTGGAATTAATTTTCTTCTTCGAGCCACCACCATTGTTCTTCTGACCACTGTTGTTCGTAGAGTAGAGAACATCTCCAGTTTTTGGCACGGGAGCAACGTTACGCTCATGAAGAATTAGAGCCGAGGAGAGATCTTCTACTGTCTTGTCATTGTTTGCTTTCATGAGAGGATAGCTTGATTTAAACGATTCAAAGCGTTTTGGGAGCACATGCAAAACTTTTGAAACAAACAGTAATTCGAGAAATTCTTCAACTGTTTTGATATTTCGGGTATTCAGACCAGCAGCGAACTCACGATGTTGATTTTTCACACGAGATAATACAGATGGGGGAATCTTCATTTTCATCCCATTCCATATTAAAAAAATCAAGACATTGACAAAACAACTGATCTTCAGCTTTGTTATCGAATTGCTGAACTAACACATCCCATGCCTCCTTAGCAGATAATCTACCTGAAATTCGTTGGTGGAGATCATCACTAACGTATTGGAAGATTATTATTTTTGCTTGAGCTGCAGATTTGTTAAAAGCTTCAAGTTGCTCGTTCTCTTCTTTAGTCGGGACCTTGGAAAGAGTAGGTTTCGTCCTTGTTCCCTCGACAATACCAACCGCGTTAAACAACTTTAGTACATCCATGACTCGGTCCTTCCAAAACGGCCAATATTCTGCTCCCTGTAACGGTTTAATTCCTTTTGCGAATTCCATTTTAAAAGATGGACGAACTTCAGCGAGAACACAAAAGAGAAAAAATAGAGATGCTTACAGATCGACGATTGAGGCGTTAGCAGGAACACCACGTGTACTTATCACAATCCAGTACTCGACACAGCACAGTTAACCGAACTGGCACCCATAACCTGTAGAAATTAAGTCTCTGCAGAGTGTCACATACAGGATTGGTTTACACATAGAACGAAGCACTTAACTATATACTTTTATTTGAACCAAAATTCTATACAAGACACTCATAATAAACCAAACGAAACCGACATTATAAACCATAGAAGGCTATATCATAGACAGTGTTGCCACTCAGTTCGAGAATAATATACTTCAATAAAAATCGTTTGGCACATCCTAGAGACAAAATTCCTTGCACTTTCTACACCAGTAGCACATAAAGCTAACTGGTAATGGGCCAATATTCATATAATGTTTATCAAGAATAAAGGTTCACACGTATATAGGTTTTGAAGAGCACGCTTGAGTAGGCATATTCATGGGTGTATTAGAAAATAATTTTGGGTGGGCTGAGAATAATTGGGGGGTATGGAATAGTACCAATCTAGAACTTGAAATATTTAGCCAACTAAAACGCTATTACACCCTAAACAAATTATTTTTTCTGAACTAAGCGATCCTATTTAATTTATGTTTAAGGTTTTCATGAAACATTTTTACAGGTAAATAAAAATTTCGAAGGGGGTTTTGCCCCCCTCCTCCCCTCATAAACACCCCATTGGCATAGTTATCAAGAGAGCGCATGTGCTTTCCATAAAAGGTTTTCTAAAAAGGTCCATGCTTATTATGCCTAGTTCATGGGCGTATATGAGGGGGATTCTCCACGTCAAATTACTTATAAAAAGTGTGTCAGGATGCCTATATAGGCAAAGCCGTAAAATACGCGTTTTTTCCCACGGGAAAAATAATTTTTCGGTAGGCAAATACCGTTAAGTTAATTACCTGTTAAGTTAGTTAACGAACTTAATCTTTCTTATCAAACAAAGTATTTTTGTATAAAATTTTATATAAAACGGACCATTCTTGAGGCTGATTGAGCGGGAACAGACATGAACGTGCGTATATATATGGATATAACACACACATTAGGACGACCGGCATTTTTGTGTCGCAAAGAGTCTGAAACTTGAGCATTTCTCATTGGCACCTCCGGATTGCGCCATAAGGTAGACTTTCTAAGCGGGGTTTCCCCCCATTAGGGAGGAAGGAGATGCGCAAAAACAAAAAGACTTTCCCACAAACTCAGACGCATGGCAAAAACGACAGTAGGTACCCAATCCTTTCCTTTCATCGTGCACTTAGTCATTTTCACATTGAAGGCTTATAAAACTTGAACTAACTTTTCTTATTAACGGCATAGGAACCCTTTCAAAACTCCATTTTGCGGCCTTTCAAATGAGGATATATATTTTTTTTTTTTTTAGTTGTACTTGTTATTTCTGAAAATAACCTAAAAAAATTATTATTATGTGTATTTTCAGATATGCTAAAGGTAAAGAAGTTTTGGAAGGATGTGTGATGTCACGCTTTCGGCTAAACTGGAACAATTAAGCCAGTGCAAAGAGATAGAAACATTTTGCGTTGCTCTAGTTTACGAGGTATGACTCTAGTTCAATTTAATAAAATTATTATGCCTATGTTATCCTTTAGAATTGAATTCGCAATTCTCTTCCATCCACAATAAAAGTTTGTTTTTTTTTCACTCGCCATTGCTTTCAGTTTTTGATATGCAATAATTTCAACAAAACTATTGATGCATTTAATGAAGAGCTCCAATCAAGCCAGTTTTCATCGCCCAAAGATTTACCCAAGAAGAAAGATAGAATAGAAAAAGATGACGTAATAAAAATCGTGTCTGCACTAGAGATGGAAGACCATTTACAATTTTTTGAGGTAAGGTGGCCTGTAGTTTTTAACCGCCCATTCTATGTGATCCAATGGATGCTCGAACAGTTTATAATTTAAACGATTTCCTTTTTCTTTTTTATGGATTCCGTAGTTCATGAAAATACTAGTCGTTCACATGTAATATATTTAGATTTTCTGAACAAATAGGCGTTGAAGTAGTTGGATAGATCGATTGCCCACAGGACAAACCGGCTGGTTCAGTTGTTGAACAGAAATATCATTGGTTCTCAGCAGTCCAACTAAGCAATGCCAATGCTCACCAGACCACAGAAGAATACAGTTCGGCGCAGTACGGGTGCTCCGAGAGTGCTCAATCTATTAGTAAAATTCGAACACTGAAGGAACTTGGTTAATTCGGTTAAATTCACTGAAAATGATTTTATATTAAGCTACTATTGGTTTTAAAGATCTCAGGTACATTGTTCCCTACCTGGTTCGAGTAATTGAATGTAACATCTTTCATGAATCCTTAACAGAAACATCTTTCATGAATCTTAACAGGACGGGCACACAGGATCGAACTTGAAAATGTTTTCTCAAACCTAACTCTCACCCAAACCAAGGCGAGTAAATTGTGGTCACATTTGAAATAATTTAAATATCCTTAAATGGTTGAGAAATGCTGCTTAGTGAAAACTCCTTCATCTAATGAAAACTTAGGTTTTTTTTTTTTTTTTTTTTTTTTTTTTTTCTTACGGCGCATCAACAAATCGTAGCTATTAGCGCCGACATCCAGGGTGCAACCAGGAATTTTCTCAGCGAGCCCTGAGATGAGAAAATTTCTGGCGCCGGTGGGGATCGAACCCACCATCTCCCGCTTATGAATCCAGCGCGCTAGCCACTAGACCACGGGAGACCCCAAAAACTTAGTACACTTCTTATTGAAAATGCTGGCAGGCATTGTGCTTTAGAGAAATCTCTGGCGGCGTCGTTTCTGTTTTTTCTTATTTTTTTTTGTTGTCAAACACAAAAGCGGTCATTAAACCCGAAAAGGATTTCGTTATTTTGAGCGTGTGTCTTTAAGATATTTTTATTTCATTCGGCTTTCAACATAACTAATCAGGATAACTGAGAAACGATTTATTTATTTTTTACTCTTGAACAAATAAAATGGGCGTATATAGAAAATAATTTCGGGAGGGGCTGGAAGAATTGGGGGGGGGGCTGAGAACATTTGGGGGTATGGAATAAAAAAAAATCTAGAACTTGAAATAGATAGCCAATAAAAACTATTTTTTTCTGAACTAAGTGGTCTTATTTAATTTATTTTTAAGATTTTTATGATACACTTTCACCGATTTCGCGGGGGGGGGGGGAGGGGGGGGGGGCTGCAGCCCCTCAGCCCCATCCCCTTATGTACGCCCATGACAAATAATAATTTTAGTATGAAATGATCAAGCAACAAATAATGGTTCCTGTAGATATTTAATCCAGATAACAAACCTTGATAAGTATGTTGTGATTTCTTTCAGCGATGGACAGAACTAATTCCAGTTTCAATAAAGAACTACCCAGAGTACAAGAATATAACACTTCCTCTCTACACCTACTTCGCTACGTTGCCTATGAGGAAGGAAAAACTTTCTACCCCGGATTTGGCGAAACAAAACATGAACCTCTCAAACTCAGAGGACGGAGGAAACGACATAGAAAAAGATCAAAACGTCGGAAAGACGGAAAATAATCTTATTAATATGAAAACGGTTGCTCTGAACAGTACATTTACTATTAATAAGCCAAGCACCTTGGAAAATGCCACTGACACAGATTACGCGTCAGAAAGAGATCCGGACATTGAACCAGATAGCTTAGACAGTGAGGTAGAAATCAGTGATTCAGAGAAACGCAAGAGAAAAGTAAAATACCAAAAAATGGTTGACGTCATAGTGTTAGTTACTGATGAGGACGATAAAGGAGAGAAAAATAACGGAACTGTGACCTTCATTAATGAAGAATCAAAAGAAAATCTTCAAAATGAAGACATTGAAGAAATGGTTGAACATAAACTCCATGGGCAATGTGAAGACGAGGGTAGAGGTCCATCAGCTATGTCTATGTTCCAGGATTTCTTGCTGGAAAAAAAGTATAGTTTCAACACGGAACCTCAATACCTGCCACTTTTTGCTCTTCCCTTTATTCAAAACCCGGAGGAGCATGAGGCTTTCAACCAATTGTTTCAGGTACACAGGCATTTTAAAATAGAAACTAAACTACTTTAGACAATAGAAGGTAACTTGTTTCTGCTATTTATTTACATTCAGCATATTAAAACTCAAATATATGCATTAAAATTATATCAAATCGTTTTCAATTAAATCTCCATTAAAGGGGATTATTCAGAATATAATGTTCACAGCGAATAATGTTCGATGCGGCAGAAAAGGTTATTGATGAAAATAAAAGAAAAAGATGAGGAATT
Organism: Gonocerus acuteangulatus; assembly: GCA_946811695.1. Taxonomy (NCBI): domain Eukaryota; kingdom Metazoa; phylum Arthropoda; class Insecta; order Hemiptera; family Coreidae; genus Gonocerus; species Gonocerus acuteangulatus. The sequence goes on along the minus strand of OX328124.1, from coordinate 113,843,833 downwards.
TACGCCAATATACAATTTTTTCTCTTTGTAAGAGGAAAGGATAAAATATTGTTAAAGCGGTGTATCATAAATATGTATCGAGATATCGGTAAATATCTCCTGTATATGTACATGCATACACATACACAGGGGATATGGATCTATGATGCCTAGAAGATATGATTCATTTTTGTTTAAAGTATTCCTACAAACAACGTCGCAGATAAATGATTTAATGGTCTTTGGAAATTGATTTTTTTTAATCTTTAAATAAAATTGAATATTTTTTGAATCTTTAATAGATCCTATTTTCTTAATTTTGTAGGATAAATGGGTTGGTGATTTGAAAGAATCTTTACAAAATTTTTTAATAAAGTTTAGCTGCGGAGATTCAGTAATTCCTGAAATAGTGAAAATCTGTAAAGAAAACAGGCAGTTGAAAGCTTTGATGAAAAAGCACACTGAAAGTAATGATGATTATTCAAAATTATATAAAGAATCAAGAAGAAAATTGCATAAGCTGAAAAGGGATCACAAAAATTTAGTTGGTAAGTCTTAAAAAAATTTCTATTTATCAGATATCAGAGTTATTCTATTTTAGCACTTTCCTCCGAAGGAAAGTAGCTATTGGAAAGTTGCTGCACTCATGACGGAATTTTCGGAAAATTTCTTCAAATATTTATCGATCCTACCTAGTAGACACCGAAAATGACCCCCGTTAAAATTTATATATATATATATATATATATATATATATATATATATATATATATGTGTCTGTTAACACGATAGCGGCCAGAGTTTTTGTTTTTTTTCGTCACGAAACTTGGTATATAGCATTCAATTACCAAACGATTGAACGAGTTCATTAACCACCAAAATCGGTCCACCGGAAGGAGGGGTTCACACCGAACCCAAAACACTAATTTGACCATGCCAGCCGTAATATTTGTTATATTTCAACGAAACTTGATATTCGTAGTGGTAATACAGAGAGAAAAGTGAGATGTAAAAATAAACTAAATCGGTTCATTAGGAGAGGGGGTTTACTTCGGACCCACAATACCAATTCGCCACTGCCAGCCGTGATTTTTGTTATATTTCGACAAAACTCGGTAGTCGTAGTGGTAATCTACAGGTAAATATGTGTTGTAAAAATAAACTAAATCGGTTCATTAGGGGGGGGGGGGTTACTCCGGACCCAAATTACTAATATACTCATACCGGCCGTAATTTCTGCTGTATTGTAACGAAATGCGGTATACGTCGTGGGTAACTCATGAGAAAGAAGTGCTGTAAAAATGAGCTAAATCAGTCAATCGGAAAGGGGGGTTTACTTTGTAATATATTTCAATAGAATAGCCCGCCAGACGTAGGTCCGCAAGGCCGCCGCAAGGAGCGCTTTCTACCACTAGTGGGACTGTATCCTGTTCCTGCGTCAGATCAAAAGACGAAAATATGAATTTTTTTTGTATTTATTAAGTAGTGTAGTAGGTACCATTTGTAAAATCGATTTGTAAAGAACTTCAGTCCATCTTTTCCAAATATGAGTTCGGATAATATTTTCGTTAGTATGAGTGATGAATTCTTTGCATATAAAGGTAACTTCACATTTCTATGTTAAAAGGACTTCAATCCAATACATAGTTGCCATAGAAACATAGTCCTAATTTTATTATTCCATGCAGAAAGGGCTGCAGTCTAGTTTTTTCGAAACTACTGACTTTGGACTGAAGCTCTTTTTGCATGGATCGATTCAACTCTGGAAGGAAATTAATTACAAAATTAATAATTGAACAGTTACTCATTACAAAATTAAAAGAGAATTATTCATGTTTTTATTTTATTTTTGTAAGATGTTTTAAGCAAATAGTTCTGGAAAGCAGTATACACTACCCAAATTCTGAGGAAAGTGCTTAGTTATGCAGCATCTGCGTAACGGACTTTTTTTTTAATTTACAAAAAAAATAAATAAATCTCCACCACTCTGTACTTATCGGCTAAAGTTGAAAAACATAGAACAAGCATTTTAAGTGTTTCAAGTTTCATCTATAAATAATTAAGAATACAAATTTTGATAATTACAGGTTTAATTTAATTTGTTCAGTCGTTTCAGGGGTCTGTTGTAGCTGAAGTAGCTAACATAATTTTTCGAATCAATCTTTTCGATATGGAAAATTAAATTTGAAGCATAATACGCAACGAGTTGTCGATAGAGCTGGATTGGCTTCAGCTGTAATGTTTCGTCCATGGAATGAACAAATCGCCAATTTAAATATTTCTTATGATTCAAGTTGAAATCACCAGCCAAAATTATATAGATGGTGTGGTATTCATTTTTATCGACAACTTTGAAAATTTCTGCTGCTTTTGGTATGTAAGCCAGCTGATTCAATTCGAAAAAACATCTTCCAGATCACTGATGCTTGTCTTTGCTTAGTGTAAATTGTAACGAGTAAGGCTATGTAGTCGTTGATAGTACTTTCAATGGCAAAAGATCTCACTGGTCCGTGATTTGTAGAATTTCATGAGAATGTGCGAAAGTAATTTCTTTTATTATTTATTTAAACGAAAGGAATAAACAGCTTTCTTTTTCGTACATCACCAGCTCTGTAAAGTTCATGAGTCTTCGGACCCTGGACGTTCAGAGTGAGTAATGATAGATGATTCGGATCTGTTATATCTATTATATATGGTCTGGGTAACGATCTTATTTCTGGGTATGGTCATTACATATCAATGCAAATTATTTTTGTGACACTTCTTGTTAGTGTAACCTCTCTCTCTCTCTTTCTTTCTCTCTCTCTCTCTCTCTCTCTCTCTCTCTATATATATATATATATATATATATATATATATATATATATATATATAAAATATGTCGCCCAAATTGAACAAGTTTTTAATTTCAGGAGTAGCTAGTGAGCTGGCAACCGCTTTGGAAAATTCAGTACGCGGTGAAGCAGTTGACATAAAATCAACATTGTTCAAGTGTGTGACAATATTTCCTGAGCTTTTTCCACATACGCAGTCAACAGACCCTTCCTCCCTGAATGTAAGTTTACACGTAATAGGCAATGCTTATGAGATCTCGTTACAAACAGAGGGTCAAAAAAACTTCACTATACACTTTCACTACCTTTGTTTATTCCCTACATGTTTTACACCCTTTTGGTGCCTCCTCAGTCCAATGTGTTATAAATATAAAAACTTACAACCTTAACTTGAGGAAGAGAACATTCCACTAGAAGGGCCACATTGAGACTGGTCATATTAATTTATATGACAAACAATAAAAACATGTTTAAATTATACTAGTAAAAGGGGGTACTTTAATCGGTTATCACTATATTTATTCTGGAAATTAATTTTAAACATATGACATATTGATTATGGATCAGCTGACTTCTTTCCACCATATTGGATTCTTGGAGTCCATGACCAGATTCCACATTGCCCTGCTATTGGAATGTATTTCTCCTCAATTTGAGGCTGTATGTTTTTATATTTATGAGACATCCCCCCAAGGAAGCACCAAAAGTGTGTGAAACTTTTTTGACCCTCCGCCTATAATGAGAATTCCTATATTTGAATTATCTCAAGAACCATTGGCACTCCGCCTAAAATGAGAATTCCTATATTTCAGTAAAGGGTCAGTTAACTATTAGTTATAATACCACAATTATTGTGGGGAAAATATTATTACCAACGTCACTATCTGACTCATCTTATTTTTTTGTTATGACCAAAATCATATCCATCTCTGCTCCTTATCCTTAATCTTCATACGATTTTTGCTAATTTTATTTTATTGCCCTTTATTAGTTGCTGTACTTATTTCATGATAAATGATGCCTCTTGAGGAGCAATTTTTATATGATCTTTCACCAGTTTTGAAATATTTTATTAATAAAATAATCTACCATCTTATAATAATATTTTAATGGTTATCTGGTCTCATGCTGAGATTTATTACAGCGGATTATGATTGACAAGGCGGATAAGGACAGGATGTGGATAAGCCCTTCCCAGTTGGACACTAAGAAGATTAAGGAGGACTTAGCTAATGCTAGCATTAAAACAAAACTTCTTTTAATGCAGGCTTTACGATGGGTGAGCTCAAATTTGTTTTGTTTTTTACTAAAATATTTATATTTGAAGTTCCTTATTTTTATTAATACATTTTTTTAAAACAATCGAGTCACATAAAACAGTGTGTCCGCTCAAATGTTGTTAATAATGTCTTGGTTCGTGCTTTGGGAATATTTAATTTCCTCTTCAAGTACAGGTCTACAAATGATTAACAACACAACTGATATTATTAACTGAGATATTATAACAGATCAAAATATTTTAGAAGATTATAAAAGCTCTCAAATAAAATTAAATTAAGAAAAAAATCATGATCATGGTGCTGACTGGAAGTGGCGCCTGATAGGTTTGGTTTCTGCAGAGGGTGGCTTGAACTCTTTCAGCAATGGGCTCGTTGAAAGAAGGCTGCAATGGGCATTTAGAAGGGGTGCAAAAAAGTAAATAGCCTGATGCTAATGACAGACTGTAGGTGCATAATTACACAAACATATTGTAATGATATTTTACATTACATATTTAAAAGATTTAAATTCGAATAACCGTTAAAGGTAAAAAAGGCGGGTAAAGACGAATACAAGGTTTGCGGAAAATAAAAAACAAATAAATTTTTCTTATATTAACTTTCATCGAAGATTAAAGGTTTTAAATTAAAAAACTAACACAGACAATTCTGAAAATCCAAAAAAGCTCATTGATATGTTGGATTTGTTGCTGGGATAAGCAAATATTATTTGTTATATTTGTCTAGCAGTCGATACAGGTAGCATTGAAGACCGGTATGACGCTCCCGCCAAGAAAGAACGCCACTCCGGATGCAGCTCTAGTACAGTCGTTTACAAGCAGTCACATATAGTGCAGTTTAAAAGAAAGAACGCCACTCCGGATGCAGCTCTAGTACAGTCGGTTACAAGCAGTCACATATAGTGTAGTTTAAAAGAAACAACGCCATTCGGAATGCAGCTCTAGTTAAGTGTACAGCTAGTCTCATATGTCAGTCTGTTAAAAGCAATTCAGTTTACAAGAAGATACAATCTCATCTCTATAGTTCAGTTGACAAGAAGATACAGTCTCATAAGTGCAGTTCAGTGGAAAGAAGATACAATTCTAAAGAAGATCCCGTCCTATGCAGAATACCGAGCTGGCTTTATATCAGGTAGTGCTTGTTTGTCCTATTTCTGAGTGTAACTTATCTATGAGTTTTTTCTTCTTTTGTTTTGGTTTTTTATTATTTAAAATTATCTTTGTTTTACTTTAGTGGACTCGAACCCGACCCTTGAGATAAAGAGTTTTTAAAATTAAATATTATCAAATTTCTGTTTTAATTATAACAATATACTAGTCCGGGCCCTGGCCACCTAAAGAAATCGCCTACACTAATTTCTGTCCACCGGCATAGTCCTGTTGCACCACCTCCCTGTCAACCATCTTGTCATTGGTCTTCCTTTATTTTTCATTCACAAGAAGGAATCTTCTGCGCATCTGCTTCTTTAGCACCCAGCATCACAAAAATATGTCCGTAAGGCCCTGATCAGGTTTTTGTAGAGCAAAGCCTTTGAGACCTTATTTTTTGCTTTGAAGTTTATTCAAGCCCTGACAGAAGTACAACTGACAGAAGTACACAAAACCTTGACCTACATCCAATCTGCATCCCTGTATTCCAACAAATGGATTCATACTTCAGCACCTTTATTTTGAATACACATAAATATATATCATAAAATATATCCAAAACTACACACACAGAAATTTAAACAATTTTTTTTTTTTCGCTAATGACCTAGATGTAGATGCGCCGTAAAAAAAAAAAAAAAAAAATGAAACTGGAAATTGTTGTATGATATAGTTGGTCAAGACATGAGAAAAAAGAAATTGATAAGGCTTGTTGCATTTTTTTTCTTTCCTTCGATACTCTCCATTCCATAGGAAAAACGTTCTAGAGGTTCCAGGATCTATTCTTTGGAATTCTATTGCATTTATATATTTCTCAATTCTCCAAGGTTACTGACCCAAATCAATCCTGCTTCTAAATTAACAAGAGTAAAATTGCTGTGGAATGACACTAAGTACAACAGTAAGAAGTAAATTATTTTTTTTTAGCTTTTAAATTAATTATTCTACTGGTGTGAAGCTATGCCTCTTAGTGAATGATTTTTTCTTAATATTGCTTTTATTTTTTATCTTCTTTTAACTTGCTCTTTCTTCCATCTGTTGAATAGCTTAATATTTTTTATGTTTTGATAAGTGTGTGGATTTATTTATTCTATTCTAGAATTAATAATAACCAAATACACTTGCTTACAGGAGGTGTGTGCAGCTCCCAGCGAGGATCGAGAGAGTATAGTGAGCTGGATGTCACGAGAAGACATCCTAGGATTAGAACGGGAAGAGGGCTACGGAAGACAGTGGTTAGCCGCTGGAGAACCTCATCCTCTCCAGCAAGGCATAGCAAGACTTCTAAACTGCATAGCCTCCTTGAGATCTGGGAGGGACTATATAGCTGTAACAACACCTCCACTTGTACCGCTCCTCATTGCTGTAGTCGGAAGGGTCTCCGCTCAGGACAGGGTCACCTTGGACATGCTTGTTGCTCTTCTACAGAAACTCAGTCTCAGGTTGTTTTATATTTACCAAAATTCAACATATAATTGTGTTTATGTTGTGACGGGCTTTGTATAGAAGTACAATAATTTTCCTATTCCTATCAGGAAGCTATTTGAGTGTTTAAAACATTTTATAAAACTCCAATAGTTTTTGGACTGTAGAATGGTAATCTGATTGGCCTAATTAGGAAGAAGGACTTTCCAATGAAGGCATAAAAAGTACAGTGTTAGGTCTTGGCTGTAACAAAGGATGAAGAGGAGGTCATTAAATTAGCACTTTGTTACTTAACAAATTAACCTGTACGATCTTAGATACTCGTGGAGCGGAGCCTGTTTCACTCTCCTAGTTCTACAGGACGGCATTAGAATAGCTGAACCTCCATCACTCGTCTCTTCTCATTTCTCCTAATACAAATTCTTTATAAAGTTGACCGTTACCATTTTCTTATTCTGGGTTAAGGGCCAGACAATGGTAGTCTTAAAGACTTTTTTTTTTAATTTTAAAATATTGTTTTTACTTTTTTTTTAGATTATTTTTTCCAAAAATAATATCAAATCGAATATTTCGATTTAGGTATAATATCTACAAAACATGATCTCTATATATACATCAACTGGTGAAACACAAATAAGGCCCTTCAGAGGGATCAGAACACTGCAAAAGGACCAGGTAACAGAGAGGCTATTTAATAGGCTCAAATTAGATGTTATGAACTCTAGCAGATACTAAAGTGACTACAGCTTATCGCTAGATATTGCAAAAATCTGACACAGCAGTAGCTTTCAGTCCCAAACCGAAGACATGCCCTTGTCACAAAAGTGGCTTTCCGTCTTGAATGGGTTAATAGAGCTGACCAGGTCTACTACTCGATATTAGGCAAAGAAGAACTGGCCAAAGATACAGTATGGTTACGGTATGTGGAAAGAAAATTATTCCGAATATGAACATAGTCTTTGTTACATTCATTACGTCCAACTCCAATGATAATTTCATCTATTCTTGGCTTTAATTTGAGAGTTTAATCTTATTAAAATTGAAAATTTGTAGAAAAGAAATGTGCAATGAAATGATCCAAAGAGGGCTGCTTGACTGGCTGTCTACTAGACTTGCACAGGTGAGCAGCATCTACCAGTTGGAGTATACAACGTCTCTATTCATGAACCTCTCCATCCATGCTCCAGTCACCTACTGGGACACCAGGCCTCATCAGGTCCTCCCAGCACTCTTGAAACTCATCACTACTTCTCATGAGCAGGTAATTCTTAATAAAAAAAAAATAATAATAGCACAATTCTGTGACTGCTCTTCTAATGTGTCATATTTTTGGTATCTTCTCCATTTAATTCACAGTATTCGAACTTTTAGGTTCTTGAATTTGTTCTGGGCTCTCTCTACTGCTTATTAAGAAGTGATAAACTAAACATCTTCGCCCGCTCATTGGGGCTTTCTGGAGAGTTGGCAGTTGTATCAAGCCAGAGGTGCCAAAGGCAAGCAGGTGCACTTCTTAAGTTACACAGACGTGAACTCTCACCAGCTGCGGTACAGCTGTCTCATCCTCATGCCACAGAGGAGGACATTGTGAGTTTAATCCTGGCAGAATCATAATTTTAATAAGTTCTCAGTAGTTTTATTTTTACGTATTTTGTCCCTCACTCCATGGAGGAAGCATGCTTATATTGGATAGCATGGGGGAGAAGAGAGAGGGATGAAAAACAATAAAGCTAATTCCTGCTCAGATCCTTGCAGAGTAAATGGTATAAATATGGCACCCCAAATAATGTGGATGCAGGAAGTAGTAATCCTGCATCCACATTACTCTAATAATGGTTCCAACCAAGAAGCTCAATACAAATAAAATTTGAATTTCAATTAATTTATTACATGATTCACATCCCTTTAAGTGCCTCTTAAGTAGATCAAATATTCACTATACTACTAATGCAGCCTAGCTACTAATTTTACTAAGGTGAACCATCCTCTACAATGGCCATGAGTGAGATTTCTACGTATTACATCAATCAGCTAAGAGTAGTCTGCTGTATACAATCGATAGAGCAAAAAAAAAAAAAAAAAAAAAAAAAAATCATCTAGAAGAAGATTAATCATTTAAAATAAAATACAATTATTTTAGATTTGGCCAATAAGAAGTTTTTTTTGGTCGAAAAAAGACAAATGTTTAATTTTTTTTTTCTATATTTGAACCAATAAATTTAAAGGGTATTCATATATCTGAAAGAGATTGTTTATTTGTAAAAATGTTGAAAGTTCTTTTAAAATAAATACTTATATGCTATGAAAAATATTATTTCTTTGTCAAATTTAGGCCTAAATGTTGGCTTTTCTTTAATTTTGATAACATAAAAATATGTGTTAACTTTACTGAAAAAAAAAAAAACATAAATTATATGATGTAAACTTTTATCATTTATTTAAGATATTGAGAAGAAGTAAAATGTTTATTCCCAGATTAGTTATAATCCACCAGTGCAAGTAATGATTTTTCTGACGAACTTCTGAAAAACGGAATTTTTCAGGAGGATCCTGAAGACATTGAAGCCGAAGTAAACGCTGATGATTTAGTAAAGGGAACACCAGCTGGCGAGCAACTACTTGCCCAGAATTACAGCCTCCTCTTTCCAACACCCAGTAAGGAACAAAACCTCTTTGCTAACAGTTAAACTAATGTTTGTATAATAATTGAAGAGTAAATTTAATCAAAGGGGAATATCTCTGTCAGCTGCTAGTGGTAGGTTTAGAAAACCTTATGCTTCAGAGGTAAATTTAATTGATTCTCCTGAAGAATTGATCTATGATTAGTCAACACAATGTTTTATCAATACATATTGAAAACATTCCATTTATAGAAATAAAATAAAGGTTTTATCTATACATTCCATAGAATCAATGCCTTTCATGATATTTCCACGCTCCCTACATTAGAGACACCAAACCCATTTCTATATTGTATATGTTGATGTGATATGCTCAACAAAATGTTGACAGCTACAGGCTCAGCTATTGCTAATGGTAGAACTTCGACAGTATTTCTAAGTAGTAGTTTTGACTTAAAAAACAGGCTTCAATTGAGAACAAAATATTGAGTAGAACCTAAGTTATGAAGGCTTGAGTAATTTGAAACGATTAACTGACTAGAGCCTAGAGATCTTGGTGAAGCAGGTACATATAGAACATAGTAAAAGTCTTCATACACTAACCAAATTCATTGAAATATGCTTTCTGGTTATTTTTATTTTATTTTTTACAGCACACCAATATCTTGGCCATTAGCTGTTATATTATTTATTTAAATTTTAACGTCCATTTATTATTAACTACGAATTTTAGGACGGGTTATCTATAGGTTACCGCCCTTTTCTAGCCAGGATAGGGGTGATGCCTTTTCTTTTTTCAAAAGAAAAGCCACCGCCCCTAGTGGGAATCGAACCCACGACCTTTGGCACGGAGTGTTAAGAGCTCACGGCTACCGGGTCTCCAGCTGTTATTTAAAGAAATATATTTTTTTTTGGAACAAACACAACACTGTTACATTATAAATTCTATAACATCTGTTTTTAAATTTTAATAATAAAAACAAGAGCCTGTATGCAATACATATGTTCTACTAAATTCTAACTATTATCATAACATCTCCCCCTTCAAGCTAGACACCTCCCCTAAGGACAAAAGGTTTTAGGTGAATAATATTTCTTCGATGTATACGGCAATCCTGTAACCTAACTAGGTAGGTATGACCGAGGTTCCGGTCTTTTCTTTACAACTTCCCCTTGTTCCCAGATCTTGGTTTTAACATTTTGAATCCAAACCTTATCCCCCTCTTTGAAAATATGTTCCTTAGTTGAAGTTTTGTCGTAATACTGCTTTTGACGACTTTTATTATTTAGGGACTTGTTGTAAGCCTCTTTGAAAACTAAATGCGACTGTAATTTTTCATTTGAAATGGGCAATTTTGAGTTTAATATTCGACTCTGAAGAAGTTGTGCCGGGCTAAAATCCAAATCTGCTACAGGAGCATTCCTATAATTTAGAAGAAAAAGGTTGAAATCTATTTTACTCTCATGTGATTTGCTCAGCATAATTTTCACGATCCCCACAGCCTTTTCAGCTAGTCCGTTTGATTTAGGATAATGAGGACTGGATGTTATGATCTTAAAACCCCATTCTATTGCAAAGTTTTGTAATTCTATGCTACCAAATGGCATGTTATCTGCAGCTAGTTCACGTGGAATCCCAAACCTGGCAAATATCTCTTTAAATTTTGATATAACTGCAGTGCTAGTTTTTGAGTGCAGTTTTGAAACCTCAATCCACCTTCAAAAATAATCTATTACTACGAGATAACTGTTTCCTGCCCATTCTGCAATATATGCGGCAATTTTGTTGAACGGAACTGTTGGAATTTCATGATTTATTAGTGGATTTTTTATATTTGACCGAGAATATTTGGTACATGCGGTACAAGAGTCAACGGAATTTTTTAAATCATAATTAATACTTCGCCAATAACAGTAATTATCTGAGAGTTTTTTCATTTTTTTGTAGCCCAAATGGGTTTCATGTAATAAATTCAAAGTATATTTTCTCAATTTAATGGGAACTGCAACCCTCTTAGAATAATATAATAGGCCATTGCTAAGTTCTAAATCATTCCGAATTTTAAATAAATTTTTCAGTTCTCCAAATTCCTTAAATTTTACTGGGCCATCTACTGGTATTAACTCTTCCTAAACATCCATGGTGCAGTAGGGAATATTCTCAATGGGCCCTGAAATAAGAAAAATCTGTGCTGCTGGTGGGACTCGAAACCCTATCTCCCGCAAGTGAATCCAAGGCGTTAATCACTAGAGACCCTAAGCTTTCTGTTATTCTCATTGTAAAAGACGATTTTTTTTTTTTTTTTTTTTTTTTTTTTTTTTTTTTTTTTTTTTTTTTTTTTTTTTTTTTTTTAATACTAGCATATTATTTCTATCAATATAATAAAAATATTTAATAATTGAAAACAATACAATCTGGATAATATTTATTTATTTATTTATCTATTTACTCAGTTTACAGAAAAAATACTCAACTGAACCCTAGCAAAAGTTATCATACAGCTTAGAATTACTTCTTTAATCACTAAACATTAAGATGCAGAGTTGAACTTGTTTTGAATCCTTCCTCTTTCTGACATTGCTTCTAAGTTAGTTCTGAGATACTACCTTAGGTGTATCTCGGCCTGTTCAGTCGAATCTTTTTTCTGTTGACAGAGTAAATAAATAAATATTAATTAGATTTTATTGTATTCAATTATGAAACATTTCTATTATATTGATTGAAATATTATGCAAGCGTTAAAACATTTCTTCTTTTATTATGAGAATAACACAAAGCTTATTTCTTCAAATTTGGCCAAGGTATGAAGACTTTTGCTATGTACTGTACTTCAAACGTATCTTACTTAACCACCAACCATTATAACGTTAATGTTGTGCAGGAGAATAAGTTAAGTCCAAATTTTACTTCAGAATCCCACTGCTGAGGTGGCCATGAGATAAAAAAAAAACTATTTTTAATTTTCAGCAAGGCTTACGAAAATTGAGGTGTCACAAAAAATCAGAATAAAAGCATTGTTTGACAATTATTTGTTGGCCGTGCTAACCGTGCTTTTTATTTTTCTTCTTGTTACAAATTTGTGGGGTTTAGAAGTGAAAATGGTCGAATTTAGTTATTATCTTCTCCATTCTGGACTTTTTTTTGGCACTTCACTAGTAATGCTGTATATGAGAATTGGAATATTATAATAAATAATATGAATGGAATAAAAGTATTCTATGTTTCAGGTATAGTTGGGCGAGGGAGTGAAGAAAGACTACGACTAAGACCATCCACTCCTCGAGCAATCCACAGTCTACCAGCTTGGGCTATGTAGCAGGCACCAGCTTCCTCTTACGCTCTTCATTTCTGCTTCTTATATTATTCTATCAAAAACAATAAAAATGCTGATTTAGGATGAAGAAATCTGGTGACAAAAACGTCCTCTGCATATATTTTATTGCCATAATAATTTCGAGAGCATGGCCTCATCCTTGGTACCCTGTTAACCACCATTGAAATAGTCAGAAACAATAAATAACATTAAAAAGCCTTAAGAGTCTTCAAATGAAATAACAAACAGGCAACAGATTATTGGGAGGAATTATCTAAAGTTTACCATCCTTTTTTAGCCAGGATAGGGTTGATGTCTTTTCTTTTTACATTTAGTAAGAATTAAATCTTTGCAAATGAAGTGGAATTTATTGAGAGATAAGTTGAATGATTGACTCCATTTTGTCAAAAAATATAAAATGGAGTTTTGTTATTTTAAAATACCTTGTGCAAAGGAAGAACTTATGGATTACTCATTTTCACTTTGGTCAACTTGTACAGCGGATCGGTCCACTCGTCTAGCTGGACTGGTGCTGTTTGCCGGAGAGCAATCCATCTGGAACCATGAATCTCTCCTTGTGTAAAACATCTTCTACTACACACAGCAGCAGTGTTGTCAGACAGAGGATGGATGATACACAAGCACAAAAAAAAAAAAAACGATCAGCTAAAAACCAACAACAGTATAAATATCTACACTTTTTGAAGGGTACATTAAGTTTAAAATCAATGTTCCAATAAATAAAAATATTTGAAAACTTATTTCCGAAAACTTTTTAAAATCACAAAACAAACTTCGATCTCTAGCGAGCAATCCAACATTAACCAGTAGTCGAGGCACTGAAAACTGTGTCATGTGATCCTTCCTGAGTATTCCAAGCTGTCCCCATGAGAAAGCAGCACCAACTGGCATTTTTCTCTGCCAACTGGCAGAGGCTCTTACAGGAGGCCCAGTCTCGGTGACGGGACGTCGTTCTGCATATGATGATGATGAAAAAAAAAAATCATTGCTTAGAGACCGTTACTCTTATCACAGAACCACTGCGAAATCCACCATCCAAAGTTTTTGTTTTTTTGTGTGTGTTTAATGGCGTATCAACTATTTCACTATTAACGCTGGGTTATCTACAGGGGTTGCCACCCTTTTATAATGCCAACGGCACGTGTTCGGTTACCCATTCAGGTACTGGCCACGCCCGACGTTGCTTAACTTCGGTGGTCTATGGGAACCAGTGCATTCAACGTGGCTATGACCGTTTGCCAATATATTCTTTTATTTTTGTTAGGAATAAATTATTTTGTGCAAATTTCAGGTTATTTTGATCCTTAGGAACTGTATGTTATGGGCCTGTTAAAAAAATTACTCTTTTGATAAGTAATTACAAGTCTAATTTCAAAATTTTGTTTTTCCGATTACTTTTGGGAGACACTGTATGTATATATATATATATATATTGATCAGGAGGAGGTGGAAGTTGTGACCAGTTTTCTTCATCCTAATTCAGCAAGGTGAACTTTAGTCAGCCAATCAACCCTAATTGTAATAATAAAAATACTGAACTTGGTCCAAGAGAATGTTTTGGTGGAATTCATGCTGCTAATACATGTAAAATTGTTGCAAGGTTCCTAAGCACTTTTTTTAAGTTGGAGTGTAGACTTACGTCAGGCATCATTTCTTTAGGTATAGACTGTTCTGATAGACAGAAAAGTTCAATAGTGCTTGCCTAGACTTCTAAAGAAATTTCCCTTCCACTCTCTTTTCTGTGGCCAAAGCTGAATGAACTATCAAAAATTTAAGCTACTCCATTCAATCTGAATATTTACATTTAAATTCATATTCCGACAAATTTGAAAACCATTAAGTCACATACTAAAGTATATCATTTCATATTAAAATATGATGAAAAACAAATTTGTAGTTTTGTAAACCAAGGATTGGAAACCTCCCAGTGATACGGTTATAATAGAGGGAATTTTTCCTGTGCATATAAGCTATGCTCTCCAAATACACTATCTATTTGAAGAGGCTATAGTTTTTTTTTCATCCTTAACTTTGGTTAAGTATTGGTAAACATTGAACACTATATCTCTTGTCTGACCTCTCAAAACCTTCTCTGGTCCTAAACAAGACATAATCAGCTTTTTTTTATGTTTCATGTAAAGAGCTTCGGCAAACGCAACATTTCCCTCCCACAAATTCAAGTGCAATGTGACTGCAAATCACTACATAATTCTTTTGTGTAATTCGTAATATTTATTAAGATTATATAAAACTTGAGGTCAGAAGACCAAGGAAGAACTTTTCGGCAAGCCTTCTTCCTCGCCCATTTCTTCTGACTTTGATATTATTTGTAAGAAACATAATCAAGAGTAATGTGATTTTGTAGTTTCAGATAATTATAAATAATATTAAAACAGAAATAATCAAGTTGTGATTTGCATTCACAACTTCTTTGCTCAATAAAAGAACAAATCATAACAAAAAATCAGTTCTGTAACAGACCACAAGAGGCATATACTGTAGTGGTATCTGATTCTTGACCATTCGACACGCTAGGGAGATAGTGTGGTCACTACTATGTTCTGGCCGCCAAATTTTCCCCTTTACAGGTACCTATTAATAAATTATTTAAAGGCTAGGTTGGCCTAGAGACGTTGTGGGACCCCGAATCAAACTCACGAGCTCGAGCTTTGAATTCAGGTCTTCCAGCGTATAAGTCGAGTGCTCTACTACTGAGCTATAAAGAACAAATACTTGAACGTAATTAAAATGATGGTTTTCAACATTAAATTTAATCAAATAAGAACCTTTTAGTAATTTTTACGATTTAACAATATGGATGAGGAGCTTCGTTCATGAGAGTAAGATAAGATTACTTCAAGTATATTGATTTCCATGTATCAATTCTTCAGTATTCAGAAAGATATTTTTTTCACTGTTATATCCATTGCTTTACCTGAGCATGACTTCCAACATTAAATGAAATTTAATTTTAAAGTACTTGAACTATAGACATTTGTGAAATGTGATTGATTATTACAACTAAAAGTAAAGTTATGTGTGTTATATCTAGCACCTCTGCCCTTTTTATGGATTTTAAATAAATATTTAAATTTTTGTTTAATATCAGTCCTGTAACAGGCCACAAAGGCCCAGATACTGTGCCAGAGGTATGATGGTAAGTACTATGCTCCAGTCACCTGATTTTCCCCTTTGCCGGTACCCATTAATTAATTAAAAGCTGGGTGAGCTTAGGGACCCCAAATCCAACCCTCAAACGATGACACTAGAAGATAAAATCTTTAGTGTGTGGTTGGTTTTTAAACCTGGGTCCTCCAGTTTATTAGCCGAGTGCAGTAGCACGGAGCTAACTTCGAGCCCCTTTATTTTTTTTGTTCTCAAAAGCAAATGTGAGTCCAGTTAATCTGAATGAAAAGACAGGGGGAACTTTAAGATTACACTCCTGAAGAATTTAATAAGAGGAGTTTTTTTGAATATGACAAGCCCTAATTACATGAATATCCCCAACCGGGGATTAATAGAAAATCATGGTGCGATGTTGAACGATGGAAGGATTGGTGTTATATGTTTAAAAGAAAAATTGTTATACACTGTATAGTAAGCTAATATCTTCTAATGATAAATATAAAATCAAGAGAGTCAAGGATGAATGGATAAGCATTTTACATTTGAAGCAGACATTTTTATCAATTAAGTATACATATAATAGGCTCAATAATATGGATCCAGTAAATTATTTTTGGAATAGTCAATTTTTGCCTCCTTATTAGTAACTAGCTGAATACTCATGCTTCGTCATGGCAGATAAGTAGTTTTTTTATTGCATTAAATAATGTATCGTCAAAATTAATGCTACTATATAATTTTGTGCAGTTTATTATGGCACGGTTCCCATAATACTATATGTTATTCATCAATTAATAAGTAAGTATAAAGTGCTTCTGGACACTGGGGCACTCTACACCAGTGTCAACAAACATATAACCTAGAGATAATCTGTTATCCTGTAACCAGTAACAGGATATTAACCAATAAAGGTTAAAATTTGTTGTCAATAAATAATAAATGGACATTAAAATTTAAAAATTTGTTTCTAAGATGCCATTTGGGAACATCCATTATATTTGCGAGCATTACCAAGAAGTGTTCTGACTAGGGATTCTGATGGATGAGGAGGTTGTGCAAGGGTTTGGTATATTATTACCTCGAATGGACCATCACCAGGTATAGGGTAAACTTATTTACCCAGTTTATTTCTAGTAATTCATGGTCTGCTATCATTGTTGAAATGAACCACAAATAAAAATAATATGAAATAGATACATTACAGTAACAGCTGACCAGTTATTGTCCTAGCAACGCATGCTGTCTAGGTGTGCATGCTCTCTTTAAAACCAACTAAAAATTTGAATATCAATAAAACCTTTCTTATCGAGTGTTTACATCCTAAAGGGAGTGTCCTTGCAAAATTTCAAATTTCTGTCAAGTAGTTTGGGCTGGGTGATGATATGCCAGTGAGTGGCGTTTGACAAATATATAGTAATAGCATCCTTCAAGCTAGTGTCTTAACGTGGAATTAATAACACTAAAAGGGGTCTCCCGTGGTCTAGTGGCTAGCGCGCTGGATTCATAAGCGGGAGATGGTGGGTTCGATCCCCATCGGCGACAGGAATTTTCTCATCTCAGGGCTCGCTGAGAAAATTCCTGGCTGCACCCTGGACGTTGGCGCTAATGGCCAAGATTTGTCGATGCGCCGTAAAAAAAAAAAAAAAAAAAAAAAAAAAAAAAATAACACTAAAATTATATAAAAATATTCAAATGTTAAAAATAAATTTTTTATGGTGAAGATGGTATAAAGATAAAAGAATATATAAATATAGATTGAAACTTCTGTATTCTGAAAATATGGTGAATAATATTTGAAAGATTTAGGCTGGATGGTGGGTGTAATTTTCAATAGGATGAGAAAAAAACCAATTTGATTAAAAATGGTTTATTTGTGCATAGACTATTGGGGCGAATCCTACACCATGACTGCTTGGAGAAATACCCTCGTACTGATGATGTGCCCAGAAAGCACTTCCACAAATAAGACATCTGTTCTCGTTTGTTTTTTTCACTTTGTTGGATTATAATACTTTTAAAAAAAATAGAATGACTGGTTCAATTTACACTATATACACTCAAAAAAGAAAAATTACGTTAATGAAATCACTTTTAAAAATGTAGTTCACTCAAGTCAATAGTCTTCACTGTTTTGGTCCAGGACTGCATGAACGCTATCCTTTTAAGACAAGCCTTGTAAGTCTGGCTATTAATTAATTTTATGTCCACATCAGAAGAGGAGGGAAATGTTTGATAAAACTTTCCCTTGTTTTTCAAACTTTTCTTCTGTTTTTTTAATGAAAACAAATTGTGCATGTCACTAAGTGCTGATAGTATGTAGTAGTTTTTATCCTTTTTACATGGCCCATTGAGGATAAGTTTTACATCATCTTTCATAACTTCGATTTCTTTTTCACCAGTTTCAATCCCCTGGTAAACTAATGCTTGCAATCCGACAGCTTCCAAAGCCATTTTCATAGATGTAAATTTTTGTGCAGCCCTTAAACTTTGAGATATATTAAAAATAATTGTTGCTGCTTCTTCAGGCATATCATAATATTCACCATTGAAATAACGGACTGTTAAAGTGTAACCGCCTAATATATTTATCATATCATAAATAACTGTAGGAGAAACAGGAGTTTTGCAAATGTCAGAAAGAGATCTAATACCAGGGTAAACAGGTGGACACAACTTCTTATAGGTTTGGGATTCTGATGCAATTTTCTTATCAATAGACACTATCAGGGGCTCATCATATTGCTTTGTCCACCAAGGGTCCCATGGTGGTATTATGTTGGCAACTCCTCCTGAAGTCACTAATTCTTTGAATGCTGCTTGCTCACTAGCAGATAGCTTTTCCCAAACTTTATTTGCATCATTAAGATCAATCCCTGCCAGCCGATCGGCTATATCAGGATTTGGATCATCATCATCAGAATCTAGATCCTCTTGAGGGGCTAAACCATCATTATGCATTCTATCTAATATTTCTATCATTCTCTTTTGACCTTCAGAAGTAACTCTATTACTCTTCAAGTCATTTTCAACCCATTCCTGGTAAAAAGATTCAGAGCAATCAATGTGCACTTCTGATTTATAACAATTCAAAGAGCAGTATGGAGTATTGCACCTGGGGCATGTGTATTGCGATTTGTTTCGTAAACATATTTTGCAAAGTTCCATATATGACTGTTTATCAGAATTTTCTAAAAATTCGTCCAAAGAGGAAGCCATTTTTGTGGACTAAGGAAAACGCTCTTTACATTAAAAATGATCCTAGTGTTAAAATAGTACCAGAAATCAGGTAAGAAAACATCAACTTCATAAATCGTAACTTATTAGGAGCTGTCAATGTTGTACCATTTAAATGGAAAAGAATTTCACAAATATAAACAAACCTGAAGTATAGAAACTTCCACCTAAACATAGAGTAAAGGAGGTCAAGCTAATTGCTTTGTCCAAAGAAGCTCTTAATTTAATAAGAACCATGAATAAACATATTTTAGGAATTAAGAGTGTGATAAAGTTAATTACTTTTTAAATATTAGTTCAATCATATCAATCCTTGACACACACACACACACACACACACATATATATATATATATATATATATATATATATATATATATATATATATATCTATATATACACATATATATATATATATATATACATATACAGGGTGTCTACTACTTTCGTGAAAGCCAATTTCGTGACTTGAAGTGCAAATTTCGTGCCCATTAAAAAGAAAATAATTTCACTTAAAGCGCCTTAAGTTTTAGCTTAAACTTATTTGTAACTTAAACGGATTACCATGATATCTATAAATTCGCAATTTTACATATATTTAAAACAATTAATAAAACTGTATAAAATGTACATCATATCGTTCCTGCCATGTCAAACTATCGAGTATGCAAAATCTCGTTTTTAGATTCGGGAATTTGCTCTTGGATTGCGGGCGATACGGCTGTATATTTTACTGTATTTTTTAGATTTTTTTTTTTTTTTTGTCTTCACTTATGGTGTTCTACAAGCTGAATATGTACACTACAATTGAGTTAAAAATTAACAAATTTTATTAGCCTTGAAAAGACGAAATTCAAGGTGCGCCGGTTTTTTTTTTTGTCCGGCAGTGTATATATAAATACTTAAAATTAGTCCAAAGCAGCCTTAAGTTTTAAATTATTTTAACCATTGGCACTATATGGCTGTTAAAACACCGGCTAACCATCACTCGGCCTCGTACAACGAAACTCCAACCGCGGGCCCACAGTTTCATGTGACTGGTTTGAAATCGTCAAAAACGAGTTGCGTCGTATGCACCTGCCCATTCAAATACATAGCCGAGGTCGAAGTTGCGCGTTCAACTGGTTTGCAACTGGAGTTACAGTCTCACCGTGTGCCCTGGGCCTAAATAGTACTCAATTTCAATATTTAAATCTCCATGAGAACCTCTGAATATTAATAAATTTAAATTTTAACGTCTATTATTATTAACTAAGAATTTTAGGATGGGTTATCTATAGGTTACCACCCTTTTCTAGCCAGGATAGGGCTGATAACTTTTCTTTTTCCTAAAGAAAAGCCGCTACCTCATAGTGGGAATCGAACCCACGACCCTTGGCACGGAGTGTTAAGTGCTCACGCCTGAACAATCACGACCACTGGGCCTCCGGAACATAGAACAAGAAATTTTATTTTTTAATATGAATTAAGAACAATAAAAATATATGTAAATAATGTATGTCTTCAAAGCAATTTTTGGAAGTCTTATTTTTTTCTTCGCAGCATCAGAGAATAGGGGGAGAGGGGTGTCTTTGAGAAAAAATTGAAAAAGTTAAAGGGTATTGCCCTACAACAAAGAACCAATAAATAAATAAAACTACTAGCCGAATACCTGTGCTTCGTCACGGCAGGTAAGTAGTTATTTTAATGCGTTAATTAATTTATCAGCAAAATTAACGCTACTTCATAATTTTTTGCAGTTCATTATAGCTTGGATCCCATCATACTATATGTTATACATAAATTGATAAGTAATCAAAGTATAATGTTTCTTGACACTGGGGCGCTCCGGATCAGTGTCAAGTAACAGATAATCTAGCGATAACCCGTTATCTATAGGTAACCAGCATGGGCGTATATAAGAGGGGGCTGAGGGGTCTGCAGCCCCCCCCCCCCCGAAATTTTGATTTTATGGTAAAAATGTGTCTTAAACCCTTTAAAAATAAATCAAATAAGATCATATCATTTTCGTTGTAATAGCGTTTTATTTGTCTAAAACTATTCCAAGTTCTAAATTGTTAGTATTCCACATCCCGGAGATGGTGATTTTGTCCCTCATAGCGTAACTCTTTGAGGGACAGTTAATTTCTAGGACTGCCATCGTAGCTGAAATTAACCTGAATTAAAAAAAAAAAAAAAATACTATGAAATAGATACTGTACCGTAACAGCTGTTCTTTTATCATCCTGGCAAAGCATGCTGCCTAAGATAAATCCCTTGCCCTTCCTAGAACCTCTTATCTATCCCCACTCCTATATAAGCAGGTGCTTATCTCCTATCATAACCACTGCTCCTTCGGCTAGACAGTCAGTCCTCTTCCAACTATGTTGTACACACGTCAAAATTCGAAATTGTATAAGTTTATTTTGTGATCTTTAAATAAAGTTAGTTTTTAAAAAGTGACTACCGAAGTTTGTGAACTTAACTCTAGGCTTGCTTGCTCTAACCAACTAAATAAAACTTTAAACCCCTCAAAAAATACTTAAATATTGAATAACTATCAAAAATCCTTTCTTAGCGAGTGTCTACATGCT
Organism: Gonocerus acuteangulatus; assembly: GCA_946811695.1. NCBI lineage: Eukaryota > Metazoa > Arthropoda > Insecta > Hemiptera > Coreidae > Gonocerus > Gonocerus acuteangulatus. The sequence continues at coordinate 113,822,281 of OX328124.1, read as the reverse complement.
AAAGAAGAGTGTCCATGCAAAATTTCAAATTTTTTTGTCGAGTGGTTTGGGCTGGCGGATGATAGGTCAGTGATTGAGTGAGTGGTATTTGACAAATATACAGGGTGTCCCACATTGAGATGTCATAACTTTAGGGGTTTATTCTACATCTCATTTGTAGTTCAGGGACGCAGAAATGAGCGTTCTATCTCAACATGCAGAGGAGCTACTCAAACTTTTGTCTTTTTTAAAAACTACTGGCTTTTCTAAAGAAAAACTGAGTTTTCGGAATTTCTGATCAATGCGTCGTAAATAAAGACCACATTTTTGGAATCTACATTAAATTTCCAATAAGAAACACCCGTTATTGAAATAATACCACGTAAATTAAGAGCTATATTCAAAGGCATATAGATGAGAACTTTTAATATTAGTTTTTTATTAAATTATTCAATATTATCTTAATCAGCTATTTTTAGACTTAGAGGTTTGCCTCCCTCTCAAAAGTTGCATTATTTAATAAGCTTCAAAATGGTACCTCATAGTTTTAAAAACAAATCTATTTCAATCTATTTTTTTCTGATTTCTAAGTCAAAACCCATTAAGGTGCTTTAGCAAGAACGAGCAATTCTTATCAAATTCTTTAATTTTATACGATGATGTTGATGTCCCATCCTTCCCAAACTACATGAGGCTTATTACACAAGCCCGTCTACCAATTAACAACTCACTCTAGTTTGAACACTGAATTCCCTAATCATTGTATCGGCCACTTTGGACCAGTTCGTTTACCTTTTGATCTCAACCCTCTAGATTTCCATGTATTGGGAACATTGAAGAGCAGAGTGTACTCAGAGCAAGTGACGACGAAGGAGGAACTCATCAACAGGATCCAGGAGCATTGCCAGCTCATGAGATCTAAAAGACAAGACGTCCTCCTAGTGCCATGGATTCAGTTAGATGTTAAGCTTATATTTGTAGACATATGGAAAATCTACTGGAAAAATAGTCATTAGTCCACAGTAATAATCATTTTTGTCCCTATATATTTCTATAGATTTTTCCTAGGAAAACGAGGTAACATTTTAAGCAACTTTTCAGGGTGCCTTTCATTTAAATGGATTTTTTTTTCACTTTTTATCTACAGGAGAGTGTTTTCGGTATACAATTTCAAATTATTGTAATGTATAACCCAGTTCACTTAAAAGCAGATATTTAATTAAATAGAATATAATCAATATTACCAAGACCCTCAAGGCATAACCATTTAATATGTACATGTATTCATTGTATTTACAATAATGGTATTTATTATCAACTAGCTGTTACCCGGTGTGCAATGCTACACCTACTTTATATTAAATATCTGTAGCCGGGCTTACCATGCTACACATGCTTCATATTAAATAGTTGTAACCCAGCTTCCATGATACGCCTACTTTATATTATATATTTAAAAAAATGAATGATTATATTATATTTGTCCAAATTATGAGAATATAAGATAATAAATTGAGAGCTCGGCTGAAAAATTTATTTTCCATTTTTTTAAGAGAAAGTGGGGTGGAAAATAAATTAATCCTTATTTTTTAAAAAGTACCCTTATTTTAAAAAGTACCCTTACTTTTAAAATGGTATTACAATTAAATGATTCCAAATAATTTAATTGCAATACCGTTTTAAAGAAAATCCAAACCAAACTCCCTGTGTTTAATTTTTTTAAAGAAAAAAAAAATATGTGGTCCATAAATAAATATTCATAAAAAATAGCAATACAAATGAGGCATTTAATTAAGGTTATGATTAGTTATAAGTTGTAATAACCTACAACTGAAACTATATTCTTTATTTTCATTGATTTTTTTTTAAATATAATATTTATTTATTTTAAGGGCTTCGCATCTAAAGCTAAAACCTCAACCTTGCGCAAATATAATATTAAAATGTTATATTGTTTACCTGTTCATGTAATAATCCGTAACTGAGTTTTTTTTATGAATGAAAAAGTAGGTAAGTCGTGCAGGGTGTATGTTATTTATGCCAAAAGGAAAGTTTTAAAAACATAGTTTGTTAATAGTCCTTTCTATTAAAGCTTCTGTTTCAAATTTTATGGTTCATGGGCTCTTCTATAAGGATAGTCCTTCTATCATAGGAAATAGGGGCCTCTAAGAATAAAAACAAATTTAAGATATTTTTCTTGCAGTTATGGACAACAATGAATTAAAGGTATTTGGGAATTTCAATAACGACATTGACTTGGCGAGCAACAATATTTTTACCAGAATTGCAACCGTATTTAAACATGTAGTCCAAGAGCTGGTAACACACTTTTCAAGTGTTTTATGTGCCTTGAAATTGTGCTATAGCGCCTCTCTATATGGCAATTCGATCAATAAGGTATATTATGCACTAAGCTTTCTTAATATAGCCCAGCGTCATCAACGAATCCCATTATTTTTAGACTGTCAAATAAAAGATACATAATATCTGGAAATGTCTTTCCTGTCAACACAACGCAATTCATATCACGAGTAGATATGTATGTTTGTTAGCCAGTCTGCGAGGATTCCTGTTCAACCCGAAATGCTTTCTTGCATGGGTTTATATAAGGGGGGCTGCTGCCCCCCCCCCCGAAATTTTCATTTGATGGTAAAACTGTGTCATGAAAACCTCAGAAATAAATTAAATAAAATCACTTAGTTATTAAAAAATAATTTATATTAGGTGTAATAGCGTTTTAGTTGCCTAAAACTATTCCCAGTTCTAAATTTTTCATATTCCATACCCCGGAAATGGTCTCAGCCGCTCCCCGAAATTTTCCCAGCCCCACCCGAAATTATCCTTATATAGGCTAGGTAGTTCAATCTATAAACTAAATTGAATTATACTCTAAACCTGAAAATTGATTAGGGTGGTTCTAAATAAATGAGAGTGGACTGTATTTGAATGAAATATATTAAATGGTAATCAATATTTACATGGGTTGAGCTTAATGGTGGGGGTGGACTGACTTGGTTGGACTCACATACTTAGGTTTAAAATTTTGGTTTGTTGCTGGCCGGCCCTCTCTCCCTTCTCTCTCACCAGGATAGTTTTCTTCCCCTACTCACTCATGATAAAACTGAAGGAACGTAGGAAGGAATAAAATAGTCTTGAATAGAATGTCTTGAATTTTGATACACTGCACTTTCTTCTTTTTTTTCTCACTCTCTTGTTTTTTCACACGCCATATGATTTAAATAGTGATTTATTGTTCAGCTGGATGTGTGATCCCTGAACAATCCTATATACGCCCATGCTCTCTTGAGGTGATAACTATGTCTTTTATAACCTTCCTGCGAAGAGAATGTATTTTCTTCATTTTGTTCTAGATTTTGAAGAGAGAATTTTGAACTTACGGATTACCTGTACGGATTCCCAAAAGCCAGACTTATTCTGTAAGCTTATAATTATACGCGCATATGTGTGAGCGTAGAAACAAAATATACACATAATGGTTTTTATCTCTTTAGTCTACTAATTACAAATTTATTTTATTTTGGATGTTGCTTTACTTATATTATGTTCGATATCGCCAACTAAGTCTTTTCTCCCTCGTCATCAACTAAAATATCTTTTTCTTCCCTTCGCCAACTAGAATTGATTCGAGGACCAGGCCAAAATATGTAATAAATATTACGCCTGTCTATACAAATTCGAATGTCTTATATTTTCTTGACATAAAGGCAATCAAATATTTGTGATCGGCACCTCTGGATTGCTCATTAGGTCGAACTCGAAAGAGGCTATTCTTCATGTTGGGAGGGAAATGCTCTAATAAACACTTATAAACCCACGGTTATTATTTCATCATACGAATGTATATGAGAAACAATGAGGAAGATTTACGAATGTAAAATGTACTGAGAATACTCTTTTAAATACTTCTTATGCTCTTGGCTTTGAATGTAAAAATTAGCATGCATTATCAAACTATTTTCGCCAAAAGTATAGATATTATCCGCTTCTTATAGAACACACTGTTGGGACAAATTATTCTTTAAGGGTTTTTTTTTTTTGTTTGGGCTTAAGGCGTGTCAACTTTTAAGGTCATTAACGGCAGACGATTTTGATATTTCAATTAAATTTTGACGTCTTTGGAATCTTGATTGTTCATTACCTACCTCTTTTGGCAGAAGCCACTAACTTTCAGTTTGTTGTTAGGAACTGTGTATGAATGCTGGATATTTGTATGTAGTTGTTTTGTTTTTGACGTAAAATATGACTAACTCTATAGAAATCCCTTTAAGGGATACCGATGAGGTAAGATTTTGATTATGTTACAAATCTGGTTCACGTTTAAATTAATTATATAATGTACTTTCCTCTATTTAAAAAGTATTGGTTTCATAAATGTTTCTAATAGTATAAGAAATGATCATAAAACATTTTAGGTTATTGAATTATGCTTTGACCAACTACCAGAAGGCGAGGAAGTTCTTAGTATACTTCGTCAAGAAAATGCCCAACTACACATTTGGGTTGCCCTTGCTGTAAGTAAAAATTACTGAGTGAGTTCTTTTTAAAATAATTATTCTTGTTAATTTTTACCATTATTTTCTAGTTGGAGTACTATAAGCAAGGAAATATTAAAGTATTTCTTGAAATGCTGGAAACATCGCAAGAGGTTGCCAATATTGATTATCGAGATTATGAAAAGGATCAAATGCGTACCTTTGATATGTTAGCTGCTTACTATGTTCAGCAAGCTAATCGTGAGAAAAATAAAGACAGAAAAAGGGAATTATTCACGAAAGCAACTGATTTGTACACTACAGCAGACAAAATTATTATGTATGACCAGGTGTGGTATTAAATCAATTACAAGAGTAGAATGTATTGTTATAATTATTGTTTACATTTTACTGAGGACTTATAATTACACATTTTAGAATCATTTATTGGGAAGAGCGTATTTTTGTCTCCTTGAAGGAGATAAAATGGAACAGGCTGATGCTCAGTTTAATTTTGTTTTGAACCAGTCTACAAACAATATTCCTTCTCTTTTAGGAAAAGCTTGTATAGCGTATAATAAAAAGGTTAGTGTTTTATTTTAGTTAACATATTTTATGGTTATTTTTTAGAAATTTATTCTGTATTTGATTTAGGACTATCGTGGAGCTCTAGCGTTCTATAAAAAAGCTCTTCGTACGAATCCGAATTGTCCTGCAGCGGTCAGACTTGGAATGGGACACTGTTTTATGAAACTAGGCAATCAAGAGAAAGCAAGGTAAACCTTTTGTTTGATTCTTTTTTGTTTCCTTTGACCAAGAATAAAGCGTAATTATCTGATTTTAATATAAAAGTGTTGTCAAATTACCACTAATTTATTTATTAATATCTCCTCAAAACTCATGCAGTAAATTAACATGTAATCTTTATAACAAGGAATTATATAGTTTTTATTTCCTTAAGAAAATATAGGTTTTGTCACAATAAAGGTGTTGTCATTACAGAGAGCTTTTATTGGCTAACATTAGTTGCACAGGTGTTTGATGGCAATGGAGGTTTCATTGCTTGCATTAGTGCACATATCATTATTTGTTACATTAAGTACTATTTCTCCTGCTATCCTTATTCTCCCTTTATTAACCGATAGATAGAACAAAAAGTATGAAAATTAAAAAGTATACACAAACACACACCACTACAAATACAACAGTAAAAGGTCTGCAAAAGAAATTGTTCAGAAAACTTCTTTGGTAGGATTCATAAAGAGTATGTCAGAAAAAAGGTGAATCTCCCCTTAAAGGTTTTTTTATGATGAAAATGAAGACAAAAATTAGTGTACACTTCACTGGGCTCACCAATTTAGTTGTGGTCACAAACTTTACCCACATTTCTATTGCAGTTATAGTAAAGTGGGGCGAGGTTAGCTCAGTGGTAGAGCACTCGACTAATGAACTGGAGGACCCTGAGTTCAAAACCCGAGCGCACACTAAAGATTTTTATCTTCTAGTGCCATGGTTCGAGGGTCGGATTTGGGGTCCCAGATCGTAGGCTCACCTAGCCTTTAACTAATGGGTAACTGCAAAGAGAAAAAAACAGGCGACCAAAGCATAGAACTGACCACACTATCTCCTATGTGTGCCTTATAGTCAAGAATCAGATACCTCTACAGAATCTGCTCTTGCCTGTTATGGGACTGATTTTTATTTATAGTAAAGTAAATTTTAATTAAGATACTAACTAATGAAAATAAACATCATTCATATAAAATGTATATATTCTTGAATTAATCACCAGAAGGCGACTAATAACAAGAATATTGAACAATACAAACACTAAAATAAATTAACATTTGTAAAGAAACAAAATACCAAATTAATGTAAATAGATAAAAAACAACAAAAAAAAACAAAAAAAACAATACAATCATACATGCATTGCTTTTTTGTTGCTATAATTGCTCGTGGGGGGGGGGGGATTATTTTGCTTCAGTTATGTCTTAGTTACCATAATATCGAATATGATTTTCACCAAAAAAAGTCACCCTTACGGCGTGAAAATGGCAATTATTATGCACACATCGAATGTGTTAATACAAGCATAGGTATAATAAAATTTTAAATAATTGCTCTTTTAAAGTATCCAAGTAATTTGAAATAATCTCTCTCATTTAGCAAGTCTGTCACTTCATCTTTGGTGAGCCTCTTCCGGCCCAGAATGTCATACCAAAATTTAATGAAAAATTGAAAGGCAGCCATAAAATGAAAACTATCCTCGTATTATTTTGAATTACAAAATAGCAGTATTGTTGTCATTTATCCAAGTGTCACATATTCAAAGAGGATGACTGTGTGGGTACTGCACTTCCAAACGCTCTGAGATGTATCCAATGTACGAATAAGTCATCATATCTTAATAATGCTTTCTCAATGAATTTTATATTTGTCGTTATTTGTATTATTGGTAAAAGTAATGTTTGAATAAACCTCATTTATGTGAGATAGCCATGATAAATATTTTGATATGAAGGTATTTTTTTCATTTCATGCTATTAATTTTTTATTTCAATGAAGTAATGTATGCATTTCAGACTCGCATTTGAACGAGCCTTAGAGCTGGACTCTCAGTGTGTCGGGGCTCTTGTGGGCTTGGCTATTCTTAGATTAAACAAGCAGGAACCGGAAGACATCAAGACTGGTGTTCAAATGCTTTCAAAAGCATACACTATTGACTCGAGCAATCCCATGGTTCTTAATCACCTTGCAAATCACTTTTTTTTCAAGAAGGTTAGTTTTATATTTAAGAGTTTCACCTTTTATTCGATTATATGTTTGTAGATGTACCTTCGTTAACACATTGGTGCCGGATTGGTATTGGAGTGGCATAACCCAGTTATCTATATTACGGGAGAGGGGACGTTCCCTAAACGTGTCCAGGCCCATGGACTGTCTTGCATATACTATCCCGCATTACATTAGATATTTTATCATTTGCGTGTTTTTACTGAAATACTTTTTTCATGTTTGTCTTATTATTAATTGATAAAGAGGTGTCTAGATTTTTTTAAATAATATTTAATCATTCTTAAGTGCATTAGCCATGGTTCAGAGCAATGCTGGCAAGTAGAATTGCATATATATCTACAGTAGGGTCTATTTGTATTTATACTACGTTTATTATTTTTCTTCTTATATAATGGAAGTTTTAAAGTGATATTACCTTATCTGAAAAAGGTCATTAATTTTAAAAAGGTGAGGTAAAATAATTTAATAAAAAATGGTTTATACTACATGAAAATGCTTTATATTAGCATAAATTAAAAAAAAGTGTTATTTACAATAGAAAAAATATTTACAAAAACTTAAATAAATAAATGAAAATTTAACAAAATTTGCCAAAACATTATACACTATTTATCAAAGAAAGAAATGTGATACTGTCTGAAACATGGGACTAAACATAGGCTCGGATGGTCTGGTTAAAACAAAATTACTGATTTCCGCTTCCCATTTTTTTTTTTTTTTTTAGTTTTGCATTGACGACAATTCTTCTGTTTGTGTCGCTTCGTGTCACCTATAAAACCCAACTGATCTCGATAATGATGCATAGCGATTAGAGATGTGTTCGTGAATTATGGGTTCAATTGCTGGGTTTTGAAGAGGCCCTTTACGCAAAGATCACAAGATTTATGATAATAGATTTCCGAAATAGTTTCAAATCAAATTTCTGTTTTTCTTATATAATGAATGAAAAAAATATATTCTAGTAAGTAAAAAAATACTAAAGCACGGAATTGCAAACAGAATTCACTCCTTTAAAAAATTATAATCACTTACTTGGATGTGCCGGAGCGGATAACTTTTGTTTTTTGGGTACCATAGTAATTTAAAAAAGCGTAAACTGATTAAAAACACAACCTTATCTACCTATCTACAATATCTACCATGCAAAACATGCCACACAAAAAATTCACTCCATGAAGGGCTATAGTATGGTTTGATGCTTCACACACACAAGGTTCAGATCTAACACTAATTCTTAAATTAGTTGCTTACACAATAGGGGATGCTAATTATACTTCTTATTTTCTTCTTTGCACTGGTCAGATAAGATATTAAAACTCCAGAAAATTCCATAATCTATTGATATTCTTCAGACCACTCTTAGAAAGGTATTGGCAGATATTATAAATGAGCCTTCATAATGATCATTTACTGTACAGTATTCAATATAATAATAAATATTTCACTATTATTTCAGGATTACTATAAAGTACAACATCTCGCTCTACATGCATTCCACAACACGGAAAATGAAGCAATGAGAGCAGAGAGCTGTTACCAATTAGCTCGTGCGTTTCACGTACAGGTTAGTTCTGTCTGACTTTGGAATTGCCATTTTATCCGTTTATTTTTGAAACTTTTTTTTTTTAATAATTGATTTTCAAATTACAGGGGGATTACGATCACTCTTTTCAGTATTATTACCAAGCCACCCAATTCGCACCACCAATGTTTGTTCTGCCTCATTATGGTTTAGGACAGATGTATATCTATAAAGGAGATATGGAAAATGTAAGTTATTGAAATTATTAGTATGCATTTTTTGAGATATAATTTAATATTAATATAGTAGACCAAAGTCTTGTTATAAAACTATTATTATTTTAACATGTATCCAATTTCATGATGACAGATCCAAGCTTTAACTCCTGGTGTGTATAATGTGTCTGACAGACATGGGGGAAATTTCTATAATGTATGTTGGCAGCAGTGAGCATCTAGATTCTACATGCTCACTGCTAACAAAATACTTAATACTGATTTTTCTTAATTTTTTTATTTATTGAATAATCTTGATTTGTTCATGAAACTTCCTCAGAATCTCTTTATACAATGTAATACAATATCTCTTGTACCGTAGTTTCTGAACTCAATGTATATTTTAGTTATAAAATTAAAAAAGAAGTTAAAAGTAACTAAAAAAAAAAAAGAAAAAGTCTGTCACGCAGGAGCTGCATAACTAAGCACTTTCCTCAGAATTTGGGTAGTGTAGACTGCTTCCCAGAACAATTTGCTTCAAATATCCTACATAAATAAAATAAAAACATGAATAGTTCTCTTTTAAATTTGTAATGAGTAACTGATCAATTATTAATTTGCTTCCAGAGTTATGTTTACACATGGTACCTACTACACTACGTAATAAATACAAAAAACCTCATATTATCGTATTTTCATCTAACGCAGGAACAGGATGCAGTCCCTCTAGATACAAAGCGCTCCTTGCGGCGGCTTTGTGAACCTACGTCTGGTGGGCTTTTCTATTGAAATATATTACAAAGTAAACCCCCGCTTTCCGATTGACCGACTCAGCTCATTTTTACAACACTTCTTTCTCATGAGTTACCCACGACATATACCGCGTTTCGTTTCAATACAGCATAAATTACGACCGGTGTGAGTATATTAGGAATTTGGGTCCGGAGTAAACCCCCCTTCTAATGAACCGATTTAGTTTATTTTTACAACACATATTAACCTGTAGATTACCACTACGAATACCGAGTTTTGTCGAAATATACCAAAAATCACGGCTGGTAGTGGCGAATTGGTATTGTGGGTCCGGAGTAAACCCCCCCTCCTAATGAACCGATTTAGTTCATTTTTATATCTCACTTTTCTCTCTATATTACCACTACGAATACCAAGTTTCGTTGAAATATAACAAATATTATGGCTGACATGGTCAAATTAGTGTTTTGGGTTCGGGGTAAACCCCCCCTTCCGGTGGACCGACTTTGGTGGTTAACGAACTCGTTCAATCGTTTGCTAATTGAATGGTATATACCAAGTTTTGTGACGAAAAAACAAAAACTCTGGCCGCTATCGTGTTAACAGACATATATATATATATATATATATATACTAGCTGACCCGGCAAACGTTGTTTTGCCATATAAATAATTTCCTAGTAATTTCTAGTGTAGACAAAAAATAGCTTACTTATTGTAAGTATGTATGTATGTTAGAATGTGTATATTGTATGTATGTAAGAATGTGGTATATGCGTGAAATGAGCATGGAGCGCTGTGAACGATGAGGGAATATAAAAATAACAAAAGGCAAACATTATTTTTAAGTTATTATAATTTATTCCTTAAAATTATATATCATTAATTAAACAATTACGACAGTAACACTATTAAACAATATCAATCTCTTAATGCTATAGCGTGAACAATATTTTTTGTTAGTCCATCTTTAGCTAACACAAACAAACTGGATGGTTTACCCACTCGAGAGCATGCCACGTATAATTGTCCGTGTGAAAAACATGGTGTTCTCAAATCTAATCCACAAACAGACATCGTTTGACCTTGGGATTTGTTGATAGTCATTGCAAATGCCAATCTAATGGGAAATTGATCTAATTAAATGACGATTGATCAGTTTTCGACCGGAGAGGAAAAATGATTAAATTACTAAAATGGCTATTAAAAAATAAGGGTTGATCGTAGAAGGGTGAAAATTGAGGATTGTATGTATCTTTGTATGTTGTATCATAAAAAAATAGAAATTAAAAATTTTGTCTAAAAAATAAAAAAAAAAATTTAGGGGTGGACTACCCCTAACATTTAGGGGGATGAAAAATAGATGTTGGCCGATTCTCATAGATACCGGATAAGCACAAAAAATTTCATCAAAATCGGTCAAGCCGTTTCGGAGGAGTATGGCAACGAAAACTGTGACACGAGAATTTTATATATTAGATATATATATATATATATATATATATATATATATATATATATATATATATATAAATTTTAACGGGGGTCATTTTCGGTGTCTACTAGGTAGGATCGATAAAGATTTGAAGAAATTTTTCAAAAATTCCGTCATGAGTCCAACCTCAATAGCTACTTTTCTTCGGAGGAAAGTGCTAATATATAAGTTAAATAAAAATCACATTTTAAATTTGTATAATATTTTAATGTTATGTATTTAAAAGTTTCTTTATTTCTTTACAAACATGTCTCAAGAATCTTGTTCTAGCGACAAAGACGCTTATAAATAGACAAATAGAGAGCACTTATAAATAGTGCACTTACCAACAATATACGATAGAGTAAAATATAGAAATAAATAAAATAATTTGTATATATTTTTATTTTTTTGTTTTGATTGCAGGCTGCTCAGTGCTTTGAAAAAGTATTAAAAGTTCAACCTGGGAATTATGAAACGATGAAAATACTTGGTTCACTCTATGCTAATTCTCAAAGTCAGTCTAAACGAGACATCGCAAAGAATCACTTAAGGAAGGTAAGTAAGTTTGAATATATTAATGCTATCTTCATATTAATTTTAGCAATTTCCCAACAAAAGTTATTATTCCCATAACAGACTATTGAACGAGCTTGTTAACCAGAAAAATCAGTTCTGCGTTACTCCTGATACAAACTATTAATAAGCTCCTAGCATTCGAAATAGTTGTTGTATTGCAACGAAACTCGATGTACGTTGTACTCATTAAAAGAGAAGGATGGATTGTAAAAATAGGAAGTAGGCTTCACTCCAGAACCAAATTATTCATTTGCCTTTAGCAGCCACATTGCTCAACCATTTGTTAACTTATTTTATATTATTATTTAAATATTTAAAAATAAAAAATAAAAATCAGTCCCATAACAGGCCACGAGGGGCAGATACTGTAGAGGTTTCTGATTCGCGACCATATGGCACACTAGGGAGATATTGTGGTCAGTACTATGCTCCGACCGCCTGATTTTCCCCTTGCTGCTTCGACTGCTAGAGTCATTAGCACCATGGTACCCATTAATAAATTAATTAAAGGCTGGGTTGGCCTAGGGACGGTCAGGGAGGCCGAATTCTACCCATGAACGAAGATACTAGAAGAAAAAATCTTCAAGTGCTTGCTCATTCAAATATTAATTGAACAATATTAATTAACACTGATTTGTCAAGTTTGCTTTTTTTCACTCCCTGACTATTTTTAATAATTTTTATGGAAATCAATTTCTTATTTGTCAAGTATTTATTTTAATTCAAAATATTATCACAGAATACCTGATCAATGGAACGGTCAATAAATTTGCTATTTAATTTCAATGATGCTATTTTATTTTTTAGTGGCTTTCTATTTAATTGTTATACCAAAAAGAAGCATTATGTGTAACTTCTATTCGATTATAGATGCTCTCTTAACCACGATCGGGCCCGGTGTTGTGGCATATGCGTCAGAGAGATGTGTTTTGTGGGCCTGGCGTCATGGTATGTGCATCAGCAGATAGCTTGGCTTTCTTTCTATCCACACTATCCCAGGCCTTGTCCTATACCCTTCGTATTTGGTTTGGGACTTCATTAAGTTATTCCCGGTTAGGTTTGGAGGTCTGGTATTGTATGATACTGAATCCACCAGAACTATTCCTTCAGCGGGACCGCTGTCGCAATGTATTGGCACTTAACTAAATTGTAATTAATCCACTAAAATTATATAATTTTAAATGTTTCTTTACTTATTTATTTATTTTTTTTTTTTATATGTTTGCCAAAATAACTTACAAGAGAAGGCTTGGAACCGGAATTTTTTTTTCGAAACCATCTGCCCTGAAATTGTTAAGATTGGATTTTAATCTCATATTTTAGGATGTTTCCGTCCTCTCTACAGGCAACTACTGTCGATGTTAGATTTTTACGACTTGCCCCCTTCCAACTGAACATATATCACAAAGAAGTTAATTCGTTGACAAATTAATTTTTACCTGATTTAAAGGTAACAGAGCAGTTTCCTGACGATGTTGAAGCATGGATTGAACTTGCCCAAATTCTTGAGCAATCTGATCTTCAGGGTTCCCTACAGGCTTATGGAACAGCTACAAAAATCCTCAAAGAAACTGTCGCAGCTGAAATTCCCCCTGAAATACTGAATAATGTTGCATGCCTTCATTATAGGTAAGTTGGAAAATATAAATATTGTTCTTTCATTAAAGTCTTTTGAAATTAAATGTTGTTTTGGCTCAAAACAATAGGACAGGCTCAATTTTCAAGTATTTTGATTTCACCTTTGTCGTAATTGAGTCAGTTGTCATTTTGGTGTTGAGACCCCCTTGGGACATAAAAAATTTCATTTTGAAGGCTAATGTGTGAAAAAGAAAACGGAAAAGTTCAATTGCGCATGCATGAGCTTCTGACAGAAATTTTTTCTCTCCCTTCTTTTGATCTGTGAACAGTACTCTAACCTACCTAATTAAATCTGAAGTATTAACATTTAACTACACATTTCTTTTATTTGTAGACTAAAAAGAAGGTATATGGACAAGTTTAAAGAAACAAATTTAAAAACCATTTAGTCACATACTAAAATATAAATTACATTTCATATTAAAACAGGTAAAACTGAAGGAGAGCGTCCTCAGCACCGATTTTTTTTCAAATTTTTCTCTACAACATATTTTGATGCACTAAACACGAATCCGTTAAAAAAAAAGTTGCTCTCAACTAGGAAAGAAGTTATTAGGCACTGTTATTGAGGTTAAAATTGGCGTAAGCAGCGTATTTGTAAATACGCGCATGCGCAGACATCTAACATTAGAAACCAAAGACTCTCATTTGAAATGTTGATAAACTATTTATAACTCCATAACATCGGAATTCTATCCATAACAGCGAGTTGGATTGACTTGAGTTTTGACATCTTCTTGAGCGAGCAGAAACTCATAGCACATCTGCCCAAAAGTCTTCCAAGACATTCATATTAATATACATGTTTATCAATACGCTGTTTACGCCAACTTTTATAACCTTCATAACAGTGAACTTTAAAGCTTAATAACTTCTTTCCTAGTTGAAACAACTTTTTTTCGGAACGGATTCGTGTTTAGTGCATCAAAATACGTTATAGTGCAAAGTTTGAAAAAAATCGGTGCTGAGGACGCTCTCCTTCAGTTTTACCTTAAAACATAATGGTAACTAAGATTATAGTGTTCATAGTATATAACAGAGGGAATTTTCCCTAATATACATATAGGCCGACTTAATACCGTCTTCTGGGATAAATTGCTTTTTCTCCTGAATTAGTGAAGATAGTATGAGTTCTTTTCAAGCAATTAAAATTAATTAAACAGGTGTGTCAACACAAAAATATAAAAAAGATGCTATTCGCCAATGACGCAGAGCATCATCATCCCCAATAAATAAATAAAAAATTAAATATTTACATAATTTAGGTTTTTTTTTTGTTTTTTTTTATTTTTTTTTTAACAAAAAAAATATAATCCATGCAGAAGGAATAACCCTTGAAGTGTTTGTAACCAGACTGCAAAATATTTTGAAGTAATGCATTATTAAAATAAAATATTGAAAAAGAAAGTGAATTACTTCCATTATTACATTTACATCAAAATTATTTAAATAATTAGAGTGGGTCACAATTAGTTAGTAAATAATAAATTATTTTGTTTTATATTTAGGCTTGACAATTTGGAGGAGGCTAAAAAGAACTTCGAAGAAAGTCTTGAACGGGCAAAAGAAGAGGCAAAACACGATCCTCAGTACCACAATTCCATTGCCGTTACAACAACGTATAACCTGGCACGACTGAATGAAGCATTGTGTCTTTTTGATAAAGCCGAAAAACTTTATAAAGATATCTTGAAAGAACATCCTAACTATGTTGACTGTGAGCATGCTTAATTCATTTTTATCTATACGTTTTAGGATGCTTTACAAAAATGAAAAGGAGTTATGTTTATACAAATATTAAGCTTAAATGGTGGTGAAGCCATATATCCAATAGAAAGGCCTACCAAATGACAAAGATAAAATGAACAAAATAGTTGTAGAGTGAGGGTTAAATCCAAAATGAAATTATTAATTTGCCTGTAACTGCTATAGTTTCTGCTTTCTTTATTGCATCAGCTAGTTTGAGCTTATTCCTCAGTAATATGACTTAACTTTGCTGAGAATCTGCAAGGGGGTTTACATTTTTAGCGCGTTTCCTCCCTCCTTCCATAGAGAGGAAACCCGCTTATGACACAAGCTGGAGGTGCTGATAAGAAAGTCCACATTTCGGCCCCCCATAGAATACATTTTCTTCGGCATTCTCAAGGTAACTCATTTCCATTACTTGGATCTGCTACATTTTAGTGGTTAGGTTAGGGTCCAAGATTCACATTTATAAGTCAAGATTAGAAGAAATGTGTTATTTTTGCTACTACCTTATTTGCAACAATATATCTTTTAAAATCATTTGTTTCTATGTTTTACATATTTATAATTAATAATTTCTAGTTACTTTATTTACAATTGATTATTGTCTAGGCTACCTTCGACTTGGCTGTATGGCCCGTGACAAAGGCCAAATTTACGAAGCTTCCAATTGGTTTAAGGAAGCCATGGGTATCGACAATGACCATCCGGACGCATGGTCGCTATTAGGAAATCTCCATCTTGCGAAACAAGAATGGGGACCTGGGCAGAAGAAGTTTGAAAGGATTCTCAAGGTATTCATTTAAAATATACAAATTTTATTAGTCAAATCTTTATTTTTTAGAAAAAATGGAACTTACTTGACTGGGATTTGAACCCAAAATCTCATGTTAATCAGGGAAGAAAATTTAGACACACCACACAGCATCTTGTTTATATGAAGACATTGTCAACGTTATGAGGCATCAGATGATTTGGCTGCATTAGATAAATGAACTTTGTAGATGTTCTGATATGCACCCTGGTAGTGTAATTGGCATAAGTGTATAACATGAGATTTTAGGTACCAATCCCAGCCTGGTGAGCTAATTTAAAAAACAAAAAATGAAGATTTAAAAATTTGCACTGATGCTTTATACCAGGGGTCTCCAAACTTTCCAGCCTTAGGGCCATACTGATTACTCCAGTAGGTTCCGAGGGCCAAAACCATATTATCATTGTTGCCGGTGGTAAAAAGTGAAATAGTCCATTGATGATAAAAAAGTCCGAAATAGTACGCAACGTTTAAAAAAGGCTGCAAATCCTAAAGTCCGCAAAACGGCAACACTGCATATTATTAATTTTCCTGTCATTATCTGTAATTTCTAGATTAGCCGTAGAGTACGAGCCATGAGGAGTAATGTGACACGACATCTGGTGGACACAAGCGGAAATAGGTAGTACCTTCTATCGCTAACAGATGGCGCTAATAGCACGTACAGAATAATCTCGTTGGTTCGAGAAAGTTCTGGTGTCTTCCACTCACTTCTAGATGGCAGTAATTGGAATATATAAGAAGGCTAGTGGCGCAACCACAAGTCAGTTCCTATGACACTGTTGTGAAATAAAATAGTGCGTACCTCCTTAAAACGTGTTTGTGCGTGTTTAAGTTTAAGACATCTTTGTAACAGTATTTTGATTTGAATTGTTGCTTTTGTGTGTGATTTAGTAGTATGGAAAAGAAAAAATTGATAGTGAATGCAGAAAATTCAAAGATCAGTGGAACATTCAGTATTTCGTAATTGAGTCCAGTAACAAGGCACTATGTTTGATTTGCAATGAAAGCATAGCCGTTCTCAAGGAATATAACATTAAACCTCATTATGAAACAAAACATTTTCAAAATTACTCAAAATATACAGGAAGTTTGCGGACAGAAAAATTCGAAGCTATGAAGCGCGGATTGAAATCGCAGCAATCTTCATTTACAAAACTCAAAACTGAACAAGAGGCTGCAACTTGTGCCAGCTTTCGTGTGGCTCTTGAAATTGCAAAACGTGGAAAACCATTCACCAATGGAGAAATGATCAAAGAATGAATATTTGCAGTAGCCGAAGAAATGTGCTCTGAAAAGGTAAATTTATTAAAAACTGTCTGTATGTCAGCAAACACTGTGGCTCAAAGGGTAGAAAACATCGCTGAATATATATCCTCTCAACTGTTCGACTAAAATGGACATGTTGAGTGGTTTTCTTTGGCCTTGGATGAGTCAACAGATGTGTCAGATACTGCTCAGGTGTTGATTTATATTCGAGGAGTAGATAAAAGCTATGAAGTGCATGAAGAACTTCTTGATATGTATAGTATTCATGGCACAACTACTGGTAGAGATATTTTTAAAGGAGTTGAAATGGTCATTAATCAAAAGAACCTTCGATGGAAAAACTTGAAATGTATTACAACTGATGGGGACAAAAACATGAGTGGGAAAGATAGAGTGGTCGCTCTTGTGTCAAAGGCTGTAGAAAATGACGGTTGCTCAAAACCATTAGTCTTACATTGTATCATTCATCAACAGTCTTTGTGCGGAAAATGTTTGGATATTTCTGAAGTTCTGAATCCAGTCATATCAACTGTTAATTTTATCAGATCTTTTGGGCTGAATCACCGACAATTTATTGGAGAAAATGACTTACCTTATCATACTGCCATACGTTGGCTTAGTCCTTTGAACTTCGAGCAGTGATCAAGATTTTTTTGAATGAAAAGCATCGCCCTCTTACTGAATTACAAAACAACGCATGGCTGTGGAAGTTAGCATTCTATGTTGATTTGACAAAACATGTGAACGAATGAATTTGAGATTGCAAGGAGAAAACCAGCATCTTCCTGATTTATACACTAATATCAAATCATTCCGGAAGAAATTGATACTGTTTCAATCACAACTACGAAGTAAATGTTTTTCACATTTTAAAACATGTGAAATATTCAGCCACACCACTGAAACTGAGTTTCCTATCGATTTTGCAATCGAAACTTTGAGTGCTTTGAAAATAAATTTTGATACTCGTTTCTCGGACTTTGATGCCATTGCGAATCAAATTAAGATTTTTCAGAATCCTTTTGATACTGACATTGAAATCCTAGCCCCGGAACTTCAAATGGAAATGATTGATCTACAGTGCAGTGATATAATTAAGAACAAATATCAAAACTCATCTTTGTTGGAATTTTATAAGAGTCTTCCACTGACACAATTTGATAATTTGCATAAATTTGCTCGTGGGCTGTTTTCTGTTTTTGATACTACTTATTTGTGTGAGAAGACCTTCTCCAAAATGAAGTGCACAAAAAATGTTTACAGATCTAAATTAACTGATGAGCATCTTAAATCTCTTTTAATAATTGGTACAAGTAAAATTAGTCCACAACTACAAACTATTGTCAGTGGAAAATCTCAATTACATAAATCTCATTAGTATTTCATATGTCATTTTGCTTGTTATAAGTTATGTTTTTATTTAAAATGTTAGTTGGATTCATTTCAATAATTTGTTAGTTATTATATACTGAAGTTAAATTTTCTGCATATTATACATGTCTTTACTCATTACAATTCTGTGTTTCTTTATCCAACTTATCACACAAACAATAACAATAAGCCTACAACAATGTTATGAGTAGTTAGCCCAAGACCATATCAATGTAGATGTCATATTAATAATTATTCAACATAAAATTAGAATACTTCAGTAAACTAAATTTAATTTGCTATAAAAAATATGTTCTCTAAAAGAGAGTTTTCAAGTATGCTAGCTCTCCGCGGGCCGGACAATATCTGTCCGCGGGCCGGATGTGGCCCTCGGGCCGTAGTTTGGAGACCCCTGCTTTATACCAATCTGTTTATGATACAGTAGTCTGTTACATTTTTTATTATGTCCAATAAGAATAGAAGGGTTTGCAGCAACAAGGAGTTAACTCCAATATTTTTTGCACGGACTATTCTCACATATTCGGAAGGAAGAAAAACTTTTTCGGTTAATTCATTCTAGCAGATATCTTGAGAACTATCAACAGGAGATAACTTCTTGTTGAATGAAAACATATTTTTTTACCCTCAAGGAACAGTTTGGCCTAAAAATGGAGTTAACTCTGTTTCTGCAAACACTTTATTGGTTAATGCCACTCTTTTTGAAAAAATACGAGATAAAATTTGTCATCATCACAATACATCTACATATACTCATTGCATTACAAAAATGTATACTTAGGATATAGAAAATTTATTTCTATTTCAGTTGATGTGACATTTAAAAAAAAATATTATAAAAGTCCTATAAATTAATGAATATTTTATTTTTAAAATATAAACATGAGCGTGACAAGTTTTTTTATGTATTTTCATCTTAAATTCACAAAAGAGGAGGAGGATTAGTGTACTTGGCTATTTCCTGCTTTCTACAATTACAGTTATCTGGCTACCAATCTTGTTTCTTATCCTAATGTTTTGTTTTATAATATTCGATGAGTATAACAATTGTGCATTTTGAAAAATTCTTCCTTTTTAATTAATATTCTTTTATTTTGGAGTTTTTTTTTGTAATAATAAATTGTCCATTTATTTTAAATGTTCTTCTTTGTGAATGTTCATTTATTTTGAAGATTTCTTCTTTTATAATAAATGTTCATTTATTTTGAAAAGTTCTTCTTTTACCAACATATAAATTGGGTACTATTGACTGCTCTCTTTTGATAATTTTAGTCACAATGTGTTGCTCACCTGAGGACTGGAGAGACTTGCTGATAAGGGATCATCCTAAACATCTCTCTCCAGCTTAAAATCTCTTCTCTTCATATCCCATTGTTAGTATTTGAGGTGAACTTGAAATAGGCCTAACCATCAGTCTACTTATCGGCTGCCAGCTATTCTAAATAATCACGGTTGAAATGGGAGCTCTTTCAGCTTGGCTGCCTCATGCTAGAGTCAAGCCTACGTCTCTTAGTTTATGTTAAAATCTGAGCCAATATGAGGCACTTATTTTGTTGTTGCCCATTATATTGTTTTCAGTCCTACAGATGGTCTAAAACATTAACCTACTAATTTCTTCATTCTTGAGGAGTCCAGAGTATGAATGAATGGACAACAGGCAACCATAACTTATGTTTAAAAAGATAAAAAAAAATAGTGTTCTATAATAATGTCCTTGTAATAATAATAATACATTGTGATGATGATTTTAATTTAACTCTCGTGTGTTATAGTGCCCTGCAACATCAACAGACGCTTATTCACAAATAGCTTTAGGAAACGTTTGGCTTCAGACACTCCATCAGCCATCAAAGGACAAGGCAAAGGAAAAAATACACCAAGAAAGAGCCTTATCTATGTATAATAAAGTATTAAGAAATGATCCAAGGAATATTTGGGCAACAAATGGAATCGGTAGGTATTTGAATTATACACAATGTGCAAAGAGTTATTGGTTCTTATAGTAGCTTAAAAAAAAAAAAAAAAAAAAAAAAAAAAAAAATTTCTCTAGTTTTTTTTTTCTTTCTCATCGCTTTTCAGCTCATTTAAAAAATATATAATATCGTTGGTGATGCAAAGGTAGAAATTATCAGTGCTCTGTTGCTGTTACTTAATAAAACTACATTTTACATGGGAAAATAGGTTTTATTGTTTGCCGACGTTTTGGCTTGAAATTGAAGCCTTCATCAGGGCACCGAGAAGGCGGAGAACTATGCCTCAAAGCATGGATCTACAGTAAATCTACGGAGCACCCAAAGATTACGCAGCTTCTTTTTTAGAATAATTTTGTATTGAATGCTAGGAAGAGCCTGAAGACACCTCTGTCTGGTGATGTCACCCAACAGCTTCCAGTAGTTTCTGAACAGCGAGATTGAATTCAATCACTACTGAAAATATACAACCAAGAAAGACGAATTTCCTCTTTCAAAATCTCAGCACTACCTGAATATTGTCATGTGGTGTTTAAAATCCTCTTTAAGCACAGACCACGTTTACTCTAAGCACAAATCCACTCTTAACTTAAAAACCAATTTGTTGTGTAAAATCGCTCTATACTCAACTTTAAACCAGGACGACGTCTCTGACACCTTTCACTGCCACAGTCAAAAAGGAAAAGCCTTTGCTTTGATAGGCTAATTTACTTGCCTGCACAAACCCATCCTAGATGCAATTCTCCTTTAATTACAATAACCTTTACTTATAGATTTTATAAACAAGATTTGTTAAATTTATATATTAGTTGTTTTATGTTCTATAAATGGTTTATTGCTAATATTTTTTTTTTCTTTTTAGGTGCTGTGTTGGCTCACAAAGGCTATGTGAACGAAGCCAGAGATATTTTTGCACAAGTGAGGGAAGCTACTGCTGAATTTTGTGATGTCTGGCTCAACATTGCTCACATTTACGTAGAACAGAAGCAGTATGTTAGTGCTATACAGATGGTAAGTCTGATATTGTAAGACTTTTTTATTGACTTTCTGCATATATATTTTGAAGGTAAATCTTCTTTTACTGAAAGATGGTTGAAGTCCTTGAATTTCTTGTTCTGAAAGAGCATTGGTTATAAATTGGCTTCTGTCTTATTGTACTGAAAGAGCAATTAACAGAGAGCTTTTGCTCTAAAAGTACTGTTTTTTTTTGTTTTTGTTTTTTATACGGAGCATGTACATCTAGACATGCCATTAGTGCCGAGAAAGTGCTGTTAAAATCATATTTATTTATTTATTATTTAATAAGTTGTAGCGGCTAGGCGATTCAACTTTTAAAAAATATTACATGAACATGTATAAAATAATACAAGAATGTTAAATTTGTTTTATGTAAACTTGTTTAGAGTGTAATGTATTAGTATTGGCTTTGTAATAATGGTTTGTGTGTCTGTCAATAAGGTTTTAGTATTTGGCCGTATGTTGGTAGTGAATGTAAGTATAATTTTTATTTTAATGGAATACATAACATCTTCTCTTTTCTCTGTTATTTTTTTTATTTATTTTTTTTTTTTTTCTAAGTTGATGTGTTGTTGCTAATTTAGTCATAGAGGTCATTTTATAATTTGTCAAGTAGGTTAGTCTTCTGGAGGTAGTTAAATATTTGTCCTATATATTGGCTCCTATCACCTAGTAGTTCTGTCATATTGTACGGTAAGTCATAGTTCTGTCTAAGTATACATTCTGTCAGTAGGTGTTTAATGGTCAGTGTTGAATTACAATGTTCACATTTCGGTCTGTCCTGTCTCGTCATGAGGTGTAAGTGTGTCAGCCGTGAATGGCCGATTCGTAAGCGACAAAGTACAACTTCTTCTCTCCTATTGTTTCTTTTGCTTGAAGGCCATTCACAAACTGTTTGTTTTATTTCTCTGAGTTTGTTCTCTGTCGTCATGTGCCAAGAGTGCTGCCAGTTTCCTGTAATTAACCTTGTGGCCTCAGCTTGCAAATCTTGTAGTGTATTATTGTGTATATAGTGATAGTTTCGTCTTGCTGACGTCCGTGCAAGTACGTCAGCTTTGGAGCTTTGTCCTAAGTCCTCGTGTCCTGGGAGCCAATATATAGTTTTTACTTTAGTCGTCTGATGTATCCGTTCAAGTATATAAGTAATTATTGGATTAGGATTGTATATGTCTCGTAGTCCGTATATTGAGCTAAGTGAGTCCGTGCAGATTGTTATTTTATCTTGTTTCACGTCCTGTATATTGTCCAAAGCGAGGGATATGGCATGCAGTTCCGCTGAATAGATACTTGCAATGTTCGATAGTTTCATTTGTAGAGTATTTCTATCCAGTACAGCGGCTGCGCCTACACCTTCCGCCGTCTTGGATCCGTCGGTATAGATGAAGAAAGTGTCTTTATTCTTACTGAGATACGATTTAAAAATGTGTTTGTAAGTATGTGTAGAAATCGGGTTAGATTTTTTGTATTTAGTCAGTCCCAGGTCTAGTTTTAAATTGTTTATAGTCCATGGTATAAAAGTCCCTAGAGGTTTCATTAACAGCTGTTCTCCTAATAGATCAGTGTCTTGAGTATATGTCGCACATCTTACCAACAGTGGGCGTTGTCTAAAAGGCTGCATTTGATATTTGCGTAATATGGCCTCATCGATTGATTGAGGAACGCACGCACTATTTAAATATTTAGTTTTTAAACTATATTTCAGACAATTCTGCATACGCCTGTACACCAATGGAAGCTCTCCACATTCTGCATGTAGGCTAACGGCTGGGCTGGATCTAAAAGCACCTGTAGCAATGCGTAGACCTTTATTTTGTATGGAGTCTAGAATTTTAAGAGTGTTGGGCTTGGCAGATGTGTACGCTACACTCCCGTAGTCCAGAAGAGACCTGGTATACGCTCGATAGAGTGTTAGCATTATACTTCTGTCTGCTCCCCACTTGGTGTTGCTTAAAATCATCAAGAGATGCAAAGATTTCTTACATCTATCAACAAGATTCCTTAGGTGGGGAACCCAGGTGAGTTTACTGTCAAAAACAAGTCCTAAAAATTTAATATTGTTCGTTAACTGTATTGGAGTATTATTTAATGTTAGTCTAATTTGTGGAATTCGTCGTTTTTTTGTAAAAAGTATACTTTGTGTTTTTTGTGTAGAAAAATGTAGTCCGTTAGTAACGCTCCAATGCTCTAGCCCATTTATCGTCGTTTGTATAGACTCTGTGGCATTTACTAAATCCTTTGTTCGAATATAAATAAGCAAATCATCCACATACAGGCAATATTTGACTGGTGGAGTAATGTGCACACGAACGGTGTCCATAGCTACTTTAAATAAGGTCGTGCTTAGTACACTGCCTTGAGGCACTCCGTTTTCTTGGTAGAATATATTTGAAAGGGTCGTTCCTACTTTTACGCGAAATGTTCTATTCGAAAGGAAATTTAAAACAAAGTTGAAAAAATTTCCTTGAATATTCCATTCGCTTAGTTTAGTCAAAATAGTTCTGCGCCAAACTGTATCATAAGCCTTTTCGATATCAAATGAGACGGCTAAAACAGATTCTTGATCAATAAAAGAGTTCAATACTTGGTTTTCTAAAGTAACAATGTGATCTATAGCCGAGTGACTCGGTCTGAAGCCACATTGGTACTCTGACAGAAGCTTATTATGTTCAAGGAACCATAGAAGTCTCTTATTTAATATTCTTTCGAAAACCTTAAAAGTACAGCTTGTCAGAGCTATTGGTCTGTAGCTATCAGCTGATGTTGCTTCCTTGTTTGGTTTTTTAATTGGTATAACAATAGCTTGATTCCACTGAGATGGGTACTTGCCAGTTTTAAAAGCGTTGTTATACAGCTTTAAGAGCAACGATAAGCCTGTACTGGGAAGATGTTTCAGCATTTTGTAACATATTCCATCCTCACCAGGCGAGGTGTATTTTACTTGGCTCAGTATAAGTGACAATTCGTGCATTGTTAGAGGTTCATTTAACGGATGAATGAATCTCGGCGTAAGAAGGAGCGGGACGTTTTCTAAATTGTTTTTTATTCTCCGCGATTCGGGAGAGAGCCTTTCATCACTTGAGACGTAGCTGAATTGTTGCCCGATACAATTGCTTATATTTTCGGGGCAAGTAACTAAAATATTATTTTGCTTTAGAGCCGAAATAGGTGGGTTGTACTTTTTGTTGTTAATTTTGTTAACCATTGACCAAATTTGTTTAGGGGGGTGTTTCTATTAATGGAGCTTACAAAGTCTACCCAGCATTTTTTCTTACTTTGTTTTATTATATACTGGGCTTTGGCCTTCTTTCGCTTATATTCTAACAGAAATGACTGACTAGGATTGGAGTTAAATAAACGGAGTGCCTTTCTTCTTTCAGATACTGCCTTTTTACATTCATCGTTCCACCAAGGGACTGGTCGGTGTTTGTATGTACTTGGTGTCATATTCATCGACGCATCTGCTGCTAATTTAATTGCTGATAAAAATTGTTCGAAGGTTTTTATATCTGTAGAATTTTCTGAAAAGTAATTTTGAAATGTTTCCCAATCAGCATTTTTAATGTTATAACGCGGAGTAGAGTTAAAAATTATTGGGGTTGTATTAGGAGTAAGTAATATAGGGAAATGATCACTTCCGTACTGATCTCGGCTTACCTCCCATTTGAAGCGGGTAAATATTGATGACGAGCAAGCAGATACATCAATGTTAGTGTACGTTCCGGTGCGTGGACATAAATGTGTCGGTATGTGCGTGTTAAGTGGAATAAGGTCATTTTTCTCGAAAAGTGTTTGTATAAGTTTTCCTCGTCCATTAGTAGAGTTAGCACCCCAAGATGTGCTCTCCGAATTCATATCTCCTACCAGGAGTAGAGGAGTGGGGAGTTGTGTGATAATGTTTTGAAGTGTATGAATGTCAATAGGTTCACTTGGTGGAAGATAAATGCAACAGACAGTAACTTTGAAAGGCATGTGAACTGTAACTGCTACGGCTTGGGCTGTAGTCAGTAACCTTACAGGTTCACTGTAGATACAGTCCTTGACGTAAATACAGACACCGCCACAAGCCCTACCTCCCAGCAAATAATCTTTATAATAAGAATTGTACCCGTTTATGGAGATTTGCTTACCAGGAGCGCTGTGTGTCTCTTGTAAAGCAATAATGTTAAAGTTAAGGGCCTCATCTTGCATTAAATGCCTTAGGTCAGCATAGTGCCTCTGGACGCCATTAATGTTCCATTGGAGTACCGACATAGCAACCTAGAAAAGAAGATATGTATACCATTGAGTGGACAGTAAAGTAGTGTAAAGTAGATGAGTGCAGTAAAGTTTGAATGAGGATGGACAGTTTACGTCTCCTTCTTGGTCCGGGACTTTCTTCCACCTGTTTTGATGGGTGGGGTCTCTTCAATTGTTGTTCCAACCACTTCGCTGGAGACTTTCATTGCTGGGATGTTTTTCGGGTTTCCAGTTTTTTCTGGTGTCTTTTGAGCCTTTACTTTGTTTGTGTTGCCGCCTATTGACTGTACGACAGAGGTTTCTTTTTCAAGAATTTTCTCTTGTAAAAATGACAACGTTTTTTCTATTTTTTCCATGTATTGGAAAAGATTTGTCAACATTTCTTTATTGTCATTTTCTTTGGTCTTCTGGGCGTACGAGGTTATTCGGTCAACCGTCAGTTTCCTCTTTGCTTCAGAATAACTCACACGATCTATGACCATTTTGGTTTTAATTTCCACCTCTTTGGTATATGTAGGGCATGATTTAAAAAAATGATCCTGACCACACAAGCTGCACCTGACCGTGTTGCATATACCGTCATGTTTCGGTTGAGTGCATCTACCACAGATCGTTTGGTTTGTACAGGATTTTGACAGATGGTTCAACTGGAAACAGTGGAAACAGATGCTCGGAGGGGGTATGTAAGGCCTAACCCTCACCGTCAAGTAGCCAATGTTTAACCTTTCTGGAATATTTGGGGTTCCGAAGGTAGCTACGAACAACGGGGATTTGTCCAATTCTTGTTTTACCCTAATCCTTCTAATGCTGGTGACAAGCTGGCCGCGAAGCTCCTGGAGAATATCTTCATCTGATACTTCGGCAATGTCACGGCAATAGAAGACACCTCGTGACTGATTCAGAGTGCGATGTGGTGTTATGCTTATTTTACTTGAGCCGAAATATTTTTGTTCTAATAATTTTGATGCCACATGTGAGTTATTTGCTTCAATAAATAGTAAACCTTCTTTTCTTAATTTTCTAACCTTAAGGTTTTTAGAAAAGGACGTTATCCACTTATTGATTACAAAAGGATTCATACTGTTAAAATTCTTACCTTCCTCCATTATTTCCACTATAAGATACTTAGGTATAGGTAGGCTGTCATTAGTGGAGATTTCTGATTCATCATACCAATTAGGTTTTCTTCCAGGGTCAATCTCGTTGCTCTTCTCTACCAGTTGGTTATGTTTTCCCATCTCAGTAAATGTGATCCAAGTTACTTGAACCTGCATCCAGAAAGTTTACTTTAAATAAAGACTTTATTGAAACTATACTGCAATAATTTATTTTTGTCAATATACTCTTGGGATCAGGAAAGAATACAACTCGATAAATTCTAGCGAGACTTTTATTTTTTTAATTTCTACTTTTACAATCAAGGTAAAATTTACATATAGAAGAATGCCTTTCCATTGCAGCTGAGATTTCAAGATATTATTATTGACACGTGTTTATGATCATTGCAGTATGAAAATTGCCTGAGGAAGTTTTACAAATACCATCATGTCGAAGTGATGCTCTACCTAGCACGAGCTTGCTTCAAAGCTGGAAAACTAGCAGAAGCCAAGAAGATATTATTACAGGTAAATTAAATAATCTTATAATTTTGTATTTTATTTCTGAAATAGTAGTGTCCCAGCAGTAGCCCATGACACAGTGTTGTATAATGCTCCGTAAAACAAGTGTTTTTAAAGTGGATCAAGGTGTTCCCTGTGAACGAAAAGTGGCACAGTGGTAGCTGTTCCACTGGTGAACATTATTCCGAAATTTGAAGAAATTTCACTCACTAGATCACCACAAAATAAGTGAGTAAAATCATTCACTTTTCTCTTTGTGTAGGCCTTTACCCTAGCTGAGGCTAGTGGTGGGGGTGCTCCTGCACTCGCCTGATAGAGTGGCTGTCTTCGCCCCTTCAGATATTTAAATACTAGTGCCAGCGCTACTAGTTGATACTTCGTCTGCCTCCTTGGCTCAGTGGCAGCATTCAACTCTACGGACTGAAATAACCGGAGTTCGCAGCTCGTCTGGGACAATTATTTTTTATTTATTTATTTATTTTTTTTTATTATTAATAAAAAAAAAACTCACGATGTCATCAATTGAGACTAGTGAACAACATATGACCATGATCGAGTCTACTTCAACTCACGATTCTGAAAACGTCGCCACAGGTAGACGTAAAAGACTACGCAAGAGAACAACTGATGTTTTAACACCCCCCAAAATAAAGCAAAAGAAGTCTTCTGTCAATCAATACAACTCTGCAACCCACCCTCGGAGCTCAGAACAGAACAAAGCAAGCCAGGATTCGTCACGCGATCCCTTGAAACCGCCTAACATTTATATCCGGAAGGTAACCGACTTCAAAAAGTTCTGCATCACCCTAACAGAAATTGTTGGAGAAAACAAGTTTGAATGTCGTGCAAGGTTTAACGACATCGTTATTAAGCCCACCGACAGCGATGTATACAGAACTATCATCCGGCACTTGGAAAGTAAGGAAGCAGATTTTCACTGCTACCAGTTACCCGAAGATAAATCCTACAGGGTGGTTATCCGCCACCTCCACCACTCAACTCCACCGGCTGACATCATTAGCGAACTAGTAAAAAAAGGATACTCCGTAAAAAGGGCTCACAACGTACGGCATCCAGTAACAAAGGCACAGTTACCTCTCTTCTTCGTCGACTTGGGAGAAGAACGAAAAAAGCAAAGAGATTTTTCGCGAACAGTTTTTACTGTACACAAAAATCAAAGTGGAGGAACCACGACGCCGGGGCGACGTAATACAGTGCCAAAACTGCCAGGAATTTAATCACTCTCGCTCATACTGCCACCACACCTCAAAATGCGTCAAATGCGGGTCCGAACATTCCTCTAAGGACTGCCCCAAGCCACTTGACGTTCCTCCGAGCTGTGCAAACTGCGGCGAAAACCACACCGCAAGCTACAAAGGGTGCGAAGTGTACAAAGCACTTAAAACAATAAGAGTGCAAAGGCAGAGAAAGCAATACACAGAAGCCGAGAAGACATCACCACCCAGCGGATCATCCCACTTCCCACCTCTACCACCTGCTCCAGCTGCAAAGGACTTTGCTCTTCGCCGGCCGAACGTGACTTATTCCTCCTTACTAACGTCACTCCAGAAGAAGAAGCCGCCTGTCCCTACACCAGTTCCAAAAAATGTAGCTAAACCACAAGAACCATCTTCCCATCCTACCTCTTCAACTACTCCTTCCCAACCCCAAAACCTGCCTACCTTCCCAACTCCTCGCATACCGTCTAATGAAATTCCTCAGCATCATGCTCAAGATCCTATGAACCTTTTCTCCTCCTTTCTAAACAAACTTGAAACCCTCCTTACTCCTCTAATAAATCTAATGACCACCCTTATAGCTCACTTCCTTCCCAAATCTCAAAATGCAACGCTTCCATAATCCCCATCTCTCCATCCTTTTGTGGAATGCCAACGGACTTGCAACAAGAAGACAAGAACTGACACTTTTACTAACTGACAAAAACATCGACATCGCCCTTATAACTGAGACACACTTGAAAAACTCCATGTCCTTCAACGTTAAGGGGTACTCCTGTTATCGAACCGACCATCCATCTCTGGCTCAGCATGGGACTCTAATTCTTATCAAGAACCAAATCAAGCACCATCAAGAGTCCAGCATCGCATCAGTAAGCCTGCAGGTAACATCCATATCCCTTTCCCTTTCTCCCTTCGATATCATACTGTCCGCAGTGTATTGTTCTCCCAACCACACCATTTACCATCCTGAATTCCTGTCAATATTCCAATCCTTTGGTCCCCGCTTCCTCACCGGGGGTGATTTCAATGCGAAACACCCCATGTGGGGAAGCCGTTCAGCTAACTCCCATGGCAGAATCCTTTACGATATCCTTAACTCCCAAAATTATCGCCCAATATCTCCCAACACGCCAACATACTGGCCAACTGATCCATCTCGCAGCCCTGACCTAGTCGATTTCTTCATCTCGTCTGGCTTGGGAGGTACAGCGACTTCTGTTGATTCGCTCCTCGACCTATCGTCGGACCATTCTGCGATCCTTCTAACCCTCTTCTCCTCCCCTGTACCCTGTCCTCTACAACCGTCCCTTACTCCCGGTCCCATCAACTGGCAATCATTTCAGCTCAACCTAGAGCGCTCCATAGACCTAGCCGTTTCCCTAAAAACCCCTTCAGACCTAGACAAAGCCACTGAATCGTTTACTAAAGCCATTCAGGACAGTGCTCGCAATTCATGCCGACAAAGAACAGGTTTCCTTCCCCCACCCAAAATGCAACTCCCAAACCACATCCAAGAACTCCTTGCAGCCAAGCGACGAGCCAGGGCTTTATGGCAAAGATCCCGTTATCCCTCGGACAGAAATGTATACAACAGACTGACACGCCAACTGAAATCTTCCCTATCCCAATTCCGCTCAGAATCCTTTAACGAATACCTTTCATCCCTCTCTACAGAAGACTGTTCTTTGTGGACAGTCACTCGTAAAATCCTAAAGTTCCACCCAATTCCTTCCCCTCTCAAACGCAATGATGGGACCTGGGCCAGAAGTGATGAAGAAAAGGCGCTCCTCCTCTCCACACACCTAACCACAGTATTTTCCCCTAATCCTCAAATGAGCCCCTCCCATGATGCAGATATCGAAGATTACCTGAATTCTCCTTTACCTTTGTCCTTCCCTCCCAAAGCTTTCCACCCATCCGAAGTTAAATACATCATCAAACACCTTCCTAGAAAATCTCCCGGTTATGATCTTATCACCTCCACAATACTCAAAAACCTCCCCCAGAAGGCCATTATATTCCTTACATACCTGTATAACTCAATCCTAAGAACAACCCATTTCCCGAATCCCTGGAAACATTCAGTCGTCATCGTTATCCCCAAACCCTTCAAAACCTCCAGATTGCCCTTCTTCCTATCGGCCCATCAGCCTTCTCCCATTAATTTCCAAAATATTCGAAAAACTCCTGTACAAAAGAATCCTCCCTCTCATAGAATCCTCGAATACAATTCCCAACCATCAATTTGGTTTCCGCTTCCAGCATTCCACCATACAACAGTGCTTACGAGTCATAGACTCAATTTCCTCCTCGCTTTTTGCACGAGTTTTTGCACCTCCTCGCTTTTTAAGAGTTTTTGCACGAGTGCCTTTCTCGACGTTGCTCAAGCATTCGATCGGGTTTGGCACCCGGGATTACTTTACAAAGTAAAGCTTATACTTCCACACACCTATTTCCTTATCCTCAAATCCTACCTGTCAAACAGATCCTTCCAAGTCAAATATGGTACAACTCTTTCCCCGACCTGCCCCATAAATGCTGGAGTCCCCCAAGGGAGTATTATCGGTCCCCTCCTTTTCCTTCTTTACACTGCGGATATTCCCACACACCCCCAAACCCTACTTACCACATACGCTGATGACACAGCGATCCTGTCAACTTCCTCTGACCCTTCAGTAGCATCCCAAAACCTGCAGGAACATCTTTCCGCCATACAACATTGGAGTGAAAGGTGGAGAATAAAAATCAACGCAGAAAAATGCAAACAAGTGACATTCACTCTCAACCGAAGATCATGCCCTCCTGTTTACTTCAGAAACACTCCTCTTCCGGAATCTAACGAGTTTCGATATCTAGGGTTATACCTTGACAGCCGACTGACATGGAACCCTCACACGAGACTGAAAAGACAAGAACTGAACAAACGATACGGACTACTTAGACGACTTCTTGGACCCTCATCTAAATTATCGATACAGAACAAACTAACGATATACAAAACAATCATTCGACCAATATGGACATACGGACTTGAACTCTGGAGATCTGCAAAACCATCTAACATCAACAGAATACAGGCATTCCAGTCAAAAGTACTTCGTAAAATTGTAAATGCTCCTTTCTATGTTTCCAACAAAACCCTTCACAATGACCTCAACATCCCATTTGTCCTTGACCTTGCTAAAACCCGATTCCAAATGTTCCACTCCAAATTGTCTTATCATCCTAATCCTGAAGGTCTATCCTTATCATCCGAATCCCATCCAGACAATCCTCCCAGGCGGCTCAAGAGACAGTGGCCTCGAGACAATTTAATCATCTGATCTTATCGTGACCATTAAAACATTTTCCAAGACATCTCTGGAAGTGCCAACAGTGGTTGTCTTCTTCCATATTTTGTATGTCTTTATTATTTATTTTTTATTTTATTTTATTTTACTTTTACCGTTTTTGTCAAATTGTACATAATATCTGCATGAACAGACTTGATTATTGTACTGCTAATAATTGTACAGATTTCAAATAAATAAATAAATAAAAAATAATATTTCTGAAATATATTGGGGGGGGGGGGGTATTCTCCTCAATCTCCTGGAATAAATTCTTTAGGGGGCTATTGCCAACTAAAAAAATTATGTTTCTCATATGTTTTTTTAAATCTTATTACGAGCATTCATTTAATCCTTTTCCAGACTATTCTGGCGGTATCAAGCAGTACCAATCAGGAGTGCTGCCAGTTTTTATTAAGTTCCTCCAAGAATTTCAAGCAAATAGTTGCAGCAATTGTTGTTTTTGGAATGACCTCATTGGTCAAGATTGGCTGTTACCCTTGCGCAATCCAATTTAAACAAATCTTTCAACTCTATGGCCAAGTCCCGCTATTTTTGCTGTTTCTCAGCATGCGATTTCCAAATATCATCATTCAGGACTCTGATATCAATAATATCTACTTTTATATTGCTTTTTCCCCCAAAAGCATGTTTCTTATTAGTTGGGTTCAATGTATACCAAGATATGGCATAAAGAAGTAATGATAATGCCTGTTAAAAAGTAATTTTTCCGTAAAATAAAGATTTGAAAATTATGGCATTGATGGCGCATTTTTATCCTGTGTATTAAGTGGCATAATAAATATATTTATTTTCTTTTTATTATCTTCAGGCAAGAAGAGTTGCTCCTCAGGATACAGTTCTTCTTTACAACATAGCATTAGTACTCCAGAGGCTGGCAACTCAAATCCTAAAAGATGATAAATCTACACTTGATGTTGTTCTTCAAGCCGTCCATGAACTCAGCCTCTCACAAAAGTAAGGCTCCAAACAGTTAATTTCTCAATAAAAAATACTCTTGTTATTATTCTTTTAATGGAAGGTCAATTATTTATTTATTTGTAATGATGGTATTTATTTTTAATGTAATATGCAATTTACATATGTAGGGAGTGGAAAGACATGATAAAACCCTGCTAAGGGAAGGTCAAAACTTGTCATAGCAAAGTTCTCGTGAACTCGTTTTTTTTTTTTTTTTTTTTTTTGTTTTTTTTGATGGAGTAGTTTTAATCAGTGATTTTCTTTATCGAAATGCGATGAAAGTAGCATACTTTTGCCAGCTGTCCTTCCTTTCCTTTTTGCGTCCTGGATGTCGGCTCTAATGGCCCAGAGGTCAGTGTGCCCTAAATAAAAAGACTCTTAATGTTTTAAGGTCTTCTGGATATGACCACGTCATCGTGATAACAAACGACGTTTTGCCGGACATCCTGATGGCTTCTCTAGGGTTTATTCTGAGAATGAAGGCCGTTCATGCTCAGAACAAATGATCCTCATTCTCAGAATAAACCCTGAGGAAGTCGGCAGAATGTTTGGCGAAACGTCGATTATTATCACAATGACACGGTCATATCCAGAAGTCCTTAATCAATAGGACACTTGTTAATGTTTTAAATGCAACACTTGGCAGGCCTTTCATATCTACAGCTAACACCATCTGAATCCAAGAAACTAAATATAGCAAACAAAATATGCCATATTAAAATTAAATTATGTTTCATCAAGTAGTTTTAAATAATCTCAGAATTTAACAAATTTGCTAAAAATTTTCAGATACTTCCAATACCTGTCTGTTTATGGAGATCGCACAAAATATGATGTCGGATTGGCTGGTGCTGAAGCAAGGCAATGCCAAGATCTGCTCTCACAAGCACAGTATCACGTTACCCGAGCTCGGAGGACAGATGAAGAGGAAAGGAATCTTAGGGCAAAACAAGAACAGGAACGAGCTGCATTTAGGCTTAAACAAATACAACTTCAGGTTATTTTTGTTTCATATATCATAGTCGTATTCTTTTAGTTTAAGTGTATTTCCCAATTGAAGCCTGCTTATAAGGTTCATCCTCAATGCATTTGTGTCAACACAAACCAAAATTTTATATTGCATTTAATCCCCATACACAATATAAATATTTTATTAATTCAATCAGCTTAAAAATTCACAATCTATAGTTTAACTAAACAACTATGGAAAGAAAATGTTTAATTGAGGAGAGATTGTTGAGCATTGTTTTATTGCCAAGATGATGTAGACTTCCAAATGAATCATTTCTTCTTCTTCCCATAGCCCCTGATGAAGGCTTTAAATTCATGCCGAAATGTTAGCAATAAAAACTAATTTTTGTATAACTAATTTAGTTTATTATCTATTATGACCGAACCCTGACCATCCCCACTCTGAAAATGTTTAAAAACCTATGTTAGTTTTATTATGGGCTCACAAGAAATAGAAAAAGAGTTTCATTATGAGTGTTCACTATGTGGAATCATGAGCATTTTTATAAATGTACACATCTGTGGGTTAGCAAATTTCCATGATAAAGTCACATCAAGACTTCCCTAAATTGAATGTTTTTTGTATCATATCACAACAAAAGGTTTATGGGCCTTTCTATTTTGGCGAAGAGATTTTAACTGGTGTTTCTTAACCACCAATGGTGGAGGTTCTCTGCTGAAGCAGAGAACCTTATTTTGCCTTAAGATGGTGTACCCATAACTGACATAAATCAGTAAGCAATTGGCTAAGCAATGTTGTACCCTACTGCTGGAGTGTCTGTAAGATGCCGGGATGGCAGATAGAGTTTGTTTTGTATGGCCTCTTCATTCAGCAAACCTTTACGTTTATGGATTCACGAAGGTTCTGTGTACGTTGGCTGACCTATCCAACTTGAAGAGAAAAAGGATTGAAGGAGTTCTTGCTACAATACTCTAGACACTCTGATCAATTTTTGGGCAAAACTAACCTATTAACTTGCTCTTTCATTTGATGCAATTTTTTGGAGGGCTTTGAAATAAATAATTAAAAATAAATTTTAATCAAAATTTTAACCTGGTAATTTTAAAAATTGTTTTATGATTTTTAGTTTTGAACAACAGCTGAAAAAAAGAGATAAGTTGGGAAGAATTGTTGAACAAAATTTCTTTGATCAATAATAACGATCATTTGTGAATAATCACTCACTCACTTACTGTTGGGCGCTACAGTTTGTAGGACCTGGGCCTCTGCCACCATCCTGCTCCATTCCACACGGTTTGCTGCTAGGTTCCTCCAATTTCGGATCCCTAGCGTCCAAAAGTCCTCCTCCATGTCATCAAGCTACCTACATCTTGGTCTGCCTCTCTTTCTTTTGCCTCCAGGTGCACCATTCAGCATCAATTTAGGTAGTCCACAGGGTTCCATTCTCTCCACGTGTCCTAACCACCGTAATCTACCTTTCTTGATGACATAGAGGATGTCAGGCTCGCCAAACAGTTTGCGAATAATATTTTTTAAGAAATAAAAAAATTGAATGACAAAACATGTTGCTTATTTCAAAACAATTTATTTCAGAAATATACTAACAGTAGCATAAATAAAATAATTTTATTATAAAGAAAAAAATTGTCTCTGACAAAGGCATAAGTTTTTATATCGGCCAAAATTATATTCAACTTCAAATGATGCGAAGTTCATATTGTGATTGCACTGACAATCATTAATAAATTGTTTGCTGAATTGTTCATCCCATGGGGGATTAGTAAGCTTTCTTAAACATTTGGAATTGAGAAGAGCAAGAGATATAGATAAAAACAAAATAACATTATAAATGATAAATAAAAGGCTCCAAGTACTTTTGTTGTTTAATGCTATTTAATATTCCTTTTTTTACATTCACGTAAACAACATAACAATTAGTGGGAAACATAAATACATTATTTTAATTTAATCTTATTTATTTTTTATTTAAGTTTTATCAATCTAAAATTGATCATTATTTTTTGTTGAAATAAGTACCATTGAATAGAATAAACAAAACTACAAAATTGATTTTTATTTTTATAATTTCTTTAATTTATTGAAAAAAATAATGATTTGTTGAATAAATAATTATCAGTTTTGAGAGCCTGATTATTTGTAATTGTAAACCCTGATATTTATTTTGAAATAGCCTACATTTGATTTAAATATGACAATTATTATATTTCACAGAAAGAGAAAGAGGAGCGTAAAAAGAAAGAAGAAGAGGAGATGCTGGTTAAGAGACAGGAGTACAAAGAGAAGACTAAAGGAGCTTTACTGTTTGGAGAAATGCCTAGCGAGAAGAGACCTCCGAAAGGGGGCCGTGGTAGGAAGGCTAATGATATCATTGCTACTGACTCGGGAAGTGAAGGAGGCAGGAGTCCGTCTGAGCCGGTCAGGAGGTAAGCAACTTCTCTTACTATTTCAAAACAAAAATCGTTTTAATCTTAGATCATATTACAGATTAAACTTAAGATATAAACAAAATTGACTAATTAAATTAAATAACAATAATAAAAACTAAAATAATTAAAAAAAATAAAATAAAGATATTTAAAAAGTGCTTCAAATTGATTAATATAGATACAATGTTTTGCAAGATCCTCGTTGCAGTGTGAAGCTATATATAAGTGAGCTTTGGTAAAATGCCTCAAGCTCTCAGCCTAAAAAGATCTTGACAGTCAAAGTCAGCTCATCCTATTCCGTCTACGAGCTTAATAACACAATTTCCTCCAATTTCTAAGTACAGACGTCTACCAACTCCTCGGAAAAGTATTTGCTTTATTCCTAATTGCCTTTGCAGTTAACGAGAAAAGGGATTGCTCAAAAGTCATTATGCTACCCCAGGCATCTGTTCAAAAGTGCTAATGGGCTCATTTAAAAATACTATCAATAAAAGAAAAAATGAATTCTCATATATCCGAAAAAAATGTAATTCTGATATGTTCTGAAAAGTCCAATATATTGCTTTGTCACACAAAAGTATAAGGTTGGATTTTATTACTTTCTGTTCGTTATTTTATTATTCTTGTTTAACACGTAGACTCCGAAGCGCGTTCCGGGAGCATGCTGCTCAGCTATCCGCTGAGGTGCGTTCCAGGAACGTGCCTCTCCTTCGGGAGGCATAAGACGAACTGTCAGCCTCCTGGCCTAGTTACAAAATTGCACGTCTATCATGAATGTGTTAGGTAAAAAATTATTTTCTTTTGGCTGCAGAGAGAAAGGAGAAAAGAAGAAACGTGGAGGTGGAGGAGGAGGAGGCGGGAGAAAGAGGAAGACCAAAGAGAAAAGGGGAGGAGGGAGTGACAGTGAGAGTGGAGGTAGCGATCGACCTAAAAGTAAACGCCCACGGAAGAATAAAGTGAGTATTGACCAAGCATAACAATTTAATTAAGGCTATAATAAGTTTTTCTTATAATCGTAACAGTGTCCTTTTGTTGTGCTTGCCTTAGAGCAAGGAGAAAAAAACATATATATGTGTAATATGTATTTTTTGAGATTACCTAAAGAATGAACATGTGTTCGATTAGCAGTAGAGCATATATCCCCATGTTGTGCTTTAGTACCAGCTACCCAATACTAAGAGGATTTAAGGAACATGCCTCATAATGGGGCATGGTAAGCTCAATAAAAGTCTCCATTTCTTGAGAATGGTTAAGTCACTGTGTTCTGCTAATTGGGTGAAGTAGAAGAAGAAACTCCATCTCATGGTGCCATTTCAATGCGCACCTTGACATCATCAGATTCCATCTGTTTGTTCGAAAAAGTCAACATGAAATACCGGTTTATCTTTAAATACCTTTTTAAGATTATGAAGGAGTTTGAATTGATGTGAGATTTCAATGGACTACACATTAGTACCATATGGCTTGAGTGTTCTGGATAATTAAGCCTAAGAACCAAATCAATGTAGTATAACTGTCTCGCTTTTCTAAAGAACTTCAAAACATGTTAAATAAGCCATACTTAAGTCTTGTACTGTTGGTAGCTACTTACTAGAGATAGACTAAATGGGTGGATGTATATTACCATGTGATATGATTAGATCCCTGTCTTCTTTAAATAAAACAATTAATCTCTGTATATTTTCTAGAAGTAGTACTCATCAGTATTTATGACAAATACACCCATAAACCTATTACAGTGAAACCTTGTTTACCCAGATCAACTGGGAACAGGGCCAATCCGAGTTAACGAAAATCTGGGTTATCTAGAGAAGTTGGAAAACGAAAAAAAAGGAACCATATATATCACCGAAATATTTTTAATAGAGTTTAGAAATTATTATCGACACACTTTCACCTAAAATCACATAAACTGTACTGTAATAGCCTATGTATTTGCAATGTACTCAATACAGCTAAAACTAGTAAAAAATAGTGACTTCTGCTGCCTCAGTTTAGTGTATCGCTTATGAGCAGCATGATCTTGCATCCACTTTAACATTAGAAGTTCATTTAGCAATGTTTTGGCTTGACTCTTGAAATACACCATCAATTTCTCAATATTGGCTACTGCTTCTGTGTGGGTCATAATCACCGTAAATGCTTTTACATTTTGTCTAAATTGCGGCTAACGAGCAAACGAAACAGCAAAACGATACTGTACCTTGACTTTTACGCTAGGAAAACTTGCATAATTTACCTACTGAGAATAGCAATTTATCGTCTGTAAAACATTTCTTCATTTAATATGCTGAACAACAGAATTTTGTTTTCAAAACTGGTCCGGGTTATCCGGACGTCCAAGTTAAAGAGGTCCGGGTTATCCGGACGTCCAAGTTAAAGAGGTCCGGGTTAACGAGGTTTTACTGTACTATATTCATTATTCAAGTAGATTAATAAATCTTGATTATTTACTCATTATTTCAGGAAGGAGGTAGAATCAAAAAAGGACCTAATAAACATAAGGAAGAAAAACTCACTGCGAAGCAAAGGCTGAAGATAGTGTCAAAGGCCACCATATCCTCCAGTGAATCTGACAGTGATAGTGAAAAACTTAAAATTGCCAGTGGGTAAGAAAAATGTTTATTACTCTTTTTTTAGGATCTACTCGTGGTAGAGTGGATATTGTATCCAATTCTTACTTAAGGATAAGAAGATGCAGGTTCTAAAGCTTGAGATGTTTCATGTATGGGCTTGATGAAATGTTCCCTGCAGGAAAGGTGGTAACATAAAGATAGCGTAGCACTAATGGCCTACATGCGGATGTGCCATAAAAAAAATTATTCATTTCTTTGTTTGTTTTTATCTATTTTCTTTACAAATGTGTCTGGTAGTTTAGAACTCTGTTATCCCTCAATTTGCCAAAAGAAAGTACAGATGCTCTTTTTTTTTAATATTTATTGTTCAAAGTTGAACAAAAATTGATATCGAGAATCATTTGAATAACTTTTTTCAAGTTTAGTGTGTGAAGGCTGAATACATTAACACAGTTTTATTTAAACCGAGTTAAAGTCATCATCAACTATTATTATTATTTGTAAAGCCCTCAAATGTTCTGGATATATTTCCTGTGGATTAAAACAATCAAATTAAGTTAAAATTGTCTATACTTGTTTGTTTTTCTGTCTAAATCTAAGATAGACCTAGAATACCTGCAAGGATGTATAAAACAGATAACTATTAAAGGATTTCATGAAAATACTCTAGGATTACTAAAGTTGAACAGAATGTTCCTCATACTTGATTTTATTGACTCTAATATTATATTATTTTCTGGTTTCAGTGGCTCAAGGAGTGGTTCTGGAAGCAGGTTAGTATTACCTTTTTTTTTTAAAGATTTCTCATTTTTTTTTTTTTTTTTTTTTTTTTTTGTGCAGTACCAATTTCTCAAAGTTATTCCAGATGCTTGTTTACTGATTTATTAAAGCTTCAGTTAAATGTATTGGCGAATTATGAAAGGACCCTAATGGGAGGGCTAATTTAGAATGGGCTTACTGCTGTGCCTTGGGGTGTAGAATCAAATTTTTAAAACCAGGTAGCTGGAATTCATTAAGGAACTATTTGATAGCCTAAGGACTTACATCAACTAGAACTTATTTCTGTTAATTTGACTAAACAGTTTATTTTTCTAACTTAACCGAAAAAAGATTGTGAATTTTCATTCTGGGGGGCTAAGCCCCCCCTCCTTAGCGGCCACTGGAGTATGGATTAGAATTCAAATCCTCCACTATGTAGTCACTATTTTAAATATATTAAATTTGTCTAGCAACTCACTTCTTATACAGAACTTTCTGATAAAAACATGTTGAAAACTTGCAGGAATAAATAATAGTGCTTATGGCAAAAATATCACAATAGTTACAACTAAATTTAAATACACTTTATTTACTTAGCCAAACATGTTGTATATTGTATATATGTGTATATATATATATATCATATAATTCATGGATATATATATATATATATATATATTTATATATATATATCCATGAATTATAAAGATAAAACCTTGCAATCATAAGCACTCGAGTTAATTTGCTCCACAGAGTGTTTGATTGACATTTAATAAGGCTTTTTTTTTTATTTCCTGTAACATTTATTCAACTATTTTAAATAAGCACAAACCCTTTATTTTATTCAATAGGTCTAAATCTGGATCAAGGTCACCTTCTAGAAGCCCAAGAAAATCTCGTTCCAGGTGAGTCTTACTAAACATAAGGAAAATTAAGTTAAAAAAAAAAAAAAAAAAAAAAAAATGCACTCCCTTCCATCCCTGTTTAGAGTAGGTGGCTTTGTAAGCATAATAACATCATACGGGATGATAATTAAAGTTTGTCTATTGAATTGTAGTCTAAATTATGAACATAATTTCATTCAATCTGTACTGCCGTGAAATTTTTTCTAAAAATCACAATGAGCAATTTTGTTGGCAGAAGATGAAAGTCTACTGGGTGGTTACATGGAGCACAAACCATTCTCTCTTGAACGGCTAATTCTCTAGGCTACTTGAAAAAAAATTAAACATTTGCTTGCTAAGGTTACTTTTTTCTCAACCATCTAAATAAATTATCATGCCTATTTATTGGAACCAGGCATATCTATCCCCTCCAATGTCACTCTACTCTAAATACAATGGAGTTAAAACAAAAGTTTATTTTGACTTTGTTCCTATGATATCCTTGAAAATAATTTATATTCATTTTTCCATTATTATTTCAGAAGCCGATCAAGAAGTCGTTCCACATCTAGCAGGTAAATTCCTTCAGATATCTTATATTCTAGCCCAGGGGATCCAAACTTCTTGATCCAAGGCCCACATTAAATATTTTACAAAATCATGTAAATCAAGGTCTATGTAAATTTGATCCGCAACTGGAAACGTTGTGTAATGGAAAATCTCACTTACATGAATCCCTTAGTTAAATCTATTTTAATTGAAATTGTACACTATATATTAGTTATTCATATCAGAATAAAATCAATGAATTCATACTTGAAGACTTCCACAGTCCAAGTCTTAACATGCTATGGTAATTCCTCATTCTCAGACTTAACCCTGAGGAAGCTAGCAGCATGACTTACGAAACCTCAGTGAAGAAGATGGTGATCAAAGACCATAGTCTTGATACAGTAGTAATGAGTTTATAATTTTTGCAAATAATCTATTTTTTATTATTATTAAATTTTAACGTCCATTTATTATTAACTACGAATTTTAGGACGGGTTATCTATTGGTTACCACCCTTTTCTAGCCAGGATAGGGCTGATGCCTTTTCTTTTTTTCTAAAGAAAAGCCACCACCCCTAGCGGGAATCGAACCCACGACCCTTTGACACGGAGTGTTAAGTGCTCACGCCTCAACTCTCATGGCCACCGGGCCTCCTATCTAATTTTTTTTAATATTGTATCATTTTCTTTACGATTACGAGTATATTTTCAAAGAAATATAACAATTTCTCAATTGTTGATTATTGTACGCTCATACTGTCAAATGATATAATTTTTACAAATCGCTTAATTAAAATTTCTCCTTTAAAAAACATTCTTAATTTTGCACTTTTTAGCTAACCAAATTAATATTTATTTTTTTTACTTTCAATAATTGAAAACAAATTTCACCTTTGTTTTGGAATTTTCTTTTCAAATTGTTTATTATTGAAATTTTAAACCAGCTGGGCAAAATTTTGTTCCTAAAGTACTTGATGTGCACCATGTATTGGCTTATAATGAATAAAAGGAAGTGACTTTTTTTTTTTTAGGAAAAAAAATATTATTATAAAATAAAAATATAAATACACTAGGAGTGGATCAAAACTGTTTTTAGGATTTGGTTTATGAGCTTTAGTTTGAAAACTCTACTCTTATTTTCACTTTGCATGACTTTTTGTTGTTGTTTTAGATCAGGCTCTCGTTCAAGGTCAAGATCAGGTTCCAGAAGTTCGAGAAAGTCCCGATCAAGGTACTCTATCTACTTATATAATTTATCTCCTAAAGCAGTTTATTAAATTCATATTTTGTGGGTGTTGGCCCCTTAGTTTGGTGCATTAACCAGTAAAACTGACTAATATCCTCTAATAAATTAATTTGATAAAGTATTCTTAAATAGTTTTTTTTTTTAATAATAGGTCAAGAAGTGGATCAAGGGCTAGTTCTCGGCGATCAAGGTTGGTGAATGATATAGACATTTTAATAACCAGTTTATTGGTCGAATATCATATTAACTATTTGATCAAATCACAGTTCATAATTTGAGAATATTTTTGGCACTTAAAAGAGAAAGCGCAAATTTTGTCTGTATGATTTTGGATTTCTCATTAGCATCATAAACATTTATTTTAATTATATCGTTCCTTTATTAATGACACATATTTTTGGGATAGGTAAACACTTTTTTCTTGCCAGGGTTAGAGCGATGCTTTTCCTTTTTTTCTAATGAAAAACTATCATTATTAGTTGTAATCAAACTTCTAACCTTTGGAACAACCCTCGATTGAGAGTTCACTCCTTAAGACTCGTGACCATTGAGCCCCCTGAAATTCAGGAACTAATGCTTTAATTAAACTTTTACTACAATAAAATAAATTTTAATAAATAAATAATTTTATTGATGGAGATTCAAACAAATATAACAAGAAGTGCATTATCTTATTACAGAAAGGGAAGAATCGGTTGTTCTATGTATTTATGTGTATATATATATATATATATATATATATATATATATATATATAAACACACATACACATACATATACATATGTATACATATACATATCACACTAGTATTTCTCAAGTGACACAACTAAAAATAAAACTCAACTGAAAATGTGTCACTTTTGCCAAGACAGGAAGGGTGAAACAAGTGCCCTCTGGTAATCAAGCTCTGAAGCTATATACATACAGTTTTGATGGTTGATAAAAATATATTTACCAGGTCTTTCACAGTCATAACTATGACGGTGTGAATAAAATCGATTTTTGAGTTGTGTCACTTTAGAAATACTAGTGTGATATGTACATATACCAGTGTATTTCAAACTATGAACAAATTTATAATTTACTTAACAAAACTTTCAAGTATTTTAAACTTTTGATTATTTGCAATTTGATTATTCTAAAATTGATTTTCTAAAAAGCAGAATCAAGGGGGGTCATTTCTGTACATGCATCTTAAAGGCAATATAATAAACAAGAAATTAAAACAGTCTAGTTTTAGTTTATGTTTGTTCATAGAATCTAGCTGACTGATTGTATTTTTTAGGAGTGGATCTAGAAGTCAATCAAGAAGCAGGTGAGTCTTTTATTTTTTTTTTTTATCTCTAAAACTTCTTGATAATTGATTTGTTTATTCTTAGAACCTCACTTAAAATGTATTGCACTAATCACTTATATTTTTTTTTGTCTTGGTTTTTGGTCAAAATCTAGATCTAGGTCAAAGTCACGCTCAAGGTCAAAATCTCGTTCAAGATCAAGGTCTGGCTCAGGAAGTCCAAGGTCACGCTCAAGGTAATATGACTTTTTTTTTTTGTTTTTTAAAATTTATTTTTCAAATAAAAGCATTTGAGAAGCTCTTGAA
Source organism: Gonocerus acuteangulatus (assembly GCA_946811695.1). Lineage (NCBI taxonomy): Eukaryota > Metazoa > Arthropoda > Insecta > Hemiptera > Coreidae > Gonocerus > Gonocerus acuteangulatus. The sequence continues at coordinate 113,778,181 of OX328124.1, read as the reverse complement.
AATGAAAAAATACAGAACAAGTTTGTATCTTTTAAAATGATTGTGGCCTCAATTTTTGTTTTTGCCATGAAACTTGGCTTCCCTATAACATATGATAATGTGTTTGTTAACTAACAAAACTAGTCCTTTTGGAACGGAGGTTTCTTCCCTTCACAAATTAATAACACAGGCACACAAAACAAAAAAGTGGTCTGCTCCAAAGCATATATTCTTTTGTATTTCAACATGATGAATCCGAATCTTGAGTCTGTTTGACCCCAGCATGTCAGGTTCAATAGCATTTGAAGGTCAAATTTCGAATTAAGTCGTTAAAGAAGAAATAACTAGAGCTTCCATGGTTTTGAGGGTCACTGAATTCGAATCTGGGGTCTGTTTCACCCCATCAGTTCAAAATCAAGGTCATTTCCTTCTAATTTTTTCATAATAATTGTTCCACAAATTAATTTTAAACATGAAAATTGATAAACATTCCCTGAAAAGTGATTTGTTTACTGAAATGTAAATATTGATTTAAATACATGTCCTCGTCTCACACAGCACACTTGTCAACCAATCGCGTCTCCAGGGGCTTCTACCTCATGGAGAAGGACCCTACTTACCTTCATCTGGGGACATGTACCACATATGTTTTATTTGTATTTATTTTATTTTATTTTATTTTATTTTTGCGGTTCATGCTATTTAATGATTTTTTTATTACTTTTCTAGATCAAAATCAGGATCCAGGTCGAGATCGCGGTCAAGGTCTGGTTCTGGAAGCCCTGCAAGGTAAATAATTCAATAGTTTATTATTATTGCTATTTTTCTCTTTATTAATATTTAACATTTATAGCTTTAGAAAGTTCTCAATAATTTATTTATATATATTCAACAAATAATAAATTTAATCGTAAAAGTAATGAAAGATTCAAAGTTCAGAACAAAAATTTCCCAAAATGCAGAATTCACGGTTTATCAGCAATAGAGGCAGCTTGAAAAAGAATAAATTGTTTGAAATGCTCTTCATAAATTATTAACACGTTGGCTGTGAGGCATAAAATTTAGCTACTTGACCATATTATAGATATAAATAATATGTATTTTTCCATACATGTGATAAGACACACGTATGGTTTGTGAATATTTACTAATGGAAAATTTGTTTGGCATTAAAGAACTAATTATTTTATTGTAATTTTGACATTTTAAGTTCAAAAGATTTTGTTGTGCAATTTAGAGAGATTGCCTAATTTTTTCTACCGCAAAAAGCATGCAATACAAGATGTATTTTTGCGTATTGCAGCCAAAGTGTTAATGAACGTCCAGGGCTTCTCATACTCATTATAAAACTATCTGCTTTCATAGGCTGTTGACCTTCATTCACAAAATGATTTTATTTGTTTCAGATCTCCGTCCCCAGGTAAAGCTGCTTAGTTCTGTCTGCACAAAATTCTATTTTTATGTGGAGGTTATTGTTGTCAAACTGATAAGGAAGTATATCTTTTATTAATTTTAAAAAAAAAGAATGTGTCTTCGTTTTTTAACATGCATTTCACTTTAAAAACTAAGAATTTTTGCAAAAAAAGAAAACAACCTAAGCTTGTTCAGTGCTAAAAAATGTAACCTTTAAATTACAGTTCCTCCTGTCACTGCTAATGCATTCATTTAATATTACATGTTATATCTGTCATGATTTGTGGTCCTAGAATCAGTTACCATCACCTGTGTAACCTCTAAATCATATAACATGATTTTGGCAATAAGAACTGCTTTAGGGGTCTCCCGTGGTCTAGTGTCTAGCGCGCTGGATTCATAAGCGGGAGATGGTGGGTTCGATCCCCACCGGCGGCAGGAATTTTCTCATCTGAGGGCTCGCTGAGAAAATTCCTGGCTGCACCCTGGATGTCGGCGCTAATGGCCAAGATTTGTCGATGCGCCGTATAAATAAAAAAAAAAAATAAAAAAAAAAAAAAAAAATAAATAAAAAAAAACGCTTTAGGCCAATGCATAGTCTTATTGACCATTTTTAGCTGGTATCACATGCTATATAAAGGGCAGGAATGAGTCAACAATATCTGATATGGGTTAATATTATCGGAATGACCTATAATTATTACATATGTTATTTTTTTTTTATTGCTCAACTTCTTATTGTTTTTATGATTGAGGGCATGGTACTTTAGTTCTTTGCCCTAATCGAATCCATTAAACAAAAGTATTTTCTTTGCTTTGTAGCATATTTTGACCACATAATAACATCACTTATCCACCTGTGACAAAATTCAATCATTAAAAAAATTAATACACAATGCATATGTTGCCTCTGATATGTTGTTCGCAGTTGTAATTAGGTGCCATTTGGGAAGTATTCACTTCTGGTTTTTATTGCTGTTGGTTCATTATCATTGTTTATCATTTTCTTCTTAGCTTAAAAATATTGTATTTTATAAAAAAAAATATATTTAATATAAAGACGTATTTTTTATATTAATAAAATATTAGCTTGTTATTTTGCTATTGTTGACTCCTTATAGTTTTACAAAATCCCATGTCAGCCTTAATTCCATTGATTCACTTGATTTTATATTTGTTTAAGGTAAAGGATCTGGATCCGATAGTGGTTGAAGCTCTGCTTCATCTGTATCTGTTCATGTTCGTAGAGACAAAGAAGAAATCTTTCCCAGCCTGGGTCTATAAATTCCCTGTAAATTGTTAACCTCCAAAAATGTAATTTTTATTATAATTTTATTCTACTCTTATGAGTGATCTCACTCTTTGTAAATAATTCCGAATATATTATGTTTTCAAATTAGTCTCCTTTGCCAAACCCTTTTGCTTCATTTTTTTTTTTTTTTTTTTTGTTACTACATCAAGCGACCGCAGCTCTACATTGTTCGAAAATATGCAGAGTATACTATTACAAGAACAAAATCTACTTCTCACGATTGTAATAAAAGTTCAGACCATTTTTTTTTTTACTTATGTGGGGCACTTGAAGTTCCACAATAACAAAGAAACTTATGTAACAACTTAATGACTGTTTACAAAGATTACTTCAGATTAAAGTTCGAAAACCAAAATATGAGCTGGGTACCTTATATAATATGTATTAATTGCAGAATGATGTTAGCACGATATACCAAGACAAAAATCGAAATCAGTTGCAATTCAGTTTTTGCAAACAAACAAATTTGATCTCGAAATGACCTTCAAACTGAAACCGGATTCAAAGTTAATGATCCCCTGAACTTATTAACGTAGTATTATCGTATTTTTGCATATTGTATAGGAACATAAAGTGACCTTGAAATTACCTTGAGGACTATAATATGGAAAAAATATATATAACACTTCTCTGGACGTGAATCTTTCCGTTCTTTCATAATCTGCAGTCAAAAATTCATTTTGTGCAACATAAACAGATTTTACCTTGAAATGACCTTGATTTTACGTCGATGGTGTGAAACAGACCTCAGATTTGAATTCAGCGACCCTCAAAACCATGGAAGCTCAATTTACTTCTTCTTAAAGGAGTTTATACAAAATTTGAACTTCAAATGCCCTTAAACCTGACATGATGGGGTGAAACGGACTCCGGATTCGGATTCAGTGTGTCGAAATACATAAGATTTTTTATTTTGTGTGTGTGTGCCTGTGTTACCACAATCATATCAACTGCAGATGCCTGCCGAACACGTCTTCGGGTCAGGAAGTTTGACGTATTCATGGCGCATGAGAAACTCCTAAAGAGAGAGATACACTATTTCACATTAGATTTAGAGTTATCATGGACAGTTGGAGTGTTCTGGATACAATCTCCGAACACAATCCACTGGGTGCCTGGTCACTCAGATATCTTTGGTAATGACGAAGAGTGCTGCCTGGCAAGTACCTTTCTGTGGTACTGTGGAGATCTCATGAACGATCCAAACCCAGATACATTCCAAGCACTTTCTCACCAAACCAGAATAAAAGTAATCAAAGATAATACTTTTCCTTAACAGATAAGCAATGAATGAATTAGTTGCCATATGCACAGTCTATGCTTGGAACACAGTAGAATTGCAGTGTTGAGGAGTAAACTCCACTTCATATATGTCACTGCATGGCACTGGCAAGAAGATTACAAAACTTTGGATGTTTGGGAATAATGAATTATGCTGATATAACAACCCAGTGATTCAGTAGAAGTACGACAGTTCTTTTTGGTCGATCTAATTTTCACTGAGGAGACCCTGAACACCACTCTATTCTAATGTAGGATTTCTTTAAGAACAAATGGAAGGAGAAGGTGTGGGGTTTTTTCAGCTTGGAGCCTTCGCCTCAATTATCTGCCCAATTTAGCCGCTAACGTCTTTCTTGTCTATTTCATCCAAAGTTGGTTTATCAATCTATGTTTCCCATGAAAATAGCAAGAAGGCTGAAAACAAAATATTAGGGTTACTTTACTTTCAAAATAGCAGACCATTTATTAATGGAACACAAGTACAGCTAGTGTAAAAAGTATTGGAACACCCATGAATGTTTTAGTTTTTTAACAATTGTGGCTAAAATAGGGATGGTTCAGTTAATGAGCACCCGCAACTAAGGTCAGTTAACAGTTAAATAGAAGGCATCTTCCTGATTCGCAGATTCGAAATATGCAATAAAAAAATTTGATCTTGAAAAACATTTTAAGGTAAATTTTACGGGGGTTATTTTTTCCGATCTCGCATTGGAGAATCATCTGGCCAAAGGAGGACCATTACTTTTCTGACACTCTGTCCATATATAAATTAATTATTTCGGTTGGATATATATCTCCCGAAGTAAAACCTAAGAAAACGCGCCCTCATAATATAAAGTCCGCCGTGCAGGAGCTGCATAACTAGGCACTTTCTTCGGGAACTTGTGTAATGTAGACTGCATTCCTGAATAATTTCCTTAAAATAACCTATATAGATAAAATAAAAACATGAGTAGTTCTGATCATTTGAATTTGTAATGAGCAACTGTTTCAATTATTAATTTTATAATTAATTTCCTTCCATAGTTTTGTATATGCATGGTATTGCACTACTTAAAGACATAAAAATTTCCACATTTTCGTCAACTGATATTTTTTATTATTATTATTTTTTTTTTTTTTACGGCGCTTCGACATTTAGGCCATTAGCTCTGACATCCAGGGTGCAGCGAGGAATTTTCCCAACGAGCCGTGGGATGAGAAAATTCCTGCCGCCAGTGGGGATCGAACCCACCATCTCCCGCTTATGAATCTACTGATATTATCGTTGAATAATAAAAGCGTCCCCATGTAAAAAGAGTACATCGTAGAGTAATAATTCAGAAACGGGATACAGCGCCCCTAGGGGTAAAAGTCAGAAGAAAACAACCCATATAAAATCATAACAAAACAGAAGCGCACCATCCTACGAAAGCTTTGCCATCGTACGATTGGCGGCTGATTTCCATTCAAACATAGTACAAAGTAACGCTCCTCCGATAGATCGATTTAGTTTATTTTTACAACATTTTCCCACGAACAACAGATACCCACGACGTATACCGCGTTTTGTTACAGTATAACAGAAATTACAACCGGTATGAGCAAATTAATAATTTGGATCCTGACTAAACCCCCCTCTTAATGATTCGATTTAGTTTATTTTGGTAAAAAATCTTTCTCTTTAGATGAAAGCAACGAATTCCGAATTTCGATGAAATATAACCAAAATTACGCCTTGTTTTGAAAATTGGTAATTTCGGTCCGGAATTAACCCTCACTCCTAATTAACCGATTTAATTTATTTTTATAAACAAAAATTTATATTTTACACACCAACAAATACCGAGTTTCGATTTAATACAACAGAAATTACGGCCGGAATGGGCAATTAAGTACTTTGGGTCCGGAGTAAACTCACCCTCCAAATGGAGCAATTTTGCTGGTTAACGAACTCGTTCAATCGTTTGCAAGGGGACTACTAGGTAGGACCCATAAAGATTTGAAGACATATAACCAAAATTCCGTCATGAGTGCAACCTTAATAGTTTACTTTTCCTCGGAAGGTGCTAAAAACCGACCTGCGCTCGGCAATCAATTCTTTAAGGTGTTTGTTGAAAGGGTCATCCTAAGAACAAATATCTTGTACAGCACCTTCCCCATTGAAGCCTAGAGCAAAGAGCAAATATAGGCGGAACTATGAGAGTATGAATATTAACTCCCTCCTAAAGGAGACCCGTCAGAGTGTATACTCCTTGAAAGAGAGAAGGCTATCTACACCCAGCTAAGGGATGAATGAGACGAGGAGGGGAGGCTAGTGTTGAGGGGTAGGGGGGTATAACCAGCTCTGGGGTAGGTAGTCCGCTGCAGTCGGTATGCGGCAAGGCGATGAGGTACATCTCTTCATCTCCTCTTTAGGGTGGCCGTATCTTCATTGTGAGTATCTTCTCCAACACTAGTGTTTGCCTAGGGTAGTTAGTTACCGACAATCATAGTGGATTAAAAAAAAATACACAGGAAATAATAAAAATAAAGGAAACGCTTAGAATAAAGCTGCATATAAATAAATAATGCTTAGAAACTTAATGAGAAAAGAATATCGAAGATAAGAAGCCGCTTTTATGCAATTTTCATAAAAAATTGTAAATTATATTATATATATAATTTCTTATTGGTATGAAATAATAAATTAATTAGTAATATTGAATTAATTAGTATTAGCACTTTCCTCCGAAGGAAAGTAGCTATTGAGGTTGGACTCATGACGGAATTTTTGAAAAATTTCTTCAAATCTTTATCGATCCTACCTAGTAGACAGCGAAAATGACCCCCGTTAAAATTTATATATATCTATATATATATATATATGCATATATATATATATATATATATATATATATATATATATATATATATATGTGTCTGTTAACACGATAGCGGCCAGAGTTTTTGTTTTTTCGTCACGAAACTTGGTATATAGCATTCAATTAGCAAACGATTGAACGAGTTCGTTAACCAACAAAATCGGTCCACCGGAAGGGGGGGTTTACCCCGAACCCAAAACACTAATTTGACCATTTCAGCCGTAATATTTGTTATATTTCAACGAAACTTGGTATTCGTAGTGGTAATATAGAGAGAAAAGTGAGATATAAAAATGAACTAAATCGGTTCATAAGGAGGGGGGGTTTACTCCGGACCGACAATACCAATTCGCCACTACCAGCCGTGATTTTTGTATATTTCGACGAAACTCGGTATTCATAGTGGTAATCTACAGGTAAATATGTGTTGTAAAAATAAACTAAATCGGTTCATTAGGAGGGGGGGTTTACTCCAGACCCACAATACCAATTCGCCACTACCAACCGTGATTTTTGGTATATTTCGACGAAACTCGGTATTCGTAGTGGTAATCTACAGGTAAATATGTCTTGTAAAAATAAACTAAATCGGTTCATTAGGAGGTGGGGGGGGGGGGGGGTTTACTCCGGACCCAAATTACTAATATACTCATACTGGTCGTAATTTCTGCTGTATTATAACGAAACGCGGTATACTTCGTGGGTAACTCATTAGAAAGAAGTGTTGTAAAAATGAGCTGAATCGGTCAATCGGAAAGGGGGGTTTACTTTCTAATATATATCAATAGATAAGCCAACCAGACATAGGTTCACAAAGGCGCCGCAAGGAGCGCTAGAGGGACTGTATCCGGTTCCTGCGTTAGATCAAAATACGATAATATGAGGTTTTTTGTATTTATTACGTAGTGTAGTAGGTACCATGTGTAAACATAACTCTGGAAGGAAATTAATAATTTATCAGTTACTCATTACAAAATTAAAAGAGAACTATTCATGTTTTTATTTTATTTATGTAGGATATTTTAAGCAAATTGTTCTGGAAAGCAGTCTACGCTACCCAAATTCTGAGGAAAGTGCTTAGTTATGCAGCTCCTGCGTGACGGACTTTTAGTATTACAAAAGAATTATTGAAAAAAAAACAATAAAAAAAAAAATAAAATAAACAAGGAATCTAACAAAAGAAAGAAAAGGCTTAGAAAACCACAAACAGAGAATGCTTAGAAATGTAATGATGATAAGAAGATGCTATTCTGCAATGATCATAAAGAATTTTAAATTGTCCTAATTGTTTATTATTAATATATAAGCAAATTAATTAGTACTACTAGTAGCAATAGCGCATTAAATATGATGATTGGAAAAAAAAATACAAATTAAAAAAAGACTGGAATATAATAAAATAAAGAAAAGGCCTAGAATAAATTCAAATGTAGATAATGCTTAAAAAAATAAATAGAAAAGAAAAACCGAAGATAAAAAGCAGGTTTCATGGAATGATAATAAAGAAATATAAATCATATATTTTTCTTATTTGTATACAATTGTGAATTAATGGTAGTAATAATGATCGAATTAGTAGCATTATTAATATTGGTAGATTATTAGTATTAAATAAGGATTGTAAAAATAATATTACATTATAATGATATGAAAAAAAATATCGAATATATTAAATCTTTTTTTTTTTTTTTTTTTTAAGAATATGAACAATTGTTTAATTATAATTGTTGTTATTTTAAAAAATCTATTTGTTTTTCTTAGCGTGTTTCCGCACTCCCTCTAAAGGGAGGAAACCCGCTTATGAAGTCAACCTTATGACGCAAACCTGATGTGCCAATAGAAATGTCTACGTTTCAGACCCCATAGGTCACGAAAAGACTGGTGGTTCAAATTTGTATGTATATATACACACACACACACACACTATTAAATAATATATATATATATATATATATATATATATATATATATATATATATATATATATATTTGCTCTGTACCTGCCCCAAAAATAGCCCGATTTCGTCTAATTTGAAAGGACAAGTCCATTAACCAGCGGGTTCCGTCCACCGGACACCTTTTGGGGAGAAATTCCCCATAAAAAAATCGTAACACTTACCTTATCACGATAGTATAGCTTGCGGGTACACTCTTTATAGGTTTTCTAGCCTAGAAAAACGAATGTAACCATTTTTAAAGCAATATCTATCACCGTTTACGAGAAGAGTTGATACTAATAGTTTTCCTTACTAATTTTCGGTTTGGGTATTCAGAAACGCTTGGTTCAGCTGAAAATTGTTCCAGATGTTTGGCATTTATCTAAACTAGGATATATTAATTATGGAGTTAAGGGAAAAATTATTAATACACATGAAAAATGTTGGGATATCTATTCCTAATCGCCCATGTCGCTTACACATGCTACTCGGTGTTCTGGTACGCATCCTTTCTCTTTTTTTGAGTTGGATGTATAAAGTCGCATACATACATATATGCCTTGTTGAGCAATTTGCTCTCTCTGAAATCTGATCTGATAAGAATCGTAAAATGATACGACATAGCATTTTAGCTACAGTTTTTAGGAATATATATATATATATATATATATATATATATATATATATATATATGTGCGTGTGTGTGTGTTTATATACGAATGTACTGTACATAAGAGGTCTGGCAGTGCTGGCACTAGACTGTGCCTCATGTAGCAGCGAGAGACGTGAAGTGGTCGGTGTGTTTTGCTAGTCTAGTGTTTGTAGAACTATCAAGAGGGAGGTGGTCAGGAATGGTGTTTGGATCACTATGTGAAATCCAAGTCATGTACATATATCAACCTCTTGTAAGGCTTAGCTTTTTTCCACAAAACCATATTTCTAAATCTTTATAATTTAATAGGAGGCTCCGTGGCAGTGAGCACTCCGTGCCTAAGCACATGGGTTCGATTCCCACTAAAGATCATAGCTTTAATTTTGTAAAAAAAGAAAAACCAGTACCCCTATCCTGTCTTGAACAGGGAGGCCCTGTAGATAATCCGTCCCAGAAATCTGTAATGTATATAAGTGGATGTTAAAATTTAAATAAATATAATTTAATAGATATTTTGGGTCTTGTTTAGAACAGGCCCGCCAGTGATTTTATAATGATATTTAGTAACTGTTACTATGTAATTTGATACCATCGATACAGAAATAAAAACACATGTGGGACACATCGCTCTATGATAGACTCCTATTTATGTGAGTACATGTGGAGGCAGAGAAACACAAATGAAGATGTTTTTGATAAAATCCTTAAGGACATAGTAGAATTTTGGCCTCCAGATGTACTTGGAGGAACTGATTAAAAGTATGATAATGTTTTTGGTTATGTGTAAAAAGTTTTTATTAAATAAATCATATGTTCCTTTAACCCATATTTTTTTATTTATCACTAAGTAACTGTTACTAGATAAAATCACTGGCGGGCCTGTTCTAAACAAGACCCGATATTTTGCCTTCACAGTTAAATATATCATCTTCTATGTAATTTTATTCTATTTACGACGTCAAAATAACTATACATAATGTACCTGAAAGCCTATTAAAGAATACACGTAGCACTATGATTTTATTTGCGCCAATTTTGTCAAAAGAAGAGTGTTCCTGTAAAAAAAAAAAATTTCTTCAAAGCTTGTATACCAGAGGACTTATGTCACCCTTCCTGTCTTAATGCTATTTCCTCTAAATAGGCCAGGGCCGCCACATGGGGGGGACAACCGGGCACAGATGTCCCAGGCCCGGGCACCGTGGGGGCCCGGGCCGATCCTCGCTAATTGAAAAAAAAAAGTACCGAAAGTGACCTTTGCAGCACCGATTGTCGGCTTTTATTCTTATTTTGCTCAAAACTCAAGATGAACATAATTTTAAAATGCCTAAAGTCCTATAAAAATGTACTAGAATTTTCATTCTGGCTCTGAGGAGTGGGGGCCCGTGATCTGGTCCCGGGCCCGGCTCTGAGTAGTGGCGGCCCTGAAATAGGAAAGAGTAACACATTTTCAGTTGAGTTTTTTTTTTTAGTTGTGTCACTTTAGAAATACTAGTGTGTTATATAAATTTGTAAAATAATTTTTAAAAGGGACGCAAGATCTTAGGCACCACAACAGGAAACTGATCGCTTGGGGTATTCCAAGAAGAAATTAATCCATTTAAACACAGTTGTCTTGAATGAGATTTCTGTATCAATAATCTCATGAGAACCTTAATTATAGAGACTTTTGAATAGAGCCTTCGAATACCGGTTTTAAGATGTATAGGAATTTATTCGAAAATATTTGAACCACTGTTATTTTCGTGATCTATTAGTCCTGAAGCATGAAAGTTTCGGTTATCATAAAAGAGGCCCAGATCAACAAAAAAAAGTCATTTTCTTGGCTACCAGCGAGGGTGCAAAAATAAATATTAACGGGGTCATGTTGGCCATTTTGGTTAATAGGATTATTCTAACTCGGTTTTAAAATCGAGTAGGTACAATCGATGAAATGTTTTTAAAAATACTTTCATGAGTACAACCTAAATTGCTACCTACATCCATTTGAAAATTGCTAAAAACGCCCGAGATGAACCCTTTGCCACATTCGCAATTCAATTATAATCAACGGAATTCTTTAAAAAAATCTAAAAATATATTTAAAAGCCATTATTCTGTAGAAAGGTCCTTGATAAAGAGAAGGTATTCCCCTGAAACAATCTGTCAGTGTCTCTCCGCCCCAGAGCTCCTGTCCTAGGATAATGGATCATGTTACATTCTAGCGGGAGATATATACTGAAACCACTTCATTTCTAACCTCGCCGCGGTATCGTCCAATAATTGTTCTGTTCATTGCAGGTTAGTATTCTCCATGAACATTTTATTTCAGCTTGATGAAATATTGCTTTTTAAAAATCCGATTCTCTGTTCTGCATCATCTCTGCGCATGTCCATAAGATCATTCTAGCAGGAGATACATACTCAAAATATTTCATTTCATAGGAACCTCGCAGCGAATGGCGCAAAGCCTTAAGCAGAATGGCAATTCAATTCCAGTTCGAACGATTTCTGGCAGAAGCTAAGAATTCCGTTGCAGAGCCTGCAACGAGCATGTTACTCTCCCCCATGTCCTCGGCGTCTGGCAGAACTTCTGAGAATAAATCGACATCATAAGGTGCAAACCTATGTTGCAGATTTCAGGAAGAAAACGGGATTTGAGATTTGTGAGGAAGTGAGCTGCATAGCCGATGATGGTTCGACATTGTGGTCATACATTAGCTTGGATTCGAAATATACGAGGGTCAGCCCTTATCAGAGGAACAAGAAAAGAAATCCATTTATGAAAATTGTATTCTCTATTTCCGTAGAAATTATGGAATCGAACATCTTCTCTTTGGCTCAAGAGAGTCAATGCCTTCATTTACCCGTGGGAATACGTCTTCGAATAACTAAATCATAAAGGATTCAAAAAGAAAAAAAGAGAGAGAGTGAGAGAGGTATCTGATTTTTGACCATACGCCACACTAGGGAGCTAGTGTGGTTAGTACAATGCTCCGGCTGCCTGATTTCCCCCCTTGCTGCTTCGACTACTAGGGCCAATAGAACCAAGGTGCACATTAATAAATTGATTAAAGGCTGGGTTGGCCTAGGGACGGTCAGGGAGGCCGAATTCAACCCATGAACGAAGGCACTAGAAAATAAAAATCCTTCGTGCTTCCTCCGGATTGAACTCAGGTCCTCCGACATATGAGTCAAGTGCTCTACCACTGAGATAACCTCGCCCCTAAAAAGGATTCACTAAGGATTTTGAATTAGCAAAGTAAAACGGTTATGTAGGGCTATCCAGGAAAAAATAGGGTACTTACGTATTAGCTTCAATGCAGGTTAAAGATGTGGGTCCCGTTCAGAGATCTGGATCAATAATAACGCATTTCTATTGGTCTATTCCAATGAGCAATTCTAGTGGGCATTGTTTTTATAGTAAATAATTGTTTTAAATAATTTATTAATGTTAGGTATAATACATATATTTTTATACATTGACTATCAATGTTAACAGATGACACACACACATCCAGACACGCCTACACACACTCACCCACCCACGCGCACGCACACACACCTACACATACACCACTTCCTTGAAATCACTCAGAAAGTAATGTCAATTTTGAATAAGCATTCTTGCATTTATTTGCACGGGATGGGAGCTAGTTATATCCTCGTTATATCCTTTATATATCACCAGCTTGAGGATTACCTCCAGAAAAACATCTGTGTAGCATACAGCAATTCCATTGAACCAGTAGTAGTATGGAACTTTTCTCTCTTACTGTCTTCGGTTGCGCCCATTGGATTCTTAGAATCTATAAAATGGCCGCCCATGTCTCATTTTTGCCCTTGGTAACAATAATGTACCCTGAAGCCACACTTCATTTTTTTGTACTCCGTGCTTGATTTAATTTTTAATTTATTTGTTTTTCAGAATAATCGTCATATCTTAACAAAGAATTCTAGCCAAATTCTAGTTTTTATTTTTTTTAATTTTTATTTTATTTTATTCTAGTTTTTTTTGTGTGGCTATTAGCACATCTAATTGTTCTTTATAATTAAGGTTCTTTTCTTTAACACATGACGTCAAATACATTTTGTCTAGTCATTATTTTGACTCCGGAAAACGACAAACATAAGAATATGCTTTCGTGAACTTGGACATTAACTGGCATGCACACTCACATCCGCGCGAATCCGCGATTTCTGATTATATATTCTTAAAGCTGAATACTTCCTTTAAATATTCATATAAAAACAACAGGTTGGAAATGCTTGGAAGTATAACAAAAACCTTCGAGTTATGTCAAATTTGACGTTAAATAGGCCAATATATAATATGTTCAAACTAATTAACAAATGGCCTAATTATTGCCAAAAAGCAATAAATGTACTCTCGTTTACCTGCTTCAGAGTTATCCCGAACCAAAATTGCAAAAAAAATTCCAAACTCGCGAAAAATTTTTTACACAGATAAATATTCGGAGAACAGTTAAGAAGTCAGTGGTCTATTAAAAACTGGAGACTTTGTTGTGGTACGCCTGGCTTACAGACAATGTCAGGTCAAAAATTAGCCTTACACATTGTGCACAAACTATTCAACTATTTTTAGCACTTATTCATTTTCGTCTCGGATAACTTTTACAAAATGGACTTTTGGCCAGCTTTTCAGGGCAAATACCCCACTGTGCGTTGGTGTATTTACGTTATTGGTGTTTGTTGTTACGTGATTTTCTAGTTTGTTGTTTATTTTACCGAAACAAAGGAAACGCTGTTCAATTTCTTATCGGTCCAAAATCCACCGAAAAAACATCCTTGATCTATATTATCAACGAGTTGGATTGACTTGAGTATCGATATAACCTTGAGCGAGCGTAGAGAGCGGAAACGCATAACAATTGTGCAATTAACATAAGTGCTTCGCGTTTCCGCTCGCTCAAGGTTATATTGAAACTTTAGTCAATCAAAATCGTTGATAATCCCGTCGCCATATTGCAAGCACTCGCCTGATGCCTTGATCCAGATTTCTGACCCAGTGATGAACCAGATCTGAGAGCCGGTTCTTTAACCTGCGTTGAAGCTAATACGTAAGTACCCATTTTTTCCTGGAAAGCCCTACATAACTATTAAAAAAAAAGTCTATTACACTCTTTACGCCAGTAGGCTAATTGAAAAATGATAATGTGAAAAAGGAAACGAACCTAATGCAGCATATACTCCAAGAAACAGACCCTGTTAAAAGATGCTTGAGAAACTGTAAAATTACAGACGCATTCGATGCTTGAATTGTAAATAAGAAACGGAAAAGGAAGCTGGCACGAAAGCTAGACGCCATTGAGGCGGGATAAGAGACACTTAGAGGATAAATGTTTGGAGAAGATAGAGATAGGATGTGGTTGGAATCCAATAAAGAGGAAATGGAGACCCGAACCTAGAGAAGATAGCAGTGAAGAACTCTATCCTAGTACCTACACCGACAGTCCTTAGGTACTAACCTCACTGTAATGGAAGTCTAACCTCGCTGGAATGGAAGTCTAACCTCTAAATCCTTTAAACACCTCTTCCGAAGGTCTGGTGTCAATCAAAGTGTTCATTATAAATTTATTTAGATTTTATCTATTCGATGTCTATCTCTACTAAAATTGTGTTAGCCACAAGCACTAAAATAACTATTTATTTCTAGACGACCACGGTTAGACGATTTTTGTTGTTTTTCGACGCACCGGCTTCTAAGCCATTAGCGCCGCCATTCATGGCGCAGCTGGGAATTTTCCTCAACAAGCTCTCTTTTAAGAAACTCCTTGCTGTCGGCAGGATTCGAACCCGCCTCTCCCACATGAGAATCCAAAGTACCCTTAGACGATATTCGAACGTTGAATGTATGTTCGAACGTCTATGTGTGCTAAAGGTTTTTAGCGAACGAGGGTATAAAACATCCTGAACTTTACACAAGACTTCAGGCCCATTAAGGCGATGGGACACTCGGTCGCAATAAAATATTTGAATTGTGCAAAAGCATCAAATATGGCCGTATCTCTATTACTGACGATCGCATGGCAGTCGTTCCACAGAACGTTTAGCGCGGGGAGCAGCTGCTCCTGGACAATCCACTCTTAATCTGTCGTGAAATTGCAAGAGTGTGTAATCTGATGTTAGGTGTAGTGCCAAAGGCCATGTCTCGTTGAATACACCGGAAGTTAACAACGTCGGGCATGGTTAGTACATGGATGGGTGACCGCCTGGGAAAACCATGTGCCGTTGGAATTGTTTTTAACCGTAAATATGATGGTTGATAATCCCAAGGAAGTCTACTAATATTTGTTCAGCTAAGAGCGGGAGGCTATTCACATCTAAAACGAGTTCTTGAAAAAAAGCGCTTGTCTCCTTTGGTATGGTCCCTCGAGCTCCGAATTATTTTGAATATAAAGCTTTCTTGTGAAATAAAATGAGCTCACAAATGATTACATGATGGCAGCTCTGATGATGTTGGTAGATGTTGAAAGTGCTTAGCGCTCATAATAACTATTTTCATTTCCTTCAACTATTTTATTTTCCTGAAAATCGTCGTTTACTACCTGCAACCATGTCCTTTGAAATAAAAGAAGACTTTATCAACAAATATTGCAGTTATTTGTTGTAATACTTAATTTCATTGAAGAAATTATCATTTTTATTATTGCTTTTTCCATTTCATTTTTTTTTTTTTTAAATTACAAGCGATTTAATATCAGTAATCTGGATTTCATTATAGTTGCTGGGATTCAAATTACAGGAGCTCAATATCGATTTCTACTTAATGATGATTAATGGCCAGCAAAGAATCGATAGTTAACGGCCGTCATAGCTAATTTCCAAACAGCTCACAGTGCTTCTGTTGAATTACCCAGTAATTAAATTTGTGAAGATCAATTAAAATGGAGCGAATGCATTAGAGTGATATTGAGAGAATTTACTAGTCTATTGCATACATACAGCACCACATTTTTTTTTTTTTTTTTTTTTTTTTTTTGCATCCACCCTACCATATAATTTTCTCCATTCTAAAGTGTAGTATATATATATATATATATATATATATATATATATATATATATATATATATACATATATATAGCTTAACCACAGGCTTGCGGTCCCACAGACCGCGCGTGGAAAAGATGCCTTGATTCCGAGTAGCTCTAGTTGGCTGCGACGTTTGGAGTTAAGGAAGTACTAGAAATCAAATATTTCATTGACAGGCATGAAAAGTTTTGGGATATTTTGAAAACGTTTGGGAAAACGTGGTAAGTGGAATTTAGTAACCATTCGAAAGCTTACTAAATTATCTACAAACAATTTTTCTAATGTAATTTTTGATGAAGCGATGTCAATCCGAGAAATAAGTGGTTAAAACTTCAAAATTGTAAGTTTTGTTCTTTTTAACGGGGTTTTGTTAAAATTAGTATTTTAATAAAGTAAGGTATGAAAACGAGAAACGTATTGGTAATACATGGAGAACGTCAGGAAGGTGTGGGGAGTCATTTCCGCTTAGAATACTACCAGTTTTCTGTTGTGGCGCCATAAATCTTCCTTCTCTTTGAGATGTCATTTTATATTTTTCAAGAAAGATCGAAACATACTAATAACTGCTTCTACTCCTTTGGTAATGACGCTAGAGATATGAACGGAACCGCGCTAAGATGACGCAGTTCCTACGAGTCGGTCTTTTTTGGATATAGTAGTAGTAAAATAAATTTTATTATATTCATATACAAATATATGTCCTAAATACAATAATAAGTCCTTGGGAAATTTACAATAAATTTATTTATTTATTTATTTACGGAGCTTCACAACAGCAAGGCGATTTGCTCACATAAATGGTTAATAAAACATAATGAATAAAAAACAATATAAAATTTATACAATTAAAAAAAAAAGATAAAATAAAGAAATAAAAATAAAAATAAAATATACAAGAAAAATTATACAGTTAATTAATAAAAATTTAGAAAATTATGATAATAATAAGTAAAATAATTTTTTATTGCAAGATAAAAATCATTATTATGTCTGTGTTTGTATTCGTAGAGATTTAATAAGAGGACTCTTCTTAAGCCACATCCACGTGCGCACACACACACACACACACACGCGCACACACACACACGCACGCACACACACACACACACACACACACACACACACACACACACACACACACACACACACACACACACACACACACACACGCATACACTTACAGTGACTCACACACATACATCCATAACTGCATAATGCGATGCGAACATAAGGCTTTTTGTGTCATATTTTGTTATAAAGTTTTAGTTTTTGTAAGTGTTGTAGTATGGTAACAATGTGTGGGCTTTTTTCGGAAAATAATTCGGACATGTGATATGGTATTCTTAAGTAGTCTCGTGTTTTGCATTCTGTTAGTAAGTGTTTAATGGTCAGTGGCCTGTTGCATGTCTGGCATATCGGTCTGTCTTGTTTTGTCATGAGATAGGAATGTGTTAAGTGTGTATGTCCAATGCGTAGTCTTGTAATTACTACTTCATCACGTCTTGTTAATTGCGTATTAGCTTGCCATTCATGAGTACTGCTTTTTATCTCCCTTAGGAGGTTATCTCTTGTGCTGTACCATGAGGCTTGCCATTCAAGACGGATATTTTCTGTAATTAGTAAATGTAAGTCTTCAGTCATTAGTAAGTTACAGTCCACTGATTCCCGTCTGCTGGCGTGCTTTGCTTGTCCGTCCGCAGTCGTTGTCTGTCCAATATTTTCGTGTCCTGGTACCCACAACATTGTTACCAGTATGTTGTGCGTCTGAAGTCTGATGGTATGTTCTAAAATGATGACAGGATTAGTGTTATATATGTGTAAGGAGAGTAAACAAGTTAATGAGTCCGAGCATAGTGTTATGTTCTGTGTTGTAGTCTGTACGTTAGATAGACCTAAGAGAATGCCATGCAGCTCAGCGGTGTATATGCTCGTGCTTTTTGGTAAAGTAATGAGATATTTTTCTTGATTTATAATAGCAGCTGCACCGACGCCGTCATTCATCTTAGATCCATCAGTAAATATGTACGCTGTGTCTGTAGTCGTTTCAGTTAAATGCTTGTACGTTGTCTTGTAAAAGTGTTTAGAAAGTGCGATTTTCTTTTTAAATTTAGTTAATGTAAGGTAAATTTTTAAGTGGTTTACTCTCCAGGGAGGAATTGAAAGATGTTTGTGTGCGTGAGTTGGTTGTGTAAGAACATGTCCATTCTCTCTATCAAGCATACAGCGCACTACGAGCGGCTTACGTTTCGATCCTCTTTCAGTGTATAGGTCTGTATATGGATTGTCTAAAAATGAATTTACACACTCTGAGTTTAATGATTTTGATTTTGTAATAAATTTAAGACAAATCATCTGACGTCTATTATAAATTTACATAAGCTTAGATATAATCCGTCAGCTAAGCGACACCACATAATATTATATACACCAAAATAAAATAAAAACAAGACTTTTTTGGATATATATGGCGAAGGTAAAAAAATAGTACTTATTTTGCTATTGCATTATTATCTGTTTGTCCTACATGTTTCGTGGCCTACATGCCCCCTCCTCAGGAGCTAATACATCCTAAATAAATTTTTGAATTATTATTTTAGTTATTCCAATAAAATACTTATCGCTAATATGTTCTTCATGGTTAAGTTTTTAAACTCACATCTAAAATATTTGTCAAAATATAATAAAATTTTTTATAAGTACATACCCCGCTTGTAGTCCGTAAGTGCTGTTTTATTTGAATTTTCGTCATTTTTTTTGGCATGCTGTTTTATTCATTTTTTTAATATCTGTGACGATTCCCCTATTTAGAACCAATTCTAATCTTTACATTTGACCAGATAAACATTATATTTTGTTTACACTTGATCTTGTGTATTCATAATTCCAAAGATGTAAATACGCCGTAATCTGTGAACATGTGTAGAATCTGTGCTCGACATCACAATTCAGGTGAATATTCTAACGCTGCCCCTAGTGGATGTCTTTTACTGCTCCGGCTCCAAAGATGGTTCTTCTCCTTCGAGGACACCATGAATCTTTTAAAGGAGAGTTTCCTTCTTTTTCTTTTAAGGCAAATTCTTTTTAGCACTTTCCTCCGAAGGAAAGTAGCTATTGAGGTTGGACGGAATTTTTGAAAAATTTCTTCAAATCTTTATCGATCCTACCTAGTAGACACCGAAAATGACCCCCGTAAAAATTTATATATATATATATATATATATATATATATATATATATATATATATATATGCGTATATATATATGTGTCTGTTAACACGATGGCGGCCAGAGTTTTTGTTTTTTCGTCACGAAACTTGGTATATAGCATTCAATTAGCAAACGATTGAACGAGTTCGTTAACCACCAAAGTCGGTCCACCGGAAGGGGGGGTTTACCCCGAACCCAAAACACTAATTTGACTATGTCAGCCGTAATATTTGTTATATTTCAACGAAACTTGGTATTCGTAGTGGTAATATAGAGAGAAAAGTGAGATATAAAAATGAACTAAATCGGTTCATTAGAAGGGGGGGGGGTTTACTCCGGACCCACAATACCAATTCGCCACTACCAGCCGTGATTTTTGGTATATTTCGACGAAACTCGGTATTCGTAGTGGTAATCCACAGGTAAATATGTTTTGTAAAAATAAACTAAATCGGTTCATTAGGAGGGGGGGGGGTTTACTCCAGACCCACAATACCAATTCACCACTACCAGCCGTGATTTTTGGTATATTTCGACGAAACTCGGTATTCGTAGTGGTAATTTACAGTTAAATATGTGTTGTAAAAATAAACTAAATCGGTTCATTAGAAGGGGGGGTTTACTCCGCACCCAAATTCCTAATGTACTCATACCGGTCGTAATTTCTGCTGTATTGTAACGAAACGCGGTATACGTCGTGGGTAACTCATGAGAAAGAAGTGTTGTAAAAATGAACTGAATCGGTCAATCGGAAAGCGGGGGTTTAATTTGTAATATATTTCAATAGAAAAGCCCGCCAAACGTAGGTTCACAAAGCCGCCGCAAGGAGGGCTTTCTACCACTAGAGTGACTGTATCCTGTTCCTGCGTTAGATCAAAATACGATAATATGAGGTTTTTTGTATTTATTACGTAGTGTAGTAGGTACCATGTGTAAACATAACTCTGGAAGCAAATTAATAATTGATCAGTTACTCATTACAAATTTAAAAGAGAACTATTCATGTTTTTATTTTATTTATGTAGGATATTTTAAGCAAATTGTTCTGGAAAGCAGTCTACACTACCCAAATTCTGAGGAAAGTGCTTAGTTATGCAGCTCCTGCGTGACGGACTTTTCTCCCTTCCAGAGGAAATTATGTTGTTAGCCAGAATTTACAAAAAGTCCGACTAGCGGGAACTGGGTCATCTTTGCTCGTTTCCTTTCTTATCCCAAGCGTTATTTGCAAAGCTTAGAATAGAAAAAGTTAACGTTTTGTCTTAATATTTCGAGAAAAATGTAGAATGAAATCTGAAAGCGAAGTTCTTAGGGGCCACATCAGGAATCTGACACTATCCTAAGTGGAAATTAAACCATTTAAGCAACGATTTATCAGAATTAAATCTATCAAAACTCACATAAGAAGAACTAGAATTTCCCAACCGAATTCGAAATATTTTAAAAAATATAAGAAACTCTCAGGTAAATTCAAGGTTTTTCCAATTTTTTGTTGTGGGTGTGGCCTTAAAAATTATTTCTTTTGATTTTCCACGTCTAATTATCAACAGAAAGTGTACCCGAAAGCCTAGTAAAGTTATGACGTAACCGTTACAATTTTATTCACTTGAATTTCGCTCAAAAATCTCCTTAAGGCACTTCACCTTTCACATCACACAACGTACTTTTGTGCCAATGTCATTAAAATCGGTTCATTTTTGAGCCAGCTAGAGAGCAAACTCACACACACACACACACACACACACACACACACACACACACACACACACACACACACACACACATATATATATATATATATATATATATATATATATATATAGAGAGAGAGAGAGAGAGAGAGAGAGAAAGAGAGAGAGAGAGAGATGTATTGTAGATACATTTAAAGCATTGATGTGGTCGTGGCTTGAATCTAAACTATAAGCCGTGGGACCCAACTAAAATATAATATATAATACTTATATTATAAGTGGAGTATGTGCAATAGTAATGAAAAAGAAAATTGTTTTTCGTGTCAGGGAAATACTCAAAATTAAATGAATTTAGAAGAAAGTGATTCAAGAAAGCAACCCTAGAAGAATCCTCGATCATTGCTTACTTCAATGTTGAGGATCGGGCGAAATTGTATGGATTTCTTAGAGAAGCATAACGTTACAGGCAATTACTTGTATCAGAATTTGATTTTGAAGTGGATTTCCGCACTTGTAATATTACTGTTAAATAAAACCTGTTCATTCATTCATTCCTGCTTGGGGCCTAAGTCGGTTCTGAATGATGTTATTTCTAGTCAGCACTTCAAACAAATTTTTTAATGTTATGGCCAATGCCACTTTGCTCTACTGAGGAATTTGTTGTTTTTTTGTTTTTTTTATACAGAGGTTGTCAGGCAGTCTTTGGTATTACTCCTGAATTTCTTACAGGCTATTTATTTATTAGTGTATATTATTTTAATTATTAATTATTATTACATTTAAAAAAAAAATGTAAATGTGTATTCATTCTTATTTTAATTTATCTTTTTTTTATGTTGCAGCAATTGAAAACACCAACGTAGAAGTTCTTCAGTTCGAGAAGGCTTCCTAGTATAATTCCGTTGGTACAATATGACGCTTATCGAACAGGAAACGTCCTTGTGGAAAGAGGCACTCCAAAAACTGGTGAATACTAAAACATGTTATTACTTTAGTATAGCTGCACACACAAAAACAAACGTAGTCTGGCTGATTCAAAATTTCGTTTTATCTCAAATTATTTAAAAAAAAACTCATTTATTTAAAAAATAATTTTGACCTTGATCAAGAACGTTACCTACCTACTTTGATGCGATGAATCCGAACCTGAAGGCGACTTAAGGCTTATCACTCGAAAATTTTGTTTAACATCGAATAAAATAGAAAAAGTCCAAATCTTAGAGTGCTTCATATAATCCTTATTCTTGGCGTGAGTTGGAAAATTTAAAACTGAAAATCTTAGAGAGAGAGAAATCATTTTTATTTATGAAATGCTGCCCGTTTTCAATGGGTTGCTATTACACAACCTACTTATCACTCCTAGTAGGAGATTTATCCGTCTTCCAAAAAAAAAAAAAAGAAAAAAAGAGTCCCAATATTTGTTATTTAAAAAAAGGAAAGAAAAAGACAGATCGGTAACTCTGAGAGGATCTTCTCCTCTGACGGTCCTTCATATTTATCCTCCATTAGGTTAATTCTACAAATGGTGATGCAGAATTCCAACGAGTCTACAATGATGGACTCAGCCAATTTGTGCAAATGTTCGAATTCGATGTCGCATTCTGCGAAGAATTCTGCTGTACTCCGAAGTATCCTTCCATTATCACCGAGGTTAAGAAATTTCGGGCGCAGACAGTACCTGATTCAGGGACCGTCCACGAGCTGTAGGTGTTATAAAAGGACGGTAACGTGTAGATAGCACAGCGTTATACCCAGTTGTTGATACAACACTTCTGGTGACACTTTGTCGCGTGATAATAACATGGAAAAATAATTTAGCTCTAAGTCTTGGGGTTATATTGTGAAGTGAGATGGCTTTCTCGTGGGATAAGACTTGTTTTGCTGAACGTAAAAGGAGAGTCGGGACATCTTCGGCAACTTTAATTTCTTCCCCGTTTTTTTGTTTTTTTTTTATTTATTTATTCAGAATTTACAACGATGTAAAAATACATTTTTAAGTTTGAATAATATGGTGCGATTATATATGAATTAAAAGCAAATGGGTTGGTGTTTCCTAGGCTCAAAGCTCATCCACCGTTTTTAAGGCTCGGGGATTTCGATTTAAAACGTATTCTGTCAGGAGTCACTGACATGAATAAGTCACTGATTTATTTGAATTCAGCTCACTAAAATAGGTATTTGGTTAAAGAATAATTTTTCTGAATCTTCTCAGTCACATGCATTGCGATTGTTTTCTATTTTTCGCAAAGATTGTAATATGTACGAATGAATGAGCAAAATGATTTATATTCAGGGCGTCAAGAAATAACTGGATCTTGTTAAAATGACGGGCTTGTTTTTTTTTTGTTTTAGCGCGGTTCCTCCCTCCCCCATAGGGAGGAACCCCGCTTATAAGGTTGATACAATGAAACAATCCGGAAGTGCCGACAAGAAAATTTCGCGTTTCAGAACCCCTAGAGACCGAAAATAACGGTGGTTCAAATTTGTATATATATATATATATATATATATATATATATATATATATATATATATATATATATATTTGTCTGTTCGCTCTCTAGGTCGAAGACGAATGGTCCGATTTTGATGAAATTTGGTACAAAAATCAGTAGTCCAATATGAAAGGTCAAGTTCGTTAACCAGCAAAATCCGCCCACTGGAAGATGGAGTTTGGGGCGAAATTCGCGCAGAAAAAATCGTAACGCTTACGTTTTTGAGTTCATAAGCTTGTAAGTACTCTTTTTATAGGCTTCTTGGGCTAGGAAAACGAATGAAACCATTTTCAAGGCGATAGCTTTAACCGTTTTCGAGAAAATTGGAAAAATAGTTTTTGAATACCGTGTTTGGTTTGGGTACTTAGAATCATGGGATTCAGTTGAAACATTTTCTGCATGTTCTACTTTCATTAAAACTAATATGTTGAAATTTTGGTTACGTTTGGAGTTAAGGAAGGGTTAGAATAAAATATTTTATTAACAGACATAAAAAGTTTTGGTAACTTTGTATATTTTCTTTAATATCTCGAAAAAGGTTAAGAATTTGGTAAACGAAAGAATACCATTAAAAAGCTTACTAAATGCTCTACAAAAAAGGTTCTGATGAAAGTTTTGATTAGGCGATGTCAATCGGAGAAATAAGTGCTTAAAACATTAAAGTAATTGATTTTGCTTATTCGAACTGTTCTTTTTGTCTGTTTTTATTCCTTGTTATTTTTTAATTGCTTATAGTTGGATAATGTATTTTACAATAAAACAGGTTAGGCAAAATAAGAAAAACAATTCATTCTTAGAAATATAGCTTGCCAAGAGAAAAAGATTCGTTGACGTCTTTTGAATATTTTCAATTGCCTTTATGCTGTTGGTTTTTTTATTTTATTTTTTAATTGATTTTATCTGTAGAATTATTACTATAGTAAAAGAACACAGGAATGTGTGAAAATATTTGATATTTTCCAATTCATTGAAACGTATGAAATGAAGTATCGGTAGAAGAGGATTCTATGGTCTTGCGGTCCTGACCCCAGGTATAGCCATAAAACCCTTTGAACAAAGGCCCAGGAAAATATTATCTGTTTCTATTCTATGCTTTTCAAATGAGAATAGGGATATGAACAGGATCCGGGGTCTCCCGTGGTCTAATGGCTAGCGCCTTGGATTCATAAGCGGGAGATGGTGGGTTCGATTCCCAACCTCCGGCAGGAATTTTATCATCCCCCCCCCAAAAAAAAAAACTGGAACCGCGTTAAGATGACGCAGTTCCTGCGAGTCGGACTTTTTGTTTTTGTAACGAGTTTTTATGAGATCAAACAGGTTTCGTTAATTGTTTCTCCTTAATAAATAAATCATTCTGAGCATTGTTGAACATTAACTCATTGCTAACAGATTAGTGGTGAAAGAAAGTGGACAACATTCCCTCCTTTTGGAAGATGTCCAGCTTTTGGTGGGGAAATACTGGGGAAAAAATGTCTGATGAAGTTTATTGCAGAAGCCATTGTTCCACACAACAATCCTTGCTGGAAAGGATTAATCTGACAAAGATGTGTTCTCTCTCTGTATATATGTTTCTTTTACCTTAAAAGTTTTGTTATTTTTTTCAATAATTTTGGAAAGAGGAAATTTATGTTTCCTCTTGCTTTTCTCAAATTGATTTTGTTGTGCTTTAGTTACAATATACTTGCTGAGTCTCCCCGTGGGCCTTAGATTCTCATGCGGGAGATGGTGCTTCGAGTCCCACCTGCAGCAGGGATTTGTCTCATCTCAGGGCTCGTTGAGAAGGTCCTAGCTGCATCATGGACATTTACTTGCTTATTATAAATGAACAATATTGTATTTATTTAGTTACCTACGTTATTACATAGTTATGCGAAGTTGCTCAATAACAACAACCAGCATTAAATTGAAATAAAGATCAATAATTAGGCAAATTCATATTTAAAAATAAAATATAAAAGATTTTGGGGATTTTCGTAAATTACCCCCTCATTTTTTGTAATATACGAAGAAATACAAGCAAAGACTTAGAAATTAGTCACTTAAGCGTGATTCAAAATGATAACGTGTTTTACATCAGATGTTAACTCTTGAAGAGTAAATCAAGGACAACTGTTCGTTTTGACAAACTAATATTTTCATGTTAATTTTTCTTTTCAGGACTCAAAACACTGCAAACAGCAACACTACTTGATAAATTCTCCTTCTGCAAATGGTTTTAATGACTGCCAATTTTGAACTAAATATAAAACTAGCTTTCACAGCATTATCAAGTTGTGTTCTTTGTTTATGAAAGATTTGCTGCCGTTTTCCAAATTTGCGATAATTTCTGGATTTTGTCTTTTCTTATTTGTCCTGTCAGTGAGTGCAGCATAGGATGCTTCGTTACGCAATGCCTCTTTATATTTAATTATTTCATCACTAAAATGGATTCATTACACAGCTAATAAATAGGCTTACCACTGTGCAAGCTATGGTAATTGTGAAATTAAGGAGCCTCCTCGCCGATTTTTTTAGATGTTGCTCTATATCGTATTTTGATGTACCTACTAAACACGAATCCGTTAAAAAAAAAGTAGCTCTCAACTACGGAAAAAGTTATTAGATACTTAAATTCACTGTTATGCAGGTTAAGAAAGCAAGCGTATACAACGACATTTGTAAAAATGCGCATGCGCAGGGATTTAAGAGTCCGTAATTAAAAAGTCTAATTTAAATTTATCATCAATTATTTAATTTTACCATCAATTATTTATTAAGATTTTTTTTTTAATAATGAAACATTCTCCACATTTTTGTTTCGCTGTTGAAATGTATTTTACGAAAGAAATCCCTTAATAATTAAGTAATGCCTACATAATTAGCACGCTCTCATGTAAAATTGCGAAGAAGTCAGATAGGTTTGCTTAATAGTAACAATGAAATTGTAAGTGTTTATAGCAAGTATTCACAATAAAGAAGAACTATTAAATTTTTTAGTCGACAATAAGCTACTAACCAATTGGTGATTTGTAACCACTGAACATCGCTTTTGAAGATGTCTAGGAAGCTAAAAGACGATAGAATGA
This sequence comes from Gonocerus acuteangulatus, assembly GCA_946811695.1. Lineage (NCBI taxonomy): Eukaryota > Metazoa > Arthropoda > Insecta > Hemiptera > Coreidae > Gonocerus > Gonocerus acuteangulatus. Next base: position 113,751,277 of record OX328124.1, on the reverse strand, counting down.
AGTATCTTTATTTTCAACGTTTACATCTCTGCACATGCGCATGTTTACAAATATTGTTGTTTACACCAGCTTTCCTAACCTGCATAACAGAGAACTTTAGTGCTTAATAACTTTTTTCCTAGTTGAGCGCGACCTTTTAGCGCGGTTACTCCCTATCTCCATAGGGAGAACCCGCTTATGAGGTCTACCTCATGACGCAATCCGGAAGTGCCGACTAGAAACTTTCACGTTTCAGACCCTATAGATCACGAAAATATAGGTGTCTAAAATTTGTACATATATATATATATATATATATATATATATATATATATGTATATATATATGTATATATATATATATATATATATATATATATATATATATATATGTATATATTTATATATATGCTTGTCTGTTCGCTCTCTAGCTCAATAATGGTCCGATTTTGACGAAATTTGGTACAAAAATCTGTCGTCTAATTTGAAAGGTCAAGTTCGTTAACAAGCAGAATCCGCCCACTAGAAGATAGTGTTTGGGGCAAAATTCGCATAAAAAAAAAATCGTAACGCTTACGTTTTTGAGTTCATATGCTTGTAGGTACTTGTTTTATAGGTTTCTTAACATAAGAAAACGAATGAAACCATTTTGAAGGCGATATCTTTAGCCGTTTCTGAGATAAGTGGAATCAATGTTTTTGTAAGTCATTATTTTTTTGTGAGTAGTTAGAATCGCGGGATTCAATTGAAATATTTTCTACATCTTGGAAATTAGTCCCAACTAATATGTTTAAATTTTGGTTATATTTGGATATAAGGAAGTATGCGAAAAAAATATTTTATTAATAGACATGAAAAGTTTTCGGATCTCCATACATTTTTCGTAAATATCTTGATAACGGTTGGGAAATCGTGGTAAGTGGAAGGGAATCATTCGAGTGCTTACTGAATTCTCCACAAAAAAGGTTTTAAAGCAATATTCGATGGGGCAACGTCAATGAGAGATATAAGCGCTTAAAACTTAAAAAGTGTTTGTTTTGTTGTTTTAAAATGGTTTTGCTCTTTCTTTATCTCACTTTTTAATTGGTTGTTTCTAGTTATAAATTGCATTTATCAGTAAAATTAGTATTGTAGTAAAATAAGCTAAGAAACGGTGAAAGGTATTTATAATAAGTGTGGAGTGGCTGTAGTAATCATGATGGCAGTGGCTAATCATGATGACGTAGGTTGTTTTGAATTCTTCATCTATATTACCTTCCTCATAGCTTCAAACTGAAGTTACCGTTATTTCTTGTTTTATAGAAAGATTTAACCCTCGACAGAATGGAATTTAATTCGCTACGAAGCACATATTTACAGTTGATTATAACAGTAAAACGAATTTGCTAGTAAAACAAGATACTTAAAATGACAAGGAATTTTTGGTTGTTTAGAATAGAGCCTTCTCAGCAGTAGCCAAAGAGTAAGTTCAGTACATAATTGTATTGACTTATACAGATTAAGAATTATCCGCTTCTGTGTAAGTTGACTACTGTCAGTTTCCTGTGATTTGTGATGCTAATCTATTCCATTTCTTCGAGATGTAACCGCGCTAAGATGACGCAGTTCCTGCGAGTCGGACTTTTTTTTTAACGGATTTTTGTTTCGTGCATTAAAATACGTTATAGAGCAACATGTAAAAAAATCGGCGAGAAAGCCCCTAAACTTTAGAATTACCTAAGATATAAAAGAATTCTTTAGACCATTGTTCTTGAAACTGGCGATTCTTTGTGTCTACTTTTCGTTTGCTTGTCGTTCGATAAACTTTATACCAAATTATAAATATTAAGCCCTCAAGAAGCACTCAAAGTTACAAAGCAAATTGACGGCAATAGCAGTTCGCTGGGATATCGCGGCAAACATAAACGGGTTTAATATTCCCGCATCACTCTTTGATGTCGCCGCCAGTCGGCTTGCTCGCTCACTTGATTCCGCAGGAGCAAGCGACAAACCCCGTCTCACTCGATCTTCCTCATTTGGAGTGACCGTGAGTAAGTAATGTAATATATATATATATATATATATATATATATATATATATATATATATATATATATATATATATCTAATTGGGGCCCTTATAAACCCAATGCCGTGGTATTATTACTTCCACACGAATTCCTCAGAAAACACAGTGTTCCGTTGGACGAATTCTGAATAATGAATATGACTTTTTGAATCAGGCAATGTATTTAAGGTTCAGTTAAAATTGTACTAATAGACAGTAATATTACTTTCATAATATGTGATACGTCATAAAGAGATGCCATACAACTTAAAAGAAAAAGTAGAAATAGATCAAAATAAATATGAATATTTATTGAAGTAAATTGTAACCGACGGAGAAGAGGGGGGGTTATATTCACTTGTTGAACGAAACCATTCATTTTCTGCTGCTCTGCTATGGCACGGAATCTCATTTCCTCATTTTATCTAATTCAAATCAAATCTTCCGAGCAATAGCACGCTAACTTCTGCTAAAGATATTTGCTCTGATATTACTTTATATAATATGGAGGGTTCAGAGCACAACTAGACCAAGTACATTTTTGACATTTTATGTTGTAATGGCATTGAAGAGTATTACTAAACTGGCTCTTTTCAGTGCCACAGGGGTCTAAGTCCTAACTTCATTATTTTACTACTTGTAGCAGTTCTTGCTAAGATCTTGAGGTCATTCTTATTTGTTTTCAGAGCACAAGTAAGCCAAGTCCAAGTTATAACAATTTTATAACAAGGCTATACATAAATGATGTAAGTGTTTACAACAATGCATGTTTACATTGTTGTAAATTCTGAAAAAAAAGAAAAAAGAAAAAGTGTTTATGTTCAAATATTTTTAATACTTATACTGGTCAATAGGATTTATACAACGTCTCTGCAAATAAAACCCATAATACTCATTTTCTGAAAACTATATAACATGGACTAGTTGCAGAGATGGGCATAATTTTATTTATAAATAAAAATACGAATTTATTCGTACTTCATATATTTGTGAATACGAATATAAATAAATTCGTATTCATAAGTGTGAATACGAATTTATTTTTATTCACATATATTAAATATAAAAATACAAATAAAATTTTATTCGCAAATTTTTCTGCGAATAAAAATAAATTCACAGAAAAAATTGTAAATAATCACAAAAAATGTGAATATTTACAAAAAATCAAGTGATTACAAAAAAAAATCACATTAAAATATACGAATACAAATGTATTCACCTTATAATTTGTGAATACAAATTTATTCACATTATAATTTGTGAATAAAAATTTATTCACATTAAAATTCGCAAATAAATCATGAATTTATTCGTATTAAGATGATATTACGAAACTTATTAAAGGTGATTTTTTTTTTTTTTTTTTTTTTTTTTAAGGCGTTTAACGTCTAGGTTATTAGCGCCTAGATTTTTTGTTTAGCCCGAGTCCACCGCGGGACCACCAGCCATGCTGCAGGGACACAGTTTGTCATCTGTACCTCCATAAAAAAAAAAAAAAAAAAAAAAAAAAAAAAAATCACCTTCAATAACTTTCGTTATATCATCTTAATACGAATAAATTCATAATTTACTTGCGAATTTTATTGTGAATAAATTTGTATTCACAAATTATAATGTGAATAAATTTTTATTCGTGTATTTTAACGTGATTTTTTTTGTAATCACTTGATTTTTTGTAAATATTCACATTTTTTGTGATTATTTACAATTTTTTCTGTGAATTTATTTTTATTCGCAGAAAAATTTGCGAATAAAATTTTATTAGTATTTTTATATTTAATATATGTGAATAAAAATAAATTCGTATTCACACTTATGAATACGAATTTATTTATATTCGTATTCACAAATATATGAAGTACGAATAAATTCGTATTTTTATTTATAAATAAAATTATGCCCATCTCTGACTAGTTGTGCCCTGAACCCTTCATATAATGCTGCATTAAATACACTGGCAGACACATAGAAAATAAGTGGTAGTCAATTTGTGTAATTTTGTACCAAACATTTGCATTAAAATTCTAATACAAGGGCAATTAAAATGTTATATTTTCCAAGTTAATTTCCACCATTAGTCTAAATTGTGTCCAAATTACTATAATTTAGGAAAACCCACAATTAAAAGGTGATACAAAGTTACCTATGCTCTCGGGGTAACATTGTACCACCTTGCCTATCAACTATTTAAAATTTATTTATTTATGCTGAGTTCCGCGACAGAGGCGATTGACTCATTAGAACGGCAGAATCAAAGTTAGTCAGTTGGTAGTCACGTGTAGTCAGTCGGTTATAAAATTAACAAAGGTAACAAAAAGTATTAAAAAAAAGTAAATAAAGAATAAAAATTATACACTACAATAAAAATAAAATAGAATAAATATTTCCATAAAAAAATTACACATAATTATACATTCGAGTAAATGTGTATATATTTAAAATGTGTTCGAAGTGTTTGAATGTACGGACTAAGTTCTGTCAGAAAGTGTATTTAAAATCATTACATATTTTGTCTAAAATGATTGGGGGACTTTCAGACCATTTAAAACCTCTTAAAAGCATTTAATAATCATAATAATTTATCAATAATTTTTTTACACAGCTATTAATGATAATTTCGGATTTACAGATTTCTTTTTTAATTACAAATGTCTATTTTAATTTTATTGAATTTTAGGAGAACCTTTTTTTGAAGACCGATGAGTGATAAGTATGCTGTGTTATAAAAACACATTGAAAATAGGCAGGATATCATTAATACACATCAAAGTATTAACACAAAATAGCAAACCACAGCATATATACAACAAAATATGTATAGATAGTATAGTATGGGTACATAATTACCCAAAACGGTACAAAGTTTCTATGGTACACTCAAAATGTCGAGAACATTTTGAAAAACGCCAAAAATTGTTAAAAATCGAGAAAAAATTACAATTTGAATAGTATAGATATGAATCGAATAGGTTTTTCATGTAGTTCGATACGCTGCCGAAGTATATTTAGTTCTTAAGCCCTCAATAATTTGATTACATTTCGAAAACCCGGTAAATAGTAAAAATTGCAATTTGGGAGTTAAAAATTTGTAGACCTGGACCGAATATGTTTTTTATGTAATTCGATACACTGATCCGATAAGCCATTTTAGCTGTTTTTAATAATTTACGCAAAATCCAGAGGGCGCACTAGACAAAAGGAGTTTCGAACAAAAATTGTGGCTCTGGTCAAACGTATGGCGCTCATTGTTTTACCTACAAATTCACTATTGACTGGAGTCATACAAAACGATTTCGTTCACTTCACAGCGAGCAGGATACGTGCTTATTACTTGTACGACCCGCTAATAATTCACCTTGAACAAAACGAAACAAACACTTCCGAGAAAAAACCTTTTTGTATAAAGTTTCATCAAAATGGGATCATTTTTGTAGATAGTTGAGCACGAACAGACAAATGTATATGTTTATATATACATATACAGATACATAAATATTACAATCTTTTATTTTGCGACAAAAATGTTATAAAACGACAAAATGTCTCGTCGGATTTCGTCAATGGTTCAATGTCATGAGCGGGGTTTCCTCAGCATAGAGAAAGGAGGGAACACGCAAAAACTGTGCAAATTGTGCCTGTAGTTCAGATGCGGCTACCAACCCGTTGGTACCAGGTGCACCATAAAGTTTCACGATTAGAGTTGGAGTGGAGGTTTACCTGAAACTCGGGATATAAATCTGTTACTTTGGAGACTATTCTAGTTTAATTTTATAATAAAAAATCCGAAAAAAAACTTTGCGAATGTTTTCCATCAGTTAAATCCCGCAAATAATCCTGCCTGCCACATTATTAGCGAAATTGATTATTCTCGGAAATGCTTGTAAATTAGTGGAATAGATCTTCAGAATCAATGTTTTCTTAGAAGATAAAGAAGGTACTCCCTCCATTCGAGACATAGGAGACAGTACTTATGGTAAATATACGGACCTCTATTTACAATCATTCGTACCAAAATGCATTGTAACGAATTCCAAGGGTAGCCACCCTTACTTTAAGAAGGTTGGTATCAAAACGAACTTAGCGGGCAGCTCATACATTAGCTGAATAAAAATATTTCTGATAGCTATCAAACAAATCTCATCATATTGAGAAATACTACAAGATGAGAAATACTTTGATCTGGTAACTTATGTTCAACCTGACTTCATCAAGCCTATTTTTTCTATGTTTTTTCTTTTTATGGTAGGAGGAAAATCTATCATGGACACCTGGCAAGGAGAAAACCAGATTGTGTCGGACTCCAACCGACTAAAAACCTCCCCCCCTTGTTCTTCGCGATCATGATGGAAACCGCTTACGCATTACTTCATCATGATAGCTGTCTAATTAAACTTCATTGTAATTTCTTTCTCCTTCGTCTCTACAATTGTCCTGATCGCGATGTAGGAATAGTTCCATGCTTCCTCTGAAGTTAGGTCTCTCATCATATTAACAATATCAAACGTCTTGTTGGTAGCCATACTGTAGTCATGCCTGATGCTTTTCCACCTCGGGCATATAAAAAGCACGTGCTCGACTTCATCTACTTCTCCACAGTAGGTACATACTTCAGTACTTGCTCTTCTCCGATCATGTAAATACTTCCTAAAGCATCCATGACCAGATAAAGGTTGAGTAAGGAAATAGTCCAGCTCTCCGGATGGCCTTTCGATCTAGGTTCTTGTATCTAGCATTAACATATATGTCCACCTTCCTTTAGTCCCATTTGCCCATCTTTCTTGCCAGCTGGCTATGAGATCGTCTCGTGCACTTTCTCTTTGAGTCCCGCTATATATTTTGGCCCTTTCTTTAATCAAAAGATCTATAGGTGGGACGCCCGTTATGACGCCTACTGCTTCTGTCGACACTGTCCTGTACGCGCTTGCTATTCGTAAGCAGGCCATTTTTTCTATGTTTAACCACATCTGAATATTCGCAAACTTTATAGGTTATGAAATGGGAAGAATCCATTTGTAGCTTCAATCATACTTCCAGATAGCATTTTGACTCTCACTCATTTATCATCAAAATTATAAGGTACTTCCGTTCAAGCTAGAAACTTGAACTTTAGCAGCATGATAGACCTTAGGGTAATATTAAAGGAAAAAAATCCAAAACGTAGTGTTTGACACAGTCCTAATGGGGGAGGATTTTTGTTTTGTACTTATTGAACCATCGGAAAACAAATAAGTGGGCCATCAAAGAATAGTATCGGTAAGGAGAACCTAAGACCTAAAGCGAAATATCCAAAAACACAGAGAAGTTTGTACCTTTCCACAGGATGCCTAAAATCTCACTTTCAGATGTCATTGTACGACACTGAAAGTTGTTAACATTTTGGACGAAATAACTATTTATTTGTCAAGGTTTCCAAAGGATCCTAGGTACTTACGTATTAGCTTCACCAGTTTAGAGAAGTTGTTCTCGTGACCTCATCATCGCATCCAATATGGTGACGGAAAGACTATAGTACTTCCAGATATTCCTCAGGTAAATGTATGTCGACATGAAAGATCTGACCTACCAATGCTGAATCACTGTGTTATATATAACATCAAAAGGTATTAGTCGAACTTCTGATATTTTTGGGGCGTCAAATCAGGTCCAACCCCAGTATTCGACTCCCACATATTCAAAGTGGTGGAATCTTATTGCCAATGTAAGGTGAAGACGAATATCCTTCTTAACTCAGTATTTCCTGCAAAGAGAAGTTGTAATCAGGCTCAATATGCAAAGAAGCTTATTCATCGTAGATTCGGACATTTAAATGGCAACTACACCTTTCAATGTCTTCCTTGGACACTTAGAATGTCCCTGATGTTTCTCCAGATTTCCAGATGTCCATTGAGCCCTTTTTGAACAGGCACCTATAATTATTCCTACACTAAATATGCATTTATTATCAATAAACTTTGATCGCTAAATATGATTAATAGAGAAGGTGAAAAACAATCCTTTTGGTTGGTTGGTCTAATAAAATATGTTTCTGCTATACTTAACGTATCAAAAAAATTGACGTGACTCAGAAACCTAACAGACTTGTGAGAAACTGCTCAGTATCACTAGATTGAATTGGGACCAAACTCCCAAGTCTATTAACTTTGGAGCATATTGTACCTGGTCGGCTGAAACAAAGCCAAAATCAATTAAACGCCTAAGAGAAGAATTATCTCTCTTTGTGGCCTTACTTTTAATCTGGAAGGTTGGGTAGAATTACTCTTGGGATTCGGGGATACAATCAATATTATTGCTATTTATACTAAATGTAATACAACCATTAAAATCTAATTGTAAGTAGATATGAATCATTGTTGTCAGAACCGCCTGTTGAGGACTGGGCGGTGAGGTCCTGGACAGTTGGGTCTCATCGTAAAACGTTTTCTTTTATTATTATTTTTACGGTGTGCCCACTCTTATGGATGGCTATATTGTGGTTTCCACACTTTCTAAAGGTCCTTGATCAAGAAGAGAATGAAGGAAGTCATGAAGTATGGAAGTCCAAAACGCCCAGACTCTTAGCTATCGTGTTGCCCCTTGTATTATTATAATTAAAGGCCTTTTCTAAAGTTAAAGATTTGAAAATTAAGTAACTGAAGATCTGTTATAAAACGTGATTTTATATATTTAAATACTCTAGAGCCTTAGGCCCGGTGCACACCGAAGAAACTGGATTCATGAAACCTATTTCATTAAAGCGTGCACACAGAATAAACTGTTTTCCATCGGTTTCGTGATTGATTTAGACGACAATGCACTTTTGTTATAATGGCGGCTAAGAAATAAAAAAAACGCAAGTACTAGGTTCACCCGGTGATTAGGGATCGGCAAAACAGCCGAACTAAAACAGAGATCCTGATAACTTTATTAAGGATTTTTTAGGATGTTGAAGCCAGTTTTTGATCGCTTATTAGAGCTAGTAGATTCTCTGATGAAACGTGAAACTGAAGCAATAGGAAACCGATTTACCGAATTTCATGAAACCGATTTAACGAATTTCATGAAACCAGGTTGCATGAAATCTGTTTCATGAAACTCTGTGTGCATCAACCTATGGTTTTCTATCTATCGGTTTCATAAAACTTCAGTTTCACGAAACCAGTTTCTTCAGTGTGCGCCGGGCCTAACATGATAATTACATTTTTTGCCTTCGGATAAATATAACAATTAATATAAATAATTATTGTCTCCTTTAGATCACCTAACTATTTTTCTATTGTTAAATATTTTAAAATCCCAAAACCTAATTTTAATGTGTCCGCCGTCCTCCGCACAGCTCCTCACACACAGGTGTCTTGTGTTTAACAAATTATCCTTTGCTTTAATCAAGAAACAAATAAAATTAAATCAACAATTACTCTACCAAGTTCTAATGTGGAAATAAATCGCGTATGGGCCCTTCACCACTCATAAATAATGAACGCAAGAACAAACGTTCTGGCTCAATAAACGATCGGTTTTAATCCAGCATTTCCCTGGAATTGTAAGGGTTACTAGCCGAGCTGCGAGGAAGGCATTATCGGCCCAGTATCGGGTATGGAATCCAGCATTTCCCTGGAATTGTAAGGGTTACTAGCCGAGCTGCGAGGAAGGCATTATCGGCCCAGTATCGGGTATGGAATCCAGCATTTCCCTGGAATTGTAAGGGTTACTAGCCGAGCTGTGAGGAAGGCATTATCGGCCCAGTATCGGGTATGGAATCCAGCATTTCCCTGGAATTGTAAGGGTTACTAGCCGAGCTGCGAGGAAGGCATTATCGGCCCAGTATCGGGTATGGAATCCAGCATTTCCCTGGAATTGTAAGGGTTACTAGCCGAGCTGCGAGGAAGGCATTATCGGCCCAGTATCGGGTATGGAATTTCCATTTTCTTAAAATTAGGAGATAGTGCTTTATATTCTCAGAAAAGCTCATTTGAGTTCAAAAAGTCCGACCCGCATGAATTGCATCGAACAAAATAAAATAAAAAAAGAAATAATAATTGTAAGTAGCAACATCAATTATCAGTGCAAATTGCTACTACTATTTGCAAAAATATTTAAAACTGCTGGTCTAACCTACTAGCTACCGCCATAATTAAAAATAATGACGAAATATCAGCGATCCTCCATTAATAGAAGTGCCCTTCATCTGCTAATGATATCGCTAAATCCCTTCATATCCTGTGGGATGATTTTCCTAGACTTGTCGTGAGAACAACAAAGTTGTTGAGACTCCTCGCAAAGACCACAAACCAAACACTCCATCAGCTCATTGTGCAGGATGTAGCATCCACATGAGTGACCGGCACGAAAAACAAACGGCAAACAGCCAAGCGAACTTTGAAAGCAGCATATTTTCTGCATCTGCATGGGCATCTACAATTGTTACTATATCATTCTTAGCCAAAATAATTGGCGACCTCCTGCTCTACAGCTCTAAAATTTTAATCGTCTTTTTTTTTTTGTCAGCCCTCTCGAATTGCGCTATCGGATTGACGCCAAACGCGGGTTTCCTTCTCATTAAATAAAGCGCTCCTAGTGGGGTTCTTTGACGAAAGTTGAATTATCAAGTATAACCCCGTTAATATTGCTCCTAATACTCATAGTTATTAAGCTATCAGCAATGAATAATTATTAAATGATAATATGAAAATACAGCCAAATTTATGAAAACATTGAGAGGAAGAATGGCGATTAGGTGAGATGTTGGGCGGATTCCAGGTCACCTTTTAGCGCGGTTCCTCCCTCCCCCATAGGGAGGAACCCCGCTTATAAGGTTGATACAATGAAACAATCCGGAAGTGCCGACTAGAAAATTTTGCGTTTCAGAACCCCTAGAAACCGAAAATAACGGTGGTTCAAATTTGTATATATATATATATGTATATATTTATTTATATATATATATATATATATATATATATATATATATATATATATATATATATATATATTTGTCTGTTCGCTCTCTAAATAGAAGACGAATGGTCCGATTGTGATGAAATTTGGTACAAAAATCCGTCGTCTAATTTGAAAGGTCAAGTTCGTTAGCCAGCAGAATCCGCCCACTGGAAGATGGCGTTTGGGGCGAAATTCGCGCAAAAAAAATCGTAACGCTTACGTTTTTGAGTTCATAAGCTTGTAAGTACTCGTTTTATAGGCTTCTTGGGCTAGGAAAACGAATGAAACCATTTTCAAGGCGATAGCTTTAACCGTTTTCGAGAAAATTGGAAAAATAGTTTTTGAATACCGTTTTTGGTTTGGGTACTTAGAATCATGGGATTCAGTTGAAACATTTTCTGCATGTTCTACTTTCATTAAAACTAATATGTTGAAATTTTTGTTACGTTTGGAGTTTAGGAAGGGTTAGAATAAAATATTTTATTAACAGACATAAAACGTTTTGGTAACTTTGTATACTTTCCTTAATATCTCGAAAATGGTTGAGAATCATGGGAAACGGAAGATGACCATTAGAAAGCTCACTTAATGCTCTTCAAAAATGGTTCTGATGAAAGTTTTGATTAGGCAATGTCAATCGGAGAAATAAGTGCTTAAAACTTTAAAGTAATTGATTCCGCTTATTCGAACTGTTCTTTTTGTCTTTGATTTTGGTACTTAGAATTATGGGATTCAGTTGAAACATTTTCTGCATGTTCGAATTGTATCAACACTAATATGTTGAAATTTTAGTTACGTTTGGAGTAAAGGAAGGGTTAGAATAAAATATTTTATTAACAGACAAGAAAAGTTTTGGTAACCTTTTATACTTTCGTTAGTATCTCGAAAACCGTTGAGAATCTTGGTAAACGGATGGTTTCCATTCGAAAGCTTACTAAATGCTCTAGAAAACAGGTTCTGAAGAAAGTTTTGATTAGGCGATGTCAAACGGAGAAATAAGTACATATAACTTAGAAGTTTGATAAACGATAATTGATTTCGGTAATTTATACGGTTCTTTTTGTCTGTTTTTATTTCTTGTTATTTTGTTATTGCTTCTAGGAGGAGGATGTATTTCTCAATAAAACAGGGGAATAAATACAAATTCTTTGAACCTGTAACAGAACTGAAAACGTAAATATTCTCTGTGTAGAGTCAGTCCGGGTCGAGGTAGTAGGCCGGTTCAGGTAGGCTGGTATTGCACTTCATAAATCAAGATTCATTGTTCTCATCAAGCATTCTAGGACAGCTGACAGTTACCTTTACCTGTAGGAAGTCATGCAGCCAAATTCTGTACTAGAAATATAATTATATTATGATGATTAGATAGTTAGCCGTCGAGGTGATAAGTACAGATGGAATGGTTGGGATTCGGCTAAATAAACCTCAATATGATTTTGTTTTAAAAAAATCTATATTTCGGACGTTTCGGCTACTCATTGGTAGCCTTCGTCAGCTAAAATGACAAAAAAAAAGAAATTAATACAGAAACAAACAAGAAAAATTTATAATTGTGATAGGTAACAGATACAGTTTAACTTATAACAGAACATATCGTCTTAAAATTCTTAGAATGAGTAGAATGAAAAAGAAAATAGGTACAGTAATTGATTTTAATAGTAATTAGTAACATTAATTGATTTTACAAAGAAATAAGAGAACTATATACCAATGAAAAATATAGTAGCTAATAGTAACATTAATTAATTTTACAAAGAAATAAGATACTACATACCAATGGATATGCCGAGCGGCAGAGGAAGACCAAGGTTGGCAATTAAGTAACCATTGTGAAAGTGTCTAAGGAAAAAAGGAATCTGCAAGGGGTATATGTAACTGGAAACAGCAAGAGGTGGGGGAAACGGGCGGTAGGATCAAACAGATGTTTATGACATTTTATGACAGGAAAGGAGAAAAAGGTGTTAATGGAAGGATACCCAAGGGGCAAGGTAAAAATCTAGGTAGGTGGTCGGGCGAGTATTTGGAAAATATTAGCGTACATAGGAGAAATGCCTTGTTGGTCAGTTTTGTAATTTATATTGTTTTTGTTTAAGTTTATGTGTACACATTCCGAGATCTGTAGTCTTTTTTTGTTACGTTGTGTAGAAAGAATTTTCGTGTCGTCGAAGTTAAAAGTGTGTTTTTGTGTAATGGCGTGTTTTGCAAGTGCAGATTTATCTATTTCTTTATTAGTGATGGTTCGTTTATGTTGTGTAAGACGTGAGTGAATGTCATTTATGGTTTCTCCTATGTATACACCATTACAGGAAGGGGTTTGGCAAGGGACTTGGTAAACACATCGGGTGGTATGTTCAAAAGGGATGGGATCTTTGAGTTTGGTGTAGAGGGTTTTGAGTTTGTTGGTAGTTTTCAAACCAAAGTTTAGGGAAGGGTAGGATTTTTTAATTGTCTTTGTAAGTTTATCAGTCAGTCCAGGTGTAAATGGTAGAGATCGGAACATTTGGGAACTGGGAGTTAGGGAAGAATTGGGAGAGATAGTGCTGGAAGGTTGGGATTTTACTTTTTTAACAAGGGATTTTATGAGGTTGGGGGGAAATTGGTTGCGTGCCAATATATCTGAGGCGATATTAATATTTTTATTGTGGAAGGAAGCATGGGATAGGGAGAGGACTCGGCGAAGGAGATTTCTGGCTACATTAATCTTGAGGTGGTAAGGATGGGATGAATGAAAATTAAGTAACCGTCCCGAGTATGTGGGTTTTGTGTACCAGTCAGTAATAATAGTACCGTCAGTCTGTCTAATTAGTAAGATATCCAAGTATGGGAGCTGTCTGTCCTGTTCTATTTCGACTGTAAATTGAAGCCTAGGGTAAAAGGAATTGAAACAGGTAAGTATGTCTGTTAGTCTGTTTGGGTTAATCATCAGCAAAAGATCGTCTACGTATTTGCAGATGAATGAGATGTCATGGGGAAACTGTGGGACGAGGGAGTTGAGAAGATCGTTGAGAAGGATTGAGGATAAATCGGGTGCAAGACAGTTGCCCATGGCTAGACCTTCAATTTGTTTATAGAATTTCCCATCATATTTAAAAAAACCGCTGTTAACACAAAGTTTTAGACTTTCTATAAACAGATCAAAGGATAGAGGGCTATGGAGGTGGAGGGTGGGCCAATGGTTTTCGATAATTTCTAGCGTTTTGGCTAGTGGGACGTTAGTGAATAAGGATGTGGCATCAATGGAAACTAAAATGTGGCCGTGGGGAATGGTTAGGTTGGATAATTTAGAAATTAGGTCAAAAGAATTTTTTATATCATAGGGATTATTATGGCTAAGTATTTGTAATGAGGGAAGAAGAAATTTACTGAGGCTGGAAGAGGGAGAATCTATATTGGCAATGATGGGACGAAGGGGATTACCAGGTTTGTGGATTTTGGGGAGGCCATAGGCACGCGGTGGGAGGGAATTGTGGGAAATTAAGAAGGACTTAGTGGATTTGTCGATTTCGTTAGAGTTAAAAAGTTTGTGAATGTGTTCGTTGAATTTTCGTTCTTGTATTTTCGTAATGTCCTTAGGAATGGGTAAGTATGTATTGGTGTCGTTGAATAAGTTGGTCATTTTTTCGTTGTATTCTGTTCTGTCCATGATGACGGTCGTGTTTCCCTTGTCGGATTTAGTACATATTATATGTTGTTCATGTGTCCGTAAGAAAGTTTTGGTGTGTTTTAGGTCTTTGTAAAAATCAGTGGAAAGGTGGGAGTGGCTGGTAGAAGGAATTTGCAAGAAATTGGTGATGCTATTAACTACTTTAGAGCGGGTTTGGTCTTCCTCTTTACAAGGAACGGTTTGTAGTATGTATTCTACATCGGTAATTATTTTGGGAACAACAATACCTGGTGTAGGAGGTAAAGAAAATTTTTCTCCTAAACCAAGTATGTTGTTAACCTGAGGGGGGACGTTGACCGAGGAGATGTTTTTTTACCCAGTTTTCGTCACCGATGGGGCGGTGAACGTGATTCTGGCGAGTTTTATTAAATTTTTGGAAAAGATTTATTTTTAACTTGGATTTTAAACTATTACAAATGTTTGAAATAAAATTGGATATGTCATTAAACAGGTCCTGGTCAACTAACCCTCTTAAGATATTAAAGTGTGACTCTAACAATGTTTCTAAATTTTTAATTTCACAGTTTAAATTGGCTATTTCTATATTGATTAAAAATTTAGAAACATTGTTAGAGTGGTTGAATGTGGCCGTAGTTCAATAAAAAATAACACTACTTTCTCATTTTCATGTACAATTTTATTTTGTTTAATTGCATTTAAAAGTAAAATGGATATGTTTGCACTGCAAGTTAAGTAAATTAGAAATATATTCGTAGAAGAGTCTTCATAGACCGAAACTTGGGACGGCAGAAAGAGTAATTTCTGCTTAGGATAGTTTCATCCCTAGCCGAAAGTCATGTTTTTTTGTTTTTTTTTTTTCATATTTGTTTACATTAGGAATGATGCAAACAAAGTAATAACTGTTTCTATTCTAAGTCTACAAAATAACACTAGGGATATGAATGGAACCGCGCTAAGATGACGCAGTTCCTGCGAGTCGGACTTTTTTACATTTCAGGGCACCTTTTGAGAAAATCCCCCGTGCACCATGGATGTCAGCGCTAATGGCCCTGATGTCGGTGCGCCGCAGAAAAAAAAGAAGTGTTTTGCAGGCCTAAAACTGCTACGTCACACCTAAAATACACTTCTAAAATAAAATATGACTAAGCCTCATTTTCTAATACTGTATTTAACAGGAATCATGAATTAACCAGAACTAGCTAGCCCCCAATGAATTCTCAAGGTTTTTTGTCTCTAACTTTATTACTTCCACTCCCTCTAGAACCGTGACAATTCCTCCAGGGGACATATGATGTTGATTAAAAGGAGCATTTGATGGCCTCTAAATCCATTTGCACCCAGCCCACTTAAAGAGTATGAGACAATTCCGTTACTGGACGGCCGTCCTACGGCCACGCCGTATCAACACTTATCTACCTTTAGTGCACTTTCATACTTCTCTTGCTACCTGCTCGTATCTCACACGCTCAGGAAAAGAAAGACAGAGAGAGTAATAAAAAATAATAATAATAATAAGTCCCAAATAGACTTTTGGAGAAAGGTACAATTAAAATGTATTGGGACGAAGCAATGTTATCGGACCGTACTGTCCATTACAATAAACCGGATATTCTTATCATTGACAAGGGAAGTTACTCAGCCGATATTATTGATTTCGCAGTCCCCAATGATGAGAATATCTGGAAATCATATGCCGAGAAACTGCGCAAGTACTAAGACTTGGCCATAGAGCTGAAAGACCTGTATAAGCTGGATTCCGCAAGGATAACAGCCCTCATAATCTCGTCCAACGGGCTCATTCCGAAAACGAAAATTGCCGCAAATGCCTACCTGAAACTGTCGGAGGAACTCATCGAAAATGCCCAACAACCAGTGCTGCTTGATA
This sequence comes from Gonocerus acuteangulatus, assembly GCA_946811695.1. NCBI lineage: Eukaryota > Metazoa > Arthropoda > Insecta > Hemiptera > Coreidae > Gonocerus > Gonocerus acuteangulatus. Next base: position 113,734,823 of record OX328124.1, on the reverse strand, counting down.
CCGCCAGAACAGTTAGAAAATGTTTAAATGAACGCCCGTAAAAAAAAAAAAAAAAAAAAAAAAAAAAAAAAAAAAAAAAAAAAAAAAAAAAAAAAGAAGCAATTCTTGTGGTTGCCAACAGCCCCCGAAAGAATTTATCCCAGGAGACTGAGGTGAACCCCCCCCCCCCCCCCATAAATAGTAATAAAAAAATCTGGCTCCCGTATTATGCCATTTGCAAAAAATGTTAAAGAAATCATTATTGTAAAGCTTGCAGACACTATATCCTCAAAACAAGAGAAAGCAAAATGGTTGTAATGTGACTGAAGGTCGCCACATTACTCAAATATATCTGCCTTTTTTTCTGAATTTCCTACGAGAGGCTAATACAAATCGAAAAATAAATTAATTTTTAGCTGTCACGTTGATACGTACTAAAATGTCTACATCTTATTTTGGAAGAACGTCAAACGTGTTGATAATTGCCTATTTCCATCGCTGTTTTAAGGACCCCAAACCAAAAATCTATTTTTTTTTCCAGATTCCTCTAGAAGGATGTTAGATATCTCCTTTATAAGTAGTTTCTGTTGTTTTCAGCTAATAGTCAAATGACCTTTTTATTATTTTATTTTTAATGTTATCTTGTGTTTTAGTATGTTTGTTCCAAATGTCATCAACATCCGACTTTTTGTATCATTGGTTTGGCCTTATAAGCAGGAAGAAAACGTACTAAATGAGTTTTAGGGTTACAAAAGTTAATGAATTTTTATTGCCCAATTTAATAACATTTTTGGCAGTTATTTGAAATGAAGACCAAAAGTAGGAGGAAGGAAGTGAATGAAGTAAGAAAAAATAAAAATAAATGTCAAGCTTATGTTGACGACGGTAAAATACCTCAAGGCCGCTGAACTGTTTATTAATACCCGCTAGATAAGAGAAATCTTATAAAAACTGAATATTAATAGTATCAGCCTAAAATAGTGGGATGTGTCGGTCGGCGGTGGGGACGGAGCGACTAGTGCCAGCTGCGTCTGATGGTCAGTACTGCGAGGAATGTTCAGTGATGAACATACTGTTCCGTAAGAACCTCAGCGATGCCGGGGGCGCTAGCAAGTCTGGAGGCGGTCGGGGATCGGGCAGCAGACCGAGGGCCAAAGCCAAGCCGACCAAGCCCAGACAGTCGGTGGCCTTCGACGACCACTACGGGCTGAGGACACACATCTTCCTGACGCCCCCGTACGATGGAGGTGGCGATACTGGAGGATACACACCCTCTGGAGACGGCTTCGGGGGTGGTTTGGGAGACAGCATCGCCTCAGGGTTCACGACAAGGAGACCGAGTCTTCAGTTCAAGGTACAGTGGAGGAAACCATCAGGACCGAGGCCTTCTGACTTCGGACCAGCTGAGGTAGAAACTAACAAATAGTCTACTAATATTAGTGCATTATCTTTAGTAGTATAGCTAAGGAGTGAGATTAACTCCCTCACACAATACCAATATACTACAAAACGCATGAAACTGCCTTAAACACTACCAATTAGTTCAAAACACATTAATATATTTTGTACAAAGTCTATTTTTTATAATTTAGAGCGATGGAGTCTTTCTCCAACGTACTTACAATTCATCCTAAGCCAATGAACGATTCGTAAAGTATTATCATCATGATTACTTAGAAATGATAATAAGCAATCAATGCTGATAGATAAACATTTACAGTTTGGCCCTTTCCGACGAAACACGGAATACAACACCCAAGTGTGAAGATCACACAATCAGTATCAGTTCAGATGAATTGCTGTCCGGCACACAGCAGCGGTGCTGTTAGACAGTGGATGGATCCACTGTCCAAGTTGACAACTAAAATTAAAATTTCGTCAAACTTCAAAGTTTTAATTATATTAGCAAATTTTTTAGTGTATTCTAAAGAGTCCCAACTACATCACACAAAAAAATAAATCAATGAAAATTTAGAAAACACAAAAAGGGGCATAGCTCTCAAATGTAAAACTTTTCCAACAATTTCTTTCAGTTACTCTTTATTGCTTCCGGACTCCATTTTATATTTTTACAAAAGGGAGCCAGTAGTTCAACCTATCCCTCAATAAACGTCCACTACATTTGCAGAGATTTAATTTACTAACTGTAGAAATCTTCCTGTAAGAAGTGAATCCGTAGTCCGTTAGGCGAACGTCTGATTCATCGAGAAAAACAGAAGTGCGTTTGGACGTCCAGAAATTATCTTCTAGTGAATTAAATCACTCTTTTCTTCAAGAAACTTTTACCTATTTTATGATGGCATAATTAGAATTTAATTATCTTGAATAGTTTTTGTCCAATCCTTTCTTGTATTTACATGTCTACCTAAAAAAAAAAAAAAAAAAAAAAAAAAAAAAAAAAAAAAAAAAAGCAGAAAATTGGGCGTTTGACAAACGTTTTTGTTGGATATTATGTCTAGAATCACCTCCTGGAGTTTGGCTAGTTCTTGAGCAATCCTTTCTAATTCAATAAAAAATATATATGAATAAAGTTAGGCTATCAAATTTTACAGACTATTGAAAAACTAACTCATGAACAAATTGTATAAAATTATGATGTTTTTTTTTGGGGGGGGGGAAGTAAATAATGTTAAATATACCATTTTCTTTTCAGTCTATACGAGAAAATAAAGTAAATAAAGTATTACAATGTTGCAACTTTCAAAAACAACTGAAGCATATAAACAGGTTAGGTGTCTCCGTAACTACCCAATAGTTTCAGGACCAACAACTTTTGAATACATTTGAAGAACGTTTATAAATATCCTTACTTCATAGAAGCAGATAGACTACAGGATCTGAGATAGTCGTGGTTCGGTTATTATGGTTGATTAAAACATTTTTTTTTTAAATGAGTTTGTACTTTCAAGCCTTCAAGTACTATAAAACAAAAGGGGAAAAACTATGTAAACCATTAGTATAAAATAAGTAATAATAATTTATTATATTAATGATAAATGTAAAAAACCAAAACAACGAAAATGAATAAATTTAAATTAAATGTATACAACTACAACATCAACACGTATTTGAGTTAATAATAGGCCTCAAGTTAACATGAAGTAAACAGGCTAATTCAGTTAAGTCTAGATTTGAATGAGATTAGTATCAACAAGAAAATACAGGCACAAGAACAGTGAGTGATGGATAGATGAGAAGTATCTTACCATAAACTAAAGTGAGAAACTGTATTATGAATAAAAACAATTATTAAATTAGAGGGAAATACCTATGAGGAGAGGAATGACTTACCCGATTGCTATATGACACTGGATAATTGGATAATAGGTCAGAAATGAAGGAGTAATTTGGTTGAGTGGGAAGATGGAAGGAGGTAAGGTGGTACGGGGAAGCTAGAAAGGTCACGGAGAATGGACGCGGGTGAGCATCAAAATTATACATTAAAATGAACGTATCTAAAAAAAAAAGTCCGACTCGCAGGAACTGCGTAATCATAGCGCGATTCGGCTCTTATCCCTAGTCTAATTTGGAAAGATTAAAATAGGAACAGTTCTTATTTTTGTTCGACCTTCCATGAAAAGGTTTTATGATCTTACCTGAATGGGTCGGCTAACCCCAGAAAGGCCCCCGCATAAAGGAAGTTGGAAAGCCTTTCGAATCACTCTCTTTGAAAGCTATATTTCTAACAATAAATTGTTTTTCTTAATCTGTTTTATTGTCAAATACATTATCCAACTATAAGCAATTAAAAAATAACAAGGAATAAAAACAGACAAAAAGAACCGTTCGAATAAACGAAATCAATTACTTCAAAGTTTAAGCACTTATTTCTCCGATTGACATCGCCTAATCAAAACTTTTTTCAGAACATTTTTTGTAGAAGAAGGTAGCTTTCGAACGGTAACCTTCCGTTTACCAAGATTCTCAACCGTTTTCGAGATATACGAAGGAAAGTATACGAAGTCCCCAAAGCTTTTCATGTCTGTTAATAAAATATTTTATTCTAACCCTTCCTTAACTCCAAACGTAACCAACATTTCAACATATTAGTTTTGATGAAATTTAAACATGCATAAAATGTTTCAACTGAATCCCATGATTCTAAGTACCCAAACCGAAAACGTTATTCAACGATTATTTTTCCAGTTTTCTCGAAAACGGTTAAAGCTATCGCATTAAAAATGGTTTCATTTGTTTTTCTAGGCCAAGAAGCCTATAAAACGAGTACTTGCAAGCATATGAAGTAAGCGCAACGATTTCTTTCGCGCGAATTTCGCTCCCAAAACCATATCCTTATGGAGGGAGGGAGGAACCGCGCTAAAAAAATGTTTACTGATATAGAGATAGTCCTAACTGTTTCCAACTCGATCATATCAACGGCCATTTGTGTTATCATTATTTCAAGTTCGTCAAACTACAATAAAACACGTATTTATGGAAAACATCCGAATATGACGCTATATCTTGAAATTTTTCAGATATTCCAGGCTAAATGGCATTATTCCGATGCTTTGGTAATGTGAAGCCCCAAATATCATCACAACGATAATAGGAAATCAAAGCACCTGATAACGGAAAAAGCACCTATCCCATATGAAACAATATGTAAATTTAACAATATAATTCGTCGCGGATGCAGCCAAATCTATTGTTAAATCAGCATTATAACCGCCGCAATCAGGCAGCTCACAAAGATTTCTGGCTCTAAATTCAGCAAAACAATGCAGCTTTAAACAAAAACTCAATGAGTGGGAATTGGATCTTCTAATGTTCTTTGTTTAGCTTACTCCATTAACCCAAAACCCTTAGTATAATCTCATAACTTCGTGTCGATTACTTTGGATAGCATGAATAAAACGTACGTTTTATGACAAAAGATAAATGGGCTTTAAGAGGGGCAATTTTGCGCATTTGAAAGAAATGTGATTAGTTGACGCCTCAACGTTTCAAACTTACGTTTGGAATAGAATAAGTATGAAAAACAAATTATCAAGACAGACGGTAGTGCGCCCGGCCTACGCACACTGTGTGTATATTACACGAAGTATTAAAGCCGATTTTTACTCTCCCATAAATTTGAACTAGGTCAAGATAAACTTATGAAATTTTACACAGGTATTATGCTAATAGATGTGAGTAAAAGTTTCATAATTCTACATTGAAGCGTTTCTGTGATAAAGGCGATGGAAAATCGGAATTTATACGGCTCATTCACTGACTTTTTCATAAAATTTATTAGGCACTTTCCGAAAAGCTACAGACTAGAAATTTTGCAGAATGATAGACATTAGAGTGTTATTACAGGTAAAATTCGAAAATTTCTGAATAGCTGTGTTTGACTCTGCTCCCAGGGCGGGGAGGGGTCCGGTTTTGTACTTATTGTTTCTTCGGAAACCCATCACTTCTTCTCAAGCTAAACGTCGACGACGCCAACTCTAAATTCACTTACAGAAAATATTGATAAATCCCCCAATGCTTTATATATATAATACACTCAAGCAAATATGTGTGACTGTTAAAAATATGATCCCCGTTATAATTAATAAAATCCATCCCACCTTCTTTGAGGCCGTTAATTATTTAACTTTTTCACCATAAAATGAAATATTCTTGTTATGTGAATATTTCGTTTTACTCCGAGAACATGTACTAGGCCCATTGCATTACACCAAGGCTGCAATATATCACCAATATAGAATGGAAAGGAAACCACAAGCGTGACAGACATGACATATATGTTCGATTGTAGCCTACATGAACAAAATAATATTAGTTCAATGTATAATTCCAAACGAAGACTTCCTAGTTAACTTAAGGAACGTTTTTATTTTAATAAAAGGTTTTTAAAAATCCTCCTTTTCCAACCATCCTTCTAAAGGTTACAACCGTTAAAATATTTGATTTTTCGCACTAGGCGGAAGGTCAAATAATAAAAATTCACTAGATATTGCTACAAATAGGGGAATATGCTACAAATATAAATTTTACAGCCACAACTTGAGGAGGAGAACCTTCCATTAGTATGGCCACGTCTAGACTGGTCATGATCTGAAAGAATCCAATATGGTGGAATATAATCAGCTGATCTATAATTATAGATCAGCTGATTATATTCCACCATATTGGATTCTTTCAGACCATGACCAGTCTAGACGTGGCCATACTAGTGGAAGGTTATTCTCCTTAAGTTGAGAGTGTAAGATTCATATTTGTAACTTTTTCCCCTGAAGAGGCACCAAAAAGGTGTGAAACATGTAGAGATAAAATAAAGTTAAGAGTAAATATCTAGTGAAGTTTTATTATTTGACCTTCAGCCTAGTACGAAAATTCGATGATTAAGCTGAATAAAGGTTAAAATATATGAAATGTTCATAAACAATTGAATTACGGGTATCAAATTAGCGACCTAATTAAAAACCTCGACTCGCAGGGACTGTGTCATCTTTGCGTGTTTCCTATATCAGGTGTGATGTTTTGGAGTTATTAATATCGAATCATCGATTTCCCAAACAGATTTAGATTTAATCTTATCTAAATTTATGCATGAAAACAAATTTATTTAGCTTTGAAATGGTCAACTGTTGTCGAGAGTTTAACAGAACACAGGGAAACAATCAAAAAATTGTGTTTATCATTTATTTGGCTTTCATCTTAACAAGATTTCGTGTACATTTTAGACTAATATTTATGGAAATATGTATATGAAAAGCCAAATCTACTGAAGCATGTAAATAAAATCCCCCTAAAAAAACTACCGTTGAAAAAAAGAGGCCATAATATTGGGCCAAGCATTAGGCTCTTAATACATTGAACCTCATAACCTCATAATAACCTTTCATTTATTTGTGCATTTCCAACTTCGCCAGAATTCGCTAAATGATGGCCACTATAACGGCCTATAATTTTTAGGTTCTTGACAAAGGTATTAACTGCCTAAAACTTGGCCCAATACTATATCATAACGTTCATAGTCAAACGTTTTTGGGAGGGGTCTGGAACATGGCCTCTTTTTTTCAATGTTAGTTTTTTGGGGAGATTTTATTTACATGTAACAGCAGTTTTGGCTTTTCATATAATTACATAAATATATCGAAAATGGTTGCGAAATCTTGTTAAGAGTAAAGCCAAATAAATGTCCAACAAAATGAATTGGTTACTGTTCTGTTAAACAACAGTTGACCATTTTTTTTTTGTTTATTTATTTAATTATACATCTGGGGCATTAACACCGACATCCAGCGAGGAATCATCTCGACGAGCCGTGAGATGAAAAAATTCCTGCCTCTGGTGGGACTCGAATCCACCATCTCCCGCATGAGAATCTAAGGCGTTAACCACTAGACCACGGGGAGAGCCACTTGACCTGTGCGACTTCCGCTGGGAATGCTCTAATGATCTATGAGTTCTGAAACTTTACTATAGTCCGCCCACAAACAAAAGAACCAGGTAGTGCGCACGCGCTGCACCCAGCCCATGTTTGGGAAGGCCTAGCTCCCCTCCAGCCACGACCCTCCTGGCTCTATTGTTTGCAGGCGGACTATAGTAATCAGGTCGACTTCATAAGCAGATTTCCTTCCTATGGTGGAAGGGAGTAAACGTTGTTATTATTAGGACCTTTGATGCCGGTTTATTGTTATCATTTTTAGTTCCGTATAAAGATTTAAGATATTTGTCAACACTTCTATATCGGCCGAAACCCCAATACCTTCACCCCGTTCAATTGTGGAAATAATAATTTTGATGACTAAATGAAGGGTATTAATTAATAATACCAATAGATGAAGAATAACCCTTCAAAACTTCAAACTTTACATTTATCTCTCCATCACAACGTTTCGGACACACTGGTCCATCTTCAGGCGATCTACAATTGGTTAAAATATATTTTAACCAATTGAATTTTAATGTTTTAATTTAATTTTTAGTTATACAAAATATAATAGGCCTAGGTAGGTTGATAAAGTCTTCTAATATGGCTGTGATAATAAGTGTTTAATTCCTGTAGGTGTAATTTGACTTGGTTCCTTACAGGAATCATTTTTATTTATTTCATGACTGTTTAAGTGTAACTGTAGTAATTAACAGGACATGGTGAGTTTAAAATTATGACAATAAAATTTTCTAAATGGTTTTGGAGGATGTAATATCTGTAATTAATATACTATTGCAGATCGCCTGAAGATGGACCAGTGTGTCCGAAACGTTGTGATGGAGAAATAAATGTAAAGTTTGAAGTTTTGAAGGGTTATTCTTCACCTGTTGGTATTATTATGGAAATAATAATGTTTTATTGTCTATTATTGAAATCAAACAGATTCCCAACCCACAAAGCATTAGGAAGAGAAACAAGACAGATTATTAGTAGCAACAAATGAAAATAATCCTATAAATAGACTGACATTTTACAAAGGAAAAGGTTTATAAATGTTATTTTCCTTTACCCCAGCATTATATTAACATTAGGAGATAAAAGGCGAATGCATTAGCTTTTGGCACTCGCTAAGTGATAAGGGTTAGAAATCTGAAATCCCATCACAAATAATTGCCCCAGATAAAGTCTAAACATTTACTCAGGCTTGGCACTTACCCGATCTAGCTAGCTTGCCAAGTAGCACTGTTGCTTCAGGAGAATAAAAAACTGTACTTTAATAATCGTCTTGGCAGAACTCTTCGACTTAATGGACCTCGAAATATGGCTGTCTGGATAAGCCGATCAGGGCAGTAGCTTTTCGCTTGGAATAATATGTGCTAACATATATTTTATGAAGTCATTTAATTGTGGCGGAAGATCAATAATAAAAATGTCCGACTCGCAGGAACTGCGTCATCTTAGCGACACGGAGGTTCCGTTCATATCCCTTATTATTATTATATTCATTAGTAAAGGGACAGAAGCAGTTATTGGTAGGTTTTAGTCTTTCGTGAAAAATATAAAACGAAATCTCAAAAAGAAGGAAGATTTAAGGCACCTCAACAGGAAACTGAATCCCTAAACTGTAAGCGGAAATGAATCCCACCACCTCCTCAACGTTCGCCATGGGAAATATTATTACGAATACGTTTCACATTTTCTTACCTTATTTTATTATTTAATTTTATTTTATTTGCTTGAAGAGCTTCACAACAAGGGTGATCTGCTCAAAGAAAATTAATAATAAAAATAAAAATAATAAGGAAATACTTTCAAATTTACATTCATAATTAACATTGATTGTTCATATTTATAAAAAAATATATACATACATATATATATATATATATATATATATATATATATATATATATATATATATATATATATATATATATGCAAAACAAAATAAGTAGTAAATAATAAGGAATAATATAATGGCATAATTGAAATCATAATAAAAATTTATAAAATAATAAGTAGGATCTAACCTAAAGAAAATAAAGACACAGTGAAATAAGTATTTTATTAAAAATACTTATTTCACTGTTAAATTACATTACAAAAACAACAACCAATTAAAAAATTAGGTAAACATAAACATTGAGTACATTGAAAACAACAAAACTGACAATTTCAAAGTTTTAAGCATTTATTTCTCCGAATGACATCACCTCATAGAAAATTACGCCAGAACCGTTTTTTCAGAAACTTTAGTAAGCTTTCGAATTGTCACCTTCCACTTACCACGATTTCCTAACCGTTTTCGAGATATTTTAGAAAATATATCAAGATCCGAAAACTTTTCATGTCTATTCATAAGTTTTGTTTTCAAATACTTTCTTATCTCCGTATCCAAAATTTAAATATCTTAGATTAAATGAATATCAAACGTCTGGAACAAGTTTCAACTGAATCAATCTTTTCTGAATACCCAAACTGAAAATTAGTTTGGAAAAGCAGTCGTACCAATGTTTCTCTTCAACGGTTGCATGCATCAGGGCCGCCAAATGGGGGGGGGGGGCATCCAGGTACCGTTGTCCCGGGCCCGGGTGCCGTGGGGGCCCGGGCCGGGCCTCGCTAATAGGAAAAAAATGTATAGGTTATGAGCTTGTAAAAAGAATGGGGTTTAGAAATATAGACGGGCGCAGCCTATATTTATTGGAATGGGATCTATATTTTTTTAATGTACAAAAACGACAAAACAAGTGCAGTCCCAGAATAGTATATTTCATTAGGAGTCGTAATAAAACTACAAGTACTGAAAGTGACCTTTGCTGCACCGATTGTCGGCTTTTATTCTCATTTAGATCAAAACACAAGATGAAAATAATTTTAAAATGTCCAAAGTCCTATAGCAAAGTACTAGAATTTTCAGTCTGGCTCTGAGAAGTGGGGGCCGGCTCTGAGATGTGGGGGCCCGTGATCTGGTCCTGGGTCCGGCTCTGAGATGTGGGGGCCCGTGATCTGGTCCTGGGTCCGGCTCTGAGATGTGGGGGCCCGTGATCTGGTCCTGGGTCCGGCTCTGAGATGTGGGGGCCCGTGATCTGGCCTGGGCCGGGCTCTGAGATGTGGCGGCCCTGGCATGCATCACTTTAAAGCTGGTTTCATTCGTTTTCCTGCATTAAGGAACCAATAAAACGAGTACCTGCAAGCAAATGAACTAGAAAACGAAAGCGTTTCGAATTTTTTCGCGGGGGGCCTAATACTATGAGATCATAACATTCATAGGCAAACTGTTTTTGGGAGAGACCTGGAACTTGGCCTCTTTTTGACAATTTCGAAGTTTTAAGCACTTATTTTTCTGATTGATATCGGCCCATCGAAAATTACATCCGGACCTTTGTTGTAAGAATTTAGTAATCTTGCGAATGGTCACCTTCCACTTACGACGATTTTTCAACCGTTTTCGAGATATTATCGGAAGATCCCAAAACGTTTCATGTTTTTTAATAAAATATTTTTTTCTAATAACCCCAAAAGTAACCAAAATGTAAACATCTTAGTTAGAAGATGAATTTTAAACATGTTGAAATTTCAATTAAATCCCACGATTCAAGTACCAAAACCGAAAATGTAGAAAAACATCTGTTTCCACCAGAAGGTTGCAGGCATCGCTTTAAAACTGGTTTCATTCGTTTTCCGTTAAGCGACCCATAAACGAGTACCTACAAAGCAAATGAACTAGAAAAGGAAGGCGTTTCGACTTTTTTCGCGCGAATTTCGATCCAAATACCTTGTTCCGTTGGATGGCTGGTTAACGAACTTGACCTTCCAAATGGGAGGAAAGATCTTCCTTGCCTTAAATCTTCCTTACTGTAGTGTGTATTAGACAGCGGTAACAAAGCGCGTGATTTGTCGTAAAAATGATTTATTAAACACGACGGAGTAAATACAATTCTATTATTTAATTACTGTTCTTCCGCCAGCTTTAAAGTGAAGAGAAAAAAAGTTATAAAACGCCAAAGGTTGTGCTTTAGTTGATATACCAGCAGCTGGATGATAATTAGCTTTGATTTAGTGTCTGCTGAACCGCCGAACAAGCGGAAACCAACCAGACTCCAACGAGGTATGACTGCAAGCGAACCAGACTCCAGCGAGGTTGGACTGCAAACAATGGCTATGTTCCCTAAATTAATACCTTACAAAAAAACAGACCACCGCTGACGAATGTAATGGGTTATGCTGTCATGATTCTGACAAGGCCCCAGATATAAATCATATCGTTCAAGCCTTCTACTTTATGAGTATTCACTCTCACTTTTCTCCTTTAATGTTCAATTTCTTACCAGTAGTATTTGAATTCCTACAAATGTCAGTCCGTCACGCATGTGCTGCATAACTAAACATATTCACAAGCTAGGTAGTGTAGGCTGAAATCCTAAATAATTCGCTTAAAAGAACCTTCTCGTCTAATTTTTTTTCCAAATAAAAAGAAAATATAGTTTTGACCTTTTAAAATTATATTGAGGACTGATTCAATTATAATTATTTCAATTAATTACTGTAGGAGGTACGATCCGTGTAGGAGGTACGATATTACTTAATAAACACACAATAACGCACATGTAAGATCATTGGTTTTGATGAATATTAAAAACGTCCTCACGTACAAAGAGAAAAACATAACACAACCATCATAACATCGCAGAAAACCACCTCTGGTGATAGCTTTACCAACCAAAGTCCGAGCCTGGCGGATAAATTCAATTTGAACATAATAAACAGAAACCCCCCAGTTTTAATGAACCGATTTTTCTTTTTACTGCGCATGTACCTTATTGGATGGGGATGAAGTATACCGAATTTCGTTTAAAGTAAATATAAAGGCCGGTACGGGGAAATGAATAATTTGATGATTCTCGAAAATGACGACAATTTTCAATGATTTTTAGGAAATATTTATTTATTTATCAACTATATATTTGTCAAATAACACTCACTGACCTATCATCGCCCAGCCCAAACCACTTGAGAGAAAATTTTGAAATTTTGCATGGACACTTCCTTTAGAACGTAAACATTCGCTAAGAAAGGATTTTTTGATATTAAAATTGAAATTCATGCTGTACTGGTTAAACTGCTGTTACTGCTAACCTGTAGATAACGGGATATATTTACGTTATCTGTTTCTTGACACTGGTCCGGAGCACCACAATGTCAAGAAACATTATACTTGGATTACTTATCAATTCATGAATAACTTATAATATGGCGGGAACCGTGCTATAATAAACTGCACAAAATTATGTAGTAGCGTTAATTTTGATGATACATTATTTAACGCAATAAAATAACTACTTATCTGCCGTGACGAAGCTAGTTATTAATAAGTGATCCCTACTATGGCGATTTCACTCCTTCAAGTCTAATGGTCTAATAAGCCGGCATTGTGATAAGAATTTTGATTCACTTATTCCCATAAACGTTTTATAAAATAGGCAGAAAGTCAGAAGCTAAAATAATAACAATTTTATCAAATAGCCATTTTTATTAAAACTTCCCAACCGGTTTGACGACCATTTTGATGCCTCTTGCGGGGCACTAAGAGTAGCAAACGAAACATACAGCCTAACTAAAGGAAGTTGAACCATCTGCTAGAATGGCCATGTCCGAACTTTTTTACATTATTATATTTAATAAAATAAGAGATTTTGTAAAAAAAAAGTCCGTCACGCAGGAGCTGCATAACTAAGCACTTTCCTCAGAATTTGGGTAGTGTAGACTGCTTTCCAGAACAATTTGCTTAAAATATCCTACATAAATAAAATAAAAACATGAATAGTTCTCTTTTAATTTTGTAATGAGTAACTGATAAATTATTAATTTGCTTCCAGAGTTATGTGTACACATGGTACCTACTACACTACGTAATAAATACAAAATCCTCATATTATTGTATTTTGATCTAACGCAGGAACCGGATACAGTCCCTCTAGCGCTCCTTGCGGCGCCTTTGTGAACCTATGTCTGGCTGGCTTTTCTATTGAAATATATTACAAAGTAAACCCCCCTTTCCGATTGACCGATTCAGCTCATTTTTACAACACTTCTTTCTCATGAGTTACCCACGACGTATACCGCGTTTCGTTACAATACAGCAGAAATTACGACCAGTATGAGTATATTAGTAATTTAGGTCCGGAGTAAACCCCCCTCTTAATGATTCGATTTAGTTTATTTTTACAACACATATTTACCTGTAGATTACCACTACGAATACCGAGTTTCGTCGAAATATACCAAAAATCACGGTTGGTAGTGGCGAATTGGTATTGTGGGTCTGGAGTAAACCCCCCCCCTCCTAATGAACCGATTTAGTTTATTTTTACAACACATATTTACCTGTAGATTACCACTATGAATACCGAGTTTCGTCGAAATATACCTAAAATCACGGCTCGTAGTGGCGAATTGGTATTGTCGGTCCGGAGTAAACCCCCCCTCCTTATGAACCGATTTGGTTTGTTTTTATAGCTCACTTTTCTCTCTATATTACCAGTACGAATACCAAGTTTCGTTGAAATATAACAAATATTACGGCTGAAATGGTCAAATTAGTGTTTTGGGTTTGGGGTAAACCCTCCCTTCCGGTGGACCAATTTTGGTGGTTAACGAACTCGTTCAATCGTTTGCTAATTGAATGCTATATACCAAGTTTCGTGACGAAAAAACAAAAACTCTGGCCGCTATCGTGTTAACAGACACATAAATATATATATATATATATATATGCATATATATATATATATATATATATATATATATATATGCATATATATATATATATATATATATATATATATATATATATATATATATATATATATAGATATATATATACATTTTAACGGGGGTCATTTTCGGTGTCTACTAGGTAGGATCGATAAAGATTTGAAGAAATTTTTCAAAAATTCCGTCATGAGTCCAACCTCAATAGCTACTTTCCTTCGGAGGAAAGTGCTAAAAAGGTATTTGAATGCTATAATTTAGCCCAGCCATTATCCAAACAAAATTAAAAATATGGAACTTGTTGGAAAACATTTTGGCAGAGATTGTTTTGGCAGTTTCTATATTTTTCTGAACTTGATCAACATACAGTGTTGGAATGGTGTTAGCATTTAAAAAAAATAGCAAATTTATATTTCTTCCATGTAAAAATGATAAAATTAACTGCGATTATGAGATTAGAATCGTAAGCAAGTAAAATCACATTCTTTTTATATAAAAATATTCTGAAGTCATCAACCCGTTGAAGATACAACGGTTAAAAAACTTGAATGAATAAAAGGCAATTCCTAATTTGACACTAAAGCATGAGAATTGAACTCAATATGTGCATTGCCTTCCTACCTTCATAACATCATGATTTTTGAAATGGATTGTTTTAATCTACTAACTTACTATTAATATCATGCTATTTTTGTCATTAATCTAATAGCTGTTTGTGATGAAACAACTAATAATTCATGCAAGGGAGTAAGTTAATACACAAACAAATAAATAGGTAGGTAACTTTTTTCATTATTTCTTGTGTTCGTCTTGTTGTATATTTTAGAAATATTCACTTGATCTATTTCTTAAATAAGTCTTATGTTATACTTGTACATAAATTTTATTAAAATATGTTTTATTTAAGTAAAATTATTTTTCAATGTTAAAGAAACTTGATTGATTCAATATTAGTACTCATTAATTGTGAAATGTTCCATTTTATAATTGGAAAATATATCTCTTCATATTATTCTGAATTTGAAGTTTTTACAAGGTACTTTTCTAATTACTCACATAATTGATTAGCACACTTAATTCGATGTTTCGTTTGTCAACTAACAATCTTCGGTGTCGTATTTTCTGTTCTAATTGGAGCTATCAATTAATTACTTCGAGATTGAAATCCAATGATATATTAAAGAAATTGACCGAAGCTTTTAGAGTGTTTTAGAAATCAGTAACATTAAAAGAAAATACAAAAAAAAAACAATTATAATAATAATAATAATAAAAGCAAAAAATGTGAAACATAATTTCATTCCACACATTTTTTTTTTTTTTTTTTCTTTTTTTTTTTTTAGCTTGATGGATAGTTAGTTATAGATAAAATGTTTTTCGTAAAATATTCTTCGCACAATGCATATTTTTTTCACTGTTGATTTTGGAGTTTGAGTGTTTTAACAATATTTTTGTCAAACAACAAAAAAAATATCATTTATGAATGAAATTTTATTCGGCATTCACAATCTCTAATGACGAAGACCTGAGATCACCATACTGAATGGTTACTAATTTATGTTTTGCAAATGTTATATAAGATGTTATTGTAACTAAAGTTTAATGTACAAATAATTTTTCTGTTCCAGGGTCAATAATAAATAAATATTAGTTTTAAGATCAAATTACATGAGTGAACAAAAATTAATTTACTCAAGCCATTTACTTATGATTTGACTTTTTGGTTGGTGCTGAAATTATCGTCTCCCTGGAATCTAAATACCTGTTTGGGAACTTATATATATATATATATATATATATATATATATATATATATATATATATATATATATATATACACATTACATTATGTTCTTCTAAATATGTGTTCTTATACACATAAATATGTATATAAGAACATGTCTGTAAACAAATTACCCGCCATAGTTTTTGTTTTTTTTTTCGCCACGATTTTCGCCACGAAACTTGGTATATAGCATTCCCTTAGCAAACGATTGAACGAGTTCGTTAACCAGCAAAATCGATCTGGACGCGTGTTTACTCCGGACCCGAATTACTAATTGGTCTATACCGGCCGTAATTTTGGTTATATTCCATCGTTACTCAGCAAATATCGTGGGCATCATTTCTTGTAAAGACACCCTAGGTCGACCCATCTGAAAGGGGTGCTTACTCCTGACTCAAATTACTAATTTGATTAATTTTTATACCGGTCGTAATTGCTGGTTTATCGTAACGAAACTCCGTATATGTCGTGAGTACGTCAACAGAAAGATGTGTTTTAAAAATAAACTAAATCGGTTCTTTAGAAGTTGGGGTGTATTCTTAATTATTTTCATATTCAATTGAGCCTCCGAACCAGCTCTGACATTGGTTGCTATGTACCTCTAGAAGCCCTGAACAAGGCTGTGCCCAAATTTTGCTGTTCAATGATTCAGCTGTTCATTACAAATATAAAATATCAAAACTCTTCTGTTTTTTTTTTTTTTTTTTTTTTTTGTTTTTTTTTTGTCAAGGTTATTTTAAGCAAAGAATGAATTATTAAACAATGCCCACTTTCTGATGAATGTGTTTAGTTATGCAGCTCGTGCGAGACGGACCTTTTTTGATCTTTTTTGTGGCCAGGTATTACACTCGCATGGAAGCAAGATGCTTATCTTCAGTCCATTTCAAGGGTTTTGGCATTTTTCTTGGTCCCCAATGACAGGAGCGGGTGGAGAGTCACCCTCTTCCAAGTTTATTGCATATGTTGTTTCAATAAACATCCTTGATGTTACGTACTAGTGCGTCATTGAAGCACCTCTTGTACTGCTTCCGATGTCAAGAGCCGTCAATTAATTCCCTCCGGAACTATACCTACTCTTGATTCGCTTTTGTTACACTACTATGTACGAGTAGTGCATTTTATGCTTTCTGCAAGGTTTTAGCGCGGTTCCTCCCTCCCTCCATAGGGAGGAACTCCGCTTATAAGGTTGACCTCATGGCGCAATCCGGAAGTGCCTACTAGACAATTTTACTTTTCAGACCCCCTAGAGAACGAAAATAAAGGTGGTTCAAATTTGTGTGTATATATATGTATATGGTATATATATATATATATATATATATATATATATATATATATATATATATATATATATATTTGTCTGTTCGCGTTTTAGCTACGTGAATATTGGCCCGATTTTGATGATATTTGGTAAACAAATCTTTCGTCTCGTTAACCAGCAAAATCCATCCACCGAAACATAGTTTTTGGAGCGAAATTCGTGCGAAAAAATCGTTGCGCTTACTTCATATGCTTGTAAGTACTTGGTTTATAGGCTTCTTGGCTTAGGAAAACGAATGATACCATTTTTAAGGCGATAGCTTTAACATTTTTTGAGAAGAGTTGAAAAATAGTTGTCGAATAATGTTTTTGGTTAGGGTACTTTGAATCATGGGATTCACTTGAAATATGTTCGGCATGTTCAAAACTAGTTCAAAATTATCCAAACTAAGAAGTTTAAAGTTTGGTCACGTTTAGAATTAAAGAAGGATTAAAATAAAATATTAGACATGAAAAGTTATGGGAACTTTGTATATTGTCCTTAATATCTCGAAAATGTTTCGGAAATCGTGGTAAGTGGAAGGTAATCATTCGAAAATTTACTAAATTTTCTACAAAAAAGATTCTGAACCAATTTTCAACTAGGCGATGCCAATCGGAGAAATAAGTGCTTAAAACCTCAAATGTGTTAGTTTTGTTCGTTTGATTTGTCTCTTTCCCTTAGTTTCTTATTGCTTGGTATTTTTTTTAATTGCTTATATTAGAAAAAGTTATTTGTATGAGAAACAGGATACGTAAAATGAGAACCAATTTTCTGTTGTTAGAAATACATGGGTTAGAAAAAATATGGGTACCCTTGAGTAAGGTCCTAGATAGCTGAAAATTTGCATGAACGCGAGTGAAACCATTTGAAGTTTCGAGTTAACAGTTCTATTCAAAGCTTTCCATTACTAGGGATAAAGATTATATGGAAACACACAAATGTCACGCAGCTCCTGCGAGGAGAATTCGAATTTGCGTCGGACTGAAAACGTAACATTTCTTCCCGTATCAGAAAATAATAAGAAACCTCTTTTCCGCTGAAAATGAAAGGAGCCAAAGGCCATACCAAGTTTAATACACTGGTTCCCGTTTATTACCGAAATGAAACAACGTTGGCCGTGCCCAGTATTACTGTGGGTGGATGGTACCCTTTTTAGCGCGGTTCCTCCCTCCCCCATAGGAAGGAACCCCGCTTATAAGGTTGATACAATGAAACAATCCGGAAGTGCCGACTAGAAACTTTCGCGTTTCAGAACCCCCAGAGACCGAAAATAACGATGGTTCAAATTTATATATATATATATATATATATATATATATATATATATATATATATATTTGTCTGTTCGCTCTGTAGCTTCCAGACGAATGGTCCGATTTTGATGAAATTTGGTACAAAAATCTTTCGTCTAATTTGAAAGGTCAAGTTCGTTAACCAGCAAAATCCGCCTACTGGAAGATGGCGTTTGGGGCGAAATTCGCGCAAAAAAAATCGTAGCGCTTCCTTTTTTGAGTTCATAAGCTTATAAGTACTCGTTTATATGCTTCCTGGGCTAGGAAAACGAATGAAACCATTTTCAAGGCGATAGCTTTAACCGTTTTCGAGAAAATTGGAAAAATAGTTTTTGAAAAATAGCTTTCTAATGGTATTCTTCCGTTTACCAAGATTTTCAACCGTTTTCGAGATATTAATGAAAGTTCCCAAAATTTACATTATTTCCAGCAACAGAAAATTGGTCTCATTTTTCATATCCTGTTTTACACACAAAATTTTCCCAACATAAGAAATTACAAAAATAAAAAGCAATAAAAAGAAAGGGAAAGAGACAAAAATTACAAGAAGAACGACAAAAACCCGTTCTTAAGAACAAAAAAGTCCGACTCGCAGGAACTGCATCATCTTAGCGCGGTTCCGTTCTTATATCTAGACTCATTTAAAATGATTAAAATAGAAGCTGTTATTATTTTGGGTCCACATTTCTAGAAAGCATGAAGATTAGATAGTTAGCCGTCGAGGTGATAAGTAAAGATGGAATGGTTGGGATTCGGCTAAAGAAACCTCAATACGATTTTTGTTAAAAAATCTATATTTAGGACGTTTTGGCTACTCATTGGTAGCCTTGTTCAGCAATGAAAGTGCCGGGAGGCAGAGGAGGACCAAAGTTGACAGTTCCATCTTTACTTTCAAGAAAGGTCTTATTTACGATCTTACCTGCATGGGTTCCCGCCCTAGGAAGGACCCCGCTAGGCATTTGAAAAACTATATCTTGGAAATCCATATCTCTAAGATTAAATTGTTTTTCTTATTTTTCTTAACCTGATTTATTATCAAATACATTATCCAACTATAAGCAGTCAAAAAATAACAAGGAATAAAAACAGACAAAAAGAACAGTTCGAATCAGCGAAATCAATTACTTTAAAGTTTTAAGCACTTATTTCTCCGATTGACATCGTCTAATCAAAACTTTCATCAGAACCTTTTTTGTAGAGCATTTAGTAAGCTTTCTAATGGTATTCTTCCGTTTACCAAGATTCTCAACCTTTTTCGAGATATTAAGGAAAGTATACAAAGTTCCCAAAACTTTTCATGTCTGTTAATAAAATATTTTATTCTAACCCTTCCTTAACTCCAAACGTAACATAACTTTCAACATATTAGTTTTAATGAAAGTAGAACATGCAGATAATATTTCAACTGAATCCCATGATTCGAAGTACCCAAACCAAAAACGGTATTCAAAAATTATTGTTCCAATTTTCTCGAAAACGGTTAAAGCTATCGCCTTGAAAATGGTTTCATTCGTTTTCCTAGCCCAAGAAGCCTATAAAAAGAGTACTTACAAGCTTATGAACTCAAAAACGTAAGCGTTACGATTTTTTCTGCGCGAATTTCGCCCCAAACGCCATCTTCCAGTGGGCGGATTTTGCTGGTTAACGAACTTGACCTTTCAAATTGGACGACTGATTTTTGTACCAAATTTCATCAAAATCGGACCATCAGGGAAGCCAGAAATGAGCGAACAGACAAATATATATATATATATATATATATATATAAATAAATATATACATATATATATATACAAATTTGAACCACCGTTATTTTCGGTCTCTAGGGGTTCTGAAACGCGAAAGTTTCTAGTCGGCACTTCCGGATTGTTTCATTGTATCAACCTTATAAGCGGGGTTCCTCCCTATGGGGGAGGGAGGAACCGCGCTAAAACAGACGTATTTGAAGTTTTAAGCACTCATTTCTCCGATTGACACCTAATCAAAAATAGTTTTAGAATATTTTTTGTAGAGAATTTAGAAAGCTTTCAAATAGTTTCTATCCACTTACCACGATTTCCCAACCGTGTTCGAGATATTAATGAAAGTATACGAAGTTCCCAAAACTTTTCTTGTCTGTTCATAAAATATTTTATTCTAACCCTTCCTTAACTCCAAACGTAACAAAACTTTCAACATATTAGTTTTATTGAAAGTAGAACATGCAGATAATGTTTCAACTGAATCCCGTAATTCTAAGTACCCAAACCAAAAACGGTATTCAAAAATTATTTTTCCAATTTTCTCGAAAACGGTTAAAGCTATCGCCTTGAAAATGGTTCCATTCGTTTTCCTAGCCCAAGAAGCCTATAAAAAGAGTACGTACACGCTTATGAACTCAAAAACGTAAGCGTTACGATTTTTGTTTGCGCGAATTTCGCCCCAAATGCCATCTTCCAGTGGGCGGATTTTGCTGGTTAACGAACTTGATCTTTCAAATTGGACGACGGATTTTTGTACCAAATTTCATTAAAATCGGACCATCAGGGAAGCCAGAAATGAGCGGACAGACAAATATATATATATATATATATATATATATAAAAATAAATAAATACATATATATATATATATATATATATATATATATATATATATATATACAAATTTGAACTACCATCATTTTCGGTTTCCAGAGGTTCTGAAACGCAAAATTTTCTAGTCGGCACTTCCGGATTTTTTATTGTATCAACCCTATAAGCGGGGTTCCTCCCTATGAGGGAGGGAGGAACCGCGCTAAAAAGGTTCTAATGAAAGTTTTGATTAGGCGATGTCAATCGGAGAAATAAGAGCTTAAAACTTTAAAGTAATTGATTTCGTTTATTCGAACTCTTCTTTTTGTCTGTTTTTTATTGCTTGTTATTTTTTAATTGCTTATAGTTGGATAATCTATTTGAAAATAAAACAGGTTAAGTAAAATAACAAAAACAATTTATTGTTAGAAATATAGATTTCCAGGATTCCAAGACCTTGTCACTAGCAGGTCCGTTTATAGTGTTAGCTGGCCCTTCCAGGTAAGATTGTAAATCATAACCTTTCAAGACTTTACTAAACACAGGAATGGCGTTAGTGACCTTAAGGGTTGACATTATAATAATTAATAATAATAATAATTAATTTAAAAAACCGTGCTAAGATGATGCAGTTCCTGCGAGACGGACTTTTGTAATGCCAGCCACGATCTATGGACTTTATAAAATGGTGACAACCTTTAGAAATCCCCGGCACAAGTAGCACAGAAGTTGATACTCAGTAAAAAAAAAAAAAAAAAAAAAAAATGGAAGGAAGAGGACCGTTCTAAGAATACAACGACCGCATGAACTAGACACCTGTGCTTCAGCCTTGTACTGCAGCTCAGGTAGTATACAAGCCTCTTGGCTGGCCGTTATTTCCCTTTTACCGACTTTCTTTGGGTCGAGAGGGGCGTGAAATTATAAATCTTGGAAAATCTAATTAAATAACAGCAACAATCTGCGATGCTTGATATCACGACAACCGCTCAAATACATTGGTAAAATAGATTTAATTACAGTCACAAAAATGTAATTATTTTGCCTTAAAATAACCTCCGAAAATAATTATATTAATAAACTAAAATTAGACTTGGTAGTCTATATCTTACTTTAATTCAACAATTATAATTGTTGACTTAAACTAAGATATTGTCTAGCAAGTAGTAATAGTTTAAGAAATTATTTGTGATGGATCGTGTCAGGGCCCCCACATGGGGGGGACTGCCGGGTACAGTTGTCCCGAGCCCCGCTAATTGGAAAACATGTATCGGTTTGAGCTTGTAAAAAGAATGGGGTTTAGAAATATAGACGGGCGTAGCCTATATTTATTGGAATGGGATCTATATTTTTTTAATGTACATAAGCGACAAAACAAGTGCAGTCCCAGAATAGAATATTTCATTAGGAGTCATAATACAACTACAAGTACCGAAAGTGGCCTTTGCTGCACTGATTTTCGGCTTTTATTCTTATTTCGCTCAAAACTCAAGATGAAAATAATTTTAAAATGTCCAAAGTCCTATAGCAAAGTACTAGAATTTTCAGTTTAGCTCTGAGAAATGGAGGCCCGGCTCTGAGAAGTGGGGGCCCGACTCTGAAAAGTGGGGCCCCTTGACGTGGTCCTGGGTCCGGCTCTGAGATGTGGCGGCCCTGGATCTTGTATAGTGATTCTTTCCCTCTTCAATTAAATTGTCAAATGCAAAATCTATGGCCTTTTAAATAAAAACATCTAATCATATTCAAAGCCCTTAAACATTTAACTAGTTAAATTCCTTGGGAGTTTTAACAAGAATTACAGTCACTAGGGGCACGTTATAATACCATATTTCACTTTAGACGTAGACGTAACTGTAAATACCTACTTACAAACACCAATTACGACAGTGGAAAATAACATAGACTTCATTACCCCCTACGAAGTAAATACGATCATCGGGAAACTGGCAAACAGGAAATCTCCAGGAGACGATCTGGTATCCAATGTCGTCCTCAAAAATCTTCCACAGAAGAGTATCGCACTCATGACAAGCGTATTTAATGCATGTTTGAGGTCGGGTTACTTCCCAAAAATGTGGAAAAATGCTATTGTGGTGGTGTTTCACAAGCATGGAAAACCAAAGGAAGATCCCGGTAGCTATCGGCCAATTAGCCTTCTAAATACAATGGCTAAAGTTCTCGAAAAATGCATTGAGAAGAGACTCCGTCGGCACTTAGAGGTAAACAATATCATTCCTCAACACCAATTTGGATTTAAACCTCACCACTCAGCTGTCCACCAAATACAGAGAGTAGCTGAATCAATACTGAAGGGATTCGAAGACAAAAAGTATTCAACAGCTGTTTTCTTAGATGTCAAGTGAGCATTCGACACAGTGTGGCACAAGGGTCTTCTGTATAAACTCAAACAAACTTGGCCACCCTGCTATCTTGCGAACATCATTTCTTCATTCCTCGATGAAAGAATATTGCAAGTGCGAGTGAAAAATAGTGTCAGCCGAAAAGTAAGCGTCTCTGCTGGTGTACCACAAGGAGCAGTACTGAGCCCTTTGTTGTTCAACTTGTATTGCCACGACATCCCCGAGTCTCAAACTGCCACGGTCGCTCTGTTTGCAGATGACACGTTAGTCATGAGTCAAGGAGATGATGTTAGAGGAACCATCGCAGACCTTCAGTCATCATTGGACAGCATCACCTTGTGGTTCGAAAGGTGGAGACTCCGTCTCAATCCATCGAAGACTGAATCAAAGATATTCGCACTGAGGCACTTCGATGACAGGACTTCTCCTTGCTTGCGGATTGGACAGACCCGAGTTCCTTGGTCTCCTAGGGACCAAAGTGTGCGCTACCTTGGCGTACACTTCGACACTAGACTGACCTGGAGACTTCACATTAACTTAAAACTACAATTGGCTCACACACGACTAAGACTACTATACCCACTTTTAAACAAGAAAACACCACTCAGACACAAATGCGCAGTTCTACTATACAAAACTCTATTACTTCCATTACTAACTTACGCATGCCCAGTTTGGTACAGTACCAGTAACACAAACAGACGAAGACTTCAAACATTTCAAAATAAAATTCTTCGAATTATTTTAAATACACCTCCTTTCATAAGAAACACACAAATCCACGGAGAGCTCGGGGATGTCCACTCCGCAGAGCACATTGAAAAACTCACCCAAAGGCACTACGGAAAACTCCCTACAATTGAAGGAGCCGCCTACTTTCAGCTAGGGGAAAGGATTGCAACACGTCTAAAGCCAAGATGTTATCAAGATTTCTTTCATTTGCAATAATTTGTTATTTTCTAATTCATGTTCTGTTTACCTCATGTTCCGTTTACCTATCATGTTCTGTTTACCTCATGTTCCGTTTACATATCATGTTTTGTTTACCTATTGTTCATGTTCTTTTTATAATGTCAGTTTATTCCTATTTTATTTATTTATATTATTTTTTTTGTCAGTATTTAATTTGTTAATTTATATATTTTTTTTCTTCCTCCCTTAACCATTTGTAAATAATACTATTTGTATTGGTTCAAATAAATATTGATTGATTGATTGACTTTAGACCCGAGTTCACGAATTTCCGTACTCACATGAACTGCACTCTTTTCGGGATGTGAATCCGTCTATGAGCATGTTTTCGGAATTTCGTCCACAACTGGATATCAATAGAGCATAAAGTATTGAAAGATATTCTTGATTCTACCCCAACAAATGTAATAAGACTATCCCCATCGCTGCCAAGGTATACCGAACTGGTATAAACCGCTTAGCAGTGTAGCTCTTCTCAAATCTAAAACTGGCATCATAATTTAAATAGCAGACCAGCTGTTTGTCGTTTATTCTAACGACTATGCTTCTTATTGTTATCTAAGCACTGATTGGTGCACAATATTCTTGGTCAACCTTTCTTTCGTTAACACGATTGCACATTGTTAAGGTTAGATTTTTTCTACGACATTACACTGAAATTGAAAAACAAATATATTATTATTATTCAAATATATAAATTAAATCAAAATCAATGAATAAATTGAAATAAAATAAAAAGCAAGGAAGAAATACTTACACGATTTTAAGGGGGTATGAAAATTAATAGACAAAAAAAGTTATCAATGAACTTTTATGTTATTACTATTTTTCTGTTAAAAATGATAATAACATCAAAACTATTCACACAATTATAACACAATACACAGTTTAATTAACCATGGCTGGTGATTCCAGAATGTGAATATAATGAATTTTTTGTTCCTTTTTGGAAAAAATTACATTATTCTGTTACATAAATAATCTAAAGGGTTAGGTCCACCAGTAAATGTACTATTGTCATACCTGTCCGTCGTCACTGGTATCGGTGCGAGTAATATAGACGAGCGCTTTCGACGTAAACACGTCATTCTCAAGCCAGTGTTAAGTTAGTACTCACTTAGTCAAGAGTACTGACTAAACACCGGCTTGAGGATGATGTGTTTACGTCGAAAACGCTCGCCCATAGTACTCGCACCGATGCCAATGACGACGGACTCTACCAACAGGTATGACAATTATTCTGTTTCAGTAAAAAAAATTATTCATTCCTCTGAATAGAAGCTAAAGTGCCTGAAACGTATCGTAGATGATAGAAGAGGTCATAGGAGAGGGATATATATATATATATATATATATATATATATATATATATATATATATATAGAGAGAGAGAGAGAGAGAGAGAGAGAGAGAGAGAGAGAGAGATACAGAGCTTAACTGATAAAAGTAATCAACCTTTAACGAGGTGATAGTGTACCTCAAGTGCAACGAAAAAGTTCATATAAAGTATGGTTCAATTTCAAACAGAAACAGAGTAAATTCAAATTTATTTATTTATTTTTTTGATGACTAAGTGGTAATTACTAAAAACCCGTATATGGTAAATAAAATCCAATTGAACCATCGTAAATTAGATGAAGTTTCCACTGGGAAACTAAGGTTTGTAATGTTACTATGTTCATTTTAAAGGGGGTCCAGGGCGGCTCCATAAACCAAATTCAGGTTATTCAACAAAATCTTTGTTCGTTTCAGGAAAACGTATCCTTTTAATAACCTAATAAGTTAGTTGACAGTTGTTTGGTTATGAAGGGTAAAATGCCACTTAATAATTGAAAACAAAAAAAAATCTTCCTAAATAAGTAAGATTTTTTTTTCCTTTTGATTCCTCTGAAATACAAATTATAAAATAATTTTCCTTTTACCGGACTTAGGCACATAGCAGGTACCGACAATTAGATGACTGCCATGGGACTTATCTTATCGGGACCTTATGTTGTTATTCTAATCCTTACAATGAACAGGTATTATCCTCAAACGAAAGATAACATTGGTTTGAATCAATGTCCACATATATATATATATATATATATATATATATATATATATATATATACATATATATATATATACATATATATATATATATATATATATATAATAAACTACCAAAACAAACACACATGCACAATTAATTTAAAAAAAAGTACTCTCTAGAATTAGATAGAGGCTGTGTGTATCTACGAGGCTAGGTGTGAATCCCCTATTGCCAAATTTAGGCGAACTGTATCTATATATAAATTATGCGCTGAAATTAATTACTTGAGCGACCTATATTGGGGTGACTGCTCTCCCTCAGCTGATTCTACCTGCACAATGCCCAGTTTACACTAGGTTAGTACTTGTCATAAGTGCATGTCTCTCTTGCTAAGCTGGCTTCTGAAGAAGTATTCAGAAATCCACCTTTCCGAGGAATGTGCTTAGTAATGCAGCGCCTGCGTTTTCTTTCGACTAAATAAAAAAAAACCTTCGCTTTTCTTAGGAAAGGATACTTTTGAATGAACGTTTGTTTAGATAGCAACATCCCTAGTTTATACAAGCTTAGTACTTCTAATTAGTGCTTGCCCCTCTTACTAAGCTCTTTGTGACAAGTGACGAGTACTCGGTCTCACGTTGGTGGACAAGTGTGTTCAGTACGGTCCGTCCAGTAACTAATTTATAACACGATGTGACGAGGGAATACTGCGTTGTTTTATGACAGCCTCTGATAATGCGTCAACACCCTCTTCAGAGACGTGACACTTTTTTAGTGAGAAGTGTTAGTAAACGCGGCAAGTACAAATAATAAGGAATGGATTCTATTTTCTAAGGTCCCACAAGAAAGGGGACATCTACATTGGGGATCCGATCCGATGGTCACCGATTCTCATTCTTGTTTGTTTCTAGACCGATTTCGGACATCCGATGCAAAATGGCACCAAACGACATATTGTGTTTCGAAATCGTCTACCATAGGTGTATATAAGAGGGGGGGGTTTGGGGGACTGCAGCCCCCCCGAAATTTTCATTTGATCAGAAAAATATGTCATAAAACCTTTAAAAACAAATTAAATAACGTTACTCAGTTCATCAAAAATATATTATTTAAGGTGTAATGGCGTTTTACTTGGCTAAAACTATTCCATGTTCTAAATGGTTAGTATTCCATACGCCGGAAATGGTACCTCCCCCCCCCCCCTCCCCCGAAATTTTCCCGATCATGGAATTTTCTTACGATCAATAGGGTTCGAACGCATAAACTCTATCAGAAATTTCACACCCTTGGAGATTTAAATACTTATATTTCTATAGCGTGTTAGGATTAAAGTTTACGAGACCTTAGCCGGAGCATAGTATCACCTTAGTGAGCCGCAATATTAAGAATCAGTACCTCTACAGTATCTACCCCACAGGGCCTCTCGTGGCACACGCTTCCTGTAACAGGTCTTTTTTTATGAATATATTTATTAATTAACTACTGGGTTTAGCATAAATATGCTTTAACGATGACTAAAATGAAAAAAAAAAGTTACAAAAAAGTGTCCGCGGTATGCGCGGTACCCATGTACGGAAAAGAATACTATATGTTATACAGTACATTACATAGGTTTGTCGGGTGGACCTAAAGTATATTTATGTTACTGAATTTTTTTCAATGATCTATGGGTTCTGAGACGTCAGTATTTTTTATCAGCACACCCTGATTGAAACGGATATCCTACCAATAGGGAAGGAGAAAAGTTGCTAAACACTTGTGAAATTGTGCTTTCAGCTCAACCACTATGAAGTGAAAAATAATACCCTCTGTGCTTTAAAAAGTGTTCCTACTCGAGAATGGATTATGGAAACTTTTAACAATGAATGATAGCCCGAGTTTCATGAGCAACTTGTAAAGAAGAAGAAAAAAAAGTCCACAGAACCACTGACCTGTAAACACAGCTCTACAGCAGGCAGTTAACTACCCAAGAAATTCTCTTTTTACGTTCTTGGCCTTTTTACAAACATTAAAACCTTATAACTTAGCCCAAACATACTCAGTATACTATATTCCTGTTTGAGACATTCTTGTTTACTCGGTATTATAAAAACAGAATATTAAGAAATATAGTACACACAATAATACTCTAGTTATAAAAGTTTAATATTATTACATACTTGCTGATGTACTCACCATCGGTACAAGGATCTCTGTGAACGACTTGCTGATGTACCCACCGTCGGTACAAGGATCTCTGTGAACGACTTGCTGATGTACCCACCGTCGGTACAAGGATCTCTGTGAACGACTTGCTGATGTACCCACCGTCGGTACAAGGATCTCTGTGAACGACTTGCTGATGTACCCACCGTCGGTACAAGGATCTCTGTGAACGACTTGCTGATGTACCCACCGTCGGTACAAGGATCTCTGTGAACGACTTGCTGATGTACCCACCGTCGGTACAAGGATCTCTGTGAACGACTTGCTGATGTACCCACCGTCGGTACAAGGATCTCTGTGAACGACTTGCTGATGTACCCACCGTCGGTACAAGGATCTCTGTGAACGACTTGCTGATGTACCCACCGTCGGTACAAGGATCTCTGTGAACGACTTGCTGATGTACCCACCGTCGGTACAAGGATCTCTGTGAACGACTTGCTGATGTACCCACCGTCGGTACAAGGATCTCTGAACGACTTGCTGATGTACCCACCGTCGGTACAAGGATCTCTGTGAACGACATGCTGATGTACCCACCGTCGGTACAAGGATCTCTGTGAACGACTTTTGTGTATTTTATTTGTATAGTTTCTCATGTGAACATTTTTCATTGAAGTGACGTTTAACGTGTGTGGAATGGTTTGTAGTATGTGGGAAAATTGCTTTCAGTTTAAGGCCTTCAGTCACGTCAAATTGAAACCTATAGCAGATTGAAAGGCAGCAAAACGCCTATCCCATCTTAAGACTAAATCTGTTAACCTCATTCCTCGATAATATTATACACTTTGTCCAGGGTTCGGAGTGTTTGTTAGGGTGTGTTCGACAGGCAAATAAAATACTACCGGCCTTACTGACGGTAAGTTGTCCTCCTCAAATTGAGGCTGAAAGCGTTTTAATTAATAACATGTTCCACTGAAGGGTCACCAAAAGGGTGTGAAACAAGTAGGGATGTGTAGGGAAGAGAGAAATTAATTAATTAATAGTTAAAGTGTAAAGTGAAGTTTTTTTTGTAAGTTGTGTTTTTAGACATATGTCAACCACATGGGTCATGGATGTCTCAGTTAGAAGACTCGTTTGATCTTATATACTTATTTCAATTGGCATATAATTTCAATATGACTATTGATATATATATATATATATATATATATATATATATATATATATTGATATGATATGACTATTGAGGAAAGAAAGTGATATTGACCAAAAGTGCTACTTGAAGATAGATTGAGAAGATCGATATAGATTGAAGATAGATAGGAGGAGATTGAAACACACACACACACATATATATATATATATATATATATATATATATATATATATATATATATACATATATACACACACACACAAATATTTATAAATTAAATATGTCTGATTAACTTAGTTCTTTCTAGGAAAGCAAATAATTTATTTAAGTGATTTGAGTTATTTCCCAGAAGTTCTCTTAGGTCAGTGGGCAAATCTAACTGTTCTCTTTATTTTATGTAGGCCCTGCATTCGGTGAGGATATGTTTTACGGTTAGATGTACTCCGCAGTACTGACATATCGTTGGTGGTTCCTTTGCCATAAGATAGCCATGCGTGAGTCTTGAGTGTCCTATTCGTAGCCTGGTCAATATCACTTCCTCTCGTCTTCTGTCGCGTATGCTGCTACTCCATGCATCTACGTCTTCTTTTATTTCACGGAGCTTTTCCCCTAACTCCATCCTATTCCATTCTTGGAACCATTTATTTTTTAGTGGTAGTGAAGTTTAATTAACAAAGTGAAATTTAATTGAAGACAAATAAAGTGAAGTTTAATTGACACCGCCTATTTAGATAATTCTTAAAAAATGTGTTGGGATTGTTTTGCTTTGCTGAGCATCGTTGGTTCCAACAATAAATAAAAAAATAAAATATCACCCTTTATTCTTCTTGAATAGATAATTAATGTTACATACATAAAATAAAAGCTTTACCTTCTTTACTAAAAATAAATAAATAATAGTCCTTGATCAAAAAATTTAAAAAGTCCGACTCGGACATCTTAGGGCGTTTCCATTCTCATCACTAGTGTAATTTAGAAAGCATAGAATAGAAACAGTTAATGTTTTGTTTTGATCATTCATTAAAAATTTAAAAACATGTAAAATGAAATCTCAAAGAGAAGCAACATTTTTGATGTCAGAACAGGAAACTGAGAAAAGGGCAAATTATATCCTGTATCCTAAGAGCGGATATTACTACCTCTGCCTTTCTCCATTTCTCTTTAAGTAAACAATATTACAAAAAAAAAAACAAACACATACACCCATTCAAAGCAAAGAAATCAAAACTTTCGAAGTTTTAAGCACTTATTCCTCCGACTGGGATTTCCAATGGAAAATGACTACTGAAGTGGTTTTGTAGGGAATTTAGTAAGCTTTCGAATGATTAGCTTCCACTTACCACGATTTCCCAGCCGTTTTCGAGATATTGAGGAAAATATACAAATTTCCCAAAACTTTTCATGTCTAATAATAAAATATTTTACTCTAATCCTTCCTTAACTCCAAACGTAACCAAAATTTAAACATCTTAGTTTGGATGAGTTTGGAACATGTAGAACATATTTCAACTGAATCCCATGATTCATAGTACCCAAACCAACAACATTATTCGACAACTATATTTGATTTTGAATGGTTACCTTCCACATCCCACCATTTAAAAACTGTTTTTGAAATATTTACGAAAATATACGAAAATCCCAAAACCTCTCATGAATGTTATTGTCATAGTTTGGATGAATATGAAACTTGTAGAAAATGTTGTCTATATATCGTCGATACAAAAGCAAAGTATCGAATGTGAAAAACCGCATTTTTCATTTCCAATCTATACAGATTGCTGTTGGACAGATGGAGAGCAAACTCTCGAATCTAAGTTCACTCAGTGAAAGGGGAAAGTAACCATTGTCATAAGGGAGAATCTGCCGACTATTTCATTGTACAAAAGCAAAGTAATGAATAAAAGTTATTTCACCCTGGAAAGTGGTGATTTTCACATTCGATACTTTGCATTTGTATCGACGATATGTACGTCTATTAACAGGATAGTGGGCACCGTTTTAGTTTTTTGAAGTTGAAACTTGGTGTATAGCATTCCTTTAGCAAACGATTGAACGAGCTCGTTAATGAAGAAAATCGTTATCTGCGGGGGAGGTTTACTCCTGAACCAAATTGCTAATCTGCCCATAAAAGCCGTAATTTCTCTTTTAACGAAACTTAGTATAAGTCGTGGGTATCTAAAGAGAAATATTTTTTCTCTAAAGAGAAAGACCTTTTTGAGCCATGTGCTTAGTAATGCAGCTCCTGTGTGAAGGACTTTTATCCGTCAATTGACTTTCAATAACATTACGTTATTGTCGCATAAGTAGTGTACACTTCTGATAGGATTTAAATGTATCAATCCACTGCGCAACAGTCTTGACAGCTTAGGTCAGTCTGTCGTACAAAAATAAAATCTTTAATTTTTCTAAAAAAACAAAGATTTGAAAATTAAGTAATCATCAATTTTTTGCCTAACATGTTTTAATTCATTCAGTAGGTTGGATGCATAATGAAGCCCCAAAATTGAATTCTATATTAAATAATTTAGATAACCTAAGAAATACTTGTAAAGCCCTGTAAATTTCACAGAATAATTTAGATATAAGCTTAAAATTATAATAATTATTATGGCAAATAATTTATAATTAATTGCGGCCGTAAAACAAATACTGGTAATAAGTCCAGATTCCACCTTGATAATTGAAAACCTCAAAGACCACCAAGATCTAGGAGTTTGTGAGATAAAGTGATAAGAATCAGGCGGGAAAACTTCCCAAGCCATTTCTAGCAGAGATCTTCCTAACTACTTGCTCTAAATGGCACTTTCAAACAGCCAACCAGTTAGCTCTCTTAATCAAATAAGCAACTTTAATGTTGTCTAAAGAGTTGCCTATTTATGAAGCATAACTTCTACTATGATAACTTTATAAATATAAATCTCTCCTACATAAATATACATATATTTTTCTTTCATTCAAGGTCATCAATAAAATAAATTTATATAGATTCATACCTTCTTTTCAAGGGTGCAAGCATTGAATATGCTTATCATTCTAATATCGGATATCAGGTTTGAAAGCATGCACTAAAACTATGTTTGATTTTTATATTATAAACTTTATAATATAAACATATAAATATGTGAAGTATATACGAAAATAAGAGCAAACTTTGAAAAGGCTCGAATTGCATTGGAATGAATAAAGCTGAGCTAGGCTAAACATTTCAGTTATTTTATTCGAAATAGTTTGGCCTTCCAAAATTAAATGCAGACTCTTTTTAGTAACTTGCAAAATTAAAATCTTCATATCTTGGGTTTCATTTAAAAATATTGCATTGGTTCTATTGTAAGGAAGACAGAGATTAGGTTTGCCATTTTTGAATTCGAATTTTGAAATAATCAGTAAAAAATAATCACCTCACGTTTTTTCATAAATGAATGTTTTAAATTTTTCGAAATTTAAATAGAATATTTTTTTTTTTTTTTTTTTTTTTTTTTTTTTTTTTTTTTTTTTTTTTTTTTTTTTTTTTTTTTTTTTTTTTTTTTTTTTTTACGGCGCATCTACTTCTAGGTCATTAGCGCCGACATCCAAGGTGCAGCGAGGAATTTTCCCAGCGAGCCTTGAGATGAGAAAATTCCTGCCGGAGGTGGGAATCGAACCCACCATCTCCCGCTTATGAATCCAGCGCGCTAGCCACTAGACTACGAGAGACCCCCATTTATTTGTTACAACATATTTTCTTAAACAAATTATCAAGAGACTGATTTCTACCATTTTTTATTATTATTTTTTTTTTTTTTTTAATTTTTTTATTTTATTTTATTTTTTTTTTATTTAAAAAAAAAAAAAAAAAAAAAAAAAAAAAAAAAAAAAAAAAAGAGCATTTTAGTCCGAGATGTACTCAATAGGACTTTTTAAAAAAAAAAAAATTCCCAAAATTAGGAAAAAACCTGAGATGAAAGGAAATTGTTTGGCTTCTAGAACTCTAAACCTCTGATTCATTAATGTTTCCACCATTTAGTGTCCTAAAATTCATCATTTTTGCAAACATGGTAATCAAATCTATGATTAAGTAATAATCATAAAAATTGCTTATTACTCTTACAGAAAAGCAAATTCTATTTTTCCAATTTTGTTAACGCGGATTATTCTCTATTTTTGAAGTGGTATGGAAGTGAGCTCGGATTAACTCTACATGAAACTCATAGTTCTTTCAAATTATTAACTCAGTTTTTGGTTTAACGCTGGTAATTATTTCTCTTATTAATCCATATCTTCTGAAGAAATACATGTATTCCTATGAATCAAGGAAGACGTTTTCAGTAAAAAAACACAACCTCAAGTTTCTCGAGGAAACCTGGCTTTAAAAGTGGAATGTCCAATGGCCAGTCAACAACGTGAGATAACGAATAGCG
Organism: Gonocerus acuteangulatus; assembly: GCA_946811695.1. Classification (NCBI taxonomy): domain Eukaryota; kingdom Metazoa; phylum Arthropoda; class Insecta; order Hemiptera; family Coreidae; genus Gonocerus; species Gonocerus acuteangulatus. Next base: position 113,700,703 of record OX328124.1, on the reverse strand, counting down.
TGTTTGCACTAAACTTCAAGAACTCTCTGAAACAACATTCTTCAAGTATGTCATATTTTCATAGGATACCATATCACAGGTATTCTTCACACTCTTCGGTGAATGGGATTAGAACGGATAAAGTCTACCGGGCATTTCAACCCCTTGGGCGTTTAAATACTTATTCACATTACCCTCAGGCTAGCAGTTTATGGGCTTAGGTATTTCTAAAGCGACATCGTGTTAGGAGTAAAGTTTAATAGAGCATTTTCGTTAGTGCTTGTCACCCACCCACTCGCACCTATTTGTAAGCGAAGTGCTTAGTGCTTAGTATTACTAAACGCCGAAAGACAAGTGTAAATAGGAGGCGCTTTATTTACTAAACGACAACTAAGCTTCCCCCATTGAGGTTATATCCTTAATCCAAATGTTGAAGAGGAATAGCATCAAAAATTTCTAGGGTGAATTTGGAAATAGCTAGTTTCGAAAATATGTGAAAAACCACTGTCCAAAGGAATTCTGCACCACCCGCACAATACAGAAGTGAATGTAGCTGTCAAAATTGAATTGCCAATACTGTCTCTTCATATCAACCACTGTATGGCGCTCAAAGTCTCGGATTAATTTATGCTTTTATGACTCCTTAAATAACCAGATTTTGCAATAGTTAAAACAGATATGATAGTATATGGGACTATTCTCTAGAATTGATAATATAAGGAAATATCTTACAAATCTAACGTATGTTGAATTTAAATATGTATAAGGCTTAGATAAAATAAGAATGAGACAAGGCCTAAACGAGGAAGGCTGCATTGCAGTCTATGAACGCTTCATTATTGACCTTTTTTTGAGGCTGCAGTGGGGAAATTCTACAGTCTTACTGCTCTTCGTGTACCACGGAATCCAATATCTCTCTCTTATCTTACTACATCTCAAGTTTCTTCGGAAAATAATGGGAAATTTAAATCTGAAAAATATTATCTGAGTAAATAAATAGAATGAATGTTTGTTGTTTTCCTATCTACTCCAGCGTAGTTAGTAAATGCTGTGATATTGAGGGGCTGACTAGTACCCAAAAAACAGCATGAGTAGGGAACTTGAAACGACGAAAATTAATTTCATCTAAAATTCTGATGAGGTGGCATTAATCAGAAAGCGCAGAATAAGATATGGAACATACTTTCAACAATTTATTGCTTACTAGATGATGTCTTACCAGCATCACTTCCGGTGATTAAAACTTCTCGTCTTGATATTTATGCCTACAGAGTATTTTATCTGCAATTTATGTATTACTGTATTTACTGTTTCTTGCTTATGATGGATGTTTCATAAATAAAAAGCCATTATTGTTTTCTTTCATCCCGAATCTAAAACATTAGCAGCCTGTGTGTGGGATATTTCCGTTAAAGAGTTCTACAAAATTGAGACAAATAAAGACCACCATTCTATTATTTATTAAAATTTTACAATAATATGGTAGATGGAGGCCTGATGGCCATCAGGGTTAAGGCGTGAGCAATTAACACTCGGAGCCAAGGGTCATGGGTTCGATTCCCACTAGGGGTGGTGGCTTTTCTTTAGAAAAAAGAAAAGGCATTAGGCCTATCCTGTCTAGAAAAGGGTGGTAACCTGTAGATAACACATCCTAAAATTCGTATTAAAAAAAAAAAATGTTATTATATTAGTAAACATAAGCAGCTTGGGACTTTTTTTTTTTTTTTTGCATGTTTTGTTAAAAATATGAATAAGGCGTGAGCACTTAACACTCCGTGCCAAAGGATCGTGGGTTCGATTCCCACTAGGGGTGGTGGCTTTTCTTTAGAAAAAAGAAAAGGCGTCAGCCCTATCATGGCTAGAAAATGGTGCTAACCTATAGATAACCCGTCCTAAAATTCATAGTTAATAATAAATGGACGTTAAAAATTTAATAAAAATATGAAAAACAGGCGTGAAATCACGAGAAGTGGAAAGTAATCATTCAAAAGCTTTATTATTTTATATTAATTTTTCGCTATTTGAAGTATCTACTTATTTCCCCCCCTTGGTCCACAATGGTGTAGGAATTAGATTGTAACGTTAGTACAACCTTCCCCGGCATCAGCGGGGACCCCGTCACGTTAAAGGTTTTCACAAATGCTCACCAGGGCTGGGACCATTTCCGGGGTGTGGAATAAAAACAATTTAGAACTTGGAATATTTTTAGCCAACTAAAACGCTTTTACACCTAAAATAAACTATTTTTTTATGAACTAAGCGATCTTATCTAATTTATTTTTAAAGGTTTTATGACACATTTTCCAAATCATCATCAAATCAAAATTTCGGGGAGGGGGGAGCTGCAGCCCTCTTATATACGCCCATGGTACCTACTTAAATTTTGTGGTTCCGCAAGAATGTTTCAGTTAAAATTAATTCAAGAGCACACTAATCAGAAATGAAATACGCTTTTGCAGGTGAGCTTTACTGATGTTGGTGGCTACACGACAACCAGAACCCGGAAGCCTATTTCACTTCTCCCAGTGCCCAAAGCGGAAATCTCCCAGTTGCGGAGTCTTGATAAGGATTGCTTCATCATTCCTGTCGCCAGCCTCGATAGGTTCCTCCCAGCTGGAGTCCCGGTAAGTGAGTTAATTAATTAACTGGCATTTATTCAATACTTTGTGCTAAATTGATAATATTTGTACTGGTATATAAAATAATATTTAACCCTAAAAGTTCTCAAAGCCACTATGGTGGCTTGAGCCCGACTGTCCAGTGGTGCGCTGAGCCATTCTAGTGGCTGGAGTTTGCGGTGGCCCAGGCGCGCAAAGCCACCATTGTGACTTAGGTAATTTTCTATTTAAATGTGCCCAACCATAATAATGGCTTGGTAGAGAGGCATCTGTTGAGAAATAAGAAAACGAGTTATTTTTTGTTGTTGTTTTTGTTTGCAAGAAATTTAAATCTTCCATCACAAATCAACATATTAGCTACCATTATGTAGATACGCCCCCAGCGTTACGTATAAAAAAAGTACGTACAATTTTTTTTTTTTACTGCAATATAAATTTTGTATTATACATACAACATTGAGCATTGAAAACTCACACAACATTGAATTACAGCCAACGGCCATAGCCACATAAAATGCAACGGTTCCCGTAGATCACCTAAGTTAACCAACGTCGGGCGTCAATATTGTTGATATTATAAAAAAGTGGCAACCTGTAGATAGCCCGGCGATAAAAACCCAATAGTTGATACGCCGTTAAACACGAAAAAAAAACACCAAAAAATATAGAATTACAACTCCTCTTTGCAATAAATAGTACCGTCCTAAACTTTATTTAGTACGTTTATTCATTGTTTGACCATTGTTCTGTTGTACAATGTTCCAACACTCTGAAGACTTATGTACATTGCAATCTTTACACCAGGTCGTAAGATGTTCCATTGTTTTAATGTTGACCTTGAAATGTTCCGCCTAAGCAACATTTAGGCTTAGAACGTGATTGCCAAAATAGTGCCAAGCAACATTTTTAACAAAACTTAACTGTTGCTACTCTACATTGGATATTATGTGGGACTATCAGTTGAAATGGTTGAACAAGATTATGTAGCATACAGACCACTTTGAAGTAATATCTTAGTAGCATCATCATAGAGTGATAGTCTCTCACAATATCCAACATATAGTAGCTAGAGTTAAGTTCTGTTAAAAATGTTGCTTGGCACTATTTTGCCCCAATTATTTTGCTTCGTTTGTCTTCTAAAATTTATTGAGATGATGCTCATCTTGTAAGGAAAACTTTCTATTGAAGTATAGTGTTTATATTATATGAAATAGGGGTCTCCCAGTGGTTTTGTGGCTAACACTTTAAATTTTCTTACAAGAAATAGGGGTTCGAGTCCCGCCACGGTGGCAGGAATTTTTCTCATCTCAGGGCCCGTTGACAAGGTTCCTAGGCGCTAATGGCCCAGTTGTCGGTGCGCCGCACAGTGGTCAAAAAGCGCTCAAAACTTGATTTTTTGAAGTATTTTTTCCGAACCCATTTGCCTTAAATATATGTTAAATTCCTCGTAAGAGTGCCATTTCTTGAGTTTTAGGCCCCCACCGTTGATTGCTGGACGGTGGTTAATCATTGAAGTACCAGAAACGAAGAAAATTTCCCAAATCCTCATGTACCAAAATCGTTCGTTTAACTTAACTTTTTCAGACCGATAAGGTTTTTCTTGTTTTAATGGGATGTTCGAAGGGTAAAAAAAAATATTTTTGTATTTTTCGAATCGCCTTCATGGACGGGGATACTGAAAAGGTAAAAAAATTACACGTAACAAATTTCGTTTTGGCATATAGCCTTTGCGTCTCTCTAATTTCGGGCTTAAATATTCCGTGGGTATGTATAGAAAGACCCCAGACTGAAATTAGCTGCATAAGTCTGCCTATTTCGGTGGTAGAGTTGAACCAACTCGGTAAGACAGACCCGCGTTATCTCTATGTAATTATTGGAATCAAATCGAAGATGCATTTTTTTTTTTTTTTTTGCAGTACTCAAGTCAGTGTTGACTGCAAAAAAATGTCTGAAGTGATCCGAGTGAAATATCGTGTCCTAGTTGAAATATTGTAATTTCAGGTTTCTAAATCAACAATATCAAATGTTATTGTGTTTTAAGCGCGTTTGGGGAGTTTTTGACCACTGTGCGCCGTAAAAAAAAAAAAAATGTATACAATACAACAGATTGGTCTTCAAAATTGTAAAAAATGAAAGGAGGAAAGAGAAATTAGGCGCTAATGGCCTACACGTCGAAGCGCCGAAAAAAAAAAAAAAATTGTGAATACATCAAAGAAAATTCAAATTTCAAAAATATTATATTCAGCCAAATTTTAAATTTATTTTATTATTAACTTTCTGAAAAAATAATTCCGTCCAACTAACCACATTCCTAAGAAAGGTGGATAGTTGATATATATGTACACACATAAATTTTAACAGGGACCTTTGGTGCCTAGTTGATAGAATCGATGGAAAATTTGAAGATATTTTTCAAAAATTATAGCATTACTACAACCTGAATAGCTAAATTTCTTTAGAATATGCTTATAATCTTCTCCAAAATTTTCAGACAGATTCGCCTACTCATACCTAAGGAGCTCCTCCTCTTAGAGAGTTCTTTTGCACTAAATAAGGAAAACTATAAATTAAATCATATATATTTTTAGATGCCTCTCCTAGAAAATGATGAACAGAAAAGCCTGAGCGTCCTTGAAGTGGATGATCCTAAGATCTGTATCCTGATACACCTGATGACCCATATGGAGCCCATAGAACCTATCCTCGAATCTCCGCTAACCTTACCTCATCAGCAGCAGAAGCGTGCGGCATCAGATCTCCTCACCGAAGTTGGTGGGACTAGGTCAGCAGCCGAAGGAATGTTGCTTTGTAATATTGAGAAAAACGGTAAATATATGCTTCATTTTTTCTTTTGTACTCCTTTCAATATACATATATGTGAAAATTAAACAAAAAATTTATCTGTACCGATCTAAGCTGAAGTATTATATATATATATATATATATATATATATATATATATATATATATATATATATACATACTACGTTGTTACAAAAGTCCTTATGCATATACAAGTTGTTTACATTGAGAAATGAAATTTGTAAAAAAAAAACCATTTGCTTGAAAATCCAAAAGGTCATAGATTTTCTTAAAGAATCATAATGAGTAGAGCCCGGAAGTTAGGCAAAATGCCTTTTAGCACTTTCCTCCGAAGGAAAGTAGCTATTGAGGTTGGACTCATGACGGAATTTTTGAAAAATTTCTTCAAATCTTTATCGATCCTACCTAGTAGACACCGAAAATGACCCCCGTTAAAATTTATATATATCTATATATATATATATATATATATATATATATATATATATATATATATATATATATATATATGTCTGTTAACACGATAGCGGCCAGAGCTTTTGTTTTTTCGTCACGAAACTTGGTATATAGCATTCAATTAGCAAACGATTGAACGAGTTCGTTAACCACCAAAGTCGGTCCACCGGAAGGGGGGGGGGGTTTACCCCAAACCCAAAACACTAATTTGACTATGTCAGCCGTAATATTTGTTATATTTCAACGAAACTTGGTATTCGTAGTAGTAATATAGAGAGAAAAGTGAGATATAAAAATGAACTAAATCGGTTCATTAGAAGGGGGGGGGGTTTACTCCGGACCCACAATACCAATTCGCCACTACCAGCCGTGATTTTTGGTATATTTCGACGAAACTCAGTATTCGTAGTGGTAATCCACAGGTAAATATGTGTTGTAAAAATAAACTAAATCGGTTCATTAGGAGGGGGGGTTTACTCCGGACCCAAATTCCTAATATACTCATACCGGTCGTAATTTCTGCTGTAGTGTAACGAAACGCGGTATACGTCGTGGGTAACTCATGAGAAAGAAGTGTTGTAAAAATGAGCTGAATCGGTCAATCGGAAAGCGGGGGTTTAATTTGTAATATATTTCAATAGAAAAGCCCGCCAGACGTAGGTTCACAAAGCCGCCGCAAGGAGCGCTTTCTACCACTAGAGTGACTGTATCCTCTTCCTGCGTTAGATCAAAATACGATAATATGAGGTTTTTTGTATTTATTACGTAGTGTAATAGGTACCATGTGTAAACATAACTCTGGAAGTAAATTAATAATTGATCAGTTACTCATTACAAATTTAAAAGAGAACTATTCATGTTTTTATTTTATTTATGTAGGATATTTTAAGCAAATTGTTCTGGAAAGCAGTCTACACTACCCAAATTCTGAGGAAAGTGCTTAGTAATGCAGCTCCTGCGTGACGGACTTTTTTATCTGAATGGATATATTGACGAATCAGATAGAAATAAATACGTTTTCGTGCATTTAGGAAGTGTAGAGACAATTTTTATTTCGCCTTTTTTGGCTAATTTAAGATTTAAAGCCTTTTTTTGCCCGTTATGCAATTTTTTCCTGCGATTTAAACACTTTAAAAAGCACATAACGAATTTCGAATTTCAGTTCGTCGAAGACAAAAAAGGTTTCACAAATTAAATTACATATTACCGTCACAAATATCAATTCGAAAGCTTATTTTCTCAACCCATGGATTGAACCTCTGTAAATAACAGAACCTTCCTTAGTAGAAGGAATGCACAAGCATAACGAATAGCAGGAATGAGAGAGGATGAGGGATGTAGTCTCCTTCCTCACACCCCTTTTGCTGTGACAATGGTGTAATTACCTGGTATTCCGGATATCGAAATAATAAGATAATGCAGAGGAAGTTTTTCCACGATGAAAAACATTTTTTTCTGAGAAGGTCTATGAGAGTTGATACTTTGAAAAAGCATCTTGTTGTTGCTTGTAACAAGGGAAAGTAACAGTAAGTACACTAATTCTGTGATAAATTGATAATAAAGAAATGAATGAGTATTTAAAATACATATTTTCATTAATAATGAGTGAGATTCCTCTTTGCCTTCACTCCTAATAAATGCCTATTTTAATTACAGTACTGCCTATTTTCAGTATTTTAAGTGCCTTTTTGCCTGCCTATTTTAACCAAAAATAAATGCCTATCTTCCAGCCTCTAATAATGAGCAATGAAAAATGGATATTTTAAAAAAATCCTACCAGCCGCAAACAGTAGGTCCAGCAAGGCCAAGAGGCTCAAGCAGAGGTTGGCCAAGATCGATTCGGGAAATAGATTCTGCTTTGTGTTTGGAATTATGAAGGCATTTTGTACTTTGAGCTTTTTCCAGAGAGCTATGTGTGAACTGCTCGATAGAGTATATGGAGTTTCAAAAGTGAAATACTCTGCTTTGATTATCAGAATGAAGCGCTATTTCAACAAGACAACGCCCCGCTCATAGTTAGTCAAAGAAACATTTTCAGATATGGATGGGACTAATGTCTTTCCCCACCCTCCTTACAGCCCTGACTTCACAACCTCTGACTAGTGGTCTTTTCAGGCCAATGGCGCATTTTTTGAAAGGTTGGCTTCAAAAACTTAGATGATGTCAAATCTGGAGGCGAGGAGCTCTTTGCCTCGAAAACTGCAAAGAGGTAACCCCATGAAGTACAACTTATGGCTGAATGATGGGTAGTTGAAAATTATCTGTATTTTGACTTAAAAATTTGATTTGTAAATGTTATATTCATATTTTAATAAAATTTTGTATTTTTTTGATTTTGTGCACAAGAACTTTTGTAACAACCTAGATTATATGCATATATGATTCTCATCATCAGCACAATTTTGTTTTTTTTAGCGGAATTCCCGTTCATCTCATATTATGTGATCAATAAAGCAACAACAGATCCGAGGGAATTCTTTCACAACTGTCGTGCAGCTTCACTAAGAAAGTTCGACCCACGCACACTCCGCTATTCTGCTGCTCATACATTTGACCTGTTTAACGAAGTTGCAACAATAGCCAGGCCACCTCTAGACCCAATGTCCAAGAGGCCAACGTCACCTTCAACTGGCTTCATTGTGTCATTGTACAAAGTATTCGAAGGTGATGATGGTGAAAAATTTGAAAAAAATTGGTTATATTGGACAGGTGAGAAAAAAAAAATTACTACCAATTCAGAACTGTTTCATCACATTACATTATTTATAAATTTAATTATGCTAATTCTATTCTCTCTGGGCATGAAAAAAACATAAAATTTAATTTTATCAACTTATAAAAAATCAAATTTACTTTCTATTACTCTCACAGATAACACTGACTATTTTCATTGTCAATATTGTTGGCATTATAAAGAGTGGCAACCTATAGATAGCCCAGAGTTAATAGCCCAATCGTTGATACACCGTTAAACCCTCCCCCCCAAAAATTGCTGTAATTGGGCACACACTGTGCAATCTCAGTGAATTTCCATATTATGCCTATCTTTGGTGATATTTGAAAAGTTTAGAATTGAAATTTAATATTTTACTAACAAACTTCTTGTTCTTTTTGGTTGGAACTTATATTTTGAATTGACATCTCAAGATTTTATATTTCTTTTGTTTACTATTTTTATGATGTAATAACAAGCCACTGAGGTTGCCACCTTGAAATTACTCTGCAAACAGAAGATAGACCAGAGTCCGAGAACCTAACCACTGAGCCACAAAATCCCCCAAGGAATTTTTTGTTCATAAGAAGAAACATTTACAATTGGTTCAGCCAAATAGTTCAACAAGTATATTTTTAGTATGATACAATCCTGGCTCATCCCACACCACGTAGTTATCAATATTTGTAATTATTCAAATTAAATGACAATGTTATTATTAAAATTGAAATTTGATTCTCTTTTAGGAGCAAGAATGATTTACAGAGCCTTGCCGAAGTCGGTAGGCCTGAGAAGGATAACATTACACAAGTCCGTCTCAAATGGAGACAAGCTCTACCTTCTTCTCGTTGAATGCTCCAACTTTTTGGACGAACTAGGCTCTGCTGCTGTACTGATACCAGCTCTCCGGGCGAGGCTTTGTGGGTACACTGGTCTTTATAAGACCATTGCAGTCTTCTGACACAACGAGAACGACTCAAAGGCATTACTAGCACAGAAAGGCTAACACGCGATTTCTACTGAAGTGCTTCAGGCCAATTCGATATCCATGAAACTTTTCAATTATCTAAAAAAATGAAACAGCAAGGTGTAAACAAATACTGTGATAATGTTCTATAATATTTATTGAATAAAGTGTTTAAAACAACATATCATTAAGGTGGATTGAAATAAAAGACAATTGTTAGAAAGAGAAAAGCAAACTTCACAAAGATTATGAACTTTTCAATAATTATTGAAAAAGTGTATGCATATATTATTAATTGTCAATATAAATATTGACTCAAAATGTTATCAATTTTTTCTTATAGGGGGGCAAAAGGTCAAGGAGTAACAATTAAAACTAAAACATTCATCAATTTATTAAAATCACTCAGCCTATTTTGCATCCTTAGATGACTCTTCAGGATCTTAAAAATAAATACAGCCAAATGGAACTTGGTGATGTTTCTGCTAAAAGGGGCACACCAGAACTGAGGATCATCTACCTTGTATCAATCAGCTATTAGCAGTCAACTGTTTAAAATATTGATAGAGCCGAAACATAAAAGTTGATTTTTCAGAGGAAGATTAGTCCCTGAATTAATAATTGTGTTTATTTTTTTATCTTTACATTTGTGTGGTCAAACATAAGTTTCTTCTTTGTTCTTCTTAGCTTCGGCCGTTTCATTATCTTACTCATAAAAATTGTTTACATGTTTAATTCTCTTTTTAGGCAACTGCGATGAAAAAAATAAAATATTTTTTAATTCAGTGACTAATCTTCAGAGGCGCCTAAAAATGTTAAACATGCAGAGCAATTCTACTAAAATGACGAATATTTTGATTTTTATTCATTGAACTCCTTCTAACACTAGAAAATAATATATTACTAAAGAAATTGTCATATTCAGTCAATTATATTGTAATTTTATTAAATTACATAAAATGATATTGCCACAACTTATAGATTTTGAGGCTCAATTGTATTACTTATAATGCCATTAACGAATTTTCGCTAACTGTTTATGAAATCAGAAAGATAACTCATATAACCCTTGAAAAAATTCGTTGTCCTGCCAAACTAATTATTGTGTGAGATACATCTCAAAAATGTAACAGACGGAATGAAATAAAATTAAAAAAAGCTTTAACAACTTTAAGAGTAGAAGTTAAAATACTCTCTAAGAAACTGTCTTGTAATAATAATTTAAATCATCAAAAAACCTATAAGGTTCAATCAAGCAGGGCTGTGACTCCTCTGCCCGACTTTAAGTTATTTTAGATATAAACAACTTTAGTCTTTTCAAAACAAGGAATTGTAATTTTTTCAATAATTAAAAAATTACATAGAAGTAGATAATAAATTTGTTCTCTAAATTAGAATAAGCTTTACCTTAAGTACAATAATGTAGGAATCATATCAATTTGAAAAATTTAAAGTCTTCCTGCTAATAATTTATAGTCACTACTAATAAAAATGTCATAGGCACACACTCGTTTTTTGAGTATTCAATTTCAATTTCTTACTAGTGTCAAGCCTAATGAAAGACCATTTTTTTAAACAAAATTTCTTGCAGCATTAGGTCTCGAGTATGATACGAGCAATGAGTGACAAAACGTCAGAGCGTTGAGCGACAGAGCCAGCTACAATACAGAGTGGCTGGGAAATTTCCTTTAGTCTCCGTTATCCTGTACTCCATTAAACTTTTTTAAATTTAAATATTAATTTTAAAAATTAATAATTTAAAGGCTTAGCTAATAAAAATATGTTACCTAGCAAGTTTAATGTATTTCCAACCTCTTCCCATAGTTTCTTGGTTGATAATATTTTTAAAATCCCTGTGTCTGTCATTCCATACTTCGCATTTCCAAAATTAAAACGTCACATTCGCTATCATTCAATTTACTCTTTTCTGCCATGTTCACTAGTCAAAAGCCTGAAGATAACTCAGAGCAGCGAGTAAAATTGAATCTCATTGTTGAATTAAGATAAATTTAGGTTTTATGAAGATGTGTTAGTCTGATTTTTTCTAAGTCTAATCAGGGTTTGAATGTTTAATTTCAAAGATGTCAGTGATAACTTTAAGTTAGATGAGAAATTAAACATTATTTTATGTTCAATTGTAGAATTTCGTGAATTTAACTTCTTTAAAAGTAATTTAATAAACAAGGGAAACAAAAATCTGACTAGATAACGTTGTTCTAAATTTTATTAGCTTTCATTTAAAAAAAAAAAAAAAATGCATAGAAATAGGTTAAGATTTAGAGGCTGTAATCTTTTTTGTAGCGAGCACAATATAATGTCTGGAGTGAGCGTCGAGCAAAATTTAATGCCTGAGCTAAGCAACAGGCTGGAACCTGCAAGCGATGTCGCCCTGTTGCTCATGCCTGTTGTAGCGAGTCCTCCATTCCTACTGCACTCCAGCTTAACATGGAGGTCAGAGGGGCAGCGCTCTGACAATTATCGCTCGTATCATACCCGAGGCATGTATAATGAGTAAAACGAAATACAAGAAATTTTGTTTTGTTATTTGGTTAGTAATAGTGGTAATGAGGGCAGCTATCAATTTGAAATGACTTAGAGAATATTGGTATCAATTTAGTGCAAAGGAAAAAAAATATGTGCAATTGAAAATTTCAATTTTTCCAAACGTCCATAATTTGATAGTTTTTCAAATAAATTACAAATTCTTCAAAAGGCTCAATTTTAAGTCAAAGACTTACTGTAATTAATATTCTTAATATTATTTTTCTAAGATGCTTAATAGCGCAATGACCAATGAAAGTAGCTTTATAAGCATTTCACCTTTCTAATAGCGAGAGCATCCATTCCATTCGTCAGCACAATCAAATATTCTTCTCCATTACTACTATAAGTAATAGTTCTTCATAAGTAGTACTTTGTAGTATTATACATGGTTAATAAATAAATGAAAAACCAATGATATTTCTCTAAAAAATATAAATCATTAGTAATGACATTATTCAATGGCTTCAATAATTAGGCTGTGTTAAAATAATTGGCTTCATTTTGGCTGATATTTTATAAAATTCATAATAGTTTTAAAATGGAAATTTTTAGCTATTTGAAGAATTATTTCTTGTGCTGTGTAAAATGTGCATTACAGGTAATTTTTATCTTCCTACAAAGTTAATAAAACTGTTATGTACTATTAGTATATAAATTCATTGTAAATTTTGAAGAATATACTTTTAAAGAAATATTAATAAGCTAATCCTCCGCAAATTGATATGCTAATGCATCACATTGTGTTAACTTCATAGTTCCATACTCAAGTGCAATGAGCTAGAGTATGAAAAGTAAATTAGGAAAGATGGATAGAATTTGTCCTAGAATGTGTAGAACCGTCTATTTTTTTTATTTCATATCTGCTGCAACGCCTTGAACCTCATTGTCCTTTTTGAGGCATAATTCTGTAATTTCGCATATTTTATGTATGTAATATTGCCTATGAATTATCGTCAAATAGACTTTGTTATGTTGAAATAAACTAAAACTGTGAAATTATTAATTAGTGAAAATCATAAAATATATTATTCAAACATTAGATTATATTAATCAATTCTAGAGAGATAGCCACTTTTGTGACTAGCAGGCATGCTCGTGGACTGATAGCCACTTTTGTGACAAGTCCATAGATACTGTACCAACACCAAGATATTTGACTTGATATTATTTTTTTTTAATTTCAAAATTTTTGTTAAAAAAAAAAATTAAGCCTGCTGTTGACTGTTTTGAAGCCCAGAATGTGAAAATTGTAACACAAACCTTTTTAAAGTGAGAAAGAACGAAAGCGTAGGAGAAATAGGAAGAGATGAGTGGTGGAGGTTCAGCTATTTTATACTACTACTGTCAGAGTCCTAGATTTACTTATAATTATAAATAGTTAGTGTATTTCAACATTACATAGCCCATTTTATAATAATTCATAACTAATAGAACATAAGATCTTTGAAATTACAAAATAATGCCTGAAGAAAGACAATGAAGTCCGAAATGTTGCAGTAAAAATGAAATAAAAAATTTGGAAGGTCCAAACTATCTTAGAATTCTACTCATATTATATGAATATGCCCTTCCAACATCATAACTTTTATTATAAATTACGAAGTTAGATTATCAATATTGATCTGCCTCCTAGAGCAGAAAGCATTTTCATCTGCGGGACTCATTGAACAACAAAGTCAAATGGGACTAATCTAATAGGTCTAATTCTCTTAAAATACTAATGCAATTAAAAAAAATGAGTGAGTAATTTTATTATTTTATGGACAATATATTGTTTTTTAAATTATAATTTAGTGATTAGAAGTGGTTTGTGTTAGTGATATTTTTTGATAATCAACATGAAGCCCAATGTCGTGAGTGTTGAAACATAAACACCTGCCAGTGGATTCGATTCCCACAAGGAATGGTAATTTTTCTTTCAGAAAAAAGAAAGGCATCACTCCTATTCAGGCTATAAAAGGGTGATAACCTGTAGATAAACCATGTCAATAAATCTGCGATATAAAGGGATATTAAAAAATATAATAATATAATGATTGTAAATTTGTAAATGATTAAGCTAAATACACGCATTTAATGAAATTCTTATTGAAATTTTCTCAATGCTAAAAAAAAAAAAAAAAAAAAAATTGTTTCTCTTTTAGACTTATTTTTGTTACTAATCTATTATTGTTCCTTGAGTTATAGTAAGTTAATCCATCTAATTTGTTGTATTGTAATAAGTAAAGGCATTTGACTTATTTTTATAGAGGTATTATAAGATGGCTTCTTGGACTTCAAGCTTCATTGTGCCAAAATGCCTCTTCCACCATTAAGTATTTGTATTTGGGTTTAACTTATCAACACTTATTTTTTAATTGTGAATCTATTATTAACTTAGTTCAAATATTTAAGTGTCTGGAAAGTAGTTTTAATTATGTTCCAGGAAGTCAATACTTAACTAAAAGAAAAAAAAATTATTCTAGTTATATTATAAATACGAACTACATAATTATTTGTAGCAGCTGTGAACACATTCCAGCTCTCGTTCAGTACTTTTTATTGAACCTATCATTCTCTTTTTAATGTGAGTTTTTTCATAGTTAAATTGAAATTTCCTGTAATGCATAACCTACAATCAAATTTGGTAAATTTAATTAAACTAGAATTTCAAGAAAATTAACTATTTTTTTCCATAGGTACCTAAGTAGTTTTAGATGCTTCTTGTATAGATAAAAAATAAATTAATATTCTCAATTCATTATATTTTGTTGGTATAAACATTTCTACTTCAAGCCCCCCCCCCCAGCTACTTGGCAGTGATTTGATTAGATGTTCCACTATTGATAAAGCTAGGGATTACTAAGGTTTCTATAAATTCCCCATTTTTTTTTTTTTTTTTTTTTCTAATCTTTATTGTTTAGACAGAGGGAGTGAGTTTGCCTCAAGTGGTACAAGAATCGAATTTTTTTTTTTTAAATTTCCATACCTCAGTAACCCTGAGGTGTTGCTATTTTTTACTACATGACCCAAACATTGCATATCACATTTATTTTGTAACAATAATTAATAATTACAAATAATTTTCCAATTTAAAATCGGTAATATAATTAAACTGAGTAATTAATATGATATAAAATTAATAATAAATGAAATCATAGTAAAATGAACATTAGATGTATTCAAATTTGAATAAAATGATGTTATTCTTCTGATCTTCAAAGACTCTGATCTTCCGTGATCTTCATGCTGGATGTTTTCAAAGCTTCTTTGAAGCATCCACACGTTCCAGCATCTGTTTGTAGTCGTAGGTCAGTCGGTGTCATATATGACAATCATAGCCAATAATTCAGATAAACAGTGTATTATCTATAGCCTAATTGACAGGGCACCTGAGCATAAAACAGGAATTTATGGGTTCAAATAACACCCTGGTGAGTTATTTTTTCTAAAAATTTATTATTTGCAAATTAAGTCGTATAAAATAAGCATATACGATCTAATAATAAAAATTACCATTCTAATCAAATCAAAATTATCCCATTTCCAATTGCTATATCTAGTCTTTGAAAGCTTTGCTTACTAAACAACGAGGGTGAGTAAAGCTCAGTGGTAGAGGACTCTACTCATATACTGAAGGACCGAATGAAACTCTGTACACACTGAAAGATTTTATATTCTAGTGTCGTCAAGTGAGGGTTTAAGTTGAGGCCCCAGACCATTCCTAGGCCCCCCCCCCAGCCTTCAATGGAATATAATTTTACCCTTCTGCTAAGGGGAAAATCAGGCAGATGAAGCATAGTACTGACCCACTGTGTCGGATTCCATGGTCTGGTGTTGGAATGATTTTTTTTTTTTTTTATTTTACACAATTTTTTCCTCCTGATTACTTATGTATAATTTGAAGACATTTCTAGAATGTTTTCTATTTTTTTTTAATATAACTTTAGTTCCTTTAAGCAATTTTCAGTTTCTTCATCAGTAGAAAATTCAATAGTGGAGAATATTTTCAAATGACTTTCAAGTAATTAGAAGGATTAGAAGGGGGGGGGGGGGGCTAATGTAGAAAATACTCAATCTTTCTTCTTAAATGTGTTTTTTTCTATGAATAACTTTATAAAAATGCAATTATAATTTATTTTTTATATATATTAAATTATATTTGTAATGAAATGTGTTGTAATATTTCCAATATTGTTTATTTAAGTTAACATCTGTCTTCCTTGTCATCTTCAACAATTTTATTTGTAACAATAAATGTTGCTACATATTTTGTACAACAATTTTATATTAAATGTTTTAAATTCTTGTATTTCCTGTCTCTCTTACTTCCCTTATCTTTTCATGTTCAAAATTGGAGTGCTAAGGCATGAGTGTTTAAAGCCGTGAGTTCGATGTCCAATAGAGGTAGTGTCTTTTCTTTCGAAAAAGCATCATCCCTATCCTGGCTAGAAAACGTTGGTAACCTATAGATAGCCCATCCAAAAATTCTGTGTCAATTATGAATGGTTGCCAAAATTTAAATATTAATAAAGTTCAAAAGAAAAGGCAAGAAAATCTCTTTCATACATAGGAAAACTCTACTTCTTTTAGCAGCTCTATTTCACTGTTTGAATGTCATTATAGCCTCTAAAACTTTTTACATTTTTTTTTTTAAAGGCTATAAACTTCTAAGTTATTAGCCCTTACCAGATAGCAAACCGCATGAGCTTACAGGCCCGTGGAGTGTCCCACCCTACTGGTACCAAGGGATGGGACTAAATAGCTGTGCCACCTCCGCCTACCTCTTCTCATTTTTTCCAATATGCTAATACAGATAGTACATTCCGTAGTTCTTTGGTCTCTAGGAGTCCAAAGAACTCTGGAATGTCCAATCCGCAAGCAAGAAGTACAGTCATCAAAGTGCCTCATTATGATAATGTTTCCTTCAGTCTTAGATGGATTGAGACAGAGTTTCCCCAATTGTAAACACAATGTATTGCTGTTCAAAGGTGATTGTAGATCTCTTCTGGAACATCTTTGCCTTGTTCCAGATGACTAACATGACACCTGCGAACAGAGCGACAGCAGCAGTTTGAGGCCGGGGATGGTATGACAATATACATTGAATAGAAATTGGCTCAATACTGCTCCTTGTTGTAAACCAGCAGAGACTTATTCTTTGGCAGACACTGTTTTTGACTTGAACTTGCCATGCTCTTTCATTGGGGAATGAAGAAATAATATTTGCAAGATAGTAGGGTGGCCAAGTTTTTTTTTTTGAGTTTATACAGAAAACCTTGGTGCGTCAAATGCTGACTTGACAACTAGGGAAACAGCAGTTTAATACTTTTTTCAAACCTCTTGTGAAATAATTCAGCTCCTCTTTGTATTTGGTTCACAGTTGAATGTTGGCATTCGAATCCAAATTTGGTGTTGCCTTTTGGTTACTCCAACATGATGGATTGAATGGAATATTTTTCAAGACGATTGGCATTCATCCAAGATTTAAAAATTTTGGTTGACAAGAAAGTATTAAAATATATATATATATATATATATATATATATATATATATATATATATATATATATATATATATTTAACAGATGAGCAGTTTTGAGATTCAATATGAATGAGAGGAAGTCGAAGAGGTGGAGTGAGTAATTTCTGCTGTACAGTCCTGAAATTTTTCTTTTCTTCAAAATTTCATTGGTGGATAAGAATGTTGTGGGGAGGCACCAAGATGACGCATTTTTTAAAAGTAAGGTAAAATAACAAGCAATGAAAAATAAAGAGGAATTTATTACTTAAAGGATGTTTACAATATAATTACTATGTACAATATCTTACAATGTAATGACTATTTTAACATTTAGTAACCTTTCCTTCCTCTAAATCGCTGCCTGTTGTCCAACTGCAATCAGAGTAAGGAACAGTCATTATTTATTCATGGTTTATTTTTTTATTTATAAATTAAAATAACTGGAAAATGAAAGGGTAATGTGTAAAAATTTACTTATTAATAATGAATAAAGGTTTTGTTAGAACGAGTTATTCATGTTTGGCAAGTCAGAAACTAAGAAGGGGTTCTGCAAAATGTGAAATTAATCTAAACATCAGGTGAACTCCATTCATTATTAAAAAAAATCTATACTTGGCCCTTGAAATAATATTTATTGTGTGAGAGAGGCTATTATACAGGTACATAGAAAGTGATTTGTAAGTATAGGCTTGATCTTAGAAAGTCCTATATCTGAATGGTATTTGAGAACTTCTAACACTTAATGAATGTAGGGTTATGTACATGATCCTTTTCGCTTCTAATAGGGCATTAAAGAAAAACAAAGGAAGTTAGAATGAAAAATGTTTTTCTTATCTCTCATCACCCCATTAGCTTCGGCCAGACTTCATTCAAACTCTCAATTTTTGTTTGTTCTTTTCTTGAAAAAATGAAAGTTCCAATATATTACAACCATTATGGTTGTATAACAATCTCTGGTCTCTTGATATTTCTTCAAGGAATTATGTTTGACTGCTAATCTTTGGAATATTCAGATAATCTGTAGTTTAAGTATAGAAGCACACAGATGCATGAAGCTGAGGGTAGAATAATTTCTTGGGCTCCTAATTTGAATATAGAACCATTATCTAATAGTGTTTCAGTTGTATGGGTGGGTAACAACTAGTTACACATGCGGTGTTTGAGAGAGGGTATGCAAATTGTTTGGGAAGAAAGATTTTAGACCCATGCACCCACAAGATGATCTTGGTTCAATTACAAGACAAACAAAGATTGCAGGATATGCGGGTTTATACAGGGTGTCCCCAAAATGAACGGCCAAACTTCGGGAGTCGATGGGGGATGAAAAAAAGAAATAAAAAAAGTCCTTTGGTATATATCTCGTTTTTGCTTCATTTCCGAGAAAAACGCAAAAAGCTAAAATAAATTATGACAAGGTAGTCTTTCTATGAGGCATACATAAATATTGATAAAATTATACGTCTTATCCTCAGTCCCCTCCACCCCCACTTTCTTTACCCCCTCCCCCCATCCAAAAAATATAGAAGTAAGGATATAATATGCCTCTGATTTTTTTGTGGAAAAATGAAATAATTGGTACTAATTGTTGACCCCTCGACTTAATGCAGAATCTTTCCATGCATTCCTCGATACTAAACTGCCGTTTTCCTTGGAGGAAGTCCTTTTGGCACAGAGATTGGGTCCAGCCCACTCTATCTATGGTGTTGGATAGGACGTGGTGGGCCAGTTATCTTGGCCAGCTCGATCTTCAGACCTCACGCCCTTGGTTTCTTCGCATGGGGAAACTTTAAAGATTTGGTCTACAGGGAGCCCATTGGCTCAAGGAAGCACCTCATCTGTCGCATGGGCCTGGGAACAGATTACAGCAGAGCAATGCACAAATACCATCCAGTCTGTCAATATGGTTTGTGATACCTGTATTGCTTCAAGGGGTCAAACCATTGAAGTGATTTTAAACTGATTATTAGGAATTAATTTTATGACTGTAGTATTTACAACTAATTGAAACAATTTTTCTGACTTCACGAGATGGCATAAATGAACTTTCAGGAATAATAAAAAAAGATAGGCCACTTTGGAGCAACACAACAGTAATAAATGTCTAAATCTCCCTGTTTTTGCCGGACTAAATACTTCTTCTGTGTACCTGTCAATCTACATACATCCTCCATTTAAACTCTTATTGGGCACAAGGAAAAAGAGGTAAAAACATATTTGCTGATACCAATGACTCTTATCTATCTAATAGGAGGTACTAATTTTTAAATTAAATACAAATAAATAAAATTGAATATAAACAAATAGTGAACACTGTACTTACTAATGAGCGTTTACATTCAAAGAATAAGTTTCGCAAAGCCTGACATTCAGAAGGCACCGAGTCATCATGAATAGCTAAACATTCTTTGGGGGTCTTATGCTTCTGTCAAAATAATACATATTATGTTAAACACAATACAGAATGTAAGAGGCTTCTTAAAAAATATTTAATTTTCTGTAGTGTCTATTTTAACCCAATTTTTATTCAAAAGGGACTAAGTATTATTACGTCAGGTTATATCCCATTGTTTTCCTTTTGTAATTAATAGTTTTCCCAAATTAAAAAATCACTACATAACAAATAATTATTTGTTATATATGTTACTAGTACTATTAATAGAGGTACGGATACACTCAAGAATCTTAAAAACAAATAACGGACATAACTGAAACAAAGTACTTTGTTCCTTAAATTAATTTATAAAAAATGTGAAAAATGAATTACCTTTTTCACGCAATCACTTTCTAACAAACACAACTTTAGGTCAGCTCTTACTCCAGCACAAGGTGAATCATCAACTAAAACATTCCCCTGATTATCTAATTTAGTCATTTTTCACTGAAAATAGTTTCTCCCTGTAATGAGACATGTACAAGCAAATAATAATAATAAAGAAATAAGCTCGGACAAAAAAAAAATGTTGAATGAAGAGTAAACAGTAAAAAAATATTAATAAATGTTAGGAGTATAATATGGTAATAAAATTTGTTTAAAATGATGATTACCTTCTTAATAAACTGTTCTATCTACTTATAAAATGCATGAACAAAATCATATAGAAGAAGGTTTCATTTGCTGTTATAGAATTATCAGTAAGTTATACCGTGGGATTTGAAATAACATAACAAATAATTTCATAAATTATATTATTCTTTTTAAAGGACCTATCAAAGCAAATGTATCCTTCAAAATTTGTGAATTTTTCGTGGATTTATTAGATAATAAAGGATACTTCCCGAATTATTATTCCAATGGAAGATTGCTGAAAAGTGAAGAGTTATTTTTTAATCCTTCAGTGGTTTATTGTTAGTAGTATTGTATTTTTTATTAGATTAGTATATAAAACGTTTATTACATTATTATGTATATTACCTTAGACCTAAATGATCTTTAGGGCTATAATTAAAAGATAAGTATTAAAAAAAAAGTAACAGTGTATAATTTTTTGACAAACTGATTTCAAAAATACCAAATAATTGTGGTCTGCAAAATTTATTAATTGTGTAAAATTGATTATGCCTTAAATTAATTTGGCAATATGTATAAAATCACTTAATCATGTTTTTACTACTGTCTGAACAATTAGAAGTTCAAAATCACATCTAAAAATATTAATCCTTTGAGGGCATTAAGAGAAGGCATGAGAATTTTATTTAATCAGTTACCTATTCCTTTTTGAAAAAACACGTGCAGCAAATATCAACTTCTTTGTGGTCATAAACTATACATTGCAACTCACTCTGATAGCAATGATAAGCAAAAACACATACAATTTGTCATTAATTGTATGCAATTTGTATTATAAGTTTTCTTACTCAAAGAAAAAGCAGTAGTGTTTGTCAATCACACACCCATTTATCAACCTATGAGAATTAATTTATGTTATCTATTTTTCAGGTATAATATTATTTCTGAAGAAACGAGTAAAAATGATTCTGAAAAATTGTTGGAGTTTTTCTAATAATTTATTGTGTAAAAATAATTTGATTGACTACTTTAAATACATTAAATTTTCTACAACTTCAGCCCAATTTAATGGATATGATACTGGTATTACTATTTATAATTCTTTAGAGAAAAGAAAAGTACCTTTTAAGACCCTACGGAATAGGACTGTTTCTTGGTATTGTTGCGGGCCAACAGTCTATGATAGTGCCCACATAGGAAATTTTTGGTAAGGCCTTTATTTTTGATAATTAATATTAAGTGCTCATTATAATAACATCAATTATTTGTTACTTGAAATACAATTTAAATTTCAGTTCTTACATGCGATTTGATGTAATTAGAAGGATAATGATGAACTATTTTGGATTAAATGTCATTATGGTGATGAACATTACTGATATAGATGATAAAATAATAACAAAAGCCAGTGAATTAAAGATTGATTATAAATCTGTTTCGGATGTTTTTGAGAGGGAATTTCTTGAAAGTTTGGCAAAAATCAATATTATGTTGCCAACTATTAAAGCCAAAGTCACTGATCATATTCCTGACATCATTGAATTTATCAGTGATCTCATAAAGAATGGTTACGGCTATGTTACTCCTGATGGTATGCATTCTTCATTCAAATTGTTTTGATTAATTTTTTTCTTGAATAATTATGAGAAAAATAAAGTCTTTAGTATTTAAATTGAAAATATATTAAATTAAATGACTTATACATGAATTTCATCCCACTAATAAGTTTTGTTACAGATCATTCATTTTTATTGTTTTAACTTGTTAGTAGCAGGGCCTCTGAGAGGAATTACGGGCCCTTTTACAAATTACTGCACGAGCCACTTGACCCCCCTCATTTAAAATTACTAAAAACTTTTAATGGACTTATTTAAAACAAAACATTCTCTGAAAATGTAATTAAATACATTAGTACTTTAATGGAGTGGAAAATTATAGGTATATAAATTTGTTATTTTTTGTTTATTATTTGCGAGCAAAAACTTACGTCAGGCCCCCTTGAGACCACGGCCCGGACCAATTGTCCTTCTTACCCCCCCCCCCCCCTCAGAGGCTCTGTCCCTGACTGACTACGACTAAAAAATCAATTTGTTCAAACTGCAATACTTTTTTGACAGTTGAATAAAAACTCTATTCAAAGAAATGGTTAGAGATCCCTCAAGCCTTCACCAACTAACTTACTGACAGTAAGTTATGACACTTCTTTTACCCCCCCCCCCCCAATGTGGTAGGAATATTAACTATTAAAATATTATGTGATAAAAAAATATTATTATTTTGATTCCTTATACAAACTGCATTACCTACATCAAATTCGAGAAGAAGAAAGAAAAAAAAACTTTATTTTAGAAAAGTTTAGTTGCCCAACTAAATTGTGGTGCTCCATACACAACGTTGTATATCGCCCATAAAAAGTAGAAATACAAAATAAAAATAAATAACTATGGCCCTTCTCCAATTTTTAACGGAATTTTTGGTTACTTGTTTACAGCCTTTTTGCTTACATTATAATTTGTTATATATTTTTGTTAGGATCTGTCTACTTTTCTGTTAGCAAGTACAAAAGCTATGGTGTATTCCAACCACTTCAGGAAGAAAAAGAAATCCAGGAACTGAAAGCGAGTAGCCAAGATTTTGCTCTTTGGAAATCTGTAAAACCTGGTGAGCCTTCCTGGAAAAGTCCTTGGGGTATGGGTCGCCCTGGTTGGCACATTGAATGCTCAACTATAGCAAGGTAATTGATTTTCTTTATTTCCTCAAATTAAGTAGTTGTTATTAATAAGAGTTCTCTTTTGTAGGCTGAATAAGAATTTTTATATTGAATAAATGTTTGTTTAATTATTAATTCTATTAATATTATTTTACTATATGTAGTAATTTTGTGAAATCTGCATATACAGTACTCTCCCTTAGTGTTCTCTTATCCGTCGCTCTCTCTAATCGGGTGGTCTCCAAGTGGAATGAGTGATGGATCTCGGAACTCGCCGGAACTAGACCGGCTCGAGGGTTCCTAGAAAACCATCCCTTCCTAGCCAAACATTTGTTTCGAGGTATTCCATTGATGGAAGTCAAAGAAGGCACATATGTTTCATTTTAGAGGCAGGAACGTGTGTTTCTACTAAGAAAATAAACATTTCTACTAAGGCCCCTGCAGCTGGAATGCCTGATTTTGGCCAGTCTAGTTCGAACATTCATCACGGGTGGAGTGCAAGTTTTAAAAGTAATTTTAATAATATGTACCATTTTTTAACATACAATATTAAAAATGGTACATATTATTATATCCTCAAATAATAAGGATTTTTAAATACATAAGTAACTGCTTCTATCTGAATTCTCCAATCCGGCTGTACCCCGGGCCCGTCGACGCTGGATTAAGGAGAGTCTACTGTATTTGTAATAAGTTCAATGGTTGTTATTTTTGTCACAATAAAATTATTGGGGGTCTCCCGTGGTCTAGCGCCTTGGATTCATAAGCAGGAGATGGTGGGTTCGATTCCCAACCTCCGGCAGGAATTTTATCATCCCACGGCTCGCTGGTAAAATTCCTCGCTGCACCCTGGATGTCGGCACTAATGACCTAGATGTAGATGCACCGTAAAAAAAAAAAAAAATAAATAAATAAAAATATTATTTATAAATGCCATATTTTCTATCATGGAATAGTAAATTTTTAGGTAAACACATAGACCTTCATTCAGGAGGAGTTGATTTGAAATTCCCCCATCATGAAAATGAAGAAGCTCAGTGCTGTGCACGTTATGAACTTCCTCAGTGGGTGAACTATTGGATGCATTCTGGTAATTTCTATTAATAATCTTGAATTATTTCTCGTCTTAAATCAAAAAGTAAACATTTTCTTTCTTTTTTCAGGCCACCTGTACACAAAAGATGAAAAAATGTCCAAGTCACTAAAAAATACTATTTCAGTGAATGATTTTTTGAATTCATACACCGGCAATAATTTGAGGATATTGTGTTTAATGGTGCCGTATCGAAATAGTAAGTAATATTAATGATTTCCTTTTGCTCAAGAAAGTTGCACACACAAAAATGTCTGTTTATATTTCATATTTTTTTTTTTAAATTCTGTTCCTAACTTTTTGAAAAGCATTAAAATAACTTCAAATAATTTTGAAATCAGTCTTGAGCTTTTTTTAAGCCTTTAGGTAAACGGATCTTGAATTTTGCAATGCCATTTGAATCTCCTGCTCTCCAGTAAATGCAAGGAACTTCTAGCCTTGACAATAAAGCAGTCCCAGGCCCAGAAGGGTACGATAATCTTAAGCTGCCTTGTTGGGAGAGCTGTTCATTGGGCTGTCTTCAAAAAATCTCTCCCAGCTCTCCAACCTTTCTTATTTTTCTGTCGATCCTCGCAACTAGAGCTACAGAAAAAACTCTTGAAGAATTTAATTTTTTAAGTTAACTTTTGTTCATTTCATTTTGATAAAAAAGTTGTGTGGTTAATTTTTTAATTGAAGATAAAAATTAACTAATAATTTAATACTATTTTATTGATTTCAGACATAGAATTTAGGCAAGAAACTATTGACAAAGCTGTAGCTATTGACAAGAAGTTCACTCACTTTATTTCCGATATAAAGTCATACTTAAAAGGGGAAGGAAAGACTTATGGAAGAATCAATGAAAATATCCTATTTCAGGTATCTATTTATGCATTTCAATCATCAACCCAATTTTCTTTTTTGCTAGCTCTGAAGTCTTAATGTTTAGGATTATATAAAAATTTACTGTCAATTTGAATATCGATAAGCGACAAAATATAGATTTTTGTTTCTTCATTTTTAGCGCGGTTCCTCCCTCCCCCATAGGGAGGAACCCCGCTTATAAGGTTGATACAATGAAACAATCTGGAAGTGCCGACTAGAAAATTTCGCGTTTCAGAACCCCTAGAGACCGAAAATAACGGTGGTTAAAATTTGTATATATATATATATATGTATATATTTATTTATATATATATATATATATATATATATATATATATATATATTTGTCTGTTCGCGGATTTCTGGCTTCCCTGATGGTCCGATTTTGATGAAATTTGGTACAAAAATCTGTCGTCCAATTTGAAAGGTCAAGTTCGTTAACCAGCAAAATCCGCCCACTGGAAGATGGCGTTTGGGGCGAAATTCGCGCAAAAAAAATCGTAACGCTTACGTTTTTGAGTTCATAAGCTTGTAAGTACTCGTTTTATAGGCTTCTTTGGCTAGTAAAACGAATGAAACCATTTTCAAGGCGATAGCTTTAACCGTTTTTGAGAAAATTGGAAAAATATTTTTTGAATACCGTTTTTGGTTTGGGTACTTAGAATCATGGGATTCAGTTGAAACATTTTCTGCATGTTTTACTATCATTAAAACTAATATGTTGAAATTTTGGTTACGTTTGGAGTTAAGGAAGGGTTAGAATAAAATATTTTATTAACAGACATAAAAAGTTTTGGTAACTCTGTATATTTTCCTTAATATCTCGAAAAAGGTTGAGAATCTTGGCAAACGAAACAATACCATTAGAAAGCTTACTAAATGCTCTACAAAAAAGGTTCTGATGAAAGTTTTGATTAGGCGATGTCAATCGGAGAAATAAGTGCTTAAAACATTAAAGTAATGGATTTTGCTTATTCGATCTGTTCTTTTTGTCTGTTTTTATTCCTTGTTATTTTTTAATTGCTTATATTTGGATAATGTATTTTACAATAAAACAGATTAGGCAAAATAAGAAAAACAATTCATTGTTAGAAACATAGCTTGCCAAGAGAAAAAGATTCGATGACGTCTTTTGAATATTTTCAATTGCCTTTATGCTGTTGGCTTTTTTATTTTATTTTTTAATTGATTTTATCTGTAGAATTATTACTATAGTAAAAGAACACAGGAATATGTGAAAATTTTTGATATTTTCCAATTCATTGAAAAGTATGAAATGAAGTATCGCTAGAAGAGGTTTCTAGGGTCTTGCGGACCCGACCCTAACCCCAGGTATAGCCATAAAACCCTTTGAACAAAGGCCGAGGAAAATATTATCTGTTTCTATTCTATGCTTTTCAAATGAGAATAGGGATATGAACAGGAACCGGGGTCTCCCGTGGTCTAATGGCTAGCGCCTTGGATTCATAAGCGGGAGATGGTGGGTTCGATTCCCAACCTCCGGCAGGAATTTTATCATCCCACGGCTCGCTGGTAAAATTCCTCGCTAAACCCTAGATGTCGGCGCTAATGACCTAGATGTAGATGAGCCGTAAAAAAAAAAAAAAAAAAAAAAGAAAAAAAAGAACTGGAACCGCGCTAAGATGACGCAGTTCCTGCGAGTCGGACTTTTTTAAATTGCTTATTATAATGTACACAAATTAGATAGCATGTTATAGCTTATATCTTCCTCCAAGACATGTGTTTTGTTTTTTTTTCTTTTTAGAAAGATACAGCCGGACTTTAAATCAAACCTAGGCTTGTTGTTGAGTATATTAGATTCTCACTCCCAAACTTAGCTGTTATTAAACTTCAATGGCTGTTGTCATTTAAATATGCTAAATTTATATGTGAACTCAAAATTATTTATGTTCCAACAATTATTTCTAAAGTTTTTTTTTTTATAGCTTAAATTATTTGTTTTATTTTTTAAGGCATATCAACCACTTGAGTTATTACTACCTAATATATTAAATTATGATATGATATAATTACTGATAAGATGGCAATATAATGTAATATTATATTATAGATTATAAACAAATATATTATACTTATAAAAGTACATATTTTCAAAATTGGAATTTTACAACACATACTTAATTTCTTTTTTACAAACATTTAACACTTTTGAAAAATAGAAAATAAAGACATCACACATACCAGAGTTAGAAAATCTCATTAATGTCTTGGTAGCCCAACCCCTATTATTTGTGTTCAACTCATAATATCTGCGTATATGTTTACACATATACTTCAAATTATTTTTACCTTGTGAACAGGAAATAGAGAATTCACGGGCTGTTATTAAAGACAGTTTGTCTAATGATTTTGACACAAGTCGTGTCATCTCTGAGCTACTTCATCTTATTTCTACAACCAATTCTATGCTAGAAACATCAGATAAGGTAAGTTTTGATTTTGGTTTAATTCAACTTTTACTAATCTGATAAAAAAAAAATATAATTTAAAAAAAATACAGTATTAGAATATTGTATTTTAGAACTTAATTATATGAATAACACTAGCTTGTACCAGTGAAAACATTACGGCTTGATAGCGAGCTGCTGGACTGGGGTACTTAATTTACATAATGGTAAGGAAAAAAAAGTTATAAACACCTAACACATCCATGATGTGTTTTATTTATTTTTTTGAGACTGCACACCTTATTCTCTGTTATTGGAGATTCAGTTCTTAGGCGAGCTAGTGAGAACCCTGAAGATGAGGCGTCTAGTCTCGAAAGATTCATACTTTGAGTGAATAAAAGACACATAAGACCTATTTGATATTTTTATTTATTTTTTCCCTAACCATTATGAAAACATAAAATTGAAGTTTTAAGATTTTAGTTCAATTCCTGTGATTGAGCACTTTCCTGTTGAAGAAATGAAAATGAATTATTCCAGCCTGAAATAGCTGGTGACCTGCACATAATTCATTACTATGTGTCACCTGCACCATTGAAAAGAGCTTATAACACACATCTATAGTTTATAAGGGGGTGGAGGAGGAAGCTCACCAGTATACCGCGTACCACATTTGTATACTGGTGATCCCTGATCAAATCCTAGTCTGCACTCAAGTATATTTTTCAATCCTTAACTTAAGAAAAAATTATCCAATGAGACTGAAGTTTGAACACTGTTCCTCGCAGAAAAGAAAGTCAATTCACTAAAACGAGCCAGTTGCTTCAGATAGACGTCATAGTACATATTTATCTCAACCTAGATATTACTGTCATTTTGATGGCTCTAAAAGAAGTACTTATGAATAAATTTATAAAATTAACACAAAACGATACTGTATAAAACAAGAAAGAATTATATTTTCTAGGCTGTCAGGAGTAGGATTTAAGACTATCCTAGTAACCAATAATCTAGAATAATAATATATAATATTATGTAATATAGAAAACATTATGCTTTCAATATTCCATTACAGTAAAAAAACAGATACCTGTTCAGTTTCTGCTCCCTTGAGTCCTTTTTTTTTAAATACTTTATAATAGCTTATCAGCTTTAAAAATTAATTAATCTTAAAAATAAATTTGTTTCATAGGTCCAGACTTCAAGTTCACCACAATCTCTTGCAGCAGTTCTAAATTTCATTGAATCTTCTCTTGAAAATTTAGGTTATTCTTTTACATCAAAGGTACTTAGTCTTTTTCATTTCATTTTACTTATTTTCATTTACATCAAAGTTTGGCTTCAATAATATAATTTATAAGAATCTAAATATTTAAAAAACATTAGCTTATTAGCGTGTTTTCTCCCTTCCTAAACACAGGAAACCTGCGTATGATATCCTACTGATGCCACAATCCTAAAATTTAAATGAGAAATGTTGTTTTGTAGCCAATAGATCTAAGTGAAAAAAAAAAATACTAATGTACCTAATTTCCCTATAAGGCAACAATAGATTTAAGTCAGGCAATGAGTGTGCTGGGTGACTGGCCTTCAGAGTTGGGCAAACGTTAGCGCGCGCTAAAAGCTGATACCTCTCCGCTAATTTAGCGAAACTGTAGAAAGCCAGCGCTAATAATTAGCGGTTAGCGGCGGCAGTGCGCTAACCGCTAATCTATTTATGAAATATCGTATTTCTAATAGCTTAAGCTATAGTTACAACATTTTGTCACCTTAAAGTTCATTTCCGGTCTGCTCTGAGCAACCTCACTCCTGTTCCACTTCCGCTTCAATCTACAGGATTTACGATCACATCAATGTCAATTCCAATTACTTCCGGTCGACTCATGCCTATCACTGGGTAACTCCTGTCCGATCTGGCTTACTTCCGGTCACTCACAGACAATGGCACACTCTGTCACTCCTTAATCTAGGTTACTTCCGGTTATATATTCATCCCTGGGTCGTTTCCGGAACTACCCCAGGGCCTTCCAGGCACTCATAATAGACCGGAGGTGAACCGGCAGTGACCCGGAAGTAATTGTAAGCAACCGGAAGTGAAACCGGAAGTGGACCGAAGTTGTCCAGATTCATCCGGAAACTGTCCAGGAGTAATTTTGGTGACCCGGAAGCCATTTTGAGAACCCAGAAGTAAAACCGGAAGTGGCCTAACGTTGTCCAGATTCATCCGGAAACTAACCGGGAGTAATTTTTTCTGACCCGGAAGCCATTTTGAGAACCCGGAAGTGGCCAAAAAGTTGTCCAGATTCATCCGGAAACTGTCCAGGAGTAATTTTGGAGACCCGGAAGCCATTTTGGGAACCCGGAAGTGGCCAAAAGTTGTCCAGCTTCATGCAGAAACTGTCCAGGAGTAATTTTGGTGACCCGGAAGCCATTTTGAGAACCCGGAAGTGAAACCGGAAGTGATCAAAAGTTGTCCAGATTCATCCGGAAACTGTCCAGGAGTAATTTTGGTGAACTGGAAGCCATTTTGAGAACCCGGAAGTGGTCAAAAGTTGCCCAAATAGTTCAAGAAACAGTCAGGGATAATTTTCGTAACCCTCAAGCCATTTTGAGAATCCCTGGGGCATTTCCGGGCGAATTTGAGCAGCTTTCGACCACTTCCGGTTTCACTTCCAGGTTCTCCAAATGAGTTCTGGGTAACCAAAATTACCCTGGGCCGTTTCTGGATAAATCTGGGCAACTTTAGACCACTTCCGGGTGACCTAAATTACTCCTGGACAGTTTCCGGATGAAACTGGACAACTTAAGGCCACTTCCGGGTTCTCAAAATGGCTTTCGGGTCACCAAAATTACTCCTGGACAGTTTCCGGATGAATCTGGACAACTTTTGGCCATTCCGGTTTTACTTCCGGGTTCTCAAAATGGCTTCCGGGTCACCAAAATTACTCCTGGACAGTTTCCGCATGAATCTGGATAACTTCGGACCACTTCCGGTTGTTTACAATTACTTCCGGGTCACTGCCGGTTCACCTCCGGTCTATCATGAGTGCCAGGAAGGCCCTGGGGTACTTCCGGAAACGACCCAGGGATGAATATAGGCCCGGAAGTAACCTAGATTAAGGAGTGTCAGAGTGTGCCATTGTCTGTGCGTGACCGGAATTTACATTGATGTGATCGTAAATCCTGTAGATTGAAGCGAAAGTGGAACAGGAGTGAGGTTGCTCAGAGCAGACCGGAAGTGAACTTTGAGGTGACAAAATGTTGTAACTATAGCTTAAGCTATTAGCAATTACGATATTTCATAAATAGATTAGCGCTGGCTTTCTACAGTTTCGCTAAATTAGCGGACAGGTATCAGCTTTTAGCGCGCGCTAACGTTTGCCCAACTCTGCTGGCCTTTCTCATAACACCTGGTACACACAAGATTGAATTATTTTCCAGGTCTCTCAATATTTTTCTTTACCTAAAACAATAAAGGTAAAAAATCTTCTCATCACCAATTTCTTCTGTTTTGCTTTTTAGGAAAGTATGTTGAATGTAACAGTAGAAGATGTTATTAATTCGACTATTAACTTCAGAAGAAAAGTACGAGAAACTGCTTTGGGAATTAGTAAAAAAGATTCCAAGGTTTATTGATTTTATTTTATGAAATATTTATGAAACTATTTTTTAAGTGTGTACCCTATTTATTTTATTATTATTTCTTTTTTTAGGAACTATTAGAAAGAAAAGATGTTTTGCTAAATGCTTGTGATGGAGTTCGAGATGATTTACTTAAAAGTGGCATTGAACTGAAGGTATATATGTTTTTTATTTTAATCTTATAACATACATTTTTTAATCCTCCTTAATGTTGCCTTTTCTATTGATTTGATTTTTTCAGGATCGAAAGGATTCAACCTCATGGACATTCGTTGATTATAAAAGCAAATTTTTGAGCAGCATTGGAAAAAATTCTTAATGTACTAGTGATTTTTTATTGTAATTATTTTTTTTTTTAGTCTGAATTTCAAGTCATTTGTGAAAAAAATATTGTTAAAAACAATTGTTTTTTGAGCTAATGTTTTTTTAATCCAATAATTTTTTTTGTTAATAAGATAAAATAAAATATTTTGATTTCATTTTGCTTATTTTATTTTCCCAATTATTTAAAATGTCAAAATAATTATGTTTTTTTTTTCTTATTTATTTATTTAAATTTTAATATCAATTTATAACTAACTCAGATTTTAGGACAGGTTATCTATAGGTTACCATCTTTTTCTAGCCAGGATATGGCTGATGCCTTTTCTTTTTTCTAAAGAATAGCTACCATCCCTAGTTGGAATCGAACCCACTACCTTAGGCACGGAGTGCTCAGGGCGTTTTGTTTATCAGGCATTTCTAATTTCTTTGCTATAAATGAGATTATGTGGTAGATAGATGCGTTTAGAATAATTAGTTAATTAATTAATGATCAGGCCTCAAGAAGCCTAGGTAATTTAAAAAAAAAAAATAGTTCACACTTGAAGTAGCTAGCAGGAGTTGCTTCCAAAAATTGTTTAAAACATTAACTTATATTTGCGACGTTTCAAACCTGTTTAGGTTCATCATCAGGTATCTACAATGAAAATAAAACCAAGAATAAGGAGGATTTCTTCTCCTATGTCACTTGGTGAAGTTTCCTCCAAGTGATACTGATTGGTATTTTTAACCATAGATTAAAATCTTTAAGGAAATGAAGTTATCTGTTACAAAAACATTAAAAGCTCCTTCAGTTAAATTAAAGAATTAAAGTTTCATACAAACTTTGTTCAAACTATATTCGTTTGATACATTTTGAAAATGTTTAATTGGCTAAATTTTCAATGTAGCCCTGTATTATTGGATTTCATTTTTATTTTCTTATCTATCCATATCTACATTAGATCCCAACAATCTAGTGACTCAGTTAATTAAATTGTGTCAGTTTAACCATATTTTAGGATAGCTTGTCAGCGCCTACATCACCTGACAACAGATAATTTTAATACTATTCACCATAGAGGTAGAGCATCACCAATAAATAAATTTTAAAAAAATGTTAATAAAATATTTTGTTTTTAGGACTACCATTTCTTTAAACGTATACAAAATTCCTAAATATTAGTTTTGATGAATGTCGAACATTATGATGTAATATAAAGCCCCAATCTGCCCTTTCTATGTGCCTAAAGCCAAAAATCTACTTATCCACAGTTTTCTTAAAAGCTGTTGGAGATATCATCTTAAAGGCGTGTGTTTGATTCTTCAGGTCAAAATACCTGCTAAAAGTGTACTTGGAAGTCCTGCGAAAGCAAATCTGGCTAAAGTTACCAGTTTCCCGCGGCGAGTTTCGTTGAATTATTAGTACTGCGATGCGAGTATTCAGCTGTTATTAAACCTTTTGTATAATAGAAAGTATTTTTGTAACAAATTTAACCAAAATTGGACCATTTTTGTATGCTAATGCGCCAAAATTTGAATGGCCGGTAATTTAGGGTTCTATGGGAGTTCACGCCATCTGCGGCTTTCCTACCCAGGGAGGGAGGAAACGCGCCACGTTTCCTGAAGTTGTGTTTTTCTTTTTCTTTTTTTTTTTTTTTTTACTACATTAAGATATTAAACAATTGAGTACTTTGAAATATATCAAGACTAGAAGAGAGGATGAAGGGTAGGGTGTCCCTTATATGGGTGAAAAAAAAATTTTTGTCGATATCAAAACACATACCCTCTAATTGTTTTTAAACTATTTAGACTTACTTATATACAAAATTTTATTTTTCTAAGTCAATAGTAACCCGTGCCGACTTGGCTCAGAAAATTTTGAAAATTGCTGTTTTTAACCCCTTCCATTATGTAGCTAAATTAAATGAAATATTTCTATTTTATAAAAATAATAATAAAAAAAGAAAGTTTGTAAGCAATACATAATTTTTTATTAAAAGAACATAAAATTACAATCAGCAAGGACCTTTCCTTTTAGAAGTCCTTTTTTCACAGTCTGGATACAGATTTCTGGGCTCTTGCACGGAGCCTAGAAAATATTGCTTTTGCTCTTCCTATGCAGTGATCAAGCCATGAAAATTTTGCACAAATTTTACTGATCTTTCAGCAGTGTCGTCTTCCTTTTTGCCTCTTAATAGGCAACATCTTCTTCCCACGTAGAAATGGGGTTCTGAAGAAAATTCTCATAAATTTTTAATCGAGGAAATAGTTTTGTGATATTTCCAGACACAAAAGCACTTAATGATTTTCCTGCGGCAATAAAGAAGGTGATATTATTATTAAGTCCGTGAAAACCGTCTAAGAAATAAAACCATGTATTCCCACTTACCATACAATTATTGAGACATATCTTCATTCGATGGAATGTATCCGTTCTAAGAATCATACAAACTATCTTTTTTTTAAGTTTACTACAATGTTAATCTTGGTTTGTTCATCAACTTCATCTTCTAAGAGTGATAAAAAGGCAAATCCTTCTGACAAATACCAAAGATGTTGACAAAATTTGCTCAGGGCTGCTTTGGAGATCTCTTTGTTTCAGTTATGTCAAATATGAAACAGTTTCATATTTCTTAGGCCATTTTAGAAAACAGAAATCTTGATTTGGTGCCTTCACCGCCAGAATAAATCCAAGCCACGGTTTTACGTATACAACCACAAGGAATAAACTAACGTCTTGAAGGGCTCGTTTATCGATGGTGTTAATTATGAACTGGGATTGGAACCAACATATTTTCAAAGCGGGAATAGCTCTAGCCATGTATCTCGCTTGATTAATAGCTCCAGAAGATCTGATTTTAATTTTGTTCTCCTTATCTCCTCCTAAGAAAATAGTAGATAGTTCCTAGTAATTCTTCTGTTGTTGTATTACTAAAGTGTTTGCCCTATCTAACTTTTGTTCAAAAAGTACATAAGCTCCTTTCAATCGTCCGGTATTAGGAACAGTGGTCACCGTTTCGGGCATATTATTCTGAAAATATGATTTTATAGATTCCACTCTATCTTTCCTACTCTGTGTGCGAATGCGTTGAATAGGCGATTTCTTTATTGGTAAATTATCACAGCTAAGATCTAGTGCTTCACTACTCCCTGAAGTATACAGGCAAAATCCCTTATGCGTAATTGGCATCTAACTAAAGCTGCAACTAACTTATGCGTGATAAAGTCTTTCCTTGTCCTTTTTGTAGTAATTCTAGAACTAATCGTTTGAGATGTCGATGGCAAGGGTTCCTCAAGTAATTCATCAGAGCTAGTATGTAGATCGTTATGTTCTTGCGTTTGTATAAAATTTTGTGTAGTAAAAGATGATAAAAAACTGTCGGAACACATTTGCTCATGTATTTTTCTCCCTTCTTTTAATTTTCTGTCTTGCTCTTTCTTCTTGTTAGTCTAACGTTTTATCTGCACTTCCTAACCATCCCTGGTTCTCTTTCTTTTTCTAAAAAGATTTGATCTTCCTCTATTTTCATCCATTCCAAATCATTAGCGTGTAGTTTATCGAATAAATAGTATAAATTATTTTGAAAGCCCTCCTATCGGCGCTTGTTTTTTTTGTTTTTTTTTTGAGGGGGGGGGATTTTTTCGCAACTCTCCCAAGCATGGTGAATAACCACAAGTTGTTTTACACATTTAGGTATAGCTTTGGTAGGGATTCTAATTTTTTCCCAGAACATAATAAACTCAACGAACGTATGTTAAAAAATTGGCGAATGTTAAAAAAAATTACTGCCAAAATTTGACAGTTAGATGGTAACTTCGTACCTGTTATTTGAAATTTCGCGTAAAAAACTAAGAAAATATATTATTTAATGCTTCTTATTTGTACTGTCATCTTCTAAATGTAAAACAATATGTGTTAATCAAGAGAACAACAGATAAATACGGCGAGTGCGCGCAGCTATTACCAAACTCAACCTCTATGGCCACGTTTATGGAAGTCAGCACGGGTTATCCTACTCCAAATAAGGTTAAAATTTATTTTCGAGTGTTTTAAAAGTGAATGAACAAAATTAGAACCTATGCATTTGAAAATCAAAACTTTGAAAGGTAAAACTGAAGGAGAGTGTCCTCAGCTCCGATTTTCTTCAAAGTTTGCACTATAACGTATTTTGATGCACTAAACACGAATCCGTTGAAAAAAAAGTTGCTCGCAACTAGGAAAGAAGTTATTTTAAAAAAAAGTTCACTGTTATGAAGGTTACAAACGATCGCATAAACAACGTACTTGTAAACTCGCGCATGCGCAATTGTCCTTAATGAAGAAGTGTAATTGAAATTAACTATCAATTATTAAAATTTACCAACACTTATTTATTCAGAAACATTTTTTTAAATAATGAAACATTCTTCAAATTTCTTGTTTCGCTCCTGAAAAGTATTATATAACAGAAATCCCTTAATAATTAGCTAATGCCTTTATGATTTGTTCCTTCTAAGCTTCTCTAATTCCCTCTAAGCTGTAATTTGCTTGTTATTGTTATAGTTATTACAGTTTTTTGTAGAAAGTGATGAAAAAAAAATGAAGTTACACGACTTCGTAATTCTTATCCACAATCGAGAAGAATTACTCAAATTTTTAATACAAAACAAAGTTTTGAGTAATTCTCTCGATTGCGCAAAATGTGGGCAACAGTTGAACTTAAATGAAACTACTTTAGAATTTAGATGCCGAAGACAGATTTAGAAAGTTTTGTGTTAAACGTGCCTATAAATATGAAGAGCGCATAAATGCCTTTTTCGGTGCGATTGCGGACTTATATCCACAAAACATCGCGTCTGAAGATGTCTAGGAGGATTAGAAGAATGCCTTGGACGACTTTTGGGCATAGAATTCTTTTAATTTCTGCGAGTTGGATTGACTAGGGGTTTTGATATCTTCTTGAACGAGCGGAGCCTAGCGGAGCGAGCGGAAACGCATAGCACGTATACCCAAAAGCGACAGTTTACGACCAAGTCAGCTACCACAGGTGAGTCTAAATTTCAATTATACTTCGTCATTAAGGACTATTGTGCATGCGCGTGTTTACATATAAGCTGTTTACCCCGTCTTTTATAACCTCCATAACAGTGAACCTTTTTTTTAAAATAACTTCTTTCCTAGTTGCGAGCAACTTTTTTTTTCAACGGATTCGTGTTTAGTGCATCAAAATACGTTATAGTGCAAACTTTGAAGAAAATCGGAGCTGAGGACACTCTCCTTCAGTATTACCCTTTGAAAAATAAGGGACACCTAATGAAGGGATAATAGGGTCTTTTTGCGAATTATACCCCGGGTATACTGTAAGCTGTAGAAGGCCAAAAATAAAATTAAAAAAAAATCAGTCAAAATAGACGATTAAGATGCCAAATAGAAGGATTTTACAATTTGGGTCCATTTATGAGTTCGCGTCACTAGTTCATCAGCAGACCTTCATAAGAGGAAGAGGAAAATACGCTTTAAGTGAGATTACGTACTTGACATCAAGCAGAGAATAAAAACTTTATGGTTCTTTGGACATAAACCTCTATGGCAATGATTAAAATCGATAACATAACTTTTTTTTCTGTAGAAGTAGTTCAAGCTATTCAATATTATCAAATTTAAAATAATTTAATTTCAATAACTTATATGGCAGTCGTAGATCATATGAATCTGAAAATGTAGCTAAAGTTTTCGATAAACAAAATTATTCTTCAAATTGCAAGTTCAAGTTATATTTCATGTTAGTGAAAGTTATGTGTACAATTTCTGGAAGCCTGTTAGCCAGTAATATGCAATTCATGTTGCAATAATGATACATTTTATTTTACTTCTCTTCTCTTTTGGATTAATCTCCTTTCTGGTAATTTCAATCTAAGTACTCTCCTTAGTAATGGAATCGCATTGATTTTGTTTTCTATTTTTGTGGTTATTGTAACGATTAATACTAAAACGTTAGCTGCTACATCTAACGAGCTTTATGTGTCTCACGGTGCTTAATCTGAGACATGGGCGATTATAGGAAATCATTTCTGGGGGCTGGGAGCATGGAGCACTAATAATCTAGAACTTGGAATAGTTTTCCAACTAAAACGCTATTACGCCCAAAAAAATATTTTGTTCTGCAATTCTTTTTATTAAAAGTGATTGTATTTAAGTTATTCTTAAGGTTTTTATGACATATTTGTACCGACTAAATACATATTTTGGAGGGCTGCAGCCTCCTCACCTCCCCCCTTATATACACCCATGAGTCAGAGTAGGTAGTAAACTATGTAGCAGTTGCTTAATGGCAAAATACCATAAGAAAACTCCCCAAAATAAGTAAATATGACATCCGTAGAGCTTAACAATAAGCTTTAGTTAAGAAAGCAACCGATAGATTGAGACAAGCACGAGACAGAAATATTGGACGTTAGCAAATAGAGAGAACCTGCCTGTCGATAGTAGAGAGTGAGTGGTGTTAAGGTATCAGGGCCGCCACATGGGCGGGACAGCCGGGTACTGGCGCGCCGTGGGGGCCCGGGCCGAGCCTCGCTGAGTGGAAAAATTGTATAGGATATGAGCTTGTAAAAAGACTGCCCGATTGTCGGCTTTTATCATTTCGCTTAAAACTCAAGATGAAAATAATTTTATTAGTCCTTTAGCAAAGTACTAGAATTTTCAGTCTGGCTCTGAGAAGTGGGGACCCCGCTCTGAGAAGGGGGGGCCCGTGATCAGGTCCCGGGCCTGGCTCTGAAATGTGGCGGCCCTGTAAGGTATATGACGTATTTCGCACTGGAGCGCCAATATATACCTTTCTTATCATGGGCGTATATAGAAAATAATTTCGGAGGGGGACAATCATTATCCCCATAATAATGATATTATCTCCCAAAATGAAAAGTCCAAGAAGTGGCAACCTGTGACTCTCAATATAACCGTGGATTTAGTTTGACATCACGTATTTTGGTGTAATTTTATATTTGAGCTATAATATAAAGAAATATTACTTAATTTAAATAATAATGAATGTTTTGTTTGCAGTTGCGTCAATTGGTAAGATTGTTTGGTAATACCAGAATACCTTCTGCATTTTTTGCTTGGTTGATTGAACGAACCGAGGAAACCAATGAGCCTAACTCGATAATTCTTACGAAGGTAAGTTTGTATGTATGTATGTGTGTGTATATACATATATATATATATATATATATATATATATATATATATATATATATATGTTAGGTATATATATATATATATATATATATATATATATATATATATATATATATATATATATACCAATGTAAAGAATCACGTCGAACATTTTTGATGAACTGTTCGTGTTAACGAACACACCAGAGTTTTTTTTGTTTTTTCGTCACGAAACGTGGTATATAGTATTCTCCTAGCAAATGATTGAACGAGTTCGTTAACCAGTATAATTGGTTCATCTGGAGGGGAGGGGTTACTCCAGACCCAAAGTAGTTATTCGCCCATACCGGCAATTATTGTTGTATTGCAACGAAACTCGGTATTCGTTGTGGAAATATTAATAGAAAAAATATGTTGTAAAAATAAACTAAAGCGGTTCATTAGGAGAGGGGGTTTACTCTGGATCCAAATCACTAACGCCACTACCAGCTGTAATCTATCAATACATATAATAAAATTCTAACGGATCACTGTCTGTACATGGAAGATATATGGGGAAAAATACTATTGGATGCTTTTATCAACGCAATAGTACCCAAAACACTGGTTTTTAGAATTTTTGTCTGCTGTCTGTCAGACACTCTACAGGGCTTAACGCACTAGGGTTTAACAATTCCTAAGGGCTCTGTCACGTTTTAGCAATCCTAGCAGCCTGTATGCTTGTTCCCCGATGGTTATACGTCTAATATCGTGTATAGAGAAGCATTGCTGTAAAGTAGATTTTTTTTTTCAAATACCCATACGACGGTGTTTATAATCTAAAATAAACCAAAAGATAAATCCAAACAGTCTGCCCTAAATCACTATCCACGCGGGGACGAAGTCACGGGCACAGCTAGTAATAAATATGCCTTTCTTTTATTAAACTTGTATTCATTTCAACCCAATTAACATCATTGTTTGGAAAATAAATGTGTGCTAACCACTATACCATAAGGAGACTCTTGAAGAATTACATATAAATTACTTCTTAAAGTAGATTTAATTCTTCATTACCAATTATGGACTTTTCGCCTTTTTAAGTGATTATAATAATATATTGGATCACAATATACATTAAAATAATTATAATTTTTAACAGCCAACGGCCATAGCCACGTTGAATACACCGGTTCCCGTAGATCACCGAAGTTAAGCAACGTCGGGCGTGGTCAGTACCTGAATGGGTGACCGACCACGTTCTGTTGGCATTTAAAAGGGTGGCAACCTGTAGATAGCCCGGCGCTAATAGCCCAAATAGTTGATGCGCCGTTAAAAAAAAAAAAAAAAAAAAAAAAAAAAAAAAAAAAAAAAAAAAAAAATTATTAACTATTTATTAAAGTACTGAATATTACACAGAACAGTATACGGTGTCAGGCAGGGATTCTAAAAGCGACTAGCGAGTTAATTTAAAAAAAAAAAAAAAAATTGAAAAGTAAGTCACAGAAGATATATACAATCCTGGGTGTCTTACTTTGGTGGAGTAAATTTAAATCCTTGTGGGGGTGCCTCCTCTAAGCCTTATAATGTTATGAAATTGGCCCCTTCTGCTGAATTTTTTGCTCGCTGTGATAGCTGCTTTAAGCCTGCTGGTGTAATTTGCAACAAACCCGGGAGTTGCGCCCAGAGCCTGGAGAGTTAATTAAAAAAATAGATTTGAAATAATTCTTATT
Source organism: Gonocerus acuteangulatus (assembly GCA_946811695.1). Taxonomy (NCBI): domain Eukaryota; kingdom Metazoa; phylum Arthropoda; class Insecta; order Hemiptera; family Coreidae; genus Gonocerus; species Gonocerus acuteangulatus. The sequence continues at coordinate 113,660,199 of OX328124.1, read as the reverse complement.
ATTAATATGTAATAATTATGATTTGTGTCGACAAACATATTTACTGATGAAACCGATTTAATGTGACTGTACCAGCAACTATTCTGCATACTTTTTCTTTTAGATATCCTAAAACATGAATTATTAATAATACTTTCCTTTGCAGCAAGTTTCTACACAGGATATCCTTGTTAAGGCTAAAAATAAGGTAGGTACAACCATGTTTTTTTAAAACATATTTTTAAATTTGTCCACAAAATGTGATATCAACAGAAAATGCATTTGAATTTGGTGCAAAATTAACCAAGGAGCAAGAAGAACCTTGCTTCAAAAGAAATTTTGAAGTAAGAAGATATTATTAAAATTCTATGATTATTACTATTTACGGGATTTTTAACAAGATTTATTTTTAAATTACCTCCATATTTCGAAGCAATTGCACGTTTAATGGTCACAAGTAGGCATTAAATACTGAATGACTGTTTTGAAATATCGAGTTCATTTAAAAATAAATTCTAAATAATTTGAAAACATATATTTTTTAAATTATTTAATTAAATCAATGTTTTATTAACAAATAAAGGCACAAAAAAAAAGGAAATGAAGGTTTAAAATAAATCTAAAATTTCAGAAGCCTGCGAGGCACTTGAAGCGGTAACAGAAAATTGCGATTCCGAGCGCTCTTTTCGTTAGGGAGCGACCGAAAGTCGCTTGTGTCTCCACTGCACGAGTCGCCGAGTCGTCCGAGCGACTGGCGACCAAGTGCATCAGCGCCCATTGAAACTAATGTAAATCAGAGCCGCCAGCGACCAGGTCTTAAAGACTTGGGAGCCATACTCGCTTTTGACGGTAACCCTATGGACACAATCCTCAAGTCCATAAGTCATGAAACAGATCGTTCAAATTTATATATATGTTAAATAACTCGAATACGGTTGGGAAATCGTCCTTAACAGAATTTAAAATCTTATTAAATTACCCCCCAAAAAACGTTTCTCGTGCCGTTTTCGAAAAGACGGTTCGTTCCTTTGAACGGTTTTTTGTTTCTGTTTTCCTCAGGTTTTTATTGACTGTTGTTTTATTAATTGTTTTTAGTATTCAATTGTGCACACACACTTAATATTTGATGAAAAAATAGGACAAACCGATTGCACACTTAGCAACGTTCCACTTAAAATTAACACCATTTTTAACAGTTTTTTTTAGCTCGTTTTAACTTTACTGAGGAACAATTTTCACTTTTAGTTTCAACACATTTTTTTTTTTTTTATTTAAATTACCCGTCGTTCAGGGGTCATAATCTAGCCATTGGCGCATGGGAGACCCCAAAAGGGAAAACTCAGGTGACCGGAGCCCGATGTTGATCACACTATTTCCCTAATATGCTGTATTTTTTAGGAATCTGATATCTGTACATTTTCTGTCCCTCTGTTCTATTATGTTTCTGCATAATTAATTATGAACTCGTTCTAGGACGAATCCGAGGAAAACTTGTGCTTGATTGTAAAGAAAAATACAGAAGTAAGTAATTAATCATAGAAATATTTTAATACAGTCATTTCACGCTGTGTATTGAACATACTCTGTAATAAACGCTGTATTGAAGGAGCTGTATGAACTAAAACTAGGTGTGTTAGAGATCTTTACAACAAATATTATGTATACAAACACTACTTAATAAAAAAAAAACAAAAAAAAAACACTAAAATATTTTCACAATTGTATATTAAATTGAACAATCTTTGAATAAAAATAACGTACACTTGTAAGTGAGACAACATTTCCTACTAACGCATAAAACAGGATTCAGCTGAGCCTACCAGCCTCCGGTGGTGGCCGCAACAGCCAAGGCCCCGCGAGCGTGTAGTTCAATTTGAATAGTCATATTTAAACATCTCGGTCACTAATATAAAACTCCGTCACTTATACAATAAAAAATGGATCCCTTAATAAATCTTTTTATTGAAGGATTAACTTCTCTATTTTTAGGCAGAATTAGCGAAATGGAAATTGACAGAAATAGAAGATAATATAAGCAAACTGAAGACTCAGTCTTTCGAGGTATATTAACATGGATTAAATTCCTTTTAAAAAATTAATTATAAGTATATATTATTTTTGTTTTTTGTGAGGTGAGGGGGCGAATGTGCGCTAGTGAGGGAAATAAATTTATTCCGAATTATTAGTAACTAGCCGAATACCCGTGCTTCGTCACGGCAGAAAAGTAGTTATTTAATTGCGTTAAATAATGTATCAGCAAAATTAACGCTAATACATAATTTTTTGCAGTGTATTATAGCAGGGCTTCCGTCATACTATATTTTATACATCAATTGTTAAGTAATCAAAGTATAATGTTTCTTGACACTGGGGCGCTCCAGCCAGTGCCAAGAAACAGATAACCTAGAGATAACCCGTTATCTATAAGTCAGAAGCATGGGCGTATATAAGGGGGAGGGGGCTGAGGGGTCTGCATCCCCCCCTCCGACATTTTGATTTGAATGTAAAAATGTGTCTTAAAACCCTTAAAAATAAATTAAATAAGATCACTTAGTTCATAACAAATATTTAATTTAAGTTGTAATAGCGTTTTATTTGTCTAAAACTATTCGAAGTTCTAAACTGTTAGTATTCCATACCCCGGAAATGGTCCCAGCCCCCCACCCCCTCCGAAATTTTCCTAGCCCCCCCGAAATTATTTCTGATATATGCCCATGGTTACCAGTAACAACAGTGCAACCAATACAGGTTAAATTTCGTTGCCAATAATACATGTATGTTAAAATTTATGGTTCTCATGTCATTTGGAAAGACCCATTATATTTGCGAGCACGACCAAGAGGTGTTCTGACAGGGGATGCTGATGGGTGAGGAGGCTGTGTGAGGGTTCGGGATATTATTACCTCGGATGGACCATCAACAAGTATAGCGAAAACTCTATGGGGGACAAATTGAAATGAACCGCAATTAAAACGGTGATTTTGTCCCTCATAGCGTAAACTCTATGAGGGACAGTTTATTTCTAGTAATTCAAGGTCTGCCATCATAGTTGAAATTAACCTAAATTAAAAATAATACTATGAAATAGATAATGTACGGTAACAGCTGCTCTTTATCGTCCTAGCAACGCATGCTGCCTAGGCTAACCCCCCTAAAAATACTTAAAAATTCGAATATCAAAAAATCCTTTCTTAGTGAGTGCCTACGTTATATAGGGAGTGTCCATGCAAAATTTCAAAATTTTCTGTCGAGCGGTTTGGGCTGGGGGATGATAGATGAGTGAGTGGTATTTGACAAATATTATAAGTAATAAATCATTGTAGTATACCATTGTTGTATTTCCTAAAATCCTATAGAGCAATCTTTCAACAATAGAGAAAAAGAAATGCAAAAACTGAATAACGCACTTTTATTCCTTGATAATAAATCAATATACTATAACCGGGCGCCGTGGTATTTTTAACTGATCTAGCTGGACAAAATTCGAAAAATTCATGAAAACGAATCTTTAATTAGACCTTGCAGTATTTTTCTAGATAGTATATAGATTAAAAAACAAGAATAAGTCGGCTCAAATACGTCAACATTTAGGGATTACGGATTGTTTATATTAGGGTATGTCATGCTGCAAAGTTTATTACTCCATCTTTGAATGAATACTACAGTTACAAAAATGATTTGCCAGTACTACAAATTTATTTCATGTTTCAGAAAGGTAAGTATGATCGTCTTTCATTATTTATCATAATAAAGTACCATTAATGTTTGCTTTACGCGATGCGATGTGTAATACCCTTATTGGTAAGTTATTATGGTACAGAACTTTTGCTGTCCGTTCTCGTCCGGCTTAGTTTTAATTTTTTCTTATGTGTCAATTAAGTATTGACTTGGAAGAGCAAGAATTAGCTGCCAGAATCTGCCAATTTAGAAATGATAACTGAATTTCTGAAAAAATGCTCATATCGAAAAGGGAACTTTTCGAAGCTTGGATCTTACAAAGTCAAAAAAAAAAAAAAATACAAAAAAAAAACCAGGAAGGTATAAAAAATGTACACCAACAATTCCTTCCTAGGGAGACATTCTTAAGACATTTACGTGATAAGTGACAAACATCAAACCGAACAAAAGTGTTATTGAGAAACGTTTTGGAGAGTGGCTTGATACAAGTTTGGTTTTCAATACACAATCAGATATAGAAGAAGATTTAAGTACATCTGCATGTAGTGGGGAGCTATCGGATATTGAAGATGTATTTCATTGTTTACTATACTCGAGCGATCCGTATATTTCTAGTATGAGTGCAGAAATTCTTCGTCATAAAGAAGAGTTTCATTCCTTCACAAGTGAAATAATTAATTTGTTGAGTGAAACGTTACTTGACCAAGAGTGATTTATTAGTTTTGATAGCTTAATTTTGATTATATTTTGTGTTCTATTGTTGTGTTTGCAATTATTATTTTCGATGCATTTTTTTTTCAATTATTATTATTATTATTATTTGTAATACCTAGTCTTGAAGCTTTTTGTTGTTGTTGCCTTTAAAATGTTAAAAAATTTATAAAAAAAGTACAACAAAAAAAAATTTTGGTTAACACTTAAAACGTAATAAAAAACGTCTTTTTTTGCTGAAAAGTTAGAAAACAACGGTATGACTTTATTTCCGATCCCTAAAATAGGGTATATTCGTGATCAGCAAGTCATTTTTTATATGAATCCGTGATAAAATAATTTTGTCCAGCTAGATCAGTTAAAAATACCACTGTGCGTGGGGGCCCGGGCCGGGCCTCGCTAATTGGAAAAAATGTAAAAGTTATGAGCTTGTAAAAAGAATGGGGTTTAGAAATATAGACGGGCGTAGCCTATATTTATTTGAATTGGATCTATATTTTTTTAATGTACATAAACGACAAAACAAGTACAGTCCCAGAATAGTATATTTCATTAGGAGTCGTAATAAAACTATAAGTACCGAAAGTGACCTTTGCTGCACCGATTGGCGGCTTTTATTCTCATTTCGCTCAAGATTAAAATAATTTTAAAATGTCCAAAGTCCTATAGCAAAGTACTAGAATTTTCAGCCTGGCTCTGAGAAGTGGCGGCCCTGACAATACGAAACTATAAATGTTATAGTTAAAAAAAACTTTCGTTATTAATACCCATAGAGAACTGCTTAAGCTAAGTAAATTCCTTAAACAGGCTACACACGATTCAGGCAGGCCTGTCAGTTAGACCTGACCAGTCCGCCTGAATGCCGGCCGCCTGAACAGTCTTAACTGACAGACCGGCCGGAATATATACACGTTCAGGCGTCAGGGCTTCAGTAGGACTGTTCAGGTCCAACTGAGAGGCCTGCCTGACCGTGTGTAGCCTGCTTTAGAAAGACATCGCTTATAAGATAATTACAAATAAATGTTATTACGATTACTAAATGAAGGGTATTAATTAATAATACCAAACAGGTGAAGAATAACCCTTCAAAAATTTTTCAAACTTTACATTTATTTCTCCATCACAACGTTTCGGACACACAGGTCCATCCTCAGGCAATCATGTCCTGTTCATTACTATAGTTACACTAAAACAGTCATGCAATATTGCATACTGTTTTAGTGTAACTATAGTAATGAACAGGACATGATTGCCTGAGGATGGACCTGTGTGTCCGAAACGTTGTGATGGAGAAATAAATGTAAAGTTTGAAAATTTTTTGAAGGGTTATTCTTCACCTGTTTGGTATTACAAATAAATGTTTTATAGGCCATTTTATTTACATCACCCTTTTATAGACAGGATTGAGGAGGGGCTACGTTTTTATCAAAGAAAAGCTACTATCTCTTGTCTGAATTGAACCTGGCACAGGCCAAAAAAACACTATATTTAACAAAAAATATTTTATTTTACAGATGCAAGATAGTTATTCTTTGGCTTTCGTACGACTGATTGAATCATTGCAGATATTGGAAAAATCTCTCGAGGTCCAATATTTTACCAATTGTTCATTTTTTTTATATTTGTTTATTTTTAATTAATAATATATTGTTGTTTTTTTTTCATACAGAAGGACCGCGAATCTTTGGCTGCCCTTAATTCTGAAGCAAGAGTACGTTTAGTTAACATAATAACTATTTGTTTTCGTTATTTATTTTTGATGTTATAATTTAACCATATTTTGTTAATTATTTTTAGGTGTGATTATGAAACCTAGTTAAAATCTATTTGTACTCTCATCAAAGTGCGATATGAAAACAAAGAAAGTTGATATTTCAGTGCAATGCAGTGATACATCCCTACATTACGCCTGTTTTTCCATTGGAGATTCTACGAAACTGCGCCTGTGGGCTTACAGAAGATCGCATTAAAGTAAAAAATAGTAATATTAAATATATTGGCCACAATGAGACGAATACTCCTACTCAGATATCTCTTAAATCAAGTTTGCAATATCAAGATACATCGGTGAATGTTACAGGACAAACAACAGACGACCAGTTGCAAAATTTAAACAAATGTTTGGTAATTGTTCAATTGTTACTGAGAAATCGGTATTTGCGAGTTTTATTATTGTTTTTGTCATCGATAAAGCTCAGGAATGCTGTATTATTATTATTTAAATTTTAACGACCGTTTCTTGTTCACTTTTTTCTAGTCAGGATAATGATGATGCCTTTACTGTTTTCCAAAGAAAAGCCACCACCCCTAGTGGGAATCGAGCCCACGACCTCAGGCACGAAGGCACACACCTTAGCATTCACGGCAACCAGGCCACCAGAAATGCTTTATCAGTATTTTTAAAGCTTTCTCTAACTTTTTGGAACATAGATAGAATGTTAAAACAATTTGACCTCTACTTAAACATTCTAACTGATCACGAAATACACAGTTTGCTCCAATAGTGCGAAGCCCTCTCACACAATTGTCAATTCTCAATGTCTTAATAAAAAGTCCGTCACGCAGGAGCTGCATAATTAAGCAATTTCTATATATTGTATTTCTATATACTTAAAACAAAACTTGTGATGGGTAATTATTAAATGGTTAATTAAAACATGATTAAATGTACAAATTCGGTACGTATCCATCTCGACCAACCCCTCTGTATAGCGGACACCTCTCTATAGTGGACAACTTTGGTTCTCCCAGAGGTGTCCGCTATACAGAGGTTTCACTGTACCAATAAGTCATGGAATCTGCCCCCACCCCTCACCCCCCGCCCAGTCCTACTTTGTTGCTCATACTCAACCCGCATTACAGATACTACTTACAAACTTACTAAAATCACCCAAACCTTTATCACTAATCAAATTGAGTAAGATTGCTATTTAAACTTTTTCTTCCTTTTAATACTTTTCTGTCGCTAAAAAATAATATTCCAATTTTCTTCAATGCTAACCAAAAACATAAACTCAGCTAGCGATTTAAACTCATCTCAAGAATTACTAATAAACCTTAATTGGTCGATTTTTTTCTTATATTGCAATGGAGCTCGGCAAACGTTGCCCCCCCCCAAAATTTAATAATTGAGTCTACAGTTCATTACAAATATAAGAGAGGAAAATGTTTATTCTGTACGTTATATACGGTTTGTTTTATATTTTTTTTACGGCGCATCGACGTCTAGGCCATTAGCGCCGACATCCAGGGTGCAGCGAGGAATTTTCCCAACGAGCTGTGGGATGAGAAAATTCCTGCCGGCTGTGGGAATCGATCCCACCATCTCCCGCTTATGAATCTAAAGCGTTAGCCACTAGACCAGGGGGAGACCCCCTATTTACGTTATTTTAAGCAAATTCTTAAGGATTGGGGGTTACATTACCCGCCTTGCTGAGGAATGTGCTTAGTTATGCAGCTCTCGAGTGACGGACTTTATATTACAAATATTATTTTAGAAAATTATATTTTTTCTTTAGGTTACTGTTAAGGCGAACCATAAATATTTATACCCGACTCCGGACGAAGGAATTTTTGGTCTATGGCCTGCCTTTGTTTACAGCGATGAAGATAAAACTATAAATTATGAAAATGGAATCTACATTTGGCCAAATCGTAAAATATTAAACATAAATCCCGAAATGAAATCCGAACACCAATCTTCAACTCAAGAACGAACAGATCTCAGCACCGACGCACAAGTGAAATATGTAACAGAACATTTATGTTGGCATAAGTGTAGCCATAACCATTCTATAATGCATATCTGCAAGAAGAGTAGGATGTTGTCATATGAGGATCGTTCTGAAGCGAGAGGCATACATCAACCAGCGATAAGCATACAAAAGAATCTACATAACTGGGAAATAATTAATGAAAATGAATATGGTGACGTAAAAACAAATATCAGTATTATAAAACAAGAGAAATATATTAATCATATTTCGAGCACGTCTCTTAATAATTCCGTCCACGAAGAAACCATTTCAAGAAGATTTTACAATGGAGTAGTTAAGCGAAATCATCCTCAAACACGTGATGACTACTGCGGAAAAAATATACTTAGTAAAAAAGATGTTACTTCAAATTATGTGAAAAATAAAATACGTTTTCTGCCGGATTATGAAGTGTTCGAGACTTCCCTTGACGAAGAATCAAATGCATTGGAAATTAATGAAAATGAAGCAGATCGCAATATTCGAACAGGTGAATCAATAATACTGTCAAATGAGAACCCAAGACTCGATGACAATGTTAACATGCAACAATTTTGCGTCCTATCAAATCACACTTCGCAGGGACACGACAAGGAAAATAAAAATTTGGTAAAAACAGATCCGTTGTGTATTTTCCACAAAGCCACGCCAAACATTACTAAGCCCCAAATGAGTTTAACCTACGACAACCCTTCAAAACTGTTGGAACAAATTTCAAAAAGTATTATACAAGAATATGTGGATTACGAGTACAAACCTTACTCCAAGGAGGTAATAATGAGTACAAATATTTCAGAAGACAAATTAGGAACTGACAAGAAGAGAAGTTTAATGTTCATCCTGAAAGCTCTGGACCTAAAAGCACTCTCCCCTCGACAAAAAATGAAATTAGCAACTTATATATTTTCTACTATGGACGGCCTCAATATAGGAGGTTCAACGTGGAGAACTGTTGTTTGTGGACTGATAAAAGAGATCAATGTAAATTTTACTAAGTATTTTTCAAATGAAATTAACTGCAAAAATTACCTCAGCTTTTTTTTAATATATATAAGCATAATAATCAGGAAAGACATGACAAAAGATAAAACTTTCTTGAGATAATTTTCCTTAATCGGAAAAAATGGAAACTATGGATATGTCTTGTGGGAAGAAAAAAAAACAGTAATTCTCATAAGAATGTATATATTTATTATATGTACCTATTACATTTATAATAATCACTTGCATCAGTAATAGAACAGGTTTATGATGTGAATTGTTCAATACTTTCCCGCCAAATTTAATATCCGGTCACTTGACAAGTGACGTCACTTCGTTACGTTTGGAGCGAAATTTTGCGGATCGCCAGCCATAAGACATATCCATGTCAATGTTCAATAAGATTACTTAAGCAGATCGTGGAACCTCCACAAGTTAAATAATGGTGAACGCGATGTAGAATGCTCTAAACACATGAATTTAAATATTTGATGTAAATTTATTTTAAGAATTTATTTTATAAGATGGTGACTCTATTTTAAATGTTACTAAATTTCATTAAGTGCACACCATTCTTCAATAATTGACGGGCGTGCAGCAATAAGGAGGCAGCTCCATTTTTTTGGATTTTCAGGTCAGAATTTATAATGTATTTATCAACTAAACCTATCCTCTGTTACAATAAGGAAGCTGCTCTGGTCACTTCAATAGTGGAATTACAGCAACTAAACCTCAGTGTGAGGTCTACTAGTGACTTACAAGTGAATTTTGCATTAATTGATTTATGTATTTTACATTCTTTATTTTCAAATCAGAAAATCGGGGTGATCAAAAAGTTCCAGGACTGATTTTTTATTAATTTATTTAAAAAATCTACAGGCTATTGGACGTCGTCCCCTTCAAAGTACTCTCCTTGGGAAGCTATACATTTTTCCCAACGATGTTTCCACTGCGTGAAGGACTTTGAGAAATCATCTTGTGAAATGGTGTTTAGCTGCTCCAGCGATTTTTCTTGAATGTCATCTACAGACTCAAATCTCTTTCCCTTCATGGGTCTCTTGAGTTTTGGAAACAAGAAAAAGTCTGCAGGGGCAAGGTCAGGTGAATATGGAGGCTGGGGAATGATCGTCATTCCATTTTTGGTGCAGTAGTCGCGAATGAGCAGTGCGGAATGAACAGGCGCATTGTCATGATGCAGGAACCACTCACCGCTCCGCCACAACTCTGGTCTCTTCCTCCTTATTGCCTCGCGCAAATTTCTCAGGGTTTGAAGATAACGAATGCGGTTAATGGTCTCACCTCGTGGAAGAAATTCATGGTAAACAACACCCTTCCAGTCGAAAAAAACAGTAAGCATGACCTTGACGTTTGATTTGACCTGACGTGCTTTTATGGGGGTTGGGGAGGATTTTGTCTTCCATTGTGATGACTGGACCTTCGTTTCGACGTCGTAGCCATAAACCCACGTTTCATCTCCAAACTTGTTTTAACAAGTTTTCATTGTCATTTGCCATTTCAAGAAGTTCCTGACAAACTTTAACTCTGTTGTTTCTGCTCCTCAGTCAACAGTCTCGGAACAAACTTTGCAGCCACCCTTCTCATCTGCAAATTTTCTGTTAAAATTTGTTGACACGAACCAAATGAAATGTTCAATTCTTCAGCCATCTCACGAATGGTTAGTCGACGATTAGAACGCACGAGACTGTTCAATCTTGCAACATGATCGTCATCAGTCGAAGTTGATGGGCGCCCTGAACGAGAATCATCTTCACACGATGTCCGGCCTTCCTTGGACCTTTTGTACCACTCATGACACCTTGACCGACTCAGACATTCATCACCGAAAGCCACTTGCAACATTTGAAAAGTTTCAGTAAACGTTTTACCCAACTTCACACAAAACTTTACGCAAACGCGTTGCTCTTCCTTTTCATTCATTTCAAGAAATCGCCGAACACAAAAAACTTTTTTTACGAACACAGCAGTAACTTTACAATGAAGAAGGTTATCAACAATCTGAATAAACAGCTGAGTTCAGGAAGAGTCACGATAAACAATGCTGCCAACCGCACTGCTCTATGGCACTCCATTGCCGCGCAATCTAAACAGTCCTGGAACTTTTTGATCACCCCACGTATTTGTATGAGCTTCCTAAATTAAAGATGTGAATAAAAGCAAATTTTGTTTTAGTTTTATAATTTTAGTTGAAAACTCCGTGAATTTTGGTTTACTTGTAGAACGTGGCATAATAAGGAGGCAGCTCCAAATCATTAAACCTCACACCACCACTCTAAAAAAGGTAGGATAGGGTCTTTATGGACTTACTTTGATAAGTAGGTGGATATGTTAAGAGAAAGAAAATGGGAAAAATATCAAGGAACTAAATTTAAAAACGTTTTCTTTAATTTGCCAACAATGTGAAAAATGGAGCTACCTCCTATTGCTGTACGTCCGTCGATTCTTAATTTTACTCACGTCTCGTTGATACATCTTCAGAAGCACTGGAAATACAAATCACAGCCTTAACTTGCCAAATCAAGTCCAGACGTGGCTCCGCCAGCAGAGGGTTCTCTAAGGTTGAGGCTGTGCTCCTGAAGTGGCATCAAGGAAACGTGAAATGTGTAGAAAAAAATGAAGGATTATTGAATAATTGCGTGTATTTAATGAAAATTGACCTTTTGCCGCACAAAAAAATAAAAAAACCTCATAAGCGAGTTCTCCCTATGGAGGTAGGGAGGAACCGCGCTAATAATTTAGCTATTGAGCTTTCACTCAGCAATGAAGTTTTCAAAATTATTTCAAACCTTCATCCGCTCTAACTACTATCTTTTTAAAAAAAAAAAAAAAAATTATTTAGGGGAGATGGAAAATCATTCATTAGACGAAATGTGCTATACAATGACCCAATAGTGTGAGATTCTTGCTGATGAAATTAGCGTAATCCACTAGTGTCAGTTCTCGCTAGAGATCACTAGCAGATTAACTGTCTGTTAACAAGTAAGCGGACACTGGCCAAATAACTTTGTGAACAACCTTCCACTATCAAACGAATGTGGGTTTCTCCCACATAGCGTTATTTTTCGCAAAATACCTAATCCAAAATATTGAACAAAATTTTAACATTGAACAAATTTTTATTTCTTTCCTGGAAATGGACTTCTGTTGGTACACAATTTTCAGAAATAATCTTGCATTTGTTTTACTCTTCCTACTTCTTATGAACACTATCTGTAAAGAAATAAAAATTTTGGAATAAACATCATACACACATTCATGGATATGTATATATATATATATATATATATATATATATATATATATATATATATATATATATATATATATAGAGAGAGAGAGAGAGAGAGAGAGAGAGAGAGACAGAGAGAGAGAGAGGGGGGGAGGGAGAAAAGACGCTTAAAATAGAGGGTTGGAACTAATGAACATAATCTGAAGATATATATGTTTGCGTTATAGAAATAATCGAAAAAGAAGACTGAAAATTATGATAAAATTATTATTAGGCCTTGGATATGACTACAGTTATGATGATATCTTAACTCTATTTTATCATTATCGCTTCTGTGGTTTTGATATATTTTTCCATAAACGAATATCAAATAATTTTTAAATAATAAATCGCAAATAATTGCTTTGCACAATATAGTTGTTAGGTGCTGAAAACGAGATTCTAGTCTACATTTATCTAAGAGCCTACAGTAAAGTAACCGTAGTTATTATAGTTATCATGGTGATTTGTCACTATAAAATTTGTAATTTGTTTTTAGTCGACATAGTTACCTTCTTCATATGTAATTGTTATTCTTATTTATTTATTATTTGTTTGATATAATATTTTAAACTTAGTGCTCATTATATCATATCGCATGCTGTTGTGCAAATGATTATGAACATTGAAGATAGTCGAAAGTGCATTTACTTGCTTCAGAACCAAGTTGGACGAAATGAACATCAAGGTATCATATTTTTGGGTTCGCTTATGATGTGGACGCGTTGACCCAATCCGTATCTTTCAATGAGAAATGTAGTCGTGTTAGTTGTTCCTGGATTATTGGAAGGTAGTACTCTGAAGAGAGAGAACAACGGGCAGCACAATAGGGCGTAGGGTCGCGGAGCGCTCTCTGGAGGAGGACAGCCCGATAATATTGTATTGCATAGTAGATGTATGTATATTTTATATATGTATTTGTCTATTCACGCTCCAGGCAACCCCAAAAATGACCTGAGCTTGATGATATTTGGTACAAAAATACCATTGTCTCCAATAACTTTACGGTTTACGTTTATAGACTTTCAGGTACACTATTCAGGTAATTTGCCGTGGGGATGGAAGCAGCATATTCCACCTGCCATCCTTTCCACCAAACTACCTCCGATTTCTCACTATTAACCAGGTGTTAATTAACTATTAATCATGTGTGCGACTATCTGTTACAGGAAAGCGGTAACATTTTTTTCTTTTCATTCGCCACAAAACATTGTATGCAACTAAGAAATACCAATTCTGGTTACGTTTGGTGTTCAGGAAGTGTTAAAAAAGAAAGTATCAACAGACTTGTGCAGCTTCGTATATTTTCTTAATTATTTCGAAAACAGTTGGGAATTCGTTGGAGTGGAAGGTAAGCATTCGAAATCATATTAGTTAAATGTCTTACAAAAATAAGAGTTGTACTATTTTCGATAGAGCCATCTGAGTAAGCTAAATCTTTTGAACAGTTTTCGTTTACGTTTTCCTCGGTTTCAATTGTTTGTTGTTGTTTCTTATTTGAATTTAACATTAAAATGAATATTTTAGTAAAACAAGGGAGGTAAATGAGGTACCGTCATTTAGGGTGAGTTCGGACACATTTTCGAGGTTTTCTCGTAATTTAAAAAGGCAGAATTTTTGTAAAAATCTGGAAAAATTAATTTATGAACCCTTAACATTCCTCTATCGAATAGTGTATTTTGTTTTTTTAAATATCTCAAAAATATTCAATTTTTATTATAGCTAAAATGTGTCCGAACTCACCCCTACGTGTGGGGTGAGTTCGGACAGCCTTTACTTTCTGTAAAAATCTTCACTTAACCTATAGTTGGAGTGAGCTCGGTCGTAATTGACGATATTCTAAAGAGAAATATTTTCTATAATATTTTTTAGATTAACAAAATATATTGTCACTTTTTCCTTATCAACTTCTGCTTTACACCTTTTGATGCTTTGTGTATGGCGTTCCGTTAATGGCTGATTCCTTTTCATAAAGCCTTAAAACCATTCCAGTCTGAGCTTGCTTTAAAATACTGCGAATTTTTTCCTGACCATCCAAATATGTTTTTACGATTTGGCGAATATCTTAATCGAGTTTGGCCGCCACTTTTATTTGGTGTGCATTCCACTAACTTTATCATTTAAAGTCGATTTAGGTATTTCGTTGTACATCGAAATACCTAAATCGATACGCTGCCTCTTTTAGAGTCTTCTTCTTTGTTTTGACATCGTCAATCACATTTTTTAAAGCCTCTTTGGAATAAATACTGTTTTCCTTTAAGCCAAGAGGACGCGGGTATAATTGATGCATGTCCGAACTCACCCCACGGTATGCGAGATTTTTACTTAACGAAGAAAAAAAAGCTTTTGAACCAAAAAAATAAATATATTTATTTATGTATCATTAGCCAACATATAAACCTACTATAAAATATAAAAAAATAGGATTTAATTACTCCTAGAGCCTCTACACAGACGTTTGTTTCTAGCATTTCGAAAATCATGGAAATTACAACTCACATTAAAATATTCGTTACTCACTTCAAAGTGTTCTCAGGGCGATTTCGCCTTACCTACATGGGAAAAATACAATATCGATAGTATTTGTCATGCCAATTATGACCCTAATGAAAAAGTTTGCTCCAGGTAACGTAATATCCTCGCCATGCACTATTGTCCGAACTTGTTCTACCTGTCCGAACTCACCCCAAAATACGGTAAACGATATGTTTACCTTCAGATTGGAGGTTTCCTTCAGATTGAGGGAAGTTGAGGAGGTGGAGTGAGTAATTTAGGTTTAAGGTTGAGTATTGTCTGCTTCCTGTGCATTTTAGCGCCTAAAATTTTGCTTTTCTTCGAGATGTTATTGGAATAGGTGTTAACATTGTTCACGAAATTTCCAAACAAAATATTAACCGTTTCTCTCCGTTAGAGTTAGTAACAGAAACGTGCTAAGATGGCGCAGTTCCTGCTATACGGATTTTGTTTTTGTTCTTATTCAACCCGAAAAGAAAGAAATATAAGGATAAAATTTAATAATTACCTTTCTTTTTTCTGTAGGTAGAACTTTGAACGAGACTTTCTGAGGCTTCATCCTCATCACTGAAATTAAAAAAAAATCTTGTATTCAATTTTGTATTAGACCATATAATTTGCTACTGCTTGAAGACGGAACAAAATAAAGAGAAGAAACATCCCTCAATATCTATGATATCTTGGAATTTATATTTAAAACATTCTGGTGCCTTAATTCCGAGAGTTTTAGAGAAAATATATTAAACTTTAGAGATGGTCAGTCTCTTTTGGGAATTATTAAATTCTAAGGTGATAACAAAATTCCAGAAGTAATTTCAACATTTTCTCAGGACCTTTAAAGGACTACAGATTCACTACTTACAGGAAAACTTGCGTTAGTAAGCATTAAATTCATGCAAATGAAGTGAAAGTTTTTGAGGAATAGGTTGAACGATTTCCCTCCTTTTGTCAAAAAATGTGTAATGGAGTTTTGTTACTTTCAAATACCTTGTGTGAAGAAGTTATGGATTACTCATTTTTTATTGGCTAAACTGTAGGAATCCATTGTCCAGCCCAGAAGCAATAAAAAAATAACTGAAAGAAATTGTTGGAAATGTTTTTCATTTCAGAGATATGTTTTTCGTTTTCCAAATTTTCATTGATTTATCTTTTGCGTGATGTAGTTGGCGCACTTTAGAGTACAGTACAAAGTTGGCTAATATAATGATGGCTTTTGGGAATTATTAAGTTCAACATTGCAGCTAGCCATAACATATTTAAAAGACACTATGCCTCTTCAGGAGCAATGCGTCCGTGCTAAACGGGAGAATCTGGATCCCAGCCTGACGAGAAATATTATTATTATTTCAATTCTAACGTCCATTTATTCTTAACTAAGAATTTTGGGATGGGTTATCTATAGGTTAACACTCTTTTATAGCTAGGATAAAGCTGATGCCTTTTCTTTTTTCTAAAGAAAAGCCACCAGCCCTTAGTGGGAATCAAACCCACGACCTTTGGCACAGAGTGTTAAGTGATCACGTCTTAACACTCACGGCCGCCGGGCCTCATAATATTATTGAATATAATGATGTGAAAATTGAGTAAAAATAAGTTAAAGCTTTAATATTACCTTGGCGGTACCTCAAAATACTTGTAAATCTTGTAAACATATCGGCACATGCATAATGTTACAATGAGTGTAATGACTGTAACGACAAGGAGGTATATGTAGAGAAGAGTAGGAGAGAGTGGGCCTATGCCTGAATCTTCGTCATAATCAAAAGGATCCACCGCGTCATCACCTTCCCTAGGAAGTGGTGCCTGTGGAAGTGGTGCTTGAGTTGGTGGTGCCTGGGGAGATGTTTTAGGCGGGCATGTGGTTGTAAGAGGAGCTGGTGGGCCGCAGTTAGGTTCGCATGTATCTATAGACTGCAAATTCTGCTCCTGCAACATAAACAAGTAGCATAGGCTAGATATGTTCAATCTAAAAGAACATGGCGCAATGTTGGGAATAATAATAGCTTTATGGGGGGTCTCCCGTGGTCTAGTGACTAGCGCCTTAGATTCATAAGCTGGAGATTGTGGGTTCAATCCCCACCGGTGGCAGGAATTTTCTCGTCCCACGGCTCATTGGGAGAATTCCTCGCTTCACCCTGGATCTCTCAGTATCAAGAAGCTCAATTTCTTCATTTAGGCATCTAAGGTACTCTTTTTTCAAATTTAATTTATTATATTTTCAAGAGGGCTTATTTCGCAAGATATACTATGCGTACGATCTGAGCGATGAGCGATAAGCGCCGCTCACATTAATGTTAAGCTGGAGTGCAGTAGAAATAAGGGATGAGCGACAGGGCGGCGCACAGTGGTGCCATAGCGGGAAAAATCAATTTTCGAAAGTGCTGATTTCGATTATTTAGTTTGTGAGTCTCACACAATGTTAGCTACAGAATCTATAAACAGCATACTTTTTCTCCCTGTTTCAAGGTTATTCCCATTAATTTAGGCCCAAAGTCAGAATAATTGAAGTTTGACCACATTACACACTAGTATAAATAATTAATATATAATTTCATAAGAGAGAAAAAAAAATTATCAAATTTTTTCCCTGGTCTACGAGGTCAACTAAGACACACATCAGTCAAACTGGACAAAAATAAATTAGAGCGCATTACAACGTTATAAGTTACGAATTTCATTAAAGCATTTAGAACAGCTATGATTGTAAAAAAAGCTCCGGCTTCCTCCGAGATGAGAAAGGTCACATTTCAAAGTAGACGTGTTAAAGTAAAGATTAGAACAAAAATCATCTGCTTTTATCTGTTTGTCCGATCGTAACACCATAATGAAACTAAAGGATTAGAGTACGCCTTTGGTTGTTGCACTATCTAGTTTACCCCATGGTTCAGATAATACATGTCTCCACGTCAAAAGACTTTAATTCGAGTTCATTCTAGGCGCTAACGTTGTTTAGTCAGGAGCTATCATGGGTCAAAATTAAATACCGCAATATGTGTGACTGCTAGTTGGGTGGTACAAACTTCGACATATTCCTTCAACAAAATCACCCTGAATTAAGTTAATATACACTAAAGACACTTGTTGCATTTTGTTTTGTTGAGTTTAACCTATTCCGAAAATCACAAAAACTTTTAACGTCCCAATAGCCTTTCATTTTTCCATTAGCTCTTCAATTTACCTCAAAATTTTCGTAAAAGCAGTTGAACATGATGTATTGTTTTATTCTAAGTGGAATGAAACTTATGACATTCATCGTTTTTCCGCCTGACCCTTAAATAGTTTATAACAGACAGTGGAAGTGGTCAATCGAAAGCCTTATTAATATTCTAAGAAAGTTACAGTTCATTCGATAAAATTATTTAATTATATTTTGTTATCATACTAAAGTAGTTAAATAATTTACAGTGTTATTAATTCATACCTTTGATGCTAAAATGGACACTTCTTCAAAAAGTTCATTTATTTCTCTTTCTATCTCTCGTACTTTCGCCTTTGGCAGGGCCGTATTGTGTATGAATCCACAGTTAGAAGTCTTCAGCTGTTTTGCAAGCATTGACATATAATTCTGAAATGAAAAAAATGATTTAAAATTTATACTTTATAGTATATTGTCGCTTATCCAGGTATTTCTGTAATTCTATAAACTTTTATATATACACACACACACACACACACACACACACACACACACACACACACACACACACACACACACACACACACACACACACACACACACACACACACACACACACACACACACACACACACACACACACACACATAAATACATACATATTTAAATTTTTACTGAAATTGACAGCCTGTACCGTGTACAACATGTAGGAACGTTTTGAAATCAACGATACTGCGGATGAATATTGTTAGAGCTCTAGGAATATCAGAATTAGATTTGACTTCTACTTCGAGGTTGAATTTTGCCATTTACTGTTTCAGTTATATGAATTTTATGATGCTAACATAATTTTCTCCCTAGGTCAAAGGAATTGTTTATTATTTTGTTCACCTACAGTAGTTTTGACAACTTGACACAAGGCGGAGCCAGGGACATGTGTCTATAGTCCGCCCGCAAACAAAAGAACCAGAAGAGACGTGGCTGGAAGGGATCTAGGCCTTCCCACACACGGGCTGGGTGCAGCGCGTGCGTACTATCTGGTTCTTATGTTTGCGGGTGGACTATAGTCTTGCCAGGTGTGCCCCCCCCTTCTTTAAAAAAAAGAAAAGGCATCAGCAGTATCCTGGCCATACAATGTTGGTAACCTATAGATAACCCGTCCCAAAATTCTTAGTTAATAATAATGGGCGTTAAAATGTTAATAAATAATAAATAACAACTCACCACATTTCGCCGTATAAAATTGAATTTAAAAAAATGAATTGAGGAAATAAATCAGACCATAGGATGACCGCTGTTGCCCTGGCAAAGGCTAAGGGTGCGTTTACACTTGATATTTCTGTCAGGAAATATATGTCACGATGTATGTCGCGATATAAGTGTCGGATGGATATTATCTTGCAAGATTCTTCTCTAAGGGTGGGTTTACACTTGCTAGTTATTGCAGGAAATTTATATCAGACAGAAATTGCGACTAGTGTAAACCATGAGCAATTTATGTCTGAGATATATATTTCTATCCCGAGCAATAAGTGTCGACACTTCTATACCGTCAGGTGAATACGCTGATTATAAAGAGAGAAATAAATGTCAGACAGAAATATCTTGGTTCCTAGCTATATTGCCGAAACGTCTATACCAAGCAGAATGGACTAGACAGGACATATATGTCTGAGTGTAAACAGGCCGGACATTTATTGCAAAGCGAGAACCGTCCTATACATATCCATGACATAAATGTCTAGCTATTTCTGTCCGTATGTAAACTTGCAAGAGAATATCTATCCGACACTTATATCGCGACATATATCGTGACATATATTTCCTGCCAGAAATATCAAGTGTAAACGCACCCTAAAAGCCGACTCAATCCTATAAACGGGAAACGTTTGGCATTGTGATTTTTTTCACATAATTTTCAACCGTTCATGAAAAAAAAGTCCGTCTCGCAGGACTGCATCATCTTAGCGCGGTTCCGTTCATATCCCCTAGTCTAATTTGGAAAGATTAAAATAGAAGCAGTTATTATTTTGGTTCCACCAGTCTTCTTTTTTTTTAAATTAATTATTATAATGGCGTGTCAACCCTTTAGGTCACTAACGCCATTCCTGTGAGTAGTAAAGTCTTGAAAGGTCATGATTTACAATCTTGCCAGGAAGGGTCTGCTACACAAGAAACGGACCCGCTAGTGACAAGGTCTTGAAA
Organism: Gonocerus acuteangulatus; assembly: GCA_946811695.1. NCBI lineage: Eukaryota > Metazoa > Arthropoda > Insecta > Hemiptera > Coreidae > Gonocerus > Gonocerus acuteangulatus. Next base: position 113,639,954 of record OX328124.1, on the reverse strand, counting down.
TCTTTGAAATCTATATTTCTAACAATAAATTGTTTTTGTTATTTTACTTAACCAGTTTTATTGTCAAATACATTACCCAACTATAAGCAATTAAAAAATAACAAGAAATAAAACAGACAAAAAGAACCATTGGAATAAACGAAATCAATTAATTTAAAGCTTTAAGCACTTTTTTCTCCGATTGACATCGCCTAATTAAAACTTTCTTCGGAACCTTTTAGCGCGGTTCCTCCCTCCCCCATAGGGAGGAACCCCGCTTATAAGGTTGATACAATGAAACAATCCGGAAGTGCCGACAAGAAAATTTCGCGTTTCAGAACCCCTAGAGACCGAAAATAACGGTGGTTCAAATTTGTATATATATATATATATATATATATATATATATATATATATGTATATATTTATTTATATATATATATATTTATTTATATATATATATATATATATATATATATATATATATATATATATATATATATATATATTTGTCTTTTCGCTCATTTCTGGCTTCCCTGATGGTCCGATTTTGATGAAATTTGGTACAAAAATCTGTCGTCCAATTTGAAAGGTCAAGTTCGTTAACCAGCAAAATCCGCCCACTGGAAGATGGCGTTTGGGGCGAAATTCGCGCAAAAAAAATCGTAACGCTTACGTTTTTGAGTTCGTAAGCTTGTAAGTACTCGTTTTATAGGCTTCTTGGGCTAGGAAAACGAATGAAACCATTTTCAAGGCGATAGCTTTAACCGTTTTCGAGAAAACTGAAAAAATAATTTTTGAATGCCGTTTTTGGTTTGGGTACTTAGAATCATGGGATTCAGTTGAAACATTTACTGCATCTTCTACTTTCATTAAAACTAATATGTTGAAATGTTGGTTGCGTTTGGAGTTAAGGAAGGGTTAGAATAAAATATTTTATTAACAGACATAAAAAAGTTTTGGTAACTTTGTATACTTTCCTTAATATCTCGAAAAAGGTTAAGAATCTTGGGAAATGGAAGAATACTATTGGAAAGCTTACTAAATTCTCTACAAAAAAGGTTCTAATGAAAGTTTTGATTAGGCGATGTCAATCGGAGAAATAAGTGCTTAAAACTTTAAAGTAATTGATTTCGCTTATTCGAACTGTTCTTTTTGTCTTTGATTTTGATACTTAAAATTATGGGATTCAGTTGAAACATTTTCTGCATGTTTGAATTTCATCAACATTAATATGTTAAAATTTCGGTTACGTTTGGAGCTAAGGAAGGATTAGAATAAAATATTTTATTAACAGACATGAAATGTTTTGGGAACTTCGTATACATTCCCTGATATCTCGAAGACGGTTAGGAATATTGGTAAACGGAGGGTTACCATGCGAAAGCTTACTAAATGTTCTACAAAAAAGATTCTCAAAAACAATTTTTGATTAGGCTATGTCAATCGGAGAAATAAGTGCTTAAACTTTGAAGTAATTGATTTCGTTTATTCGAACGGTTCTTCTTATTTGTTTTTATTCCTTGTTGTTTTTTCATTGGTTATAGTAGGATAATGTATTTGACAATAAAACAGATTAATTAAAATAAGAAAAGCAATTCATTGTTAAAAATATATCAGGCTGTACCGTATGAAATGTCAGTTTTGGATTTGTCGATTTCCTTCAAATGTCTTGAAACTGTCGAGGCTCCTATTCCGAGTTCTTTGGCATATTCCCTAGTGTTTTTAATTGCTTATAGTAGTCAAATGTATTTGTCAATAAAACAGGATACGTATAATTAGAATCAATATTTTGTTTGTTAGAATTCGAAGATGCCGTATGAATATCTAGATTACAGTACTGGTGTTGATTTCGTTCTTTAGAATTATTCTTGGTATTCCCTATTTTCATCTGTTACCCATAGTTTTTTATTGTTAGTAGGTTTTTCTTATTGATTATAGAATATAAATCTAGTTGGCTATAAAACAGGATACGTAAAATTAGTGACAATATTTCGGAGATTTCTGAGCGAAATACTTTTAAGATTTTCTACCACCACGAACGGCTTTTTTCCTCTACTTTTATCCACTAGATAGGCTTTATTTTGCATATTATTCTATATAAGTTTTATTCAGCAGGGGATTTTGATGAAATGTCGTGTTTTTGCTGTGGATTTTAAATACGATGTATCTAAGATTGGATAACATTAGCGAGTCTACATAGTTAAGAACCGACGACGGAGGATTACTTCTTGCTATGATTTAGTCTACATATGTATATTAAGTCCTAAATCCAAAAAATAAACTTCACAACGGTTAGATACTATGAGCGAATATGGCGGTTCAATGCCCGTAGAAGCAGAAGGTCCGCAGGAAATTTACCTGCTAAGACTTAATCCTCAAGAGCTGTAAATATACCCCAGGTATCTGCCGACACAAATACAAAGCCTAGGCGGAGAGCACCCCAAAAACACAGATCCAAACATAGGTTATATACTAAATATTCCTAAAGACTACTTAGTTGTAAACCGATTCATCAATTAGTAATCAATAGTTTTCAACAAAGGTTATATACTGAATATTGATAAAAAGTATTTAATTGGAAAAAAAACAATATTCCACAAGACTTGTTTTTGGTCCATTTGTATCTACTCCATGGACTTAATTAGGTATATTATTCTATTGTAGTTGGGCAACTAAACTTTGTTTTATTTTGTTAAATAAAGTTTTTTTTCTTGACTTGTTATTCGTCAAGACTTTTATTTGTCCTTGTGTATTAACTAGATAGGTTTTATTCGGCATATTATTCTATATAGGCTATATTAGGCAGGGTATTCTACTCAATCTTGTGTACTTCTTCTTGATCCTTCTGTACATGGGCGTATATAAAAACAATTTCGGGGGGGGGGGGCTGAGACCATTTCCAGGGTATGGAATACTAAATATTTAGAGCTTGGAATAGTTTTAGGCAACTAAAACGCTATTACACGTAAAATAAAATATGTTTTATGAACTAAGTGATCTTATTTAATTTATTTTTAAGGGTTTTACGAGAAGTTTTTATTATCAATTCAAAATTTCGGGAGGGGCTGCAGCCCCCTTAGCCCCCCCCCCTCATATACGCCCATGCTTCTGTATCCACTAGAAAGGCTTTATTAGGCATATTTTGTATTGATTTATAGAGCTTTGCTTTAGAATGAGAGCCAGATTCTGTAATTTCCGCTTCTGTGTAAAAGTTAGCTACTGTCAGTGTCCCTGACGCCTTAATATCACTTTTATTCGAGATGTTCGAGAGGATTTTGACAATTTTCACGAGATATATAAAAAAAATAAGTTTATTTCTTTTCTAAGCTTATCAAATGGCACTAGGGACATGAACGGAACCGCGCTAAGATGCTGCAGTTCCTGCGAGTCGGACTTTTTTGTAGAGCATTTAGTAAGCTTCCGAATGGTAATCTTCCGCTTCACATTATACAAAGTTACCAAAACTGTTTTTGTCTGTTAATAAAATATTTTATTCTAACCCTTCCTTTACTCTAAACGTAACAAAAATTTCAACATATTAGTGTTGATGAAACTCAAACATGCAGAAAATGTTTCAACTGTATCCCATAATTCTAAGTATCAAAATCAAAGACAAAGAACCCTCCCTAGGAAGGACGCTAGGCAGTTGAAAAGCTATATATCTTGGAAATCCATATCTCTAACATTAAATTGTTTTTCTTATTTTTCTTAACCTGTTTTATTTTCAAATACGTTATCCAACAATAAGCAATTAAAAAATAACAAGGAATAAAAACAGACAAAAAGAACAGTTCGAATAAGCGAAATCAATTTCTTTAAAGTTTTAAGCTCTTATTTCTCCGATTGACATCGCCTAATCAAAACTTTCATTAGAACCCTTTTTTTAGAGCATTTAATAAGCTTTCTAATGGTATTCTTCCGTTTACCATGATTCTCAACCTTTTTCGAGATATTAAGGAAAGTATACAAAGTTACCAAAACTTTTTATGTCTGTTAATAAAATATTTTATTCTAACCCTTCCTAAACTCCAAAAGTAACAAAAATTTCAACATATTAGTTTTAATGAAAGTAGAACATGCAGAAAATGTTTCAACTGAATCCCATGATTCTAAGTACCCAAACCAAAAACGGTATTCAAAAAATATCTTTCCAATATTCTCGAAAACGGTTAAAGCTATCGCCTTGAAAATGGTTTCATTCGTTTTCCAAGCCCAAGAAGCCTATAAAACGAGTACTTACAAGCTTATGAACTCAAAAACGTAAGCGTTACGATTTTTTTTGCGCGAATTTCGCCCCAAACACCATCTTCCAGTGGGCGGATTCTGCTGGTTAACGAACTTGACCTTTTAAATTGGGCGACGGATTTTTGTAACAAATTTCATCACAATCGGACCATTAGGGAAGCCAGAAATGAGCGAACAGACAAATATATATATATATATATATATATATATATATATATATATATATATATATATATATACAAATTTGAACCACCGTTATTTTCGGTCTCTAGGGGTTCTGAAACGCGAAATTTTCTAGTCAGCACTTTCGGATTGTTTCATTGTATCAACCTTATAAGCGGGGTTCCTCCCTATGGGGGAGGAAGGAACCGCGCTAAAAGGTGAGTGGATATTGCTTGTGTGCACACTTGACCTGTTATTTTAGGGAAAGTATAATTATACCAAATTTCAGAAATCGGGCCATTTGCTGTGGATGTTTTAAAGAGTTCCATCAGATGTGTATATACATACTTCCATACACACACACAAATTTGAACGGTATTTTTGTGATGCATGCGTTTTAAAACATGACTTAATACCCTTGGGATCTGATTTAGCAACATACGGATTCAGTTGTTCACTAAATTTCTAGAAAGATGTATTCATAAACCCCGTAAATATTTAAGCCCTGACTTAGTTGTCCCGGAGGCTGTCTTCTGGAAGTTGTAATTTGCATGTAACAATTGTTATTTTGAATAAAGTGGATTAAAAAACAATCCTGTCGAGACCGGGCGTTTCTATTCGGGGTCTCGGAATTGGTTCACGTTCATAAGCAGATTTTGCCTTCATTGGCTGGGAGAATGGAAGACAATAGTTCAACTACCTTAATTAGAAACATAACACATTGTAAAAGAGGTTATGGCATAATAAAAATCCAGTCGAAGCAATGTAATTAATGTAGAACCTAAAATACAATGAAAACGCCAATAAGGCAGTCTGTTAAAAATTAAAACTAAATGGTTACCTCCGAATGGATAGAAAGCGCGAAGCAATAATTTAAATAATCTTTCAAAACTAACCTGAGGAACAATATTGTCCATCGAGAGTCCTAAATTCCTGCAGGCTCTGAAGTAACTGATGACCATCCTCCAGTTCTTATCATTCATCGTTACCTCTTTCCTGATGCAAGACTCTATGGTAGGCATGTCAGGGACGCAGAATCCTACACACGATTCCAAGACAATAGCGAAAAGCAGAAATTGTCGCATTTCGTAAAATGGTACATCAAATAATTTCTTTTGAAGATTAGGTTCTTAGATGTAAAATAAGGTTTTCTATATACTACTTAATTGCAGAAGGAAAACTACGTTTCACGAACGAATTAAACAACTTAATACATATGAAGTTTATTTTTTTTTTAATTTGTTTTGGTTTAAAACTTTTCAATTAAATTGTAAACGGTAACTTGGCCAAAAAATTGCTCATGCGGATAAAAGTTGCCATTACTTGGTCATTTGTTTTGTTAACAACTTTAGTGTCGGTTCGGACTTGAAAGGAGGCATGAAATTAACGTGTCCACGAGAATCTGGAGCAATATTTTCAGTAGCAACACGAAAATAGGGGCACGGTAAGTTGATTGAATCTATAAGCGAAGTTTCGCTCATTGAGGTGATTTGATTAAAACACTAACATTTTGTGGCGATCTAAACATTGAGAAAATGCACGATGGAGTGATTGGTCTTGAGCTATTTATTAATAGAATTGCGGAACTAAAATGGCAATAAATTGGAATTGTGAGGGAAGGTGAGTCGCAGTGCAGTATGTAGTAGCGACGCGAAGATGGTCTCTCAGAATATCTTTTTAGCTTCTTAGCGAAGTTTGATTGGCGCTGGAAAGATCGAGTTGCGGGATTCTCTGGCGTTAAGATAATTATTTTGGTGGTGCCACGATGAGCCACTGCGCGAGGTCCATTAGAGGGCCGAACATGGAATCGTAGTCAGTAAATTGAAAGTTGCGAAGATTAAGTAACGCTGTAAATATTCAGGAGAAGACTTATGATGCGGCCCGTGTAAGGCTACAAACCGAGGGGAGCGTAGAGAGAGCTAAGAGCATAGCGAATTAGCGTAATGAGAGCTGCAAAATCAAATTTCAGATTGAAAATCGTTTCTATGTTCTCTCGTTGCTGTGCTAACTCTCGTTGCTATATTAACGAGTGAGTAATGGAGGAAAGATTCAGTAGTGGTTGGGATTGAGTTTTGCCGCCAAGGTTTTGTTTCGGTGCGATGATTGAGCTGCACAGGAACTTGATTAGGACCTCGAAGTTTGAGTAATACTGTAAAGAATGAGTGTCAAAAGTGGAGTGGTATTAAGTTGATTGGGTCTCTAACTGATGTTTAGGTGGCGGTGCGATGATTGTTTAGAGTTACAATAGTTTCCTTTAATGGCACTTGCACAACTCCAATCGCGCTAAAACGTAACGCAGACCTGTTGTAACGGGAAAAACTCGTGACGATCCGTTGAATTAAAATCTATATGCAAATCCTTAGTATTTCCCGCTTTTCTTTGGAAGTGTGATAAAAGGCACACTGAAATTTAAAATTCACGTATTTATAAACGATTATCTAAAAGACCATGAATTTTGGCTATTTTGGCGTATATATTTCACTATATTGGCGCCCCTTGTTGAGTGACGTCATGAGCCGCTCTCCTCCCTGCGGAAATGGACTCTTTGGGGACATGATCTTAAGGCACTAGTTGCCTATTATTAGGCATATTAATTCACTGTTTTAATCGATCATTGATATAATATTTAATTAAATTATCATTAATTACTTATTCATTATTACAAACATCACTATCAATGCTCATATCGAAACTGGCATTTTTTATCGATAGCATATAATCGAGTGTTAGTTTTTGACTTAATCATTTTGAAATTCCCTCTTGCCTCCTTCTGCTTGTTACATTTTCAATTGATAGTTCTCAGTAGATTTAACTTATACAAGTGACAGCTTTGAATATTACAGTTAAGACTTGTTAATTCAAGGTTTTATCGATGTAGGTAATGAGAAAATGTCAACCAAAGTTGATGACGATAAGTTGAGCACTGTAAAAACTGAAATTTATTGCACTCTAATTTCTACAAAAGATGGACTCACTCTCAAAAACTTTTTGCGAGATTACAAGGAAACTGTTGGAAAGCCTTTTCCACATGCAGCCTTTGGATATAAGAATCCTATGGATTTCATAAAAACTATTCCAGATGTTGTAAATGTAAGTTATCATAAAATTGATTTAAGCTATAAATATATTTATGGTTAAGATGGAGATTACTTTATTCTGCAAATGAACAGAAACTATTCATTACCTCAATTGTCATACCTTGTTTTTCTTTCTTAGATAGGAAAAAAAAAAACAAGTTGTTCCAAGCCTGAAGAACCAGATAATTTTTACTGGCATTTCAACATGATATAATTCAGCAATAATAATGAGCTATAATTCAGAGCTATGGTCATAAACAATTAAATTCTCTGGGTTATATTACAATTGTACATAATAGAATTGTTATATTCATCAGGTTATATGTCTAAATAAATAACCAAGACATAAGCTTTTCACTTGTTCCAGCCGTGGTGAAGAGTAATCTTTAAATGATTTTAAAATTGTCTAATATAATTTGTAATTATTTTTATTTCTGCTTAATGGTTTACAAACTATTTAAAAAGAATTCTAATTCACGAACATAATCCCCAGTGAAAGTACTAATAAATTCAACATTTTTTTAGAGCCAACAAAAATAAGCTGTCAGGAGAGAAAGTTGTAGAATTAATCTTATTTTTCCCATAGCTATTTTAATAAAATACCTGATTTAATATCAAGGAAAGGAGTAAAGGGGGAGTGAAAATATTTCAATTTGATGGAAAGAAATTTATTTATTTATTGTGTTCCGAAACATTGGCGACAAACTCATTTCTTATCTGTTTTTTACGTTAAAAAATATAAATACGAACTCAAAGCTCAACATAATGGAAATTTATTTATTGTGTTCCGAAATATTGGCGACAAACTCATCTCTTATCTCCTTTTTACGTCAAAAAATATAAATAACTAAATAAAAACTCAAAGCTCAACAAAAACATGAAAAATAAGATAATTCAAAACTTATGTAATATAACTACAATAGTAACTAAATGGAGGTCCGTGTAATATAATTACAGTAGTAACTAAATGGAGGCCCGGTGGCCGTGAGTGCTAAAGCATGAGCTCTTTATGCCTAAGGTTTCAGGTTTGATTCCCACTAATGGTGATGGCTTTTCTTTGAAAAAAGAAATCATCCCTATCCTGGCTAGAAAAGGGCGATAACCTATGGCTAACCCTTCTTACAATTCTGAGCTAATTATAATTGAATTTTAAAATTTAAATAAATAAATAATTAATTTAAAAATATGAATTTGAAACTGAGGCCTATAAGATCTATTGTGCAACTCGATGTGTCGTTCCGTTATAGTACAAGAGACGTATCAGCAATTAACCTTCTAAGGGTTGTATGGTTCAGCTCTGGTATCTTCCTTGAACCATCTATAAGCGCGTTTCCAAAGTACAGAAACCTTTTGGGTGTACGCGCTACTTACAATGTGGTGTGGGGAGTTATCATACTCAAAGCATAGTTAACACCATGTCGTGTTGGTGAGCCCTGTGAAGTGGAGATGTCCGTGCAATGTGCAGTGTCCTGTAAGTAGGACTGTTAGCAATCTTACCTTACTTCTGCAGAGATTAAGAAGGGTTTCGATTCTCTTCTTGGCAGTGAATAGCATAAATAGATTGGCCTGTCTCTGGATGGTACTTTGGCACCACTTCCTTTTGTACTTAGCTTCCTCCTATCTTTGAATGCTTAGTCTGGTTGCCCCAATGTTTGTCAACTCATCAGCGTTTTCTATTTTCATGTATAACATAGTGCCCCGGAACCCACTCTAGTTTGAATCAGTTTTCACAGCCCAAGGTATTCAAGCTATCCTTACATTCTTTTACAGTTGTATTGGATCTTATTCTATTCTTGGACAGAGCTCTTATAGTGGCTTGACTGTTCGAGAATGTACTAAAGCGTGCGTCCCTAAGGCGTCCGCTGTTCATGAAGTAGTAAACTTATTTATGGCTTTTACATCAGCTTGAAACACTGTAGCATATTTACTCAGTGGTACAGTGAAACTGTGTGTGGATCCCTGAATCCACACACTCGCTCCTATGCCTGATTCAGTCTTCGAGCCATGGATAAAACAGTAGCTGTCGACACGGCTTTTTGTCATTTTATGCTCCACCGCATCTCCTCTTTTCTTGTTTGATGTTTCAAATTTTGAGATGAATGTTAACTGGTCTTGGAAATCCTAAGCCATACAGAGAATTGAATCTTGCAAGTTCCTATGGATGATGTCACAATTCGAGCTCAGCGTTGGGCATGGCTTATATCCCATCATTGTGATCCTTTTTGCTGTGTCTGGCTATTTCTTCAATGAAAATCTCGACTTGTCAAAGAATAGTAGAATCTACATTGCTCTCTAAGGGGTAGTGCCCGACAGGCCCACAGAATGTGTTTGGGCTTCTTGCAGATGGCTCCTTCCAGCTGAGCTTGGAGTCCAGAGTGACTCCTAGGTACTTCACTATCTTGGAAAAGCTTAAATTACTGCCTGCGAGGCTAGGAAGCTGGGGGCTGAGGAATCCTGGGTCCAACCCTGCTTCGGCAGGGGGGGGGGAGCCCCAGAATCCAAGGCCTCATCATGTCCAGGGTGACCCTTCAGGGTCCACCCCACGTGCTTGATGTACTTAGGATCCAGCATTCCTCAGGGCTCTCATTCAACCGGCATGGCTAACAATGAGAGGCTATGCTATGGGGACAGCACCTGCTCTCCTTCGGGAGTTCAGGTAAGTCCCCGCAGGGACTTACCTGAACTCGGTTCAGGGAAAACCGCAGGGAGTTTTACCTCCAGGCCAGTGACCATTACTGGTGCTGGACGTCTAGAGTTCTTGCCACTGAGGGTGCTCAAAAATGGTACTATGAGTGGTGTTGGTGGCAGGGGCCATGTTGTGGTTACCTGTTGCAACGCAGTGGTTATATGGTTGGAAGCACTGCAGTTAAGTGTCCAGAACACTCAGAAAGTGTGCTGGGGTTCTGAATTGAGTGAGACTCATAGCACTTGGCTCCAGGGCAGAAGCTGTGCGTAGTTGGTATCCCCCATCCACCGAGGATCATCCCGTGAGCCCCACAGTCTTGCAAAACTACGGTGGCTCGTGGGGATATCCTCACCATGATAGCCTAGGTAATAGATGAGGCCTATCAAATGCTAGGCATGACCCCTTTGCCATTTCCACCTTCTCCAGTGCACATTCCTGTAAGGCTAGGTGCTCCGGGTCCCTTCACTTTCCGTCTCCTGAAGAAAGATAACAGTGTAATCTTTTGTAGGTTGATCTTAAGATGTTTGTCCTGCCACCAATCATCCACAAAGTGTAGTGTTGAAATTCGACCAATTCCGCCAGGGTTGGGGGCATCTTCCCTATCACTGTGATCACCAGTTGATCCGCATACGCTTGCACATGAAATCCCTGATCCTTCAATCTTGTAAGCAATGTGTCCACCACCAGATACCACAGCCGAGGTGTCAAAACTCCCCCCTGTGAGCAGCCTGTCTATGGTTTTATGTCATGATACGATTTGCGCTTGGCCTAATCCTCTACTGCCACCTTAGCAGTAGAGGATTAGGCCTTTGAGCAAATTTTGATAATTTATGCCAAACAATCCGCACTTAAGCCCACAAAGTGTTTTTAGCGTGGAACACGCTTTAGTCATGAACTAACTGCTCATTATGCAAAAATGAAACAAAATGTGACACCAAAGTAGCGTACCCTCTTCCGATCTGTATGTCCACATATGGCCCACTTTCTGTCTAAGTCCACATTTGGACTACTTCCGATCTGTCTGTCTGACCACTTTCTGTCCATCTGCCTGTCTATACTCCCAGTCTCAAGCAGGAAAAGAATGTACGCAGTTAGTGAGCAGTAAATAGACAGTCTGGTGAGCAGGAATTGGACAGACAGACTGGAAGTGTACTGAAAGTAGTCATATAGACAGAGGACAGATAGACCAGAAGTGAGTTTAAAAATTTTTCACAGACTAGGTATGTATTCAAACAGATTTATAAATTTTGGTAATGTTTGGATTACAGAAGGTATTAGAAAAAAATAATTTTTTTCAAATGATCTAAGTAGTTTTGGAATAACTATAAGTATATACATATATACATACATACATATACACAAAACTGCTAAGGTGGTAAGCGGAAGGTAACCTATTAGATAGCCTAATAAATTTTCAAGAAAATAGGTTGAGGCACATATTTAAATGTGGTGCTTTGTTTCATAAAGTATTCGTTTTATTCCATTGAAGATGAATTATTAAGTGTGTTAATTCTAAAATTTCCAAAGCAATGTGGATATAACACATTTACATACATAGCATTATATAGAATCATGGTACGATGATGCAGTTCCTGTGAGTCAGACCTTTGCATTCTTGACTTATTGGGTTGTCTGAGAAGTTTGTAGAGATTTTGAAAATGATGTATTATCTTAATTCTTTCAACTTTTAATCACTAAAATGGCTATTTTTGTTTTAAATGCATCTTTAATTCCAATGTATTAACTAGATTAAAGATATCTCAACCAAAATAGCCTTAGTATTCATTATAAGTTTTAAAGAATTAAGGTAAAGCCTGTTTCATATGTGCATAGCAGTGAAGCCTTTTTTGCTTGAGTAAATGTTTTCCTGTTGCTCAGAAGTTTTTTAATAATGAGATGAACATCAACTGTAGAATATACAGTGAAGGTCGAGTAAGACTGTCCTCTATAGAGCAGAGCCGTTCCCCTTGTAGGTACAAGTTGTCTGGTCACGCCTTAGTGTTCGGGGACATGTACTTATATTACTGGAATGGCTATTACTATGTAAGGGCTTGTCATTTTTGTACATTTACTTGAAGGTTTTTTATATCATTTTTTTTTGCATTTGTTTTGTGTGTCTGCGACCATTGATTAACAGACCTCGTCCTTATGTTGTTATAGAAATAGTGAGAAATTCTTCAATACCCAGTTTGTTTCTCTCTTTTAGTATGTCTCCTCTCTTCTGTAGGGAGGGTTGGGTTGGGTTGACGTTTAAGGGCAGAAAACGTCTAGGTCATCACCGCCGAAGTGTAATGTTAGAGAGTCGTGTATAGTGTATACTGATTGCAAGGGTTTGTAATTTTGTGTTTAGGACAGTGCTGCACTTCCAATTCAGCATTTAAGATAATGTATTTGTTATTTTGATATTGGTATTCTATTTTTTTTTTTTTTTCTACTAATCTTATTACCTACTACTACTTTCTACTAACACTAATATTACTTATTAATACAACTATTTTCACTAAAACTAATACTAATATGCTGTATAGCAATATTAATACTAAAAATAGAATAAATAACAATATTAATATTTATTTATTTTCCTCCTCTTTTTTTTTTATGTATAAGTATTTTTATTTTATAGCATAAATACACTTTAGCAATGACTAAACTGAAAAAAAAAGTTGCAAAAAAGAAGACTGTATGTTATACAATACACTACATAGGTTTGTCAGGTGGACCTAAAGCATATTTATGTTCCTGTTTTTTTTTTTTTTTTTTTTTTTATGCTTGTATATTTCTTTTTCTTTATATAAATATATATATATATATATATATATATATATATATATATATATATATATATATAAAAAAAAAAAAAATCAGTCCCGTAACAGGCCACGAGGGCCCTGAGGGGCAGATACTATAGAGGTATCTGATTCATGACCATACGGCACACTAGGGAGATAGTGTGGTCAGTACTATGCTCCGGCCGCCTGATTTTCCCCTTGGCTGCTTCGACTGCTAGAGTCATTAGCACCAACCAAGGTACCCATTATTAATTAATTAATTAAAGGCTGGGTTGGCCTAGGGACGGTCAGGGAGGCCAAATTCAACCCATGAACAAAGACACTAGAAGAAAAAATCTTTAGTACTTGCTCGGGATTTGAACTCAGGCCTCCAGCTTATTAGTCCAGCGCTCTACCACTGAGCTAACCTCGCCCCCTATATATATATATATATATATATATATATATATATATATATATATATATATATATATATATGCATTTTTTATATTTTATATATAAATAATTTCTTTCCTACTAATACAACTGTTTGTACTAAAACTAATACTAATGCTCTGTATATCAATATTAACACTAGATTTACCAGATCAATCATTTCGACTGGTCCTGCAATTTCAATTCAAAATTTCTACTACATATAACATTTGCTTCTTTCCTAAATGATGTTATGACTTTTGTAGCTATAAAAGAGAATACATTTAATGAACTTAATGTTACTTTATATATATTAGTAACAAATGTATTTTTTGTTATTGGCATTTATACCAGTAACAGGCCTGGTATATCTAGTGTTAATACTAATACTATACTACATAACAAAATCTGTACTATTACCAATACTTTTTTTTTTTTTCCTTTTCTTTTGGTGCATCTACTGCTGAGGTCATTAGCACCATCTTTATTGTTTTCTGTTTGGACAGACTAGAAGTCCTTAAATGTAGATTTGACTCATACTATTATTATATTATATACATATTTACAAAATTGGTTGCATCCTTTTTAACAAATGTTAAATCAACCATTAAGAGTTCTTAGATCCAAACAAGTAATATTTACATATTTACAAGCACACCATCACAAAAAAAAAAAAAAAAAAAAAAAAAAAAAAAAAAAAAAGCTAGATGCAAACACACACACATTCCCAAGTAAATTACATTCATTCCTAAAAACATATAAATTAACGAAATAAACTATGTACACAAATTGTTAAAATACTATACTATACACAAATTGTTAAAATACTATACTATTACCAATACTGTTACTAAACTAAACTAGCATACGTATAAACACATATAAGAGTGAGCAGCTGGTTTAACTCATGCAGCATGAAATATTTTGTCTTACCAAGCTCCTTTCAAAATGCCTAAAAACAATCATGACCTGAAATGTTCCAGGTTGTGAACCCAATTCATGAGTGGTTTTGAAAATGCGTGCCTGAAGCAGCTCTCGTTGTTCAACTTTATTTGTTGATATGATCGAAATCTTTCAAACTAATGGTAGATTGTTCTTTTGTTCACTGTATCTTCACCAAATGCAATATTAATGTTTTGGTTATGGCTATGGCCATACATATTCATAGAGAAAAATTATATGAATAACCACAGTAGTCTTAATTTTTTTTAAATTAATTTTTCTTTATATTGTTTTACCTTCACGATGAGTATTAAGATGGATAACGAATAAGGATTGAATGCTCTTTCAAACGGAATTCATAACATTATTATTTGTGTTCAGAGAAGAAAGCTGTAAAGAAACAAAACTGACATTTCATCTGATACAACCCGATATAAAAATGCATTTCTGATTATCATTTCTAAATTGAACCCGCAAAGGGCTAATAAAGATATCTTCTTTTTTTTTTCAGATTTTTAAGCCCTGTGGTTCTCCAGAGTTATTGTTGCCCGCTAGCTCAGATAAATCTGCTCATATTAATAAATTTATCCTTGAGCAAAAAAAAACTACGAAAAAGACCTTCGGAAGACCTAGACCAGTTCAGTTGCCTACAGGTATCTATTCTTTACTGGTTCCTGAAGTTTTCTGTATGATTATTTTCCATTTGCCAACAATTACAACAACAAAAGGAAATGGGGGTCTCACCATGGTTTAGTGGCTAAAGCTCTAGATTCATATGCAGGAGATGGTGGGTTTGATTCCCACCGGCAGCAGGAATTTTCTCATCTTGGGGCGGGGCTCGTTGGGAAAATTCCTCGCTGCACCCTGGATGTCGGCGCTAACGGCCTAGACGTCAATGCGCTGTTAAAAAAAAAAAAAAAAAAATAGGAAATTAGTGTTTCCCACGTATCTTTCAAATCTTTATTAATCTATGAACTTTATTTTAAAATAACATAATGAAAAAAAATAATTTAAAAGAAATGGAACCAACAGTTTGGAAACTGCTAGCTCCATTTTCTCTGGCTGTGTTCGTCTTATAAAAATTTGACCATACACATAGTACATAGTTTGTATTAGGCCATTGAATGATCAACTTCTGAAAATGAAATGTAGTTTATTTACACAGCTCCTGCAGGGCAGGCCTTTTTTCTGGTCTAATTATATATGTGATGTGTAAATTAAGTGATGAGATTGGCAACGTACTGTTCAATCCGGCAACATGGGAGGATCTGAGCTTGAAGTGGCAGCAGGGGAACATGTGATATGCCTTCAGTACGAGTTTGAACTTGCTCGAGTCATTTCCTTGCCCCTACCAATTTTTTTTTTTTTTTTTTTTTTGTGAAACAGTTTTTTTCTATTGCGTTCTAAAAATGAGCAACAGTGTACTATCAGGTTTTTGGGCTGTAAAAAAATCCCTGTGGCTCCTCAGCCTCCTTTAATGCTTGATTTGAGTCCTTGTGACTTTTGTCTCTTCCCCAAGTTGAAGAATCATTTCAAAGGAACTCATTTTGGGATTGTCGAAAATATCTAGGAGGCAGTAACCGACCAGATGAAGGCTATTCCAGTATCGGAGTTCCAGCTCTGCTATGAAAAATGAAAGAAACGTCTCCAGTGCTGTCTGGCTTCAGAAGGAAGTTATTTTGAGAATGACAATATACAATTGTAATTCTATTTGAAAAAAAAAAAAACATTTTTAAAAAAATCAATCTAATTACTTAATTTAGAGACCATATATGTAAATTAATACTTGACATTTGAGTTCCCTTTAATAGTTTTATTAACTTATGAAATTATGTAAATATACATTCTATGTACTTTTAGCTATTTATTTATTTTACACTTTTTTGTTGTTTAAACATTTTGTAAGGCCAAAATCTATTCATGATTAGAAAATAAACTTAAGTGAAGTGCTATTTAAAAAAATGGAGATGTCATTTCGGCAATAATCAAATAAAAATTGTAGTTATTTATTAGATTGTAAAGGTTAAAAATACAATCATAAGTTCAACTGCTTGATTATTTGGACCATCAATTTTTTTATGTTTCAACATTTTTCTTTATGTGGGGAAAGCAGGAAGTGTTGATTATGATGCCTAAAAATAGATGTGAGTGAATATATTTATAAAGTACATGTTTTGTAATGTTATTATTTTTTTGTACTTCTGTAAATACAGCTTTCATTACACTTGGTATTTTACTTGCATTGGGTTGTCCGGAAAGTTCATCAAGATTTTTGAAATAAGGCCTTGTCTTGGTTCTTTCAACTAATAATCAATTCAAATGCTATTTTTGTTTATATATCTTTAATGCTCAATGTAGTAACTGTATTAAAGATTATAGTAGAAGATGCTTTTTTAAAAAATTCAATCGAGGTATTTTTGCTTAAGTCAATGTTAGTAGAACATATAAAAAAAAAAAAATAGAAATCGGCCACCATTTGTCGATTAGAGTGCCCACGTATAGGTTGTTAATGGTCATTTAGACCATAAAGAGTAATTTCTGACCTTGCAGTTGACTTTTTTCTTCCTTATAGATTCGAAATATGCAATAAAAAAAATTGATCTTGAATAACATTTGAAGGTCAATTTTGCGGGGGTCAATATGGAGGTTATTTTTTCCGATCTCACATTGGAGAAGCATCTGGCCAACGGATGACCATTATTTCTGTGACACCCTGTACAACATTCGCTCATGAATGTCAAATTTATGTATGGAATTAGAACTCAGCCTCAACTTTCGGATCTTGTAATTTGAAATTCTTCTCAGTTACCAATGTCCGAGGAATGTACCTATTAACTGAAAGAGAGTTTTTCAAAACTCTTTCTCAACTTAAAAGGGAAGGGTCAAATGTAATGGGTGTCATTACAAATATAAAATACCGAAACTATTGTTGTTTACTCTGTATTTGCATGGCAGATCTTTTCTTTCATAGCCTATTTAAATGTTTATTAGAGTTTGTAAATTTATCCTACTGATCTATAAAATTCTGCTATTATTGAAAAATAAATATCCATCCAATTACCTGGTAGCAAGGATTTTAGAATTTATCTCGCTGAATTTGATTTTATTAATGAACTAGCTGAATACCCGTGCTTTGACTCGGCAGATAAGTAGTTATTTTATTGTGTTAAATAAGGTATCATCAAAATTAACGCTACTATATAATTTTGTGCAGTTTATTATAGCACGGTTCTCTTCATACTATATGTTATTCATCAATTGATAAGTAATCAAAGTATAATGTTTTTTGACACTGGGGCACTACGGACCAGTGTCAACAAACAGATAATCTAGAGATAAACCGTTATGATAACGGCATTATCTATAGATTACCAGTAACAGGAGTTTAAACAATACAGGTTAAAATTCCAAGATGTCGTTTGGAAACACCCATTATATTTGCGAGCATTGCCAAGAAGTGTTCTGACTGGGGATGCTGTTGAGTGAAGAGGTTGTGCAAGGGTTCGGGATATTATTATCTCGGTTAGACCATCACCAGGTATAGCATAAAATCTATGAAGGACAAAATCACAGCTTATTTCTAGTAATTCAAGGTCTGCCATCATAGATGAAATGAATCGCAAATAAAAATAATATGAAATAGATACGGTACGGTAACAGCTGACCTGTTATCGCCCTAACAACAAATGCTGCCTAGGCGTGGATGCTCTCTTTAAAACCAACTAAAAATTCAAACCCCTCTAAAAATACTTAAAAATTTGAATATAAAAAAACCTTTGTTAGCGAGTGTTTACATCCTTAAGGGAGTGTCCGTGCAAAATTTCAAATTTTTCTGTCAAGTGGTTTGGGCTGGCCGATGATAGGTCAGTGAGTGAGTGACTGAGTGGTATTTGACAAATATATAGTAGATTCTTAACAAAAAATCATATAACTATTAGACTTTATATTTTTCAGATAATAGAAGATATTTGCTCGACACTCCTCCCCGATTGCCACCTCCTCCTCCTCCTGAATCTTCAGGTGGATTAAGAGGATGGGAAAGTAGGCATAGTCCATCAAGGAATTCGAAAGAAATGAATACCTTCCAAAGCAACAATTATCCGTCCCGTCCGAATAGCAGACAAGGCTGGATTGGAGTGAAGCATACGATGACGATGACGTCTCTACCAATGTATAATAATAACAGCTATCCTCCGCCCTTGATGCCTCCGTCTAATTCATTTTTCCCTTCTCACTTCCAAAATGTTCAGTCACTGCCCCAATTTTCGAACCCTCATGGAGATTTTACAAGCCAGCAAAACCGAAGCAGCTCTGTTGTAGAAAATGGAATGCTAGAAGATACGCTTACCAAAGATGATGAAGTGGTTCCTCCATTAGGAGACACATTCAATAGCAATGAAAATGAAAAAAGCTCAGTTTCAGCACCACTAGATGACAAAATATGCCAAAATGAAAATACTACTCAAGGTACTTTTTTATTTATTTTTTTTTTAAATTTGTATTGTAATATCATATATTATTCTCATTTGAGATGGAAAGGGCTAGGCTGCGACAAGATATGTATTTTCCTATAAACTGGAATTCCAGTGTGTCTATCGCTCGAGAGGTATCTGTTGAGCGATCAAAAATCTAGTACCTACTTATAATACCAGTAGATCTCATTTGAGGTACATTTGACTTTCATTACTTGGGGATAAAAGTAAAAGTATGATCCTGGTAGGTTGTAACATTCAATTTGGATTTGCGAAGTTATGAATGAATATATTTTCTTTGCATTATTTTTTTGTTTTTATTATGCTTAAATTACTAATGCTGGAAATTGAATAATAAAAGGAACAATAGGAGCGCATAGAAGAGTAGGTAGGCTGGAAAGGCTCCTCAGCCTTCTACCTGCTGAGCATCTAAATGGTTAAGTTAGTTGAGATGAGATATCGAATGAAACCGCTTTCAAGATGATATTGTTAACTATTTTTGAGAAACTAGACAGAACTAGAATTTTGGTTTCGGGGACTCCAAAGTCTCGGCACAGTTTTGTTGCATAGTCTCGGCGACATGTTGCAGGAAAAAAGTCGCTGTGACATGTCGCAGAAGTATTTGATGGAGGAACGAGGTTAACATATGTTAATAATATGTGAAGATTAGACACGTTTTAGGTTAGGTTCTGTAGACACTAGACAGCAGTCAGAGCAAAAATCATTCAGAATAATTAATAATATATAATTCTGTTATTTCATTCTGAATAATGAATACTTTTTCATTAATTATTCTGTCACTATTCAAAAAGAGATGAAAATTTTTATTGAATACAGTTATTTTTTCGAGTGAAACAATTTTTTGAATTAAATTGATTTATTTGACTGCAATTTTTTGTTAAATACAAGAGATTTTCTTAACTTTTTTCTGAAAAAAAAATGCTAAGTCCATTGAACTTTTTCTTACATTTAATGAAAATTCTTTATTTAAGTGATATTGTTTCTTGAACTTAAAGTATCTGAGTTTGTTGTTACATGAACCATACTATATAAGGCATCAGCCCTATCCTGGCTAGAAGAGGGTAGTAACCAATAGATAACCCGTCCTAAAATTTGTAGTTAACAATAAATGGACGTTAAAATTTAAATAAATAGATGAACCATATTATTTTAAATGTATAAAAATAATGAATGAAGAATGCAAAATAATTAATTATTCGTTAAATTAAAAAAAAATCAATCAATGAATAACTGAATAAATGCTTATTCAATAAAAATGTATTGAATAACGAACCAACCCCATTATTGGTTGAATAAAAATAAATCAGTAGACGAATAATTTATTGAATGAATAAATTCTTATTAAATAAAAATTTATTTGAATGATTATTGAATAAAAAATGTATTGAATAATGCCCTACTCCCCTAGACAGGGTTGTATGTGTAAACGGTCTTTTGCGCATGCGTGTGGTCCTGGCACAAGATGCGGGCTGATTCCATTACCACATAGCCCAGTCAAATGGTGGTTTCAAGCAGAAAGTTTTGGTGTAATTGTTTTGATTGGCTTATTCTATGTTTTTTGGGGGGTTCTGAACACAAATCAGAAGTTTTCCGCCAAAATTGTGCTCGGCAAGTATGAGAAATCATCGAAAAATCACCAAAAAGAATGCTTTTTAGTTGTTTTCAGCTTATTACTTGCAAAGGAAGTTTTTTACGCAAAAATTAAATCGGAAGGAAAAGAAAAAGGACACAATTACCTACAATTTATGGCCCCAAACATATTTACGTACATCGCGAAGTTTCCACGCAAAAGAGCGTTGAAAGATGGGAGAACACTGTAATTTTTGTAAAAAAAAAAAAACAAAAAGTAGTTTTGAAATGAATCAATGCATGATCTTCAGCGCCTGGGCGTTTAGCGTATTTATTCCGGGTCTCCAGATCTGAGGGGATAGGCGCCAAGCGCAAGTCTTCATGCCTAAGCACTTAACAGTTCTCCTCAGTTACTCAGTTTGTTCACTGCTACTGTCATGGTCGTGTCATTTGTCTCTCAGCAAAGACACAAAGTCCAGTTATTTTCGTTTCCGAGTGTTTTCACAATGTCCAGTGAAAAGTGTTTTATTTTTTAAAAAAGATTTGAGTGAGGGTCTCGTGAAAGGGGCCAAGGAAAAAGGAGTACAAACTTTACATGATGCTATTAAAATAAATCCGTCACACAGGAGCTGCATAACTAAGCAATTTCCTCTGATTTTGGGTAGTGTAGACTGCATTCCTGAATAATATGCTTTAAATAATCGGCATAAATAAAATAATTCCATGAATAGTTCTGCTCTTTTACATTTTGATCTTACGCAGGAATGGGATACAGTCCCCCTAGTGGTAGGAAGTGCTCCTAGCGGCAGCTTTGCGAAAGTATGTCTAGCGGGCTAATTCTATAGAGACATTGTACAAAGTAAACCATCCTTTTCCATAGACCAATTCAGTTCATTTTTACAACACTTATTTCTCATCAGATACCACATTTCGTTACAAAAAAGCAGAAATTACGACTGGTATGATTATATTACTAATTTGGGTCCAGAGTAAACCCCCTCCTAATGAACCAATTTAGTTTATTTTTACAGCCTATTTTTCTCTTTAGGTTACCACTACGAATACTGAGTTTTTTTTAAATATAACCAAAATTACGGCTGGTAGTTGCGAATTGGCAATGTGGGTCCGGAGTAACCCCCCACCCCTTCTAATGAACCGATGTAGTTTACAGTCTATTTTCCTCTGTAGATTACGACTACGAATACCATCCTATATATATATATATATATATATATATATATATATATATATATATATATATATTATTTCTTCTGAATATGACCCAATATATATTTTTTTCTTTTATGACAGAGGGTCGAAGTAGAACACCATTCGTTTTTGTTCAACTACTTTATTTTCTCTATTTTGCCCGACATGTTTCGTGCCTTTGTTCGCACCTCTTCAAGGGTTTTCCTATGCAAAAATATTTTTTTGAAACTCCCAAAATCAAATTTTGTACAATAATAAACATTTATCGTTCCTCTAAATTAATTTACTTTTAAACAAATATTATTTTACGAAGTACTTTCCATTACCACCCTTTAATAGCTAATAGACTGAAACTAATATGTAAAGAAGTTGGCAAAATAGGTTGGAAATTTCGTAATAAAATTGAAAATAATTTGAGCAATATTAAGGACAATGAGGGTCTCCTGTGGTCTAGTGGCTAGCGCGCTAGATTCATAAGCGGGAGATGGTGGGTTCGATCCCCACCGGCGCCAGATATTTTCTCATCTCAGGGCTCGCTGAGGAAATTCCTGGCTGTACCCTGGATGTCGGCGCTAATAGCCAAAATTTGTTAATGCGCCGTAAAAAAAAAAAAAAAAAAAAAAAAAAAAAAAAAAAATTAAGGACAATGTTAAACCGACAGCCACAAAAAACAATATATACAAAACTCGATGTAACGATTGCAACTCATGCTATAAAGGGAAATCAGCACAACTATTGCAAAAACGAATTGTACAACATGCTAAAAGTATAGGCACAAACGAGAACAGGACAACATTGACGGAATACGAAATAAATAATAAACATAATTTTAATGATACAGTCGTTGATATTTTAAATACAGAAAGGAACACGTTAAAAAGGAAGATCAAAGAAAACATTTATATAATTAAAAACTCAAAAACAGGAATAAATAAAAAAAAAAATGATTTAAAAAATGTCTATCAACAGGCAATCAAAACAATTACACAAACTATTCACTTTGACCCCTTTTTGAGCACCGTTTGACTGGGCTAGTAGGCAAAAAGTCGCGGAGACATGTTTTGTTGCACCGGCCGGCCGGTGCGACATTTTTGTCGCAGCGACATGTGCTGCGACTTGTTTCCATTCTGCGACATGTTGCAAGGAGATTTGTAGTAATGGAAACGGAGCTTTAGGAACGGGTCTCGGCAACATGTATTCTCGCACGGTCGACTGCGACATTTTTTGTCGCAGCGACATGTTGCAAAGTGTTTGCATTCTGCGACTTGTTGCGGCAACATGTCGCAGGGCAGTTTTGTAGTAATGGAAACGGAGCTTAACCCTGAATCGTTACAACATATTGTCCTCTGGCTACCTGAACAGTCTTAACTGACAGGCCGGCCGGAATATATACACGTTCAGGCAACTGGCTTTCCCGCAGACTGTCCAGATCAAACTTACAGGACTGCCTGACTGTGTGCAGCCTGCTTCAGGATAATGTGGATAGAAAATAATAATTGCAGAAAAACCTCTACCCACATCAACTGGGACCAGGTCTCAGTTTAGTGTATCGCTTACGAACAGCGCGATCTCGCATCTGCTTTAACATTAGAAGTTCATTTGGCTATGTTTCAGATTGACTCTCAAAATACACCAACAATTTCTCAATGTTTGCTACTGCTTCTGCGTTGGTAATAACCACCATAAATTGTCCTTAAAAACCACCTTGATATAAAAGCCTTCAAGGCGTTCTCTGTTCTTTTTCCAATCAGATACGGTCAATGTTCCTACTCCAAACTCAGCAGGAATCTTCTTTAGCATATCTTCCTTATCAATTCTTCAACAATGTTTTTCGTTTCTTCTAAATCGCAAAGGAAACAGCTAAACGATAGTGAACCTCAACCATAACTCTAGGAAAAGTAGCGTATATTAACCCAGGAAATCTCGCGTAATTTACCTACTGAGAATAGTGACATCGTCTGTAATACACATCTTCATTTACAACGCTGAACAACATAATTTTGTTTTCAAAACTGGTCTGGGTTAACGAGGTTTTACTGTAATTTTAAATTATTATTATAAATAATAATATAATGAGTTCTTTAATTTTATTACATGCTCTAAATGTTAATTTGATATTGTTCTGTTTTAGAACCTTGTTTGGAAGAAAAGAAAGAAGAGGAATATGATGGGTAAGTTATATTTGTTAACAGAAAAGAGAGATTGATTTCTTGAAAGCATATAGTTGGCGAGGGTGGTGGCAGTAAGTAGTTAGATTAAAGGAAATTTAGTAACTCGTTACTTTCTACTTATGGTTTATTATGGATCAATGAAATGGAAATTTGGAAGTATGTTTGCAAGACCAATGTGACGAGCTGCTGAAAATATTACTTCAGCTGGAAGAAATCTAATTGTTTATTTTTTCAATTTTGATCTACTTTGGAGGGATTGTTTATTTAATTTAAACATAAAATACCTAGTTTATTCTGTGAGTAACATTGTTTTCTGTATCCAGATTGGGTACTATGTTTCTTTATCAGTGATTAATTGACGACATTTTGTGATGTTGGGTTTTTTTTTTCCGTAACCCAATAAAAGTTATTGAAGAAAAAAAATTAATAGAAAAACTATATAATATATTATTAAAACACAGTGGAGTGGGAAATATAGAAAACTATACTTATACAGTGCTAAAACAGATTTGAAGGCTTGTAGTTGTGGGAGGACATTTCTGCCACTGTTGCTAGTGGGGAAAAACAGAAGTAAGTTTATAATTAAAACAATTAATATAAATAGGTAGAGGTTTAGGAAAAAGGATTTTTTTAGGTTGCTTGTGGAAAAAGTTTGAGTTTTTTTATTTAGGAGATTTATTTAATGAACAACCGGCGGAAATATTTTGTTATGATTTATTAAACAATTTATAATTCATGGGACGATATACACCGTCTGTGTCGTGATTTTAACTTTTTTTTTTTTTCTTAGAAAAATTAGGTCACCAGAAAAAGTCCTGAAAAAGATTTTTTTTATACATATATAGTTTTAAATATAATTATTTTATTTTTTTAGGTATGATGATGAAGATGATTGCAGTTCTATAGTTAGTGATAACGTGAAAATGCATTTTAGAGAACTTTTAAGTGAATATCCAAATGGCCTTTTGACTTCAAAATTCCTTGCTGCTTATAAAGTAAGATTACATTTTATTTATTTTCATTTTTTTTTTCTTTTTTTTTTAAGTTAAATTTTGTTATTTCATTTCATGGTTTTTTGCTATATTTCGACCAAATATATTATTTCTTTGAAATTGGCTTCTTCTTTATTAAACAGAGGAATTGATATCTATCTCTTCAGATCTTAAATTATATACCTTCACTTGTATTTCATTGAAGAAGCTAATTATATTAGAAATTACAACAACAATAACAATCTTGAGTTTTGGGCAGAATTATTTAATTAGGAAATTATTATATACAAATTATCGAGTTTCTAGGTGGGCCAAATTTTTGTTTAATGAATTGATATACTTTGTAAAGATTCATTAGTTTATTGAGAGGAGATCGTTGACCGTAGATGATGCAAGGTAGGGATTGTCGGGGTTCGGTCACTGCTATTTAATAAAACTACATTTTATCATAAAAATGGTTTTATTGTGCCGACGTTTCGGCTTGAACTTCAAGCCTTCATCAGGGCTGTAAAAAACAAGTAGGACGGATGTAATACTGAAATATACACACACACATATATATATATGTATATATATATATATATATATATATATATATATATATATATATATATATATATATATATATATTCATGCCTACATACACAAATACACATACATATATACATACATGCATATATGGAAAAAGACAAAACATAAAATACTAGAACATAATATATAGAAGAACAATGTGCTCTCGAAGTGTTTGGATTATTAGGAAAACAGATATAAGAATAACAGATTACATATTAGATTAGATATAAGAATAACAATATGGGCTTACCGATGGGAAGATAGAGAACTATTCCTCACAAATGCGGGATCATTTCTGACAGTTAATACAGGGAAACATAGGAAGAAAGGAGTTGGTGAGGGGGGGGGGGGGGTTCTGGACCACCCAATGAACAGAGAACATAGAAGATGAAAGAAAGAGCGGCGAAGTACAGTAAGGGGTCATAAAGTCATAAAATGTTGTGTTAATGGAAAGGGAGGCAGGTATAAAGGGCTATATTGCAGGCGGTATAGGGGATTAGGATGGAGTTTTTAATAAATGGAAGATGTTGGAGTAGGTAGAGGAGATGACTTCTTTGTCAATTTTGTCATTAACTGGGTTATTTTCTAGGTGGATAAAAATTGATTCGGAAAGGAGGCGTTTGTCTTCGTTGGATTCAGTGGAAAGAATTTATGAGACGGGTGATAATGTTGGTAGGAAATCCATTGGTAGTAAGAATATCGAGGAGTCGGGATTTGTTAGCAGGGTGAAATTTGGTGTCGGATAGGGAGAGGGCTCGATTTATTAGGTTGCTGGCAGTATTGAGGATTTGGTGTTTGGGGTCCATTACCTTTCCTCACACCCCAAACACCAAATCCTCAATACTGCCAGCAACCTAATAAATCGAGCCCTCTCCCTATCCGACACCAAATTTCACCCTGCCAACAAATCCCGACTCCTCGATATTCTTACTACCAATGGATTTCCTACCAACATTATCACCCGTCTCATAAATTCTTTTAATAACCCTAAACCCATCCCCACTACCCAAGACAATATTGTCCCTCAATTCAGAGGCCTCCCATATATCCCAAACCTCACAGAGAAAATCCAAAAATCCCTACGCGATACATTCCCCACTCTAAAACTAGGACTATCGGCACAGAACAAACTGAAAAACTTACATACG
Organism: Gonocerus acuteangulatus; assembly: GCA_946811695.1. NCBI lineage: Eukaryota > Metazoa > Arthropoda > Insecta > Hemiptera > Coreidae > Gonocerus > Gonocerus acuteangulatus. Next base: position 113,613,502 of record OX328124.1, on the reverse strand, counting down.
ACTCTTAAAGACCCTATCCCACAAAAAGACAGGACCAATGTAGTCTACAGAATCCCTTGCATCACACCCAACTGCAATAGTGCGTACATTGGACAGACAAAAAACCCAGTAAGAAAACGTATCAACAACCACAAAAACGATGTACGGAATAAAGACATAAAGACAGCTTTAACTAGACATGCCATCACAGACGCACATGACTTTGGTTTTGACCTATACTCCATCCTTTCCACTGAATCCAACGAAGACAAACGCCTCCTTTCCGAATCAATTTTTATCCACCTAGAAAATAACCCAGTTAATGACAAAATTAACAAAGAAGTCATCTCCTCTACCTACTCCAACATCTTCCATTTATTAAAAACTCCATCCTAATCCCCTATACCGCCTGCAATATAGCCCTTTATACCTGCCTCCCTTTCCATTAACACAACATTTTATGACTTTATGACCCCTTACTGTACTTCGCCGCTCTTTCTTTCATCTTCTATGTTCTCTGTCCATTGGGTGGTCCAGAACCCCCCCCCCCCTCACCAACTCCTTTCTTCCTATGTTTCCCTGTATTAACTGTCAGAAATGATCCCGCATTTGTGAGGAATAGTTCTCTATCTTCCCATCGGTAAGCCCATATTGTTATTCTTATATCTAATCTAATATGTAATCTGTTATTCTTATATCTGTTTTCCTAATAATCCAAACACTTCGAGAGCACATTGTTCTTCTATATATTATGTTCTAGTATTTTATGTTTTGTCTTTTTCCATATATGCATGTACGTATATATGTATGTGTATTTGTGTATGTAGGCATGCATATATATATATATATATATATATGTGTGTGTGTATATTTCAGTATTACATCCGTCCTACTTGTTTTTTACAGCCCTGATGAAGGCTTGAAGTTCAAGCCGAAACGTCGGCACAATAAAACCATTTTTATGATAAAATGTAGTTTTATTAAATAGCAGTGACCGAACCCCGACAATCCCTACCTTGATTCATTAGTTTATTCACTACTAGCTGTGCCCGCGACTACATCCGCATGGATAGTAACTTAGGATATATCATTTGGTTTATTTTGGATTATAAACACCGTCCTATGGATATTTAAAAAAAAAAAAAATCTCCTTTACAGTAATGCTTCTCTATACACGATATTAGACGTATAGACATCGGTGATCAAGCATACAGGCTGCCAGGATTGCTAAAATGCCAACAATGCTGACCAAGAGCCACTATGCTGACCCCTCAGGGATTATTAAACCCTAGTGTGTATAGAGAGACAAACAGACAAAAGTTCTAAAAATCATTGCCGGCCTGTATGGGCAAATAACTACTTTGGGTCTGGAGTAATCCCCCTCTCCAGATAAGCCAATTTTACTGGTTAACGATCTCGTTCAATCATTTCCTAGCGGAATATTATTTACCTAGTTTCATGACGAAAAAACTCTGGTGTATTTCGTGTTAATGATAGTTCATGAAATTGGCATAGCTTTTTTATTTATAAACCGATTGACATGAAACAAACACTAAATGTTAAGTGAAGCTTAACACAATATATTAGTGAAAACCACAACTAAATCGGATAAGCTGTTTCTGAGATTAGCGCATCCAGACAAACAGACAAAAATCTAAAAATCATTGTTTTGGGTATTATTGCGTTGATAAAGGCCTCCAATACAGACAGCAATCCATTCGAATTCAATTACATGTATAGATTTATTTGAATTACATGCCAGTGTATCCAGAAATAAGTACATTTGCTATTGATACAATGATGTAATACGCATTCATCATGATACTCTTGATGTTACTCCTAAGAATTTGTATTCAATTGCGAGACTTGTCCATATACAAGGACGTCTTGTTTATGTGCAGATTCTCTTTTTTTAAATTACAGTTCTCTCTCAGGGCTGCATCTTTTTCAGTTCTTTTAGCATAAATATGCTTTAGCGGTGACTAAACTGGAAAAAACTATTACAAAAAAGTGTCTGCTGGCATTCGTGGATACACAGTGGCGTTTGCGCATTCACAGTGTTGTTCGCGCATGCGCAGTGTCCATGTACGAAAAAAAGACTGTATGTCTCACAAAAAAGAGTCTGCTGGTATTCGCATGCGCAGTGGCATGGCCATGTACGAAAAAGAAGACTATGTGTCACAAAAAAGTGTTCGCTGTGCTTGCATAGTGGCATTTGCGCACGTGCAGTGGCCATGTACGAAGAAGAAGACTGTATGTTACACAGTACATTTTTTAAAAAGTGTTTGATCTTGTTACATTAGCCAGGTTCCATTTCATCCTTCTTGATTTTGCTTACCATTACCCCTAATTTGCCGATAAAGTGTTACATAAGTCATATTTTTAATAGGTCAAAATTACTTAATGATTGATTAAAAAAAATTGAAATGGAAACTTTAACATGTTTTAGATGGTACAGATTAATATTCAGGAATATAAAGTAGTCTCTTTGTCCGGTGGCATCAAAAACTATGGCAGTCTTAAAATAGTTTAGTGATCACTTACAGGCTGAAAACACACACAAAAAAACTAATAAAAAGAAAATCTATGGAAAGTTATTGGTGCCACCGGCCACCAAAGTCTTCTAAATCTCACCAGACATGCTTCTTACGGCAATGTGCTGAGATGACTCTGTTCCTACAAGCATGTTCTCTGCTCCAGTGATGGTTTCAGAAACCAAGATAAATTCAGAGCAGTGAATACATTGTTCTTTATTTTAATTGTTATTCATTTATCCTCAGGCATATTTTTATTGTTAAGGACTGTCAGTTTTGTATGTGGACAACTATTAACGGTATTCATGGTATTGTCTTTTTCAGAAAAGGTTTGGAAATTCATTAGATCAAAATGACTTTGGTTTTCAAACTGTAAAAGAATTGGTTATGGCTTGTCCAGATGTTTTTAAAATTCATAAAACAAAGAAGCAAAAAGATTGGCTTATATTTGATAGATCGAATAACATGATATCAACAGGTACAAACTTGTCTAATGAACCTTCAGATTTGATAGTGAAGTATACCATTTATATAGAAAATCTATATGCCATTCCTCACCATCTGTGGTTTCACCTACTGAATGTACGGTTTGTTGAAATGAAAAGGTGACCTTTTGTTTTTCTCAAAAAAATATTTATTTATTCATCAATAATCTACTTTTTACCCTTCAACGTATTTTATTATCACATAACAAACAATTGCACAAGTTCTTAAACCAGGAAAATCAGCTCTTCTGAAGGGGGTTATATTCCGAACACAAATTACTAATATACTCCTAACAGTCAAAATTTTTAATATATTGCTATGAAACTTGGTAAACATCAAGCGAGAGAAGGATGTTTTATTATAATAAACTAAATTGGTCCATTAGGAAAGGGTGTTTAATAGGGTGGGCCGAAAAAACTCATTTTTTTATTTCAAAGTTGTAATAGAGCGGAAAAGTTGAAAATTTCACATTTTTAAGAGTTATTTTATGTATCTTCAATATACTTTTTTTTAACATAATAGTTACAGTGTTTCTATTTTTGAACATAAGAACTTTGTTTTTTATTACGATGTAAATAATGATAATAAAAAAATAAATAAATAAAATGCAATTTCCTCCTCAAACTAAATAACATCAAATTTACAAGCACATAATCAGAAGATTATAATGTATAAAAAAATAATGCAAAATCATACAGGTCAGTTGTTGATACATTAGTATACTCTATTTTTTATGTTTATTACTTATTTATATTTTAACTTAATATCCTAACCAGTATAATTAATTGTATTTCCCAGATAATTGGATTGAAAGTGGCTTATAGCCAAAACGTTTCCACAACAAAAATGTAATATAAAACATAAAATAAATAAAGACTAAATAAGCTGTTACCAACTACCTAGAACATCTTAGTTTTCAACTTAGAATCTACACATATATATAAATATATACAGTAGAAACTCGATTATCCGGACGACAGGACGAAGCATTAGAGGAGGGGCGGGAGGATTTTACTACGATTTTACTAGCAAACAAAAATAATCGATTTTTTTAAACGTTCCTAACTTTTTTTAAATTAGTTTCTGTACTTAACTGTGAACATAGATTATTACATTTACATACATAAAAATATTATTAACTATTATATTGCTTGACATTTTCAATAAAGTGTTCATAGTTTTTGAAACTTTTTTAATATTCCATTATCCGGATTTTCGATTATCCGGACTGACCTTGGTCCCAATTAGTCCGGATAATCGACTTTCTACTGCGTGTATATATATATATATATATATATATATATATATATATATATATATATATATGTGTGTGTGGTGTGTGTTAGTGTATTTATACTTGTCTGTTTGCTCTCTAGCTGGCTCAAAAATGGTCCGATTTTGATGAAATTTGGTACATTAATCTTTTGTCTAATTTAAAAGGTCAAGTTCGTTAACCAGCAAAATCCGTCCTCCAGAAGATGCTTTTTGGAGCAAAATTCGTGCAAAAAAATCGTAACGCTTACATTTTCGAGTTCATATGCTTGCAGGTACTTGTTTTATAGGTTTTGTTTTATCTGTAACCGTTTTCGAGAAACATTGAAACACCTACTTTTCCAAACTAATTTTCAGTTTGGGCATTCAGAAACGATTAATTCAGTTACAAGGAAGGTACTACAAATAAAATATTTCATTAACAGGCATGAAAAGGTTTGGAACTTTCTTATATTTTCTAAAATATTTCAAAAACGGTTAGGAAATTGTGGTATGTGGATGGTGACCATTCGAAAGCTTACTAAATTTCCTACAAAAAAGGTTCTGACGTATTTTTTGATGATTGGAAGAAATAAGGACTTGAAAATTCACAATTGTTACTTTCGCTCTTTTGAACGTGTTTTTATTTCTGTTTACCTAATGTTTTAACTGGTTGTTTCCCATTTTAATTGGATTTAACAGTAAAATGAGTATTTGGCTAAAACGAGGTAAGAAAATGTGAAACATTGTTATAGTGTGTCCAAGAGAGCGAACGTTGAGAAGGCGAGGGAAATACCCATGATACTGTCAGTTTCCCGTTGTAGCACCTTAAATCTATTTTCTCTTCGAGATTTTATTTTATATTTTTCACGAAAGATCAAACCCCACCAATAACTGCTACTATTCCTTTACTAATGGCTCTAGAGATAAGAATGGAACCGCTCTAAGATGACGCAGTTCCTGCGAGTCGGACTTTTATTCCAGACTCAGAGGTAAGAGTTGCACGAGTTCTGCAAATAGGAGGCCAATAGTAGCAACATCTATATTTTTTGAAGTAATTTTTTTTTATTCAAATTTAATGTAAGGCTTGATATAACCATTAGATATAAATTTTATCATAAATAATTTTCATTTATTTATGATAACGCCAGAAAAATAAAAATATTAGTTCTATTTGTCAGTTGTTTTTCCCCTTAGATTTCCAATTATATTATGAAATCGGGGGATAATCTCAATTATTCTGAGCATGCCCTGGTGGAAAATTTATTAAATTTTAAAATTTAGTGAGCTTCGGCAGTTTGCAGACTTATTTTGGAAGAGTAATAATTCTCAAAACTTGGTTGCTAACTATTATTAATACCAACTTATTAAACAGCTATTGCTGTTGTTTGAAAAATGCATTTTCCAACATAAAAAGAATATTAGCCTTAAAGCAAATTTAATGTTAATTTAAAAAACGCAGCGTGTAATGTTTAGAAATAAGTGCACAAGCAGAGAAACATAGGGTTTTTCTATATAAAAAAAAAAAACATGGATGATTCTAAATAACTGTTAGAACGGCATAAACTGGCAGAAACATGGGGTTGGCAGCGTTTAACCACATTTTTGTCTAGTTTGTTTCCTCCCTTTGATTATTGTCATCTATTTGCGATGCATCCTGTATAATTAGTATAAAATTTAAAGTTTGTAGCATAAATAGCTAGGGATTTGGAATATAAATATTAAGAGTTCCTATTAAAAAAATGTATTACAATTTTAAGGTAGGTATAACACCTTAAGAATTTAACCCAACATTAAGTCTCTTGATGCGAGTTGGTCCAATTAACTTGTAAGCCTTATTTTAATTATATTAATGTCTTTTACTCTCTAAAAATATATACCTGTGCCTATATATTCATGACTGTAAAGACATTTAAAAAAATCCATTAGGCACAAAAATAGAATTTTTTAATCTAAAGTTATTTTTGTGACAAAAATAAGAGATGTAGAGATCAATGATTTTTATCTTTTGCCTTCTTGGCTGAATTATATAGATCCATTAACTAAATTATTCACTCAGCAAAGATATTACTTATTTTACTATTGGGGCTATAAAATAGTATAGTGTATTATATATTTCACTTAGACAGGCTCTGTGATCAATAAATTTTGATTCAATCCTAAAAATGTTGAAGGTGAAAATTTACATATAATCCTATAATCAATTTATTTATTTCAGAGGACTCTTTTAAGTGGATACCAAAACAAGTCCTTGAAAATATGGAACAATTGTCGTTAATGTTTCCTAAAGGCATAGCAAGTGAAGACGTCTTGATTGCATATAAGGTAAATTATTACAACAAATAAATTATTCAGGAAAATGAGTATACATGCACTCACATTGTAGTAATAGTAGATAATAATATAGTGTGTAGATAATAATGCTATCTATGGTTGGAGATATGGGCTAGGTTTGGTTTGTGTTATCAAGCAAATCCAACTCACTGTGTACTCCCTCCTATATACTAGACCACTCCTAATACCAGAATGTCTGAAGTAGAAGCGCATCTCGGTATGTATGGTTTTTGTGTGACAAAGAATTTCAGGAAAATGTCCCGCTCTCATTCTCCATTTTTGTCAAATCAAATATGTTTACTTTGTTTTGCATTATTTGTGAGTACAGTTTTATTATACTTTTCTTCCAAATTGTTTACATGTTTTATCTTCTTTGACAGTTATCGCAAATCATGCGATGAAAAGTATTTCACGTATACAGTGGAACTTGGATAATTATTTCGAACCCATAGGGGCTGATGAAAAAGTTCTAATTATCTAAAATTTGAATTACAAAAGTTTTTTAATTAAAATAAAAAGAAATTACATAAATTTTATTTAATGAAAAACAAAAATTCCACAAATTGATGTTTGAGTACATAAGTAATAACACTTTCGTGTGGTTTCATGACACGCTCGGAGGCCCGGTGGTTGTGAGTGTTAAGGCGTGAGCACTTAACACTCTGTGCCAAGGGTCGTGGGTTGTCTTTAGAAAAAAGAAAAGGCATCAGCTCTATCCTGGATAGAAAAGGGTGGTAACCTATAGATAACCCGTCCTAAAATTCTTAGTTAATAGCAATGGACGTTCAAATTTAAATAGTAATAAGTAATAAATAACTTTTAAAAAAGTAAAAATAAAAGTCTATTGTTTTTGAAAAAGGTTTGAAATTTTTGTTTGCTTCTTTAATTGAAGCCTGTTGTATGTAGGAGATCACAAAAGATTGTAAAGCATTTAATGATTTAAAAACATTCTCGCTGACATCATTTTTACTTTCTATAAATCGTCTTAATTCCTTTCCTCTTCCTTTTGAAGAGTGATTGGACTGCACTCGTAACGGGGATTTCCTGGGTTTCTGTAGACTAATCATCATCACCTGATTCATCATATTCATCATCATGCTTCTTTACGATAATTTGGGCTTCAGTTAACTCTGCGACATCTTCATCGACATTAATGAAATCTTCATAGGTTATCCAACTGTCTGGAACGACGTATACCCATCCATATACTGGGTGTAAATTGTCAACAGAATCTATGCGACTTATTTCACTTACGCTAGATTTTAAAAATCCAGCTTTTTTAAAAGCAGTTACCCGAGAATGGGGAATAATTTGACAAGATTTAAGATCGGCCGCCTCTCTGTCCACTTCCCATTGGAGGTTCACACTCGTAAAAAATCTAATTATCCAACATTTAATTCGAATTAACCATGTTTTTTTACGTTGTTTATGCAATAAATTCTAGGGGCCGGGAGAAATATTCGAATTAAAGACAATTTCGAATTATGGAAGTTGGAATTATCCATGTTCCACTGTATTAAATATTTCATTTTACAAACCTGAAGATGATGGGGAAAAAAATGAACCAAACATAAAATCTAGGCGCACGGTAGTGCGCCAGGCCAAGTTCCGGCCTAAGCATACTGTGTGTATATTACAGGAGGTCTTAGAGCCGATTTTTACCCTCTCATAACTTTCAACCAGGTAAAGATAAAGTTATGAAATTTTATACTGGTATTATACTACTAGATGTGAGTAAAACTGGAAATATTCATAATTCTACATCGAATAGTTTCTGAGATATAAGCGATCGAAAATCGGGATTTATAGGACTCACTCACTCACTCATTCTCTCACTCACTCACTGACTCATCAAAATTATTAGGCACTTCCCATGATGCTAAAGACTTGAAATTTTGCATGATGATAGATATGGAGGTGTTATTAAAGGAAAAAATCGAAAAATCCCGAAAAGTTGTGTTTGACTCCGCTTTCGGGGTGGGGGCATGCCAATTTTGTACTTTCTTCGAAAACCCATCATTCCGTCCGAAACCCATGATGTGGGGTATCAAATGAATCGTCTCGGCATGAAGAACCTATATTTGATGTTTTAAAGAACATTTAGACGCATATAAGCTTGGTCAAAATCTTATACCAGCTGTCTGTCTGTATGTTTGTTTCTTATACAAATCCGTACCGTTTGACCGATTTTGACCAAACTTGGGACACAGATGGGTCTTGATACGGGGAGAATCATAGGCTAGGTTAAATTGTCTATCAGCTGTCTGTCTGTTTGTTTTTTATACAAATCCACACGATTTTGACCAAACATGGTACATAGGTAGGTCTTTATCCGGGTAGTGTCATAGGCTAGGTCAAAATCGTCTATCAGCTGTCTGCCTATACGTTTATTCCTTACACAAATTCACACCGTTTGACCGATTTTGACTAAACTTGGCACACAGGTAGGCCTTGGTCCGGGGAATGCACTAGGCTAGGTAAAAAAGGTCTTTCAGCTGTCTGTCTGTATGTTTGTTCCTTATACAAATCCACACCGTTTGGCCTATTTTGACCAAACTTAGTACACAGGTAGGTATTGATACGAGAGTGTCATATTACATATGACGTTTTGTACTTTTTGTTCCATCGGAAAGCCATCATTCCTTCTGAAACCCATCATGTGGGGTATCAAATGAATCGTCATGGTAAAGAGAACCTATATTTGATGTTTTAAGAAACATTTCGACGCATCTTAACAACAGCAGTTGTGACTTCTTTCTTAAATGTAGTAAATAAAGTCGTAGGGGTTAACTGCATAATATACTTGAAAGCAGATACTATGTTTTTCAAAGTCGAGCCATCTAAATTACAAAGTTTAGGATCACAAACCCAAAATGTATTGTCTTTGTTCTTATCTTCTTCTTGAAGGCCTTCTACACTTTCCCTATTGTGATCTTTATCCTCGGGATAAGGTTCCTGTGTTTTACAGTGTAATAGTTTAGTTAAGGGAGCAATCAATTTGTCCTCTAGAGTAATGTCATCTGGAAGAGCTTCTAACTTTTCTATTCAAGTTATTAGATGTATGTAGGTCGATTATTGGTATCAAATATCAAGCAGTAAGGAGAACTTTATGCAGAATCCAAAGACCCTGGATTTATATGAAGCACAAAAGCCAGTAGGTATGTGACAACTACATTTTAATTTATACTTAGAAAAAAGTAATGAGATCCCAAAAAATGTAAATGTGAAATAGAGGCCAAGTTCCTCCCCCACAAAGAAACACCTTGCCATCCTACTCCAAAAAAGTAGTATGAGTTGGTGTATTAAGTGCAACCAACAAAAATATTTGCCAATACAAGAGATGATACAAGAAAGAAATGTCCAAGTTCATTACTTGGAAGACCTCATAGTTACTTACTAAGAACAGTAAAGACACTCCAACTGACCTTTAAAATCAACAATAAAAGTACTTATTTTCAGGTACTAAAATATCACTTTCCTCAACCAGGTATATTCTTAAACTTGGCAATGTTTAGTTTTCTCTCTAAAGATAATTGCGGCACAAATTAAAGGTTTTTAAAGGTCAGTTGGAGTGTCTTTACTGTTCTTAGTAAGTAACTATGAGGTCTTCCAAGTAATGAACTTGAACATTTCTTTCTTGTATCATCTCTTGTATTGGCAAATATTTTTGGTTGAAAATATGGTGCACTTAATACACCAACTCATACTATTTTTTTGGAGTGTAGGATGGTAAGGTGTTTCTTTGTGGGGGAGGAACTTGGCCTCTATTTCACATTTATGTTTTTTTTGGGGGGATAAAATATTCACATTATAAAAATAATGACAAAATTGTAAATAAGAAAACAGAAATATATTTGTTTAGTAAACAAGAAATAATCTTACCCATAGACTAAAAGAAAAAAATACTTATATTGACTAATAATCTCCTTGATAATGACTTATTTTTTTACTCTAATTTTAAACAGCTGACTATAATGACTCAAGTTGATAATCTTCAGTCATGCCGTGATAGCCCTTGTAACTTAAGATTCCTTTCTAAAGAAAGGCTGTAAACATCAAATAGATTTATCTCCTGAAAAAAAAAAAGTTTTAGCGCTTTCCTCCAAAGGAAAGCACTCATGACGGAAGTTTTGAAAAATTTCTTAAAATCTTCATCGATCCTACCTAGTAGACACCCAAAATGACCCCATTAAAATTTATATATACATGTGTCTGTTAACTTGATACACACCAGTTTTCTTATTTTGTTTTTCTTCACGAAACTTGGTATATAGTAGCATTCTCATATCAAACAATTGAACGAGTTTGTTAACCACCAAAATCGGTCAAGCATGAGGGGGGCCTACTCCAGGCCCAAAGTACTAATTTGGCCATACCAGCCGTAATTTTTTATGTATTGCAATGGAAATCAGTATTTGCTGTGGTCATCTAAAGAGGTAAATAAGTTGTAAAAATTAACTAAATCATTTTATTATGAGGGGGTTTACTACAGACCCACTTTACTAATTTGCTTCTACCAGAAATTCTTTCTCGTGAATTTTAATGACATTTGGTATACATCGTGAGTATCTAAAGAGAAAGATGTTTTTAAAAAATAAACTAATTCCGTCGATTAGAAGTTGGAGCTTAATCAGTATTACAGTCAAATATAATAAAACCAGCTCGGCATTAGTTCTTGCTTCTACTACTAGGAGCGCTGAACATAGATGCTGCTTCAGGCTTCTACTCGACATCATTCAGCTGTTCACTACAAATATAAAAGTGCTTATTTATAGGATTAATTTATACAATTTGGAGATGTAGCAACCAAGACACGGGTCAGTTTTCCCCATAGCCCTGATTAAGGCTTGAATGCCCAATCGCACCATCGTAAAAAATATAACACATTTTATTATAAAATGTAGTTTTGACCAAAGGCTGCCCAATTTCATTGTGTTCTTGGCAAAGTTTAGCCTTAACAATTATGATTTGTACAAAATGTGTTGAGATTACACAGTGCGTAAAATCCTAAAAAAAAAAACTTCTGTCATGTCACAAGCAATCAAGGAAAAACATATGTTCTTGTCTCAACAATAAAGTTAATTTTGCAGACTGATTATTTTTCACTTGGGAATGCAAGTTTTTTTTTTTTTTTTTTTTTTTTTTTTTCTTCTAGATGGTAATGAAACGAAATAATATACTTTGAGAAAGTTTTTCTAAATCAAATCATGTGTTGATCAACAAAATAGCCTCAGTTAATTAGAAAAAGTAAATATTATTATTTTTTTTTTATTTATTTATTTTTTTTACGGCGCATCTACATCTAGGTCATTAGCGCCGACAACCAGGGTGCGGCGAGGAATTTTCCCAGCGAGCCCTGAGATGAGAAAATTCCTGCCGGAGGTGGGAATCGAACCCACCACCTCCCGCTTATGAATCCAGCGCGATAGCCACTAGACCACGGGAGGCCCCAAATATTATTATTATTTGAATTTTATGGTCCATTATTATTATTAACTCAGACTTTTGGGGCAGGGTTGATGCTTCTTTTTTTTTCTCTCAAGAAAAGCCACCGCCCCATAGTAGGAATCGAACCCACGACCTTTGTCACGGAGTGTTAAGTGCTCACGCCTTAACACTCACGGCCACCTGGCCTCCAAAAAAGTAACTATATAATTTATTATTATTTTATGATTTATATAATATTATAACATTTTTGATTTTTTTCAGGATATGTTTAAAGTTCCACTCGATGTAAAGAAACTTGGTTTTGAATCTCTAATGTCATTTCTAGTCAATTGCCAGAGTATTGAATGTAAAACAGAGGACGAGAAGTGCATTGTATTCCCTGTTAATTGGGGCCATAAACAAGAAATGCCTTCAGAATTGGATGATATCTCAGATCCTTTCCTATCTCTGGAGAATGTAAGGTTTTTTATTGTATAAAAAATTAGTAAAAGACAGATATTTAATTTCTGTCTGCCTAATTGAAAAAAAAAAAAGGTTTTTGTAATGTATTGTCATCATGATTATTATTTTTCAATGAAAATTACTGTTTACAGTTATTAGTCAAAAAGTCTACCTTTTTGAAACACTTGTTATTGATCTTTTTCTCATTTTTTTAAAGATATTGTCATAATACTTCTCATTTTTCAATGAAATAAAGAGTTCACAGTTATTTGTTAAAAAGTTTGTCATATTGTAACAATTGACAATGATTTTATACTCATTTTTTTGTGTAAGATATTGTTGTCATGATCCTCATTTTTTGAAACAGAGAGAGATTCAGTCCTTAGTTTAAAAACGACTACTATCTTTATGCTTTCATGTTGTGTCTTGTGAAAGTTACTAGAAAAATTGGCTTGAAATTCTATAAGATCTGAACTTGATGTATAAGAACCAGTAATCATAAAATTTGGTGTTGTTTAAATCACTATATAGACCAATAATCATTTAAATGGTGATTTTTGAATGTGACCTAATGTACAGTAAAACCTTGTTTACCCGGATTAACTGGGACCAGGGCCAATCCGAGTTAACGAAAATTTGGGTTATCCAGAGAATGACAAAAAAACGAAAACAAAAAAAAAGCCATATAAATCACCAAAATATTTTTAATGGCGTTTAGAAATTATTATCGACACAATTTTACCTAAAAATACATGCACTGTATATGTATTATAATAGCATATGCATTTGCAATGTACTCGATATAGCCACAAACTAGCCTATAGTAAAAAAGGTAGTGAGCTTCTGCTGTCTCAGTTTAGTGTATCGCTTATGAGCAGCACGATCTCGCAACTGCTTTAACAAACACTTGTAGTTCATTTGGTAATGTTTCGGATTGACTCTCGGAATACTCCAACAATTTCTCAATGTTTGCTACTGCTTCTCCATGGGTCATAACCACTATAAACTGTCCTTAGAAATAATTTTGAAACAAAAGTCTTCAATGCATCTTCTGTTCTTTTTCCAATCAGATACGGCCGATGTTCCTACTCTAAACTCTCCGGCAATGTTCTTTTACGATTCTCCCTTTTCAATTCTTATCAATGCTTCCATCCTATTTTCCATAGTCATAACAGTGTTCTTACGTTTAACGAGCAAAAGAAACAGAAAAGTGATAGTTTACCTCGATCAGAACACTAGGAAAACTCACGTTTATTAACCTAGGAAAATTCGCGTAATTTATCTACTGAGAATAGCAATTTATCGACTGTACAACAAGTCTTCATTTACTACACTGAACAACATAATTTTGTTAACAATGTTTTATAGTATATCAACAATTTTTTTTAATATATATTGACAGATCATTTATTAAAACTTTTTTGAGTTGTCTGGGAGTAGAGTAGTCAGGATCAGAAAAACAATTAGTCTTCCTCACAAATATGGTTTATTTAGCACTAGTCCTTTTGCCATCATGTAAGCAAGATGTACTATTAATACTGCAGCGTGTGGTATCTTCTTTAATTAGTACCTTTTATTGGAATGGTTTTCCATGAACTTTGAGAGCACAATAATTAGTACTAGAAGGTTCGCCTTCCTACAGCTAGGCTGTGAAACTAGTTTTTAAAAGTATTTTTGTGCTCAGTTAAGTTTTGAAGAGGAGTCAGTTTATGTGAAATTGATCAAGCAGTTTCAATAAAGTTGATAACCAATAAAGTTGATTTTAACTAATAACTAGTTGAAAAAGTTTTAATAATTGCCTTCCTTATATATTCCATAGAAGCACCAAAATAGTTTTAAAATAATAAATTGGCAATCATGGGCTGTAATGTTCTATTATCAAACTTTGTTGTTCATATCAGAGAACTGAGACATGATTCAACTTGAAAATTTATTCGTTCAGGATTTTTTTTTTTAAACTTTCTCTTACTATACAATTTATTTTTATTCAAGGTTAATTTCCTGTGGAAAAAACACTTCAGTGACCATGTTTGTGATCCTACATTTAAATTTGGGAAATTCATTTTACCGGGTGATAAGAATATGAAAGTTTTGGTCTCTGATGCTATATCGCCTGATGTAATCTGGTTACAAAATGCAAGCTCTGGAAAACTATTGAACGATATGATGTTTGAATTGAAGTAAGTATTCATTTATTTAATATCCCCCCCCCCCCTTAGTGTTATATTCTAATAACATTTAGTTATCTTGAGTTCATTTCACTTCATTGAAATAGTTTATTATGTGTTAAATATGAACTAATGAATTTTCTGAAAAAAAAGTATGATATATTGTTTTTATATGTGCTTAACACATTGGCTGCCGGCTCCTTAGCATATACAGAGTTGGAAAAAAACTAATATTTTGGGAGTATTAACATACATAACCTTTTTTTTTGTAGATTTTCTGGTGAATTTTAATCAAAAATGCATTAGAAATTTGGGGAAAAGACAGAGTGGCACATGAGGGCAGATTCAAGTAAGGGGGGTGACACTAAATGTGTCAAATTTGATGATTACTTGTAACTTTTCTTACGTTTATTGAGTTTTAAAGTTAAATTGATTAAGAAGCTCATCAAGAGGTCATTGGACTATAGATTTCTTGTTTTCCTCGTAACATGTTCAATACTGAGAGCACTGTCTGGAGCTCTCCCCATATCTTCCCAGGGATGGCGAGCTCAGGCTCATTCAGTTTCTTGTTGCAAAAAAAATAATCAGTCAGATGGGAAGTAAATTAAAATCAATCGCAGTGTTAGCCCAAAGAGAGCCAAGATGGCAGCAGCAGAGAACTTATTAAGGATTATATGATAAGCATCAAAAGCTTTAAGGAAATAATTATGAAGACCATATGGGTCCTTTTTCAATGAAAGCAAAATATTTTCTTTGAAGAAAAGTGACGTGCCTCAGGTTGAACTTCTAATTTCTTATTTGTTTCTTCCTTTTAAATTCTCGCCCTTTAGGGACAGTAATGATGTAACGTGTATATTGTGCTCTTGCCTAACTGAAAGTGGATTTTAGTTTAGTGAAAATCACGATTAGTGCTGATAACAGAATATATTTAAAAATCAATCTGAATGAATGAATATGTTTATTGCTTTTAAGTAAAAAAAACTTACAGCAATGAGTTGGCACTCAAAATTAAATTTTTATTTTCTATTATATAAAAACAAATAATATATAATATTATTCAAATAACAAGTAACTTTATAAGGTAAAACAAATAATATATAATGTCCGTAAAATAACAAACAACTAATAATAATAAACAAAATAGAAAATAAGGGAACACTTTAAAGTTTGGCACTGATTTCAGCCTGGAAGTCTTCCTAGCTTGTTGGCATCGAAGAGTCTGGTGCCCAAAGGCAAATGATTTTCTTTAAAGAAAAGTGATGTGCCTCAGTTTGAAATTCTTAATTATTATTTGTTTATTTCTTTCAAAATCTTGTCCTTTATGGACAGTGATGATGTAACATTTATATCGTGTATTTGCCTAACCAAAAGTGGATTTTAGTTTTGTGAGAATCATGAATGTTGATAATCACAACTAATAGTAAATATTTAAAGATCAATCTGCTAAATATGATAATCCATAGCAACTTCATTTTATAAGTCGTCAGTGCTTTTACAGTGTAATTACGACTACAATATTAAAGATGGGCAAACCTAAAGTTGGATAAAATGATTTTTATTTTTCATTTTTTTTTTTTTTTTTTTTTGAAATATGATTTATAATCAAGAAGGACATAGCCTGAAGCAACAGATCCTGTCGTATCCCTGCATCTCCTTAAGCTCCTTATTAACGAGTACAAGTTTTCAAATTCAAAATTTCAATTTTAGCAACTTCTATGATGAAGAAGAGGAAAAATACAAGCTTCATGACACAATGTTGATTCCGGGTTTGGCTTGTTGTGTCAAATTTAATCCAGTTAACCGATGGCATCGTGCTATACTTTGCCAGCCTGCTGAATGCAATCAAATTAAGGTATAATTGTTATTTATTTTTTACAAAGATGAAATTGCTATATTTTAGAGAGGGTGTACTCGGGAACCAAATTGTTAATAAGCCCTAATGGTCAGCATTTCTATTATATTTTAAGGGCATTTAGTACAGGGGAGAAGTTGATAAATTGAGCCCAAACAAAGTTTATTATTATAATATCTATGCAGTATTTTTCTTCCGGCTACTTGTAGGAAATAGACTAGTTGTGGAATACCTGGAAGGTTAGGCGCCTACAGTGATCGCTCATCGTAGGAAAATTACAAATCGGAACTGTATTCCTCAAAACGACAAAGTGCTGTTGTCTCGGGTTAAAGGAGCTTAACTTTTTATGCTTATTTTATTGGTAAGTTTAGACTCATTCCTCAGCAATGTGGTATAATTAATAAACACCTTGGTGAGGAGTGTGCTAAATTATACAGCGGTCTTTGAACAGCATTAACCTATTCAAGACTGATAGCCACTTTCGTGACAACATGCAACCATGCCTTGTGGCCTGATAGCCACTTCTGTGACAACATGCATTGATGCCTTGTGGCCTGATAGCCACTTTCGTGACAACATGCATTGATGCCTTGTGGCCTGATATCCACTTTCATGATGCCCCTTGGCCCGATAGCCACTTTTGTGTAAAGACCATGTCTTTGCTTCTGGACTGAAAGCCACCACTGTGACAGCTTTTTTCGATATCTAACGGTAAGTTTTTTAAGCTCTAGTCACTTCAGTATCTGCTAGAGTTCATATCAGTCCTGTCTGATACCCAGTCCTTTTGCGTAGTTCTGATCCCTCTGAAGGGCCTTATTTGTTTTATACCAGTTGATGTGAATATTGTGATCATGTTCAGTAGATATTATATCTATGCCGAAATATCTGACGATATTATTTTTAGAAGAAATAAACTAAAAACAAAATTTAAAAAAAAAAAAAACTTTAGGCCTACTGTTGTCTTGGCCCCTAGCCCAGAAAGAGAAAATGTTAACGGGCAACTTTATTAAGAAAAAGATAATAAAAGCGTATTAGGAGATATAAGAAGAGACAAGCGGCAGAGCTGAGCAATTTTAAAGCCTTCCTGTGGAATCAGGAGGGTAAAATGGGCTCCGCTCCATGGGTATCTAAGGGGGTTGCCCTCCTGTAAGGGTTAATTTTAAAATGATCCGAAGAGCTAGAAAATGATATTGCTCCATTACTTCAGCAAAAAAATTTGGCCTTTATTTATTTTGATAATAATTATTCATTTATATCGCAGGTTTTATATGTGGATTATGGTACTACAGCATTTGTGCGTATTAACGAGTTGAGAATACTTCATAAAAGATTTTCAGACCTTCCTATCCAGGCAATCAAAGCAAAACTTCATGACATTGTACCACTCGATGAAAAAGGGTGGTCTGAAGAAGCTGTTGAGTATTTGTTCGAGATTTGTCTCGACAAATTTTTCATGGCTGAGATAGTTAAAGTGAAACCAGAGGTAATATAATCAACCCTTATTATATAAATATTTTTGATGTGGTTAATCTTCCATAGTTACGAACTGAGACTAGTTTTAATAAGCTATTTCCGTTAATAAACTAACAGAAGACGTTTTATCAACCAGTTAATCAGTTTGTCTAAGCCTTATTTCCATTAACTTCTTTTGTAATCCATCCCACTGCCCGGTCTCATACATTCAGAAGGAAAAAGTAATGAAATTCTTTTACTTGGAAGTTAGTTTACTATTTTGAATATTCAAAGAATAGTTGGAGGCTTATCAAAAGATGAAATAACTTTTCACAATTCTTATAAATAAAAAAAAAATATTTATTTTTTTCTCATGGAGCTCAGTGGTAGAGGAATCAACTAATATGCTGGAGGACCTGAGTTCAAAACTCGAGCGAACTAAAATTTTATCTTCTGGTTAATTCGTTCGTTGGTTGGATTTGGAGTCCCAGAGTGTCCCTAGACCCACCTAGCCTTTAATTAATTTATTAATGGGTACCTGCAAAGGGGAAAATTAGACACCCGGAGCATAGTACTGACCACACTATCTCCCTAGAGTGCTCGATGGTCAAGAATCAAATACCTCTACAGTATCTGCCCCTCTGAGCCCTCATGGCCTGTTAAGGGACTGATTTTTTTTCTCATATTTTCGAAGGTCAGCGTTATTTTCCCCCCAGTGTGAAATTAAGCTAAAATAATTATTTTTATTTTATATATCTGTCTGCTCTGCAAAAATGGCAATTAGCAGATAACCAATTGTGTGTGTGCTATCTGGTTTAGACAGAACTAAGTTCATGAAGACTAAATAGAACAAGTTCTTCATACCGAAATGATTGCTAGTTTATGTTAAGTTTTAGAGTTAATTTTACTGTATCCATTCAGAAGTTTATTCATCTTTGTACAGACATATGATATGATGGGTTAAGAAGCCAAAGGGTACAAGTGAGGTTATAATCATTTTGAGATATTACTGTTTAAAGTTAATTCGTTTTTATAAATTCCCTGATAAGTGTAAGTGTGTATAATGTCTGAATTATGTTTCTACTATGCACCAATTGAAATTTCAGTAATATAGTTTAAATAAAAAACTAATTGTTAATGTCTATTATAAATTTATAATTATAACATGCATCACTTGTACCCCTTGGCCTCCAAAGCCAAACAATATTGGTATTTATTGTCAGGATTCTTTTTAAGTATAGCTCAGTAAAACCGTAAGGAATAGCAGACAATAAGTATATCGGGTCCCCTCGTGGTCTAGTGGCTGACGCCTTGGATTCTCATGCGGGAGATGAGGGTTCGAGTCCCTCTGACGGCAGGAATTTTTCTCATCTCAAGGCCCATTGAGAAGGTTCTTTGCCTTATCCTAATGGATGTCGGCACTAATGACCCAGTTGTCGGTGCGCCAAGGAAAAAAAAAGAATAAAAAAGTATATTGTACAATGAAAGCAGTTTTGCTCAATTATTCAGTCACTGTTCCAAATAAAGCCTCTTTCTTCTTCCAAAGGTTCATGGTGATCATCAAATGATCAAGTGATCAGCCCCTGCAACTATTCTGCGTGGCTGTTGTCCTCCTTGATTAGCAAGTAATATATTGTAGGAACTATGGTTGTATGGAGGAGTAAATAGGAGCAACTCTCGCAAGTCCTTTTGTTTTTAACAATGTACAAACACAACTTAACAGTGTGCCGGCTTTCGTTTTGGCCCCCTGCATTGTCACTAAACATAGTTAATTTTTTATCTGTCCCCGGAAGAGCACTGATAAACTTCAGCAAGCCAGACAGTATCTCTTCAGAACCTTTATTGGCCTGGCCATCATGCCACATGTACTTAGAAGCATTGTCAGTCCCTAGGTTGTGTACACAAAAGTTGTAAATCTGCAGGTATCGTGAATAATAAACATTTGACCAAGTCAAAACAGGTCAAATGTTGGAAATTATAAAGATCAAATGTTAAAACTGTGTTCAAATATTTCTTTAAATATACGGTCACTTAACTAACAAAACAATTAAAATAATGTTGCCCTAAACAGATTTAACTGGAAGTAACAGTAAATGATGCAACAACATTCACAACTTGGAAGCCGTAAAGTTTGGTATAAAAAGTGTCACTTGTTTTCCTTGGCTTCTAAACAAATCTGCTCATTTTTGAAGTAGTTGATTTTGTTTCCGCTATTTCTCAGCAAATACCAGACATTTAATTATATCCCCGCCAACATTTTGCATGAATTAACTATCCAGAACTGCACTGGAGAGAAAACCACCGCTGTAGACAGAAGTCATTCCACCCAAAAAATATGATTCCCAGCGATATAAAAATTACATCAAACATACATATTTTTGTGTATGGTCTCGAACCAGTTTCTCTATTGTGATAATCGAAAATGCCAGGATTGCAAGTTTAAAATGTCGTTTTAATTCCAATAGAATGCGCTCTTAGCCTATTGAAGGATTTGCTTATCTCTAAACGCTATCTTGTTTGTTAGTCATTTGTTTACAAAAGTCAGTTGTTTTTAAGTCGTTTACGCAGACGTATCATACCTTTCTTTGGTGTTAAAAATATCTAATTTTAAGCCAAATAAAGAGCATTTGCGGCATGTCATGATTTTCTTATTTAATCAAAAGAAAAAGGCATCTGAATGTCATCGAATTCTTGTTGAGACTTATGGCGATCTTGCTCCAACCGTCAAGACATGTGAACGTTGGTTTCAAAGTTTCAAACGTGGTGATTTTGATGTTACTGATAAAAAACGAGAAAATCGACCAAAAAAGTTTGAGGACGTCGAATTGCAATCTTTATTAGACGAAGACAATACCCAAACCCAACAAATGATGGCAGAACAGTTGAATGTCACTAGGCAAGCCATTTCCGATCGCCTGAGAGCTATGGGAAAGATTCAAAAGGTTGGAAAATGGGTTCCACATGAATTGGACGAACGACAGATGGAAAAAGACGAAAAACTGTGTGCGAAATGCTGCCTTTACGCCACGAAAGAAAGGGTTTTTTGCATCGAGTTGTAACTGGCGATGAAAAATGGATTTATTTTCAGAATCCCAAACGAATAAAATCATGGGTAACGCCAGGACAACCATCCACATCGAGTGCAAGACCGGATCGTTTTGGGAAGAAGACAATGCTGTGTGTGTGGTGGGATCAGAAGGGAGTAATCTACTACGAGCTTCTCAAACCCGGCGAAACAGTCAATACCGACCGCTACCGACAACAATTGATCAATTTGAGTCACGCATTGATCGAAAAACGCCCAGAATGGGCTCACAGGCACGCCAAAGTCATTCTTCAGCATGATAACGCTCCTGCACATTCAGCCAGATTGACTAAGGAAACGATTTCTTCGCTTGGTTGGGAACTCCTACCCCACCCGCCGTATTCACCTGACCTGGCGCCTTCTGATTATCACCTCTTCTCATCGATGGGACACTCATTGGCTGAGCAACATTTTAACAATTTCGAGGATGTAAGAAAATGGCTCGATGAATGGATTTCAAATAAAGATGAAGCATTCTTTTGGAATGGTATCCATAAATTGCCCGAGAGATGGACAAAATGTGTAGAAAGCGAGGGCCAGTACTTTGAATGAAATATATTATACTTTTTTTTAAATACTGTGTATATATTTTAAGAAATAAACGACATTTTAAACTTGCAGACCTGGTAGAGCTATTCATGTTAAAAACATGACATACTATTGAAACATACTTTGATTGCACAGCTTCCTATGTCAGAATTTTTGATTACGTTTCATTTTTAATATAGATTCCATCAATTGAAGTAGTTCTTTGTGATACAACAGAAGCTGAAGATTTTATAGTAAATGAAGCATTGATTGCAGGTCATTATGCTCTTCCAGCAAAAGCTGTAAGTTTAATAAATTTTATTTTCATTATTTTTTCAATATCGAATGGGAGAATGAGCACAATGTATTGGCAGCCCAATAAAGTTGAGCAATAAAGTTTTCTGCTTGTCAAACCGAAAACTCAATTTTCATTCAAATAAACAAGCAACAATTTTTTTTGTCTTATTTATTCCAAGATAAACATACTAGTCCGAGAGCCAGCAACGCACTTTTCATGAAGTGTTTTATGCATCTTGAAATTTTGCTATCATGTACATCTTGGATATATAAGAAGATATATATGTGTTTTCTGGGCATACCTTGGAACACCAGGTACTGCGCGTAGGGGATATAAAAGCAATATAAATATTTTATTTTATCTTCGTGGACGGCGGAAGGTCAACAAATAAAATCTTCAACACTCAGTATCACCAACTTTATTTCATCCCTACATGTTTCACACCTTTATTGGTGCCTCTTCAGGGGAAAAAAATACAAAAATAAAACTTACAGCCTACACCTGAGGAGGATAACCTTCCACCAGTACGGCCACGTCTAGAATTCTAGACGTGGCCGTACTGGTGGAAGGTTATCCTCCTCAGGTGTAGGCTGTAAGTTTTATTTTTGTATTTTTTTCCCCTGAAGAGGCACCAATAAAGGTGTGAAACATGTAGGGATGAAATAAAGTTGGTGATACTGAGTGTTGAAGATTTTATTTGTTGACCTTCCGCCGTCCACGAAGATAAGAATATTGAGAAAAGGGTCAGTTGAAGAATAATTATTTTATTTTATATTGCTTGCTAAAATCAAAAATTCATGTTTAATTTTTGACTTACATGTTCCCGAGACCATTATTTGCATGCGGTTCCCCACATTTTATTTTTATGTCAAGGGGTTAAATGCATTCTTCAGTGCTCTTTTTTCATAAAATTATAAATACTTTATCTCCTACTTAAGGGAATAATATTTATTTATTTATTTATTTATTTTTTTTTAAATTTCAGGTTCCTGCATCTTTGTCAAGAACTGTTTCACCCCCTCAAACTGACCAAATCTATCCACTTATGACTTACCCTGAGTGTTTTTTGAAGGTGAGTGCAGATATATCTTACAGTCATTATATGTTAGTTAATATAAACGACAGCAAACTACATTGGCTGCAAAACAGCACAAAGAATGCTTGTATTGCACTCTCCATAACGTAAGCTCGAAAAAATAAGACCAACTCTGTAAATTTCACGACAAACCCTCTGTTGGTCTTAAAATTTCAGAATCTCAATAATAAACTTTATTTATTAATGTCAATCTAATTTTCCATTAGTAAATGTGTATGAGTCATATATGTTTTCACACCTGTGGAAAAATATCTGTGCCATAATGCACTTAAGTTGCTAAATTTTTTCGCCTTGCATTGTGCATGTTTAATTTCAGATATTAATTTTTTTTGTTTTAATTACCTGCTCAGACTGGGATTTTACCCATATTCCTATTTTATACTCAGGTTGCGTAAAACCCTCATGTATGGCTAGATAATTTTTATTTGGCTAGTTAATTTTTAGTCTTTACCTTAAAATCAAATTTCCATAATGTTGAAGATATTATTAATAATTCAAATACAAACTAATAAAATGCCTTGTGAAACCTTAGATGATCTTAACTCATTATTTTTCAGTTTACAAATAAGTTTTTAACAAAGTCTTTATTTATCTGTTTAAGCTATTACCATCTTGGATGTGCGTAACCGGTGACTGGGTTTCAGCTATAGAATTGTTTGAACAGGTAAGAGTACTTAACTTTGAATTAATATACATATATATATATATATATATATATATATATATATATATATATATATATTTATATATATAATCAAATGTTATAGGTTGAATCATATATGTAAATATATATTTATATCCTTATATATATACCTTTCACTGTTCTGTCTTTGTTGTTATAGAAAGGGCTAAAACAAAATTGTATTTAAACATAAAATGGCTTAGCTTGAATAAGTTTATAAAAGATTTAGTTCAGTGGATATAGCAGCCTGTCGGAACTTTCAGTCACATGCGTCTACAGAACATACACGCTATTAAGTTTCTAAAGGGTTAAATGTCATAGACCCTTGATTTATATGAGAATTATAAGAAATCATAGTATCAATTTTCATCTTTATTGAGAAATATATTTCAACCACCGCCTTCACCCACCTAGATTAAAATTATCTAATTTTCTATATTAATGTTTTGTGTAGGCAAAAAGCACTTACATGAAAGAAGCCAGTTTATGCAAAATTAATGAAAAAAATCCAGGCAATCCTCCATCCTGCTGCTCTCATCACTTGTTCTCGCACTTGTTTGTCCATAACCCAGTGAGTACATTATGTTTAGGTTGCTCTTTTTTTCAATTTATAACGAGCTCCTAATTGTTTTCATAAATTTCAGAAAATGTTTTGTGATGTTTGGGCCAAAACAGTGGATTCATTTGGAAACTCGCTTGAACAAAAATTTATTCGGAATTTGGCAGCAGAAATGGCTTTGCCTTTGAATTTGAAAAATGGCAGGCGTTTGTACTGTTCTAATTGGGAAGATTGTAACAACACATGTTCTGAAACTGAAAGAAATATAGAAGTGAGTTTTTTTCTTTCTCAGAATTTTTATTTTAGCGTGATTGTTATAAGTAATCAGTTTTACTATGTTTTTATGTTATTAGTCAGTAGTAAAAAATGAGCATAATGGATCCCTTGGACCTTTTGAAAAACCTAGATTTGGCAGGGGCAATGAAAATTACTCAGACACACAGGATAAATTGAGTAGTAGACTGTAGGTATTTTATTAATTTATTCTTCTATTACTTAACATTTTATTTTGTTCTTATAGTATTTGTCATAATTACTTTCAGTGAAGATAATTACGACTATCAGTGTAATGGTAAAAGTTCTGAAGAAGAAGATGATCCTGAAAACAATTTTATAGAGTCTTCTCGAGAAAGAAGATTGTTAAGATCTGTAATAAATGCGCGTGAGTATTTTTTTTTTTTTTTTTTTTTTTTTTAATAATTCTTGTAGACTTCTAGGGTCCATGTTACTGAATGTTTTTAGTAATTATCACCACGTCATCACGGTCTTCAGGATATGAGTGCGTCAATGCAGTAATAACCTATGTTTTACCAGATATACTGCTGGTCTCCTCAGGGTTACTTCTGAGATTGAAGATTAGTTTTATTCTGGACACTATTTATACCTTTCCAAACTTCTGATTGGCCAATCCTTCCTTGATTGGGCTCTATGCAGCCATTCAAATCCACTTTCTTCCTTGATGGGTGTTATTAATTTACTCTACCTATATCCATCTTCTCTATTAATGTTTACATTGGTATATCTCACAATACCTGATAAATTATTTCAGGGTAGAAATTTTCCAAGAGAAAGTATGTAATAATGTTTAAGGTACAAAAAGATTAATATCCACTTTCCGGTGTGTTTGATACGTTGGCTAGAACTCTCTTTTCCTCAAACTTTGTGAGTGATTTGTGTTCAAAGCTGATATTTTTGTATCTGTCTTTAACGGGTTTGCTCCCATCCATAGGGTGGAAACCCCCCGCTTATGAGGTAGACCTCGTGACGCAATGCCAACTGGAAAATCATGTTTCAGAACCCATAGATCATGAAAATAACAGTGGTTCAAATTTGTATTTACATATATTTATTTGTCAGTTTCCTCTCTCACAGGCTCAAAACTTGTCCGATTTTGATTAAATATGGTACAAAAATGTTTTGTCTAATTTAAAAGGTCAAGTTCCTTAACCAGCAGAATCCAGATGGTGGTATTTGGAGCGAAATTCGCACGAAAAAAATCGTAACGCTTATGTTTTCGAGTTCATATGCTTGCAAGTACTTGTTTTCTTGATGTAGAAAAACGAATCTAACCATTTTTAAAGCAATATCTGTAACCGTTTTTAAGAAACACCTACTTTTCCAAACTAATTTTCAGTTTGGATATTCAGAAACGATTAATTCAGTTGAAAATTGTTCCAGACGTTTGTTATTCATCTAATCTATGACAGGTAAATTTTGGTTCCGTTTGGAGTCAAGGAAGTACTAGAAATAAAGTATTTCATTAATAGGCATGCAATGTTTTGGGGTTTTCGTAAATTATCTAAAATATCTCAAAAAAAGGTTGGGAAATTATGGTAAGTGTGGAATGTAACCATTCGAAAGCTTACTCAATTTTCTCCAAAAAAGGTTCTGACGTATTTTTTGATGAGGTGATGTCAATTGGAAGAAATAAGGACTTGAAAATTCGCAATTGTTACTTTCGCTCTTTTGAACGTGTTTTTATTTCTGTTTACCTAACGTTTTAACTGGTTGTTGTTTATTTTAATTGCATTTAACAGTAAAACGAGTATTTGACTAAAACAAGGTAAGAAAATGTGAAACATTGTTATAGTGTTTCCAAGACCGAACGTTGAGAAGGTGGGGGAAGTCGCCATGATTCTGTCAGTTTCCTGTTGTGGCGCCTTAAATCTATTTCCTCTTGTCACGATCTATTGACTTTATATTTGTCATGAAAGATCAAACCCCACCAATAACTGCTACTATTTCTTTACTAATAGAACTAGAGATATGAACGGAACCTCGCTAAGATGACGCAGTTCCTGTGAGTCGGACTTTTTTAGCATGATTCTTCCTTCCCTCCTTAGGAAAGGAACTCGCTTATGACATCCACATTCCACATTTAGTGATGTAAAATGGCCACGTTTCAGACCTCATAGGTCACAAAAATGGCGGATTGTTCTTTCATTAGAACAATCCCACCAAAATTCCTCCACCAAAATTAGTAGAGCTTAAAGCTTGTACAATTGACTGGCCTAGATTAAAGTAAACAAAAAAAAAATACCTACATAATTTAATTACCAGATACCCACAAGAAATTAATATAAAATATAAGCATTTACTTGGAAAGCAAGTAATCAATATTAGTAATTAAAAACTTAATCAGTGTAAAAAATAAAATCATTAATTATCTTCAGTTTTATGAAAACTATCACTGGTTTCTAGAGTATTTATTAAAACATTGATGAATGATGGTATTTTTTCTTTTAAACTGATATGTATTTTTTTTAGGAATTGGGGAAAAGTTTTTACACTTTGTTCGTTACAAGAACAGAGTTTATGTGCTGATGGATGAATTGCTAAAAACATTTGCTTCTAGTGTTCCTAAGAATCTCGTAAGGCATAGGCTTATGAGTAGCCGATTAAACATAGAGCCTGTTCAAATTACTCCAGAGGACAAACTCATTTATGGAGAATTACTTGAGTAAGTTTTATTTTACTTTTTTTAAACTTTTATTAGGTCAAAGGTATGTTTTACATCATAACGTTTTAATTAACCCTTACGATAATAAGGACTGATATATCAGACTGGTGGTTGCCATCTGATATGCTGTGCTCTGAGCTGATATATCAGTCCGGAGGGAGCAGTGACCCGAACTGACTATTCGGCTTGTTTTGAGCTTGGCTGCTACGAGCTATTATATCAGTCCTTCTACTATCATCATTTGTAGGCTGTTTATAGAAGCTGCAGTATCCTCAAAGTCGATAGGGGACATAAGACTTCATTTTTGTCATTTTAGCTTCCAACTACTCAGCCTACCTGTACGTATACCTGCTCCCTCCCTTTTTTTACTGCTGAAATCCGTTGTTTCTCTTTACTTGGAATTTATCTTGCATATTTCTCTAGCATATTTTGTGCTTTTCTAGTGAACAATTGTGTGCGTAAATATTTCTAAGAAAATGTATTCTGAACAAGAATTGTTAGAGGGGTGTGAGCGAAAGTGAAGCAGAGTTTTATTCTGATGATGATGAGGGTTCTGATAATGTATCCCAAAATGTTTCTATTGGAGAATTATCCGGAACTAGTGAAAAACAAAGTACAAGAGAATTATTGTCCAACAAAACATCATGTGACACGGGGCGCTAGGCTATCCCGCATCACCTATCCATAAGAGTATTACACAGTCTAAAGGTTAATACATTCTTTATTCTTTTGTCTAAATAAAAAAATACTCAGGCTGGACTTGTGATAAAATGTATTGCTTGAGCATTTCTAATGACAAAATGGAAAATCACCTGGATTTCCTCAGGCGTGAAAACTTGTATAATGATCATTTATGTAATAAAAATGAGAATTTCACAAACCAGCTGTGTAACAAGCAATATATTGATCGTCAGCTGATCTAAACGTGTTGGAAAAATCAATAATTTCAAATAATTTCCTTAGAATGAAACTTTGTCTGTTTATTGTAGTCATGTTGACAATAACAAAAATACGGCGCTAATGGCCAAGTTGTCGATGCGCCGTAAAAAAAAAAAAAAAAAAAAAAAAAAAAAAAAAAAAAAAAAAAAAAAAAAAAGAAAGAAAGAATAACAAAAATAATTGTCAGCTGCTTTCAAAAACGTAAAAAGATCGTCAGCTAGAGTATATAAAGTACGGAGTGAGTATTCAATACACTCACAGTCAGTAACTTACAAGTTGTTACCTAAATATCTACTCTTTAAAAGTAAGAGGGCATGGAGAATTTAATGAAACTATTTTCATGGCTATACATATTACTGTTGCCGAGAAAAATAGACAAAACTAGATTTTTCTTGGGATTTTCGGTTATATTTTTATATACCCCTGATGAAGGTTATATTTTTATATACCCATGATTAGAAAACTTAGTTAATATAACGTACCTATTCAAAAGTTTATTAAATTTTCGGTACAGTCCTTATGGGGTTTTCAGTGTTGCTGATTACAGTGAGCAGGCTAGTTAACCTTCATCACATCAGATTCAAGGTCATTTGAAGGAGAAATAACCATAGGAAAAATCTTAAAACATTCATGAATATGTTTTGAGGCCCCTGAGTCCGACTTTGTAGTTTGTTTGACCTTTACGCCTTTTCTTAGATTAGAGAAAAAAACTGAAAAAAAAAAAACATTCAAAAATTCATTTTCTGGGAGGCAGTGCGAGTCAAACAAACTACCTGGGTTTGGACTCAGGTGCCTCAAAAACATAGCCATGAATGTTTTCAGCTTTTTCTTATGTTTTTTTCTCTATTTGACCTTCAAATGACCTTGAATCTGATATGATGAAGGTTAACAAACCCGCTTATTGTAATCAGTGACCTCAAAAACCCCATGAGGACCAAACCGCTCCGAGTGTTGTTTTTTTTTAGATCAAATGTTCACCTGTGTAACTTATGGCAATTAAAAATTAAATTATGTTTTAATGTCCTTTCATTAAGTACACTGATTTTTAGGATATATTCTAGGCCTTTAAATTTCCTAAGGTAAATCACTACAGATGGTAAAACATTATTTTGATTTAAATTTGACATTATTTTGATTTAAATTGATATGAGACCTACTAATCACTCTTGATTTGTTTCAGGAATGGTGTTGTAGGCACAAAAGATCTTGTGTCTATGGTTCCTCTAATAGTTGCAGGAAACATCTTATCAACGGTTGAACCTCTGCAGTCGGCGGTTGCTGATGTTTTAAGGGTAATTATAATAGTAAAAATAAAATTATTGATAAAATACCTAAATAATAGGAATCAATATTTGTTGGGTCTCCCCATGGTGTAGTGGCTAATGTCTTAGATTCTTGTTCGGGAAATGGGGGTTAAAGTCCCACCTGCAGCAGGAATTTTCTCGTCTCACGTAATTTTATCCTGCTTTTTGCTTTTTAAATCATGAAAATGTCACAAAAAAGTCCTGAATTTGGCTTTCAAAAAAGTAGTAGACACCCAGTTTTAATTGATGATCATCTGACTTCTAAATATATGTTAATGTAAATAGATAATTCAGTAAGTTAGGTTAGGGAATTACTGGCACCACCCTGAACAGAGGCAGTGATGCCCCTATCGCAGGCATCCGTCGCGATTTGGCCATAATAGAATATTAATATTGGGCCATTCCAAGCCAAATCATCCAGGGGTCGACACCCAAGGTTGGCAGATTTTAATGAAACTTGGTGAGTATATTCTAGTAATGGACATGAGTACAAATATAAAATTTTATGTTGTTATGTTCATTAGTTTCTGAAATGCAGCACTTTAAAAATTCTTCAAAATGTGCAAAATATCGTTGATCATACATCTGGCAACAATCTATACTTTTACAACTTTTGCTCTAAAACTGTTAATTTTAATGATAGAGAGTTAATTTTTTTTTAATTTGTTCGGCATTAAATTGTCAATGGAAATATATTGCTAGATACAAGATTTAGAGCCATAGAAATAGTTTAAAAAATTCTTAAATAGCAAAATTGAGATTTGTTTGAACATTGATATGCATCCATAAATTGCTTAATAACATGAGTCTACCTCGAAGAACACCTAAACCCATTATATCACCAAAAACTAGATTAAAAATGCAAAAAAATGGTGTAATAAAATTAGTGGGCTTTTGAGTTTTCAATAATTTAAGAGTTGATCAAAGTTATACTATGAAAAAGTACATATATCCGCTATTAGACTGCCTCTATTAACTCTAAAAAAAAACCCACTAATACATACAAAAGTACCATTATAATTTTCCTGACTATTTGTATGATATTAATAACTAAAATAACACAAAAATATTCGTTTTGATAATGTAGGGCCTAAATTAGGGTTTTATAATAATAATAACAAAAAAAAAAAAAAAAAACGAGTTTGAAATTAAAATCACTTTATGTTAGAAATAATGTCTGCACCAGGATTAATTAAGAAAATTCAGATTTGGATAGTGATATTTATTTAACAGGGAGGTCATATTCACTTAACCAGGTGTGGGGGGGGGGGGGGGGGGGGAAACATAGTAGACAGAGGCCGCCAAGTATCCTTCCACACATAATACTGGCTGTTCATTACAGCCTCTGTAATTTTTAGTAGAACCTCTAATTTCTGTTTTATATCTCATCATCTAAGACAATGGATTTTATTAAAACCCAATTTCCACATATAAACAGAATAGAGTTTTTTACAGGGGGATGTAGTGCCCAATACAAACATTTTAAGAGCATTATGAATTTGTGTCATCACAAAACAGACGTCCAGACGGATGCTTGTTGGTCATGCCATACTACAAGTCATGGAAAAACAGTTTTTGATGGAATTGGTGGAACTGTAAAAAAAACAGTTACTAAGAAATATCTTCAGAGTATTTACTAATCAACAGAAATCACAAATGCTACCAAATGCACTTGTATTTTAGTGTTCTCCTTTCTAAGATATCCTTCTCTTTTTTTTAACCCTCCGTCGACCACGTGGGAGAGTTACACTGTCGCCCACGTGGGGTCCACCAGAACCCCACTTACATTTATAGTCGTAATGTGCTATGACGAATTAAGTTTAGTAGTATCTTGATACCAGATACTTCTATGATGCAAACTAATGAAATAGGAAAAATAAAATGGCATGTAAATATTTATAAAAATACATATAAATATTTATAAAAAAAATAAAAAAAATAAAAAAAAAAAAAACTTTTACGGAAGCCAACATGAGGTCCGCTCAGACCTCAAAGCCGTTTTTCAACAAACGGCAACATAATCTTTTTGAGGCGTGGACGTATGAAAAATTTGACATTGCCGTTCCCCGGAGCACTACTGATTAGGAAGCTACTCAAGGAGCAGGAAGGTAGAGATACGGTGGCTATAAGGGAGAGGGTAATAGTGTACAGGGGGTCCGCCTAGACCCCACCTGGTCGACGGAGGGTTAAGTGAAGTAGAAATTCAAAACATTTGAATTAAAGTTGAAGAAAGATTTTCAAGTGGGAAACCCATTACAGGGACATGACTTTTCTATTTTTTCAGTCCACAATCAACTGATGAAACAATAGCAAAATGCACGATTCTGGATCCTCACATACGTATTTGATGGAATTATATTAAAGGCATAGAAAGTTAAACAATTTTTCAGCGCTTAAAACCGTGTCTTCATAATTATACTATCTGTGTTCATGAAGAAAACTCGTGGATTGGACTGATCAGTCAACGGAACGAAGAAGAAGGTGACAACAAAATTGTTTTTATGCATCCACATGGGCCTTCTAAAACATTTTACTGGCCTAAACAACAAGATGATTGTCCTGTTCCTTCTGAACATATTTTATGACTGATTGAAATTAGCAATGAGTCTCTTTGAGTCAATTAGAGGTTCTACTAAATATCCAATTCCATCATAAACTGTTTTTCCATGACTTGTAGTATGGCAAGACCAACAAGCATCCGTCTGGACATCTGTTTTGTGATGACACAAATTCATAATGCTCTTAAAATGTTTGTATTGGGCACTACATCCCCCTGTAAAAAACTCTATTCTGTTTATATGTGGAAATTGGGTTTTAATAAAATCCAATGTCTTAGATGATAAGATATAAAACAGAAATTAGAGGTTCTACTAAAAATTACAGAGGCTGTAATGAACAGCCAGTATTATGTGTAGAAGGATACTTGGCGGCCTCTGTCTACTGTGTTGCCCCCCCCCCACACCTGGTTAAGTGAATATGTCCTCTCTGTTAAATAAATATCACTATCCAAATCTGAATTTTCTTAATTAATCCTGGTGCAGACATTATTTCTAACATAAAGTGATTTTAATTTCAAACTCATATTTTTTTTTTTTTTTTTTTTTTTGTTATTATTATTATAAAACCCTAATTTAGGCCCTACATTATCAAAACGAATATTTTAGTTATTAATATCATACAAATAGCCAGGAAAATTATAATGGTACTTTTCTATGTATTAGTGGGGTATTTTTAGAGTTAATAGAGGCAGTCTAATAGCGGATATATGTACTTTTTCATAGTATAACTTTGATCAACTCTTAAATTATTGAAAACTCAAAAGCCCACTAATTTTATTACACCATTTTTTTGCATTTTTAATCTAGTTTTTGGTGATATAATGGGTTTAGGTGTTCTTGGAGGTAGACTCATGTTATTAAGCAATTTATGGATGCATATCAATGTTCAAACAAATCTCAATTTTGCTATTTAAGAGTTTTTTAAACTATTTCTATGGCTCTAAATCTTGTATCTAGCAATATATTTCCATTGACAATTTAATGCCGAACAAATTTTAAAAAAAAATAACTCTATCATTAAAATTAACAGTTTTAGAGCAAAAGTTGTAAAAGTATAGATTGTTGCCAGATGTATGATCAACGATATTTTGCACATTTTGAAGAATTTTTGAAGTGCTGCATTTCAGAAACTAATGAACATAACAACATAAAATTTTATATTTGTACTCATGTCCATTACTAGAATATACTCACCAAGTTTCATTAAAATCTGCCAACCTTGGGTGTCAAAATGCCTTTTGGCTGGATGATTTGGCTTGGAATGGCCCTATTCCGACTTGGTGGGAGTTAATAGTGACTGTTATGGATCACTTGTGGATTGTTACTGCTACTAGATGCCCACCTTGCATATGTGCCTCTTGCTGCTGCTGGAGGCACGCCTCAAAATTTAAAAATAATTACAAATTGGGGTCTCACATGGTCTAGTGGCTAGCGCGCTAGATTCATAAGCGGGAGATGGTGGGTTCGATCCCCACCGGTAACAGGAATTTTCTCATCTCAACTTCCTGGCTGCACCCTGGATGTCGGCGCTAATGGCCTAGAATTGTCGATGTGCTGTAAAAAAAAAAAAAAAAAAAAAAAAAAAAAAAAAAAAAAAATTACAAATTACAAAAACTGCTGTTATTATTATTGTATTCTAATTATTTTTATGCTTCTGTTGTTCAGTTGATTGGTAGAATGTTTTATCATAAATTATGTATTATTCATTTAATTTTATAATAACGATCAGAAAATATATTATCCCTTAATTGTTTTCAGGTCATGGCAAGAACGTGCAATGCAGATCATCCAAATTGGTATGAATGAAATAGCACTATTTTTATAGTGTCCTGTTATTGGTATGTGATAAGTTTTAAGTCTTTTGCTACCTGAAAAAAAAAAATTGTACATTATAATATTTGTATATTTTAGAATTATTTTTGTATAAAATACACTTGATATCTTCATTGTGATCACTATGGAGTTATATTTTTCTATTAGAAAGACTAGTGTTTCAGTTTATAAATAAGGAGCTTCTGTTATTTTTGTTATTTACTTTTACTTTGTAAATATTTTTTACTATGTTTCCTATACAATTTGTGTAGTAATTATGTTTCCTATACAATTTGTGTAGTAATTATGTTTCCTATACAATTTGTGTAGTAATTATGTTTCCTATACAATTTGTGTAGTAATTATGTTTCCTATACAATTTGTGTAGTAATTATTTTACGTTGACATTTTGGACGTGTTTCTTGGTTGGTCCTTATATAGAATAGTAGTGGAAAAGATCGCTCATTTTGACATTGATACAAAAAGATGAATTTATAGAACCCATCTTGCATTTTTATCTATTGTGTTGATAACCTTTTTTTTTCAATGAGTATAATTTAATTTAAAAATAAAATGAAATACAATCAGTGTAAAACTATTTTAGTTCCTGTTGTTTTCTTAACCGAAGTATTGGATGTTGCTTCAATAGGAAATAGTTGAATAACAATGCCTTAGGAATTGAGAATAAATCTATCTAATTTCAATGCTAAAGACTTAATGTCTAAGGAGTGAAAATTCCTCATGTTTTTCTTGAAATCCGTAGGATATGCCTTCAAAACTTTATTCCATATCTACCGTTATTTTGGATTATGTTTTAAATATCGCGTTACAGTAGAACGCCGTTTATCCAAAATAGTTGGGACCGGACGTGCTTAGGATAATCAAAAATTCGGATAATTGGGCATGTATCTGTTATAAAAAAGAAACAATAATATTACGTAATGTTTCAAAGTACTTTCAACACAAATTAATTAATACATTACTGAAAAAAGTTATGCAAACTAAAAAATTACTTATCTTTATCTCTAGATCAGTTATAAAAATGAACTATTGGTACCTCACGGCATCTCTTTTTTGCCGCCCGTTTGCGGGAGTCGATTCGGATAATTGGTGTTCTACTGTAACTAAATTAAAATTTAGTTAATTTAAAATTAAATGTTTTCATTACTGCCTAAATTATATATATTTTTTAAATGTAGTAATTCTGAAATCACACTATGCTTCTCATAATCATCTAGCACTTAAGAGAGAGAATTTAGAGGCCTTTTAGAGGGAGAACAATTTATCCAAGCATTCTTTATGTGACTTCATTTCTTTTTTTTTATGTCATCATATAAAAAATAAAACTCAATTCAGGGCTAAAATATTTTCAAATACAATTATAATAATTTTATTTATGAAGTTTATACGCACATATAATTTTATCCATGTAAGTTCTTATAGTGCCTAGAAATCCAAATTGTTTTTTGTACTTTCTAAAAGTAGTAAACTTATTACAGTCATAATTAGTTTTAAATTTAACTGGTAAAATAAGACTGATAATTATGCTTACTCAAATTTCCAAACAAATAATAAAAGTGTATTTTAAAATATAAGATGTATTTAAGTTAGGCGTATTCACACGCCTTTACTTAATTTGTTGCCATTGCTTTATTTTGTTTCTATGCAATGTGTTCATTGCTTTTGTGATTAGATATTCAAATTATATTTGAACCTTCGACATGAAACGTGAATCAGCTGAGAGATACAGAATACTATTGTATTTACTGATGGCAATTTATCATTTATTATCTAAAGAACTTATAATAATAAAACAGTAATAAAATATCCTCTATGTCAGTGATGTGGAAATAAATTTCTATTTGATGTCTCTTCCAAAAATTATTGGTGCTTATGTTAAAAAGTCCTTAAAATGTAATTGAGAAGCATTTTTATAAACAGGTTTTCCAAAGACACCTCACTTTCTGAACTTATTTCCATCTCATCATGAAAGGTTATATTTTATAAATAGCACAGCATTAAGAAAGGATGTTTAAATCATTGATGTGAAATTGGCAGTATTTGTTATTGTCATTTGTTCAAATCATCAAAAACATCTTTTCTATGATTCAGAAAATTTACATTCGAAGGTATCATGTTTTCTTTTGTTTGTTATTTTAAACTTTTACATTTGTTTTTTTAATGGTATATATTTTAAAAAATGTTTAATGATTTCTGAAGCTTGTAAATACTTCTTAAATCTAACAATTTACTTAATTTAGTATTTATACATGTTTATAAATTAAATGTTTGTTTATGTTGAGTAATTTATTATTATTTTGTTGAGTTTACCTATATTTTCAGTCCTTTCTCAATTCATTTTATCAAAAAAGTTGGTCATGCAGGAACTGACTAAGCACTTCCCTTAGTATTTGGATAGTGTAGACTGCATTCCTGAATAATTTGTTTAACCTTCTTGCGCTCGCGCGGGCATTGAAGTGACCGTTTTTTTTTAATTTCGCGTCAGTCTTATTCCACAAAGGTAACAAAGCGATGGTATGGCCAAGTATTCTCTAGGTGTACTCTATCGTGATAGATTCCGCTCAAATTTCAGTCAAATCACTCCTCTCTGCATGTCGGCGGTCAGTTCACTGATGACCAAGATTGCCATTAAGAGAGGATTGAAGATGTTATACATGAAAGTGACTCAGAGATTGATTTGGAAAGCACAAAAGAAAATGGCATATGGTATGAGAAAAAATAAAAACGAATTTTCCCACAAATTCCTGGCTGTAAAAAGAAATGCATTGTCATTTGGATATTTACTTCCCTTTTTGTGTTCCTTTGTATATTGTAATGATCTATAAGGGGGGTGCTCTGGAAAGTCAGTTTCTGGCATATCAAAGAGTAAGCATTCCTAAACAATAAGTCCAGCACAAATATTATTTTTGTCCCCAAAAATAATGTTTTCCCAGCCATCGGGGAGACGGCACTCTCTCTCATTATCATCAGCCAGCAAGCCGACACCAAGCTCACACTTCATCTATGACCTAGCAGCGACCATCATTCTCCTCAGCATGCCGACATAATTACTACAAGTCTGCCTCTTCATTTCCAGAACACCATCCGCATCATAAGCTGAGTATAACTCAATAATAAAATAACTTCCAATGCTCAAGAAAATTCAATATAAAATACAAAAGCTAGCAAAGATTCAATCATGGCCAATAATTATATTTTATTATATAAGTTCAATATTTTAATTATGTGCTAATTTTTCTTTAATACCGCAACATTGTTACAATATGTGAGTCAAGCACCTTTTATTTTATATATTTAATTTAGTATCACAGCCATAAATTATATATTATTTCAATGTAAGTCAATTGTTTCCAACTCTATTTTATTTACTATGAACCTTTCTCCTGGTATATAATATATATGGTCTCAACACAATATAAGGACAGATGGTACGAAGTGGTTATTTAACATTTCTCATGCTTTTTCTTTCAGGAAATTTTATTAAATTAAAATAATTATTCACATTAAATAAATATTAGTTTTATTCATAAATCCGTATGTGGTGAATTTGGTAATATTTAAATGAACCCTGAGATATAATGAAAATATAGTAAGAACTTCTCAAGTCACTATTTCTTTAAAACATTTTAAATATAATTCATTTTCTTTTTCTTTCCACCAAAAACACCACAATATTTCATTGATAAATAAAAAATGTTGATAAAAATGAGTTTACAATATTTTCTGAGAGATTCGATTTCAATATTGTAGGATAATTTGGACTTTAAAATAAAAAGAAATGTCAAGTGATTGATGAAAAATCTTGGTTGGTCAGACGACTGCCCACGCGAATGGGCCTGTGACTCCGTCTAGCACGAGCGCATGAAGGTTAAAATATCCTGTATAAATATGTCTAAACAAAAACATGAATAGGTTTGCTCTTTTACTTTTGTAGCGAGCAGCTGTTCCAATTAAACGGGTGAACATTTCATAAAAAAACACTCGGAGTGGTATGGTCCTTACAGGGTTTTTGGGGTCCTGATTACGATGAGCAGGTTGGTTAACCTTCATCACATCAGATTCAGGGCATTTGAAGGTCAAATTGAGAACAAAACGTAGGAAAAAACTTTCATTAATTTATAACTGTTTTAAAAATTACTTTTATTATTCTTAGTTTTTACGGCTGGTGTTTAAACTTTTTGTCAGTTTTAATTATTAGCCATTTACTGAAACAAGTTAAAATAGAAAGCGAATAATCATAAATTTATGTTTAATCTTGAAAGGTGTTCAGCGAAAACTTTATTTCAATTCTCTTCATATAATAGAATCAATAATCTATTCTGCAGGGAGTTTTTACAAATTTCACAAGTTCCCATGAAGCTTTTTCCATTTTTTTTTTTTTTTTTTTTTTTTGACTGTTACACGAATTCATTAATTTTTATTTTATTTATTTAAATTTTAATGCCCATTATCATTAACTAAGAATTTTGGGATGGGTTGTCTATAGGTTACCAACCTTAAAAATTCATTAATTTAACAACCTTCAAAGTCTGATCGAAATGGTAAAACGTCAGGCTTTTTCGATCTCAGAAAAATCGTGGGTGTAATTCCAAATTCATATTGTTGCAATGGGCACAATGGCTCAAAGAAGAAAACTGGAAGGCTTGCAACATACAGCTCGAAATCCAGAGGAGTTAAATATTAGGCGGAACCAGATCAGCGATCACCCGTATACTCGGCGGCAGAAGGATTTAAATAGACTCAGTAATGAGTTCATAACTGACACGTGTATTGAGCAGGTAGAAAGTTGTTTTTTTTTATCCGAGCCTATAATGATAGCAGGTAGAAAGTGAGGATATACATTTTATCGGTTCTGGGTATAGATATGTCTGTTTATAACATTATAAAAGTACGAGTCCCTTGGACACCGTTAAAAAAATTAATCCACACAGGCTGTCACACATACATACATCTGTCAGTTAACATGTTACTGGGCACAGTTTAAAAATATAAAAGAGCAAAAGTATATATGTTTAATTTACCATGTAGACTTTTATGGTTTAAGTTAACACAAAGTTTGTCTTAAAGTGTGTCACAAATATTATGGTCTTCGGGTTTTGACCGTTTCTTCGCCAACATTTCGCTCGTAATGCTGCTAACTTCTTCAGGGTTATGTGATGAAAATGATGACACGGTCAAAATCCCAAGATCATAATATTTATGTTTATTTTATATTTAAATAGCTTAGGGAATGCTCATTTTTCAGTAAAGCAGCATAAACTAATCACCATCTTGCCTTGTTATTGAGCTCCTGCTTAACCCTTTCCTTACTAAAGACTTCTGTAGAAGTCGAGGCGCGCCGTGCCCCTGGAACAAAGGACTTGACTAGCAGTCAAGAGCTGCCACGCCCCTGGAACGAAACACTTGTGCAACAGTCCAACCCTCCCCTCTCGTTTACCGGCTCCCTACGGCTGACTTTTCCAGGAGTTCGACCTTGGGGCTATTAAGCTGAGGGAAGCTTTAGCTATTTCTTTCATCACTAGTTGTCGGGGGAATTAACTCTTACTGACAAGAGAGAGGTAGGGATTATGAATAACAGGGTCGGGCTAGAAAAAATAAACACCACCAGTGTTAGAACCAACTCGATCCAAATCGAAAAGCAGGATGATTTTCTTTTTGTTTTAGTAAAGAAGAAGTTATTTATTTATTTAGCTTCATTGATTAGAGCCTATTTTATAAGAAAATATATATTTTTTGTATTAAAAAATAAGGACTACAAAAAAAATTATTGGAACATATAATTAGATAATTCAACATAAATATTTAGAGCTAAAAAGAAAATGTAAAGAAATAACTAAATAAAGTTTTCCCCCAATTTGAAATTTTACAGGAGGAAATTATATGAACGTTTTCACACACGTAGAGAGATGGGCGAGAATAGCTTCGTGACCAGGGCCCGGCCAGGTAGAGACATCGCCATACTAAAGGGTCGGAAATTGTTTATAATTTCCATAGCTTTTTATTCTGAACGCTCATTTTCTGTTTACTAGTTGTCTGTTTCTAACAACTTATCGGCATTAGGTTCAAGAAGCAACAAAACAATAAATACTTTTTGAACAGTATTACTCGGAACTAATTTGGTGAATTCTTCCCAAATTTAATGTTTTTAATCAAAATTATTGTTTCATTGCTACATAATTTATGTTACCTCCAATGGCTAACTATTTTCTACTTCATTACATTTATATTCTTGAAACAAATCTAAACCATTTATTTAGGAAAACCCATAAATAAGTAACAGCAGAGAAAATTATATATAATCTCTATATTTCAATTTCTTTTTTTATAATAAATATATACAACTATTTCATTAATGGTAAAATATATATAAATATAATACAATATACAAAAATATAATTGATGTTATGTTGTTCAACTGTCAGTATTGCTTAGCCTTAGTATTTTCATTTTCCAGCTTTACACTGCAACCTGGAAATGTCTGAAAAATTGAAAAATATAATTAATAAAAATAAAATTATATAAATTAAAAATATTGGAAACAAACACTATTACCAGAAGGCACAGAAATTTGGAACTGACTCTCAATCAAACCTTGTCTTGAATGTGTTAAGAAGATTGCGCATCAGCGTTCATATAAAAAGACTTGATTCATGGCAGACAGGAGAGAGGAGGTGTCAGCTGTTCCTAAAGATCACTAATGTTTCGAAAAGTGAAAGCACCAGTGGTACTACATGTATTAATAGTAATGGAGGGATTTTGAATGAGATGAGGCTATTTTGTAAAAAGAAAATAAATAGCTTTTAAAAAATGAGTCTTTTTCTGTTAGTACTTCCCACATATCAATATACTATTGATAATAAATCACTATTTAATTCAGTAAACAGTAGCAATTATTTGATCTGATGCTCACTAAGTTCAAATAATCAAATTTTTGGTCAAAATAAAATAATATTTGATACAATTAATACAGTGTATGAGTAATCTGAAAGTAGTAAACTGGCTTCAGTTATAAATATCCGACCCCCCATAGCAGGCCACTAAGGGCCCAGAGGGGCAGATACTGTATAGGTATCTGATTCTTGACCATACGGCACACAAGGGAGATGGAGTGGTCAGTACTAAGCTCTGGCTGCCTGAATTTTCCCTTAGCAGGTATC
Organism: Gonocerus acuteangulatus; assembly: GCA_946811695.1. Classification (NCBI taxonomy): domain Eukaryota; kingdom Metazoa; phylum Arthropoda; class Insecta; order Hemiptera; family Coreidae; genus Gonocerus; species Gonocerus acuteangulatus. The sequence continues at coordinate 113,572,559 of OX328124.1, read as the reverse complement.
CATTAATTAATTAATTAAAGGCTTGGTGTGCCTAGGGACAACCAAGGACACAAACCTCTAAGATAAAAATAAAAAGATAAGAATATTTTAGTGCATGGTCGGGTTTTGAACCTGGGACCTCCAGATCATTGTTCGAGTGGTCTACCACCTCGCCCCCAGTTATAAGTATGTATACAGTAAACCTCCTTTAATCCGGCACGTTCAGAACTTGAAGCATACTGGATTATCAAATATTCCGGAATATAGGACGTATGTCGAGAAAAATGGATAAAGATGAAAATTCAACGCAATGTAGACTATAAGACTAAAATAAAATTGCCCCCTTGAGGAAGATTGTCGAGTGAAAGGGCAACAAGTACGTATTTAATCACAGAGAGGGTTTCCAGGAATTTTTCTACAATCCTGTCAAGTCCCACGGCGTTGTTGGGGTGGGGATTTCACGGAATTTATGCATAAGAACTGAAGAGGCGCACTTTTCATGTTTGGCCTTGGCACCCCTTCCTTGCCGGATTAGAGGAAATTTACTGTATATTTATATTTACCAATAAGCAGTTCAAAGATGATAATGAAATAAAAAGAATACCTGGGATATATATTCAGCTAAAAGGGAGGATATTTGCCTTCCAAGCTTGCTTTCTGGGCCTGGTGTAAGTTCTGCCAATTTCAGAAGCTCGCCAGCAGTTGGCCTTTCCTTTGGATCTTTCTTCAGCGCCCATCTGAAAATAGTTTAAATTTAATTTATTATTTCATAAACACAGATGTAAACTCCAAAAAATATATACAAAATATACTATGATTTTATAACTAAATATTTATAACTTGGATCAACAATACAAGGGTTTAATTTTAAAAATGTTTAATTTACTTTTTGGGGGGGGGGGGTGTATTAGGGAATAGGACATCTCAGAAAATCATTTATCTTATTCCCTAAGATCCGCCAGATGCAGTGAAGAAATTGCAGTTTTATTGCCTATAAAATTAGAATTTTTTTTCATAATACCATTTTTAGCTTAGAAAATAATATTTTTGTTGTTATCAATGATTTTTGTATGTTGTAATGTTGGTTTAAGTCGGTGGACTGTAAAATGTGTTGTTCCAAGTTTTTCTACTTGCTCTTTAACTCTTACAACAGGATTTTCTTCTACTGTAGCCTGCAGGAGTTCGTCGTCAAGCTCTGTTGGTCGGCCTGTACGAGCCTCGTCTTTAAGCTTGCGGTTTCCCACTTGAAATTGTTTAAACCACCACTGCATTTGTTGCTTACTAATGACATTTTCACCATATATTTCTACAAGTTTCCTATAATTTGAATTCGATTTTCTCGTTTATCGAATTCCCAAAGCATAACGTGGCGTAAGTGGTGTCTTAGGAGAGACCCATTTCAAATGAAATTTTAGCACAGAATAAATAATTTTCACCAACCTGATACATAGAATTTAATCTAATGATATAATAAACAAAAAATGTAAACAAAAATAAATTCACAGATATTTCTATGTGTTCTGGAATCGACGTTATATGCAAAAACGTTTAAATTTGACTTTTATTTTGAAAACCATTTCTCACTAGTACGTGTTATTTTTATTTATTTTTAAGCCGAGTTAAAAATACATCTAGAAGCTCATGGCTAGGGGAGTTGGAGTTCTATGCCCGGTCTTGGGCCCGCATAGGACCTCTAGCGCTGAATATACAGTGGAGTCTCACTTATACGAAACATTCAGTTACGAAGAATTTCTCGTACCCTGGCAAAACTCCATTTAATCCTTTGTATTGAATTATTCACTTGTGCGATACTCAGTTATATGCAATGTTCACTTATACGAAAGATAATTTGTTTCATTTTTTAAAATGAGTAAAAAAACAAGAACAATACTTACGCTTGATGACAAAATAAAAATACTGAAAGAAGTTGATGACAACCCCTTGACGGTAGAAATTACCTTTGTCAACCCTTGCAACTATTATCGGTAAGAGAAAAGGAATCGAGGAGAATGTTGTGATAGGAAACTTGAAAATATAATAATGTACAACGTTATCTAACAACAAGATATGTACAAACAATAAAATTGTGACTTTTTTATGAAGAATTTATTTTATTTTAAAATAGCCGCAAAACCTAGTACTATTTAGTTAGGCAAAACATTCCGTTCCCCCTTACATTCGTATAAGAAATACTCCACTGTACTTGCTGGTCCAAACTCAGGAGAGGGCCAGTAGGAGAGGCAGTGGATAAATCGACAAGACTATAATATTCACTTCTTTAGCCCAGCTATGGCTTCTTGGTCCCAGCTCAGCTATGGACTGCTAAGGGTTAATAAAAATGTCCTGGAGTATTATACAGATAAAACAACATCTATAATTAATCATTACCTATAATGCATTATTACCTGACAGAAAAAAGAAGGTGTGGTGGCGCAGAAGATTCAGCTGGAAATGAAACATTCATTGTTGGATCTGCTATTGCTGCAAGTTTTGCCCAGGTATTAGTAAGATGTGAAAAAGGTGTCTTTCCATACAGGAGGTTATAAAGAATACAGCCGAGAGACCAGACGTCCGATTTGTAAGTTATCTGTTAAACATTTAAGTTAATCATAAAATATTAAATTTAATAAAATAATAAGAAATAATAAAATATTACATTTAATCAACATTCTAGAGTCACCCCATGATCTAGTGGCTAACGCCTTGGATTCTCATGCAAAATATGGGGGGTTTGAGTCCCACCTGCAGCAAGGATTTTTCTCATATTTTGTACTCTTCTTTTCTAATTTAGTAGCAAGTTTCCTCCCTCATTATTATATCAATACATTAATGCTATCCAGAGTAGATGAGAAATTACAACATTTGAATAATCCAGACGCCATGGCAAGAAAAGTTATCCACACCCCACAAAAAGAAAGGTGTAGATACAGGGCGTCCCAGTCTTAAACTGACAGACTTAGTATATTGACGAGGAATCGAAAAACTAAGTCAAAAAGTCCTAAGGCGATTTTCTTGTTTTCGCCTCGTTTGCGAGAAAAATGAAAAAAAAACGTGTTTTTCAGTTTCAGAACTGAATGAATAATAAAACAATGTATAACTAGAAATTAATAGTGACGAACTTTTTTTAGAATTCTACATTATTTTTTAGTATTTACCTACTAGGTTCACCTCAGGTTAGAGAAGTGGGTCTTGTTCAGTGATCTGGATCTTCAGCGCATGCGCAGAAGTCAATTGAACTTGTGCCAATATGGCAATGGAAAGGCGATTTATTAATATTATCAACGAGTTGGGTTGACTAGAGTTTCGAAATAACCTTAAGGAGAAACGCGTAGCACTTATGTTAATGTCATAATTGCTATGGGTTTCTGTTCGCTACGCTTGCTCACGGTTATATCGAAACTCTAGTCAATCCCACTCGTTGATAATATAGATTGCTGGTTTTTCGGTGGAATTAAGAGGTTTATTACAAAATGTACAAATATTTCATGTTTAAGTTAAAATGAATCTTATTGTTATGCATCAAATGCTTAAGTTACAACTAATACCTAACAGCTGTTAGGTCTCTGGTGATTTGTCTTAATTTCATGACAGTTGAACCTCCCATTACCCAATGATCTATATTATCAACGACTTGGATTGCCTAGAGTTTTGATACATCCTTGAGCGAGCAGAAACACATAGCAATTATGCCATTAACAGAAACGCTAAGCGTTTCCTTAAGGTTATACCGAAACTCATCACTGATATTAATAAATGCCATATTTGATGCGATGATGATCCAGATCACTGAACGAGAACCACTTCTCTAACCTGAGGTGAAGCTAATATTTAAGTACCCATTTTTTTTTTAATTAGTTTACTATTATTTTTAATTTATTTTGGGATAACTCAACTGTTTATTGCATGTTGTAGCAGCAAGAGACTAATAGAACGTAAGGTCGATAAGGGAGTTGCATAAGAGAGCAGTATCTCACAATCAGCTGTTCTAAATGAAGTTATTCTATTTTCAGCGTTCTATTCTCAGTGTTCTATTTTCTGCTCTCGCAAGTGCACATATAAAGCCATACTCTGGACTGTTCGTGGTAGCCACCCTTAGCGAACGCAGCAACCACCAGGAAGACCAGTGTCCTAGACTTCACGTCCAGATCCAGGGATAAGATCAGAACTGCACTTACCAATCTTTATTTGTCTACTTAGGTTAAATTTCTTTTTTAGGTTAAATTTTATTTATTTATTTATATTGAATACAGAGCTTGCGACAGTAGCGATTTGCTCTTTTTTAGAAGTTGGCGGTAGAAACCACTGACAAAAGAATTATAAAAAGTTGCCAAAAATCCAGAATATTTTGGTGATTGAAAATTATTTTAAAATGGAAAGTATGGAGTTATTAAATGTGTATATATATATATATATATATATATATATATATATATATATATATATATATATATATATATATAGATAAACATAAACAATTAGGTACATTTTTCTAGAAAAAAAATTGAACAAATTTTAGTTTTTGAAATATTGTGTCCATTACTTTGCTTCACGTTAAAACATACATGTTTTTATAGTTTCTACAATGAATGTATTCTAAATGTGATTGTAGATGTTTGTATATTTGAGGTGCATGATTATTGTGTTTATGAGTGGACTGTCATCTGTCAGGAGTTCAGTCATGTCGTATGGCAGGTTTAATCTGTCTCGTTCTTTGCAGTCAGTATGTGTTTAATAGTCAAGTTTGTGTTACAGATGGCACAAACTGGTCCGTCCTATCTCGTCAATAAAATTTCTTTATTGTTTATTTTGTATTTATTTTTATTCTTATGGGACGAAGTCCCAGAATAAAGTTTTTTTTTTTTTTCATTCATTCATTTCATTCATACTTATTTTGAGGCCCTGCCAGAATATAGCAGATAGGTGCTTGCGAGGAGCAGTTCCAGTAGTGATGGCATCAACAACTCAATTTAAGGACAATTGAATATTTTTATATTGACGTCCAATCACAATTTTATAAATACATTCTATTTTTTATTTTATATGCAATTATATCAAGATTATTTTCAGTTTTTGTTCATTTATAATTGTTGAACACGCAAATTCTTGTTGGGATTTTCTGATATAAATCACTGTTATACATGAACACATTTCCTATCAATATCACACATTGGCTTTCAAAAAATAAGGCTTTTAACAAGCAGCTTAATTTACCACATACTTAACACATTCATTGCCCATTAGGTGAGTGGTATAATTGCAAGTAGCCCAATCGTTTTTTTACAGGGGCTGGGGACCCGCCTGGCAGGAAGGGATGCATCCCCAGGCGGGTTCTGGTCAATGAAAGTGTTAAGAAGTGAGTGATTTAGAAAAATGTCTTTCACATATTAAAAAAAAAAAAAAAAAAAAAAAAAAAAAAAAAAAAAAAAACACACACAAAAAACAACACTTGTGGAGGTACTGAGCCAGTCAAACCATCTTGAGTTTATAATGAGACTTAATTTATTGCTGAAAGATTAATATTTATATTAAAGCAAATAAAAAGTATCACCCTCATGAAGTCTGATACCAGGTTTGCCAAGTACAATAATTTACTTTGAAAAATATTAATATTTTTTAATAGAATTTTGATAAACACCTTGTGACCTCGAGTCTCTCCACTGTTCCGTATTGCTTCTGGGCTCATGTAATTAAACGTTCCTGTAGTAACATCTTTGAGGACACTAGTCATATCACCCTGCAGAGAAGAGGCAATTCCGAAATCTATAAGTTTTAACCTTCCAGATACTAAAAGGAAGTTAGCAGGCTTCAAATCGGAATGAATAATGCCTGTAAAAAAGTTGCAACCATTAAAAACATTTTAGTTTGTATGCTATAGGTATGTTTTACTAATCAATGAAGCCAAATAAATAAATAACCTGGTAATTTCTCTTATTTTTCCTGTCAAAGCAGTAGGGACACTCAGCGAGCCCGAGCCTACCCCAGGTATCCCTAGCTAGTTGAAAAATGTTAAGGGTAGATTCACGCTAGGCCTTGTCGGGTCTGGGCCGGGCCACAGTGATGCTATCACACACACATAAAACAGGGACTCGGCCCAATATAGCATGAACGAGTCCATTGAAAATTCTGGTGTAATAGTTCCACCCTGTCCGGGCCAGGCCCGGACCCGACATGGTCTTCCATGAATCAACCTTAATTCTCCTGACATCTAGTGGTAGAAGAAAGAGCCAAAGCTTCCCATAGAAGTCAGCCTATGGAAGCGGTAAACGAGAGAGGAGGGTCAAACTGCAGTAGCAGTCAAACACCCCCCCCAGGGGCATGTTGTGCCTTGACTACTACAGCAGTCAGCAGTAAGGCGAGGGCTAAAGAGTAAATAATATTGTATCTATAAAATGTTAAACACTATATGACAAGAAGTTCAATAAGAAGAAAACCTCTTAAATCTGATCCACCACAACTTCACTTCCTGTGAAAAAAAACTAATTATAATAACATTCTTTCCTGTTATAAGAACTCTCTTTCCTGTCACAGAAATCTACTAATATAACTTTCCTTCTGTCTTAGGACCCATTTAATATAACCTTCCTTTCTGCCTCCTGAGTTGGGTATAATCATAATCATGATTACGATTATAATCACAGGCTTCCACACAAAAACCTAAAAAAAAAATTATGTTTCCACTTTTCCCAAAAATGGCTATAGCCTCGAAATTGGTTTCATTTGATTTTTAATATCAAATTACCTATAAAAAAGTGTACCTTGGGGGCAATAAAGGCATAGCTGTAAAAACTACAATTGTTTTGCACATATTTGGTCAAAATAATAGAGTTGTAGTAGACGGATTTGGCTGGTAAACAAATTTAACATTTCAAATCAAATAATTTGTGTGCCAAATTCCATCATAACAGTTTCTGAGCCACTGAAAGAGCAAACAGACATAATGAATAACATTCTTTTCTATTAAATTACAAACCCTTTTCATGAATGTCCTTCACACAGCTCAACATTTCAGTCCAATAATAGGTAATCATTGACATAGATATCTTCTTAGTTTTCATAATGTCTTTCATTAGCCTTGAAAAATCTGTATCTCCCTTTTCCATGACGACATACAATATTTTGCTTTCTGGAATATACTCACTGAAAAATAATAAGACAGAAATGATTATTTTATTTTTATGTATTTATTAAAAGGGCATCGAATCTCTGATGGTGAGCCACTGATGAGAAGCTTTACGATAAATATTAAACCAGCTTTGAAATAAAGGTTATATTTTATCAATTTAAATTTCATTAACATGTTTAAATAATTGTTGTGGCCATGGTTCAAGCAAACAGGAACAATATTTCTACCATTAGGGGCAAAATAACAATTTGGTTCTGGAGTCACCCCCCGCCCCATATATCACCGATACAAATACAAAGTATCAAGTGTAAAAAGGGGTTTGGTACCTTATAGATGACTCTATATAAATGTTATCTATTATATAAAAATGAATTGCTAAACGTGTTGGTAAGCGCAAATCTCGAGAACGACTGAACCAATTTCGCTAATTCTTTTTTTATAATATTCCTTGAACTACGAGGATGGTTCTTATGGAGAGAAAAATTTTAAAAATTGCCTGAAAAAGTCTAAAAACAACACTTTTCGGTTCTTTTTCACTTCCTTAACGCAAATTCATTTTTAAATAAAAACATATGTTCTCAATTATAATATGTTTAACAATTAACGTATTTGTACATCTATTATATAAAAATGAATCGCTAAATGTGTTGGTAAGCGCAAATCTCGAGAACAACTGAACCGATTTCGCTAATTCTTTTTTTATAATATTCCTTGAACTACGAGGATGGTTCTTACGGAGAGAAAAATTAAAAAAATTGCCTGAAAAAGTCTAAAAACAACACTTTTAGGGTCTTTTTCACTTCCTTAACGCAAATTAATTTTTAAATAAAAACATATGTTCTCAATTATAATATTTTTAACAGTTAACGTATTTGTATATCTATTATATAAAAATGAATCGCTAAATGTGTTGGTAAGCGCAAATCTCGAGAACAACTGAACCGATTTCGCTAATTCTTTTTTTATAATATTCCTTGAACTACGAGGATGGTTCTTACGGAGAGAAAAATTTAAAAAATTGTCTGAAAAAGTCTAAAAACAACACTTTTCGGGTCTTTTTCACTTCCTTAACGCATACTCATTTTTATATAAAAACATATGTTCTCAATTATAATATTTTTAACAGTTAACTTATTCGGTTATTTGTGTATAAGCTAAAAATTTTAAATAAATAAGAATGTAGTCACTAGGTGACATTAGAATCACATGTTAATAATGCAATTTAAATTAATTTATATTTGCATTAACGAAGTAAAAAAGACTCCACTTTTCTATATTCCCATACAAAAGATTCGTAATAATGCTTAAAGGTCAATTTAAAATTTAATGCCATACCATAAAGTGTTAGTGGAGGGGTTCTGGGAAGGCAAAACAATTGAGTGACATTATTATCGTATAAGTATTAATGTCAATATTTGTCAATATTTATACCGTGGTAACATTACTCAAAAACAAATTGTCTATGGTAAAATGTCACTTGAAATGTGAACATCTCTTTGCTGTGCATCTATAATATTACTAAATCTAAAAGCCGCAAATTTCTATAAAATTACTAAAGTGTTGTGTGTTTGTGACTAACTAAATATGCCTCCTATAAAGTGGCAGACAAATTTAGGCAGAACAACCCAAAATGCAACGCATTACATTAATTATCACTCTAATTGTACTGCCCAGGAACGTGAAGATCCCAATGAACATGAAAGAATTCGGTTAAGACAGACCCGCAAAGTGCGACATTCGACTAATAATGGTGCAAGTTTGAATCGAGCTGCTGTGAATTCATTACAGTGCCTGCAGATTTTCATTGTGATTTTTAGTGACTATTAAAAGAATTTTAAGTGTTTTATAATTTTTATTTTTTGACAAAATGTAATTGTTGACTTATTAAGTTTCTTTTTTCTTTTTTTTATCTTACTAGCTGACCCGGTGTCCCAAATAGCAGAATAAGTATTAAAATAAAAAAAAATTAAAGAATCGACTGTTAGGCGGTACGAAGTTCGCCGGGTCAGCTAGTCTTATTATATATTTAAGATTTAGACTTAGTGCACATTCGTTAGTTTGATTTTCTGTAATTGATAATTAGTTTTCATTGATTTCCGGGAGTTTGCCACAATATAAATCAGTTCAACAGCAATCAGTAAAGATTGAAAATGAAAAATATGTTTTTTCACACTCAATACTTTGCATTTGTATCGACGATATATGAACTAATTTCACTTATTTTACATTTATTATTATTTTAAATTAAAACATACCACATCTGATAAATTTATAAAGATATTTTGGAAAAATTAATTCTAAAAAGTTTGGAATATTTTTCCTGTTAATTTTTCAAAAAAGACTTATTTATTGTACAAAAAAACTCATTAACTGTAATATAGCCAACGGCCATAGCCACGTTGAGTGCACCGGTTCCCGTAGATCACCGAAGTTAAGCAACATCGGGCGTGGTCAGTACCTGAATGGGTGACCGACCACGTGCTGTTGGCATTAGAAAAGGGTGGGAAAAAAAAAAAAAAAAAAAAAAAAAAAAATATAAGTAATGTAAAAATTTTACAATAAAATCTTTAGATGAAAATGTCAGAACTCTGAGAAATATATGAAGGTAGTTTGGAAAAATTAATTCTCAAAATATTGGAATATGATTCCCATTAATTTTTCCAAAAAGAGAAATTTATTGTATGATAAACTAAAAAAAAAAAAAAAAAAAAAAAAAAAAAAAATACATTTCTAATAATTACATACTTATCAAACATACGGATAACACTAGGGCAGCCTTGCAGTTTAGTTAGAACTTCTATTTCGTTTAAATATCCGGTAGCAATGCTCTCTTCGACAGATGCCAAATTAACAAATTTCATAGCCATCAGCTTTGAAGTTTTTGCATCAAGAACCTAAAATAAAATAAAAAATATACATTAAAAAACTAAATATGAGCATGTATTTTTACAAGGGACATTTTTTGTAGGTAATAGTTTAGGCCAATGAAGATTTGACTACATTTTTCAAACATTCTTTCATGAGTACAACCTCAATAGCTATGTTCATTTGAAATGAGTTTATACACAGGTGAATGTATCCTCTTCTATCACAAATCTTCATAAAGGCCTTAGAGGTCTAATAAGTTGAAATTCTTTTAGCATAAATATGCTTTAGCGATGACTAAACTGAAAAAAAAGTTACAAAAAAAGTGTCCACAGGCTTTCGTGCATGCGGGGGGCCACATACGAAAAATAAGACTGTACGTTATACAGTACATTTCATAGGACCTAAAGCATATTTATGTTCCTGAATTTGAGTAGAAGGCTCTAAACGAACTTTCTACCATTCTTTTATTTCCCTGGCCCTATATAAACACTCAAATATTTATATAGATATATTATTTCTTCTTATTTATTTCTATGTTAGGAGGTCCATAAAGAAGCTCACAATTCGTTTACTTCAACAACTTTATTTGAAATCTTTTGCCCGACATATTTTGTGCTTTGTTTCGCACCTCTTCAGGGGCTTTCCTTGTTAAGAAGTCGTCTCGTCATGCTCTCTCTGCCTCACTCAAACGAGAGCATGACGAGATGACTTCCTAACAAGGAAGGCCACTGAAGAGGTGCGAAACAAAGCAGGAAATATGTCGGGCATGAGACATGTCAGGCAAAATATTTCAAATAAAGAAGTTGAAGTAAAAGAATTGTGTACGAATTTATCAAAACCTGCCGTAGAAAGAAATAAGAAGTGAAAAATATATATTGTGTCATCTTTCAGAAGATTAATATAAATATAAACATATATATATATATATATATATATATATATATATATATATATGTGTGTGTGTGTGTGTGTGTGTGTAAATATATCAAAATTTTAATGAGTCATTTATGCAATTAGATGATGAAGAATTAGAAGTCATTAGTCCGAAAAATTCTTTCATGAGGGACAACCAAAATTGCTACATTCTTTCAGAATTGACTAAAAAGGTAGAAATAAACTACCCTTATAATAAATTCTTTAATTATTATCAGTCTCGTAACAGGCCACGTGGGCCCTGAGAGACAGATACTTGGGGACTTCTCCCCAGGGGGCATAATCGTTTTGTATACATTTCCGAAAGTAAAATGTATTTAACAAGTAGGTACATAAACTGTTCCAAATTGCCATTCAATCCCTGCTATAAAAGCTACTTGCTCATAAAATTTAGTTTTAAGTTATTTTTTTATATTAGCAATTATTTATGCCCTAAAAATAGTAATCATTTTTATTCAGGAGGCACTCGGCAAAATAAAGGTTGGGAAACCCTGCTATAGAGGTATCTGATTCATGACCGTACGTCAAATTAGGGAGATAGTGTGGTGAGTACTATGCTCCGGCCTCCTGATTTTCCCCTTTGCTGCTTCGACTGCTCCAAGCACCAAGTTACCCATTATTAAAATAATTAAAGGCTGAGTTTGCCTAGGGACGATCAGGGAGGCCGAATCTAACCCATGAACAAAGACACTAGAAGATAAAAACCTTTAGTGCTTGCTTAGGATTTGAACTCAGGACCTCCAGCGTTTTAGTGCAGTGCTCTACCATTGAGCTAACCTCGCCCTCCTTTAATTATAATTAAAGGAGGATGAGACCTCAGTGAATGTGTTCACTTCAGTTGATACTACTGAACTGAGAGAATGAACAGAACTTTAGCTCCAAGTTCCTCTATGTAACTTTAGCTCCAAGTTCCTCTATGTTATGTATCTTCTACCCTTTAATATTACTAAAATCACTTTAACGTGATGGAAGGTCATTATTATAAAATACAATTTCTTCAGCTTCAAATAATTTATTGCTTACTCTACATGTTTCATACCCTTCTAAATACAATCGATTGGAAGAGATAGTTAACCAGCAAAATAGATCCATCTGCATAAAATACTAAAATAATTATTTTAGTATTTTTATAGGGGCAGTTGATTAATTTTAAAAAAATACTTTATTTTAAGCAATACTAGACCACGTGTGCTAATGACCTCAGTAACCGATGCACAAAAATTACACAAAAAAAAAAGAATACCATGCCACCTTCTAGTTGAATCGCCTTAGTAGCGAGAAACTAAAATAAATAAATAAATATTATAGGCAAATCAATGTAATTTAATCACCTGATAAACTTCACTGGATCCTCCTCTGCCAAGTATGCTGAGCACTGTATATGGTTTTCCATTCACGAATACTTCATTTGATTGGGGCTTATTAACTGGTGTTGGACAACAGAGAGCCATGGCTTGTATCGGTGGCTGGCTTGGAGTTCGAAATGTTTCAAAATTGTCTCCATTGCTTTTAGGATGTTTATCCGGTATTTTATCGCTCTTACTTGTATTCACTGTGGGCTTTTCAATATTTACATAACTTTTTTGACTTTCTGGAACTTGCGCGATGACAGTAACATCCTTCGCTACGTCTCTGCTAGCAGTCAAGGGTACATTCTGAACTGTAACCATTTCTGTATCTTCATAATTTGGGGGTTCATTTTTTTCACTCACTAAGCATGTGGTTTCCATGGAAGCAATCAGACTTGGTTCACATTCGTTTGTTTGCAGTACAGAAGCACTTGAAAAACCGACATCTAATGAAGAAGTTCTCGAAATTATGTTATTCAAATTATTTATGCTACTTAAATCTTCTGCTTTAACTGAGTCCCTTTCTATATTTGTTTTATTATCGGAATCCAGATTTAGGACTGTTTTATCAGAAGAATTCTTTATTCCGTCTACATCATTTTTGCCATTTAAACTATCGACAATGTGCTGATTATATAGCACTTTATCAGTATTGATGTCTTTAGCAGGAATTGAACGATCAGGAGTAAAATCCTGTAGAGATTGAACTGGGATTTTGACAGAACTCACATCTACTTCCATTTCTGATGAATTGATTTCAGAATCGCTAAAATGCTTAGAATTATTTTTTATGGTATTATCAGGTGTAAGTAAAACCGAACTAATGTCCTTCTTTATATGGTTTTCTTCTGTTGGGTAAGATTTGAATTTTATATCGGGCGAAAAGGATGAAGGAGGTAAAGACCAACCAAGCCCCTCAAAAATTCGCCTTTTTACATTTATTTCGGAAGATGTTGGAAGTTTTGGCAATCCACATGGCCCACTTTGATATGAAATTTTGTTTTCTTCAGATGGGAGAATTGTTTTAATATTGTTTGATGCCTGACCACTTTCGGATGCAATTGCATTTTTTTCTGAAGTACTAATTTTACCCTCTTTCTCACAGTCTGCTCTTTCTAAGGAAGATTTTAAACAACTTCTTTTAACCAAAGGTGTCATCGAATTATTTTTAAGAGAGGGCGTAAACTTTTCATTGGCAAGTATGTCAATTGAGGCTTGTGATCTGAATGGAGTTTTAAAATTTTCAAAAGGATTTAACCCTGGTGTTTTCAATAATATACTTTTAAAATTCTCATTTTCATTATTTAATGAAATATTAGAAGCTGGATCAACAGGCGAGGCTAACATATCCAGCAGACTAAAACCCCTTCTAGGAGTTTTAACATACAGAGAATCGATCTGGACCCGATTTTTTTCGGTGTTATAAATGTCATGAGCCGTCATAAAACTAGAATTATTTCCGACATCCGATTGGTTGGAATCTACTGATTCGGCTATGGAAACGGTACCGCAATACGGCAAAACCTCACCATTAGTAGTGCCCTCTGCAACCTCAAAGCTTTTATTTAACACAGTTCCTATTTCTGAAGAATTTTTTTCTCCTTGTGAAACGTAAGGTAACAAAAGTGGGGAATGTTTCTCAGGAGCAATACTTAATTTCTGCTCACTCAACAAGTTCTTAATTTCCTGTAGAGGTTGTGGATTTTCGTTCCTAAACTGGGTCAAACATTCTAGATTTCGTTTGCAGTCGTTAGGCTCATTGGTAAATTTTCTTGGTACTTGGAAGTTATTTAAAGTGCTAATTTTCTGGGGAGTTACTGATGAGTTAACTGGGTGAGTTAAAAATTGGTTATTTTCAAACGAATTTTTACTATAATCTATTTTATCTCTTTTCAAATTATCATTTGAGTCAGCCTTAATAATCTTGAGAACATCTCTTTTAACTTGGGATGAGACTTCCATAGTTCTCCTCTTTCCCAAACGGCTAAAAGAAAAACAAAAAACATTAGCTAAATTAAAGAAACATCAATGTAACAATGAAGAGAATATATAAAAAAAAACTGAAAGAGTTAAGATAAAAAAATATTATTATGATGATTAGATAGTTAGCCGTCGAGGTGATAAGTAAAGATGGAATGGTTGGGATTCGGCTAAATAAACCTCTATATGATTTTGTTTTAAAAAATCTATATTTCGGACGTTTCGGCTACTCATTGGTAGCCTTCGTCAGCTAAAATGACAAAAAAAGAAATTAATACAAAAACAAAAAAAATTATGATTGTGATAGGTAACAGAGCTATAGATACAATTAACTTATAAAAGAACATATCGTCTTAAATTCTTAGAATGAAAAAGTGAATTTGGAAAATATTAGCGTACATAGGAGAAATGCCTTGTTGGTCAGTTTTGTAGTTTATATTGTTCAAAAGGGATGGGATGAACAAACCACCCGTTGTGTTTACCAAGTCCCTTGTCAAACCCCTTCCTGTAATGGTGTATACATAGGAGAAACCAGGGTGTAAAAAAATCATGATTTTTTTAAAAAAATCAAAAAAATCGGATTTATTTGATTTAAATCAGATTTTTTTGATTTAAATCGGATTTTTTTGATTTTTTTACTAAAAATGGATTTAAAAAAGAAATCAAACTTTTTAAATGTATCTAGTCTACATAGAGAGCTGGTTATTACCTAGTTGTTCATTATATAAACCTGTAACTAAAATATTTGTTTATTTACAATGGAAATAATGAAATAACTATTCTAAAGTTTTTTGTCTTAAGTGGATAATTTCGGGAGCACAGTAGTATTGACGGATCATATATACAGGGGTTGAAGTTGTCCTATATTTTAAGACCGGAATTTCTGTAAATTTAAAGACTTAAATAGATGAAAATCTTTAATTTTCAGCGATTAAAGACATTAAATTTAACTGTACAGAAACTCTAGTCTCAAAATATGGGACAATTTCGACCCCAGTATATATTCAAATTAACTTAATTTTCAAATTTTAGAACAAAGACTTTAGAAATGAAGCTTTACAGAAATATTAATCGCTAGGGAAAAGATGTTATTATATTTACATATTTTTTCTGATTTGTAAATCTTAAGTGTTGATGTAAATCTTCAAAACTCCATATTTTTACATATTCTGCTATAAATATATATGTTTGCTACATATTTTAATATTTTTTTTATTTTGCAACCTCCCAGCACCAAATTTAAAGCTTAATAACACGAACATTAAACACAGCGGCACATTAAAATTCCTTGGAATGACATTAGACCAAAAACTAACATGGGGACCCCATATCAAAAGTATTCTTAACAAATGTAATAAATCGCTGAATTTCTTAAGAATTCTTTGCAATACTAAATGAGGAGCTGACAAATGTACCATGCTGAAGTGTTACAGAGCCTTCACCATTTGCTGGATTACGGCTGCATAGCATATTCATCTGCCAGTTTGAAAACACTAAAAGCATTAGACACAATACATAACACAGGTATAAGACTTGCAACAGGAGCTTTTAGGTCGAGTCCAATAAGTAGCTTTTATTCAGAATCTGGAGAACCGTAATTGGATTATCGACGTTGGATAATATGTCTTAAATTTATCGTGAGATCGAAAACTTCGAACACCTGTTCCATCAACACGTTTTTAAACAACCCTTACATGAACAAATATATACAGGAACAACCAAGGCAAAAACCACTCCTAATCCGATTCCACGAAAACACAGAAAATGCTACATTGATCAATACACCTACATATCCTTACAGAAACCTCTCAATCCCACCTTGAGAGTAAACAACCTAAGAATCGACTTGACTATGACAAAATTTAAAAAAGCCGACGCATCATCTCAAAATTACTACAGGGCTTCATTTAACAACTTGACAAGTTCTAATGGAAATACTCCAATAATATACACGGATGGGTCCAAAACAGCAAGTGGCATGAGTGCAGCTGCTGTTTTAGGAGAAAATATATACAACATCAGCCTCCCAGTAGATGCAAGTATATATACAGCAGAGCTGCATGGCATACTTTTGGGCCTGTCCAATTTACAGACTACAATACCACACATAATACTGGGTACAGACTCAGTAAGTTGTTTACTCTCCTTAAAGAACATCTACACCACCAACCCGATCCTTGTTAATATATTACAAGAACTATCGAGACTAAAAGACTTACACACAATGGTAACAATGGTGTGGGTTCCAGGTCATGAGAACCTTGGAGAGACTTCAAAAGCAGACGAACAAGCAAAACTTGCTGCAACTAGTCGCCCGCATGACCAGCACTTACTTACATCACAAGACTTACAAACAAAAATAACACACACTATACTGAATAGATGTCAAGCAACGTGGCACTGCACACAAGATATCCACCGCAGGAAAATAAAGTGCAGTATACAGCCATATTCGTCAGGAGAACTAAGGACGAGACGTGACGAAGTAATACTAACTGTGAGGAAAATCATGGAAAAGAAAGGAACCCAGACCCTAGCAATATTGAACATATAATATTGAACATCAGCAGCTAGAGACCTGCATTGCTCCATAATTCCCCAATCCTACCTGCCTGTTTAGGGGAGGCTAAATCCTAGCCCCCCCTCACTCTCCACGACTCTCTACTAGACTCCACGCTCGTCACTCTCCACTCTTCTCTAAGACTCATCCCGTCCAGGCCAGTTGTCCTATCAATATACGCTACCACTTACACGCTGCCTTTCATTCAGAGCCCTGGAATCTCCATCACACTAACACGACAGGATTGGACATACACGACTCAACCTTTCGTACCTCTCAAAAAGACAAGACAAACCACTATGTGAGGCATGCAACGTACTTTTAACTGTAAAACACTTACTAAAAGACTGCCTTAAAAGAGGCAACTTACTGTTATCTGATAGGAGCCCACATATTGATACCATACTGACATACTTAAAGACATATAATAAAATATAGTTATACCACACATAACTCCCAAGTCAAAGTTTCTTATTTCAGGATAATATACCTCAAATTTCAACTCTACAAATATCATTATGGTTACTATTTATTATTACCATTAAAATTATACATTTAATTCTGTATTTATTTATTTTATTAATTGCTTATATATTTCTTTATTATTTTTTATTATTATTCTTTTCTTTATTTTTATTTTATTATTCATTCTCCATGTCCTTTATTTTTTAACTTTGTTACTGATCCTTGGCTTATAATTTATTATTTTATTTATTATATTTTATATAAATTCGTTTAGGGCAGATCACAATTGCTGTGCAGCTCTTAAAGTAAAATAAATAAATTTAAAAAAAAATTGTAATTGAAGAAATAAAAGAAAACCGAGAAAGGAAATAAAACTTTACACATTGAGTCTAGGTGACTGTGTCTTTTCTAATTCCAAGGAGGTGGCTATATATATACTATGTTAATACTAGATGAAATAGGCATGTTGTTAGTGGATAGCATTAGAATCATACGAGAGTAATAGAGAATATCCAGGTTTTAGAAGGAGATACTGGGAATCGATTAAAAATAAAGTGAAAAGACAGTCCAGAAAAAAACCCTGGGTGGAAAAATATCCACATTATTGGGAATATCCATAGCGGCAAAACGAATAACAGTTTAGTTGAACCCCACTCTTCAGTGCAGTTGATTGTAGTCTTAAAATACACACCAGTGACTTAGTAGATATTGAAGGATAATTCAGACGCTTCAAAAGTATACTCAGATCAGACCGGCAACATTTCACGTTTGAAAATTTCAAAATAATGTTCATCTGTAGAAATTTTCAACTTTTTCCCCTTTTTGTAATGAATTCCTAATATTTATTTTTGCTTTATTTTTCAATATGCTAAACAGTTTTTAGTCATTTTGTTCTAGACTTTTGTTCTTTCCATTAATAATAACAGAGTTCCTACTTATTATTTATGCTTTTCTTTTCAATATTTTATAGTGTTTATGGTATTTGTTTACTAAATATTTTCAATTTTTTATTACATATTTTATTATAAATAGTTAAATATATATGTACATATTTTGAATTTTATATTACATGACCATCCGTTCCCTATTAATCACGTATAACAGTAATATTATTTATTTAAAGCTTTGAACAAAAATGCCAGTTTGTCAGCCTTTTCACATCTAAATAGGTAGTTTCTCGTTTGACTATGAACAAAACCAAGGGTTGAAAACATTCTGTCATCCCCTGCAGAAGTTGCCTTTCCAATCATAAGCTGCTCTATTATTAACAGTTCTTTTGAGGAAATACAATATTGTAACGCATACAAAGTCTTCCATCAATTTAAAGCATTCACTTCGCTCACTACCTGCCAATCTGTTTTATCTTAACGTTAAAAGGAGATTTATTTGCAGAATTAAAAACAAAGAAAGGATCATAAAAGATACAGACTTTGAATAGATAAGAACGGTCAAGTTAGGGTAGGCTCTAGGGACAAAAATAAAGACAAAATGTTGAAATGGCTGAAAAAAAGGCAGAACTAGTTAGATTTAAGATAAAAAATAAACTAAAGTTAAAAAATATATAATAATAATTTTTTTAATAGAATCAATTGGTTTAAATCATTTTTTTTTTTTTTTTTATGAAATCGTTGATTTAAATCAATGATTTTTTAAAAAAAATCAAATGATTTTAATCATGATTTAAATCACTGATTTAAATCAATTGATTTAAATCGTTGACACCCTGGGAGAAACCATAAATGACATTCACTCACGTCTTACACAACATAAACGAACCATCACTAATAAAGAAATAGATGAATCTGAACTTGCAAAACATGCCATTACACAAAAACACACTTTTAACTTTGACGACACGAAAATTCTTGCTACACAACGAAACAAAAAAAAGACTACAGATCTCGGAATGTGTACACATAAACTTAAACAAAAACAATATAAACTACAAAACTGACCAACAAGGCATTTCTCCTATGTACGCTAATATTTTCCAAATACTCTCCCGACCTCCCACCTAGATTTTTACCATGCCCCTTGGGTATCCTTCCATTAACACCTTTTTCTCCTTTCCTGTCATAAATATGTCATAAACATGCCTTTTGATCCTTACCGACAGTCATAAACATGCTTTTTGATCCTTACCGACATTTCCCCCACCACCTCCTGTTTCCACTTACTTATACCCCAGTAGATTTTTTTTCTCCTTAGACACTCTACAATGGTTACTTAATTGCCATCCTTGGTCTTCCTCTGCCGCTCGGCATTTCTATTGGTATGTAGTATCTTATTTCTTTGTAAAATTAATTAATGTTACTATTAGCTACTATATTTGTCATTGGTATGTAGCTTCATATTTCTTTGTAAAATCAATTAAAGTTACTAATTACTATTAAAATCAATTATTGTACCTATTCACTTTTTCATTCTAAGAATTTAAGACGATATGTTCTTTTATAAGTTAATTGTATCTATAGCTCTGTTACCTATCACAATCATAATTTTTTTTGTTTTTGTATTAATTTCTTTTTTTGTCATTTTAGCTGACGAAGGCTACCAATGAGTAGCCGAAACGTCCGAAATATAGATTTTTTAAAACAAAATCATATTGAGGTTTATTTAGCCGAATCCCAACCATTCCATCTTTACTTAAAAATATTATTATTAATATTTCACGTCGACACCAAGAAGTACTAAGCAAAGTACAATTAACTCTGTTTTGACAAGTTTGATTTTGCGCCCAGACTTGTGGTATAATTATATTATTTATATACCTATTGAGAATCTATTGATTACAACAATACACTACTTGATTTGCCTAATATACATGAAATAAAACATGAAATACCTTAAAAAGAATAATCCTAAGTCATATTATTTATTAAATTTTAACGTCCATTTATTATTAACTACAAATTTTAGGACAGGTTATCTATAGGTTACCACTCTTTTCTAGCCAGGATAGGGCTGATGCATTTTCTTTTTTCGAAAGAAAAGCCACCACCCCTAGTGGGGATCTAACCCACGACCCTTTGGCACAGAGTGTTGTGCTCACGTCTTAACACTCACGGCCACCGGGCCTCCCCAAGTCATATTATTTAAGAGGGAATCCAATAATGATTGAATGATTAGTAGCTTATTATTATTCCCCCTAGTTATTATTGATATATTATTTCGGTAATTTAATAAATCAAAGAAGAAATACAAGAAAGCTTAAAAACAAACATCTTGAAAACCAAGTTTTAGAGGCTAAAAAAGATTTTATATCAGCTATCAATATATTATATTATGAGTATATTTTCTATCCTTTGTCAGTTTATATACAGTTTATCAAAAATAGGTTTCAGTTCACTGCCTAGCAAGTTTCAAAAACAAATTTAAAATAGGTATACTGATATAAAATATGAGCCACTAAAGAAATAACAAAATTAAATTCCAATTTATCTAGCAATGGACTGTTATAACATATATATTAGCTGTAGTGAGGATTGATAAAAACTCTCACATAATATTAAATGGGGTCAAAATAGTTCTAAAAAGTCTTATACATAACAATTCGTTATGTCCGAGAAAAATATCGGTAATAAATGCTAATGGTCAGATTTTTCGAAGAATGATCAAATCTTTTCAAAAAGAGTTCATTTGTGATTAATTCAATTTCTAAGACATTTAAGTTACTCAATCAAATATTTTATTACAAAGATAATAAATAACAATGCTGAAATATTCTAATAATTTAAATTATTGGACAGTAGTATTGATAGTGAAACCATACGAAAATATAACAAATAAATTAAAATTCTACCAGGTTACACGTTTTCAATTTTAAAAGAATCTAAATATTAATAAAGTGATTTATTATAAATTTTGATCAAAATTTATAACATTGTAATTTTTTGTTTGTTAATATCAGGGTGTCAACGATTTAAATCAATTGATTTAAATCAGTGATTCAAATCATGATTAAAATCATTTGATTTTTTTAAAAAAATCATTGATTTAAATCAATGATTTCATAAAAAAAAAAAAAAAATGATTTAAACCAATTGATTCTATTAAAAAAATTATTATTATATATTTTTTAACTTTAGTTTATTTTTTATCTTAAATCTAACTAGTTCGGCCTTTTTTTCAGCCATTTCAACATTTTGTCTTTATTTTTGTCCCTGAGCCTACCCTAACTTGACCGTTCTTATCTATTCAAAGTCTGTATCTTTTATGATCCTTTCTTTGTTTTTAATTCTGCAAATAAATCTCCTTTTAACGTTAAGATAAAACAGATTGGCAGGTAGTGAGCGAAGTGAATGCTTTAAATTGGTGGAAGACTTCGTCTGCGTTACAATATTGTATTTCCTCAAAAGAACTGTTAATAATAGAGCAGCTTATGATTGGAAAGGCAACTTCTGCAGGGGATGACAGAATGTTTTCAACCTTTGGTTTTGTTCATAGTCAAACGAGAAACTACCTATTTAGATGTGAAAAGGATGACAAACTGGCATTTTTGTTCAAAGCTTTAAATAAATAATATTACTGTTATTATACGTGATTAATAGGGAACGGATGGTCATGTAATATAAAATTCAAAATATCTACATATATATTTAACTACTTGTAATAAAAAATTGAAAATATTTAGTAAACAAATACCATAAACACTATAAAATATTGAAAAGAAAAGCATAAATAATAAGTAGGAACTCTGTTATTATTAATGGAAAGAACAAAAGTCTAGAACAAAATTACTAAAAACTGTTTAGCATATTGAAAAATAAATATTAGGAATTCATTACAAAAAGGGGAAAAAGTTGAAAATTTCTACAGATGAACATTATTTTGAAATTTTCAAACGTGAAATGTTGCCGGTCTGATCTGAGTATACTTTTGAAGCGTCTGAATTATCCTTCAATATCTACTAAGTCACTGGTGTGTATTTTAAGACTACAATCAACTGCTCTGAAGAGTGGGATTCAACTAAACTGTTAATCGTTTTGCCGCTATGGATATACCCAATAATGTGGATATTTTTCCACCCAGGGTTTTTTTCTGGACTGTCTTTTCACTTTATTTTTAATCGATTCCCAGTATCTCCTTTTAAAACCTGGATTTTCTCTATTACTCTCGTATGATTCTAATGCTATCCACTAACAACATGCCTATTTCATCTAGTATTAACATAGTATATATACAGCCACTTCCTTGGAATTAGAAAAGACAGTCACCTAGACTCAATGTGTAAAGTTTTATTTCCTTTCTCGGTTTTCTTTTATTTCTTCAATTACAATTTTTTTTTTTTAATTTATTTATTTTACTTTAAGAGCTGCACAGCAATTGTGATCTGCCCTAAACGAATTTATATAAAATATAATAAATAAAATAATAAATTATAAGCCAAGGATCAGTAACAAAGTTAAAAAATAAAGGATATGGAGAATGAATAATAAAATAAAAATAAAGAAAAGAATAATAATAAAAAATAATAAAGAAATATATAAGCAATTAATAAAATAGATAAATACAGAATTAAATGTATAATTTTAATGGTAATAATAAATAGTAACCATAATGATATTTGTAGAGTTGAAATTTGAGGTATATTATCCTGAAATAAGAAACTTTGACTTGGGAGTTATGTGTGGTATAACTATATTTTATTATATGTCTGTCGTCTTTAAGTATGTCAGTATGGTATCAATATGTGGGCTCCTATCAGATAACAGTAAGTTTCCTCTTTTAAGGCAGTCTGTTAGTAAGTGTTTTACAGTTAAAAGTACGTTGCATGCCTCACATAGTGGTTTGTCTTGTCTTTTTAAGAGGTACGAAAGGTTGAGTCGTGTATGTCCAATCCTGTCGTGTTAGTGTGATGGAGATTCCAGGGCTCTGAATGAAAGGCAGCGTGTAAGTGGTAGCGTATATTGATAGGACAACTGGCCTGGACGGGATGAGTGATAGAGAAGAGTGGAGAGTGACGAGCGTGGAGTCTAGTAGAGAGTCGTGAAGAGTGAGGGGGGGCTAGGATTTAGCCCCCCCTAAACAGGCAGGTAGGATTGGGGAATTATGGAGCAATGCAGGTCTCTAGCTGCTGATGTTCAATATTATATGTTCAATATTGCTAGGGTCTGGGTTCCTTTCTTTTCCATGACTTTCCTCACAGTTAGTATTACTTCGTCGCGTCTCGTCCTTAGTTGTCCTGACGAATATGGCTGTATACTGCACTTTATTTTCCTGCGGTGGATATCTTGTGTGCAGTGCCACGTTGCTTGACATCTATTCAGTATAGTGTGTGTTATTTTTGTTTGTAAGTCTTGTGATTTAATTAAGTGCTGGTCATGCGGGCGACTAGTTGCAGCAAGTTTTGCTTGTTCGTCTGCTTTTGAAGTCTCTCCAAGGTTCTCATGACCTGGAACCCACACCATTGTTACCATTGTGTGTAAGTCTTTTAGTCTCGATAGTTCTTGTAATATATTAACAAGGATCGGGTTGGTGGTGTAGATGTTCTTTAAGGAGAGTAAAAAACTTAAGGAGTCTGTACCCAGTATTATGTGTGGTATTGTAGTCTGTACGTTGGACAGGCCCAAAAGTATGCCATGCAGCTCTGCTGTATATATACTTGCATCTACTGGGAGGCTGATGTTGTATATACTTTCTCCTAAAACAGCAGCTGCACTCATGCCACTTGCTGTTTTGGACCCATCCGTGTATATTATTGGAGTATTTCCATTAGAACTTGTCAAGTTGTTAAATGAAGCCCTGTAGTAATTTTGAGATGATGCGTCGGCTTTTTTAAATTTTGTCATAGTCAAGTCGATTCTTAGGTTGTTTACTCTCAAGGTGGGATTGAGAGGTTTCTGTAAGGATATGTAGCTGTATTGATCAATGTGGCATTTTCTGTGTTTTCGTGGAATCGGATTAGGAGTGGTTTTTGCCTTGGTTGTTCCTGTATATATTTGTTCATGTAAGGGTTGTTTAAAAACGTGTTGATGGAACAGGTGTTCGAAGTTTTCGATCTCACGATAAATTTAAGACATATTATCCAACGTCGATAATCCAATTACGGTTCTCCAGATTCTGAATAAAAGCTACTTATTGGACTCGACCTAAAAGCTCCTGTTGCAAGTCTTATACCTGTGTTATGTATTGTGTCTAATGCTTTTAGTGTTTTCAAACTGGCAGATGAATATGCTATGCAGCCGTAATCCAGCAAATGGTGAAGGCTCTGTAACACTTCAGCATGGTACATTTGTCAGCTCCTCATTTAGTATTGCAAAGAATTCTTAAGAAATTCAGCGATTACATTTGTTAAGAATACTTTTAATATGGGGTCCCCATGTTAGTTTTTGGTCTAATGTCATTCCAAGGAATTTTAATGTGTCGCTGTGTTTAATGTTCGTGTTATTAAGCTTTAAATTTGGTGCTGGGAGGTTGCAAAATAAAAAGAATATTAAAATATGTAGCAAACATATATATTTATAGCAGAATATGTAAAAATATGGAGTTTTGAAGATTTACATCAATACTTAAGATTTACAAATCACAAAAAATATGTAAATATAATAACATATTTTCCCTAGCGATTAATATTTCTGTAAAGCTTCATTTCTAAAGTCTTTGTTCTAAAATTTGAAAATTAAGTTAATTTGAATATATACTGGGGTCGAAATTGTCCTATATTTTGAGACTAGAGTTTCTGTACAGTTAAATTTAATGTCTTTAATCGCTGAAAATTAAAGATTTTCGTCTATTTAAGTCTTTAAATTTACAGAAATTCCGGTCTTAAAATATAGGACAACTTCAACCCCTGTATATATGATCTGTCAATACTACTGTGCTCCCGAAATTATCCATTAAGACAAAAAACTTTAGAATAGTTATTTCATTATTTCCATTGTAAATAAACAAATATTTTAGTTACAGGTTTATATAATGAAAAACTAGGTAATAACCAGCTCTCTATGTAGACTAGATACATTTAAAAAGTTTGATTTCTTTTTTAAATCCATTTTTAGTAAAAAAAATCAAAAAAATCCGATTTAAATCAAAAAAATCTGATTTAAATCAAATAAATCCGATTTTTTTGATTTTTTTAAAAAAATCATGATTTTTTTACACCCTGGTTAATATTGAAACTAAATTGTTAAAAAGTATTAAAGCTCTTAACACGATTCATTTACTCTTAACTATTGAAATATTTCTTAAAATACTTTACCTTTTAGTTTTAGGCACGTTAACTGTACTAAATCCATAATTTCCTGGGAATGACAAATTTTCAGAATCATTTTCATTGCAGTTAGCATTAAATTCATACCCCCCAAACATCATGAAAAGTGGTCTAAATGAACATACAACACCAACAAACACTAAAATAGTCGCCTTCACAACAATAAGAGTACACCGTGTAGAAGATAAAACATGTCTACTAAGTGTCAAGTGAAACAAAACTAAATATAAACAAATACTTTTTAAAAACCAAGAGAGACGTCTACTAAGAGGTACCCATACATTTCAAAATGGCTGCCAACATAAGAAAATTAAATCGAAAAATTCCTAAAGCCTAAGCATTGAGTTAAATCATTGTACCTTTAACTTTTATCTAGGTTCAGCCACTTTTTATTTCGAGAAGTGTAGTGTGATTTTTTTGATGAGTCAGCAGTGGCACGAAAACACCAAAAAGCACTAAAGAATGTGTTTGTTTATGACGAATTTCGTAAAAAACTATGAGAGCACATCTTAATTATCGTTTCGTTTTGAGTTATCTTGTCAAAATCACGTAAACAAAAGTTAAAATAACAATCTCAAATTCAAAAAAAAGAAAAACAAACTGTTCAAGGGAAGATTTTATTCCCTGTGTTAATTGACTAGTTGCAACACTGGCAGTGACCGTTGGAAATATTGCTTCCAGCATCTGCTACTTGGAGCAATGTACGTATACAGATTGTTTTGGGCTACTGGACTCTTTCTTTTTCTGCATGTTTTGTTTTCATAAGATCTTATCTTTGATAAAACATTACATTGGACTCAAAAACTGACTTGGATCTACATTAATTAGATACTTATCTTTCTAATACGGGTTCGATTTATTTTTAATGTTCATTTATAAATACAGAGTGAGACACGGGGGTAATACTGAAGGAGAGTGTCCTCAGCACCGATTTTCTTCAAAATTTGCACTATAACGTATTTTGATGCACTAAACACGAATCCGTTGAAAAAAAAAAGTTGCTCGCAACTAGGAAAGAAGTTATTAAGCACAAAAGTTCACTGTTATGGAGGTTATAAAAGACTGGGTAAACAGCTTATATGTAAACACGCGCCTGCGCAATAGTCCTTAATGACGAAGTGTAATTGAAATTTAGACTCACCTGTGGTAGCTGACTTGGTCGTAAACTGTCGCTTTTGGGCATACGTGCTATGCGTTTCCGCTCGCTCAAGAAAACATCAAAACCCCTAGTCAATCCAACTCGCAGAAATGAAAAGAATTCTATGCCTAAAAGTCGTCCAAGGCAGTCTTCCCTAACCTTCATAACAGTGAACTTTTTTTTAAAATAACTTCTTTCCTAGTTGCGAGCAACTTTTTTTTCAACGGATTCGTGTTTAGTGCATCAAAATACGTTATAGTGCAAACTTTGAAGAAAATCGGTGCTGAGGACACTCTCCTTCAGTTTTACCGACACGGGAACTGGGTGCACTCCACCATCAAACACTGACATTTATATGTGGAATGTGGAATAGAACATGAACTGGCACGAGCCAGCAATTTTGCTTTGTAAATTTTCTTTGGGGTAGGAACTGCGTGTTTTTGAAAAAAATCGTAGCATCGTTAATTTTGATTTTTAAAAAAATATTTAAATAGAAACATTCGTGAGAACATACCAACTAAGAACCTCAAATTAAATCTGACATGTCGCGCTAGTATTTCTAGAGTGACACAACTCAAAAATCGGCTTTATAGACACAGTCATAGTTATGACTGAGAAATACTTGGAAAATATCTCATTACCAACCATCAAAACTGTATGTACCTAGCTTGAGAGCTTGTACACCACTGGGCACTTGTGTCACCCTTCCAGTCTTAATCCTAAGGCCTAGACAAGAGTGACGTATTTTCATTTGAGTTGTGTCAATATAGAAATACTAGTGCGATGTGGTGTCCGTTTTTTCTTGATGCAGTGGTGAAGTCGTTCTCGAAAACTGGCATCCACTCACCCTTAGAGATTCTTATTGATCTGAGTAATTTCATATCGGATTGACACTTTCAATTTATTCAATGTGCGAGGTTTACTTTCATAAACACGTCATACAATGACGAAGTCGTGATGGAGCTCATGAGAGATAAAGCCCATTTCTAACTTAAGGGAGTAGTTAATAAACAAAACTGCAGTTATTGGGCTGCAGAATATCCACTGCAGCGTTTTGAAAACCACGGAATAGCCCTATGTAACTTAATAGACTTATCTATATGTAATTTTTTCCTATGGGGGTACTTTACGTGTTTATGAAAGTAAACCTCGCATATTGAATGACATGGAAGTATCAATCCGATATGAAATCACTCAGATCAATAAGAGTCTCTATG
The DNA here is from genome assembly GCA_946811695.1 of Gonocerus acuteangulatus. NCBI lineage: Eukaryota > Metazoa > Arthropoda > Insecta > Hemiptera > Coreidae > Gonocerus > Gonocerus acuteangulatus. Next base: position 113,544,735 of record OX328124.1, on the reverse strand, counting down.
GGAGAGTGGATGCCAATTTTCGAGAACGACTTCGCCACTGCGTCAATAAAAAACGAACACAACATCGCACTAGTGTTTAGTTAGTATAAATGCAATTATATCCGAAAGTGTTCAGCCATCAAACAATATTAAAACAATTCCTCCGTCTAAAGAAACCAAAATTTCATATCAAAGAGGGCGCTGTGGATTGCCAAAACTTCCAACATCTTCCATAGTCATTACCTCCTTTATCCTTTTCGCCCGATATAAAATTCAAAACTTACCAAACAGAAGAAAATCATATAAAGAAGGACATTAGTTCGGTTTTACTTACACCTGATAATACCATAAAAAATAATTCTAAGCATTTTAGCGATTCTGAATTCAATTCATCAGAAATGGAAGTAGATGAGAGTTCTGTCAAAATCCCCAATCAATCTTTGCATGATTTTACTCCTGATCATTCAATTCCTACTAAAGATATCAATACTGATAAAGTGCTATATAAACAGCACATTGTCGATAGTTTAAATGACAGAAATGATGTAGACGGAATAAAGAATACTTCTGATTAAACAATCCTAAATCTGGAGTCCGATAATAAAACAAATATAGAAAGGGACTCAGTTAAAGCAGAAGATTTCTATAGATCGTTTGACTGACTTCACTTGGTACACAGGTAGGCCTTGATTCGGGCAGTGTCATAGGGTAAGTCAACATTTTCTACCAGCTGTATGTTTGTTTCTTTACAAATCCACACTGGTGTAGCATGGCACTCCGGGGAACAGCTAATTAGTAATATATATGTTTATTCTTTAATTAGTGCAAAAACCTTTACACGTAAGATTCCTGGTACCTTTGTGCTTGTGGTATAACATATGTTAATCATATGTTTCAAGATTCAATTGTTTATTGTGCCATGTGGTTTATTGTTTTAGTTAGTAGGCTGTTGTTTTTTCTTGTTATGCTGTAATTTAGCTCAATAAAGCCTTTGTTACAAGGTTATGTTTACTCTAAAATCATTCTACAATTTATTGAGCTAAATTTTTACAATGGATCGCCTGTTAAAACCTGATAGATTGGAAGTTGATCCAAATTCAAGCACGGCTGCTCAACATTGGAGACATTGGCTTAGAACTTTTGAGAACTTCGTAGCTGTGACTAAGGCTACAGATGACCAGAAGCTCCAGTTACTTATAAACTTTCTCTCACCTGTGATATACGAGCATGTAAGTAGTACTACTTCCTATGTTGAAGCTATTGAGGTTTTAAAAGAACTTTTCATAAAAACAGTGAATGTAGTTTTCGCTCGATATATGCTGGCATCCAGGAGCCAACAACCAGGCGAATCCATTGACAAGTATTTTGAATCTTTAAAACTGCTTAGCATTGACTGTCAGTTCAAGGCAGTTACAGCTGAAATTAACCGAGATGATTGTATAAGGGACTCTTTTATAAGCGGGTTAAGTTCATCTCACATCCGACAGAGACTCCTTGAGTCTCCATCATTGTCTCTGACTTGCTTACGAACAAGCGAGGTCATTGGAGTTGGCACATCAGCAGGCTAAATACTATAATTCTCCGATACCTGTGAATGCAGTTAATCAAATGAACAATCCCCAACAACTTAGCGAAGAGGATTCAACGGAAACGTCTCAAGTAGCAGCTGCTGTCTCTCCGAAGTGTTTCTTCTGTGGCTACAACAAACATCCTCGCACTTCGTGTCCTGCTAGGGATGCCACCTGCAGGAAATGTGGAAAATCTGGCCATTTCAGTAAGGTATGTCTATCTTCTCGCTCCAGATCTAAAAGGTCAAACATTTCCTCTAGCCTTACTACTAATATTATTGGAAGTACTTTCCCGAACAATTCTCGCTTAAACAAAGCGATTATTACAATAACTTTAAATGGAGCTCCTGTTTCTGTTCTTATTGATACGGGCAGCACTAGTAGTTTCATCAGCGAGAAACTGGTGGACCGTCTAAAGCTCTCTGTACTTCCTTCCAAATGTGAGGTTATGATGGCTTCAACCTCCCACCGCACTGCTATACATGGACAATGTATAGTTGATTTACACGTACATGGCCATCGATATAATAGTGTTTGTTTGTCTATTCTTCCAGATTTATGCTCTGATATTATAATTGGGCATGATATTCCCAATCATATCTCTAAAGAGACACTCTACAGTACAATTGGTCTTTGGTGGGGAAGATGCGCCTCTGAATATCAGTGCTTTTGCAGTAGCTAACATAAAACCTGTAACTCTGTTTTCTATCACCCCTTAATGTAAACCTGTAGCAATTAAGTCTCGAAAATTTTCAGAGTTAGATATAAAATTTATTTCTTCGGAAGTTACTCTCCTATTAAGGGACAACATAATCTGCAAAAGTAAGTCTCCCTGGCAAGCTCAGGTTCTGGTTGTAGATAATGGAAATCATAAGCGACGAATGGTGGTAGACTATTCTAGAACAATCAATAGATTCACCCTTGCAGATGCTTATCCTCTCCCTAGAATAGATGATGTAGTCCAGGAAGTTGCAAAATACTCCATATTCAGCATAATCGATTTGATGTCCGCCTATCATCAAATTCCTATTTCAGAGGGTGAACAAGCTTACACTGCTTTTGAGGCTTGTGGTGAGCTTTATCAGTTTAAGAGAATTCCTTTTGGAGTAACAAATGGAGTCGCTGCCTTCCAAAGGGTTATTGATGATATCATACGATTGGAAAATTTATCAGATACTTATGCATATCTTGATGACGTGACAATCGGAGGTAAGGACCAGGAACATCATGATCAAAATTTAAATCGTTTTCTTAAAGTAGCAGAAAAATATAACCTCACGATTAATAAAGAAAAGAGTAATTTCTCGTTAAAAACCATAAATCTCCTAGGCTACCAGATAACCAACAAGACTATACGACCGGATCCTGAGCGACTGGAACCTTTACGGAAATTACCACCACCAAAAAAAATTTCTTCATTACGCAGGACTCTGGGAATGTTCTCTCATTATACTTCATTTATATCCAGTTTTCCAAGAAAATAAGACCTCTTGCTAAATGTACGTTCCCTCTGTCTCCAAATGCATTAGAAGCTTTTGAAAATTTAAAAAGAGAGATAGAAAAAGCTGTACTATCCTCGATAGACTTTTCTGCCCCGTTTACAGTAGAAACTGATGCTTCGGATGTTGCAATAGCTGCAACACTCTCACAGAATAAAAGATCCGTAGCATTCTTCTCTAGAATTCTATCGTCGTCCGAAAGAAAACACTCGTCCATCGAAAAGGAGGCATATGCGATTGTAGAAGCTCTTAGAAAATGGAGACATTATTTAATTGGCAGGCATTTTCGCCTAATCACAGATCAGCGGTCGGTTTCATTCATGTTCGACTCCAGTCACTATGGTAAAATTAAAAATGAAAAGATATTAAGGTGGAGGCTAGAATTGTCATGTTTTAAGTATGAAATTGTGTATCGACCAGGAAAGGAAAATGTGACTGCAGATGCTCTATCGAGGATCTGTTGTACATTGTCAAAAGGAAAAGAATATGAACTGCGAAACTTACATAACATCCTTTGCCACCCAGGTATTGCAAGGCTATACCATTGGGTTCGTGGGAAGAATTTACCATATTCCTTGGAAGACATCAGAAGAATGAATGCTGGTTGTAAAATTTGCATGGAGATGAAGCCACATTTTCGCAAGCATCAAGGAACTCTCATAAAGGCTCCTTCCCCCTTTGAACGACTGAATATCGATTTCAAAGGTTCTCTTCCTTCAAGCTCTCGAAACAAATATTTGCTAGTTTTGATTGATGAATACTCTCGTTTCCCTTTTGCTTACCCTTGTCCTGACATGTCTGCATCTACAATTATAGGTAAACTTGATGCGTTATTTTCTCTGTTTGGAACACCCTCATACATACATTCCGATCGAGGCTCGTCATTCATGTCACGAGAGTTGAAGTCCTACCTCCTATTGGGCGGCATTGCCTCCAGTAGAACTACTACGCCTTACAATCCACAGGGGAATGGTCAAGTCGAGAGATATAACGGTATAATCTGGAATACTGTTGAATTAGCCCTGAAGTCTCGAGGGTTAGACATAACTCGTTGGGGATCAGTATTGCCTGATGCACTTCATTCTATAAGATCCTTACTCTGCACTGCAACCAATACTACACCGCATGAAAGACTCTTCAATCATCCCCGAAGATCAGGAAATGGAACTTCGACACCTACCTGGCTAATGGCCCCTGGGCCTATTCTACTCCGGAGGCAGAATAGGCAATCAAAATACGATGCAAAAGTCGATGAGGTTACATTGCTTGAAAGTAACCCAGATTATGCCTTTGTCCGCCTTCCTGACGGCACTGAAGCCACCGTCTCGACTCCACATCTTGCACCGCTTGGTGAACCCCACGATACTGATACACCGAGTAGAGATTTTGAAGCTGAAGCCTTCCCCAAGTCCAATGAAGAAGATGAACCAGGAGAACCACCACTATTAAGTGAATCACGGACGAGCCCAGAAATCAGTCTCCAGTAAGAAGAAGCACCCGAATAAGGAAACCACCTTCTTACTTACAAGATTATGTTCATTATTATGAGGGGGTGAATGTGGTATAACATATGTTAATCATATGTTTCAAGATTCAATTGTTTATTGTGCCATGTGGTTTATTGTTTTAGTTAGTAGGCTGTTGTTTTTTCTTGTTATGCTGTAATTTAGCTCAATAAAGCCTTTGTTACAAGGTTATGTTTACTCTAACATCATTCTACAGTGCTATTGAAAGAAAACTTATTTCCACCGAAACTACAATGGTTCTGCTGCAAATTTAATTGTTCGCTTCGGAAAAGGCCCACTGTCTTCCTCTGAATCCAACCATGCTCTTCGACAACACTTCTTGGAGCTGAGCAAGGACCAGGCTGCTACGTATCTTCTTCCGAGAAGTCAATTACTCAGAATAATGAATAAATAAAAATGAATAAATGTATTATTTTATTTATGAATGAAGATTAATTACTTTTATTCATTATTATGTTAATGAAGTTTGTATTTTATTTACAAATTATTCAAATAATCAATCGGAATAACCATATTTTATTGAATGATGAATGATTTATTATGATGTTTATATATATATATATATATATATATATATATATATATATATATATATATATATATATATATGCGTTTGAGGTGGATTTAGTCAGTAGACCAACTGGAAATAAAGAATAATGAATGATGAATAATTCATGATGTACCTTGTGAATAAGATAATTCAGTGAATTATTTATCATTCACTAATAATTTAATTGAATAATCATTCAAATAATAATTTATCAAACAAAAGAAATACTAAAATTTCAAATGTCATTAATTTTAACAAAATCTTTTCAATTTCACTTATGGGCATAACGCTGTTTATTGCCCATAAACAAACGTCCTAATCTTAATCCTATTTCACTTAGAAGACGAACCACCTGCACTGGAGATGAAAGCCTATAAATATATTTTCTAGATATAAAAATATTTTCCAATGAAGAAACCTTTCTAAAATATTTCTTATTCTTGTAATGATATTTTTTTTCTATATCCCTCTTCAATTTCTTTTTAAAACTCTTTGAGTAAGGAGGTTATAATCGTTCACTCTTGTTACATCGATTCCCTGGTGTTTTGTTCCAAATGTCAAATTTGTAGACAAACATTAACTTTATTTTCAATTTTAAAAACCAGAAAGAATGTCAGTCACTGTCAATGAAATTATTCTTATTAAAGACCTACATATTATTTTTTTTATTTATTCAAAGGCTTATTTTTCAGCTTAACTAAAAGCCATTATGGGTGTAAGGGGAATGGAAACGTACTTAGAAAAGTACAGCAACGCCTGCTACGCTGTGAATATTATTGATGCAATTAAACAGTATAGGTAAGCCTAATCAATGATAATACTTAAAATATTGTGCTTTTATTGGGGGAATTTGAAACTCCTGAGTCTTGTTAGTTAATAATGTTAGTTATGTGTAATATTAAGTTTTTTAAGAACAGGTTTCATTCAAACGGGTTCCAAATAGGAAATGCAAGGATATACAATAAGAAAGGAGCTTTATTTTTATTAATCTCACAATATTCGGTAATTTTTAGAATCTGGAAGATGAAGTAACCTTGAATGGCAGGTAACCTTGAACCTGAGATAAACTTGAATATCAAATGGAGATAAGTTCATCATGCCCTGAACATAAAGAAAACCTTGACTCTTTGTGGGAACATCCAATCTAATTTTGCAAGCATTGAGAAAATACTTTAGTGCTTAGGAAAAAATACGACGATTTGCCAAAACTACTAAATTTAATTTGACTCCTCTGATCTAACTTCATATTTGGGTATAAAGCCTTCTCTGACCACAAATTGAATCTGCCCTGTGACCACCAAAAATTCTCAACTAATCCCTTTCTTACTATGGCCTCTTCAGTGATGCTAAATGACAAGCAGTCATCTCTCAAAGGACCAGGCTAGTGGGGGCATTCCATATTTGCAGGATATATTCTATCCTGACACTAGCAAATTCAAGATAGTTAGGTCATAATTTGTCTGAAATGAAAGCTGTTCTAAATGCATTCGAATAAGTAAATTGTGGATAAATAACACTGGCCATTCCCTCCCCAATTTCATTTGGAACTGTCAATTTATGCAAATTTATTTAGACATTTCTCAATAATTAGTGTTCCTTATTTCATGGGTTATCACATCTCTAACAATCCAGATTTTTAATTAACAATAAAAAAAAGAAGAGTTTTAAAGGAAAGCATTTCTGACAAATATTCTTCTTCTTTTTTGGGCACAAAATATGTCTAAAATTACCCTGGGCCTCCTCTATCTCCAAAAGCTTCTCTTTTGATCCTCTGTGAGTTGAAACTTGTTCTCAGTTTCTTGAGGTCCTCCGAGGTGTTGTCTTTCCGTCTACATCTTGGCCTTATTCCATGAGGATGGTTTTTTTGCATTGTTTGTTGCGCTGTCCTTCCTTCTTCCATTCTGAGCAGCAGAATCAGAAATTTCTACCTTAGTATCCTCAGAAAAGAGATGCTTTTGTGCACTCTAGAGTTCTTTGATCCAATTCTCGAGACAGTATATTTTGGCTTTATTTTTATTTTTTATTTATATTTTTATTTTTTACGGTGCTTCGACAACTAGGCCATTAGCCATCCAGGGTGCAGCAAGGAATTTTCCCTACAAGCCGTGGGATGAGAAAATTTGCACAAATAAAATTGTGAGGCTTACATTTCGAAGTTTGTTTTATAGGTTCTCTAATGTAGGAAAATGATTAAAGGCATTTTTAAAGCAATATCTGTAGCTGTTCGGGACAACAGTTGATACATATACTTTTCCCTACTAATTTTCAGTTTGGGTATTCAGAAACGATTGATTCAGTTGAAACTTGTTCCAGATTTTTGACAATCTAATCTGAGATATTTAATTTTTGGCTGTGTTTGGACTTAAGGAAGTATTAGAAAAGAAAATGTTATTTACCGACAAAAAGTTTTCGGATCTTGGTATATTTTCTAAAATATCTCCAAAATGGTTGGGAAATTGTGGTAAGTGGAAGGTGACCATTTGAAAGCTTATTAAATTCTCTACAAAAAAGGTTCTAACATAATTTTCATTGGGACTATGCATATCAGAAATATAAGTGCTTACAACTTTTGAATTGTTAGATTTTTTTTTTTTTTTTGTTAACAGGTATTTTTCTCTGTTTACATCACTTTTTAAATAGTTTTTTTTTTTTTTTTTTTTTTTTTTAATTTGCATTTAATAGTAAAATAAGGTGCTAATGGCCCTAGAAGTCGAGGCACCAAAAAATAAATAAAATAGTAAAGTAAATATTTTAAGTAAGTCTTATTTCTCTTAAAGTTTTTATTTTTAGTGCGGTTCCTCCCTCCCTCCATGAAAGGTCTAATCAAAATTCGAATGGAACAGCTCTACGATGATGCAGTTCCTGCGAGTAGGACTTTTTATTTTTCACAAAAGATCAGAACCTATTAATAAATGCTTCTATTCCTTGACTGATGGCACTAGGGATATAAACAAAAACGAGCTAAGATGACGCAGTTCCTGCGAGTCGGACTTTTTTGTTTACTATACTATAAACTTATTTTTTTAATTATTGTTCAACTGATCCTTTTCTTGTCTTCGTATTTTTGTGCTAGGCAGAAGGTCAAATAATAAAAACTTCACCACACAGTTTCACCAACTTAATTGCGTCCATACATGTTTCACACCTTTCTGGTGCCTCTTCAGGTAAAAAAGTTACAACTATATAACATACGTGGGTGGGAAGATGGTTTTAATTTTTAAGACTATATTTCTTCTGGAAATTAATTTTAAACGTATGACGTATTGATTATCGATCTGCTGATTATATTTTGCCATGTTGGATTCTTTCAGTCCATGATCAGTTTAGACTTGGCAGTACTGGTGGAAGGTTATCCTCCTCAGGTTGATACGGTATGTTTTATATTTGTAACTTTTTCCCCTGAAGAGGCACCAGAAAGGAATGAAACATGTAGGGACGCGATAAAGTTGGTGAAACTGTGTGGTGAAGTTTTTATTATTTGACCTTCCGCCTATCACGAAAATACTTATTTTTATTTTAGGAAAGAACATCACACTACGCCTATTATTGTTATTGATGGCATGTCTATAATGAGATATGTATACAAGTTCAAGAATTTGTCATGGATATATGGTGGCCAATTAAAAGAGTATGAAGAAACTTTAAAGGAATTCATTTACGCCTTCCAGAAAGAAGGAGCAGAACTTGTATTTTTTTTTGACGGGCCGTGCGTTTCATCTAAAACTGAAACATGGATTAAAAGGAGGTTAGCCAATTTGGAAAAGATTTATGATATGCTTGATGATTTATCAGCTGGAGGGAATATTAGTTATCATGAAGAAGGGGGCCTTTGTATATTACCAGCAAAACTACGCTTTACTACTGTTTACATCGCCAAGAAATGTGGATGCAAGGTATATTAATTTTTTTATAGAATACTTTTTTTATGATTATATTTTATTTTTATGAACCATTGTTTCTTCTGTGAATTTCTTTTGGCGTGTTTCCTCCCTCCCTCCATAGGGTTGACCTCATGACGCAATCCATAAGTGCCGATTAGAAAATTTCATGTTCCCGAACCCACAGAGCACCAAAAGAACAGCGGTCTGGGTATCTGTAGCTGGGTAAGCATGGTTTGTTGGCCCTGGAGAGGTTTTTGCTTGAAATTTGAAGGATCAAAATAGTATCTTAAAAGTGGCCTAAAGCCAAATTCTCAGCTCTGAATGTGCACCCACGGTAGAATAAAAAAAATGAAAACCAAAATGTCTTTGACAATTTATATCTTGCGACTGAGTTGTATGATCGGAATGAATAAAAAAGAGAAATATGCTTCTTTCTTAAGACTTTCAGAACAAAAAATAATTTGTAAAGATGGAATGGTTGGAATTCGGCTAAATAAACCTCAATATGATTTTGTTTTAAAAAATCTATATTTCGAAATATAGATTTTTTAAAACAAAATCATATTGAGGTTTATTTAGCCGAATCCCAACCATTCCATCTTTACTTATCTTTTGGCAACATGGCGTTCAATTTTTTTTTGTGTGTTTTAGCGCGGTTCCTCCCTCCCCCATAGGGAGGAATCCCGCTTATAAGGTTGATCTCATGACGCAATCCAGAAGTGCCGACTAGAAAATTTTGCGTTTCAGAACCCCTAGAGACCGAAAATGATGGTGGTTCAAATTTGTGTATATATATATATATATATATATATATATATATATATATATATATATATATATATATATTGTAACGATATATTACATTCTCGAAAATATTTTTAAATTCAAATAACCATCGATAGTTTGAAAAGCCCGCGCAAATCACAAACCATATATACAAATAACATCGTATTATATACGCTTTAAATTAATAATATTTTTGGACAATACTGATGTACAATATATACATATTAAATTACATTCAGATGATAATAAATTAATTATTTGGTATTACAAAAATATAATTATTATTTTTATATATAAACCGGCAAGAATGCGGAAGTTGGAAAAAAAGGACGCCAACTTTCCACTAACAAGGCGTCAGTCTATAGCTATCAGTCATAGAGAGAAGAACTGAAGTCTATTCTCTGAATAGTACTGTCGTCAGTCTATAGCTAGCAGTCGTCGAGTGAAGAGCTACAGTCTATCCTCTGAATAGTACAGTGGTCAGTCTATTCCCAGCAGTCGTGGAGTGCGGAGCTGGAGTCTGTCCTCTGGAGATAACAGTAGTCAGTCTATAGCTAGCAGTCATAGAGAGGAGAGCTGAAGTCTATTCTCTGAATAGTACAGTCGTCAGTCTATAGCTAGCAGTCATAGAGAGAAGAGCTGAAGTCTATTCTCTGAATAGTACAGTGAAGATGGAGTGGGAAGAAGTGAGGAGGAGTACCACCGCTGGAGAAAAATGCCGTTCCATCTAAAAATACTATCCCAGCGACAAAAAATAACATCAAACATATATATATATATATATATATATATATATATATATATATATATATATATATATATATTTTATTTTTCTTTTTTTTTATTTTTCTTTATTAGGAGATACAGTCCACTTCAAACTTAATAATACACTGTATAAGATACATACATAGTCAACTTACAATTGGCCGTCTCCTTCACCCTCGTTACGTGGGCTTGAAAACATCAAGCCCATTTGCTGTGAGACCTTAGTTCAAATATGTACACATCAGTTTCATCAGTACCTTATTTAAAACTAATAAGAAATAAAACCAAAAAAAAAAATACATAACTATATAACAACTAACAAAAAACAACTATAAAGCAAAAAATACAATAATAAGAAAAAGTTACAGACTTAAATACCCTTATACTTCACCCACTAGACCAGAGCTACTATACTCGTGGAGGTTATCATAGTGCAGCCAAACATAGTCCACCCTCAAACATACACCAAATTAAAAAGAGAAAAACAAAATAAATAATAAAAAAAAAAAAAAAAATTAAATAAAATAAAAAAAAAACAGATATACACTAAATGAATAATAATGAAACAAAATAAAAACCCCAGGCGATCCTCAACGTCCCGCCCCGGCGAGGAGTGTCCTCCATCGACTGAAGATGATGCAGGAGCCCTTTAATACACGTAAGGTAATGCTTCTTAGCACACCCATCGGGACACTAAGCTGCCTTAAACTATTGGCAGAAGCACCGCTCCACACACCCCTCCAGCTCAATGTACAGGACGTTACCTCCACGTCGGTCACAGGCACGCCAAACATTCGGCCCACTGCTAAACGGACACCAAGTCTCCCATACTTGCGACACTTCGCCCGGTGCAGAGAATTCAGATCAGAGGTGTTCCCATTAACAATCTGTGCATCCACAATAGTCACTTTACCCCCTTTTGCCACTATTATATCAGGCTTCCATCGCCGGCCATCAGCTCTCAGGACTGTTTCAATGTGAACTACGTACCCCCTTCCGGCTAAGGCTTCCGCCAGTACATCCACCACAGTATCGTGCCTCAAACAACGACCTCCCCGTGAGACGTAGCACTGCTGAACAGCATGAGTGCCGGTCTCATCCTCAAGGCAACCCGCCCTGCAAGTAAGAATCCGGCCCTCACGCCGGCCTCTTGTCGTTCTCACGGTGGTCGGAAGGGCATTTATGTGAGTACGAACATACTGGATGAAGTCCCACCCAGAAGTGGTCATATATATATATATATATATATATATATTTGTCTGTTCGCGGCATATCTCAGCAAATAATGGTCCAATTTTGATGAAATTTGGTACAAAAATCTTTTGTCTAATTTGAAAGGTCAAGTTCGTTAACCAGCAGAATCCGCCCACTGGAAGATGGCGTTTGGGGCGAAATTCGCGCAAAAAAAATCGCAATGCTTACGTTTTTGAGTTCATAAGCTTGTAAGTACTCGTTTTATAGGCTTCTTGGGCTAGGAAAACGAATGAAACCATTTTCAAGGCGATAACTTTAACCGTTTTCGAGAAAATTGGAAAAACAGTTTTTGAATACCGTTTTTGGTTTGGGTACTTAGAATCATGGGATTCAGTTGAAACATTTTCTGCATGTTCTACTTTCATTAAAACTAATATTTATTTTTCAACCAAGATGAGTCGTTTTCCAAACTGATTGTGGACTAAAAGCTGCTGCTATGAAATAAATACCAATTTTTCGAAGAATTTTATTACCTATTTTTTTTTATCAAGAAACTGGAATTTTTGCTTTAACATACCATGCTCTGATTCAACAGGCCAACGGATTTTTGTTACAAACCTAGATTCGTTTGATTCAGCAGTTGTTAATTGCTTATGTTAGCCTTTTGTGGCTGGCAATAAAACTTAAAAGCCCTTATTTCCTAAATCAGTTTTTATGCCATGAAAACCTTGGTCCACTATACAAATATAACCTGGTATCATCAATTTGTATAAGCCTCCTGGATCACTTCCTGCCTCCTTCATGATACCGACAGAACCAATATGTTGTTGTGTTTATCTGTTGCATCATTCACATTTGCTAGGTATGGTCCTAACATATCAAGTACGTAAACATCACTTGTGCATACGGTAAACGGTTTACATAGAGAGACTTTTTTTCTGTAAAGAAAATGGTTTTACAAGAGTGACAAGAGCTTACAAAACTAGATATCGCACAAAGCTGTTACAGTGGTGGGTTTTATTTCTAAAGCGAAGAAATAGCCTTGTCATAAAAGTGGGTATCAGTCCACAGGGCATGCTGTCCCGTTGTCACAAAAGTGGCTATTCGTCTCGAATAGGTTAAGCTAATAAAAACATGTCAAGGCAGTATTATCTATTTAATATTTAAGTAAAATTCAATTAACAATTATTACAACTCTTTCTCTCTCTCATTATTTTCTTCTTGTAGGTTTTTAGTTCCATTCGAGAATGTGACCTAGAAATAGCAGAATATGCTGCTCGTAATAATTGTATGGCTGTCCTAGCTCAAGACTCTGACTTTGTAATTTTTAACTCAGCAAAATATTATTGGTCAATGAAGAATTTTAATTTTAAGAAAATGACAACATTTAATTATGACAGGCAGAAATTAGCATCATCTTTAGGCATCACAACTGCTCAGCTACCTCTCCTGGCTACTTTACTGGGAAATGATGTAATTCCATTTGATGATTTGAAGGTGAGTTTTGTAGATTTTTTTATGCTATTTTGTCCCTACCATGTCAAACTATCGAATATGAAAAATTTCGTTTTTCAGATTTGATACTTTACTCCTACATTGTGGGTGATATGGCTTATGACAAATTGTTGAAACTCTAGCCTTTTTAGAAATGCCGTAAATGCCTTAACACTTTCAGGACCAATGGCTTCGAAACAAATTTTCACCAGGGCCCAAGTCTTTTTTTGTATATTTATTTTGGCAAACATAAAAAAAAAAAAAAAAAAGTGAAGAAACATTTAAAATGTACTTTTAGTGGATTAATTACAATTTAGTAAAACGTAAAATACACCACGATAGCGGGCTCGCTGAAGGAAGTTTTTGGGCGGATTTAGTGTCATACGATACTAGACCCGCCAACCTAACCGGGAATATGTAATGAGGTCCCAAATCAAATACGAAACGTATAGGACAAGGTCCGGAGTAGCGGGATCGAAAGAAAACCAAGCTATTGCTGACGCTTATGTCATGACGCTGTGCCCGCAGAACACATCTCTCTGACGCATATGCCACGACACTGGGCCCCAATGTGTTAAATAAAGTATCGAATATGACCATTTTTCAATATATTACTTTGTCAATGTATCGAATATGTTCATTCGCTAGTTTGCTCCTAATCGTCATACTTTTGAGACCAACAACTGACTTGGCAAACTAACAAAAATGATATATTCGTTACTTTGATTAGTACATATCACTAATACTATAGAATTAGTAAATATTTATACAGTTAGTCAATTGGAATCAGCGAACTATGGAAAATACCACATTTGAAAAGACAATCCAAGAAAAATGACTTATTAGCACCAATATGCAAACTCATGAATATGATTATTTGGTAATTAAAAAACAGTAAACAGTTTATTCATAATATCACCTTAAAATGATTAATAAGACACATAGAAAAATTATATAAAATTGTCCTTTTGTAAAGGTGCTGATTTTGAAATCACTATTAAAGTTTTATCTTGCTCTCCTGAATAGTACCGATTTTCATATTCGATAGTTTGACATGGGAGAGACAATATATTCACTAATTTTTATTTGTGGAATTGGTTATATACTTAGTATTATTATTTATTTTTTGTTTAATAATTGCTCATTTTTATGATAGACATTTCATAATAGCATGATGATTCACCAAAGGAACCAACGCAATCAAAACTGGATACATTTTGGTGAACTTTTTAAAGGGATTTCACAGTTTATCAAGAATATACCCAGTGGATTTAATATTGATGCTCAACACCTGAATAGGATTGCTCAAAGAGTTTATTCTGACCCGTCTAAAGCTTCAGTTATTCAAGAGAGTATACTTTCATATGATTTGTCTGCAGAAATTAATAGTAATGTTCTTATATATCTCTTATTACTAGGGAACGGATGTTATTGTGTTTACATATTTTTTTCTGATTCTTAAATCGTAATTGTTGATTAAATTTTGCACGTTTTAAGTGATTTTAAAGCATTTAAACAGGGTTTTAGAATAGATATGCTTTAGCGATGACTAAACCGAAATAAAAGTTACGAAAAAGATGTATGTTATACACTACATTACATAGGTTTGTCGGATGAAACACTCGGGATGTGTCGACTATTTTTCGATGCAAAATCACCAGGGGAAAAATGGGCTGATTGGTGACTGAATACGCCCCTTATCAGATCAGCCGGAGTCATCTCTTGTTTGATAATTTAAAAATGTATTTTGTTGCAAACAATTTTTCAACATAATGTTCATCTGTAGAAATTTTCAACTTTTCCCTTTTAAAATGAGTTCCTAATTTTTATTTATGCTTTATTTTTCAATATTTTATAGATAGTAACCATTTATAATGAAGTTCACACTAATTATTTATACTTTTCTTTTCAATATTTTATGGTGTTTTAGGTATTTTTTTACTACGTGTTTTTAATTTTTTATTACGTATTTCATTATATATAGTTAAATATATATGTACATGATTTGAATTTTATTTTAAATGAACATTCGTTCCCTACTTATTACTACTAGCTTCATATGTGAGTTTGCCTTTTCTAAAATGTGCTTTTTTTTTTCTTCTAGAAGATTTTGGCTGTCCTCTTTCTGCAAATAAAAATTGGAGTAAGATTTTGAAAAAAGTATATGAGCTTCATATAGCCTCAGAGCTCCCACCTTCTGCTTATGGAATCATTATTCAACATAAATATACTTGTTCGACTTGTGTAGAAGACTACAGGTTAACTGATCTTCCAGCCACCCAAACGGTCTGTTTTATAGAAATCATTGTTCTGTTATAGCCTTTTCAGATAAGTCCAGGAGTTCAATTGCGAACGTTGGCGGGAGTTTCTCCCTGATCTCTCCCTTCTGTTCTGCCATTTGCATTACTATTTCAATGAACAACATGCTATGTGAATCACTATAAAAGCTGATTATGTCTCGTTTAAGACTAGGGAACGCTTTGAGAGGTTAGATAAGGGAGATAGTGTTTAATATTTATCAATACATAGTCAAAGCTAAGGCTGAAAACGTTCTAAATTTCATAGCGATAAGGCACTTTATAATAAGTTACTATAGCCCGTTCAGTTAGTTGGAATAGTTTAAATCCCGCACACATGGAATTCTGCAGGAATTATTTCCAACGGGTCCGCCATTTGCATTTCTATTACAATAAACTACGCGCTATGTGAAAGTCAATGAAAATCTGATAATGTATCGTTTAGTGCTAGGGAAGGCTATGAGAAGTCAGGCATGGGCAATAGTGTTTAATGTTTATCAATACTTATCCAAAGCTAAGGCTGAAATCAATTTAGACTATAACGTTGCCTGTTCAAATAGATGGTTAGATGGAGGGAAAAGGGCGTGGCGTATATTCCCGGTAGAAAATTGGTAGTGAAAATTCTCTCCGTCATAACCTTTTCGCTATGAAATTTAGAACGTTTACAGCCTTAGCTTTGACTATGTATTGATCAATATTAAACACTACTCCCCTTATCTAAGCTCTCAAAGCGTTCCCTAGTCTTAAACGAGGCATAATCAGCTTTTATAGTGATTCACGTTAGAAGGGAGAAATTCTCGCAGACGTTCGCACATGCAGAATTGAACTCCTAGGCTTATCTGAACAGGCTATAGAAAAGGACTTTTTTATAATTATGTAATCTTATTACAGATACTGAAACCTTTAAGGAGACGGCTGTATGGAATTCTACTTTTTGAAAGCCCTGGAAATTATGAAGTAGAAGAAGGTGTTGTTATTGAAGACAAGAGTGAAGAGTGTGAAGTTGAAGAATTGGTTGTTTGTGGAGCCAACAGTTTAGATGGACCTGTTTTTGTAAAACCTATAATGCCGAGGGGTTAGTGTTTTAAAAAATACGATTTTTTTTTCTTAATGCTTTCAATTAATTATGTCTTAAATGAAAACACATTAATAACAGTTACTCTTGGAAACATTGAAAGTAGCCAACTCGAAGCCGAAGTGGTTTTAACCGTCCGCTAATAGGAATAAAAAACAACAAACAATAAAATAAAATAAAAAATTAAGGAAACAAAACCTACACTTTCCAAATTTTAAACAACATTTATCTTCTTCGATGACGTTTTGAAGGCCGAGGTTCTTCAGGTTCAGAATTTATCGAAAGTAGAAGGAAGCTGTCCTACTTGAGTTGTTACTCTCCATGTTGTGGTGGTTTCAATAGGTACTCTATCGAATCATCCAATGATAAAATTTGTGAAACATTTTCAAAATCCAAACCGTTGCAATTTCTGCACATGTTGGAGATTTTGAAACCTGCCTTGCGACAACAACAGGCTGTACTAAACTATTTCTAGCAAGGGCAAAATACATTGTTCAGAAGAGTCTGAATAGCTGGATCTCTTTTTGTGCCAAATGACATTAGACCTTCCGTTCTGTTATCCAAACCCCACTACTCCTGAATGATGTCTTTGCCCAACCAACTTTAACTTTAGTCATAGCAGCAATAGGAGTGGTAGCGAAAAGTAGGTAGCGAAATTTTAAGCAAGTACTTCATTTAGATCTTACTTGTTTCTTGTTAAGGCATTGCGTTTGGTGGTGGTAGCTTTTCTTTTAAAGAAAGAAAAAGTATTAGCTCTATTCTGGCTATAAAATGGCAGTAACCCATAGATAACACATGCCAGAAATCTGTTATATCTATTAATAGACATTAAAATTTAAATAAATAATATTTTTTAACAACTGCTTGGATTTAATCCAGATTGGAAATGAAGCTTATGGAGGCCTCCCCCCTCCCTCTCAAGCTCTCCCTCTCCTCCTCTCAAGCTCTACTTCTCCTGCCCCCTCTCTCTCAAGCTCTCCTTGTCCTCCTCTCCCCGCCCTCTCAAGCTCTCCTTGTCCTCCTCTCCCCTCCCTCTCAAGCTCTCCTTCTCCTCTCCCCTCCCTCTCAAGCTCACCTTGTCCTCCTCTCCCCTCCCTCACAAGCTCTCCTTCTCCTCCTCTCCCCTCTCTCTCAAGCTCTCCTTGTCCTCCTCTCCCCTCCCTCTCAAGCTCTCCTTCCCCTCCTCTCCCCTCCCTCTCAAGCTCTCCTTGTCCTCCTCTCCCCTCCCTATCAAGCTCTCCTTCTCCTCCTCTCCCCTCCCTCTCAAGCTCTCCTTGTCCTCCTCTCCCCTCCCTCTCAAGCTCTCCGTCTCCTCTTCTACCCTCCCTCTCAAGCTCTCCTTTTCCTCTTCTCCCTTTCCTCTCAAGCACTCCTTCTCCTCATCATCGCTAAATTCAATCTTTTTGGAGATATTTTGAAAAAAAGAACACAAAAATTAATAAAAAATCTCCTTTTTACTCCTGGTTTCCAACTAAAATTCCATACTTCTGTTCTCTAAATTTAATCTGTATGTAATTCACTTACAGTACATCACCCTGGACTTCTGGCATTATGGAGTAATGATTCATTCAAAGAGAGGTGGGACCTTGTTGGAGATATCTTTGGAGTGAATGTTAATAAAGTTAAAGCACTTCCTGAACATCTTATTATCCCGGCTTTGACCCTGAATTACCTTCAAGTAGGTTAACATTAAATCCATATGATTTTCTTTTTAGCATTATATTTATAAGTTTAAACACCTTTCATCCCTCCCTATATTGGGAGGAAACTCACTTATGGCGCAAACCCGAAGTTCTGACTTGAAAAATCCATGTTTAAAAACCCATGGATCACAAACAAAAATAACGGTGATTCTGTATATTTCTCTCGTCACTCTCTCCCAAAAATCATCCGTTTTTGATAAAATTGGCTACAAAAATACTTTTTTTGTGTAATGTTGTTTTGTGATTTTTGTATATTTTCTTAAATACGGCCCAAACTAAGCCTGTTCCGTTTCGAGTATCAAACCAAAATGGCTCACAAGAAACAAGTTCTTTAAAAAAAGTCAGGGCTTAGTGGAAACCTTCACTTTCCCAATCAGCAGGCTGCAAATCCACTTCGACATTGCTAGTGAGTAAAGTCGGCGATAAAATACTGAGGATTTGAGACATTAAGCATCCAGCAAACAACTTGCTTATGCTGCACAGATGAGTCTTTGTGTCGAAGGTCAAAATAGTGCTGCATTTTTTGTCAGGAACATAGACTTAGGATCTTTGTCTAAGGCCGGGAAGCTCAACGTGGTGCATTGGATGCTGCCTTTTTGAGGAAGTTCGAAATTTATTTTTATTTCATGGTATTCTAAAATGCTAATTCATTATATCAAGCCTTTTAATACGTCAATGTCTTTAAAAAACTGGAAAGTCATCCAGTTACCTTGATAAACAATTCATCCATACTTTACAGGAGTTCCGTAGAATTTTATAAGTATTTTATTCGTCTTTAGCACCTCAAAAACATAGAAGTAGATGGTTCCTGTGGTTTGGCCAAGATTTTTCCATTTTGCACCAGTGTGCAGCGGCAGGAATTTTACTCATCTCATGGATCCTTGAGAACATTCCTCGCTGCTCCATGGATGTCAGCGTTAATGGCCCAGATGTCGGTGTGTGCCATAAAAAACACTGATCTGTGTGCTGGGCTGCATGCTCCTCATGCTACTAACATAGATCTTTGCGCTGGGACTGCTTGCCTCTGATTCTACTAACACTGGTCAGCTTGCCTTCAGTGCTTCTAACTAAGATCTGTGTTTCTGAACAACTGCTGCTCTCACGCATTTGTGTTAATCGGAACAGGCATCTTGTTGCACCTAAAACATATCTTGATACCAGTATTCATGTAAAGAAACATAGAATTTTCAGCCACCTAAGATGATTCGTGGTCCACATTATAAAATAGACTGCTCTAAATCTCATTGTAAGATTTATGCTATGTAAAATTAAAGACTAACAGTGCCTAGAACATATTTTATGAGATGACCAGAAAATATCCGCATAGGAAAGCCTTTTGTGGGTACATAAGAACAGCACAATCGTGCACCTGACGTATATCTTTCTTCAATATAAAGCAAATAAATAATTTTTGCAAATATATTACAGATTAGGCAGTAATGTAAATATTTAAACCTCATCCGGGGATGGTTAGTAAGATACTGTGTATGGATAAAAAAAAAAAAAAAAAATATTGTGAAGTTCTCATTTATTATACTATTATTATTTATTATATAATAATAATTTATATTATTTATATAATTTTAACGTCCATCATAATTAACTTAGAATTTTAGGACTATCGGTTCTTATAAAATATAATGTTTATATAAATAACATTTATTTTAATACGCTGCCTCAACCAAATTTTATTTTCTTCAGTTATTGTATATAACGTTCTTGCTCTTGGCACCACTGAAATTCATGCTGTCCTACCTAACATTGTCATTTATTTTCTGTCCTCCTTTTTATCTTATGGTATTTTTTTTTTTTTTTTTTTTTTTTGGTGCATCAACTGCTGAGTTCATTAGCACTATCTGCTGGTCTATGAGTAAATAAAAAGTAGAGGTGAAATGACAGGGAAGACAATGTACGTAATATAAAATAATGTATAGGACAGCATGAATATTAGTGATAGTGGCTTGAAAAAGTGGTGAACAAAAATTGGTTGAGGGTGCAGATCGAAAGAAATGTTTTTTTTTTAATGAGTATTTGACCTCAGAAGTGTTAGTGTGAAAAGCATATTTAGAAAACAAATAATGTTTATACTTAGAATTCGTCCATTTCCTGTCTGTTCAAAATGTCTGTCAAAACCAATTAAAATATTATTCTATATAATATAATCATTCATATAAACTTATGCCAGCTTCAAATCTTATTTAATTTTTCGTTGAGACGTTTCGGCTTACGCTATTGTCAATCTATACGTATATTTGGAAACATCTCAACGAAAAATATAATAAGCTTTGAAGACCCATTTGCTGTCATAAGTATGGAGTCATTATGGAACCCTCTGTCTTCAGCCATTAAACATACTACAAAGATAATCATTGATGTTTAATATATTTCAGAAAAATGTAAATATTGCAAATCGTGAAATGAAGGCCATTTTATCATCAGTGGTTCTTGTACAAATGTATAATAGCTCATTTCTGTCAAAAATTAGTCTTAATGACAGATCACGAGATACTAGGCCACTCAGACTTTTCACTTTGATTTCGAGATCATATTCTACAACTAGTATGATCTTCCAGATTCTTGGAAACCCTATTCCTCAAGAGAAGGTATTTATTTTCCTTTTAATGAAAAATGTTTAAAACTTTGGTCCTTATTTGCCCAAAATTATTTTTTGAATTTCAAACAATTATTTTGTAATGAGAGCCTCATTGAAACATAGAAAAATTGTCAGCCAAATTTAGTAATAGTTATCAAATTAATTTTATGGTGTGAGCATAGTACTGATTAAAAGTTTTCCCCCTTAAGTATCATATCGTCACTACAAATGCAAAGTATCGAATGTGCAAATCACAACTTTTCAGAGTGGAAAAGCATTATTCATAACTTTTTTTGAACAGTCAAATATTCGGCAGATTTGACCTTTCGATAGTGGAATACTTTCCCTTTAATAGAGTGATCTAAGATTCAAGAATTTGCCGTACATAAGTCCAGTAGAAATAAGTAAAGATTGACAATGAAAGATGCATTTTTTCACATTTGTTACTCTGCATTTGTATCAACGATATGATCAAGAATCAGGTGGCTGCAATTTGTAAGCAAATCTTAATAGGGGCAACATATTTTTGAGGGATAAATTACGCAAATAAACCTTCTTCTTTCCCTTCTCCTGTGTTCCTTTCAGCATGGACGAGCCTCTAGCCATTGGACCCATCCATCCGATCCCTAGCAAGCCCCTTCGTGCTTGGCAATGTTTTACCACGAGTCTGTTTAAGTCTGGAGATTTAGTCATCATATGACAAGCGGGTCTTTTCCCAGTTGTCTTGACTGTATAATACTCCTGGACCCTCGGTTTCCCTCCATTCTACAGACATGGCCAACGGCTTCAGCTGCCATTTCTCAAGGGTTCTATTGAGAGGCGTGATTTTCAAGTCCTCTCTTATTCTTTTGTTTCATATGCAGTCCCTTCTTGTTTTGCCGACTAATCTCTTGAGATATTTCATTCCGGTTGCCGTAATTCTGCTCATTTGCCTGTCCTGAGCTGTTCAGTTTTCAATTCCATAGAGCAGAATTGAGAGATGATTTGCTTTAAAAATATGTAGTTTTACACCCCGTCCGACCATAGAGTTGCAGATTTGCTAATATATTTGGTTAGCTTTTTTAACCCTATTGCATATCTCACTATTGATAGTATCATCTCTAGTTATTACTGTTCCCAAATATGAGCATTCTTCTACAAACTTTAAAGTTTCCCCATTACACACAATATCCACTTCTTGTTCATCATAGAGTATCTTGCTCTTGTTAGCATTTATTATCAAGCCTTTTCTTTCCAATTCCACCTGCCATTCAATAATATCCTTCTGTAATTGACCTTGGGCAAATAAAATTGGAAACAAAATATCTAACAGTCTCCTTGAGAAATGTTTTTGCCATGTAATGAAATATATGCTTCTTTCATATTGAACTATCGTATCTCCTTGTAGTAAGATGGTTAATGTGCTGCATTGTTTTGAAAAAGATGCAAGTCCAAATAACACTTGAAGCTGGTTGATTTTTTTCAGCTAAGGGCTCACTGAAAAAATCCTCACTTCACCTTAGTTATATAGAGATTGAGGCAACCTATAGATACCCTTGCACTAATTTAAGTAGAAGGCTAAGTGCCATGCAAAAACAGTGAATAATAATAATTGAATTATCATTAACTAATTTAAATACATTAATCTTTTATAAGAAACTATTTCAGCTTACTTAAGGCTTATGTTAAAATTATACATTTTACATTTTTTAATATTCTAACGGTTTTTTGTTTTAGATTGTAGCAACAAATTATCAGGATGGTAAGTTGTTCCACCTTAAATACTTACAGGCTTCACAAGGTTATGATGTTGCTGAACTGTGCGATAAAAAAGTAATTTACATTCAATTTATAATATTCTTAATTTACATAGTCTGTTGGTAGCACTAATGAAATGTTTTGTATTCATTTATAGGAAATAGCCATTCAACAGTTTGCTCAATTAATGAATTTTGTATGTGAATAAAAAGAATGGATTATAAAAAAAAGCCAGTCAGTTGTAAGTCACATAACAATTATTTTTTACGTATTTATAGTCTTTGCAATTCTCAAGAAAATAATATTTTGGATCGTTTTAAATAAAGTGAGGAATCAACGAAACCACTTTTAGTACATGAAATACAATTTTAAGTTGGACATTGTTGTATTAATGAATGAATACAATGGTCAGGCTCCTACTGAGCTTAGCTTGCCTAAAACCCCAACTCCCCTCCAGGTATGCTTAACACGTTCGGGCCCATCTCGTGGCATATACGTCCAAGAGATGTGTTCTGCGGGCCCAGCATCGTGGCATGTATGTGCTTCAGTAGATAGTTTGCCTTTCTTTCTATCCCTACCACTCCGTGCCTTGTCCTATACTCTTTTTATTTGGTTTGGGACCTCATTACATTGTTCCTGGTTAGGTTTGCATGTCTGGTATCGTATGATACTGAATCCGTCAGAAAAATTCCTTCAGTGGGCCTGCTGTCATGGTTTATTTGACACAACTAAATTATAATTAATCCACTAAAAGTACATCATTTCAAAAGTTTCTCCACTCATTCATTTTTTTAAATATGTTTGTCAAAATAACTATACAAAAGGAAGACTTTGGCTCTGATGGAAATTGTTTTCAAATTCATCAGTCCTGAAAATGTTAAGGCATCTTCTCTTCCAGCAGCCCTTCCCTTCCAGTTCTCAAAATAAAACTGAAATTACAAAACAATATACACTATGTGCTGAGTAATAAATCCCAGTAAACTAAAAACCAAACTTTAACAAACAAAATCGAGTATGAGATGGTGTACTGACACAAATTAATAAGAAAATGATCGAAATAGCAAATGAATAGTTATTAATTAATCAATCATCAAATCGCTAATTAAAAATTAATTCACTCAATTGGAATTTAAGGTGTGAGTTAGCTTAGTAGTAAAGCACTCAAATCATGTGGAGAACCTCAATTTGAAACTCTCTGAAAGATGGGCAGATTTCATTTCTAGTGTCGTTGTTTGTTAGCTGGACAACATTTTTTATATTTTTTTTAGTGTTTGCCTTACTGAGACTTTTTTTTTAAAGCACAGACACTATTTTAAACATCAATCAGGTAGAAATTTATATATTTTTTCTGAATGTTTTTTCTTCTTTTATAGTGAATCTATATCTGGTTGGATTTGCCCAAGATAATAAAGTGAATCAAAGAAAATTATTCGAAAGTGATTGAAATGCTACTGAAAAAATAAGAAGATTTAATTGTATTAAATATAACTGAGGTATCATTGACCGTTGAGGTTACAAAGGTGGAGATCGTCGGGGTTTGGTCATTAGGTTTTTAAAGCTACATTTTTTTATATAAATCACCTATATTTGCCAATCCCAAGGCAGAGGTGTAGCAAACTCCATACTGGTTAGTTCTTCTCCTCATAGCCCTGATGAAGGCTATAATCACAAGCTGAAACATTGGCAATTGTAATTAATTATTATATAGTAAAAAGTTGGTTTTATTAACTTCATAACCTTGACAGGCTCCACCTTCATAACTGAGGTAAGTTTAGTCAAAATGCGAAAAATCCATAAAATCACTCATACCTCATAAGTTTAATTGCATAAAATATTATTTAAACTCCCAGCCATAATAGCCAAATTGTTGATTACATCATATTCCCCCCCCCCTTTCAAAAAATCATTTATAAAAAAGAAATATTGACTGTGCTTTCTGGTTTTGACATATAAGGCTCATATGTCAAATATATGTTCATATATGTTGGAATTTTCTGAGTCTGGATATTGCTATTTCCATTTTAAACTTTTAGTTCTTCCAATCTTTTTCTCTTTTAACAGAGTTTCTAGATTTTAGATAAAGGGTCGTTATTTAAATGTCTTAATTTTTTTTATAGACTAAGGATTTTTTTTTTGGAGACCCCGTGGCCGTGAGTGCTAAGGCGTCGTGGGTTTGATTCCCACTGGGGGCAGAGTCTTTTCTTTCGAAAAAAGAAAATGCATCAGTCCTATCCTGGTTAGAAAAGGGTGGTAACCTATAGAACCCGTCCAAAAATTCTTTGTTAATTATGAATGGGCGTTGAAATTGAAATAAATAAAAAAAGGTTTGTTTTTTTTGGGTAGGAATTTTCTGAGTCTGGATATTGCTATTTCCATCTTAAACTTTTAGTTCTTCCAATCTTTTTCTCTTTTAACAGAGTTTCTAGATTTTAGATAAAGGGTCGTTATTTAAATGTCTTAATTTTTCCAGGGAACTGAAATTGTGCATAATTAATTTAAATACATGCCAGTGCCATTTATTCTTAAGAAAGCTGATTTCAATATTTTAGTCTATTGATTTTATTTTGCATTATTTGTGTATTGCATTCCTTCATAATATTCCAGTTTGTTTTGCAATACAGTATATTAAGGACGTCATAATAATTAATTTGTCTTGATAATTTTTTTAATATAAAATTGCATTACTTCTTGTGAATATGTATTTAACAAAAACTGTTATGTTTTTTAATATATTTATTTGAGTTGATTATTGTAAATAAGTTAGTATAAGTGTAAGTTTGAACATTACCTAACAAATGTACCTTTTTAACAAATATATTTTATTTTTGTAAAATTTATTTTTATTACACCCTTCTGTCAGTTCCGAATAAGACAAGTATTTTTTCTTACAATCTCACCTCATTGAAAGTTTTAACCCAACTTCTTAATAATCAGTTTGTTTTCAATTTGAATTATTAATAAGGTTGCAGAAAGCAATTGTCAGCTCATTTTTTTTAGCATAAATATGCTTTAGCGATGACTAAACTTAAAAAAATACAAAAAATTGTCCGCTGGCATTTGCGCATGCGTGGTAGCCATGTACGTAAAAAGAAGACTGTATATTTATGTTCCTGAATTTGAACAGAAGGCTCTTAACTAATTTGTAGGAGAGCTTAGGGGTGTTTTTCTTTATATGTTTATAATAAAATGGCTCAATTCATGTTTTTGGGGTGATTGGGAAATGCATTTTTTCATTGAGAATAAAATAAGATCAATTGCATGTCGCAAAATTCAGTTCTTGTTTATAGGGCAATTTCCCAAAGCATTAAAAAAGTAGTTGAAATAATAATAATAGGTCATTTTTTATTAGGACTTGATGTCCAACTACCACATGTGATTTCATGGACGGTATGGGAGATGCACTCGAAAAAACACAACAAAATCAATGTAGCAGAATTTGAACCAGGTATTTTCCGATCCAAATTCTTAGTATTGCTTCACATATTATTCCATTGCATGTTTTTATTCTAAATCGAATGAGACCAATGACAATTGGATGAGATAAGTTGTTCAAAAGATATTGAATTGTTTCCGATTTTTGGCCATTTTGTCCCACTGTGCGCCGGTTAAAAAAAAAATATGAGTATGAACATTTTAATATGCGAGCAGCTTTGAAATTTTGTTTATTTCTTAAATATCTCAAAAATGGTTGTGAAATTGGACTAAGAGGAAGGAGCCAATGGCCACGTTGAATACACTGGTTCCCTAGATCACCGAAATTAAACAATGTCGGTCCTGGTAAATAAAAAAATAAATAAATAAAAAAAAAAAGGATCACAATTACCATTGATTTTTATAATATTAACCTTTTTATTAATGAATATTGCTTGCTGAAATATATTCTTCTTATTTTCATTTATGTTTACAAAAAAATATTACTTATAAATACAAGTTATCTAAGGGTTAGTTAGAAACCATATTATATAAATCTAGTAGTCAAGAAAAGTTACTTTTTGTAGTGATTTTAAATACTTTTCATTACTATGTTAATTTTTTATTCCTATCTACTATATATTTGTCAAATACCACTCACTCATCTATCAACGCCCAGCCCAAACCGCTTGACAGAAAATTTTGAAATTTTGCATGGACACTCCCTATATAACGTAAGCGCTCGCTAAGAAAGGATTTTTTGATATTCGTATTTTTAAGCATTTTTAGGGGGGTTTAAAGTTTTTATTTCTAATTGAGGTTAATTTCAACTATGATGGCAGACCTTGAATTACTAGAAATTAACTATCCCTCATAGAGTTTTAATTGCGTTTCTTTTCTGCCAGTCCCCATCAGATAGGCTTGCCATATTTTTGGAGAGTTAAACCGGGACACATTAATATGGGATGGGCATACCAGGGGGGGGGGGGGAGTAAAAAGAGTACAAATTATAAGCAAAATGGTTGGTGAGTTTTAAGCCTAGCAACTAATGGGAAGGGGGAATCCTAAACTGTTAGTCTACCCAAACCTTAAAAATAAGAACGGAACTTTTTTTGCTACTTGATTTTCTTAAAACAATCTCTCAGCCAAATAGTAGTGTCTGGCAGCTGGCAGCGCTGTGCAGGTAGTTCCAGCGTTTTACAGTTAGATTACTTCTCATTTCTTTGACACTGTGAGCAGTAGTAAAAATGTTGATTGTAGAAAAGTAACCGATTTAAAAAAGATTCTTATAAACATTACTTTTTACATCTTACAGCCTTTTCCGGGACATTGATAAAACTGGGCGGGACACCGAAACAATTGCAAAATACCGGGACAGTCCCGGTCAAACCGTGATGTATGGCATATCCTTAGGTTTTCCAGGCGAGGTAATAATATCCGGAACCCTTGCACAGCCTCCTCGCCTATAACCTTGGTAATACTTGTAAATATATTGGGTGTTACCATATCACTTCTTGGTAACATAAACTTTTAAATTTTAACGCCCATTGAATAAAATATAGTATGACGGGAACCGTGCTATAATAAACTGCACAGAATTGTATAGTAACATAATTTTAATGAAACATTATTTAACGCAATAAAATAACTACTTATCTGCCGTGACGAAGCATGGGTATTCAGCTAGTATTTATATAATATGGTTTCTTGGGTGACCGACCACGTGCTGTTGGCATTAGAAAAGGGTGGAAACCTGTAGATAGCCCGGCGCTAATGGCCAAGATGTAGATGCGCCGTTAAAAAAAAATATATATATATATATATATATATATATATATATATATATATATGGTTTCTAACCCTAGATTACCTGTACATTCGATCGGGTTTGGCACCCGGGATTACTGTACAAAGTAAAGCCAATATTTCCCAACACCTATTTCCTAGTCCTCAAATCTTATCTATCCAACAGATCCTTTCAAGTCAAACAAGGCACAACGTTTTCCCCAACCTGCCTTATTAATGCTGGAGTCCCCCAAGGGAGTATTATTGGTCCTCTCCTTTTCCTTCTTTACACTGCGGACATTCCCACACACCCTCAAACCCTACTGACAACCTACGCAGATTATACTGCCATCCTATCAATCTCTCCTGAACCTTCAGTTGCATCCCAATACCTGCAGGAACATCTCACCGCAATAGAACATTGGAGCGAAAAATGGAGGATAAAAGTCAATCCAGAAAAATGTAAACAAGTTACATTCACTCTCAACCGGAGATCATGCCCTTCCGTCTATCTAAAAAACACTCCACTTCCAGTATCCAACGAGGTTCGATATCTAGGATTATACCTTGACAGCCGATTGACATGGAACCCTCACACAAGACTGAAAAGACTAGAACTGAACAAAAGATACGGACCCTCGTCCAAGTTAACGACACAGAACAAACTTACAATATACAAAACAATCATTCGACCTATATGGACATACGCACTTGAACTCTGGGGTACTGCAAAAACATCCAACATCAACAGAATACAGGCATTCCAGTCAAAAGTCCTCCGCAAAATTGTTAATGCCCCTTTCTACGTATCCAACAAAACCCTTCACAATGACCTTAACATCCCATTTGTCCTTGACCTTGCTAAAACCCGTTTCCAAATGTTCCACTCCAAACTGTCCTACCATCCTAATCCTGAAGGTCTATCCTTATCTTCCCAATCCCATCCAGACAACCCTCCCCGGCGGCTTAAAAGACAGTGGCCCCGAGATAAATTAACGTAGCTGATCACATAGTGATCATTAATTCATTTATTTACCCACTTTAGGAAGTACCAACAATGGTTGGTTTCTTCCAAATACCTCATTATTTTTATTTTGTTTTAATTTTCCCGTTATAATGAACTTATGTAATATCTGTGTCAACAAACTTGACGATTGTACTAAATGATTTATGTACAGATTTCAAATAAACAAATAAAAAAAAAAAAAAAAAAAAAAAAAAGATTACCTGTAAAGAAGAAAATAGATAACTAGCAAAGAACCTACCTCTTTTTCCTCCTGACTGAAATTAAAATATAAATCAGATAAAATATGAAAAGTTTTAGATGTTAGTGTATTATGCTGATATGGATTAAGTAACTACTAATCTGAGAGCATCTACCCCTCGGCCACACCTCTTTTGGTTCTTTTGTTTATGGTCAGACTATCACACAGTAATGCTTTGTCTGATTCAAAAGATCATGTTTGGCAGTAGTCCCAGAAAATTTTGAAATTTTGCATGGGTACTCCCTATATAACGTAGGCACTCACTAAGAAAGTTATCTACTATGTTATCTATTTCATAGTAAGGTCATTCCGTGTCAACTCAACACAGTGATTTTTTCTTACCATCTCAGATTTAAATGAAATTTAATGAGTAAGTAGCCTTTGTATAGACTAGAGAACTGCACGAGTAAGTATTGCATCGCGTAATTACGAGTACGTATACTCATGGGACGAGTAAAGGTCGATTCACACTATACGTACCGTCACCAGCAGGCCACCGTCCAGCCGCCGACCGGCAAAATATTCTTCAATGTATTTCCAATGAGGTAGTTCACACTAGAGCGTACCGTCACCGGCAGGCCCCCAGCAGGCCACCGGCTGACCAATCTTGCTACCAGCAGGCCACCGGCATTTTTTTTTACTGCATGTTATTATAAGAGTATATTTTCATTTATTCATCAATAATTTAATTTTATAATCAGTTTTTGATAAAATTATAAAAGAAACAATGTATTTTTGTACCAAAGATCATAAAAATCGGACCATTTTCGAGCGTTTGAGAGAGCGAACAGAAATATATATACATAAAAAAAAAATTTAAAAACATTTCTGAAATTTTGAAATGTTGAATTATTTCTTTTTTTTAACATTAAAATTTTGTTGTAAAAAAAATAATAAATAAAAAAAAATTAATATTTCAAGATTTCAGAAATGTACGAAAAAAAATTATTTCAGAAAAGTTCGTCTTGAATTGTTGAAGTATATATATATATATATATATATATATATATATATATATATATATATATATATATATATATTAACATTTCAAAAGGTCAGAAATGTTTTTAATTTTTTTTATTTATTTTATTATTGGAAAAAAAAGAAAAAGAAAAAAAAATGATTTCAGAAAAGTTTGCCTCTCATACGCTCAAAAATGCTCCAGTATTGATGAAATTTGGTACAAAAATACATTCTCTATTGTATTATTTTTCAAAAACTCATGATCAAATTATATTATTGATAAATAAATGTAAGAATACACATAAAATGATATACAGTAAGAAAAAAAAACTTTTATAAGAAAGGTAAGAAAGAAAGTCAAGGCGCCGACCGAGACCGGCACGTCAGAATTTTCTCCCAGAGACGGCCTGCATAGGTGGAATTCACACTATACATACCGTCGCCTACAGGCCACCGTCCAGCTGCCGACCGGCAAAATATTCTTCAATGTATTTCCAATGAGGTAGTTCACACAGGAGCGGACCGTCAACGACAGGGCACCGACAGCCCACCAGCAGGCAACTAGTAGGATTCTCGGAAAGAATGTTCTGACATGTCGGTACTGGTCGGTGCCTGCACGGTGTGTGTGAACACTCTACCGGCGCATTCAGTTCGGTTCTTACCTTTCTTAGAGAAGGTTCTTTTGTTACTGCGTATTATTTTAAGTGAATATTTTTATTTATTTATGAATATGGATGAGGAAAAACTCATCGAACATGAAGAACTGTATAATATGGCCGATTATAAATACGGTGAAAATTTACAGAAAGATAAAATATGGTATCACGTTGGAAAGGATTTCATCACAGCAGGCATGATACATACTTTATTAATAAATCATTAATTAGAAAACAAATGTATTGATGTTGCCAGGGGAATACTCCATTAGCAGAATTAAAAAAGCTGTTTTTTTTTTGTTTTTTGTTTTTTTTTTTCCTTTTCTTTTGGTGCATCTACTGCTGAGGTCATTAGCACCAGACAAAAAGCTGTTAAGGTCGATTCACACTATACCGTCACCGGCAGGCCACCGTCCAGCCGCCGACCGGCAAGATGGAAGCCAATTCATACCATACGGAACTCCACCGACAGGCCACCGTCCATCAACGCCGAAAAAACATCTCTCAGTCTGTTTTCTATGCGGATTGACTTAGTTTCTAACAATGTCTAAATTAAATAATACAAAATTAGCAATGATAGCTTTATTTGAGGTTATGAGAGATTTATTGTAAATTAAAAAATAAATATAAAATTTAAGTATTGTAAGTTATAGTGAGAAAATAAATTGTTTAATTAATAAATAATTTGAATATGTATTATTTTTATATTTTTCTATTGCCTCTATTCTTCAGAATCATTGGCAATTTTCAATAAAAATCCAAATAAAAAAAAAATGTATATATGAACTATTAATTTCTATAACGTTACGTTAAAATGTATTCGGGGCTGAGAAAAATAGCAATAATTATGAAAAATAGGGCAAAAACTATAAATTTTGTATATAATTTTATTCGGCAACTTAAAGTGCATTTAGGTCTTTCATATTCTAGGAGAATAATTATTATAATCTAATAAAACAATCCACTAAATTTTGTTTCAATTAGTTTGCTAGATTTTGCATAAATAATTTCACAATTGAGGTTGTAACCAAAAAATTAATATTTTTCCAATTGTGCCAAAATCCATGTCACATTACATATTTCAAATATTTAAAAAAAATAAGGCCGACCAAATTGACCGATTTTCAATCTGTAAAATGTTTTTGAAACATTTAACGCCTTGTTTTTTTTTAGCACTTTCCTCCGAAGGAAAGTAGCTAATGAGGTTGGACTCATGGAGGAATTTTTGAAAAATTTCTTCAAATCTTTATCGATCCTACCTAGTAGACACCGAAAATGACCCCCGTTAAAATTATATATATATATATATATATATATATATATATATATATATATATATATATATATATATATATATATGCATATATATATGTGTCTGTTAACACGATAGCGGCCAGAGTTTTTGTTTTTTCGTCACAAAACTTGGTATATAGCATTCAATTAGCAAACGATTGAACGAGTTCGTTAACCACCAAAGTCGGTCAACCGGAAGGGGGGGTTTACCCCGAACCCAAAACACTAATTTGACTATGTCAGCCGTAATATTTGTTATATTTCAACGAAACTTGGTATTCGTAGTGTTAATATAGAGAGAAAAGTGAGATATAAAAATGAACTAAATCGGTTCATTAGAAGGGGGGGTTTACTCCGGACCCACAATACCAATTCGCCACTACCAGCCGTGATTTTTGGTATATTTCGATGAAACTCGGTATTCGTAGTGGTAATCCACAGGTAAATAACTGTTGTAAAAATAAACTAAATCGGTTCATTAGGAGGGGGGGGGGGGGTTTACTCCGGACCCACAGTACCAATTCGCCACTACCAGCCGTGATTTTTGGTATATTTTGACGAAACTCGGTATTCGTAGTGGTAATCTACAGGTAAATATGTGTTGTAAAAATAAACTAAATCGGTTCATTAGAAGGGGGGGTTTACTCTTGACCCAAATTCTTAATATACTCATACCGGTCGTAATTTCTGCTGTATTGTAACGAAACGCGGTATACGTCGTGGGTAACTCATGAGAAAGAAGTGTTGTAAAAATGAGCTGAATCGGTCAATCGGAAAGCGGGGGTTTAATTTGTAATATATTTCAATAGAAAAGCCCGTCAGACGTAGGTTCACAAAGCCGCCGCAAGGAGCGCTTCTACCACTAGGGTGACTGTATCCTGTTCCTGCGTTAGATCAAAATACGATAATATGAGGTTTTTTGTATTTATTACGTAGTGTAATAGGTACCATGTGTAAACATAACTCTGGAAGCAAATTATTAATTGATCAGTTACTCATTACAAATTTAAAAGAGAACTATTCATGTTTTTATTTTATTTATGTAGGATATTTTAAGCAAATTGTTCTGGAAAGCAATCTACACTACCCAAATTCTGAGGAAAGTGCTTAGTTATGCAGCTCCTGCGTGACGGACTTTTTAAATATAATAATTTAAAAAAATGTTCCGGTAAATTTTCAAATCACGTATATCTCTATAATGGTAGTACAATGACTTACAATGATATTCCTGCAAAAATTAGCTTGCCCCCTTTCAACGTCGAACTATAACTACGTTTTTACGGATTGGCCCTCATCCATAACATATTTACTGAAAAATAACTTTAAGTGTGACTGAATTCACAAGAGAAACATACATGATAATCAAAGGACAATTCAAATTAAAGAAATTATGCAAAAATATATTGAAATTATAAACAATTATTAACTTATAATTATAATTGTAACAGCGATAATTGTACGTCTTGTAGTCCAACCGAACCCATACGTAAATAATAAAAAGAATTAAAAAATGCATGTATAAATAATGAATATTAGTATTAAAAGTAATAGTTATAATTTTGAATATAGTCTGTTGTCTGTACGGGTTGACCTAAGTCAACCCGCACAGACAACTAGAAACTAATTTCTAACAATGTCTAAATTAAATAATACAAAATTAGCAATGATAGCTTTAAATTTGGACGAAGAAGAGGAAACCTCTAATGTAAACAAGAGGCCGTGAATGAAGAATTATTATCAAAAAGAAAGTTGGTAGGAAAATATTCAAAGAGCTGCAAGGTGATGAAATAATATTTCAGAATGTCTCAAGAACTGTATTTTATAATTTTATCAAAAATATTAAAAAACAACCTTTCGAGAAGCAATTAGTCCTGAAGAAAATGGCGTCTAAGGGAAGGATAAATAAATAAATAAAACATTAACATTTTCATATTTATTTTTATTTATAATGTAAAAATATAATTTTAAACATAAAAAAAGATACAAGGTACAATTTATAATAAAAAAAATACAATTTATAGAATATATGTTCATATATCTTATTTAGACTTGAGGTTTGAAATTCTCATAATAATAACTCTTTGTAGAACCTAGACAGTGAAACTTATAACACCTTTTTTAATTCCGTCAATGGAGTATTCCCCTGGCAACATCAATACATTTGTTTTCTAATTAATTATATATTGATAAAGTATGTCTCATGCCTGCTGTGATGAAATCCTTTCCAACGTGACGCCATATTTTATCATTCTGTTAATTTTCACCGTATTTATAATCATCCATATTATACAGTTCTTCATGTTCGATGAGTTTTTCGTCATCCATATTCATAAATAAATAAAAATATTCACTTAAAATAATACGCAGTAACAAAAGAACCTTCTCTAAGAAAGGCAAGAACCGAACTGAATGTGTCGGCAGAGTATTCATACACACCCTGCTGGCACCGACCTGTACCGACATGTCAGAACATTCTTTCCGAGAATCCTACTAGTTGCCTGCTGGTGGGCTGTCGGTGCCCTGTCGTTGACGGTCCGCTCCTGTGTGAACTACCTCATTGGAAATACATTGAAGAATATTTTGCCAGTCGGCTGCTGGACGGTGGCCTGTTGGTGAGGGTACGTATAGTGTGAATTCCACCTATGCAGGCCGTCTCGGGGAGAAAATTCTGACGTGCCGGTCTCGGTCAGCGCCTTGAATTGCTTTCTAACCTTTCTTATAAATTTATTTATTTATTTTTTTTCATTTGTTTGGGTGCATCTACTGCTAAGGTCATTAGCACCCTTCTGTTATATGTTTCCCTAATGTTGAATATAAAATGCAGTGCAAAACTGCTGCCTCCCCTTTCTTATAAAAGTTTTTTTTTTCTTACTGTATATCATTTTATGTGTATTCTTAAATCTATGTATCAATAAAATAATTTGATCATGAGTTTTTCATAAAATAATACAATAGACAATTTATTTTTGTACCAAATTTCATCAATACTGGAGCATTTTTGAGCGTATGAGAGGCAAACTTTTCTGAAATCATTTTTTTTTCTTTTTTTCCAACAATAAAATAAATAAAAAATTAAAAACATTTCCGACCTTTTGAAATGTTAATATATATATATATATATATATATATATATATATATATATATATATATATATATATAAATATATATATATATATATAAATATATATATATATATAAATATATATATATATATATATATATATATATATATATATATATTTATTTTTTTATTCTTCAACAATTCAAGACAAACTTTTCTGAAATAATTTTTTTAAAACATTTCTGAAATCTTGAAATATTAATTTTTTTTACAACAAAATTGAAATGTTAAAAAAAAAAAAAAATTCAAAATTTCAGAAATGTTTTTAAATTTTTTTTTATGTATATATATTTCTGTTCACTCTCTCAAACGCTCGAAAATGGTCCAAATTTTTTGAACTTTGGTACAAAAATACATTGTCTCTTTTATAATTTTATCAAAAACTGATTATAAAATTAAATTATTGATGAATAAATGAAAGTATACACTTATAATAACATGCAGTAAAAAAAAAAAAATGCCGGTGGCATGCCGGTAGCAAGATTGGTCAGCCGGTGGCCTGCTGGGGGCCTGCCGGTGACGGTACGCTCTAGTGTGAACTACCTCATTGGAAATACATTGAAGAATATTTTGCCGGTCGGCGGCTGGACGGTGGTCTGCCGGTGACGGTACGTATAGTGTGAATCGACCTTTATAAGTTTCACTTCTAGGTTCTACAAAGAGTTATTATTATGAGAATTTCAAACCTCAAGTCTAAATATGATATATGTACATATATTCTATAAATTGTATTTTTTTATTATAAATTGTACCTTGTATCTTTTTTTATGTCTAAAATTATATTTTTACATTATAAATAAAAATAAATATGAAAATGTTAAAGTTTTATTTATTTATTTATCCTTCCCTTAGACGCCCTTTTCTTCAGGACTAATTACTTCTCGAAAGGTTGTTTTTTAATATTTTTGATAAAAGTATAAAATACTGTTCTTGAGATATTCTGAAATATGTGTAAAATGAAATTTCATCAACTTGCAGCTCTTTGAATATTTTCCTGCCAACTTTCTTTTTGATAATAATTCTTCATTCACGACCTCTTATTTACATTAGAGGTTTCCTCTTCTTCATCCAAATTTAAAGTTATCATTGCTAATTTTGTATTATTTAATTTAGACTTTGTTAGAAACTAAGTCAACCCGCACAGACAACAGATTATATTCAAAATTATAACTATTACTTTTAATACTAATATTCAATATTCATGCTTGCATTTTTTATAATTCTTTTTATTATATACGTATGGGTTCGGTACTACAAGACGTACAATTATCGCTGTTACAATTATAATTATAAGTTAATAATTGTTTATTATTTCAATTTATTTTTGCATAATTTCTTTAATTTGAATTGTCCTTTGATAATCATCTATGTTTCTCTTGTGAATTCAGTCATACTTAAAGTTATTTTTCAATTAATATGTAATGGATGAGGGCCAATCCGTAAAAACGTAGTTATAGTTCGACGTTGAAAGGGGGCAAGCTAATTTTTGCAGGAATATCATTGTAAGTCATTGTACTACCATTATAGAGATATACGTGATTTGAAAATTTACCGGAACATTTTTTTAAATTATTATATTTAAAAAAAAAAAAGGCGTTAAATGTTTCAAAAACATTTTACAGATTGAAAATCGGTCAATTTGGTCGGGCTAATTTTTTTTAAATATTTGAAATATGTAATGTGACATGGATTTTGGCACAATTGGAAAAATATTAATTTTTTCGTTACAACCTCAATTGTGAAATTATTTATGCAAAATCTAGCAAACTAATTGAAACAAAATTTAATGGATTGTTTTATTAGATTATAATAATTATTCTCCTAGAATATGAAAGACCTAAATGCACTTTAAGTTGCCAAATAAAATGATATACAAAATTTATGGTTTTTGCCCTATTTTTCATAATTATTGCTATTTTGCTCAGCCCCGAACACATTTTAACGTAACGTCATAGAAATTAATAGTTCGTATATACATTTTTTTTTATTTGGATTTTTATTGAAAATTGCCAATGATTCTGAAGAATAGAGGCAATATAAAAATATAAAAATAATACATATTCAAATTATTTATTAATAAAACAATTTATTTTCTCCAACTTACAATAAATCTCTCATAGCCTTAAATAAAGCAATTATTGCTTATTTTGTATTATTTAATTTAGACATTGTTAGAAACTAAGTCAACCCGCATAGAAAACAGACTGAGAGATGTTTTCTCGACGTTGATGGACGGTGGCCTGTCGGTGGAGATCCGTATGGTATGAATTGGCTTCCATCTTGCCGGTCGGCGGCTGGACGGTGGCCTGCCGGTGACGGTACGTATAGTGTGAATCGACCTTAACTCGATTACTTTATATGCACTCGTACTCATTACGAACACCAGCATCGCATCGGCATCGCCGGGTAAAATAATATTTGGCATCGGCGTCGAGTATTGAAGGTTTAGCATCGGCATCGCCGTGAATAACTATGTTTGATACTGGTTCGCATCGCCATGTGTAATGAAGAGCAAATCATTCTCATGTTCAATATTGATAATTGGCGATGGAATTGCGAAACGACAAATTTGCTTATTCTGAGGAGATTAGAGAAATTCAAAACAAAGTCCACTTTATTACTTACAATAACTAACTAGAGTGACTTAACAATTGTAAACAAAAACAATGTATGACAGTCTATAGTAAAATAAAGAAGAATAAGTAATAAAGGTAATATAAGAAATAAACATTTTTTTAAGGTGATAAAAGAAAAAAAAACATAAATAAAGGCAGAAATAACCGTTAATCATGTCCTGCCGAATCTAAAAACACGTTCTTGGTAACTTTTTTATTTTTTTATTTTGTCACTCACATTCACGCGCGGTTTTTTCAGTTTCTAATATCAGCGTTTCCAGATGTAGAGTTTTCGAGCTCTACTCTAATCCACATAATATGTGGAAACGCTGTTGTTTTAAAAACATATTATGTTTCCTTAAAATAGATGGACTACTAGCACCGTATATAAAATATGTTCACATTTACCACACATTACAAATGGTAGCACGTCTTACGCACCATCACAGTCAATTACGATTTTTTTTTAAACAGGACCATACATAACTTAATCACATACTTTTTTTGAGGTGTACATACCACTCTTATTTCTGTCCTTAAGTTCCATATTTGTAACGGAAAAACAAATATGGAACTTAAGGGCAAAAATAATCGATTAAGTTCGTGCTACTGCTGAACACTGCTGATTACAATAACTCGACGCTCTTTAATCCGCATCCCTTGATTTAACCGCCCAATTAACTTTAGCGCGGTTCCTCCCTCCCTCCATAGGAAACCCGCTTATAAGGTTGATCTCATGACAAAATCCGGAAGTACCCACACGAAAATTTCATGTTTCAGATCCCGTAGAGCACGAATATAACGGTGGTTCAAATTTGTATATATGTGTATATATATATACATATATATATATATATATATATATATATATATATATATATATATACAAATTTGAACCACCGTTATATTCTGATGTAATTTTTGATATATATATATATATATATATATATATATATATATATATATATATATATATTTATTTCAGATTGTCGACTAATTTGAAAGGTCAAGTTCGTAAGCCAGCAGAATCCGTCCCCCGCAAGATGCTTTTTGGAGTTAAATTTGCGTGAAAAAAAATTGTAACGCTAACATTTTGGATACTCATGCAAGCATATGGTTTATTAACGTAGAAATACGAATAAAACCATTTTTAAAGGGATATCTGTAACCGTTTTCGAGAACAATGAAACACCTACTTTTCCAAACTAATTTTCAGTTTGGATATTCAAAAAGGATTAATTTAGTTGAAACTTGTTCCAGGCGTTTGATATTCCTATAATTTATGATAGGTTAATTTTGGTTCCGTTCGGTGTTAAGGAAGTACTAGAAACAAAATATTTCATTAATAGGCATGAAAAGCTTTTGGATCTTCGTATATTTTCTAAAACGGTTCGAAATCGTGGTAAGTGGAACTTAATCATTCAAAAGCTTACTAAATTCTCTACAAAAAATGTTCTGATGTAATTTTTGATAAAGTAATTTAAATCGGAAATTCGCAATTGTTAGCTTGGTCTTCTGAGCGAGTTTTTTTTTTTTTTTTTTTTTTTTTTTATCTGTTTACCTAACCTTTTAACTGGTTGTTGCCTATTTTAATTTCATTTAACATTAAAACTATTGCATTTGAATAAAACAAGGTAAGATAATGTTGTTGTAATGTTTCCAAGAGCGAACGTTGAGAAGGTGAGGGAAGTCGCCATGATACTGTCAGTTTCCTGTTGTGGCGCCTTAAATCTCTTTTCTCTTCGAGATTTTATTTTATACAAGCTGTTACCCGGCGCGCCATGCTACACCCAGTTTCTGCATATAGAAAATCCTAAATAAATTAGTAACCAAATAAGTATTATTAAAATCTAATAACACGAATCTGTAACTGTTTCGAACCCGTGACCTCCCAACTGTGAGTCCTAGACGACTTTGACCTAACCTATAACACCCCCCGTATCAAGACATACATGTATGCAAAGTTTGGTAAAAATAGGTCTAACGGTGTGGATTTGTATAAAGAACAAACATACAGACCGACAGATGGTAGCCGTTTTGTCCTAGCCTATGGCAATTTCCGTATTAAGATCTACCTGTGTTCCAACTTAAGTCAAAATCGGTCGAAAGGTGTGGATTTTTATAGGAAACAAACATAGAGACATATAGCTGGTAGAGATTTATGACCTAGCCTATGACACTCTTCAGATTAGGATCTATCTGTGTACCGAGTTTAGTCAAAATCGGACGAACGGTGTGGATTTGTATAAGGGACAAACACAGACAGACAGCTGGTAGATTTTTTTGACCTACCCTAGGAGATTTCTCGTATCAAGAACTACTATTATTCCAAGTTTGGTAAAAATCGGTCAAACGGTGTGGATTTGTATAAGGAACAAACCAACAGACAGAAAAACATACAGACACGTGATTTTTATATATATAGATTTATCAAGAAAGATCAAACCCCACCAATAACAGCTACTATTCCTTTACTAATAGCACTAGAGATATAAACGGAACCGCGCTAAGATGACGCAGTTCCTGCGAATCGGACGTTTGTAGCTTATCTTGTCTCCTTTATCGACATGTCGAGAAGTCGACAGTTATTTACGATGCCTACGATGCAGTACTCACGAGTATTACTCGTAATCGTAATGAAAAGTAATCGGCTATGCCAAGTCGAGACGATGCCGAGTATGTACTCGCATCGTCCAGTTTATACTCGGCGATGCCAAGTCCAAACGATGCCGAGTATGTACTCGCATCGTCCATTTTATACTCGTTGATTATTTATCCGATTACTTTTTACGTATCCGTGCAGTTCTCTAGTAGACTGCCATCATAGTTGAAATTAACCTCAATTAAAAATAATACTGGGTCATTCCAGGTCAAATCAACACGAAAAACAAACATTTTCAACCGCACTATCTCAGAAATTGATGAAATTTGGTGAGAACGTAGCCTTTGTATAGACTAAGAAAAATGCCAAATATTATTGAAAAATATTAACTGATTTGGAAATTACAGCTATGTAAAATTACAAGAATTGTCAAAAAATGCCGGTACCTGAAATGTTTGAATTGGTATTGTGGCTCTTATATTTAAGCTAGAGTGGTGGGAGGGGTGTTATTTTAAATCTCTTTGTACGAACTTTCTTATGACATGCAACACCAAATAGGTTAGGGGGAAAAATAATTTCTCAAATTCAAAAACAAAATTTGATTTGTATATATCTCAAAATGCGTATTTTTACAAAAATTCAAAATTTTATATGTTTTTCTAAGTGTATTTGAGAACTTATTCCTAAAGTTTTATGATGGGATTCCAATGGGTTAACCATTTATTAATTTTTTTTTTTAAGACGCTAATATTTTGGACGATATACAAAACAGAATCATATATGTATATGTTTCATACTTGCAATTGCAATACAACTTCAAATCTCTTTAAAATGTTTACATATAATCTTTTTTTTATTAAATAAAATTTATTGATAAATCAGAGTCAGAATTATATTAGTAAAAGCACTTTTATCTAAAAATAGAATAAATCAGTACTAAATGAAACTTATATTATCATTACATTTTCTAATGATGTAATGGAAGGCCCGGTGGCGATGAGTGTCATGTTGTGAGCACTTAACACTCTGAGCCAAGGGTCGTGGGTTCGATACCTACTATGGGTTGGTGGCTTTTCTTTAGAAAATATAAAAGGCATCAGCCCTATTCTGGCTAGAAAAGGGTGGTAACCTATTGATAACCTATCTGAAAAT
Source organism: Gonocerus acuteangulatus (assembly GCA_946811695.1). Classification (NCBI taxonomy): domain Eukaryota; kingdom Metazoa; phylum Arthropoda; class Insecta; order Hemiptera; family Coreidae; genus Gonocerus; species Gonocerus acuteangulatus. Next base: position 113,503,224 of record OX328124.1, on the reverse strand, counting down.
TCTCAGTTAATAATAATGGACTTTAAAATGTAAATAAATAAACATTGTGTAATAACAAACCTTAAACAAAATTTTACTTGCCTTCATCAACAAAACTACTTTAAGGAGATGAAAAGTAATGCTTAGTAGCCTATGTCTTATCCTGGAAAGCTTCATTTGATGTTTGAGTATCATTTTCTGTGTGTAAACTCTTCCAGTTGGTATAACGGGATTAAATTTATACAATATATCATTATTTATTTAAATTTTGAGCGTCCATTATAATTAACTGGCATCCCAAGAACATCAGGTTTTCGTGGAAATGAAAAATATGGAGGAGGTCCAGCAGGGTGCAAGAAGGTGGCCTTAACTCAAGCTTCATTTTTATACAAAACATATGCCAACCACCATTTAGTGTCATATGTAGAACCTCTTACATCCTTTATTAATAGTTTTTCTAATTATCTTATAGTAGACACAGTTTCAAAGCTATGATTAAAAGAAAAAGACATTACTTTGATTTTTAAACGGTTTCATCTGGTAAAAAATCATGACATTGTTAATGTCTTTTCAAAACTATCACTTAAGAAATTTCCAGTTTCTACATACTCTTCTTGCGTGACATTGTTAATTAAATTTTACTTGTCATCTTCTTAAAGTAGTTTTGTTAATGAAGGCAAGTACAATTTTGTTTAAGGTTTGTTATTAGAAAATTTAATGATAATATAAGTTTAATTTAGTACTGATTTATTTTATTTTTTAATAAAAATGCTTTCACTATTATAATTATTATTTTTAATTAATCAACCAATTTTATCTAATAAAAAGCCCGTCACGCAGGAGCTGCATAACTAAGCACTTTCCTCAGAATTTGGGTAGTGTAGACTGCTTTCCAGAACAATTTGCTTAAAATATCCTACATAAATAAAATAAAAACATGAATAGTTCTCTTATAAATTTGTAATGAGTAACTGATCAATTATTAATTTGCTTCCAGAGTTATGTTTACACATGGTACCTATTACACTACGTAATAAATACAAAAAACCTCATATTATCGTATTTTGATCTAACGCAGGAACAGGATACAGTCACTCTAGTGGTAGAAAGCGCTCCTTGCGGAGGCTTTGTGAGCCTACGTCTGGCGGGCTTTTCTATTGAAATATATTACAAATTAAACCCCCGCTTTCCGATTGACCGATTCAGCTCATTTTTACAACACTTCTTTCTCATGAGTTACCCACGACGTATACCGCGTTTCGTTACAATACAGCAGAAATTACGACCGGTATGAGTATAATAGGAATTTGGGTCCGGAGTAAACCCCCCCCCCTTCTAATGAACCGATTCAGTTTATTTTTACAACACATATTTACCTGTAGATTAACACTACGAATACCGAGTTTCGTCGAAATATACCAAAAATCACGGCTGGTAGTGGCGAATTGGTATTGTGGGTCCGGAGTAAACCCCCCCTTCTAATGAACCGATTTAGTTCATTTTTATATCTCATTTTTCTCTCTATATTAACACAACGAATACCAAGTTTCGTTGAAACATAACAAATATTACGGCTGACATAGTCAAATTAGTGTTATGGGTTCGGGGTAAACCCCCCTTCTGGTGGACCGACTTTGGTGGTTAACGAACTCGTTCAATCGTTTGCTAATTGAATGCTATATACCAGGTTTCGTGACGAAAAAACAAAAACTCTGGCCGCTATCGTGTTAACAGACATATATATATGCATATATATATATATATTTATAGGGGTCATATATAGGGGTCATAGGGGTCATTTTCGGTGTCTACTAGGTAGGATCGATAAAGATTTGAAGAAATTTTTCAAAAATTCCGTCATGAGTCCAACCTCAATAGCTACTTTCCTTCGGAGGAAAGTGCTAAATACTTTCCTTCCGAGGAAAGTGCTAAATACTTTCCTTCGGAGGAAAGTGCTAAATACTTTCCTTCGGAGGAAAGTGCTAAATACTTTCCTTCGGAGGAAAGTGCTAAAAAAGATTATGTGTAAACATTTTAAAGAGATTTGAAGCTGTAATGTCATATGACATGTATAGGTACATATGTATATTTTGTTTTGTATATCGTCCAAAATATTAGCGTCTTAAAAAAAGCAAAAAAATTAATAAATGGTGAACCCATTGGAATCCCATCATAAAACTTTAGGAACAAGTTCTCAAATACACTTAGAAAAACATATAAAATTTTGAAATTTTTTAAAAATTCGCATTTTGAGATATATACAAATCAAATTTTGTTTTTGAATTTGTGAAATTATTTTCCTCCTAACCTATATGGTGTTGCATGTCATAAGAAGGTTCGTAAAAAGAGCTCTGAAATAACACCCCTCCCAGCTCTCTAGCTTAAATATAAGAGCCACAATAGCAATTCAAACATTTCAGGTACTGGCATTTTTTGACAATTTTTGAAATTTTACATAGCTGTAATTTCCAAACAGTTGATATTTTTCAATAATATTTGGTATTTTTCTTAGTCTATACAAAGGCTACCTTCTCACCAAATTTCATCAATTTCTGAGATAGTGAGGTTGAAAATGTTTGTTTTTCGTGTTGATTTGACCTGGAATGACCCAGTATTATTTTTAATTGAGGTTAATTTCAACTATGATGGCAGTCCGTGAATTACTAGAAATTAACTGTCCCTCATAGAGTTTGTGCTATGAGGGGAAAAATCACCATTTTATTTGCGGTTCATTTCAACTTGCCCCCCATGGAGTTTTCGCTATACCTGGTCCATCCGAGGTAATAATATCACGTACCCTTGCACAGCCTATTCACCCCCAGTCAGAACACCTCTTGGTCATGCTCGCATAATTATAAAATATAATGGGTGTTTCCAAATGACATGTGAAAAACATAAATTTTTAATTTTAGCGTACATTATCGACAACGAAATTTAATCTATATCGGTTACAATCCTGTTACTGGTAACCATGGGCGTGTATAGGAAATGATTTCGGAGGGGGGGGGGGGGCAGGTACCATTTCCGGTGAATGGAATACTAACAATTTAGAACTTGGAATAGTTTTAGGCAAATAAAACGCTATTACAACTAAAATGAAATATTTTTAATCAACTAAGTGATATTATTTAATTTATTTATTTATTTCATTTATTTTTAAGGGTTTTAAGACGCATTTTTAACAAGTAAAAAAATCGGGGATGGGGGGGGGCTGCAGACTTATTTAACGGAATAAAATAACTACTTATCTGACGTGACGAAGCACGGGTATTCGGCTGGTAAATAAATTAATGAGAAGCATGTTTGTATTACTTGTTGTATTAGCAGAAGTCTAGGGGCTAGAGTTGTAGTAGGGGGATTTTTTCCCCTGTTTTCCACCTTGGAGTAAGCCTCCATCGTGGGAGTTAATTTAAAGTCCGAGTGCCATCCTTTTGGATACTCCACGTATTTTGATTACGTACATATATGTATAAGCCATTTTAATTTAATATTTAACACAATATTGAATAAAAAAAATAAAATAAAACCATGGGCGTATATAAGGGGAGGGCTGAGGCCCCTCTCGAAATTTTGATATGATGGTAAAAATTTGTCGTAAATCACTTAAAAAATAAATTAAATGGCCACGTTCTCCTCATGGACGTATATAAGTGACGGGGGGGGGGGGGCGAGGGGCTGCAGCCCAAGTGCCTCCCTACACCTCAAATCAAATGCCTAGGTTCCGCCAGCCCCCCCCCCCAAAATTATTTCCATACACACTAGTCGTTTTCCTGACTTATCTATATGTAATTTTTTCCTTATGGGGGTACTTTACGTGTTTATGAAAGTAAACCTCGCATATTGAATGACATGGAAGTGTCAATCCGACATGAAATCACTCAGATTAATAAGAATCTCTATGGGAGAGTGGATGCCAATTTTCGAGAACGACTTCGCCACTGCGTCAATAAAAAACGGACACCACATCGCACTAGTGTTTATTTAGTATAAATGCAATTATATCTGAAAGTGTTCAGCCATCAAACAATATTAAAACAATTCCTCCGTGAAACCAAAATTTTATATCAAAGAGGGCCCTGTGGATTGCTAAAACATATTCCGAAATAAATGTAATAAGGCGAATTTTTGAGGGGCTTGGTTGGTCATTATCTCCTTCATCCTTTTCGCCCGATATAAAATTCAAAACTTACCAAGAAAATCATATAAAGAAGGGCATTAGTTCGGTTTTACTTACACCTGATAATAACATAAAAAATAATTCTAATCATTTTAACGATTCTAATATCAATTTATCAGAAATGGAAGTAGATGAGAGTTCTGTCAAAATCCCAATTCAATCTCTACAGGATTTTATTCCTGATTTTTCAATTCCTACTAAAGACATCAATACTGATAAAGTGCTATACAATCAGCACATTGTCAATAGTTTAAATGGCAAAAATGATGTAGACGGAATAAAGAATACTTGTGATAAAGCAGTCCTAAATCTGGATTCCGATAATAAAACAAATAGCCAACGGCCATAGCCACGTTGAGTGCACCGATTCCCGTAGATCACCGAAGTTAAGCAACGTCGGGCGTGGTCAGTCAGATAGCCCGGCGCTAATGGCCAAGATGTAGATGCGCTGTTAAAAAAAAAAAAAGAAATCACCTCTAGCGCCTGAGTTGTATGCGCCAATCAGTGTTAGGAAAAAATTACTCAGAATAATAAATAAATAATAATGAATAAATGTATTATTTTATTCATGAATGAAGAATAATTTTTTTTATTCATTATTCTGTTAATGAAGTTTGTATTTTATTTACAAATTATTCAAATAATTAATCGTGATAAACATATTTTATTGAATGATGTATATACAGTGGCTCACAGTCAAAATGATGCAAGATATTTACTTTTAAAAAAATATATTTAATACCAACCCACAATTTATTCTGAAAAATCGTTGTTTACAAAAATACAGTAGGATCATCAGGCTAGAACATACAATCGTTAAAAATTTATTTGAGATCAAATCATAAGATTAAAAAAAAAATTATAAATTAATATACATTTCTAAGGTCACAGTGAAAATGATGCAAAATGGAAAACTTCAAAAAATTCAAAAATAATTTAAATGTTAGTACTTTTTTGGTAATCCTTTATTATTATTTATTACATCCAAACAATTGGGCGTGAATTGGACAAGCTTTTCTGTGCAAGATGGACATATCTTCTCCCATTCTTCTTGACGCGTCTTTACGAGATATTCTTGGTTGGATATTTTATGTTTCCTCACTTCTGTTTCTAATTAACTTCATAAATTCTCTATGACGTTGAGGTCTAGTGATTGGAGGGGTGATTTTATAGTTTTGGAGATATTTTGTGAACCCATTCTCTTGCGAGATAAGAAGAATGCTTGGGATCGTTATGTCTATAAAAAGCAAAATAATTTATTATTACGAACTTGGTTGCAATATTTTCTTCAGGATGTCACAGGATTAATGTTTATCCATTGTTTTCTCAATAAAATGATGATATCCTACCACCGAAGCAGCCATACTCCCCCAAACCATAACATGATCACCGCAATGTTTGATGTTCAGGCGAAGATTATTCCAATGGAGCTCTTGATCTGCCTTTCTCCAGTCGAACTTTGTTCTATCAGGGCCAAAACGTGAATTTTGACTTATCCAAAAACAAAACAGTTCTCCAGAAGTCCATCTCTTCATTAAATAATTCTTGGAAGAAGTCATTTGCATATTTTTATATTTCTCGTTGATGTAAGAATTTTGCCTTGGAACTCTACCATTGTATTGCCCTTATTTTTTAAAATTCTTTGTATGGTTTCAGCACACGCCGTTTTATTTAAACGTTTTTTAACTAATGTAGCCTAGTTTGCAGCACTTGATTTTGAATTATTTTTTATTTGGCACATAATCCACCTTTTGTCATTGCTAGTAAAACGTTTCTTTTGTAGTGACTCTAGATTTTCTTATTATTCTGTTTTCTTTTTTAAAACGTTTAATAATATTTTGAATAGTCGCATAAATCCTATTGATAATAGAGGTGATTTCATGTTGTTTTGCCATTTTAAATTTGTTAATCACTATTTCTCGTTCAGGAATAGTTGTATGCGTACCAAATTTAAGCAAATGCTCGAACAAGACTGATTACTTGTATTCGTATTGTTTATTTTCGGGTTTAATAAAAGAATGAGAAGTAATTAAAATATTAGTAAACTCATGTCCCCCAAAAATTGAAGAATATTTATTTTCTAAGCGAAACTAAACTTTGCATCATTTTCACTGTGAGCTTCAATTCCTATGAGTTTTAATGAAGAAATTTTTTTTCTATTTGTATAAATGTTGTAGAGTTGATTTGATTACCTAAATACAATGTATGACAATGGATCATTATGCCCTACTGCGCATTGGCATTTAAATTGTAACAAATTGAGAACAAATAGCAATAGAAATAGAAATATTGGTTTGCATCATTTTGACTGTGAGCCACTGTATGTGTTTGAAATTAGTCAGTAGACCAACTGGAAATAAAGAATAACGAATGTTGAATAATTCATGATGTACCTTGTGAATAAGATAATTCAGTGAATTATTTAACATTCACTAATAATATTTATTAATTTGAATAATCATTCGAATATTAATTTATTAAACAAATGAAATATTAAAATTTCAAGTGTCACTAATTTTAACAAAATCTTTTCATTTAGAAGGCGAACCACCTGCACTGGAGATGAAAGCCGATAAATATATTTTCTAGATATAAAAATATTTTGCAATGTAGAAATCTTTGTAAAATATTTCTTATTCTTGTAATGATATTTTTTTTTCTATAACCCTCTTCAATTTATTTTTAAAACTCTTTGACTAAGGAGGTTATAATCGTTCACTTTTGTTACAACGATTCCCTGGTGTTTTGTTCCAAATGTAAAATTTGTTGACAAACATTGGCTTTATTTTCCATTCACTGTCAATGAAATTATTCTTATTAAAGACCTAGATATTTTTTTAAAAATTTATTTAAAGCCTTATTTTTCAGCTTAACTAAAAGCCATTATGGGTGTAAGGGGAATGGAAACGTACTTAGAAAAGTACAGCAACGCTTGCTACGTTGTGAATATTATTGAGGCAATTAAACAGTACAGGTAAGCCTAATCAATGATAATACTCAAAATATTGTGCTTTTATTGGGGGAATAGGAAACTCCTGAGCCTTGTAAATAATGTTAGTTATGTATAATATATATGTAATGTTAGTTATGTATAAGTTTTTTTTAAAACAGGTTTCATTCAAACGACTTACAAATAGGAAATGCAAGGACATACAATAAGAAAGGAGCTTTATTTTTATTAATCTCACAATATTCCGTCATTTTTAGAATCTGGAGTATCAAGTAACCTTGAATGGCAGGTAACCTTGAACCTGAAATAAACTTGAATATCAAATGGAGATAAGTTCGTCATGCCCTGAACATAAAGAAAACCTTGACTCTTTGTGGGAACATCCAATCTAATTTTGCAAGCAGTGAGAAAATACTTTACTGCTGAGGAAAACAATGCGACAATTTGTCAAAACTACTAAATTTAATTTGACTCCTCTGATCTAACTTCATAGTTGGATATAAAGCCTATTCTGACCACAAATTGAATCTGCCCTGTGACCACCAAAAATTCTCAACTAATGCCTTTTTTATTATGGCCTCTTCAGTGATGCTAAATGACAAGCAGTCATCTCTCAAAGGAGCAGGCTAGTGGGGGCATTCCATATTTGCAGGATATATTCTATCCTGGCACTAGCAATTTAAAAATAGTTGGGTCATAATTTGTCTGAAATGAAAGCTGTTCTAAATGCATTCGTATAAGTAAATTGTGGATAAATAACCAGGTGTTCCCTCCCCAATTTCATTTGGAACTGTCAATATATGCAAATTTATTTAAACATTCCTCAATAATTAGTGTTTCTCTTTTCATGGGTTATCACATCTCTAGCAATCCACATATTTTATATTAACAATAAAAAAAAAAAAAAAGAAGAAAGAGTTTTAAAGGAAAGCATTTCTGACAAATATTCGTCTTCTTTTTTGGGCGCAAAATATGTCTAAAATGACCCCTGTCTATGAAACTTTTTCCCCTGAAGAGGCACCAGAAAGGAGTGAAAAATGTAAGGACGCAATATAGTTGGTGAAATTGTGTGGTGAAGTTTTTATTATTAGAGCTTCCGCCTAGCACGAAAATACTTATTTTTTTATTTTAGGAAAGAACATCACACTAAGCCTATTATTGTTATTGATGGCATGTCTATAATGAGATATATATACAAGTTTAAGAATTTGTCATGGATATATGGTGGCCAATTAAAAGAGTATGAAGAAACTTTAAAGGAATTCATTTACGTCTTCCAGAAAGAAGGAGCAGAACTTGTATTTTTTTTTGATGGGCCGTGCGTTTCATCTAAAACTGAAACATGGATTAAAAGGAGGTTAGAAAGTTTGGAAAAGATTTATGATATGCTCGATGATTTATCAGCTGGAGGGAATATTAGTTATCATGAAAAAGGGGGATTTTTTTTATTACCAGCAAATGTACGCTTCACTACTGCTTACATCGCCAAGAAATGTGGATGCAAGGTATATTCATTTTTTTTATAGAATAATTTTTTTATGATTATATTTTACAAGCTGTGCCTGCGACTACATCCGTATGGATAGCCACTTAGGGCAGCATTTTTTGGATATGTCTTTTGGTTTAATTTGGATTACAAATACCGTCGTTTGGGTATTTAAAAAAAATCTACTTTACAGTAATGCTTCTCTATGGACTATATTAGACGTATAGACATCGGGGATCAAGCGTACAGGCTGCTAGGATTGCTGACACATTCATATCCCTAGTGTACAACCTATAGGTGGCATTAATATGCTTTTTTTGTATTTACATAATCGTAACACTTACCTTTTTAAGTTCATATGCTCACAGGCAGAGTTGGGCGTAATCATAGTCATAATTACGATTATAATTACAGGCTCTTGAGATATGATTACAATTACGATTATAATTGTAATTACAGCTGTGATTATGATTACAATTGTAATTACAACTGAAGGTATAATTACACTTGTAATCACATTTTTCTGTAATTACAACTGTAATCACAAATTTTTTCTGTAATTTCGAATATAATCACAGATGTTTCTGTGATTACACTAGTAATTGCAACTAATTTATCTGCAATTACCACTGTAATCACAATTTTTTTTTATGATTACGGCTGTAATAACAGATGTTTTTGTGATTACGAATGTAATCATAAATGTTTTCTGTAATTACGAATGTAATCACAAATTTTCTGTGATTACGAACATAATTGCACCTTTTTTTGTGTTTTCCACTGTAATGACAACTTCACTCTTGTGATTACAGTTTCAAGTAGGGTTGTGATAAAATTACCGGTAGCTAAAAACTGATACCTCAGCATAATTTAGCGCTACCTTATATACCCAGCGCTAAAAATTAGCGACAGCAGGGCGCTAATCATTAATTTATTTATGAAATGTTTAAATATTGTGGTAGCTAATATCTAATTAGCTTTAGCATGGGCGTATATAGAAAATAATTTCGGGAGGGGCTGGGAAAATTTCGGGGGGGGGGGGGGGAGACCAATTCTGGGATAAGGAATACTAAAAAAATCGAGCCTCTGGAAGTTTCTCAAAGCTGGCCGGAAGTGGACCTGTGCGGACTGGAAAATGTTATAGTTGTAACAATAAATAATGCTCATGGGCGTATAAAAAGAGGGGGGCTGAGGGGAATGCAGCCCCCCCCCAATTTTGATTTGATGGTAAAACCCTTAAAAATAAATTAAATAATATCACTTAGTTCATAAAAAATATTTTATTTTACGTGTAATCGCGTTTTAGTTGCCTAAAACTATTCCAAGCTCTAAATTTTTAGTATTCCATAACCCGGAATTGGTCTCCCCCCCCCCCCAAAATTTTCCCAGCCCCTCCCGAAATTATTTTCTATATACGCCCATGCAAAAGCTAATTAGCTATCACGATATTTAAACATTTAATAAATAAAATAACGAATAGCGCCCTGCCATCACTAATTTTTAGCGCTGGGTGAATAAGGTAGCGCTAATGTTTTAGCGCTGGGTGTATAAGGTACCGCTAAATTATGCCGAGGTATCAGTGTTTATCGATCGGTAATTTTTTCACAACCCTACTTGAAACTGTAATCACAAGAGTGAAACAAAGACAAGGTATAGTTGGGATTCGGCTAGGAGAAAAACGTCAGACTTTCAGGAAGAAATCTGTATTTAGACGTTTCGGCTGCACATTGGCAGCCTTCTTCAGCTAAAAAATACAACTTATAAGTAAAAAAAATAAATATACAACTTGTAAGTAAAAAACAGGCAGAAATGAGCGTAGTATATACATCAAGACAATAAATTTTAAGCAATCTTATTTTTAAACAATGAAAATACGGTAGTTAGAAAGTAAACAGCATGTAGAAAGTAGTAAGTAAACAGTACAAAAAACTAATCAGTACAAAAAAGGAACATTTTTCATATAGTGAGAAAAAAACAATCTATTCTATAAGTGAATACAATTTATAATAATTAATATATAGATACGTACCACTAGAGAATGCCTGGGGGGGGGAGGGAGGAAGACCTCGAGGACAACTTAGGTAACCATGGTTGAATGTATGAGGGACAGCAACTACACAGGGGGTTTTATAGTTTTGACTGGGGGAGGGGTGAGGAAGCGGTAAGTCGGTGAAGATGAAAGAAGTGCAATTGCTAGGTTGTAAAAGCGGGTTGTAAAGGTGTTAAAAGTTTTGGGACACATAAGTAGACAAATTGTCTGGAGCCTGGGAACAAAGATAAAAAGGAGGTCAGGACAATTTATGGAAGACGACGGAGTAAGCAGGGGAGATGTTTTGTTTGTCGGTTTTGTAATTAATGTTATTGGGGTTTAAGTTAATGTGGACGCATTCGGAAATCTGTCGTTTTTTGATGCTTCGTTCTGTGGAAAGTATTTTAGTGTTGTCAAAGTTGAAAGTGTGTTTTTTTGTTATGGCGTGTTTTGCGAGGGCGGATTTGTGGATTTCTTTGTTTTTTATTGTCCGTTTGTGTTGTTTTATGCGGGAGTGAATATACTTTTTGGTTTCACCTATGTATGCTGCATTACAGGAGAGGGTTTGGCAGGGTATTTGGTAAACGCAGTGGGTGGTGCAGTCATAGGGAACGGGATCTTTGAGTTTGGTGTACAATGTAGTAAGTTTGTTAGTGGTTTTTAACCCAAAGTTTAGTGACGGGATGGATTTTTTAAAGTCTTTGTGAGTTTTTCAGTGAGTCCTGGTGTGTATGTCACGGAACGAAATATCTGGGGGGAGGAGTCAAGGGAGGTATTGGGGGAGGTGGCATTGAAGGATTGGGATTTTATTTGCTGTATAAGCCGGTTTATGAGGTTGGGGGGGAATTGCTTTAGTGTTAATATTTCGGTAACTCTTTTCAATTTTTCATTGTGGAAGGACTCATGGGATAAAGAAAGGGCGCGGCGAAGAAGGTTTCGAGCTACATTGATTTTCATGTGGTAAGGATGGGAGGAGTGGAAGTTGATTAAACGTCCAGAATAAGTGGGTTTTGTGTACCAGTTTGTGATGATAGTGCCGTCGGTCTGTCTGATTAGTAGAACTTCAAAGTAGGGGAGTTGTTGGTTCTGTTCTGTCTCTACCGTAAATTGTAGTCTGGGATGATAACAGTTGAAGCAGTTTAGTATGTCCGTTAGTCTATCGGGGTTTATAATTAGCAGGAGGTCATCTACATATTTGCAAATGAAAGATATGTCCTGGGGGAACAGTGGGACGAAAGTGTTAAGTAAGTCGGTAAGAAAGATGGAGGATAAGTCGGGAGCAAGGCATAAACCGGCTTATAAAGCAAATAAAATCCCAATCCTTCAATGCCACCTCCCCCAATACCTCCCTTGACTCCTCCCCCCAGATATTTCGTTCCCTGACATACACACCAGGACTGACTGAAAAACTCACAAAGACTTTAAAAAAAGCCATCCCGTCACTAAACTTTGGGTTAAAAACCACTAACAAACTTACTACATTGTACACCAAACTCAAAGATCCCATTCCCTATGACTGCACCACCCACTGCGTTTACCAAATACCCTGCCAAACCCCCTCCTGTAATGCAGCATACATAGGTGAAACCAAAAATTATATTCACTCCCGCATAACACAACACAAACGGACAATAAAAAACAAAGAAATCCACAAATCCGCCCTCGCAAAACACGCCGTAACAAAAAAACACACTTTCAACTTTGACAACACTAAAATACTTTCCACAGAACGAAGCATCAAAAAACGACAGATTTCTGAATGCCTCCACATTAACTTAAACCCCAATAACATTAATTACAAAACCGACAAACAAAACGTCTCCCCTGCTTACTCCGCCGTCTTCCATAAATTGTCCTGACCTCCTTTTTATCTTTGTTCCCAGGCTCCAGACAATTTTTCTACTTGTGTGTCCCAAAACTCTTAACACCTTTACAACCCGCTTTTCAACCTAGTAATTGCACTTCTTTCATCTTCACCGACTTATCGCTTCCTCTCCCCTCCCCCAGTCAAAACTATAAAACCCCCCGTGTAGTTGCTGTCCCTCATACATTCAACCATGGTTACCTAAGTTGTCCTCGAGGTCTTCCTCCCTCCCCCCCCCCTAGGCATTCTCTAGTGGTACGTATCTATATATTAATTATTATAAATTGTATTCACTTATAGAATAGATTGTTTTTTTCTCACTATATGAAAAATGTTCCTTTTTTGTACTGATTAGTTTTTTGTACTGTTTACTTACTACTTTCTACATGCTGTTTACTTTCCAACTATCGTATTTTCATTGTTTAAAAATAAGATTGCTTAAAATTTATTGTCTTGATGTATATACTACGCTCATTTCTGCCTGTTTTTTACTTACAAGTTGTATATTTATTTTTTTTACTTATAAGTTGTATTTTTTTAGCTGAAGAAGGCTGCCAATGTGCAGCCGAAACGTCCAAATACAGATTTCTTCCTGAAAGTCTGACGTTTTTCTCCTAGCCGAATCCCAACTATACCTTGTCTTCGTATCTCTGCAACGGCTAACTATCTCCATCTTCACAAGAGTGAAGTTGTCATTACAGTGGGAAACACAGAAAAAAAGGTGCAATTACGTTCGTAATCACAGAAAATTTGTGATTACATTCTTAATTACAGAAAACATTTATGATTACGTTCGTAATCACAGAAACATCTGTGATTACAGCCGTAATCATAGAAAAAAATAGTGATTACAGTTGTAATTGCAGATAAATTAGTTGCAATTACAAGTGTAATCACAGAAACAGCTGTGATTATAATGGTTCGTAATTACAGAAAAAATTTGTGTTTACAGTTGTAATTGCAGTAAAATGTTGTGATTACAAGTGTAATTATACCTTCAGTTGTGATTACAATTGTAATCGTAGTCACAGCTGTAATTATGATTATAATCGTAATCGTAATCATACCTCCAGAGTCTGTGATTATAATTGTAATTGTAATCATATCTCGAGAGCCTGTAATTATAATCCTAATCGTAATTATGATTATGATTACGCCCAACTCTGCTCACAGGTAATTATAGATGGATAGATGGTTGAACCATGGATAATGGTTCAAGTTTCAAGTGAACCAATCATCGTTTCTGAATAACCTAAACAGAAAATTAGTTTGGAACAATATTTTTATCAATTTTTCTCGTAAACGGTGACAGAAATCGCTTTAAATAATGTTTCATTCGTGTTCCTGCGTTTGAGGAACCTATATAACATGTACCAGCAAGCATATGGACTCGAAAATGTAAGCGTTCCGATTTGTTCGCGCAAAGTTTGCTTCAAAAAGCTTATTTCAGTAAACAGATTCAGCTGGTTAATGAACTTGACCTTTCAAATGTGAAGAAAGATTTTTGTACCGAATGTAATCAAAATCGGATTATTTTTGAGTCGATGAAGACCTTAATAATTCAAAGCCTCCTAAAAGAACTTGAACATTTGAATATAAAAAAATCGCTTTCTCGCTTTCTTAGCGAGTGTTTACATTATAAACGGATTGTCCTAGCAAAATTTCTAATTTTTGTGTCAAGTGGTTCTGGATATTATTTCCTCGGATGGACCAGGGCGTAAACTCCATGAGGGACAAAATCACAGTTTATTTCTAGTAATTCAAGGACTTCCATCATAGTTGAAATTAACTTCAATTAAAAATAATACTATGAAATAACATATGGTAACAGCTGTTCTTTATCGTCCTAGCAACGCATGCTGCCTTGGCCTGCCTGCTCTAACCAACTAAAACTTTAAACCCCTCTAAAAATACATAAAAATTTGAATATCAAAAAATCCTTTCTTAGCGAGCGTCGACGTTCTAAAGGGAGTGTCCATGCAAAATTTCAAATTTTTCTGTCAAGCAGTATGAGCTGGGCGATGATAGGCCAGTGAGTCAGTGAGTGGTATTTGACCCCCGGGTATCTGTAGCTGGGTAAGCATGGTTTGTTGGCCCTGGTGAGGTTTTTGCTTGAAATTTGGAGAATCAAAATAGTATCTTAAAAGTGGCCTAAAGCCAAATTCTCTGCTCTGAATGTGCACCCACAGTCAAATAAAAAAATAAAAACCAAAATGTCTTTGACAATTTATATATATCTTGCGACTGAGTTGTATGATCGGAATGAATAAAAAAGAGAAATATGCATCTTTATTAAGACTTTCAGAACAAAAAATAATTCGGCTTTTGGCACCATAGCGTTAATTTTTTTTGTGTGTATTTTTATTTTTCAACCAAGATCAGTCGTTTTCCAAACTGATTGTGGACAAAAAGCTGCTGCTATTATGAAATAAATACCAATTTTTAGAATAATTTTATTATCTATTTTTTTTTTATCAAGAAACTGGAATTTTTGCTTTAACATACCATGCACGGTGCTAATGGCCAAGATGTAGATGCGCCGTAAAAAAAAAAAATAAATAAAATAAAAAACATACCATGCACTGATTCAACAGGCCCACGGATTTTTGTTACAAACCTAGATTCGTTTGATTCAGCAGTTGTTAATTGCTTATGTTAGCCTTTTACGGCTGGCAATAAAACTTAAAAGCCCTTATTTCCTAAATCAGTTTTTATGTAATGAAAACCTTGGTCCACTATACAAATATAACCTGGTATCATCAATTTGTATAAGCCCCCTGTATTAAAATCCAGAAAGCCTCCTTCATGATGCCGGCAGAACCAATATATTGTTGTGTTTATCTGTTGCATCATTCACATTTGCTAGGTATGGTCCTAACATATCAAGTACGTAAACATCACTCGTGCATACGGTAAACGGTTTACATAGAGAGAATTTTTTCTGTAAAGAAAATGGTTTTACAAGAGTGACAAGAGCTTTCAAAACTAGATATCGCACAAAGCTGTTACAGTGGTGGGTTTTATTCCTAAAGCGAAGAAATAGCCTTGTCATAAAAGTGGCTATCAGTCCACAGGGCATGCTGTCCCGTTGTCACAAAAGTGGCTATTCGTCTCTGTTTGGTACTATGTATAAATCATACCTCTATGGAGGGAAGCTCCATGGAGGAACTAGAGCCCAACCGGATGTGATCCGGTTGGCAGTGTATTCAGTGCATACAAAATGACTCAAGTGTGACCAGCAAGACTCCATGAGGGAGCATTGTGCATATTGAAAGACTCCAAGAGTGTGTGTGTCCATAAGACTCAGGCGAGCATAAGCCCTGCTGGAGGGCTGGATGTGATTCGGTTGGGCTCTAGTTCCTCCATGGAGCTTCCCTCCATAGAGGTATGATTTATACATAGTACCAAACATACCACCCCCCTTGGAATCACCCAGATTCCAAAACAAAAAAAATATTATCACACACAATTAGAGATTAAAAATAAGTGCATGGGTGTCTGGTAGCTGTTTCACATAGACATAACAATTAAAAAAATCAATATTTACATTTCAAAAGCTTAAAGGCGCAGGAAGGGTAATAAAAACATGTCAAGGCAGTATTATCTATTAAATATTTAAGAAAAAATCAATTAAATATTATTACAACTCTTTCTCTCTCTCATTATTTTCTTCTTGTAGGTTTTTACTTCCATGCGAGAATGTGACCTAGAAATAGCAGAATATGCTGCTCGTAATAACTGTATGGCTGTCCTAGCTCAAGACTCTGACTTTGTAATTTTTAACTCAGCAAAATATTATTGGTCAATGAAGAATTTTAATTTTGAGAAAATGACAACGTTTAATTATGACAGGCAGAAATTAGCATCATCTTTAGGCATCACAACTGCTCAGCTACCTCTCCTGGCTACTTTACTGGGAAATGATGTAATTCCATTTGATGATTTGAAGGTGAGTTTTGTAGATTTTTTTATGCTATTTTGTCCCTACCATGTCAAACTATCGAATATGAAAAATTTCGTTTTTCAGATTTGATACTTTACTCCTACATTGTGGGTGATGTGGTGTTATAATTAAAAAAAAAAATGTATTAGCCACACATTGGTGCGCCAAAATGTAATATTTAATTTTCAAAATTATTTATCTCAGGGGTTTGGTTTGAATAAAGTAAATGAGAACAGAGATAATTCTGTGGTGGATAAATTTAAATGTAAACAAAAAAATCATCGATAAGTTACATCCATGCAGTTGGACAAACAAACATTACCTGGTATAAAGCCGCAGACAGCATATTTTTGGATATCTTCTCTCAATTACTTCTGATGACAAACAAATAAATCTTCTTTCTTCAACTAGCCAATCACTGTAGATGACTATAGCAACATTAGAACTGCACGCCAGTAGAGCTTCATACCAACTGAACGAGTTTCTTGGTAAAAAAAAAAGAACAGATCTGCTGGTCTGTTCTTCTTGTTCTTGGTTACAAGAAGAACAGACCTGCGTGCTTGTCGAACCTCCGCGTGATGGTAAGTAAAAGTTTATTTTCGGTTTTACATATATCGAAGAACATTGTTCATTAAATTAAAATAGACTTTTACTTTGTAGGCTGCATCTAATACTAACGAGGCAACAGAACAGGAATACACCTGCGAAGAGACACCGCCCACGAGTCCCGTCATCGTACAAGACGAGGAAACATGTTCGTCGCCACCACCAGCACCGCCCAATACTCCACAGAGGAAACCAACACGTCGTCCTCCGACGAAGAGAGTCAGTCTGGGACCCATTCTACAAATACTGCTCACGTTCCTCAGAAGCGGGGTGCTGAACATGACGTCGCTACAGGAAGTGGTGAAAGAGGTAACAAAAGATGTTTGTTTTATGACGCTACCGATCCCCTTGATATGGGATGTGATCCTGGATTACATTTCATGCAGATTGTCGGGGGGGGGGGGGGGATACAACGGACGCGGGGACATTTACAACATTCTGTGCAGGTCTGGAGGATACCATCTCCGCAAATTCATTGTTCACGATGTCTGGCACCCAAAACGACTTCAGGACCGTGACCAATTCTTTGCGGAAGTGCGTAGGCAATATGCTAGGGCGTACCGATACGACGGATACTCCCTGCTCTTCTTGCACCAAACGCAAACGCCACATGTCCACTGCGTCCACGACTGTCAAATGTCGAACGGGACGTGTAGATGCGGTGGATTCGCGGACCTCTCCCACGTATACGGACGATGGTTCCGACGGAGGGGCGCGAGGCGATATAAACGCAGGGTCGTCAGAAGAGGAGGATTTCGTTCCTTCGCACGTTACGCCGCAAATCTTGAACAGTATTCAACGTTGGAGGGAAGGGTCCGGATTGGGTTCAACTTCACAGGCATGCAATGGAACACACATGATACAATTGAGGCTGTTACCGTATCAGCTCGCCAAGAAATTGGAGGCGCAGAAACGGTGGACAGTCTCAACCCGTTATGTACAGGTAACATACAATCGAATGATTCACACGGCATTAGACAGAGCGGTGAAAGAATTGTGGAAAGAGGCGGAGGCGGTTCTACGCGAGGGCCGAGATCTGCAAGACAAAAAGCGATTAAATCGATCTTGGACTTTCTCAAAGACAACATAATCGTACCCGACCACGACATAACAGTATCCGATAAATGGCTCTCAAACGACGAATTCATGTATATAACGGCACGGGAGGAAACGTACAGATGCGCCTTAACAATATACAAAACGATCCTGAGTAAAAAGAACCTCGTAGAACTCAAATAATTCGTGTCCGGAGCTAAGTACGTGTCTTATTATCCGGATACGTTGGAAACCAATCCTATGACAGTCTCGGATACGATTGTACTACTACACAAACTGTTAGACAGACAGATGACATCGGACGTCAAACGGGATTTCCTCACCTTCTTGTTTCGTCTGTTAAATAAAGAAACCGGCAAAATGAATTGTCTACTGATTCGTGGTCCCCCTTCCGCGGGTAAAACGTTCTTCGTAAACCTCTTATCGAGAATGATGATTAATACGGGATACATAGGTAACTCGACTCGTTATGAAAGATTTCCGTTCGACGATTGTGTACGTCGTAATTTACTTCTCTTCGACGAACCGAATATAGAGCCTATGGCTCTCGAGAAATTTAAACTTTTATTTTCCGGGGCGCCGTTACCGGCCAATATCAAATATCTGGAAAAACACCTAATCAACAGAACACCTGTGCTAGTTACGTGTAATGCGGATCCGTTCCCCAAAAACACGGAGTTCGAAACGAGGATAAAACGTTTCCAATGGAACGGCCGTGTAGACGACATAAAAACAAACCAGACTATATATCCGCATCCTGACGGTCTATATGAAATGTTGATTCAAACACAGGAACCACTCTTATATCAAGGACTAGACCTTGGAGACCCTTCACTGTACTTATCACCAGCTGACCCTGTCGATCTGGAACACCTGGCTCAGGACGCATACTCTTCTCTGGTCTCCGATATCGAAGAGGACAACACGCGTCCGGGACGGTCAGGTTCGTCCCCACCAAGATCAGCATCGACAACGCGACGTTTGGTGTTCCATGATTACTAACCACTTACCTGTGTGATATGTATATATATGTTTATAGTTTATAAAGAGGGAAAGATACTAACACATAATGTACAAATATATCTTTATTGTTCTTTAACGTACATACTGTGTATTTATTTATTACCACTAGCAGCCATACCCATATACGTATTATTATATATAAGAGGGATATCGTTATAACGGTTCCCTAGGGGAATGCTCTTTGGTGAAGACATATTAGAGTAAGTATAATGACAATGCGTATCGGTGACTAGATTGATACATGTTTTAATCTCCCACGTAGCACAACAGGTAACGTAATCTTGTAATTCTTTGGCTGGAGCATTACTTTGAATAGGGAGGATGCCACAATGTAAAGACGGTTGAGCATGACCGGAATTGGAAGGAGTATGATCAACGATAGTGACACAATAGGAATGTTCTACTGTATCCTTCTCGTACGAGACGTACGACATATCGGACGGTTTTACAACAGGTAAGTCCCGGATTCGTGACGTCTTCACGTTACCGGTATTATGGTCGAATCCCATTATGGTGAGGGATATGTCTTCTCCTCCGCAAGCGGCGATACTGTTAAAGCCTTCCTTATCGTTTAATATTTCGACGGGTTTGGGGTTGATAACATTGGTCTTCCCCTGATAACGATAATGCACAACGGGTGTTTCGATATGATCGAGATAGTTAAACGTTTTACATAGTTTCATCATGTCAGGCCATCCGCTTGTAAGGTCTTTGTCTTTGTGCGTTTTTTCGTCGTACGGCATTAACAGACCGCAATAGATCTTAAGAGAACGAGGAATACCTACACAGGTGGGGATACTCGAATCGAAGCCGGAGGAGGTAAACTTGGACGCGCCCCAAAGACGTTCGGTAATGTCGTGTGCGGTGGGAGGAGTTATCTTAGTTATTTTCATAGTGGTGGGGTGTCGTTCGACTTCGTAGTTCCTGCAATATACGGCGCGGTTCAAACCGACCACGGCTTGACCGAAAACGCCTTGGGTATTGTTAGCAGAGGACGTAATGGTAGTACCGGTATCGAAACTAGTTTTAAAACCTTTGGGTATGACGATACACTCTATTGACACGATACGTGTTCCTACGGGTAAGCTACGATATTCCGCGTAACTCATCCAAAAGGAAACGGCCTGAACCGGAATACACGCAAGGGATGTGAACATACATTTCGTTTTTGTATCACCGGTTTTGCCGAACGAGGATATAGAATAAGCATTACCCCAGGTATTTAATAAATGTGTATGCTCGAAACGTACCTCTACGCTACCGCTACGAGCGGCATGTATATAATTGATACGACCACTGGCTCCAAGGGCGGATGAACCGGAAGCACCGGTACTACCGCTACCTGTAACAACATCGCGTCGAGTTCGTGTCCCGTGTTCCTGGTCGATATCCATCATGTGTGCTTCTGGCGTGGGAGCTGTTGGATCGTATTGTCCTCTACCGTCCTCTCCTTGTCAGGTTTCTTCGTTTTGGGTCGACGTGGCCGGTCCTTCCGTTTCCACCCTCCTCCTTTTCGATGGACCCGAACGTGATGCCGCCGCTTCTTTTTGTTTGGCCGCGCGTTGGAGTTTGTAGGCCCAGAGGGAATTACCTCTATTCCACGGCTTGCCGTCTTTGCGTGTTCTTCCTGTAAAGTAAAAGGATAAATATTATGTCGCAATAAATGTTCTGCTGCGTATTTACTTCCCAAGGCTAATGAGCCAACAGCGGCGTGCCAATTAGCATGTGTGATAGCCTCGTGACCAAAGCCACGTACGGCAAGAGCGTCGGCCTTGTGTATGTCCTCAAAGCTCAAGGCCTTCTCGTATAGCAGATCGTGTTCACGTGCTATTGCATCGTCTTCGTCTATAGGTTTTGAATTATAATCGCTCTTGCCCGGACCGAAATAGTTATGGCGAGGCCACATAAGGATGTTGTTTACCTGCTAGAGAACGATGGAATGTTTCGAAGTCAATGCTCTCGTCAAGGGCAGCCGGTTCGTCCTCGGACTCGGATGAAGACATTCTCGCATACCTGCAAGTATACATCGTGAAAGCTACATACGATTTAAATAAATTAATATATAATTCTTATGTAACTTACAGACATCTACTTACCATCACGCGGAGGTTCGACAAGCACGCAGGTCTGTTCTTCTTGTAACCACGAAGATAAAGTTGCGAGAGATGGGTTGGAACAGGCGAGCGTAATATACGCGGTATAGACTTGCAGCGGTGGCTGACGAAAGGCATCGACTGTATTAAGACTGATAAACATTCTTCTTTATATACCTTCGACAGACATGCAAATGAACCCGTTGCCCTTGAAACATATCTCTACTCGCGCTCGCTCTACGACACCTAAGCACCCTTGCCTATGGTACTCAGTACCGGTAGAGCGCGAGTAGAGATATGTTTCAAGGGCAACAGCAGCATATTTTTGGATATCTTCTCTCAATTACTTCTGATGACGAACAAATAAATCTTCTTTCTTCAACTAGCCAATCACTGTAGATGACTATAGCAACATTAGAACTGCACGCCAGTAGAGCTTCATACCAACTGAAGGAGTTTCTTGGTGGGAATGTCCAACTGGTAACCAGTGCTACCTGTATAAGATGCTAGACATTATACAGAATAATATTTGCTTATCCCAGCAATGAATTGAACATATTAATGAGTCTTTGGATATCTTCAGAATTTTCTGTGTTACTTTTGGATGTAAATTAATATAAGACTATTTAATTTGTTTTTTATTTTCCTCGAACCTTTTGTTCGTCTTTACCCGCCTTTCTTGCCTTTAACGGTTATTCAAATTTAGAACTTTTAATTTCTAATGTAAAATATCATTACAATGGCTTATGACAAATTGTTGAAACTCTAGCGTCTTTAGAATTGCCGTAAATGCCTTAACACTTTCAGGACCGATGGCTTCGAAACGAATTTTCACCAGGGCCCAAGTCTTTTTTTGTTTAGTTATTTTGGTAAACATATTAAAAAAAAATAATAAAAAAATAAGTGAAGAAACATTTAAAATCATGTACTTAATTACAATTTAGTGAAATGTCAAATACGCCACGATAGCGGGCTCGCTGAAGGAAGTTTTTGGGCGGATTCAGAGTCATACCTAACCGGGAATATGTAATAAGGTCCCAAATGTGATGACAACTTTAATACGTTAAGTACCCTCTTGGGTCTTACTTTCACAGGGTGACCATGACCCAGTGTGGTTGATATTGCCCTTAATACAAAAAAAAAAAAAAAAAAAAAAAAAAAAAAAAGGTCCCAAATCAAATACAAAGCGTATAGGACAAGGTCCAGAGTAGTGGGATCGAAAGAAAACCAAGCTATCTGCTGATGCATATGTCACGAAGCTGGGCCGCAGAACACATCTCGCTGATGCATATGCCACGACACTGGGACCCAACGTTTTAAATAAAGTATTGAATATGACCATTTTTCAATACTTCGTCAATGTATCGAATATGTTCATTCGCTAGTTTGCTCCTAATCGTCATACTTTTGAGTCCAACAATTGACTTGGCAAACTAACAAAAATGGTATATTCGTTACTTTGATTAGTACATATCACTAATACTATAGAATTAGTACAATACATAATGTCGACTGCATCACATTCCTTAGTTTGAAAGTGTAAATATTTATACAGTTAGTCAATTGGAATCAGCGAACTATTTAAAATACCACATTTGAAAATTTGAAACGACAAGCTAAGAAAAATGACTTATTAGCACCAATATGCAAACTTACGAACAGTTTATTCATAATATCACCTTAAAATTATTAATAAGACACATAGAAAAATTATATAAAATGGTCCTTTTGTAAAGGCGCTGATTTTGAAATCACTATTAAAGTTTTATCTTGCTCTCCTGAATAGTACCGATTTTCATATTCGATAGTTTGACATGGGAGGGACGATATATTCACTAATTTTTATTTGTGGAATTGGTTATATGCTTAGTATTATTATTTATTTTTTGTTTAATAATTGCTCATTTTTATGATAGACATTTCATAATAGCATGATGATTCACCAAAGAAACCAACGAAATCAAAAATGGATACATTTTGGTGAACTTTTTAAAGGGATTTCACAGTTTATCAAGAATATACCCAGTGGATTTAATATTGATGCTCAACACCTGAATAGGATTGCTCAAAGAGTTTATTCTGACCCGTCTAAAGCTTCAGTTATTCAAGAGAGTATACTTTCATATGATTTGTCTGCAGAAATTAATAGTAATGTTCTTATATATCTCTTATTACTAGGGAACGGATGTTATTGTGTTTACATATTTTTTTCTGATTCTTAAATCGTAATTGTTGATTAAATTTTGCACGTTTTAAGTGATTTTAAAGCATTTAAACAGGGTTTTAGAATAGATATGCTTTAGCGATGACTAAACCGAAATAAAAGTTACAAAAAAGTGTCCGCTGGCGTTCGCGCATGCGCAGTGGCCATGTACGAAAAAGATGTATGTTATACACTACATTACATAGGTTTGTCGGGTGGACCTAAAGCATATTTATGTACCTGAATTTGAGCAGAAGGCTCTAAACGAAATTTTTATTTTACATATTTTGTCAAAAATCCATATTTTTACATATTTTGCCATAAATACATATTTTTGCTACATATTTTGACTTTCTTTTTATTTTGTAATTGAAAAATAAACCGGAAACCGAAAAAGAAAATAATGCTTTGCCCATTGAGTCTAGATGTGTCTATTCTCTTTCCAGTGTCTTTTCTAACTCCTAGAAGCAAAGGTGGCTGGCAGCCATACTTTCCCCAGTGCTAATGGTCTAGGAGCAGATGCATTTAAAAAAATATATAAGAAATTATTGTTTAACAATTGTATTATTCCTTTAATCTTCTACTCTCTAAAACAAATGAATTAGCGAAAGAATCATGTCGATATAATTTTCGAAACTTGAGATATAAAATAATGAATTTTCAACCTATTTTATTTTTTTTCTTAGCTGCTAAGGCATATTGGATGAAACGCTCGGGATGTGTCGACTATTGTTTGATGCAAAATCACCAGGGGAAAAATGGGCTGATTAGTGACTGAATACTCCATTTATGAGGTCAGACCGGAATCATCTCGTGTTTGATAATTTAAAAATGTATTTTCTTGCAAACAATTTTTCAACATAATGTTCATCTGTAGAAATTTTCAACTTCTTTTTTTCCCTTTTAAAATGAGTTCCTAATTTTTATTTATGCTTTATTTTTCAATATTTTATAGATAATAACCATTTATAATGAAGTTCACACTAATTATTTATACTTTTCTTTTCAATATTTTATGGTGTTTTTGGTATTTTTTTACTACATATTTTCAATTTTTTATTACGTATTTCATTATATATAGTTAAATATATCGCACCTGTCGTGGAATACTGTAACATCTCGAAAATCACAACTTTAGGGAAATGGTGTTTGAAGTTTTTACTTTTTTCAGTTTGCCTTTTTTAATTATTGTTTTTCTCTCATCGTGGATTTTATTGGCACAATTTGTTACCTAAATATTATTGTTTTGATCTATTTTTCACTTTATCTGTTTGTGAGCGCTCATTTGCTGAAAAAAAAAAATGGTTTTGTTCCAAAATTCATGGTTGTTACAGTCTTGGCCGGACACTTTTGCTGTGTGTTGTTGTTTGTTACTGTTTTTTCCTGTGTCACTTTCTATTTTTGTCAACTTGTTATTTTGAGCAACTAACATATTTTTCTCTAAAATAGGTAAAATATGGATGTAAACAAAATTCAGTAGTTGCAACATCTACACCAGTCTAAAGATTTTTAATTTTAACAATATATAACCCGTTTTTAATTTCACAACTACAGTTACGTTATCTCAAAATCGTATTAATACTAGCTAGTTTATTGTTGACTAGGAATGTATATTACACGCAAAAAAAAAAAAAAAGAAAAAAAAAAGGCAAATAAAAAAAGGAACAACATTTTACGTCACTATTCTGGACCACTTGAAATTTAAACCTCGGCACATTGAAGTGATTTTTAAAAGAAATTTCACAATGAATTGTAGAAGTCGAAATATGTACAATGTAATTGTTATTTACTAAGAACATTACATATTTTCTTCTTGTTCGGGGCAATCGGAAAAAATAATTCTCCAGTTTTTGAATATTTTCTTTGGTAATTGAAGTAATCCTCGATGCTCGTGTGTTATTTTTCTTTTTTAATTGCAATATGTCTACCTGTTTGAATTGATCATATTGATAAGATGTCTTGTATCTGAAAGTAAAGGGGTTATCTTGAGTTGTTTTGATGTTGTGAAAGGGTACGGTTTTGTTGTTCGTGTTGAAGGAGACGTTTTCCCCGAGTTCACTTCTGAAGTATTTAAAATCAATAAACTGACAGAAGCTGATTTCCTTCACTTTATGATATGTTACTTTCTTTTTTGCCTTTCACATTATTTGATGATATTGGGAAGGTATGGATATTGTTGTCCATTTTATCTTTTTTTCTACCTTAATAAGGAATTTGTGTTCTATTATTTTGATGTTTTGGAACATGTATGGGTCATACGTTTACATAATTATCCACTATTTGTTCTTTTACTGGCCAGCGCAATTATCACTATAAGATATAAAACTGATCCATCCATATGCAGCCGAAATACTGAGAGACAGTTGTACACATATTTAACAGGAATGTCCTCAGTAAATATGAACATTATCTCCTCATTGTCATAATTAGCGACTGTAACAGAATTGTTTTCCCCCGATATTCCATTTTTAGAAAGGATCCGATCCAAAGCAAAAAAAAAAAAAAAATGAATTCCTAACTATAAAAAAAGAGATTCCTAAAGAATAAGTACCTTCACTCAAAAACTGAAATTTAAAATAAAACAAAGATCATGCGAACTAAAAAAATAAAAGTCAAATGAGAAGAAATATAATTGTAGAGAAGAATAATACCCTAAGCCGGTTTCCGTTATACAGTAAACAACATTGTGTATTTGAGGAAGGAGTGATCAGAAAAGATGGGGAGGGAGGTTTTCATCGAAAATGTTTTTAAAAATAATAATACAATTAAGCATTTTAGAACGCTCAAACATTTAGAATCATTATCATTTTCAGATAAAAAAATCCGAAAGAAAACAAAATTCCTGATTTTCGACTGGAAATCTGAATTTGATTTATGAAATTTTTGACAGTTTTTGATTTATGAAAAGAACCTTAAATTAAACTTATAATTAAAATCATCGACTAAAACGAACCATCAGTAATTAAAAATGTTTATTAGATCTGTAGAGGATCGTAACAAAGTATAAAGCATATTAATAGTGAAAAGTGTAACCTCTTACCGACAGCGAGTGACTTGTTACAGTCTTCTACGTACGCCATCAGTTAATTCCTCCACTGTCGAAATGTAACTTCTGCCTCTCCTCGGTCAGCAAAACAACTAAACGTTCTAAGGTTAATACCACATAAAGACAACGTCATTTTGAATGATGTAGTGCATAAAACTCAAAATCGAATTTTTTGGAGATGTTACAGTATTCCACGACAGGTGCGATATATGTACATGTTTTGAATTTTATTTTAAATCAACATCCGTTCCCTACATATTACTACTAGCTTCATATGTGGGTTTGCCTTTTCTAAAATGTGCTTTTTTTTCTTCTAGAAGATTTTGGCTGTCCTCTTTCAGCAAATAAAAATTGGAGTGAGATTTTGAAAAAAATATATGAGCTTCATGTAGTCTCAGAGCTCCCACCTTCTGTTTATGGAATCATTATTCAACATAAATATACTTGTTCGACTTGTGTAGAAGACTACAGGTTAACTGATCTTCCAGCCACCCAAACGGTCTGTTTTATAGAAATCATTGTTCTGTTATAGCCTGTTCAGATAAGTCCAGGAGTTCAATTGCGAACGTCGGTGGGAGTTTCTCCCTGATCTCTCCCTTCTGTTCTGCCATTTGCATTACTATTTCAATGAACAACATCAACATGCTATGTGAATTACTATAAAAGCTGATTATGTCTCGTTTAAGACTAGGGAACACTTTGAGAGGTTAGATAAGGGAGATAGCGTTTAATATTTATCAATACATAGTCAAAGCTAAGGCTGAAAACGTTTTAAATTTCATAGCGATAAGGCACTTTATAATAAGTTACTATAGCCCGTTCAGTTAGATGGAATAGTTTAAATCCCGCACACATGGAATTCTGCAGGAATTATTTCTAACGGGTCCGCCATTTGCATTTCTATTACAATAAACTACGTGCTATGTGAAAGTCAATGAAAATCTGATAATGTATCGTCTGGTGCTAGGGAAGGCTATGAGAAGTCAGGCATGGGAAATAGTGTTTAATGTTAATCAATACTTAGCCAAAGCTAAGGCTGAAATCAATTTAGACTATAACGTAGCCTGTTCAAATAGATGCTTAGATGGAGGGAAAAGGGTGTGGCGTATATTCCCGGTAGAAAATAGGTAGTGAAATTCTCTCCGTCATAACCTTATTGCCATGAAATTCAATACGTTTTCAGCCTTAGCTTTGACTATGTATTGATAAATATTAAACACTACCCCCCTTATCTAACATCTCAAAGTGTTCCCTAGTTTTAAACAAGGCATAACCAGCTTTTATAGTGATTCCCGTTAGAAGGGAGAAATTCTCGCAGACGTTCGCACATGCAGAATTGAACTCCTGGGCTTTTCTGAACAGGCTATGGTAAAAGACTTGTATATAATTATGGAATCTTATTACAGATACTGAAACCTTTAAGGAGACGGCTCTATGGAATTCTACTTTTTGAAAGCACTGGAAATTATGAAGTAGAAGAAGGTGTTGTTATTGAAGACAAGAGTGAAGAGTGTGAAGTTGAAGAATTGGTTGTTTGTGGAGCCAACAGTTTAGATGGACCTGTTTTTGTAAAACCTATAATGCCCAGTGGTTAGAGTTATAAAAAATACGTTTTTTTTTTTTCTTAATGCTTTCAATTATTTATGTCTTAAATGAAAACACATTAATAACAGTTACTCTTGGAAACATTGAAAGTAGCCAACTCGAAGCCGAAGTGATTTTAACCGTCCGCTAATAGGAATAAAAAACAACAAACAATAAAATGAAATAATAAATGAAGGTAACAAAACCTACACTTTCAAAATTTTAAACAAAATTTATCTTCTTCGATGACGTTTTGAAGGCTGAGGTTCTTCAGGTTCAGAATTTATCGAAAGTAAAAGGAAGCTGCCCTACTTGACTTGTTATACTCCATTATGCGGTGGTTTCAATAGGTATTCTATTGAATCATCTAATATTAAAATTTGTGAAACATTTTCAAAATCCAAACTGTTGCAATTTCTGCACATATTGGGTTGGAGATTTTGAAACCTCCCTTGCGACAACAACAGGCTGCACTACACTATTTCTAGCAAGGGAAAAATACATTGTAAGAGTCTGAATGTATAGCTGATTCTCTTTTTGTGCCAAATGACCTTAGACCTTCCGTTCTGTTAACCAAACCCCACTACTCCGCAATGATGTCTTTGCCCAACCTACTTTAAATTTAGTCGTAGCAGCAACAGGAGTGGTAGCAAAAAGTGAGGGAAATTTTAAGCAAGTACTTGATTTAGATCTTACTTGTTTCTTGTTAAGGCATTGCGTCTAGGGGTGGTAGCTTTTCTTTTGAAGAAAGAAAAAGTATTAGCTCTATCCTGGCTATAAAATGGCAGTAACCCATAGATAACACATGCCAGAAATCTGTTATATCTATAAATTGACATTAAAATTTAAATAAATAATATTTTTTTAACAACTGCTTGGATTTAATCCAAATTGGAAATGAGGCTTATGGAGGTCTCCCCCCTCCCTCTCAAGCTCTCCTCCTCCTCTCCCTCCCTCTCAAGCTCTCCTCCTCCTCTCCCTCCCTCTCAAGCTCTCCTTGTCCTCCTCTCCCCTCCCTCGCAAGCTCTCGTTGTCCTCCTCTCTCCTCCCTCGCAAGCTCTCCTTCTCCTCTCCCCTCCCTCTCAAGCTCTCCTTCTCCTCTTCCCTCCCTCTCAAGCTCTCCTTGTCCTCCTCTCCCCTCCCTCGCAAGCTCTCCTTCTCCTCCCCCCTCCCTCTCAAGCTCTCCTTCT
This sequence comes from Gonocerus acuteangulatus, assembly GCA_946811695.1. NCBI lineage: Eukaryota > Metazoa > Arthropoda > Insecta > Hemiptera > Coreidae > Gonocerus > Gonocerus acuteangulatus. Next base: position 113,473,995 of record OX328124.1, on the reverse strand, counting down.
CCTCTTCCCTCCCTCTCAAGCTCTCCTTGTCCTCCTCTCCCCTCCCTCGCAAGCTCTCCTTCTCCTCCTCTCAAACTCTTCTTCTCCTCTCCCCTCTTTCTCAAGCTCTCCTTGTCCTTCTCTCAACTTCTACTTCTCCTCTCCCCTCTCTCTCAAGCTCTCCTCCTCATCATCGCCAAATTCAATCTTTTTTGAGATATTTTGAAAAAAAGATCACAAAAAGTAATCAAAAATCCCCTTTTTACTCCCGGTTTTCAACATAATGGAAACCAACTAAAATTCCATACTTCTGTTCTCAAAATTAAATCTGTATTTAATTCACTTACAGTACACCACCCTGGACTTCTGGCATTATGGAGTAATAATTCATTCAAAGAGAGGTGGGACCTTGTTGGAGATATCTTTGGAGTGAATGTTAATGAAGTTAAAGCCCTTCCGGAACATCTTATTATTCCGGCTTTGACTCTGAATTACCTTCAAGTAGGTTAACGTTAAATCCATATGATTTTCTTATTAGCATGATATTTATAAGTTTAAGCACCTTTCTTCCCTCCCTATATAGGGAGGAAACTCACTTATGGCGCAATCCCAAAGTTCTGACTTGAAAAGTCAATGTTTAAAAACCCATGGATCACAAAAATAAAATAACGGTGATTTGGTATATTTCTCTCTTCACTCTCTCCCAAAAATGATCCGTTTTTGATAAAATTAGGTACAAAAATACTTTGCTTGTGTAACGTTGAACCAGCAGAATCCTCTGAAATATTATTATGTTTTTTTTTTTTTTTGTTAATAGGCTTCTAGGTATGCTTTTTATAGGTATATTAATATGGGTAACCGAATAAAGCCATTTTTGAGGCAATGGCTATAACCATTTTTGAGTAAAATAAAACTAGAATTTTTGTTTTTGTTATTCCTGAACGATACTTTGAGTTGAAAGTTTGTTCAGACATTTGAGATTCATCCAAACTAAGGTACATCTTTTTTTGGTTACATTTAGAGTCAAGGAAATATTAGAACAAAGCTTATTATTTATTAACAGACATAATTATTATGTTTTGTGATTTTTGTATATTTTCTTGAATACAGCCCAAACTAAGCCCGTTACGTTTCGAGTATCAAGCCAAAATGGCCAAAACTCAGAAGAAACAAGTTCTTTATTAAAAAAAAACAAAACAAAAAAAAAACAACAAGTTGTGGCTTAGTGGAAGCCTTCACTTTCCCAATCGGCAGGCCGCAAATCCACTTTGAGGTTGCTAGTGAGTGAAGTTGGCGATAAAATACTGAGGATTTGAGATATTAAGCATCCAGCAAACAACTTGCTTATGCTGCACAGATGAGTCTTTGTGTCGAAGGTCAATATAGTGCTGCATTTTTCATCAGAAACATAGACTTGGGATCTTCATCTAAGGCCAGGAAGCTCAACATGGTACATTAGATGCTGCCTCTTTGAGGAAGTCCGAAACTTATTTTTATTTCATGGTATTCTAAAACGCTCACTGCACTAATAAGCTGGAGGCCTGAGGTCAAATCCCGAGCAAGCACTTAAGATTTTTTCTTCTAGTGTCTCTGTTCAGCCAATTTAATAATGGGTACCTTGGGTGCTAATGACACTAGGCAGTCGAAGCAGCCAATGGAAAAATCAGGCAGCTGGAGCATAGTTCTGTCCACACTATCTCGCTGGTGTGCCGTATGGTCATGAATCAGATACCTCTATAGTATCTGCCCCTCAGGGCCCACGTGGCCTGTTACGGGACTGATGTTTTTTTTGTTTTGTTTTTTTTCTAAAACGCTAATTCATTATATCAAGCCTTTTAATACGTCAATGTCTTTAAAAAACTGGAAAGTCATCCAGTTACCTTGATAAATGATTCATCCATACTTTACAGGAGTTCCGTAAAATTTTATAAGTATTTTATTAGTCTTTAGCACCTCAAAAACATAGAAGTAGATGGTTCCTGTGGTTTGGCCAAGATTTTTCCATTTTGCACCAGTGTGCAGCGGCAGGAATTTTACTCATCTCATGGCTCCTTGAGAACATTCCTCGCTGCTCCATGGATGTCAGCGTTAATGGCCCAGATGTCGGTGTGCCATAAAAAACACTGATCTGTGTGCTGGGCTGCATGCTCCTCGTGCTACTAACATAGATCTTTGCGCTGGGACTGCTTGCCTCTGATTCTACTAACACTGGTCAGCTTGCCTTCAGTGATTCTAACTAAGATCTGTGTTTCTGAACAACTGCTGCTCTCACGCATTTGTGTTAATCAGAACAGGCATCTAGTTGCACCTAAAACATATCTTGATACCAGTATTTATATAAAGAAAGATAGAATTTTCAGCCACCTAAGATGATTCGTGGTCCACGTTATACAATAGACTGCTCTAAATCTCATTGTAAGATTTATGCTATGTAAAATTAAAGACTAACAGTGCCTAGAACATATTTTATGAGATGACCAGAAAATATCCGCATAGGAAAGACTTTTGTGGGTACATAAGAACAGCACAATCGTGCACCTGACGTATATCTTTCTTCAATACAAAGCAAATAAATAATTTTTGCAAATATATTACAGATTAGGCAGTAATGTAAATATTTAAATCTCATCGGAAATGGTTAGTAACATACTGTGTATGGATTAAAAAAAAAAAATATATTGTGAATTTCTCATTTATTATACTATAATGTATATAGGTTATTATTTATATAATTTTAACGCCCATCATAATTAACTTAGAATTTTAGGACTATCGGTTCTTATAAAATATAATGATAAATAACATTTATTTTAATCTGCTGCCTCAACCAAATTTTATTTTCTTCAGTTATTGTATATAACGTTCTTGCTCTTGGGTCCACTGAAATTCATACTGTCCTATCTAACATTGTCATTTATTTTCTGTCCTCCTTTTTATCTTATGGTTTTGTTTTTTTTTGGTGTTTTTGGTGCATCGACTGCTGAGTTCATTAGCACTATCTGATGGTCTATGAGTAAATAAAAAGTAGAGGTGAAATGACAGGGAAGACAATGTACGTAATATAAAATAATGTATAGGACAGCATGAATATTAGTGATAGTGGCTTGAAAAAGTGGTGAACAAAAATTGGTTGAGGGTGCAGATCGAAAGAAATGTTTTTTTGTTGTTTTTTTTAATGAGTTGACCTCAGAAGTGTTAGTGTGAAAATAATGTTTATTGTTAGATTTCTTCCATTTCCTATCTGTTCAAAATGTCTGTCAAACACAATTAAAATATTATTCTATATAATATAATCATTCATATAAACTTATGCCAGCTTCAAATCTTATTTAATTTTTCGTTGAGACGTTTCGGCTTAAGCTATTGTCAATCTATACGTATATTTGGAAACATCTCAACGAAAAATATAATAAGCTTTCAAGACCCATAAGCTGTCATAAGTATGGAGTCATTATGGAACCCTCTGTCTTCAACCATTAAACATACTACAAAGATAATCATTGATGTTTAATATATTTCAGAAAAATGTAAATATTGGAATTCGTGAAATGAAGGCCATTTTATCATCAGTGGTTCTTGTACAAATGTATAATAGCTCATTTCTGTCAAAAATTAGTCTTAATGACAGATCACGAGATACTAGGCCACTCAGACTTTTCACTTTGATTTCGAGATCATATTCTACAACTAGTATGATCTTCCAGATTCTTGGAAACCCTATTCCTCAAGAGAAGGTATTTATTTTCCTTTTAATGAAAAATGTTTAAAACTTTGGTCCTTATTTTCCCAAAATTATTTTTTGAATTTCAAACAATTATTTTGTAATGAGAGCCTCTTTGAAATGTATTAAAATATTCAGCCAAATTTAGTAATAATTATCGAATGTATTTTATGGTGTGAGCATAGTACTGATTAAAAGTTTTCCCCCTTAAGTATCTTTAGATCAAGAATCAGGTGGCTGCAATTTTTAAGCAAATCCTAATAGGGACAACATATTTTTGAGGGATAAATTACGCAAATAAACCTTCTTCTTTCCCTTCTCCTGTGTTCCTTTCAGCATGGACGAGCCTCTAGCCATTGGACCCATCCATCTCGATCCCTAGCAAGCCCCTTCGTGCTTGGTAATTTTTTACCACGAGTCTGTTCAAGTCTGGAGATTTAGTCATCATATGACAAGTGGGTCTTTTCCCAGTTGTCTTGACTGTATGATACTCCTGTATCCTTGGTTTCCCTCCATTCTACAGACATGGCCAACTGCTTCAGCTGCCATTTCTCAAGGGTTCTATTGAGAGGCGTGATTTTCGAGTCCTCTCTTATTCTTTTGTTTCATATACAGTCCCTTCTTGTTTTGCCGACTACTCTCTTGAGATATTTCATTCCGGTTGCCGTAATTCTGCTCATTTGCCTGTCCTGAGCTGTTCAGCTTTCAATTCCATAGAGCAGAATTGAGAGATAATTTGCTTTAAATATATGTAGTTTTACATCCCGTCCGACCATAGAGTTGCAGATTTGCTAATATAATTGGTTAGCTTTTTTAACCCTATTGCATATCTATCCCTATTGCAGTATCATTTCTAGTTTTACTGTCCCCAAATATGAGCATTCTTCTACAACCTTTAAAGTTTCCCCATTACACACAATATCCACATCTTGTTTATCATAGAGTATCTTGCTCTTGTTAGCATTTATTATCAAGCCTTTTCTTTCAAATTCCACCTGCCATTCAATAATATCCTTCTGTAATTGACCTTGTGCAAATAAAATTGGAAACAAAAAATCTAACAATCTCCTTGAGAAATGTTACTGCCATGTTGTGAAATATATGTTTCTCTCATATTGAACTATCGGATCTCCTTGTAGTAAGATGGTTAATGTGCTAAATTGTTTTGAAAAAGATGCAAGTCCAAATAACACTTGAAGCTGGTTGATTTTTTTCACTGAAAAAATCCTCACTTCACCTAAGTTATATAGAGATTGAGGCAACCTATAGATACCCTTGCACTAATTTAAGTAGAAGGCTAAGTGCCATGCAAAAACAGTGAATAATAATAATTGAATTATCATTAACTAATTTAAATACATTAATCTTTTATAAGAAACTATTTTTTATTTAAGCTTACTTAAGGCTTATGCTAAAATTATACATTTTACATATTACATTTTTTAATATTCTAAGACAGTTTTTTGTTTTAGATTGTAGCAACAAATTATCAGGATGGTAAGTTGTTCCACCTTAAATACTTAAAGGCTTCACAAGGTTATGATGTTGCTGAACTGTGCGATAAAAAAGTAATTTACATTCAATTTATAATATTCTTAATTTACATAGTCTGTTGGTAGCACTAATGAAATTTTTTGTATTCATTTATAGGAAATAGCCATTCAACAGTTTGCTCAATTAATGAATTTTGTATGTGAATAAAAAGAATGGATTATAAAAAAAAGCCAATCAGTTGTAAGTCACATAAGAATTATTTTTACATATTTTTAGTCTTTGCAATTCTTAAGAAAATAATATTTTGGATCGTTTTAAATAAAGTGAGGAATCAACGAAACCACTTTTAGTACATGAAATACAATTTTAAGTTGGACATTGTTGTATTAATGAATGAATACAATGGCCAGGCCTGAGCCTAGCTTGCCTAAAACCCCAACTCCCCTCCAGGTATGCTTAACACGTTCGGGCCCATCTCGTGGCATATACGTCCAAGAGATGTGTTCTGCGGACCCAGCATCGTGGCATGTGCTTCAGCAGATAGTTTGCCTTTCTTTCTATCCCTACCACTCCGTTCACGGACGGACATAAATTTGATTTCCAAAATTTCTCCATCCTTTCCACTGAACCCAACCTTGAGAAGCGGCTCCTTTCTGAATCCATACATATCCATCTAGAAAATAATCCCGTCAATGACAAAATTGACAAAGAAGTCATCTCCTCAACCTATTCCAACATTTTCCATATCCTCAAAACTTCCCGTTAGGTAATCCCACCCCATTTGTTGTCCTGTTCCCCCACACACCTGCCTTATCCTTCCCTGGACCTGGGTAATCCCCGGCACGTCCTTTATCTTTACCGCGGTCGTTTCCCTCCGTCCACACTTCCATCTCCATTTCTCCCCACCCCGTCCCCCTCCATCCTCTCCTGTCTAACCCTGGCCCCATCCTTCCTGTCTTCAGAAATGTTCTCTTCTTGAAACGGGACAGTTCTCAATCATCTCGATAGGTATGTTACTACGCCACTGTTCTGTATTCTCTTGTACACCATACACATGTATATTTATTTAGATTTATATTATTATAATATATATATATATATATATATATATATATATATATATTGTAATGATATATTACATTCTCAAAAATATTTTTAAATTCAAATAACCATCGATATTTTGAAAAGCCCGCGCAAATCACAAACCATATATACAATTAACATCGTATTATATACGATCAAAATTAATAATATTTTTGGACAATACTGGTGTACAATATATCCATATTAAATGTACATTCAGATGGTAATAAATTAATTATTTGAAGTTACGAAAAATATAATTATTACTTTTATATATGAACCAACAAAATGCGGAAGTTAAGAAACAAGGATGCCAAGCTTCCCTGCTAGAAGGCGTCAGTTGATTCCCAGCAGCCCTGGAATGCGGATCGTCAGTTGATTCCCAGCAGTCATGAAGTTAGGAGCTAGAGTCCATAGCTATCCTCCGAGGAGTACGGAGTGCGGTCTATTGTTGATTGTCATAGAAGACGGAGTGAGAAGACAACAGAATCCACAATTTCGGGATATTCATTCTATGCGCGAGACCTGGCAAGAGGGCGTGTCGCCTTGAGGAAGAAATTGCTGAAGCGCAGTGTATTGAGTTGAGGCTTTGTTGGAAGCGGATTGATTTAGAGGTAAAAGTTGTTTTTTTTGTAATGGTTAATTCTTTTATTGTCATTTGTATTATTTTTGATATTGGTGTTTGTATCTCAGGATTATCTAAAAATAAAGATTATATTATTCATTCACTCGGAACTTTAATCCCTAAGATTAAGTCAAATTCATATAATAAAACTTACTCAAGTAATTAAAATTTTTTCATTCTTTTTATAAACAATAAAATCTTAACATTAAATGGCGACCCAACGTGGCGCAATCATTTTATAAAAATTTATCTTAACATTTAATGGCGCCCAACGTAGACGGCCGAGTGAATTGAAGTTAAAAACGTTAAATAAATATCTTAATAACAAGAAATTTTAAATAAAATTATAAAAGTAAATAATGGATGATGCAATTGAAAATCGATTATATAGAAATGGCGGCAGCTCGTTCCAGGATCTGCTACGTGTCACTAGGATATCATTAGATAACGGGAATTGAATTCAGGAAATGGATAATGAGATACATCCGCGCTTTTAGGGAAATATAAGTTGATATCAGAATTGAATAACAAAATGGAGGAAAATATAATAAAAAATGAGAAAAGCAATGACAATTTAAGTAAAAATAATGAGATGCATCCTCAAGGCCTAGAACATTTGATGAGGCTATTATTGGAACAAAGTAAAAAATTGGAAAATCAAATTGACGCAAATAGGATCGAACAATTAAGTAAAATTGACGCAAATAGGATCGAACAAAATAAAGAACTAAAGTTCGAGTTAAGTAAAAATAATAAAATATTGGAAAATAAAATAGATGCGAATAGAATAGAACAAAATAAAAAATTGGACGATTTATGTGCATATTTAAATAATATGGGTGAAAATCAAAGTGAAGAGACGATAGAGTTGGAAAAATCGAATGATAACTTTTTTAATAAAAAGAATATAAGTAGTGAAGGAATTATTGAGATTAATGAAAATAATAACGAAAATTTAATTAAAAATACCGAAAATGACGATACATTAATAAATAATGACAATTTAAATGAAACTATAAAATACAGTTTAAATAGTAATGATGGTAGTAATGACCAGATATTTGAAGATGATAAAATATTGATTAAAAATAAAAATGACTATAATTGTTTAATAAATGAAGATAATACAATTCAAGAATTATTAAGTGAATTAAATAATGAAAATGAGGTTAAGAATAATAAAATAAATAATAAGCTAATAAATGATAATTTCAAAAATACAATAAGAACAAAATTTATAAACAAAATGATGAAACAAAATAAAATTGAAAAATTATCTGATAACTATAAATTCAAAATAAATGAAAAGAGTTATAATAAAAGAAGTGGAAATATACCAATGAAGAAACTGAATAGAACTATTAATAATGATAATAATTTAAAGATTTTGAATGTCAAATTTGGAAATAAAATAAAAATTCTTTATAAATATAAAAGACAACTTGGAATAGAAAAAATTTCAAAGCTAAATCGGCCTCCAAGGAAAAGAATAAAACACTTTTATAAAAAGAAATTGGACAACTGCAAAAGAAAATTTAAGGACCAGGAATAAATTCAAGGCAATTGTTAAACTTAGTTTTAGATTAGTGTGTTTTTATAAAAATTACTAGTTTAGCATTTTTTAATAAAATAAGAGTTATATTAATATTAGTTTTAATTGATAATAATAATATTTAAAAATTTATCATAAATTTAATAATCATATTAGTTTAGGATAAGATAGTTTTGATAATGATAATGTTTAAACATGAACAATGAAAAATGATAATTTAAATTAAGAAATGATAATGAATAAAAATTATGTAACAAAATAAGTTTTTGAAAATTTGAATTCAATTTTTTATTTTGAAACCGAGCATAAATCATTTTTTTTTATTATTTTTTTTTAGACAGGAGTGCAAATGTAATGATATATTACATTCTCAAAAATATTTTTAAATTCAAATAACCATCGATATTTTGAAAAGCCCGCGCAAATCACAAACCATATATACAATTAACATCGTATTATATACGATCAAAATTAATAATATTTTTGGACAATACTGGTGTACAATATATCCATATTAAATGTACATTCAGATGGTAATAAATTAATTATTTGAAGTTACGAAAAATATAATTATTACTTTTATATATGAACCAACAAAATGCGGAAGTTAAGAAACAAGGATGCCAAGCTTCTCTGCTAGAAGGCGTCAGTTGATTCCCAGCAGCCCTGGAATGCGGATCGTCAGTTGATTCCCAGCAGTCGTGAAGTGAGGAGCTAGAGTCCATAGCTATCCTCCGAGGAGTACGGAGTGCGGTCTATTGTTGATTGTCATAGAAGACGGAGTGAGAAGACAACAGAATCCACAATTTCGGGATATTCATTCTATGCGCGAGACCTGGCAAGAGGGCGTGTCGCCTTGAGGAAGAAATTGCTGAAGCGCAGTGTATTGAGGCTTTGTTGGAAGCAGATTGATTTAGAGGTAAAAGTTGTTTTTTTTGTAATGGTTAATTCTTTTATTGTCATTTGTATTATTTTTGATATTGGTGTTTGTATCTCAGGATTGTCTAAAAATAAAGATTATATTATTCATTCTCTCGGAACTTTAATCCCTAAGATTAAGTCAAATTCATATAATAAAACTTACTCAAGTAATTAAAATTTTTTCATTCTTTTTATAAAAATTAATCATAACATTATTGACGCCCAATGTGGCGAATCATTTTATAAAAATAAAATCATAACAATATATATATATATATATATATATATATATGTACATACATACATACATTCACTCATATAAGTACTCATATTTTTGTTAATTTATCTATTCTTTTTTGTCATTGTTATACCATATATGTTTTTACAGCCCTGAAGATGGCTTGTATAGCAAGCCGAAACGTCGGCAGTAATAAATATACATTTTAACCATAAAATGTGTTTTATTAAATAAGAACATTGACCGAAACCCCGACGATCAACGCTTCCTACTTCTGAACGGTCGACCATATCTTCTCAAACAACTAAATTATAATTAATTTAAACTAAACTAAAAGTACATCATTTCAAAAGTTTCTCCACTCATTCCTTTTTTTAAATATGTTGGTCAAAATAACTATACAAAAGGAAGACTTTGGCTCTGATGGAAATTTTTTTCAAATTCATCAGTCCTGAAAATGTTAAGCCATCTTCTCTTCCAGCACCCCTTCCTCTCCAGTTCTCAAAATAAAACTGAAATTACAAAACAATATACATTAAGTGCTGAATAATAAGTCCTAGTAAACTAAAAAGCAAACTTCAACAAACAAAATCGAGGATGAGATGGTGTACTGACACAAATGAATAAGAAAATCATCAAAATAGCAAATAAATAGTTATTAATTAATCAATCATCAAATTGCTAATTAAAAATTAATTCACTCTATTGGAATTTAAGGTGTGAGTTAGCTTAGTAGTAAAGCACTCGAATCATGTACTGGAGAACCTCTATTTGAAACTCTCTAAAAGATGGGCAGATTTCATTTCTAGTGTCGTTGTTTGTTAGCTGGACAACATTTTTTATATTTATTGTAGTGTTTGCCTTACTGAGACTTTTTGTTTTTTAAAGAAACACAGACACTATGTTAAACATCAATCAGATAGAAATTTATATATTTTTTCTGAATGTTTTTTCTTCTTTTATAGTGAATCTATATCTGGTTGGATCTGCCCAAGATAATAAAGTGAATCAAAGAAAATTAGTCGAAAGTGATTGAAATGCTACTGAAAAAATGAGAAGATTTTATTGTATTAAAATCTTACGACAATTTGTATTGTCGTCGGGGTTTGGCCATGTCCATGAAAGGTAATTGTTGAGGAAACGAAGAAAAAAAAAAAAAAAAAAACTGTCACAGGATCTAATTTTTTTAATTTCTGTGGAAAGTTTTGTCAATACCCTTTAAAAAAACAAAACTTTCAACGGAAATTAAAAACATTAGATCCTGTGACAGTTTTTTTTTCATTTCCTCAACAATTAGCTTTCATAGACATGGCTGTTTTGGAAAAGGATGAATCAAATAAGATGGCATTACTTCTTGTGGATATATATTTAACAAAAACTGTTATGTTTTTTAATATATTTGAGTTGTTTATTGTAAATATTTTAGTATAAGCATAAGTTTGAACATTTAGTATAACATAAGCAAATGTACCTTTTTAACAAATATATTTTAATATTGTAAAATTTATTTTTAATTCATTTTATTATACCCTCTCTGACAGTTCCGAATAAGGCAAGTATTTTTTCTTACAATCTTACTTCATTGAAAGTTTTAACCCAACTTCTTAATAATCAGTTTGTTTCCAATTTGAATTATTAATAAGGTTACAGAGAGCAATTGGTAGCTCATTTTTTAAGCATAAATATGCTCTAGTGATGACTATACTTAAAAAAAGTGTTACAAAAAAAGTCCGCTGGCGTTCGCGCATTCGTGGTAGCCATGTGCATAAAAAGAAAACTGTATGTTATACAGTAGATTATAGGCTCTAAACGAATTTATTGGAGAGCTTAGGGGTCTTACTATAATCATTAAATAACAATTTCATCAAGAATAATTTTCATTTGTTTCTGATAATATCATGAAAAACATAATATTACTTTTATTTATTTTATGTTTTTGTACTCTACTTTATTTTATGTGTTTGTATTCTAATAACAAAATGAAATAGAGATGTAATCTCAGGTTCGAGTATACCGTTGGCAAGCTGCTTACATTTTATCACTTTTTTGAGATTCGGCAGTCTGCAGGATTTGTTTTAGAAGAGTAGTAATTTTCGAAAAGTCGTCACTAACCAGAAGCTTTTATTAATTTCTACTTTTTTGAATTGATATTACGGTTTGACTGAGATTATTTTGAGCATTAAATGTGCAATACTCTTAAAGCAAATTTAATGCTGATTTCAAAAATGTATAGAATCGTTTAAAAAATGTGTACAAGCAGTGAAAATTGTAAGAGTTGTACAACAAAAACCATGTTTTTTCTATAAAAAAAAAAAAAAAACTTTACAAACGCATATGTCTGGAACGGAGTGAGTTAGAAATATGTGGTTTATGGCCTTGACTACATTTTTATGTCTAGTTTCACCCCCTGAAGGATTGTCATTAACTTGAGATACACACTGTATAAGCGTGTTTATCTGTCCTCTTTGAATAGCAGACACCACACAGTAAGAAGAGACTTCTTAAAGATATATTTAACATAAAATTGTAATGAAGGAAGAAAGCAACGTTTATCACTGTGATGGGCAAACTCCCCAAATTAACTTTAATGAAAACAAGAAGGCAAAAGGTGATGGGTTGTTGCACGAAAATGGCTACCGAAGAGATTCACAAAACAAACACCAAACATATAGGGTCCAGCTTAAATACATTTTAAAAGTAACCAAAAAATATATTAAAAATTGGTTGATCAGAAAAATCATTTGAAAAATTATTATGGTAGATATTGTCTTGTAAACCTACATTTTTAGGGGAAAAAATGTGTGATATTTGTTTTGACGTTTCAGCTTGAGATTCAAGCCTTCAACAGAGTTATAAGAGGAAGAACTAAACCAACTGGCGTTTAATTGTTTCTTAAATTTTAAAATAGAGTTTTATTAACCACACGACCAAACCCGACAATATCTACCTTCACAAATTCAACAATCTCCTCTCAATTTAAATAATTAATACATCTTTACAATCGTAACATTTAAAAGACCTCTGGCCATCATTTAACATCCTAATTTCAAAAAGGGTAATAAAAAATTCTCACTTTCATTTTTACTTATTTATTATAAAACACATTGGAATACAATAATTAAATAAACTATGCATAAATCAACATGAAAAATCATACTGTAGGCTAAACATATATTTACATACATTTTTAGTTTATAAAAACTTGGAAATATTTCAAATGATGAACTTCAATTAAAAAAAGAAAAGAAAAAGTCTTCTAAAGACAAAAATTAATTTAAAAAAAATACTTCAGAAAAAAGTATATTTCATTTTTTTCACATTTTGAATATTCTTTTACACAATAGAGGTAAAAATATAACAACACTTTTTATTACATCACTTTCTTCATTCATTTACAACAGCTTTTCAAAAGTCTTTTCATAAAATCAAAGCCTAATTTGTACTAGTTGTAGTTGATTCCTGAAAAATTAATAAATCATTCAGAAAAAGAGTTAACATGAAACTTAATCTAACAATAAGTCTCAATTTAATCAAATCGATTTCGCCTTTAATTTTTATAGTAACAAACTCAATGTTAAGTTGAATGCAAAAAATAATGCTGAGGTACAAAAAACATGTGCGATAAAGTCTTTGCTCCAATGCCATCTTAAGTCATCATACCAAAAATGCTAACTCAATGAAATTTTAATTCATTAAACCTTAAATGTGTTTTGCAATGACATTTATATTCATGGATCAATTTGTAAGTATTCACATTGTAGTCAAAATACTGTAAGTAAATAAAGCAATTCACACTACTAAGCTTAGATGAAATTCTGCTTTATTACACAGTAAAAAACATCTATAAGATTACTGATGGTTTGGTATCCTAAAGGTAGGTATGTGTGCATTGGGGCAGAAGGGTCTCATGGTAAAGAAGAGTAAAACTCAAGATGAAGCGGACAAATAGATTCATTTACAAAGAAAATTAGTGGAAAAACATGAACGAGTTTAAAATATAAAAAAAACATTTCTAAATAATAGTAGCAAGATAAAAAAGAAAGAAGAGGATTACATTACTCATATCTTAAAAAATCTTTCATACACTTTTTTAATCACCATTGTCATTTATCAAGTATAGCCAAAGAATTGCATTTTTATTTATACCAAGCAAACCAAATATAAAATAAAAGATTTGGTAGAAGTAAATTTTTAGTAATTGTTTTAAGGTTTCTATTTTGACTAAAACAAAGCAATGCAACTTAAAAACATAAAAGAAGTAAAATTACAATATAAAACTTAATGTTTAATCTTAAAATGTTTAACGTTATTTAGTGTGTATTTGTTTTCCAATTGAAAAATAAATATCCTTAATTAAATGCAAGTTGGGGATTAAACTTCTTTTGGTTATCCTAATAATATTTTCATATGCCCACAGTACTCACACCGATGTCAGAGACGACGGTCTTCACCAACAGGTATGACAGCAGTATATTTACTGGCCAAGCTTCCCTGCTAGAAGGCGTCAGTTGATTCCCAGCAGCCCTGGAATGCGGATCGTCAGTTGATTCCCAGCAGTCATGAAGTTAGGAGCTAGAGTCCATAGCTATCCTCCGAGGAGTACGGAGTGCGGTCTATTGTTGATTGTCATAGAAGACGGAGTGAGAAGACAACAGAATCCACAATTTCGGGATATTCATTCTATGCGCGAGACCTGGCAAGAGGGCGTGTCGCCTTGAGGAAGAAATTGCTGAAGCGCAGTGTATTGAGTTGAGGCTTTGTTGGAAGCGGATTGATTTAGAGGTAAAAGTTGTTTTTTTTGTAATGGTTAATTCTTTTATTGTCATTTGTATTATTTTTGATATTGGTGTTTGTATCTCAGGATTATCTAAAAATAAAGATTATATTATTCATTCACTCGGAACTTTAATCCCTAAGATTAAGTCAAATTCATATAATAAAACTTACTCAAGTAATTAAAATTTTTTCATTCTTTTTATAAACAATAAAATCTTAACATTAAATGGCGACCCAACGTGGCGCAATCATTTTATAAAAATTTATCTTAACATTTAATGGCGCCCAACGTAGACGGCCGAGTGAATTGAAGTTAAAAACGTTAAATAAATATCTTAATAACAAGAAATTTTAAATAAAATTATAAAAGTAAATAATGGATGATGCAATTGAAAATCGATTATATAGAAATGGCGGCAGCTCGTTCCAGGATCTGCTACGTGTCACTAGGATATCATTAGATAACGGGAATTGAATTCAGGAAATGGATAATGAGATACATCCGCGCTTTTAGGGAAATATAAGTTGATATCAGAATTGAATAACAAAATGGAGGAAAATATAATAAAAAATGAGAAAAGCAATGACAATTTAAGTAAAAATAATGAGATGCATCCTCAAGGCCTAGAACATTTGATGAGGCTATTATTGGAACAAAGTAAAAAATTGGAAAATCAAATTGACGCAAATAGGATCGAACAATTAAGTAAAATTGACGCAAATAGGATCGAACAAAATAAAGAACTAAAGTTCGAGTTAAGTAAAAATAATAAAATATTGGAAAATAAAATAGATGCGAATAGAATAGAACAAAATAAAAAATTGGACGATTTATGTGCATATTTAAATAATATGGGTGAAAATCAAAGTGAAGAGACGATAGAGTTGGAAAAATCGAATGATAACTTTTTTAATAAAAAGAATATAAGTAGTGAAGGAATTATTGAGATTAATGAAAATAATAACGAAAATTTAATTAAAAATACCGAAAATGACGATACATTAATAAATAATGACAATTTAAATGAAACTATAAAATACAGTTTAAATAGTAATGATGGTAGTAATGACCAGATATTTGAAGATGATAAAATATTGATTAAAAATAAAAATGACTATAATTGTTTAATAAATGAAGATAATACAATTCAAGAATTATTAAGTGAATTAAATAATGAAAATGAGGTTAAGAATAATAAAATAAATAATAAGCTAATAAATGATAATTTCAAAAATACAATAAGAACAAAATTTATAAACAAAATGATGAAACAAAATAAAATTGAAAAATTATCTGATAACTATAAATTCAAAATAAATGAAAAGAGTTATAATAAAAGAAGTGGAAATATACCAATGAAGAAACTGAATAGAACTATTAATAATGATAATAATTTAAAGATTTTGAATGTCAAATTTGGAAATAAAATAAAAATTCTTTATAAATATAAAAGACAACTTGGAATAGAAAAAATTTCAAAGCTAAATCGGCCTCCAAGGAAAAGAATAAAACACTTTTATAAAAAGAAATTGGACAACTGCAAAAGAAAATTTAAGGACCAGGAATAAATTCAAGGCAATTGTTAAACTTAGTTTTAGATTAGTGTGTTTTTATAAAAATTACTAGTTTAGCATTTTTTAATAAAATAAGAGTTATATTAATATTAGTTTTAATTGATAATAATAATATTTAAAAATTTATCATAAATTTAATAATCATATTAGTTTAGGATAAGATAGTTTTGATAATGATAATGTTTAAACATGAACAATGAAAAATGATAATTTAAATTAAGAAATGATAATGAATAAAAATTATGTAACAAAATAAGTTTTTGAAAATTTGAATTCAATTTTTTATTTTGAAACCGAGCATAAATCATTTTTTTTTATTATTTTTTTTTAGACAGGAGTGCAAATGTAATGATATATTACATTCTCAAAAATATTTTTAAATTCAAATAACCATCGATATTTTGAAAAGCCCGCGCAAATCACAAACCATATATACAATTAACATCGTATTATATACGATCAAAATTAATAATATTTTTGGACAATACTGGTGTACAATATATCCATATTAAATGTACATTCAGATGGTAATAAATTAATTATTTGAAGTTACGAAAAATATAATTATTACTTTTATATATGAACCAACAAAATGCGGAAGTTAAGAAACAAGGATGCCAAGCTTCTCTGCTAGAAGGCGTCAGTTGATTCCCAGCAGCCCTGGAATGCGGATCGTCAGTTGATTCCCAGCAGTCGTGAAGTGAGGAGCTAGAGTCCATAGCTATCCTCCGAGGAGTACGGAGTGCGGTCTATTGTTGATTGTCATAGAAGACGGAGTGAGAAGACAACAGAATCCACAATTTCGGGATATTCATTCTATGCGCGAGACCTGGCAAGAGGGCGTGTCGCCTTGAGGAAGAAATTGCTGAAGCGCAGTGTATTGAGGCTTTGTTGGAAGCAGATTGATTTAGAGGTAAAAGTTGTTTTTTTTGTAATGGTTAATTCTTTTATTGTCATTTGTATTATTTTTGATATTGGTGTTTGTATCTCAGGATTGTCTAAAAATAAAGATTATATTATTCATTCTCTCGGAACTTTAATCCCTAAGATTAAGTCAAATTCATATAATAAAACTTACTCAAGTAATTAAAATTTTTTCATTCTTTTTATAAAAATTAATCATAACATTATTGACGCCCAATGTGGCGAATCATTTTATAAAAATAAAATCATAACAATATATATATATATATATATATATATATATATATGTACATACATACATACATTCACTCATATAAGTACTCATATTTTTGTTAATTTATCTATTCTTTTTTGTCATTGTTATACCATATATGTTTTTACAGCCCTGAAGATGGCTTGTATAGCAAGCCGAAACGTCGGCAGTAATAAATATACATTTTAACCATAAAATGTGTTTTATTAAATAAGAACATTGACCGAAACCCCGACGATCAACGCTTCCTACTTCTGAACGGTCGACCATATCTTCTCAAACAACTAAATTATAATTAATTTAAACTAAACTAAAAGTACATCATTTCAAAAGTTTCTCCACTCATTCCTTTTTTTAAATATGTTGGTCAAAATAACTATACAAAAGGAAGACTTTGGCTCTGATGGAAATTTTTTTCAAATTCATCAGTCCTGAAAATGTTAAGCCATCTTCTCTTCCAGCACCCCTTCCTCTCCAGTTCTCAAAATAAAACTGAAATTACAAAACAATATACATTAAGTGCTGAATAATAAGTCCTAGTAAACTAAAAAGCAAACTTCAACAAACAAAATCGAGGATGAGATGGTGTACTGACACAAATGAATAAGAAAATCATCAAAATAGCAAATAAATAGTTATTAATTAATCAATCATCAAATTGCTAATTAAAAATTAATTCACTCTATTGGAATTTAAGGTGTGAGTTAGCTTAGTAGTAAAGCACTCGAATCATGTACTGGAGAACCTCTATTTGAAACTCTCTAAAAGATGGGCAGATTTCATTTCTAGTGTCGTTGTTTGTTAGCTGGACAACATTTTTTATATTTATTGTAGTGTTTGCCTTACTGAGACTTTTTGTTTTTTAAAGAAACACAGACACTATGTTAAACATCAATCAGATAGAAATTTATATATTTTTTCTGAATGTTTTTTCTTCTTTTATAGTGAATCTATATCTGGTTGGATCTGCCCAAGATAATAAAGTGAATCAAAGAAAATTAGTCGAAAGTGATTGAAATGCTACTGAAAAAATGAGAAGATTTTATTGTATTAAAATCTTACGACAATTTGTATTGTCGTCGGGGTTTGGCCATGTCCATGAAAGGTAATTGTTGAGGAAACGAAGAAAAAAAAAAAAAAAAAACTGTCACAGGATCTAATTTTTTTAATTTCTGTGGAAAGTTTTGTCAATACCCTTTAAAAAAACAAAACTTTCAACGGAAATTAAAAACATTAGATCCTGTGACAGTTTTTTTTTTCATTTCCTCAACAATTAGCTTTCATAGACATGGCTGTTTTGGAAAAGGATGAATCAAATAAGATGGCATTACTTCTTGTGGATATATATTTAACAAAAACTGTTATGTTTTTTAATATATTTGAGTTGTTTATTGTAAATATTTTAGTATAAGCATAAGTTTGAACATTTAGTATAACATAGTATAACATAAGCAAATGTACCTTTTTAACAAATATATTTTAATATTGTAAAATTTATTTTTAATTCATTTTATTATACCCTCTCTGACAGTTCCGAATAAGGCAAGTATTTTTTCTTACAATCTTACTTCATTGAAAGTTTTAACCCAACTTCTTAATAATCAGTTTGTTTCCAATTTGAATTATTAATAAGGTTACAGAGAGCAATTGGTAGCTCATTTTTTAAGCATAAATATGCTCTAGTGATGACTATACTTAAAAAAAGTGTTACAAAAAAAGTCCGCTGGCGTTCGCGCATTCGTGGTAGCCATGTGCATAAAAAGAAAACTGTATGTTATACAGTAGATTATAGGCTCTAAACGAATTTATTGGAGAGCTTAGGGGTCTTACTATAATCATTAAATAACAATTTCATCAAGAATAATTTTCATTTGTTTCTGATAATATCATGAAAAACATAATATTACTTTTATTTATTTTATGTTTTTGTACTCTACTTTATTTTATGTGTTTGTATTCTAATAACAAAATGAAATAGAGATGTAATCTCAGGTTCGAGTATACCGTTGGCAAGCTGCTTACATTTTATCACTTTTTTGAGATTCGGCAGTCTGCAGGATTTGTTTTAGAAGAGTAGTAATTTTCGAAAAGTCGTCACTAACCAGAAGCTTTTATTAATTTCTACTTTTTTGAATTGATATTACGGTTTGACTGAGATTATTTTGAGCATTAAATGTGCAATACTCTTAAAGCAAATTTAATGCTGATTTCAAAAATGTATAGAATCGTTTAAAAAATGTGTACAAGCAGTGAAAATTGTAAGAGTTGTACAACAAAAACCATGTTTTTTCTATAAAAAAAAAAAAAAAAACTTTACAAACGCATATGTCTGGAACGGAGTGAGTTAGAAATATGTGGTTTATGGCCTTGACTACATTTTTATGTCTAGTTTCACCCCCTGAAGGATTGTCATTAACTTGAGATACACACTGTATAAGCGTGTTTATCTGTCCTCTTTGAATAGCAGACACCACACAGTAAGAAGAGACTTCTTAAAGATATATTTAACATAAAATTGTAATGAAGGAAGAAAGCAACGTTTATCACTGTGATGGGCAAACTCCCCAAATTAACTTTAATGAAAACAAGAAGGCAAAAGGTGATGGGTTGTTGCACGAAAATGGCTACCGAAGAGATTCACAAAACAAACACCAAACATATAGGGTCCAGCTTAAATACATTTTAAAAGTAACCAAAAAATATATTAAAAATTGGTTGATCAGAAAAATCATTTGAAAAATTATTATGGTAGATATTGTCTTGTAAACCTACATTTTTAGGGGAAAAAATGTGTGATATTTGTTTTGACGTTTCAGCTTGAGATTCAAGCCTTCAACAGAGTTATAAGAGGAAGAACTAAACCAACTGGCGTTTAATTGTTTCTTAAATTTTAAAATAGAGTTTTATTAACCACACGACCAAACCCGACAATATCTACCTTCACAAATTCAACAATCTCCTCTCAATTTAAATAATTAATACATCTTTACAATCGTAACATTTAAAAGACCTCTGGCCATCATTTAACATCCTAATTTCAAAAAGGGTAATAAAAAATTCTCACTTTCATTTTTACTTATTTATTATAAAACACATTGGAATACAATAATTAAATAAACTATGCATAAATCAACATGAAAAATCATACTGTAGGCTAAACATATATTTACATACATTTTTAGTTTATAAAAACTTGGAAATATTTCAAATGATGAACTTCAATTAAAAAAAGAAAAGAAAAAGTCTTCTAAAGACAAAAATTAATTTAAAAAAAATACTTCAGAAAAAAGTATATTTCATTTTTTTCACATTTTGAATATTCTTTTACACAATAGAGGTAAAAATATAACAACACTTTTTATTACATCACTTTCTTCATTCATTTACAACAGCTTTTCAAAAGTCTTTTCATAAAATCAAAGCCTAATTTGTACTAGTTGTAGTTGATTCCTGAAAAATTAATAAATCATTCAGAAAAAGAGTTAACATGAAACTTAATCTAACAATAAGTCTCAATTTAATCAAATCGATTTCGCCTTTAATTTTTATAGTAACAAACTCAATGTTAAGTTGAATGCAAAAAATAATGCTGAGGTACAAAAAACATGTGCGATAAAGTCTTTGCTCCAATGCCATCTTAAGTCATCATACCAAAAATGCTAACTCAATGAAATTTTAATTCATTAAACCTTAAATGTGTTTTGCAATGACATTTATATTCATGGATCAATTTGTAAGTATTCACATTGTAGTCAAAATACTGTAAGTAAATAAAGCAATTCACACTACTAAGCTTAGATGAAATTCTGCTTTATTACACAGTAAAAAACATCTATAAGATTACTGATGGTTTGGTATCCTAAAGGTAGGTATGTGTGCATTGGGGCAGAAGGGTCTCATGGTAAAGAAGAGTAAAACTCAAGATGAAGCGGACAAATAGATTCATTTACAAAGAAAATTAGTGGAAAAACATGAACGAGTTTAAAATATAAAAAAAACATTTCTAAATAATAGTAGCAAGATAAAAAAGAAAGAAGAGGATTACATTACTCATATCTTAAAAAATCTTTCATACACTTTTTTAATCACCATTGTCATTTATCAAGTATAGCCAAAGAATTGCATTTTTATTTATACCAAGCAAACCAAATATAAAATAAAAGATTTGGTAGAAGTAAATTTTTAGTAATTGTTTTAAGGTTTCTATTTTGACTAAAACAAAGCAATGCAACTTAAAAACATAAAAGAAGTAAAATTACAATATAAAACTTAATGTTTAATCTTAAAATGTTTAACGTTATTTAGTGTGTATTTGTTTTCCAATTGAAAAATAAATATCCTTAATTAAATGCAAGTTGGGGATTAAACTTCTTTTGGTTATCCTAATAATATTTTCATATGCCCACAGTACTCACACCGATGTCAGTGACGACGGTCTTCACCAACAGGTATGACAGCAGTATATTTACTGGTGGGCCTATAACCCCTTAGATTATTTACCTAATACTTTATTAAATTAATTTTTGATGTCATGTATTAAAATATGGCTTGAATAAATAAAATAATTCCAAAGGTAATGCTTTAAGCAATATTACAAATGCTCATGTAATTTTGTTCGTATTAAAAGAGGATCGCGATCACTTAAAGATCTGTTAAACAGTTGAAGTTGATTTACCTGAACAAACTGACATTTTTATTCCTTTCGTTTTCACAAGGGACCTAATTAATTTTCTTTGGGACTGTAAATATATCACAATCCCTCTATAAATGAAGTCAAAAAAAAAAAAAAAAAGATTAGGGTATTAACACACCTAGTTGTTCACGAAATAAACAAATCATGCATTCACATTAAGTAATAATTAATGAGATTCTCTTAAATTGTAATTAATATAGAAATTTTGAGGAGCATGAAGTGATACCTGAAATAAAAGATAGAGCATGGACAAATAACTCACATTATGTCTTAGTTAGTTTTATATTTTCTTAATAAAAGATTTTATATAATTCAGATCTTTTGTAGCTTTGCTTACAAAATATTTCATTCTACTTTTTTTATAAGGCTATGATGTATTTACAAATGAATGCTAGAGACTTTTCTTAATACTAAAGAGCCTACAAGTTATAATAATTTACGGATCGGCTTCTGCCTCGACGTGATTGCGGTGAATGTGTAAGATCAATGACTGACCCAGGCATAATATCAGAACCAATGTCTCTCAAATCAATCAGAAGCTGGGGCTGCCTAGAGTACAACAGAACTGAGGTTAAACTAAAGAAGAATGAAAATTTTAATATACTTTCTTTAGGAAAATTTGTTGTACTCACAGGATGCTCATAGCTGATGTGATGTTCGAAAAGTTTGCCCTGGTTCGCCTTTGATTTCTCTGATTTCCCCTCCTTCCATGGTTGTTGTTTCCTTTACTAGTAGAAGGTGCTAAAAATAAGACAGACATTAATAAACAAACAACTTTGAACAATGTTTATATGTATTATATATTAACCCATTAGCGCCGGAGTTTCTTTTTTTTTTTTTTTTAAAAATTTTTAATACAAATAAATCAATTTTACAATCTTAGTATATAATTTTTCTATCATCGCTTAGATATTGGCGTTGCCAATATTTAACAAACTGCGCTATGGGTTAACGTATCCCGTTCTTTTTTTTTTTACGGCGCATCTACATCTAGGTCATTAGCGCCGTTGTCTCCTTATTACGCAAATGTTTGTCTGAAGTGTCCAACATTGGACATATTAAATAATTTAAAACACTATTTCTTTATAAAGATTTCATGAGCATAACTTCGGATTGGAAAAGTTGCCATTCACATTTTTCCCGCACATCCCAAAACTGTTTGTTGGTTATACCCTGGGCTCATATTCCGACATGTTCTAAGTAGTATCTAATAATGATAGCTGTGCATGAATAACATTATTTTGCTTAAAAAGTAGTACTAAGTCCTCGAGGATATTGTTGAGAATAATACTTATGAGGTGGCCTCCAAAATGTGGAAAGGTTGATGCATGATACCAAAGAGCTCCACTTCAAAAGTAGGGTCTCCTTACTACAGTAACATGAACTTAATGCATAACCTGTTTTATACACCTTTTATTTAGCTATCTGTAGAATAGGACATCTCAGAAAATCATTTGTTTTATTCCCTAAATCATATCATAACATGCTCACAAGACTACCGGTTATTATTCTTTTATTCATTGTGAAATTGTTGGACATTTTTTTCTCACTCAAACATTACACTGCAGTTGACTCCGCCAGATGCAGTCAAGAAATTGCAGTTTTATTGCCTATAAAATTAAAATTATTTTTCATAATAATAGCATTTTTAGCTTAGAAAATAATATTTTTGTTCTTATCAATGCTTTTTGTATGTTGTAATGTCGGTGGACTGTAAAATGTGTTGTTCCAAATTTTTCTACTTCCTCTTTAACTCTTACAACAGGATTTTCTTCTACTGTAGCCTGCAGGAGTTCGTCGTCAAGCTCTGTTGGTCGACTTGTACGAGCCTCGTCTTTAAGCTTGCAGTTTCCTGCTTGAAATTGTTTAAACCAACACTGCACTTGTTGCTCACTAACGACATTTTCACCATATATTCCTACAAGTTTCCTATAATTTGAAGCAGCATTTTCTCGTTTATCGAATTCCTAAAGCATAACGTGGCGTAAGTGGTGTCTTAGGAGAGACCCATTTCTAATGAAATTTTAGCACAGAATAAATAGTTTTCACCAACCTGATACATAGAATTGAATCTAATGATATAATGTTTTGTTGTTGTTTTATGTTTTTTTACGGCGCATCGACATAATTCTTGGCCATTAGCGCCGACTAATGATATAATAAACAAAAAATGTAAACAAAAATAAATTCACAGATATTTCTACGTGTTCTAGAATTGACATTATATGCAAAAATGTTTAAATTTGACTTTATTTTGAAAACCATTTCTCACTAGTACTTCCCGAAATAATACAATAGTCATGAAGATGGTTAGAAAAAGGAGTCTTTCTTCTTTTCAAAAAGCCCAATAACATAAAAGTCGGGTTATTTCAAGGCGAGATATTGAATTTCAAAACGAAACCTACACTTTTCACTTACAAGTTTTTAGAATTTCAGGTAAATTTTCAACATTTTTTTTTTTTTTTAGCTGAATGCTTGAGAAGAGCATTTTCTCGTTTTAACAGAACCATTTTCTAGTTAAGTGCTACACATACAAAAATTCTCGTTTGAATCGGTGAGTGGCATGTTGTGCACTCCTCTTGTAAGATATGACAACAAGCTCTGTATGCTACTCAATTTTTTTTCCCCTAACCATTTCAACTGACAGTCCCATATAATATCTAACATATAGCAGCTACAGTTTTGTTAAAAATGTTGTTGCTTGGCACTATTTTACCCCGAACCCACCATTTAATAGACAATTGTAATGGATTAATAATTATTTATATATTTCAATTATTTAATCAAAATCGACCAGTATGTTTATAGAGATGATTTAATATTATTGTTATTTAAATTAAGCTTTGGAATATTTTAAACAGACAACAAAAAGGGATTTGTTAATACCTTAATGCAAGAAAAATTGTTGTTTCAACCTTATCCAAAGAGGAATCTCACATGCTAAGTAAGTTCGATTTTTGAGGCCTGCTATGTGTTCTAGATAGCAGAACACATTTAAGATTTTCAGTGTCTAATGTATGTTTTAAGTTCTGAGTCTCATAGTGACTAACATTATTAAGTGCTTTGAAGAACAACCTTAATTTCATCTTACTGAACACAATTTAGATTAACTATATCCAGTTGCATGCAAAAGGTTTTTATGAGTCGATTCTTGCTTATACTACAGTAATCCTTGACAAAATGACCAGGAAGTAAAACAAAATAATAGAAATTTGTTTTATTGTAAAATATATAATGCACAGCCATTTTTCCATGTTTGTCACAGCTTTATCAATAAATATAAAAAAATAGTAGTAATAAGTCAAATAAATTTATTTTTATTTAGTTCTGAAGCTATTGCATTTTTTCCTGATAACATCTCTAAGGTCAATAAGTATAATAAATTGCATCAGAAAGTATATTTTTACAATATTTGTGCTTCATATTAATAACCAGTCAACAACAGGCATAATTTTATAAAGCCTAGCGATATTTCAACAATGCTGGCAGGCCTTATTTTATCAATAACCAAAGATTATTTTAACATTTTTCTTTGTATGCTGCCTGCTTTTAAGATAAAACCTTAACCGATGCTCCTTAAACAAAAACACATTCACATCTATTAGGAAAAACATTTGTCAGATGAGAAATTTATTGTTTATACAGAAGCCTATTTAAAAAAAAAATATTATTATGACTTCTAACCCTAAAAATATATCTAAACAACATTATAATTATTAAATCACATAGGAGACCTACTCATAAAACTAGGATGGAATCTTTTACGAATGTGAAGATTGTCAGGGATCAGTTAGGAGAGTTAGTACACCTAGATTTTTAAAAATAAAAATTAGTTATATATCTTTTGGGAGAGATATAGTCACCTCTATACAGTTCTTCCTCTCCTCAGAGACCCGATAAAGACTTGAATCTCAAGTCGAAAAGGTTGACAAATATGACTCATTTTTAATAACTCTCCTGACAGACCCCCAATTACCAGCGTCACAATTAAATCTTTAACTAATACAGGAATAAGCAATCACAATATTTACCATTCATAAATGATTTGGACCTTTCAGCTTTAACTTCTTCCCTTCTCGTTTTCAAATCTCCTCCAATAACATCAAACAATCGGTCAAGAAAAGAATCAATGACAAGTGGATGAACTTCAGATTTTATTTTAGATCTACAAACAGGGCACTCCCTCTTCTTGTTTTTCCACTCAAAAACACAGGCTTTACAGAATGTGTGCCTACAGTTCAAAGTTATTGCCTATGAATCGGAAAATTAAATAAATTTGAGTAAAATTCAGTTTTATTCAGCATGGAAGAAAATATAAAAGAGAGCAAAAATATAAAAGTCAATATTGCAAGCATAGCTTCGCCTAAATTGACACTACTATTTTTTATCATAGTATTTAGTATAAGTACAGATATATAAATAAAAAAGAATGAATAGAACTTAAAACATGGACATGGGAGGGGGGTGTTGGTTTAATGATAGGGCACTCACTCAACTAACATTATTTATTTAAATTTTAACGTCCATTTATTATTAACTACGAATTTTAGGACGGGTTATCTATAGGTTACCACCCTTTTCTAGCCAGGATAGGGGTGATGCCTTTTCTTTTTTTCGAAAGAAAAGCCACCACCCCTAGTGGGAATCGAACCCACGACCTTTGGCACGGAGTGTTAAGTGCTCACGTCTTAACCCTCACGGCCATCGGGTCTCCTCAACTAACATTAAACTTGCATGCACTGTCATGACGTTAGAAGATAACATTTTTAGTGTGCATGCAACTCAACTAACATTAAACTTGCATGCACACTAAAAATGTTATCTTCTAACGTCATGACTCAAGGGTTGAATTCGCAGTGTTCCCTAGTGTTCGGTATGGTAAAGAATCAGACACCTCAACAATATTGGCCCATCTGGCCCTGTTATGAGAATGTATAAAATAAAAAAAAAATAATAATGGTTATGGTAATAATAATGGGTTATAATGGTTTATAATATTTATTACTTTAAACTTACAGTAATTAAACCTTTAAACGCTCTAAGCGCATACATGCGGGTGTGAAAATCAGTGCTCCCACCGCTCTAGACGCATATATGCAGTCTGGGTTTTGCAATCACCATGATCAGCTTGACTGATAGTTTTTATATGTCATCCCTCCAAAAACAGTCAACGGGGCATAGAAATAGAGGTTTCTTGCCTATCCCACTGTTACTACGCCGTTATTTTATGTGTTTTGGGGTCTTGCAAATTTTTTCTTGTCACACTGGTCAGTTTAAAGTGTACTCTCGACCTGTGTGGTCCTACTTGTGCCTCTTTTTTAGAACTATTACAAAACCTAGGCCATAATCTTCAAAATTATCTAAAGTAGTCAGTTACTATGAATTTTGAATATTAGGTGAATTTTGTGAAAAAAAAAAAATTATGCATAAAAATCTCTGTGTACAAAGTCCTCATAAAAAAGTAGGAAAAATTGTATAGAAGGAACAAGGAAGGCCATGATCTTATCTCACAGTTATAGTGTAAGTAGATCTAGCCCAACTTTTACACCTTTGGAGATGCTCTTATAACCGCAAGACCGTTAGCAGTTATAAGGTTAACAATACATCAAATAAAAAAGCAACTGAACATTTTTTTTGTTTGCAACTCACTGATCAAAATCGGGTTATCTTTACACCAGACACCATCTTGGTATTGGTTCTTTCTAACGGACACTGGCAGAAAGATTGATGCACATGTGCACTGGTGGCAACAAACCAAAACCGTTAGAATTGCTCTTTCAACCGTTAGAATTTGTTGACGTATAATTTATAACTGCAAGTTTAATTTACTATGTTTTAATTGTATTAACACATTTACTTCCAACTTATTAATTGGAAACAGGCAAAGCATGCCACTATATTTTCTTTAAGCATAAATATGCTTTAGTGATGACTAAACTGATAAAAAGCGTTACAAAAAAGTGTCCGCTGGCGTTCACACATGCACCATGTAAGAACATAGCCACCGCGCATGCGTCTATATGATTACTTAGGTTTATCGGGTGGACCTAGAGCATATTTTTTTCAAGTTATTATTTGTATTTTATTTAGATTTAATAAAAAAAATATGAATAAAATTATATTACAAGAAGCAAAATGTATTAATCACCTCGATATAAGTTGGCATTGACAATGAAAAGTTTCTCGTCAGTGCTGTGAGGACCCTTTTATTTTGAAAGTAAGAGAGCTATACAAATTACACACTGTGAGCCATACAAGCTAATGGCCCTAGCATTCAAGTCAATGTGTTAACGCAAAAATTATCTAGAGAGCAAAAAGAGTGTTTTGTCGTTAGGACTAAGTTTGCTATCAATAATAGTTCACTTACATCGCACAGCACCTCGCTACAAATACTGCAAAGCAATTCACGATCGATTATTTCCATGAAATCCTGCTTGCGCTTTTCAGATTCAAGGGTGAGATCAGTAATTTTGTCATCTCGTTTCTTTAATTCTCTCTTGAGTTGGTCCATTTCAGCTTCTTGCCACTTCACTTCAACCAAATCAACAATCTTTTGCAAGGAGAGAGCACTGAAGTAGTCTATACAAAATGAAAACAAAGTTATAGTATATAAACAGTATAATAATCGGAGAGAATGAAGGAATATTGGAAGAACAGAAAGGAAAAAACCATGAGACATCTTAGAAGACTGGACAGAAAGTGACTAAAGTGGTACAATGCGGCTGTAAAATCACAATAATAATAAACAGTATGTTAGCAGTTGACATGAAATTAAAATTTGTTTATAGGTTCTACATTTAATATATATGCTGCACTATGTATGAAAAGATTCAACAAGGCTAAATAAAGCAAAAAATATAAATAATAAAAATACAAACCTTCTTCATTCCCCTTTTCTCCGGATTTGGCACCTTCATCCTTTTCTAATTCTTTTGCAAACGTTTCCTGAACAAAAACCAAAATTAATTTTATACATTGCTATTAATTTTAAAGTGTTATTCAATAATATGAACGCATTAATGACTCTTATTTTAGATCCTGTAGAATTTTTGGGTCATAACACATTTTTGTTTCCCTATCCTCCTAGTTAGAGGATAGGTTCAGTCTGTAGTAATGTTGAACTGTGCCACTTTGTCGATCATTCCATTTTATATTTATGATCTTAATGAAGAGCACCAGGTCAAAAAAAATCTGAATATTTAAATAAAATACTTAATTTATTAGCAAAATATCAGAATAGTGTGGATAAATAGAGTGCTCTGATCACTTGAGGACTATTTCTAACTAAATCTGTGGATGAGATTATTCAAATAAATTTGTCTTTAACATTAATTTTGGAAAATAGGTATAATTTTGACTGTCATTTTTATGGGAAAATACATTCTAAAACAAAAAGACTAAAATACAAGTGTTTCTTAATTTTTATTGGTAGTTTTGAAATAATGGATTCACTAACGACTTGATCTATATGGTACAGACACGTAACTGACAAAATATTTCATGTAATGTGGGTTAGTATATGCAAGATAGTCTATGAGAGAGGAACGTGCCGAGTCATAGACTTACTGTCCAGCCATACAGGTTTGTTGTGTTAACACATTGGCTTCGGTACGGGATATATATGTCCTGTACTGGCTTCCACTGAGGTATGGCAGGCAAAATAGCCTAACTCCCTTAACTTACAAAGGCTGTAACTTCTCAAAAAAAAAAAATAAATAAATAAATAAAAAAGCAATCGGAATCCTTACATGACACATGTGTCCTGTACCGATCCTACGACAGACAACTGAAATTTCGTGCCAAAGCCAACGTGTTAAACTAACTGATATAAAATCAATAAAAATATAAAAAAGCTTAGTTCTTATAAATGACATTAATAAACAGGGAGATATGCAATAAGGGGTTAAAAGGGGGGAGCATCATGGAGTCAAGACTTTCTGGGAAAATACCTAGAGGCCGACCCCACTTCTCATACTATGACTATATATCCAGACTTGGACAGGACCGTGAAAAGACGCTACCAAGCTTGAAGGCGCTTGCCACGGACCGAGATGGATGGGTCCAATAGCTAGAGGCTCCCCCATGCTGAAAGGCAGATGGGGAAAGCTAGGTAAACAAAAATTCTATACCTTAAAGGTACAGATTTTAGCTTGGAGTGTGTTTCATCAAAACGCTCATTCCTGATGGACCGATTAACGAACTCCTGCAATTATCTGTTATGAGTATATGACTATTACCTTCAGCCGGGGGGGGGGGGGGGGGGGGGGGGTGCTTCTCTGGGTTTCTTTTCTTTCAATTGGCTCACATGGTATAGGACTACTGTCTCGACCCTAGACACCACTCAGCCCAAAATACTCTTTGAGTGAGATGTGAAAATGTTATTTATTTTGAGCAGCTAGAGGAATTTGTTTTATGAATCGAATGGCTTATCAATTTGTAAAAACTAAGTAGAGTTTGTGAAATGAATAAACACTAAAATTGGTAATGATAATTAAAATAAAATGACTTACATTCATTTGAGAAGACTGTTTAGCCAACCTAACTTGTTCCTGCTCGCTTTCCTTGAGGCATTCATTAAGATCCTGGATTTCAAGAATCATTTTTTCTTTTGCCTCTGCTTCTCTTTTTAATTTTTCATTTAGAATTTCTTTTTCTTTCTCAAGGATTGCAATTTTTTCATCAGTTTGTAATTTCATCTCTTCCAGTTCTTTTGTAGTACAAATAATTTCTTTATGAAGAGAATCTTTTTCTTGAGTTATTCCAGTTCTGGAAAAAAATAAAACTCAATCACACACAATAAAACACTTCACATAATATCATGTGAATAAAATTATATGTATATGTTACCGGCAAAGTATAGAATCCAGGCATTCTATAGAATGCCTGAGTGGTTTAGGCAAAGTGTAGAATGTACATCGTATTACACACATTGCCTAGGCATTCTATAGAATGCCTGTTGCTTATTTGGCAATGTATAAAATTAAAAAGGTTTTGAGTATACTACATAAACTTTACTTAGATACTTGAAAGAAATGACAACAGGTAGAATTTGAGTGTTCAGAATCAATGCAAATCACTAAAATAAAGCGTTTTCAGCACCGATGTTCTTCAAAGTTTGCACTATAACGTACTTTGATGCACTAAACACGAATCCATTAAAAAAAAAAACTTGCTCTCAACTAGGAAAGAAGTTATTAAGCACTAAAGTTCACTGTTATGGAGGCTATAAAAGATGGCGTTAACAGCGTATCCTTAATGAAGAAGTATAATTAAAATTTAGACTCACCTGTCGTAGCTGTTGTAAGCTGTCGCTTTTGGGCATACGTGCTATGCGTTTACGCTCGCTCAAGAAGATATCAAAACCCTAGTCAATCCAACTCGCAGAATTTAATAGAATTCTATTAATTTCTGCGAGTTGGATTAACTAGGGTTTTGATATCTTCTTGAGCGAGCGGAAACGCATAGCACGTATGCCCAAAAGTCGTCCTATGCATTCTTCTAATTCTCCTAGACATCATCAGACGCGATGTTCATGGATATAAATCCGCAATCGGACCGCCGGTAGTTACTCCTACAAGCTACAAACCCTGTCTTTCATACTTTGCCTAAAGCACAGTAGACGTTCTATAGAATGCCTAGGCAAAGTATGAAATAAGCTTTATTTCATACATTGGCGGCTAGATTTAGGCATTCTATAGAATGCCTGATTATATACTTTGCCGGTAACATATACACTGTTTTACAATTTATATTCAAAACGGCCAAAAGTAAAATATCTGTTTCATTCCGAAATGCTCTTTTATCAGGTGCTTTACATGTGAAGCATCCTATAACCACGCCTTCAGGTGTGACGTGAAACTTGAAGATAATCTAATAAAGGAGAGAAAGAGTTTAAAATATTCAATCTACTGCCATTTTGAAAATAAATTAGTGATAAATCTACTCAACATCACATAATGTTGTTATAACACTGTATATATTAGTTTTGAAACTTAAATATGTTTAAGTATTCATGAAAAGTCAATTAATGAATCACTTATAAGTTAAATATTTATTTTTTGCCAATATATTAGAAGTGACAGCTTATTGTGGTCCTTGGATATAGGCATAACGTAACCTGACCCAAGGCGTCGGAGGGTTTGCTCAGTCTATACGATGGGAATGGATCAACATTATCATAGGATCACTTGTAGACATTCCAGTGAGTGATGAATGTGATCCAGCTTTATGGAAAGTGTTGTCTCTGTTATAAGAGAATAGTGGGGATTAGAATGTGATTAATAGAATTTGTCACAGTTCGGTCGTGGTATCTTAATAAATCTACATTTTTAATAAGTCTTCTCATTTGCTGAAGTTTCGGCTTGAAATTCAAGCCTTCAATAGGGCTGTAAAACTAGGACTGAGTAAATACTAATTTATATACGGAAGAAATTACAAAAAAAAAAATTATACATGGAATAGGGTAAACGATACATTTGGTAAGTGTGTGTTATGGCAAGAGCTTCAGCGGTAACACACACTTATCAAATATATCATTCACCCTATTCCATGCATAATGTTTCTCCGTTTTTGACATTTCTTATGATGTTAAAAACAGTGAGTGATCCTCAATCCTTTTTTTTTTCTTTTTTTTTTTTTACCATTTTCTTCTTTATGGGCTTAAAATGCTTCTGTAACTAATCAAAATGATATCCAAGTGTGTTTATGTGACGGAACAGTTTTTAAATGTGTCAAGAATTCGATTTTTTCAACTAAAGTCCTGATTAAAATTAAAAACCAATTTTTTCATATTTATTAAAAGAAATTATGAACAAAAATTAAAAAGAAAAAAAAATGAAATTTTCGGTATTTACTTTAAAGTCGATTTTCTCAAACCTATGTTTTTCAAATTGGGCAATACGCTTAGCGCTTTCAATTGTCTTCACCCAATCAACTTCAAATTTTAACTGCAGATTCCTAATGATATTTGCTAGTAAAGTACGTAGGGATTTTTCCAATCATTGAATTATTACAAGGCCGATTTTCGACAGATTTTTTAATAGAAAATGAATAATTGTTTATCATTTTCGTAAAAAAAATAATATTTCTTAAAAACCCTACTTACTTTACTAGGCATAACATTCTTATTTCAAAATAATTTTAGTTTTTTGTTCTTGATAAAAAATTGCCGCAATTTTGTTTTCAAAGAATTGAAAC
This sequence comes from Gonocerus acuteangulatus, assembly GCA_946811695.1. Classification (NCBI taxonomy): domain Eukaryota; kingdom Metazoa; phylum Arthropoda; class Insecta; order Hemiptera; family Coreidae; genus Gonocerus; species Gonocerus acuteangulatus. The sequence continues at coordinate 113,440,965 of OX328124.1, read as the reverse complement.
ATTTTGTTTGTCGTTACTTTAACATCCCTTATAAAACTTATGATATAAAGAATTGAAAAATATTGATTTATTTGTAATTCATATATTGGAAAAAATGCCTTTCATTTTGACCACACAAAACCAGTATTACCCCTTAATGAATCTTAGATAAATTAATTCTTAAATAATATTCGAATAAAATTGTCCAAAATTAGGTATTATTTATAACAAATCTTATTTTATTGGGCCCAACCCCCAAAAAATCTTATTCTTGGTACCAACTCTCGCTCATGCAAGCTTAGAAAAAATTATGAGCTTTACAATCTATATGGGGCGAGGTTAGCTCAGTGGTAGAGCACTGGACAAATAATTTGGAGGACCTGAGTTCAAATCCCGAGCAAGCACTAAAGATTTTTTCTTCTAGTGTCTTCGTTCATGGGTTGAATTCGGCCTTCTGACCGTCCCTAGGCCAACCCAGCCTTTAATTAATTTAATAATGGGTACCTTGGGTGCTAATGACTCTAGCAGTTGAAGCTGCCAAGGGCCGGAGCATAGTAGGGACCACACTATCTCCCTAGTGTGCCGTATGGTCTTGAATCAGATACCTCAACAGTATCTGCCCCTCGGGGTCTGTTACAGGACCGTTTTACGATCTACAGTTATACAATCTATATGAAAAAAAAATATTTGACACATTTCATCAAAATCTGACATATTGAATGGCTGGGGGACGTTGAAAGGAGGCCAGATTGCCAGATGAATGCCGAGCAAAATGTTGCATAGTAAGGTCATTAAATAATATCCAAATAAAATTCTCCGTTAATTAGCTCTTCTGGTTATATTAGCCAATAGTTTCAAAAAAAAAAAATCAAACTTACAATTGGTTGACAGTTGCATAATATAATGCCTTATATTTTTCAAGGTCTTTAGCCAGCGCGTCCAATTCGGGTGGCTTTAATAGACTCTTGCAAACCGTTTGTGATGGTTCATTATCCACATCATCGATTTTTGCTTCATCTGGATGGATAGTACGCCTCCTGTTTACTTTTAAAACTTTTTTAGGCGGTGAGGCTAATAAACAGTCTGTCTCTGATCTGTGAAAAAAAAAAAAAAAAAAAATTTAAAACGTATTTTAACTCTTGGGGAGTTAGAAAATATGTGTAAACTTAGTAAATAACCTTTCTTGTGCATTCCTACAAGGGAGAAATTAAAATAAAGCACAATAAAGTGAAATTATCGCCCCTAGACCACACCTCTTTTCTAGTACACTGTGTTACGTGTGATGATATTATATTATCCGACTGAGAGAATTAAGAGATAAATTAATGTGATGTTTTTTGGGTAACATTTTTTGGACCTTTAAAAGGCCCATTCAGACAGGCTCTACAAAATAAATGAAATAAGGTTTTGTCTACAGATTACATAGAATCTCTACTTTTCCGATTCATTCTTTAAAAATACCGGTAATTCAGAGCATTGAGTGCCCCAACTCCAATTTTTGTAAAACTTTGTGTACTTATTTATTTCAACCTAATCTATATATATATATAAATCACGTGTCTGTCTGTTTGTCCATTTGTCTGTTTGTTCCTTATACAAATCTACACCATTTGACCAATTTTGATTAAACTAGGCACACAGGTAGGTATTGTTACGGGAAATCTCCTAGGCTACGTCAAAATAGTCAAATTTCAACATTTGGTCAAAAGGTCAAAAGTTTTGTTCAAGAAAAATTGGCTACACTGAACCATTCAGATTCTGACGGCCATTTTGAATAATGTCCCAAATTTATTTGTTGATGTTCTTGATAATTAGAATAACTCGAACTCATAGATGACTTTACATCATTATATAATCATCAGTTTATTTCAATTTTATATCAACAGTCTCCGTCTAACTAAGGAGTGCTGGCCTTTCTTTGATAAGAGCTATCTACTCGCAGGCTGTGGTGCTGCCCTCTGTCGGCTGTTTCATGAATTGCTGTGGTGCTGGCCTCTGTTGGCTGTTTCAAGAATTACTAGACAGATATAAACAAATTCACACCGTTTGACTGATTTTGACGTAACTGGGTATAGGCAGAAAGTAGATGTAGCATGGCACACTGGGTAACAGCTAGTTAAGAATAAAAATGTTGGCAAGAAATAAGTATACAAAGTTTTACGAAAATCGGAGTTGGGGCATTCATTGCTCAGAATTACCAAGAGACCCTTAAAAAAATTTAGCTGACTGTCTTTGTCTTCAACAAAATTTCATCCATCATAGACAGTGCTATTATTGAGTAGGAAGAAAGTTATACAGGCTTAAGTAAATTATTGTAATCTGGTCCCTTTTTATATGGAATATAGAACGAATAAAAAGCTGAATATAGATCTAAAAAAAAAAAAAATTGTTCGATTTAGAAACAATGGAACATAAACAACTATTGTGAAATACAGAGGTTATTAACACTAGATTTACCAGACCTGGTATTTGTATAAATGTCAATAACAAAAAATATATTTATTTCTAATATGTATAAAGTAACATTAAGGTCATTAAATGTATTCTCTACTTATAGCTACAAAAGTAATAACATCATTTAGGAAAGCAAATGTTATATGTAGTAGAAATTTTGAATTGAAATTGCACGACCACTCAAAATGACTGGTCTGGTAAAACTAGTGTTAAAAAATTGATAAGTATAAATTATTATTTTCTTTTCACTGAATCTAATGCTAAGTCTGTATGCCAGTACCAATATACATTGTCATTTTAAATAGAATAATTATTCAAAGATAAACAAAAATATATTTTATTATATTTAAACATGAGGACATATGTTTATCATTACGAGGACTCTAGGTAGTTGGTAACAGCTTATTCAGTCTTCAACTATTTTATATTACATTTTTGTTGTGGAAACGTTTCGGCTATAAGCCATTTTCAATCCAATTATCTGTATGATTTTGCATTATTTATTTATAAATTATAATCTTCAGATTATGTGCTTGTAAATTTGATATTATTTAGTTTGAGGAGGAAATTTCATTTTTTTAAATTGTATGGTTCGTGTCTCAATTATTACATATTATTTTATATATTTGAGTCTGGTTCTGTAAAGGAGGACTACTAGTCTTGTACATCTAGTCCTCCTTTACAGAAGCAGACTCAAATATATAAAATAATATGTAATAATTGAGACACGAACCATACAATTTAAAAAAAAAATGAAATTTCCTCCTCAAACTAAATAATATCAAATTTACAAGCACATAATCTGAAGATTATAATTTATAAATAAATAATGCAAAATCATACAGATAATTGGATTGAAAATGGCTTATAGCCAAAACGTTTCCACAACAAAAATGTAATATAAAATATAAAATAATTGAAGACTGAATAAGCTGTTACAAACTACCTAGAACATCTTAGCTTTCAATTTAGGATCTACACATATTAACAGAGAAATGCAATATAAAAATACACTCAATGAAGTAAATCAAAATAGATTCTATAATGAATTTTATTATAATTTGATGAAGAGGGCATCATCGTTGACCGCTGAGATTGCGAAGGTAGATATTGTCGGGGTTTGGTCACGTGGTTGATACAACGTTTTCCAATTTGCTTGAGATTCAAGCCTTCATCAGGGAGATGAGGAGAAGGAGTACTAAAGCCACGTACGTGCTATCATGTCTAGTTATATTGTATTATTATACATACTAGAGTATAATATACACTTATTTTAATTTATATTGTTTTGGACAAAAACATTTCAGTTAATGTTAAGGTTATTATACTGAATAACATTAGTTAAAATAACTTCTATAAATGTAAAAGACAATATACCTTATTTTTGACATCCTGAGAGAATACATATAATATTAATCTGTGAATTATGAACTTCATAAAACGGGCTAAAACTATTTAAATATTAAAAAGACAAAAAAAAAAAAAAAAAAAAAAAAAAAAAAAAAAAAACTGTTTACGCAAACTGTTGATATAAAGAATCAGGGAGAAAGAACTAAACACAAAAAGGTGAAAGTTTTAAAATGTGAGTAATATCAGAGCTATGATATCATGATATCTAGTTTCAAATTCATATCTCGAGTATTTTGAGGATGCATTTTTATTTTTTTTTTAAATAAAATGAGATTCATTTTATATTTCTGTAATTTTAAAGGAAAAAGAATTGTAACTTGTAAAAAATCAAGGTTTAAATATATTTCATGAAAATGAACAAATGTAATCATCCTGCACTAACTTATATAAAAAGAAATCATATAGAAGTGCCATAAAAAATATTTTGTACATAAAAAAAGAAGTCATTAACCTGCGGATTCTGCCCACCAGAGGGGGGGGGGGGAATACTGCACTGAAAGTTGTCTTTAGCTGCCCCTAGTTAGACTTGCCTCATCTTAATTTCTTTTGTGAGAGGAAAAAGAGAGGAGGCCCGGTGGCCGAAATGAAATGTGTTTGCACTCCGTGCCTAAGGTCGTGGGTTCAATTCACATTAGGAGTGATGACTTTTCTTTCGAAAAAAGAAAAGGCTTCAGCCCTCTCCTGGCTAGGTCATTGTTTCGGGTACTATTGCGTTGATAAAGGCCCCCAATAGTATTTTTTCCCATATATCTTCCATATACAGACAGCGATCCATCAGAATTTTATTATATGTATAGATATACACATATATACTTTTAAAACAAATGACCACATGACAATTTGTATCTAAGTTTGAAGTAAAACAAATGATCAAAAACATGCTTTGTTTTTTTCTTACTCCTCAGGCTTTCTTTTCTTGTAAATATTTGGCACATTTTCAATGCTGTAATAGAAAGCTAATTCAATGCCAGGATAAGGGAATGCAATTCTGTCATCATTTTTCAAGATGTGCGTCTCCTCATGAAGTCTCCTGTCATTTAATCTTGTGGTCTTTTGGCTGCTCTGAAAATAGAAAACTTTGTAAAAAAAAATTAAGGGACAAGATAGTCATAAAGAATACATTATAATCAACCATGATACTGATAGAGGAATGTTACAATTTATATATATTTTTTAAGAAAGTGTTTAATTGTTTTTTTGTTTTTGGCACTTCCTCCCGTTCCATAGATAGGAAAACCCGGTTTTGGGGTCATCCCAATAATGCAATCTGGAAGTGCTGACAAGAAATGTTGACTTCCAAAGTGAACTCTTTTAACTGTTTCTTGAAATACACTAGGGGAGAAGAGAATTTTGTTTCCAAAACAAGGGATTGAGTACAAAATTTTTCCAAACATTTTTTTGAGAAAAAAAAACAGCGTTACAGGGGTCAAATACAAATATAGACAGACACAAATTTTTGAACCACCATTATTTGTGTGATCTATGGGGGGGGGGGGGATTTATTATATTGCATTTGGAATATTTAGCCAATTTAAACGCTATTACTAAAAAAAAAAAATATATTTCTGAACTAAGTGATCTTATTTAATTTATTTTTAAGGTTTTTATGACACATTTTTACCGATTTCAGGGGGGGCTGCAGCCCTCCTTATATACGACCATGTCCAAGACCACATCTCGCAAAATGAATTATTAGCACCTGAGCAGCAAGGCTGTAGAAGTGGTTCTGAAGGATGTAAAGAGCTGTTAGTTATAGACTCGTTTATTGCATGGATTTACAAGAAAGATTTCGATTCCTCACTCCTGGTTAATCGAGTTGTTAAGAATTTATAAAGTTCCTAATAATGTAACTGACCTTTTATCATGCATGATGGCCACATGGAAATTTATGATAATTAGCAAACCGGATCTAAGGACAGATTTTGATCACCTTTCTGAATGGGGGAAAAATAAAATAAAATAAAATAAAAAATACAAAATTACAGGTGACATTGCAATTGGTTATTTGAACCCCAAGGTGCAGCTGTCGTTGTCAATAGCATGGCAGACTTCTGGTTGCCATGCAACACATTGGCAAGTTACATGTTCCGATTCCTATTGATGACTAATGAATAACCAGTTATTAATAATTAATTACTAGCTAAATTCCTCAGGGTTTGAAACAATACATTCATATGCACTGCAAGGTAAACTCTAATAAATGAACAGCTTACCACATCTTTGATAGTCCATTTGTTATCTTCATTAAGGGTAATAACACACTGATTCCTGGAAATGCTTGCATCAGGTATGTCGATACAGCTGTTGACATTCCTGCCAATAGTGATCTGAAAACAATGCAAGTATGTATTATTATTTTTTTTTATTGCGCTTCGACAAGTAGGCCAATAGCGCCGACATCCAGGGTGCAGCGACGAATTTTCCCAACAAGCCGTGGGATGAGAAAATTCCTGCCACCGGTGGGGATCTAACCCATCATCTCCCGCTTATGAACCTAAGGTGCTAGCCACTAGACCAGGGGAGACCCCAGTATCTATTATTACAATAAATCCTGATTTCGATGCTTTAGGTGTGTAGCTGGCATAAATTGTGCGGGGGATATATTGTTATTCTGAATATTAATTAATAATAAAGAAAATACTTAAATGAATAAAAACAAAAACAGGAAAAATTGTTTTAAAACGAAACACTTAACTTCTTATCAGTGAAAAGAATTTTCACCAAAGTTGGCATTGACAACATATTTTTTGTCTTAGAAGACAAAAAATATGTTGCCAATCAGTTCACTGATTTTTCTCTCATTGTTTGTGGTTCCTCGCTACGCTTCTATAATATTTGAGTGATGCAATTCTTATCCACTAATCTCCCAAATTTTGCGTGGTAGTTTTACTCTTTTATATTTGTTATAAATGGCTGACTCAATTATTAAAAAAAAATAATGTTATCTGGATTAAACCCCTTACTGCTAATAGATTATACAACACAACTTTCTCAATAGGTTGGCTCAATGAAAATGAAATTTTGCGGAATGGCTAATAGTGGAGGCTAGTGTAATCATGAGGTTCTTCCTCCGGGCCAGTCACCGCTCCTGGCCTCTGAAGTCCAAGGGTGATTAGCACTGTATGCTCAAAAATGGTACTGTAGGTAGTGTTCGCATCAGGGGCCACTTTGTGGTTTGCCTGTTGCAGCATTGTGGCCATGTGTTGAAGCACTGCAGGGGAGAGACCAGAACATGGTGAAGTTCTGGATTGAGCATAGTCCCATCACACTCTGTTCCAAGGCGGAAGCTTAAATAGTTGACAAATTTAATTTAAATTTAATTCTAAAAATTTCAGGGATAACATGAAAAAATTAAAAAAATATTAAGTTTTTAATAGAAACAAGGAATAATGTGAACAATAAAAAAAAATTCAAATATTGAATACAGTAGGACCTCCATTATCCAGGGTAATGGCGGGGAGGGTGGTCCACGGATAATCGAAACACAATATTTTATTGACTAAATGTGCTGGGTTATAAGGTTATAAAGAAAAACTGTGTACAAGATGTCATGTAAACCCTTGTATTTGCATTGAGAAATGTGTATGTAAACGTTTTATTAATTAATAATTTATATAAGTGCAAAAATAAACTGATACATACAAATATTTAATACATAATTATGAAATCAAATGCTTTAGTTGATAAAAATAAAAATAATGCAATAAATATGTTTGTATGTACATACATATATGTACATAATATTTAAAGGAGGAATAAAAATTCCCCGATCGAGACCCCGGTTAATTGGAATCCCGGATAATAGATTCCCGGATAATGGAGGTCCTACTGTACTATATTTTTCTAAGGGAATATTTAGTAGCAGTTGGGTATTTTTCCCGGTCCCTGGCAACGATCTGCAAAACAATGATAAAAAATCGATTTTTGTGAAGGAAGAAAAATCATTTTGGTGGGGAACGTACCACTACAGTTGATTTTTTTCTTCTTCCTCTTCTCCAGCATTGTCTGCTTCCAGCATAACATGAGCTATATTTGCCTTAACCGCTGTTGGAACGTTGTCATCAAATAAGGATGGAGATTCGGTTTAGGGAACAAAGTACCAGAAATGATTGGAAACATTTTTTGCAGTTAATTTCTGGATCAATATCCTGATAATGTATCAGTTGATGCATGAATAGAAAGTCATGATATGGTGCTTCAATTGGGTCTGATGATAGAAACCAGGCTCGAACGTACTCTCGAGCAAGAAAAATAGATGTCATTCTTAAAGTGTAATATAAGTTAAAATAAGGTAACTTTCAACACCAACATTTATTGACTGATCCTAACACATGATGTGACCTAGAACTATATAACACATGATATAATATAACCAAGAGGTAGAAATACAAATACACAACATCTTCCTCCTTAAAGAAGTGGTCCTCACAGATCGAGACACTGGGGCTTCCGGACCATCCTCCCAGACCTCGTTCGATGTCCTGCAGCTTCGGTGACTTCCGCTCCGGAATCCTCGCCTTCACCCTCCACCTCCTCTCCTCCCTTCCTGTCCCCGTCCTTGCGGGTAATGTGCCTCAGGTTCCTCTCCAGTTGCTGCCCATCCTCTCCCTGGAGACGGTAGGACCTTGGCCTGCTATCCAAGCGCTCAACGACAGTGGCTGGGCTCCAAATCGAACCAGTTGTCCTCTGTACCAGGACCTCTTCCCCGATCCCCAGGTCCCCCAGAGACCTCGTGCCCCGCCTAACATACTGCTCTTTGTAAACTTCTTGCCGCCTCCTCAGGGCCCTCCTCACAGCCCCCGGGTCTGTGGCTTGGCATGGCTCTAGATGATTACTCACTGCGGGCAGAACACCCCGTAGTCGCCTGCTCATCAGCAGCTGTGCTGGCGCCGGCAGGTCCTGGCTAGGGGTGTTGTTCAGCTCCAGAAGGCAAAGGTACACATCCCGCCCGGCGTCGTAGGCCTTGTTGAGCATCTTCTTCACAGTCTGGATCGATCTCTCAGCCTGTCCATTTGCCTACTGATACTTGGGGCTCACCAGTGTTCTTTTGAAGTTCCAGGCTTGTGCAAACTTTAAAAACTCCCTAGAGGAAAACTGAGTGCCCTGATCCGCAACTACTTCCTCCGGAACTCCATGTGTCAAAGACCGTCTTTATAGAAGTGATTACGTGCCCACTGGTCAGGCTGCGTAACTGCACCACCTCGACAAATTTGGAGTAGTAGTCTACGATAAGCAGCCAGTCAACCCCTCTTAACGTATAGATGTCAACGCCAACTTTCTGCCAAGGCCCCTACGGTGGATCTTGAATAATCATAGGCTCCATGGGATTCGAGTTACGATACCGTAAGCAAATGTCACATTTTCTTATCATTTGGGTAATATCGTTATTCATCTGGCCATAACAGTACCTCTCGTGCTCGCTCTTTGCACTTCTCAACTCCCTGGTGAGCGTAGTGGATCTTGTCCAACATTTCCCTCCGCAAAGACTTGGGAATCATAATCTGGGCACCCTTCAGCAGCAACCCTTCCCGAAATGTCAGCTCCTCTCGAAGGTGCTTGTACCTTTCAACGAAGGGATTAGATGATTCCGCCTCGCTGCTTCCAAGGACCCAATCCTTTATAGCCAACAGCTCCGGATCTCGATCCGTCTCCAATCTTATCCTCTTCAAGGTCTCGTCACAAATTGGTAGATTGCTAATAAGTGCAATGATATAGCTGTCAATTTCAGGAGTGATTTCCAATGCTGCTTCATCCCTCAGAGGAGCCCTGGACAAGGTATCAGCTAGCTGCATGTCCTTCCCCGGAACATACCTGACGGTGATGGAGTAGTGCTGAAGCCGGAGTAGCATCCTCTGAAGGCGAGGCGGGCAGAGGTAGAGCGGCTTGGATACTATCGACTCTAGAGGCTTGTGGTCCAACTCGACAACGAAAGACTTGCCATACGTGTACATATGAAACCTCTCACAGCCGAACACCACCGCATACAGTTCTTTTTCGATGTTCGCATATCTCATCTCTGTCTCAGTCAGGGTCTTAGAGGCAAAGGCTAAAGGACGACTGCTCTGCTTCAGCACTGCTCCAAGTCCTTTCTGAGATGCATCCACAGACACAATAACGGGCAAGTTAGGGTCATAATAACTCAAAACCGGTGGACTACAAATAGCCGACTTCAACTTTTCAAACGCCTTCACCTGACCGTCCTCCCAGTGCCATAGAACGTCTTTCTTAAGTAAAATTCTTAACGGCTTAGCTACAACAGAGAAGTCCTTAATAAATTTATTAAGATAATTTGCCATGCCCAAAAATCTTTCCACATCCTTTCTGTTTGTCGGAACCGGTAATCTTTGGACGGCCTCAACTTTCCTCACATCTGGCCGCATCCCCTCTTCAGAAAATATATGCCCTAGGTATGTAATCTCCCTCAGACCAATCTTGCATTTATCTACATTAAACTTCACGCCTGCTTCCCTAGCTCGCTGCAGGACCCGCTCCAAATTCTTATCATGCTCCTCCTTCGTCCTTCCAAAAACCAGCAAATCATCGATAAAGGTGTCTGTCCCATCCAAACCTTCAACGTCTTCTTATATTCCCTATGGAAGTGTTCAGGGGCGCATGAAAGCCCAAAAGCCATCCTTAAAAACTTATATCGGCCCCACGGAGTGCTAAATGTGCATAAGTCAAAACTTTCTTGATCCAATTCAATTTGCCAAAATCCGGACATTGCGTCAAGGGTACTAAAATACTTTGCACCTTTCAGTTTGCCTGCTATTTCCTCCACGGTCGGTAGCTGAAAGTGTTCCCTTTTGATAGCCTTATTGAGATCCCTAGGTTCCAGATAGATCCTTACATCACCATAAGGCTTGTAGGCTATAACCAAAGAGCTGACCCAATCTGTCGGCTTGTCAACCTTCTCTATAACCCCAAGACTAACATTTATTGACTGATCCTAACACATGATGTGACCTAGAACTATATAACACATGATATAATATAACCAAGAGGTAGAAATACAAATACACAACATAAAGAATTTTTCTTGCTGCGATAACTGAAATTGATTTTGGAACAGGTTCATTTTGAATGCATAAATCGCCTTTTCCATCCACCTAGCATGACTTACAACTCCTGGTACACGAAACAATACTCCTTTCTTCCCGTGCAAACGAGTGCATTTTCAGGAAGCAGGAACAGACTTGATTGTTTATCTTTTTAGCCAATATCAACAAGAAATGACTGATTTAATTTCCATTACAGGTGCTTACCTGTCTAAAAGTGATTACAAAATAAAATAACTTAAAAAAAAAATATCTGAAAAAATTACTTTCGGACGAAAATGTCAATATTTCAAGGTCATAGCGAGTCACCTCGGAGTTGTTCAATTTAGCTAAAATTTTGCACAGATCGTTATTTTGTTGATTGGAACAAGATAGGGGGGGAGGAGGAAAACTTTTAGAAAGTTGAAAAATAAGGGCCACCCTAATCACCACTCATGATCTTCTGAGCCCCAGGCTTTGTGGGAACATCCACATCTTTCGTAGAGTTGAGGGGATGGTAATAGGTTGACTTCTAATATTTACAATATTCATAATAATCAAACGTTTTAAATTAAAAATTAACTGATCCCTTACTCAAATATTGGAATTCTTTTTATAGGAGGAAGAAATAAATGCAGTGAAAGTGTAAAGTGAAATTTTGCCTAGAACAAGAATTCCTATATTAAAGGTTTTGTCATTAGTGGCGTCTTTAAAATTATTTTATTTTAATGTCCATCTGCATCTAGCTCTTGGAACTGGGCTATCTAAAAATTGGCACCTGTCCTAAACAGCCATAGAAGAGCAGGGACGTTTTTTCAGTGAGATCATAGTAAAAAAAAACAACCTGGTTCAAGCGCGACTTGAAACCACATCTCCTTACATGGGATAAGCTATAATAAACACCCATTCTTAATACATAGATCTAATTTATTTTTACAACACATCATTCTCTTTAGCTGAACAAGATGTACACCAAGTTTTGTTGCAATGAGTCAAAAATTATGGGTGGTAATAATAATTTGGGATTAAGCCCCCGCCCAGATGGATCGATTACGCGAGTTAAAAACTTTTTCAATCGTTTGTTCTGGGAAGGTAATACACAAAGTTTTGTGGCCAAAAAACAAACACATGCATGCACCCTCACACACACACACACAAATAAATATTAACAGGAGTCATTTCCAGTATTTACAAGGTACGATCAAAGCAAATTTGAAGACATTTTTTATATCTTCTTTCATGCAACCTCAATAGCTACTTCCTTCGGATTTCATGACAGGAGTTAATATTCTAATTTAACACCTTAACTACAATTGAACAAATTGAGAATCAGAAACCTAGTTCATTTTCATTGCTTATTCAGCTTCTGCTGCCAGCAGTTGTACTGTTAGATCGATAAATTGTCTTGTGTATTTAAGCAGAGTTCCTTGTAACATCAGCTCTTGGAAGTTCGAAATAATGAAATAACAACCACTGCTGGAAACAGAGGCCGAAATTAAAAGGAATTGAAGTAATCCAGCTCACTATCTTGGAAAGAGCATGAGAATTGATCTTAACTTATAAACAAAAGTTAGAGCAGTAGTATTTTGGAAAATAAATTGTTTCTTAAAGAAGAATTGTTGTTCGTTCGGTTACTATACTGGTTCAGCACTTAGGCACCCGGGCCATTCCATGTCAATTCAACCAATGAAAGTACTGTTTACAACCTGACCCTCTTAGATTTTTTTGAAATTTTGAATCTTAATAGCTCTAACAACTCCTTGAATGGTACAATTTTTTTAAAAAAATTATCTGTTTCCGTTTTTTTAGTAGTCATTTTCAAGGTATTGAAAACCCGCCTTTTTTTGGTCAACTGGAAAATGTTAATTCCTTGGTAGAGTGAGTTCTATTCTAACTAGAACAGTCAGCATAGTCTCATTGTTTAGCTTATTAAATGGACTTTAATTTGATATACAACAAGACCAACTTATTACAAATTTTACTTTTTGAAAAAATTTTCGAAAACTTGTACGTAACGGTTTTCGAAAAACTGTAGTTTTAAAATTCTGAATATATTTCAATCTTCAGTTCATTGACTACATATGCTGTTAGTTTCATTATGGAAACATTTTACAACACAATTTTAACTGATTTAGAATCTGATCCAGTAGCCTTCAATGAAAAAATATGTGGTGGTTTTAATGCCTGTGAAAATGACAACCAGAGGTAGCTGGCATGTGTTACAAAGTTTAAATGTATTATCACAATATCACAAAAATGGATATGACCGTTTATTAAAGGTTATAAATGGTGTTTTTTTTTGTTTTGTTTTTTTTTGTTTTTTTTTTCTCTTCTTCCCCATTGCCATCCCATAAAAACATTTTTTGAAAAATGAAATTTGTAATAATTGAGACATGTTGGATACTAAATTTTATTTCATCCATCTCCTCATTTTTGTTGAGGCAATAAAACTACCACATATTTTTTCATTAAAGGCTACTGTATCTGTGTCTAAATCAGTTACCAGTTCAATTTCACTTTTATTGAAGTTCGAGTAAAGATGAGTCTTAAATTTTTTCTTAGTTAAAGGAATGAAAGGGTGCAATTTCTGGGTTCCGGTAATTTTTTTTTTTTTTTTCCAAATCTCCCCTTTAATTTTAGTTCTGTCTGAAAAAAAATTCAAATTTTGATCAGGGATGCTTATTGCTGAATTTACATTAAAAATATCCATCACTCACCATATTTTTACCAACTACGCAGTGACAATTTTGAAGTCAAAATTATGTTATAAAATGATCCCGTTCCCATCCCATAATGAAACTAACAGCATATGTTGTCAATGTACTGAAGATTCAAATATATTTTTTTCAGAATTTTAAAAGTACAGTTTTTCGAAAACCGTTACGTACAAGTTTTCGAAATTTCTTTTAAAAAGTAAAATTTGTAATAAGTTGGTCTTGTTGTATATCAAATTAAAGTCCATTTAATAAGCTAAACAATGAGACTATGCTGACTGTTCTAGCTAAAATAGAACTTAATCTATCTAGCAATAAACATTTTCCAGTTGACCAAAACAAGGCGGTTTTTCAATACTTTGAAAATTAATACTAAAAAAAACGGAAACAGATAAAAATGTTTAAAAAATATTTTTTGGTTATTTTTTGTTAGAGTAACCAACCTACCAAATTTTATTAAAATCCAAGAAGGTCGGGTTGTGACCCTTGTTGATTTGACATGGAATGACCCACCCTATTTATGTGTTAATTAAATAAATACTCAAATTTGAGTCTGAAAGTGAAAAAATTGTCAAAGGAAAAAACGTGATTTTTTGATGAAACACTCATTAGCGCTGCTGTTTGTCAATTAAAACAGTAGCAGAAATAAAAATGTAGTAGTATACTACTGATAAAATGACATTAGATCCTCAATATCATAACATTTACACTTTTATAAAAGCAATAATAAATGAGTAAGTACATTTATTTGAGCATATTCTTTTATGGACTAGAAGAGAAAGCAAATTGAAAAAGAAAAAGTAAACAAAGAATGTAACTGAGGAACTAAACATTTATTGGCCTAAGTAATGAGTTAGTCATAAAATAGGAAATATAATAACTTATTTACTAACCAAAGTATAACTAATGGTTTGTACGAAGTTATGGCCAGGAATTGAACAGTAACTAATGCATCATGAAAACAACAGGATCATCCCCCTGCAGTAATAGCTTCTTTATTAAAATTATAAATATCATAATATTACAAAGATCAGAAGTCGCATGACAGGAAATTATAATTGTAAAATAAAGGGACTTAGCCACAATAAATATACTGATATTTATATATCTAATAAAAAAAAAAAGTTTAATGATTTTAAATCAGATCTTTCAACGTTTAAAAGAGGCAGTAAATATGATAACCTATCAATTCTTACCTTCGTTAAGTTGGGAAAAGTTTTCAGATTATTAGTGATAATATCTACTATAACTGGGGAATGTGAATTCATTTTCAATCATAGCTTAACACAAGAAGAACAAGAACATTTTAAAGTTTTATAACAGGAATTAACAAGCTGCTCCTTCAGTGATTGTAAACAGCAGCTATTAGGTTATAAAAGATACTAGCAAAGAGAAAGAAATGCCGGTAACAATAGCTACGTAATACACTTCTATACGAGACTCCGAGAATCAAAGGGATGTAATTGAAAAGCCTAAAATTTTGTATTATCCTAGTGCAAAGTTAAGATCATATGGAAAATTCTATAAGTTTTAGTGTACTAAATTTTGTTTTAATCGGTTAAAATTTAATCTGCTAAGCCTCACAGATTTCATATCTTCGATACAAATGCAAAGTATCGAACGTGAAAAAATACATTTTTCATTTTAAATCTTTGCTGATTGCTGTTGGACAGATGGACAGCAAACTCTCGAATCTAAGTTCACACAATGAAAGGGGAATGTAACCACTGTCATAAAGTCGAATCTGCCTACGAATTTGACTGCCCAAAAGCATGGTAATAAATAAGAGTATTTTCACTCTTGAAAGTGGTGGTTTTCATATTCGATACTTTGCATTTGCATCGACGATATGCAATATGAGGAGTTTTACGAAAGAAACGATTTTAAATCTAAAGGGGGGGGGTCTCACTGGCTTGCAACAAGTAATTAGTTACAAGAAATTAAAATTCGCCTAAGACCTAATAAAATGGTGGTTTTGATAATGATATCTGGAGAGTGTGTTTCCCACCCGTACCTGGAAGCTTCTGTCTTCAAGAAATTTTTTTAATGAAGGTGGGTAGATTTCAATGTAATCTCCAGGAGTGAATTGTTTTCACTATCCCGTACCTCCAAGCAGTGTCATAAGCTTTATGGATGTCGAAGAATATTCCTATTACTTGTTGCCTGTATATGAATTCCTGCGAGAATGTATCCACTTTCACTATACTGTCCAGTGTGGATCTTTCTTTCCTGAAGCCGTGAAAAAAGGAAAAGCCATTACACCTATCCTGGCTAGAAAAGGGTGGCAACCTGTAGATAGCCCGTCCCAAATATCTAAGTAGGTGGACGTTTAAATTTAAATAATAAATATAGAATTTCTGGTGTCATTCTTTGCTTTTATTAGATCGACTTATCTTATTTATAGACTGAAAATTTGTCAACATATTTTTTATTTAAGTGCAATAAATTTATGAAATTCGTTATGGCGTGCATTCTTCAAAAAAAGAAAGGTTTAAAGAAAATTGTAAAACTTTAATAGAAAAAACAATCTTCTATACACGTACAGAATTAATTCAAGCTGGGCGTTGATGTGACGCCAGCGCTGTCTTTACTGCTTAACTCTACATTTAAGTTTTAACACTCACGAACTTCGAAAAAAAACTTTATTGGTAAACAGAATACAGAATATAGATGTTTATGATAAGGCTATTACAACGGTACTGAGCTGGAGAGGAAAGGAGTGGGGATTATATAGAGGTTTGCTGGAAGAAGACTCCTGGTGCTGACTCGGCGGTGTCTGGTGCTTTAAGTCCTCCCTCCTGAAGATTCGAAGTCCTCTGAGAATTTTATGATGGTAGTTTCCAAGGGCTGTAGTAACTTGAAGGGTTGAAGGTCTGAAGTGGAATTCCTGGTGAAGGTTGTAAGTGTGAAGAAGGCGATTCATGAGGTGACGATGGCAGACACTTTGACTTACAATGGTGTTTAAGCAGTGAAATTAAGTTAAATACTAGAAGATAAATAGTTATGGCATAAAAGAATACATGGGTGATATTAGCATTAACATAATTAATTGTTTCTAAGTCTTCGAAAGTTTGTTTGTCAAGTTTAGGTAGTTCTAGATTAGTAAAACTTATGTTAAGCATTTCAATATTATTAGGCTTATGGTTTAGAAGTAATATTTCAGAATCTACAGTATAAGTTGTTGGTTTTGGGTGTTCTAATAGTGATTAATTACTACTTAAGCTAATGAGAGCTGAAGAGGGTAGAAATACAGGATTAGAGATATTGGATATGTGTACAATATTAGTCTTATAAGTAAGATACAAATCAATTTCATCAACATATTTAATAAAAGGAGAAGCATTGACTGTAGTAGTAGTACAATTAGTAGATTGCCCTAAGAAAAGGTTATATATACAGGTATTATTTACTAAACTAACCTTATCACAAAAATAATTACTAACAATATTGGACAATTTACATTGTCCAACATACATGTTTGTTTCATTCCTTAAAATTAGTTTATATGGAGTTAGTGTTGTTATGACTGTCTTGTCCTGTATTGCGGGGACTTGTAGAAAGTAGAAGGTAGTAAAGACCTCAGATTTTAATGGAAGAGAGATAAAGAGATGTAAAAGACCTCCTTTAGTGAAACATGTTAATTTACTGGTAAGCCATAGGATTTCTTTGTCTAGAGAGGCGAAGGTTACGTTGTTGATGCTTGTGAGATCAAGTTCTGCCATTATTGAAGAGTGAGTAACTCCTAATTTGCAAAATTCGAGGGTATTTTCAATATCAGTGAGTCGTATGTAAAGGTAGTTTATGGTGCTGTAAATTTCGTTAAGGTGTATACGTTTCTCGTCTATGTCAATGTAGTTAATAACTTGTGCTGTTTGTTCGTTATTCTTGTTGAGTATGTTTATATCATGTTGCATGGTCATAATTAAGTCGTTGTTGGATTGGGCTTGATGTTGGATGTTATGTTCGATATGATATTCGTTCCTTTCCAATTCTTGTAGTATCTTGTCATATCGTTCTTTGTCTGCAGCGTCTAAGTTACCGGAAGCCAATTTATTGCCGATCCAAGCCCATTGATTATACCGCGCTTGTTCCTAGGTCGGTTGTCGATGTTGAAAAGCATTCTAATTTTATCTTTCGTAAATTGGAGTAAGTGTTGAGTAGTATTATACAGGTCGAAGTCATGAAATTTTGGTAACATCCGTTCGGTATCGAGGAGTTCTTTGTAGAGGTTATTGTAGTCAAAGTAATATGTCATCGTGTAGTAGTTTCGTAATAAATAAGAGTCAGGTAGTTTGACAGATATCACTCCTGGTGAGCTGCTAACGTCAGTCACGTGGTATTGGTGTGTCAATGTTAGCGTCAAGCATAGAGACATGATCCGCATCAGTGTCGACATCTGTAACAGAAATGATACGGTTTGTTCCAATGGGTTGTGTCAGGTATTGTTTACGTGCCCGTTGTAGGTTATCTGTATGAACAATAATGTCTTTTTTCCATCTTGCATACGCATTACAGGCTTGTATGGGTTTTGACCTTTAGTTCGTGTCTGTACTTTGGCATACGTTGTGTGAGGGATGACGGGGTCCTCTCTGTTAACGTTGAGTTTGTCTGTTCTGTCTTGTTTTTCACTAATTATTTTGTTCCTAATACAGGAGTGTAGTAATTTAATTTTGTTATGGTATTGCTCTACCAATTTTTCTTTAAGTTCTACTTGAATATCTTTAGGGGAATGGTTATTAAGGCCAAAGGTTATCTCATTTGGGGTGAGTTTAAGATGTTGATTTAAACTGTTATTAAACGCTATAGTAGCTGATCGTACTCTTTGTTTTAGTGTGTCCATAGGAAATTGTTCTTTGACAGTCCTTAATATTTCAATAAGAGTAGAATGAGTCCTATTAAGAAGGCCAAGAGAATTAGGGTGATTAGGGGTTACGTATATTGGTTCGATGCCCTGTGATTCCAAAAGGTTTTGGATGAGACCGTTTTTAAATTCCCGACCATTATCCATTTTCATTCTTTATGGAGCAGGAAATGTATCCAAGTATTTAATGATGATTTCCGCGATTTTCGTACCGTTCAGTGTGTCAGTGGTTTTAGCAAAGAGTCGTTTAGAAAATGTGTCGACAATCGTAATAATATATTTCCGTTCGAAGTGTAAAGTGTCAATCATTACTTCCTCAAAAGGTTTGTCAGGTGTAGGAGTCAAGCAGTATTTAGTTTTGATGGGTCTATGGTCATATTTTGTTTTTCGGCATGTGTCGCATTTATTTATGTATGTCATGATGTGATCCTTCATCCGAGGGAAGTAATAGTGTCGTTTTAGTTTGGTGTATGTTTCTAGTCCACCTCGATGACAAGTTTTACCTACATGATATTGGTCAATAAGCTCTTTTTGTTCGTCTGTTGTTTCGATGTCTAAACTTTTCTTTTTGTAGCGTTTGAGTTTAACTGATGGGTAGGAATCTTGTATAATTTTGGATATAGTGTAATGGTTGGCTTGTCTTACATAAATCAGATAGAACTAACCTGGTTAACAGGTGGTTCTAAAGGTTAATAGAATTGCATATGATAAATAAATATATTCATTATGGTGCTAAAGCTTGTACTTATTACATGGTGGCAGCGGTAAATTAAAAAAATAAAATAAATGACTTCATTTGAGGAAATTACAAAAGCTTTTTTGGAAGCTTTGAAGTCTTCAAGAGACGAAGGAACCACTGGCTTTGAAGTTAAGCCTCCTGAAGAATTTAACTTCCAAGATTGTTCGAAATGGCCGCAATGGATACGAAGGTTTGAAATTTACAGGTCAGCTAGCGGTCTCAGTAACAAAGGTGAATGCCAACAAATTAATTTTTTTATTTATTCTTTGGGTTTGGAGGGAGATGAATTTCTAACCTCTATTGGTTTACCTCCGGATAAAAGAAACACTTATGCCCAGGTGAAGAAACATATTGACGATCATTTCAGGTTAAGAAAAAACTTATTTTACGAACGTTCAAAATTTCTTTTGAGATCACAGGCACCGACTGAACAGATAGACAATTATATACAGGACTTGTACAAATTAGCAGCCAAATGTCACTGGACTTGTGAACATTGTAATTTCGGAAAGGACTTGTTATTGCTGAAATTAGTAACGGGCCTAGCCGATAGACATCTTTCTACTGAACTACAGTTACGTCAAGAGTTGAAGATAGATGAGGCTGTTGAACGCATCCGTTTAGCTTCTGTCATAGAGGCGCAACAAGACATGATCCGTGGCCAATCAAATAACAATCCTGGAATCGTAGAGTGTGATGCTGTTTCTAGGAAATATCCTAATAAAGATTGCCGTCTTTCTAAGGGACCAGAACGAGTAAAGAGCCAAAGAAAAGATTTTAATAGATCTTGTTACAGATGCGGAGCAGCTTACAGTGATGAGCATCGTCAGAAATGTCCAGCTAAGGACTCTATTTGTTTTTCATGCAAGATGAGGGGCCATTGGAAGTCAGCCTGTCGTTTTGCCAAGAAGGTCGACGAGGTGGACAGAAGGAGTTCCAGTTCCAGCTGCGGCAGTCTTGGGGTTGTACATTTTACAGCAACATCTCAGGTAGATGATTTATTTTATACAAATATAAAAGTCAATGGGAAAGACATCAGATTCAAAATCGATTCAGGAGCTGACGTATGCATCTGTGGTCCAAATATGATCGAACAACTGCGTTTGGAGATGCACAAAACGTCTAGAAAGCTTCATGGGGCAGGCAGTAGCCAACTAAAAGTGCTTGGTAAAGTTAAAGTTGTGATGTCTAAAAATGGAATAGACCATACAGAAACTGTGTATGTTGTAAAAGGACAAAAAGAACCACTTCTAGGGAAGGCTGCCATAGCAAATTTTAAACTACTCAAGCTTATGGTAGATGAAGTAACAAATCATCCAAATGATTATAAGATTTTAAACGAATTTCCAAAAGTTTTCCAAAGCCTTGGGGAGGTCAAAGGTGACCCATATTTAATCCGGCTTGCTCCAAATGCTAAACCTTTTTCTGTTTCATGTCCCCGGCGAGTTCCGATTCCTCTCAAGAGGAAACTACAAATTGAATTAGACCGAATGGTCAAGTCAAACATCATCGTTCCTATTTCGGCAGCAACAGAATGGTGCTCGCCAATAGTAGTTGTGCCTAAGAAAAACGGCACGATACGGCTCTGTGTAGACTTTACTGAATTAAACAAATTCGTTGTAAGAGAAAAGGTTATATTACCCTCTGTTGATGAGTTACTGTGTAAGCTTAATTCTGCTAAATTTCTTTCTAAATTAGATGCCAATAGCGGTTTCTGGCAGATACCTTTGGACGAAAGAAGTCAAAAGTTGACTACATTTATTACACCATTCGGCAGATATTATTTTAAACGTTTACCATTTGGTATATCATCTGCTCCTGAACACTTCCAAAGGAGAATGTCTGAGGCAATTGAAGGCCTAGAAGGTGTTATTAACTTAGCGGATGATTTTCTGGTTTATGGTGAAACTGAAGCTGAACATGATAATAGGTTCACCAAGTTTTTACATCGCCTAGAAGAGTATGGGATCACACTTAATAGAGAAAAGTGTATTTTTAAAGTTAATAAGCTAAACTTTCTAGGACATGTTTTGGAAAATGGCAGCATTAAACCCGATCCAGAAAAGGTTAAAGCAATCTCGGCAATGCCAAAACCTAAGGATCAGAAAGACTTAAGGTCTTTTCTAGGTATGATTAATTATTTGATGAAATTTATCCCTCACCTTTCCGATCATGCCAAACCCTTGAGAGAATTATTGAGTAGCAAAAATACTTGGATGTGGACCAACATACACGATACGAATTTTAATAAACTAAAATCACTTGTTAGTGAAGCCGTCTCTTTAGCGACATTTGACCCACAGAGGGAAACACGTGTTTGCGCTGATGCATCCAGCTTTGGAATCGGGGGAACTCTAGAACAGAAGTTTGCTAAGGGCTGGAAGCCAGTTCAATTCATATCGCGAACTTTAGGTTCAGTCGAGACGCGCTATGCTCAAATTGAAAAAGAAGCTTTAGCACTAACTTGGGCCTGCGAAAGGTTCTCGCAGTTCATTTTAGGAATGAAATTTGATTTGTTGACAGACCACAAACCTCTGGTTGAAATTCTAGGTCAGAAACCTATTGCAAGCTTGTCGGCACGACTACAGAGATTTAGAATGAGGTTGTTACCATTTACCTTCCGTGTTCAATACATAAAAGGAAAAGAATTTACAACTCCTGATTTGCTTTCTAGAAATCCGTTAGAAGGGCCTGGAGATAAAGATGTTCTAGACGAAATCGAACTTCATGTTTCAGAACTTGTTTCGTCTTTACGAATTAGGGATTCAAGACTCAAGAAACTCATGAAAGCGCAAGAAGAAGACACAATAAGCCAACTTTTAAAAGAAGCGATACTCTCCGGTGACTGGACTAGATTAGAGAATAGCCCATTCTACAAAGAGAGAGGATCTTTAGTCTACCAAGAGGGGTTAATTCTGTACAATACTAGAGTTTTTGTGCCGAAATCTCAGAAAAAAGAAGTCCTGGACAGCTTACATTCAGGACACCAAGGAGTTACAAAATGCATCGCTCTTTCACAGAACACTGTTTGGTGGCCGGGAATTACGGTGGACATAAAGAAGAAGATAGAAAACTGTTTACCGTGTATTGAAAATTCCGTTAATCTTTGTGAGCCACTGATACCAAGCGATATGCCTAAGAGACCATGGGAAAAGGTTGCGGTTGACCTTTTGAACTTTAAAGGTAAAAACTACCTTGTCATGCAAGACTATTTTTCAAAATACATAGAATTATTGCAGTTGAGTAGAACTGATTCTAGCGCCATTATAGGAGCCTTCAAATTAATATTTTCTCGGCATGGTATTCCATCTACAGTTAGAGCAGACAACAGCCCTTTCAACAGCAAGGAACTAAACAATTTTGCAAAGGAATATAACTTTGAGATAATTACATCAAGCCCAAGGTATCCGTCTTCGAATGGTCAGGCAGAACGTGCTGTACGGATCGCTAAAGATATTCTTAAAAAGAATAACGATTTTAGCGATGGCTTATTGGCTTATAGATCAACACCTCTGGAGTGTGGCTTTAGTCCTGCTCAGCTTTTATTTGGGCGGAGGATAAGGACAACCTTACCAATCATAGAGGAACAATTGATCCCTGCTTGGCCAGATTTGGACTGGTATAGAAAATGGTGGGAGAATTCAAAAGCCCGCCAGAAGGAAAATTTTGATAACAGACATCGAGCCTGTAACCTTCGACACTTAAGGAAGGGTGAGAAGGTATGGGTGAAAAATTTAAAGAAATATGGGACCATTTTAGACCAAGGCCTTAATGAAAGAGAATATCTCATAGATGTTTCTGGGCGAATTTTTAGGAGAAACCGGGTGTTTATAGTACCCTGTGAATCACGATTTTCGACTTTGGATCGTCCGAGACAGGAAGTTGCAAAGGAAAGGAGTGAAAAAATTGATGTAAATAGTGGATCTAAAGAGGTACAAAGAAGACCAGAAGAGAAGGAGAGCCAGGAAGAAGGGAATAGAAGACAAGATAATGAAGGAAGAGAAGAAGGAGTTAGGACTAGGAGTGGAAGGAGAATCAGACAGCCAAGCCGTCTCAATCTTTGAGAGAAGAAAGGGTGTAATGGTTGGCTTGTCTTACATACATCAGATAGAACTAACCTGGTTAACAGGTGGTTCTAAAGGTTAATAGAATTGCATATGATAAATAAATATATTCATTATGGTGCTAAAGCTTGTACTTATTACATATAGCGTTAAAAATACCTTCGTAATCGTCACGTACAGTTTCAATGTTAGGTTCACAGTAAAGTCCGTACGTCGTATTAGGTTTCAGGATTTCCAGTAGGGATTCTTCGAGGTCCTGTTTCCATGGATAAGCGGTGGTTAGGCAATACCGAAATTTGTTAAATGGGCGAGCTATATCTACTTGTCTGTCTCCCCGTTGTATAAAGATTTGATATTTTTCAATATTTATTGGTTTATCCTCGTCGACTATCCAAACTTGTTGGTTTGAGGATTCCTGACTATGAACTGTTGCGAGGTCTGTATCGTGTGTGTCAGCAATATTGTTGGTACGAAGTGCGTTGTCTAAGTCCTCGATGAGAGATTCATAATTAGAAGTCGTCTCGATTTGCATAGCTTCCTCGAGGGCTGTCTAATTCTAAGTCTGGGTGAATCTCGTTAGTCGCTAGGAGTAAAGTGTTGTCGTTTGTTTGTGGAATTCTAGATAAAGCATCGGCTACGTAGTTAGTTTTCCCTTCGATGTGTTTAATGTTAAATTAAAAATCGGCTAGTTGAAAAATCCACTTCATCAGTCTAGTATTTGCGTTTTTCATTGTGAAAATCCAGGTAAGTGGTTTATGGTCCGTGTGTAGCGTGAAGTGTTTGCCGTAAAGGTAGGGTTTGAAGTGAGTACATGCCCATACGACTGCAAGTAGCTCTTTTTCAATGGTGGAATATCTCTGTTCAGTCATAGTTAATGTCCGGGACGCAAAGGCGATAGGGTGATCTCTGCCGTCCATTACTTGTGAAAGTACAGCACCCACAGCCGCGTTACTAGCGTCAGTGGTGAGGGTGAATGGGAGATTCCAGTCCGGAAACTGCAGAATTGGCGCGTTTGTCATCAAATCCTTTAGTTGCTGAACAGAGGAAGTGTAGGTACTAGGATCAATGGTGGAGTCGTTACGTAGGGCAGAAGTTAAAGGTTTAGTTATATGGGCGTAATTTTTAATAAACCGTCTGTAGTAACCAGTAAGTCCTAGGAATTGTCTGATTTCTTTGTCATTTTTAGGAATGGGGAAGTTAAGGATTGCTGAAATTGTGTCAGGGTTGGGTCGAAAGCCGGCCGATAATACGATGTGACCTAAAAATGGTAGTTCCGATCTTATAAATTCAGTCTTATCAAGTTGTATAGTAAGAGAGTGTTGTTCTAGTCGTTTAAAAACCTGTTCTAGATGGAGGAAATGTTCCTCTAGGGAGTTAGAATAAATGATTATGTCGTCAACATAGACAAGTGCGTTGGGGAGGTTAGCTATCATGGAATTCATAGCACGTTGAAAGGTCGGAGGGGCGTTTGAGAGACCAAACGGGAGCCGTAGCCATTCGAAATGACCGAATTCGGTGGAAAAAGCCGTTTTAGGAATAGATTCCTCGTCCATTTCGATCTGGTGAAAACCAGAAGCCAGATCAATTGTGGAGAATATCTTGGCTCCTTGCAACTTGTTTAGTAAATCTTCAATGTTGGGAAGAGGGAATTTATCTGGAATAGTTTCTTGATTCAATTTGCGGTAATCAACAACCATTCTGACTTTGCGTTTTCCACTAGCGTCGAGTTTCTTTGGAACAATCCAGATAGGGGAGTTGTAAGGAGAATTGCTTTCCCGTATAATGTTAGAGTTTAATAAATTTTGAATTTCATTTTCTACGTCTTTTTTAAAATGGTTGGGATATCTGTAGTTACGCGTATAAATTGGTTTGTCCGTTTTTAGTTTAATTGTATGTTTAAGTAGGTTTGTGGAAGGAAGTGGTCCATGTTCTGCCTTTAGTATTTTTGAGTATTTTGCCAGTAAGGCAGCTAAGCGGTCTATAACGTCATTATTGAGGTGGTCTCGCCTAAGTAATTTTTTTGTTTCAGTAAAATTTTTATGTTGATTTTCTCTGGAATTATCATTAAGTGCGGTTATTATTTTATTATTTCTTATAATAACTTTGCCGTTAAGGAAGTTAATTTCTTCTGTATCGCAGTGTATTTGACAATGTAGCTTTTTCATAGTTTCGAAGCCTAATAAAAAATCATATTTTTCACTAAATGGAAATATAAAAAATTTAATAAAAAAAGAAGAGTTCAAACCCAAATAAGGAGCCAGGTCCAGTTCGATTGACTGCGTAACTTTTTCGCGTCCCGTTGGTGTTTTTACGTAAAAGTCTTCCGAGTTAGTTTGAGTTCCCTCGGGTAAGGAACGTGGTGAGATATAGTTTTTTGTAGACCCTGTGTCCAGTAGCCAGGTTGTGTCCTTTTTATCTGTGAAATGTGGGAGGTTTTCCGTCAATGTTAGTGTAAATTCGGGGCTGGTGGTTTGTCCCCGAGTTCTAAAAAATGCTGAAATTTGTCTGTAAGTGTAGATAATTGGGTCTCTAGACGTGTGAGTCTGTCATCATCGTCTATGTGGTTTACCGGTTGTGTATTTGAGCGAACAGTTCTCATCGATACCGTGTTTTGTGATTCGTGGCGAGGGGGAGTATTTCGAAAAAATTCGTCCTGCTTATGTCTGTCCCAGTCCTGAGTATGTGGTTTGTGTGACTGAGTTGGCATTGTATGTTTCGGTCTGTCCCATTGTGGTTGTTTCCATTGATAGGGCTTGAAATCAGACTGTTGAGGGCCTTCCGCATAACTGTCATACTGGTGTCGGGGATAAGTGTCAAATTTATTTCGAGAGTCCTCAAGATATGAGTCATATGGTTGTCTAGGATAACTGTCAAATTTCTGTCGTGAATGATCAAAGTAGCCGTCAGGTAGGCATCGTGATTTATGATCCTGTCTTGGAAACTGTCTCGTGGGCCGTCGTGGTCTATATTGGTATTCCGAATCGGTGTGAACGTTATATAATCTATCCAAGATGTGCGATGCCTCATTCTGGATTGCATTACGGATATCATCCAACGAGTCTAGTTTTAATTGTTTTAAGAAATCGCATAAATTGGGATGTAGGTGGGATGTGATATGATAGTTGATCTCGGTATCTTTGAATTTAATATAGTTTTCCTGATTGATTTCGTTGTCCATTTTGACCCGTGAGAATATGAGGGCACGTATTTTCGCAATACGGTCTATAAAATGTAAGGGATGTTCTCTATAATAAGGTTTGGTGTTAAACAATTGGGTCGATAACTGTTCAATTGTGCGTGAGTCTTTGAATTTTCGTTGTAAATAGTCTATTAGGTTTGTAACTGTAGTGAATTTATTGGTAAGAAGGCAATGACGTGCGTTACCAGTGAGCTTGCTTTTTACAAAGGTTAGAAGTCGCGCATGATTTTGGTCTTTAAAGGTATTACTTGCATGACATACAGCATTAAAAACTTCAAGTACAGCATCACTAAAATATATGAGGTCTTCGGGATTACCATCTTATGTAGGAATATGGTGGTAATCCTCTTTGGTCATTGAGTAAGCAGTCATGATTGTTGGAATGTCTACGGGGTTGTCAATTGGATCGTCAACGTTAATGTGTCGGTGTTGGGCAAGTCGATCTTGTAAACTATGAATTGACATTGATTATAAGTAGGTGGTATATATATATATATATATATATATATATATATATATATATATATATATATATATATATAAACAAAAAAAAAGTTCTTAAAAATAGTGTCAAAGTGCCTGATTTTCTGTACCTCAAGTCCTTTTCCGAAGTCCTCCTGTGGTAGCTTATGATGAGGGTTGAGTTCCGCTGGATAAGTATTGATATACTCCTGCTGAAGTGTGAAGTCCCTGGATACTTCTAGGTTGAAGCGGCGGCAGTCTACTTAGCTGGGCTTGTAGCTTCTACTTGAACTTCGCAGTGCGGCTTCACTGTTCGGGCGCCATTTAAGTTTTAACACTCACGAACTTCGAAAAAAAACTTTATTGGTAAACAGAATACAGAATATAGATGTTTATGATAAGGCTATTACAACGGTACTGAGCTGGAGAGGAAAGGAGTGGGGATTATATAGAGGTTTGCTGGAAGAAGACTCCTGGTGCTGACTCGGCGGTGTCTGGTGCTTTAAGTCTACAAAAGATAAAGGATTACTCACAACCTCTTTGGGCAAAGAACCTGCCGGTTTTTCTTGGAAGGTT
Organism: Gonocerus acuteangulatus; assembly: GCA_946811695.1. Lineage (NCBI taxonomy): Eukaryota > Metazoa > Arthropoda > Insecta > Hemiptera > Coreidae > Gonocerus > Gonocerus acuteangulatus. The sequence goes on along the minus strand of OX328124.1, from coordinate 113,413,473 downwards.
TTATTTAATAATATTTGGAATATATACTATTTAGTTAGAAAAATGGCTAATTGTATTCGTTTTTTCGTATGTACTTTTTCTTTGTGGCTTTAGTTAATAAAAAAAAAAAACTGTTTATTACTTTTTTTTTAATTTGTAGGTACGGGAAATCAAAAATAAGAAATCTACTACAGCTTTACCATCTGTTTTGCATTTCATGAAACATTCTTACTCAACCAATGTGTATGACCCTCCCTACTTAGAAAGTTTGAAGCCCAAAGTTCCACTTTATGAGCCTCTTAATATCCAAATAAAAAGTTATGATTTTGCAGTGCTTGAAAGCTATCAGAAAGAAATTCATAAAATTGCTCGATTAATGGATATTGATATTATGGATGGGTAAGTAGGAAAACGTTACAATATATTTTTATTCAACGAAGTTTTGTTTGTATATCTTCTCATGAAGGTCTGGGCTACTGAGTAGAGAGTAGGGCTACTTTTCATTAAGACTGTTGTGAGTTGGCTCAAGGAAAGGAAACTGCCTTCAAAATGTGCTAGTATGTCTTAGCCATTTAAGGTGCTGAAACATTCAGAGATATTACAATTAGCATTATTTCTGTTTATGAAATAGCATTTCAGGTTCTCCGGCAACCTCTCCGAAATAACTATCATCAAATGTCAAGGCCAGATAAATTATTTATTTTGCATTCATTATGTACATGTTAATTATTTCTTTGAGAAACAGAAAGTTATACTTCGCTCAGGCTCATGCTTATGTTAAATCACATCTATAGACTAATTAGAAGTTTGGAAATTAGCAGTTAATTGTTGTTTATATTTGTAATAACTATTCAATAGTTTCAAAATTGTTTTCCTCACACTGGCATCAATTAATTTTGTGTTTAAAAACAAATATTTATAAAAAATATTTATAATGCATTTAGCCTTCTTGTTTATTTTGTATTAACATTAATTTCTATTGGTTGTTTTCTGATGTTTACAAAATGATGTGGATTTCAGATACACCCATATTTATAATGGATTATTTTTTTAATTTTTTGGGTTGATTTTAAAGACCCTATTCAGAAATGATTAATTCTCTCCTTTCCACCTACCCAAAAAAAAAAGGTACTCCCATTTCAAAATTTGTAAAAGAGAATTATAATAGTTATAGTACAATATTTATAATAATTTTTTGTTTTTAGGTGGGCTACCCCAGGAGTTAAAAAAAAAATACAAAAATTTAAACCTCTCAGTTCTATAGTAGATCAAGAATATATTCTTACAACTTACGAAAGAAATTTACAGGTACTCAGACAAACTTTATCGGAAATTTTCCTTAGATTATAAACTTAAAAACTTGTGTGAGGTTCTGATTATTGATATTATTAAAATAAGATAAAGAAGAACGGTGCTAATGGCCTTGATGTCGATACGCCATAAAAAAAATAAATAAATAAATAAATAAAACATAAAAGATAAAGAAGAAATGTTGTGTTACGATATAGCTGAATTAGTTAGCTCATTCCTCGGTAAGGTTTTTGGTTGGATTTAAGGCGAGTCAACATTTAAGTTAATTAACACCAGTAAGTAAGGTTTAAAGTTACAACGAATTGCTGAAGAATGTCTTTAACTGTTTACTGTCCGTTGTTCCCATTTGGGAATATCGATTCCATTTTACCAAATATTATGCCCATTTTATTACAATTAAATAAAGTACTGAATTAATCTAAAATATTTTTTCTTACCTTGAAGTGCAATCTGAATTAACTTCCGAAATTAATGGAATTTCTGTTTTCTTTAATGTGTTATGCTTTATGCCTTTTTTTTGCGCTATGATGTAAACTACTGGTAAAAATAGCCCAATAATTTTTATATAATAGTAGAAATATATATTTAACGATATAATATTACAAATTTTGTAATAAGTTGAGTTCTTAAATTGTTATCTCTTGTGAAACAACGATAAATCAAGAGATGTATTGGGAATCTGTCAACATTTTCGCAAACTCTTACATTTAGAATATTACCAACTGTGCTATCATTTTCATTTTCCATTCTGCCTATAAACCATAAAATATTTTTTTTAAATGGATAGTGTTCCAAGGAATCGGCCGATTATTTACATTATTCAGACCAAATGGATAAATTAATTAATAGTGCTTGTGACAAAATTTACATCTGCTAGTTTTCACCAGACAAAAATAGAAGTAATGGATAAAAAGGTTACGGTCAAAGAAATCTATATCCAGTCAGAACAAACGGGGCCCTTGGGGATCAGCAATTGATAATAGTTGGCATTTTTCATAAAACGTGAAATATGAGAAGACCCGATGGTGTTGAGTGTTAAGCCGTGAGCACTTCAGGCTTAGGTCGTTCGTGGATTCCCACTAGGGGTAGTGGCTTTTCTTTTGAAAATTAGCCATATCGTAGCCAGAAAAGTGTTGTAACCTGCAGATAACTTGTCCCAAAAAATAAGTATAAATAAGAGAGAAAATAGGAAAAATCTACAAGTTTTGTCTTGTGATGAATCCTGACACCAATGCTTTATAGACTTAGAGCTGGCAACGCACTTTTCATGAAGTGTTTTATGCACCCTGAAATTTTGCTATAATGTACCTCTTAGGTAAGAAGGTAAATATGTGTTTCCTGGACATACCTTGGAACACCAGGTACTGCGCATAGGGGAAAGGTGCAAAACAATATTGCCTAAAAGTAGAGTTTTATTCAGAAGCCAACTACTATTAATGAACAAAATGGCAAATTAAGGCAATTTTTAAATTAATAATAAATAAGGCAGGCACTTTTAAGGGGGTTAAAATGATAATAATAAAAAAAAACTAAGTACCTAGTTTTTATTTTTAATATTAAATGAAGTGCTTTATTCATGCTGCGATTTAAACAGCGTCTTCAATAAACATATTTGAAAATAATTACAAAAGGGCAAACACTTTTGTGGGATAATTATCAGGAAACATAAAAATAAATGTTGAATATGATAGACTGCAATACACTGCGCGTAACCGTAATAGTGAATGACAGCACCGCGCAGTTGTGGTTATTCTCTGCGCTCTCATTGGTTCTTGCTCATATGATCTTGTACAGCTGTTCCGGTTTATATGGCAGCACGAATAAAACTCTCATTTAATATGATAATAAAAACAATTAAGTTTTTTTTTTTTTTTTTTTTTTACGTGTTATACCCCTTAAAAGTGCCTGCCATATTTATTAATCATTGTAAAATTGTCTTAATTTTACATTAAAGATAGTTGGCTTCTGATTAAAACTCGATTTTTCGGAAATATTGTTTTGCACCTTTCTCCTATGCGCAGTACCTGGTGTTCCAAGGTATGTCCAGGAGACACATACATACCTTTTTATCTACCTAAGAGGTATATTATAGCAAAATTTCAAGGTACATAAAACACTTCATGAAAAATGCGTTGCCAGCTCTCGGACTATTAATAAAGAATGCTGACACATAAAGACAACAGTTGCAGACTGTAGTCAGCTGGTATCGCTCTCGCTCGCTCTACAGCAGTTATCTCTCCTAAATAATTCTTGTAACATCATTTACTATAATAGTGATAATACCAGAACTCCTACATTTTATCTTAACAAATATTGAGACGGATGTTATGATAAAATATATTGCCTCATATCCTGGGTAACCTTGACCAAATGACCTGTAATTCCCGACAAATTATTTACAAAGAAATAAAACAATGTTAGAGTGAGTATTCTTTGTTCTAATTTGTTATCTAGATGGGAATATATAACTGACCTATGTCAAGATGATAGCATACATTACTCACAGATAAAATGACAAACAACTTGTTTTCTTCTTATATTATTCTGCTCTACTATTAATAACACAGAATTATGAAGAAAACTAAGTAAAGATTAACAAACACATAATACATTCATTTTATATTCTTATAAAAAAACAACAACAAAGAATGTTGTATTCAAAGAAACTTGAATAAATGTCTTAAAAATATTACATATTTTATTTAAATGGAAAATTATTTTACTTACTGTATATCCTAGTTTTTTGTTAAGGCTTGTAAGTGAAATAGAGAATTTTGAGCTTTTCGTAGGTATATTTTATTGTTTATTAGTTTGGCATGCTACACAAAAGTATTAAATTAAATAATGGTGGCCGTGAGTGCTAAGGTGTGTGCACTCCATGCCATCATGGGTTCAATTACCACTAGGGGTGGTGGCTCCCCCCCCAAAAGGGCGGTAACCTGTGGAAAACCCTCCGTAAAAATCGTCATGTATAACTGAATAAAAAAATTAAATAAATAAATATTTGATAAAGGAAATATACATATCCCTGGTGTGCACTAAAGATTTTTATCTTCTAGTGTCTTCGTTCGTGTGTTGGATTCCGCCAGCACATAAATTAATTTATAATTAAAGGGGAAAATCAGACGGCCAGAGCTTAGTACTGACAACACTATCTCCCTGGTGTGCTGTATTATCATGAATCAGATACCTATATAGTATCTGGGCCTCTATATATATAATCAGTATATAATGGATTGATATAAAACAGCATACCGCCTATATTGAGATTCATCGATCTTAAAAAAAAAGTCTCCTAAAATTCATAATTAACCCCTGGTATGTATAAAGTGTCTGACAGACACAAGAGTAATTTTAATGAAGTATGTTAGGAGCAGTGAGCATCTAGAATCTAGATGCTCACTGCTGCCAGCATACTTCACTGATGTTTCTCTCGTGTCTGTCAGAAACTTAAAACACACCAATGGTTAAAAAGACAGACCAGTAAATCCAACTTCAAAACAGTTTTCTTCTACATGTTTCCTGAACATTGTGGTGCCTAACATCTCACTTTTGTTCAAGATGTTATAGGAGTGGGTTAAAACAAAAAACCAAACCTAAATATTAACTATTATTTAATATTAGTGTGGTGGAGTTTTTATTATTTGACCTTCCGCCTAGCACAAAAATATAAATATTAACTGTTTCTATTCAAAATTTACTTAGTGACACTAGGAATAGGAACTTAAACGTGCTGAAATGATGCAATTCAATTTACATTTTTTATCATTACTTTCAGGTTGTAGATTTACCAGCAACAACAGCTCCTATTTTCTTCCAATTGATTCAAGCTGGTCAACCTCAAGGAACAGATTTAGAAATTCATAAACACTTAGATGAACACGAAACAATTAGATATATCCCCGATATGGAATTAAAAGAGCTCAAGACTAAGTTGACTGATCTTGGAGGTCCAGTAAAGAAAAGATAATTTAAAAATAATAGCTTTTATTGTCTAGAAGTCCTCCAGCCTCGAAATCGGAGTCAGATCTCCTCATAACCTGCTTCAGCTGAATCGGTGGTTTTGGGCAAGATTATTCAGTACCCATTCATCAAATCTGCCGTTGGTTGTTGAACAATGAATGCTGTAACTAAAAGCATTTTTTAGTTTACTATTACCAGCTGTTTTTTTTTTTTCATAATAATTTGAATATTTTAAGCTTTCATTTAAATTGTTTATTTATAGTCCTATATACATTTCTTTCTTTCTTTTAAGCTGGTCGCTCTTATTGTGATGCTCTAATAAATAAATTATTTGTTTTTGTAAGTAGAAATAAAAGTTTGATTTTATCATTTTTTTTTTTTTTAATTGAAATCCTTTTTGATACTTCATCCCTCCTTAACATATATTTTGGCAGGAAATATGTCTGAGGATATCTATAATGAACCAGTGAATCGACCACTTTTAAAGAGTTGCTTATGAAGACAGCAACAAACGGAGGCAATAGTAAAAGCACATCAAGACAGATGTGTAACCATGTCCGTTATTTTTTATTTATAATTCCTTATGTTCTTAAAATAGTATATCTTACAGACATGAGGGAAATTTCAGTGAAGTATGTTGGCAGCAGTGATCTAGACTCTAGATGCTCACTGTTGCGAACATACTTCACTGAAATTTCCACATTTCTTTGCATTTTATATTTGAATAAACCAATCCGAGACTGTTTTTTGGATGATTTACTAAGCCCCTATCCTTCTAAAAAGTGAATTGGAAAAATAATAATAATATTTTTTTGCTCTTGTTTTCTATATTTTTAGAGTTGAGCATGTTTTTATTATTTTAAATAGGAATTACATAAATCATTTGTGATAAGTATTTTGTTTGATTTTCTAGTTATAATGTCTGACCTCACGTTCGTTCTCAATTATACTCAGTTTGTGAAAAAATATATTTATAATAAAAATCATTTTTGTCATTTTTTTCTACTTTATGTCTGTCTACTACCATTATTGAAGCCATAATTTCAATTTTGCTATATAAAAGCATATAGTGTAATCTTAATTCCTGAAGAATTTTAACCTTTTCGATGTGGCGTGAGCTAGTGAGAGTAATGTCATTGTAGGCGGAGAGCACCCGCTGCCTATTCCCCCTACAGGTGGACCAAACTCCCTCTCCTAGAGTGGGCATACGCACCCGTATTTTTTTTTTTTTTTTTACTTGGGCGCTCGTTACTAATCATCATTTTCATGTTTATCTTACATGAATGACGACTTTTATTCCTTGAAACAATTTATTTACTACAATTTAGGTGTGCAGCAAACCTACAATAACCATTTAAAATAAAATTTACTGTTCTTCCCTAAATTTCTTTTTCTATTTCATTCCAAAACCACTGCTTGTTTTTAGACTTGATTTTTAAATACAGCAATGAAATGTTTGTTTTTTTTTTTAGCTCGGTTACTCCCTATCTCCATAGGGAGAACCCGCTTATGAGGTTGACCTCATGACGTAATCCGGAAGTGCCGACTAGAAACTTCATGTTTCAGACCCTATAGATCACGAAAATATCGGTGGCCCAAATTTGTATATATATATATATATATATATATATATATATATATATATGTATATATATATGTATATATATATATATGTATATATATTTATATATATGCTTGTCTGTTCGTGCTCTAGCAAGCTCAAAAATGGTCCGATTTTAACGAAATTTGGTACAAAAATCTGTCATCTAATTTGAAAGGTCAAGTTCCTTAACCAGCAGAATCCGCCCACTAGAAGATAGTGTTTGGGGCGAAATTCGCACAAAAAAAATCGTAACGCTTACGTTTTTGAGTTTATATGCTTGCAGGTACTTGTTTTATAGGTTTCTTAACATAAGAAAACGAATGAAACCATTTATAAGGCGATATCTGTAACCGTTCCTGAGAAAAATGGAATCAATGTTTTTGTAAGTCATTATATTTTTGTGAGTTTTTAAAATCGCGGGATTCAATTGAAATATTTTCTTCAACTTGGAAATTAATCCCAACTAAGATGTTTAAATTTTGGTTATATTTGGAGTTAAGGAAGTATGCGAAAAAAATTATTTTATTAATAGACATGAAAAGTTTTCGGATCTTCATACATTTTTCGTAAATATCTCGATAACGGTTGGGAAATCATGCTAAGTGGAAGGTGACCATTCGAATGCTTACTAAATTCTCTACAAAAAAGGTTCTGAAGCAATATTGGATGGGGCAACGTCAATCAGAGATATAATCGCTTAAAACTTAAAAAATGTTTGTTTTGTTGTTTTGAAAGGGGTTTTCTCTTTGTTTATCTCACTTTTTAATTGTTTTTTTCTTGTTTTAAATTGCATTTATCAGCAAAATTAGTATAGTAATAAAATAAGCTAAGAAACGGTGAAAGGTATTGGTAATAATAAGTTTGGAGTGGCTGTGGTAAACTAGATGGCTGTGGCTAATCATGATGACGTAGTTTGTTTTGAATTCTGCTGTTTATATAACCTTCCTCATAGCCTCCAACTGAAGTTATCATTATTTCTTATTTTATAGAAAGATTTAACCCAAGACAGAGTGGAATTTTATTCGCCATGAAGCACATATTTACAGTTGATTATAACAGTAAGACAAATTTGCTAGTAAAACAAGATACTTAAAATGACAACGAATTTTTGGTTGTTTAGAATAGAGCCTTCTCAGCAGTAGTCAAAGAGTAAGTACGTTTTCAGTAAATAATTGTATTGACTTATACAGATTAAGAATTATCCGCTTCTGTGCAAGTTGGCTACTGTCAGTTTCCTGTGATTTGTGATGCTAATCTATTCCATTTCTTTGAGATGTACGTAACCGCGCTGAGATGACGCAGTTCCTGCGAGTCGGACTTTTATAATTATTATAATGAGCTACTCCTTTATTATTTACAGTTTCTCTAAAAAAAATGCCCCTAAGAACATTTTACCATGCACATGTCTCACGGATACATGTTACTTAGAATGTTCAAAATTTGTATGTTACCAGTTAAGGGTTAAACCAGCAATTATCCCCCATTCCTGCTAGAGCACGCTGCACACGCTCAAGGCTAAAGGTGGCTTGCAATCAAGAGATACAGCTGTGGCGAGAGATACTCGGGCGTTGCCTCTGGTCCACAACTTTCTCCCGTGAGAATACTCAGGTGTCGCCTCTGAGGAACATATTTTTCAGGCGAGTATTCTCGGGGGTCAAATAAGTTCATTTGGAATTAACTAAACTCGACTTGGATTGTCCCTCAGGAACCAATTACAAAGGTAAGACGAGGCATACCTGCATGCACAAACAAGGAAAAATTTAAAAAAATATATTTATGGATTTTTATTTATAAAAAATTAATTAACATCTCAATAATTTTTTTTTTTTTTTTTTTTTTTTTACAAAAGCTTCCAATTGTACTACAGAGTGCTCATTATATACAATATAACATTAATAAAGAAAGTAGAACTAAGATTAAAGCTTAGGATAAAATTTTACTGATCTTATATAGGCTTATAGAGAAGTGTGGTAACATATTTCTTTCTGTAACGATGAGTTGCACTTAACACCATAACTCCATCTTTAATGGATAATGCATATAAATGGTTCAACATAACGTGGTTGGGTTCTGGCAAAAGAGTAGGCTCACACTGAAATCACCAATCATGAAAATATAATTAAATTTAAAAGAATAAAAATTGGAGAATTATTATGAAGAAGATATTCACTAAATCAGAATGACATAGTAGGGAAAAAATATACAATTTAATTTTCAGTGTATTTCTTTCCTTCCTACTGGAAGGAAACCTGTTTATGATGTAGAGCCAATGAGGCGTAGTCCAAGAGATAGCAGAAAAAAGTGATCATGATCAAACACCTGGCTGGATCCAAGATATTTTAAGCAGACTTCATACGGTGAGGCAGGCCTGTCAGTTTGGCCTGAAAAGTCCACCAGAAAGCCGACCGTCTGAACGTGTATATATTCCGACCGCCTGAACAGTCTTAACTGGATTGTATACACGTTCAGGCGGACTGTTCAGATCAAACTGAACGTGAGTAACCTGCTTTAGGAACCTTTTCAAGTCAATAACAGATCTGCTTCTCTTGCTGACCTAGCCTGGGACGTTTGGAAATACCTGGCTTGATTAAAGATATTTTATGAATCTTTATATGCCCGACACAAAAATCACATCTCTTACTAGTGAGGCTGGGACGTTTGGAAATGGCAGCTGGAAAAGCCATTTATTTTTAATTGCCGAAGAATGACTGATCACCCTTCTGAAAATATGTATATAGCTTAACATTTATTTAAGGATAACAAAAAATTACTCCCCTATATTATCAGATAATAACCCCCAGAGGGCGAACAAAGCAGCAAGGGCGAAACGTGCTGAGCAGTATAACTATGAACTAGCTCAGTACAACTACTACAATCGGAGGAAGAAGGTTGTTAATCAGATCATGAATGCTGATTCTCCAAGACAGTTTCAGATTCAGACAAAGAAAATCTTTGAGCATTTCAAGACAACGTTTGAGCATGAGAATCCTTCCATTAGGGAAAGCTACACGGAGAGTCCTACAAGTCCCAACTTGATGAACATAGATCTGAAGATTGTCCACAATGCCATCAAAAGGACTTCAATGGACACTTCTCCAGGCCCTGACGGAGTGCTAATTAGAACCATAAAATTTCTGGGTGTGGCTCATATCCTAAAAGATATGATAGAAACACTGCTCAAGACTGCGTACATCCCAGAAGCACTCAGACAAGGCCGAACGATCTTGATTTATAAAGGTAAAGGCCCTGTAGAAGAGATTGGTTCATGGAGACCCGTGACGATCTATTCCATAGTACGGAGAATCATCGAAAAGGTGCTAGATCACGAGCTAAGACAACAGGTTACCTTTCACTCTAGCCAAAGAGGATTCATTAAAGGCTTACCTGGTTGCCATGTCAACACTCATTATCCAAGCAATATTGAATGAATCCGCCAAGAGAAAGGATGATTGTGTTCTAGCCTTTTTAGATGTAACGGGGGCTTTTGACAATATTGGCCATAAGGATATTTTGAAATCGTTAGAAGCTAAAGGAATATCTTCAGATCTAAGAAACGCTGTATCTGCCTTGCTCTGCAACAACGAAATAAGAGTTTGCTCTGGAATGGAACAAACGGACCCTATAAAGGTTAAGCGAGGCGTGCCACAAGGAGGCCCACTGTCACCTGCCCTCTTCATATTAGGAATAGACCATCTATATAAAGAGGTGTGCGAACCGACGTTTGCAAATGAATTTGGGTACAAGTTGCATGACAATGAGGACAGAGTAATTCTCACGGGATTTGCAGACGATCAAGCCGAGACTGCCTGTAATGTAAATGCTGCTACACGCACAATTAATATTGTTACGCGAATTTTCAGAGAGATTGGCTTGTATATAAATGCCCAAAAAAGTTCTGCCATAGTGATGAAAAAAGGCATAATTGAAAAAAGAAAACTAATCCTAGAAAACGGGGACGAAATTGAATCAATAGAAGCTGGCGGAAAAATAAAATATCTAGGATGTAATTTCGCCAAGGAGCTTGATGTTAACAAGAATGGGATACTTAAAATAAATGAAAATTTAAACAAGCTTACCTCGTCAAACCTATTAAGAGGAGATCAGAAGCTGAATATAATAAATCTATATGTTTTCCCGTCGTTAACATTCCCTCTACAGACAGCTCCCTTGACGAAACTTCGTCCTACTTTTCTAGAAGGTGTCGGCATTATAATAAGGAGAAGCGTCAAAGCCATGCTTGGTCTCCCTGCAAACACCTGCAATGCAATGTTGTATGCTCCTCGAAGATTCAGAGGTCTAGGTCTTCTGAAGTGTGAATGGGAAGCTCCTCTGCAACACTGGTCGATCGCTCAGAAGTTGGATGGAATATCGGATGGAATTTTTCAGGCGATATTCGATTACGACAAAGAATCGACAGAATGCATTGGCAGATTAAATATAGGCACCAAAGACCTACCTGAAGACCACAACATTAGAAGAGTAAGAAGATCTCTGCGCCAGAAGTCTTTTGAGGAAAGGGCTGAATGTAAATGGCAAGGCATTGGAGTAAAGCATTTCAGAGATTGTCCAAAGAGCAATAAATTCATTTATGACAAGCAACTCCTATCCGGCTCTGAATGGACTAACGCTTTGAAATTAAATGTCAATTATGCCTCACTGCGTGGCGTCCCCGGTGTAGCGGGAGCAGCTGATATTGGACCCCTTTGTTGTATATGCGGCAGAGAGCCTGAAACTCCAGCCCATGTGCTGGGTAGCTGTCCAAACAGTATGCTCCTTGTTACTCGGTGACACCACAATGTGAAGCACAAGCTGATAGCTCTTCTTAAAGATAAAGGCTACGAGTGTCATGAAGAGGTATATGCAATAGACGACCAAGGTTCTTCAAGATATGCTGACATCGTCGCCTTCCCTCAGAATAGTACTACAGCCTACGTTCTTGACACCACGATCAGATTCGAGTCTAATGATCCTGAGCAGGCGGAATCCATAGATAGAGAAAAGAAAGAAATATATTCAAAATGCATGAAGTATCTTGAAGATAAATTCCGTGAAAAATACGGGCCAAGAATCTATGTTGTTAGGGGTTTATGGTTCGGCACGAGGGGAACAGTTCCAAAAATTACGTCCACGTATCTGGAAGAACTAGGAATCTCTCCAGAAAACATTCCTGTTTTAGCCGAGTCAATACTAATTGACTCGCTAGGCATAATAAGCCAACATATATACAGAAATTGACGAAAATCATTCCTTTCAATTTTTTATTTTTCATTATTATGTCATTTTAAGCAGAAAAGAATCTACTTAATTTTTGGAACTTTAGAGGAAAACAAATAAGACAAATATGGTATTCCAGACATAATATAATCATATTATGATTACGATTGAAGACATGTTTTCGCCCGAAAATAAAAAAAAGAGAACTTAAATTTGATAATCGTCGATCTGAAAACAATACCAAACCTGGAGGAACAGCATGCTGTGTAACCAGCAACCCAACAAAGTTGGGCAGCCCACTTTATTAATTAATTCATTATTTTTAATAAAGTTTTCTTCTTCTTCTTGATGGTGTAATATTAGCTTAGTATTGTGCCTGCCTCTGTGGAGGGTACATGGGACAAGAAGACTCCTTAAAAAGAAATCCCCTTTAAAGAGGTGAGAAGGAAAGGCACAAAACATGTAGAGCATAAACAATAAATAAAGCAGTGTAATACAAAATACTGCTATACCGACTCTATGCCATCAAAGAACTAAAAACATGACGTATATATATATATATATATATATATATATATATATATATATATACACACACATATAAGGCCAAGCTTTCTTATCAGTCCTTGCGGATTGCATTACTGGGATGGCATAAATCTCTCAAAAGGGGAGAGGAAATGGTCTAAAACACTGGTCATTAACATCAATAAATGATTCTAGTGAATATTAATAAAATATTTAAATTTTAAGATAGATATGGTTGGGGTTTGGTCCTGTGGTTAATAAGAATACATTTTTTAGATAAAAATGTTTTACACGTTTCAGCTTGAGATTCAAGCTCTCATCGGGACTAGAGAGTTAATACTAATAATAACTTTTCTACATAGTAGGCAGCCACCTACCATGAACAGGTGATCTAAATCCTCATGCCCCCTTCTTTGCCCCCTTACCACGATTTCTCACATAAGAAATGTTTTTATTTCCGTTAGGATCACTTCTCCCTCTTTTCATCAGTAGATTTTCTAAATTTTTGTATCTATTCACTCATTACCTATTTCTATGTTACCCATACCTTAATTTAATTACTAATTGTAACACATATTAAGTATTACTCTTCCTCTGTAAAGTAAAAATGTAACACATTTTTTATCTAAAAAATGTGATTTTATTACACAACCGAATCCTGACCTTTTTCAATCTCAATGGTCAACAATTTCCTCTGAATGAAAAATTTAAATTTTAGGTCTTAAATAAAAGTTTTAATGCCCTATTTAAATATGATAGAAAAATTAACTTACAGATATAGGTGTATCTTTATTCAAAATGACTTGAAGAAGATGTGGGGGCAATATAGGAGGTCCAGCAGGTTTTTCCCATGGCTTCATCTGAGGAATTTCTTGAGAATATTCGCCTAAAAATTAATTGCAGTAATTAATAACTTATTTACAAAAATTAAAAAAAAAAAAAATCAGTCCCCTTTGGCCACGGGGGCCCTGAGGGGCAGATACTATAGAGGTAACTGATTCATGACCATACGGCACACTAGGGAGATAGTGAGGTCAGTACTATGCTCCAGCCGCCAGATTTTTCCCTTGGTTGCTTCGACTGCTAGAGTCGTTAGCACCCAGGGTACCCATTATTTATTTATATTTTTTTTTTGTTTGTTTAACGGTGTATCAACATTTAGACTATTAATACACATTATTATTATTATTTTTTTTTGCGTGTGTGTTTAACGGCGTATCAACATTAGGGCTATTAACGCCAATACCCATTATTAAATTAATTAAAGGCTTGGTTGGCCTAGGGGCGGTCAGGGAGGCCGAATTGAAAATGAAGGGTTAAAAAATCGAACTTCATATTTTTTAATTAAAAAAAAAATACATTTTATTCAAAGAAAAACAAACATTTCATGAATTGATGATTACGTAAATAAGTAATAGATAATTTATCAAAAAAGTCAAAATAAAAGTCTATTTTTTTTTTTTTTTTTTTTTTTTTTACGGCACGTCTACTTCTAGGTCATTAGCGCCGACATCCAGGGTGCAGCGAGGAATTTTCCCAGCGAGCCTTGAGATGAGAAAATTCCTGCCGGAGGTGGGAATCGAACCCACCATCTCCCGCTTATGAATCCAGCGCGCTAGCCACTAGACTACGGGAGACCCCATAAAAGTCTATTATTTTGAGAAAAAAAAAAAAAAATGATTTTTTTTTTTTTTTTTTTTTTTTTTCATAAAAGTCTATTATTTTGAAAAAAAAAGTCATTTTCTTTATTTTTTAGGTAAGTTGATAAAGTGTTAGGAGGAATTGCAATGTCCTTGGCAATTTCAGATTTTTTCTTTATTCCTTTTTCAACTTCTTTAATTGCTGCTATTTTCTCTGACAACGTTAAAGTTTTATAACTTCTAGGCTTCAACATCTTAAATCAACAACTCACTGAACTGCACTGTACACCAGAAATTCAAGGCACAAACAATACAACAGATCTAGGCGCTGACTGACTTATAATTGAATAAGAAATGAAGGTGGGAGGGAATTCCAGGATAAAATGACAGGATATAACTATAACAATCCCTGGAAGGGAGGAAGCGCAACCCACCACTTTGCAGAACTCCGAGAGTCCAAGAACTAGACTATGTGACCGCCCAGACTAAGAGATTTAAGATCGACCGCCTCTCTGTCCCCTTCCCATTGGAGCTACAAACTCGTAAAAATTGGAATTATCCAAAATTTCATTCGAATTAACCACAGTTTTTTTACATTGTTTATGCCCTAAATTCTGGGGACTGAGAGAAAAATTCGAATTAAAGACGATTTCGAATTATCCATGTTCCACTGTATGTATATATATATTGTAATGATAAATTATATGGTTTGGAAATATTAATTAAGATATTTATAAAACGCCCCATGTTGGGCGCCATTTAATGTTATGATAAAATATATATAATGAGAAATTAATTTGCTACTTAATTATTAATTTTAAAATTATAATGATTAATATTTATTTTAATATGAATTAATTTATTTGGTCACAAATATTAATGAGTATCTTAACTTTAGGGTATTAACGGTTCCGAGTGAATAAAAAGAAACCAATTATGTATTCCCAAACAGTCCTGACATACAAGCATCAATCTAAATGCCTCATCAAACAATACAATAAATCAATACAAATCCACAAGAAATAACTATTAGCTTTCATTGAGTAGAGTCTTCCAAAAAAGTCAAAATTATTCTTCACTTCAGTAATTTCACCAATAGTTTCTTCCTTAGCAGGACACGTTTTCACTATCAATACTCTTGTTAACACCGGACTATAAAAAACATATATTTAAAACATGCACTCAGCTACTATCTGAAGTACTTGGGAAGACGCCGTAGAAAGGAATGTACTCGGTAAGCTGCTGTATGAGAGAGTGAGGGCTTTTAGCGGGAAGAAGCCGATGCTTTCTCCCACTACATTCTGTATCTTGTTCTGTGTGGCTTTTCAAGCTCTCAATGGCTATTTTGAATTTAAAAAGGTTCTTGTAAATGTAATATATCATTACAATATACAGGGTGTTCAAAACTCGATTGACACCCCCCTTTTTTTCCACAATTTTTGAAATTTAGAAACGAAACTTGGTGGGTCTTGATGTGGTCGAATGTACTTTCAGTGGACCTAATGCACGACCTCTCAACTTTCTCCAGTTCTTCTCCAGAGACCCTAACTCTGGAATCTCCAATGGAAAGGGGTTATTTTTATGACGGATTATTGTAGAGAATTGAATTTTATGTTGATTTTATAACAGTCATTTTTTCGCTAAAGCGCACCAATGAGTAACAAATTGCGAAAAACCGATAAAACGCTTGATTTTCGTCACTTTTCTGCCAATAACAAAGAAAGTATGCCCGTAACGAAAAAAGTAGTTGATATAAACGTTGTAGAGGATTAAATTTACCTTCCAAAAAGTACCTTTAAATGCCTAAAATCTTAATAGGAATGGAGCAAAACACACTTTTGTTTTTGAAGTTTTCAGAAAAGTTGATTATCAACGTGATCTACGCTTCAATAAAACTTAATAAACATTTCCTCAACTATTTTTGCTCCACCTAGTTTTGGATATAAGAACGTTTGAAGAAAAAATAAAATTCAATTACTTTATAAAGGCATTAAAATAATAAATTTAATGCAATAGAACTCACCTAATGATCAGAATTTCGAAGTAATTATTTTATATTTTTTTTTTTTTACGTCACCTTGACATCTAGGCCATTAGCGCCGTCATTGCGGAAATTTTTCCAACGAGCCGTGGGATAAGAAAATTCCTGCCGCCGCACAGTGGGGCCAAACTACTTTTCGTGTTTCAAAAAGCCTACAGCCTGAAAGCTACAGCCTCCAAATCTTAACCGATTTCAATGATTTTTTTAAAATGAAAGCTAATAAAATTTAGTTCTTTGTTTCTCCTGTTTATTGAATTACGTGTAAATAATTCACAAACTTTTACAATCAAACATAAAATAATACTTTATTTTTCATGTAACTTTATATCAGCACTGATAACGTTGAAATTAAACAGTCAAACCCTGATTAGACTTAAAAATCAAAATTTATTATCAACTCATTTAAAAATCACATTATTATTTCAATAATTCTCTTTGTTGAATTATGATAAATTTACGTTTTAAAGACGTCAGTCTGATTTTATCCAAGTCTAATCAGGGATTGACTGTTTAATTTCAACGACATCAGTGCTGATACTAAGTTAGATGAAAAATAACATATTATTTTATGTTTGGTTAGTTAAAGTTTGTGAATTATTTTCACGTAATTTAATAATCAGCGAAAACAAAAAACAAAAATCTGGTCTGGCGAGGCTGTTCTAAATTTTATTAGCTTTCATTAAAAAAAAAAATCATTGAAATCGGTTAAGATTTGGAGGCTGTAGCCTTTTTGAAACAAGAAAAGTAGTTTAGCCCCACTGTGCGGTGGCAGGAATTTTCTCATCCCACGGCTCGTTGGGAAAATTCCTCGCTGCACCTTGGATGTCGGCACTAATGGCCTAGATGTCAAGGCGTCGTAAAAAACAAAAACCAAAAAAAAAAAAAAATCGTCCAACACAAATATAATTACTACGAAATTCTCTAGTTCTATTGCTTTAAATTTATTATTTTAATGCCTTTATAAAGTAATTGAATTTTATTTTTTCTTCAAACGTTCTTAAATCCAAAACTAGGTGGAGCAAAAATAGTTTAGGAAATGTTTATTAAGTTTTATTGAAGCGTAGATCACGTTGATAATAAACTTTTCTGAAAACTTCAAAAACAAAAGTGTGTTTTGCTCCATTCATATTAAGATTTTAGGCATTTAAAGGTACTTTTTGGAAAGTAAATTTAATCCTCTACAACGTTTATAACAACTAATTTTTTCGTTACGGGCATACTTTCTTTGTTATTGGCAGAAAAGTGACGAAAAACAAGCGTTTTATCGGTTTTTCGCAATTTGTTACTCATTGGTGCGCTTTAGCAAAAAAAAAATGACTGATATAAAATCAACATAAAATTCAATTCTCTACAATAATCCGTCATAAAAATAACCCCTTTCCATTGGAGATTCCAGAGTTAGGGTATCTGGAGAAGAACTGGAGAAAGTTGAGAGGTCGTGCATTAGGTCCACTGAAAGTACATTCGAACACGTTAAGACCCACCAAGTTTCGTTTCTAAATTTCAAAAATTGTGGAAAAAAGGGGGGTGTCAATCGAGTTTTGAACACCCTGTATGTATATATATATATATATATATATATATATATACAGATATATATATATATATATATATATATATATATATATATATATATGTATATATATATATATATATATATATATATATATATATATATATATATATATATATATATGTATATATATATATATATATACAGATATATATATATATATATATATAGTTTTATTTACAAGGCACACAGGCAGGTCTTGATCCGGGAAGTCTCGTACGCTAGGTCAAAAACGTCTACCACCTGTCTGACTGCATGTTTCTTCCTAATACAAATCCACACAGTTCGACCGATTTTGACCAAACTTGGCACACAGGTAGACCCGAAAAGTTACAGATTTGTGTTATTATATTTTAATATTACTTATTTGGTTTCTAATTTATTTTAGTTTTTCTAGATGCAGAAAGTAGGTGTAGCATGGCATGCTGGGTAACAGCTAGTTCTCTGTATAAATAAACTATATATTTACATTAGAACCATATATTTCCCATGAAAATTCATTTTAAATCAATTGTAAACAGTTGCCAATGGACATAGCCCATTGAATGCACCAGTTCCCGTGGATCACCGAAGTTAAGCAATGTCGGGCGTGGCTAGTATCTGAACAGGTGACCGACCACATGCTGTTGGTATTATAAAGGGGTGGAAGCTGTAGATAGCCTAGCTTTAACAGCCAAATTGTTGATAAGTCGTTAAACATGAAAAAAATAAATAAATTGTAAACTGTTCTATTAATTCTATACTCACTTTGCTGACTTGAATTGCTTCCACCTTCACTGTCCATTGCCAATGCCTGAAATACTTCAAAATCTGTGTTATTTACAGATATTAAGTTATTCTTTGAGCCCATGCCGTTCTCCACAATTTTCTGAAAATGTAATCAATCTTGAAAAAACATGTTTCCTTTACATTTTCCAGTTCAGAAATTGTATATGAATTATTTATTTCTCTAAACATGTTCGGATTAGGCGAGTTTTCGAAATATTGGAGTTCGGATTAGCGGGACTTACTGTATAGTTATCCTGAATGTCAGAATCACCCTTCTGAATACAATTTGTAACCAAAATCAACAGCAAACGAGTTATAGTATGTGATGTAATAGTATCTGAATATTATTATTATTAAAATATTTTGAGAAATTTTAATGAAATAGCAGGTTAGATGTACTTTTTAGGAATTTATTATAATTATTGGGAGAAATACTTTAAATACACCCCCCGACAAAATTATAGGCTACCCTATATTGTCAGTTTTTTTTCTTTATTTAATGTTCAACTTAAGCCAAAGTAAATACATACTGTTCTAATCTCACTGACATTTGGAAGAACATGTCTGTAATGAGTCCCGAATCCTTCTTCCCTAAGGATTAGCTTTAATATAAATATTTATGCACGACAAACCTAGATGCCACCCATTCAGTTCTTATATAAATATTGCTGTAGGAACACTTTCAGTGATCATTACTTCAATCAGCGAGTCTAATTAAATAAGATTAAGTAATGCCTAGAGGAAAAGAGTTGTCTGAGAGTGAAAAGAACTCGACTAAAACATTGAACGATCAAAACTGGACAATATCACAAATCGCTCGAACTTAGAATAGAAGTAGGCATCTCATAAGGAATTTCTTTAGGCTGGGTAATGATTGTGGCCAAAAGAAATGCATTGGTAGGCAATTGGTATGGCAAAAACAGTTTGAGAACAGTGAGCCATTTTACGTCATGCTTCCAACTCTAGAGCCAAGGCAAGAGAAATTTGTGAACAAGCTGGGGTCCAAACAAACATCAGGAATGTTCAACGCCTTTTTCAAAAGACCCGCCATTTAAAGCACCTTAATCTGAAGTCAAAGCCCTCTCATTCAAAAGCACACAAAGCCAACAGCAATAAGTTTATTTCAGAACACATCACATGGGGAATGAGATGGCAGAAAGTCCATATTATCCTATCCCAGGCCAAACCATAACATGTCCTCCCTGGGTGGCCTATAATTTTGTCAGGGGGTGTACACCTTGTTCTTGATAACAATGAAATAATCTCCCTTTGCAATAAAGCAACACTTGCTTACTAATAAACATAATATGATTTTCAGCTGGTAAACAAGTTGCACAGCTTAAGACTACTTTAAGCGAGCTGAATTGATTCTTTGTTAAAAAAAAAAAAACAACTATTTAATTGTTATAATTACTGTGGAAGGATCATGTTTCCACTCTCCATCAACGTAAAACTTGTATTGGTGTTCACCTTCAGGCAAATCTATAATAGTCACAAAGTCGCCATGGCTGAAACAAAAAAAATTCAAAATAAATCACAAGAAAATGAGAATACAATGACTTATTTGCTAATAAAACAAAAGTTATTCATTTTTATTTAAATAATAACTAATAATAAGCATGCAGCAGCACATTATTAGTCCAAAAAATTACTTGTGACTTCTTTGGAAAATATAGAGATGTTTTTACACTCTCTTACCGATCTCTCAAGCATTTGACTAAGCTGCAGTGAGGCATGAGAATAGGACAGGAGGCAAGTCCAGCCAGGAGAAAATGTAAAATTTGGCTCTTAGAAATTTGAGAAATTTAACAAATTTACATACCTTGGCTGCAATGTAAATGTTGAAAATAATATAAGATGAGAGATTAAAAGTAGGATCATAAAATCCAATAACTGCTTTTTCGGCCGCAGGAGTGGAATGATAAATATGTTAACAAAAATTTTGATTTATAAAACTGTCATAAGACCAGTATTAACATATAGCTTAGAGACGTGGCCCATTTCCAAAATGGATGAGGTCCATTTTGGGGGGAGTATTGGCTAGCTAGGCATGGAGAAATAGAACCAACCTGGAGTTGTATGAGATGTATAAGGAAATAGATGTTGTCCATTTTATCCGTGTGCGAAGACTGAGATGGGCGGCCCTCTAAATAAATTTCTAAAGCTGGAAACAAGTCGGAAAAATGACATAAAATAAAGTAGTCAATGTGAAAGAATGGTGTACACCCCTCAATGTGGTTGATCAATCCCCTGCTTTTGAAAAGAATTAAGAAAAATTGGAAAATATATTGGGCCATCTCTTGGAAGAATTTATATATTCACATACATATATTATATACAAATTTTAACTGGGGTTATTTATGGGGATAAGATCGATTAACATTTGAAAAAATGTTTTACAAATTCTGGCATCACTGAAACTGCAATAGCTAAAATCCTACAGAATGATCTGAAAACAGAAGAATTTTATAAATATTTAAATGTCATTACCTTTTCACCATGGGTATAGTTTTCCAATTGGAAAAGGTACCACTTATAAGAACTTGCTGCCCACCACCATCCCATTTGAATACTGTCGGGAAGACTTGATCAGTAACTTGTGTTCCCTCAGAGACTGTTGCTGATCGCTGCCGAGGAAGACGAAACTCGGCTTCCTACACATAAAACTCTTTAAATGTGTATATAGATATATATTGAAAAGGCATAAGCATCAAATGAGATATCCTAAGAAATAATTAGAGCCACATTAATAAACTGTAATGAAATTGTGTCGCTATTTATAGTAAGTTAATAATTTTTTTTTTTGCAATTATGTAATTGTTTGTAATTACTGCTTCCAAATCATAACTTATCATGAATAACTAAAGGGATAGAATAATATTTATATTGAAGTATAGTGGTCTGCTCCTTTGAAATTACTTTAAATAAAGCCGAGAACTACAAAAATTCTTTATACATATGTCTAAAGCTAGAAAAATACTGATTTTTATTATATTTCATACATTATACATGCTTTGATAATTAGAGATCCCTAGAATAATTATTTTTTATATTAACATTTCCTAGACTCAATACTACAGTAGGGCACTTAAATGTTACCCATCAGTTTACATAGATGTTTGACATTGCGCAGATGTACAAGAAACGATAGTTTCCCCACTAATAATTTTTTTCTTTATCAGGTCACTTTTAACTAAATCCATATAAAAAGAGAAAGAGATTACCAGAACAAATTTATTAATGGATAATATCACTGGACCTTATGAATGTCTGTTAATACAATAAGAAAAACATGGTGAGACGTGATAGCCTCAAAATTATCATAAGAAGTAAGTTTGGGTACACATAAAGTTATAGTTTATGAAATGAAGGAATAAACGAAATATATTATCAGTATGTCAACGGAGAATGTTTACAAATAAATATTCTTGCAAAATCAATGTTCTTCATTTAGTTGATTATTTTAGTTTAACAACTACAGAAATGTAAGTTCAACATTTAGAGATCAAGATATATCATTGCTTTAAAAACAAATAATCGTCGGAAGCCAATCAACAGTTTTTAATAGACTACAGTAAAGGATTAAGGGAATCCTTATTAAAAAAAATTCTACTGTCTTCAAAGAATCTGACAGTAAATAAAAAACATTCAAAATTTTCTTGAAAGGTGACCTATTGTCTGTAATGCACTCAATTATAAAACATAAATTTAATCATCTAGTTTAGTTAGTTACAAAGCATTTCTACATACATTTTGGGAGGCTCTGTTCTCTTCACTTTTAGTGAAATAGGGTTCTTCTTCTTCATGGGATGACTGATAAACAATATTTGGTTCCCGTTTTTTATCAAACACAAATGCCTGGTCATCCTTAGATGGTGAATGAGGCGCATGTAATTCTCCAGCTTTTTGCCTTTCTCTGCCACCAGCACTCCCTGCATTACCCATTTTCAGTAAATAAATGATTTTACCATGGCGAAAAAAAATATCAGAAGTCAAATGCAATAACCTCCCTATATTTATCTTTCGGAGTTGTTTACAAAGAACTATAGTTTCACACTGTGCAACTTTTCATGCAAGCTGTTGAGCAAAACCCTTTGTAACAATATGCATCGCCCTAGTGTCTCTTGGAGATTCGAGGACCTTATTATTATTTATAAAGATCAGATAGGTAGCCGTCCAGGTGATAAGTAAAGATGGAATGGTTAGGATTCGGCTAAAGAAACCTCAATACGATTTTTGTTAAAAAAAATCTATATTTAGGACGTTTCGGCTACTCATTGGTAGCCTTCGTCAGCTAAAATGACAAGAAAAACAGAAATTAATACAGAAAAAAAAGTTTATAATTGAGATAAGTAACAGAACTAAAAATACAATTAACTTATTATAAAAGAACAATTTCGTCTTAAATTCTTAGAATGGGTAAAATGAAAATCAATAGAAACATAACACAAACAGAAGAAAAAAGGCTATTTTATTGAAGTTTATATAAGTAAATAGGTGATAATAGTAACATTAATTAATTTTACAAAAAAATAAGATACTACATACCAATGAAAATGCCGGGAGGCAGAGGAAGACCAAAGTTGACAGTTAAGTAACCATTGTGGAAGTGTCTAAGAAAAAAGGAATCAAATAGGGTATATGAAACTGAAAACAAAGCAGGAGGTGGTCGGTAGGGATCAAAGGGGTGGTTTGGTCAAAAGGGATGGGATCTTTAAGTTTGGTATAGAGTGTTTTGTTGATGGTTTTCAAACCAAAATTTAGGGAAGGGTAGGATTTTTTTATCGTCTTCGTAAGTTTCTCAGTCAGTCCAGGCGTAAATGGTAGGGATCGGAACATTTGGGAACTGGGAGTTAGGGAAGAATTGGGAGAAACAGAGTTGGAAGGTTGGGATTTTACTTTTTTCACAAGAGATTTTATGAGGTTGGGGGGAAATTGGTTGCGTGCCAATATATCTGAGGCGATATTTATATTTTTATCGTGGAAGGATGCATGGGATAAGGAGAGGACTCGCGAAGGAGATTTCTGGCTACATTAATTTTGAGATGGTAAGTACGGGATGAATGAAAATTAAGTAACCGTCCCGAGTATGTGGGTTTGGTGTATCAATCTGTAATAATAGCACCGTCAGTCTGTCTAATTAGTAAGATGTCCAAGTATGGAAGCTGTCTGTCCTGTTCTGTTTCGACAGTGAATTGTAGCCTAGGGTGGAAGGAATTGAAAGAATTAAGTATGTTTGTTAGTCTGTTTGGGTTTATCACTAGCAAAAGATCATCTACGTATTTGCAGATGAATGAGATGTCATGGGGGAACTGTGGGACGAGGGAGTTGAGAAGATCGTTGAGAAGGATTGAGGATAAATCGGGTGCAAGACAATTGCCCATGGCTAGACCTTCAATTTGTTTGTAGAATTTCCCATCATAATTTTAAAAAAAAACGCTGTTAACACACAGTGAGGGAAGAAGAAATTTACTTAGTCTGGAAGAGGGAGAATCTATATTTAAGTAGATTACTAAGTAAAGGGTCTCACCGTGTTTCCACAAGAAATCTGCACTGGCGTCTTTCTTGACTTTGATGCCATTATTTTATTTCTAGTTCTTAGAAATAATTTTTCGTCAATTATCAAACCTCTAACTGTACTCGTTTTGGGGGAATAAGGCTTGAAACCCCAAACTTCAAAGTCGTTTTTCTATGTAACTATACTAGATATTTAAATGAAACTAATGTTAATTGAAGCTATTAATTAGGTGTACCTTGCGTATTTTTTTCATAATTTTCGGACCACTTATAAGATAAGAAAAAAATTGTGAAGATTTCAAGGGCGGTTTTCCCTAACTACCCCTCCAAGTACACCTACCAAAAAAATCACGTAAAATCAGTAATTTCTCGACTATAATACGTAAAAGTTTCATAGATGTGTGAAAGGTGCATCATACATAAAAATTACAAAAACCCTACTTCGATAGCTTAACACTAAAAACCAGATGCATCGAAAATATCTCAAGTTACTCTTTATCAGGATGTTTTTGTTATTTAAATATGAACCCTCACATTGCTCAGTGCATAATCTGTATTATACAGATCGAAAAACTATTGTCATATTGCAAGCCACTTATTATTAAGAACGAAAGTGTTCTTTTATAATAAGTTAATTGTATTTATAGTTCTGTTACTTATCTCAATTAAAAACTTTTTTTTCTGTATTAATTTCTGTTTTTCTTGTCATTTTAGCTGACGAAGGCTACCAATGAGTAGCCGAAACGTCCTAAATATAGATTTTTTTTTTAAACAAAAATCGTATTGAGGTTTCTTTAGCCGAATCCCAACCATTCCATCTTTAATTATTATTATTGCATGCATAAACCTATTCACAAAGTCCTAACGCACTCCCTTGATAACCTAACCTATACTTCTATATAATATATTATTATTTAAATTTTGAATGTCCATTATTATTAAGTAAGAATTTTGGGACGGGTTATCTATAGGTTACCACTCTTTTCTAGCCAGGATAGGGCCGACGCCTTTTCTTTTTTCTAAGGAATAGCCACCACCCCTCAGTGGGAATCGAACCCACGACCTTTGGCACAGAGTGTTAAGTGCTCACGCCTTTACACTCACGGCCACCGGGCCTCCAAATATAATACATAATAATATTTAAGATCAAGATCGACTCAGCAAATGAAATATTTTATGAAAGGGCAGTAATTTACGCTTCAAACTTGTTTACAATAGGTACTCTCAACAGGCGAGTTTTGAAGACAATAAATTCGCCGTGTGATTCCGATTGTTTTCGTCCAAATCATCATCTTTCAATATTAATTTTTATTTCTTTAAATGTTAATGTCAATTTATAAATAGCACCGATCTTTAGACGCGGTTATGTTTCTATCCTCTTCTAAACATGCCTTTTCTTTTTGCGAACGAAATGCCACCAGACACACTGGTATTGAACCCACGACTTATGGCACGGAAAGCAAGTCTTAGCACGATATTCTTAAGCAGTCTCACTAAATTTTCGCATTTAGTGTATAAAATCGGCTTCTATCACTGCCGGTCACTATTCCCGCTTATCTTCATTCGTGTACCAAAAAAAGGCAAGTTGGTACTGGGCGAAAACTTCTATAAAAACCATTATGAAGACTATCGGAGGTAGTCGATTTCCTGTCCCAATTACGTGATCATTAAATTTCCTACTTTTTTAATAATAATACATTTAATTTGTTTAAGATGAAAAAAGTATGTTTTTCTATGGGCTAACTTTTAGCACGGTTCCTCCCTCCCTTCATTGGGAGGAAACCCGCTTATGAAATTGACATCATGACCCAATACGAAAGTGCCAACTAGAAAATTTTACGTTTCAGATCCCATAGATCACGAACTTGACGGTGGCTCAAATTTGTATATATATATATGTATATATTTGTCTGTTCACTCTCTCACTGGCTCAAAAACAGTCCGATTTGGATAAAATTTGGTGCAGAAATCGTTCGCCTAATTTGAAAGGTTCATTTCGTTAACCAGCAGCATCCGTCCACCGAAAGATAGTTTTTGGAGCAAAATTCGCGCGAAAATATTGTAACGCTTACGTTTTCCAGTTCATATGCTTGCAGGTACGCGTTTTATAGGTTCCTTAAAATAGGAGAACAAATGAAACCATTTTGAAAGTGATATCTGTAACCGTTTACGAGAAAAAGTGATACGAGTTCTTTTCCAAACTAATTTCCAGTTTGGGTATTCAGAAATGATTGATTTAGTGGAAACTTGAACCAGATGTTTGAAATTCATCTAATCTAAGATATTTACATTTTGGTTGAGTTTGGAGGTAAGGAAGTATTAGAAAAAAAAATATTAATAGACATTAATGGTTTTCGGATCTTGGTATATTTTCTAAAAAATCTCAAAAATAACGGGAAATCGTGGTAAGTTGAATGTGACTATTGAAAAGTTTACTAAATTCTCTACAAAAAACATTCCAATGTTATTTTCAATGGGGTGACGTCAATCGGAGGAATAATTGCTTAAGACTTCAAAATTGTTAGTTTTGTTCTTTTCGACGAGTTTTTGTCTCTGTTTACCTAATTTTTTAAGTGGTTGTTGTTTTCTTTAATTACATTTAACAGTAAAATGAGGATTTGAGTAAAACAAGGTAAGAAAATTAGACACATTATTGTAGTGTTTCCAAGAGCAAACTTTGTGAAAGAGGATGGAGCAATTTCCGCTTAGCTTACAGTCATTTTCCTGTTGTGGCGCTTAAAATCTTATTTTACTTCTCTTTGAGATTTTATTTTATATTTTTCACGAAAGATCAAAACATACCAATAACTGCTTCTATTCCTTTACTAATGGTAGCGCGCTAAAATGTCGCAGCTCCTGTGAGTCGGATATTTTCGAAAGAAAAGTCACCACCCCTGGTAGGATTTCAACCCACGACCCTAGGCCTTTAACTCAAGGACATCAGGCCTTCTAATATGTTAATAAAAACACATTTTAAAGGAAAGTGCATTGCACTTGTCTTAAGAAAAGTTATAGGTTTTATTAGATGGCAGCCAACTTTGGCTTTTGAATTTTAAAGGTAAACTGTTCCAAATCACAATTTTCTAGTAAATGAGATGATTGTTTTTAAGGTAAATAATAACATAGGTTTCTTCCAGCTTCAGTGGCGGCTATAGGGGGGGGGGGCTTAGCCCCCTAATGAACATTCACACCTTTTTTCGATTAAGTTAGAAAAATAAATTGTTTATGCAAATAGTAACACGTTCTAATTAATTTATGTTCTTAGTTTATCAAATATCTCCTTAATGATTTCCAGGTGCCTGATTATAATAAATTTGATTCTACATCCCTAGGTACGGCGGTAAACCCATACTAAATTAGCCCCCCCCCCCAGAAATGTTTGTCTAGACATTGAGTTAGTAGATCCCTTCTTACTCAATGAGTCTAGAGCCGCTTATGTCCAGGTTAGATTTTAAAAACGTAAAAATATAACCCCTCCTGGTTAATTGAAATCTTGGTTCTCACCTCTATCTAGGTGGAGTAATAGAATTATGATGATTGGCCATAAAATTAATTTTTTCTCTTCCCCTAATCCATGAAAAAAAGTTGTATGTTTCTGGTTTGGGACATGTGCGTATATAGAAAATAATTTCGGGGGGGGGCTGAGACCATTTCCGGTGTATGGAATACTAACAATTTAGATCTTGGAAGAGTTATAACCAACTTAAACGCTATTACACCCAAAATAGAATATGTTTTATGAACTAAATGATCTTATTTATTTTTTTTTTAAAGGTTTTTATGACATTTTTCCGATCAAATCAAAATTTCGGGGGGGGGGGGGGGCTGCAGCCCCCTCAGCACCCCCTTATATACACCCATGGTTTGGGATGGTAGCATACAATGCTAATTGAAACTACATTCATATCTCCCATCCGATGGGAGATGGCATGCTTTTGCGCATGCCGCCTGATTGTGCTTCTTTGCATCAAATGGGGCATCACCTAAGCTATGTAAATAACATTGAGTTAGAAGGGACGGGAGGGAGTTTAAACGAAAAAAGTTGAAGCCTAAAATCGGGCATGCCAGTGTGATAAAAAGCGCGCGAAAAGGTCAATTTTTGAATATTATTGTAAACAAACAATAAAATTAAACAAATTTATGTATCGTATTCGTACACATTGACAGTTATATGTACGTATAAATATAAATCAATAAGAATATGATATATATATATATATATTCGTTCAAATTCATTGTTTGTTTACGATCATATTCAGATTCAAATTTTCGCGCGTCACTACTGGTACTATTGTCACACTGGTATGGCCGATTTCAGACCTACACTTTTTTATCATTGCAAGATAGATAACACTCCCTCCACTATCTACTAACTCAATGGTAAATAAGGAAGCTCGCCTAGCACAATTGGCATCTACATATAAGCCCAGCTGACTGTGATCAGCTGATTTAGAACTGTTGTGATAAGGATAAGGGATTCAAGTGCCTAACATTGACATATTCTTATTTGTTTACAAATTACTACAAAGCTGTTTGGAAAATTATATTTGACCTTCAATAAATAAACGACTTTATGTAATTTTGGAGAAGAACATTTATAGCTTAAGATTTGACCAACAAGGGAAACTTATTCTTTAGTTCTAAATTTATTTATGTAGTAATTGCATTGTCATTCTACATTTAAATGACATATATGTGGTAGGCTAAATATTATTAATTTTGCGAGACTACTTATTCTTTTGATTTCTAATACTCTTTTTAAATGTATTTAATTCATCGCCATGCCTAATATTTTTGCATTAGTTTATTTTTAATTCTAAAATTGACTATAATCACCCTGAACAGTTTTTTTATTAAATTTTCTTATCTGATGGGAGTGAGCTACAGTGTTATGTAAGAGTTGCAAGGACCTTCTCCTTGATTTGTGTTTGACTGTGCAGAAGACTGGCATATCAACCTTGAAAGATAGTAGGCATTGTATAAACTAAAACTGCTTTCTTCTTCTGCTATCTTTTCATTGCTGTTAAAGGTAATTTTTATCACATAACTTTATTAAGCTTAGTATTCTTTTTAAAAAATTCTATTTAAATACATGAACTATTAAAAACTTAAAACAATCCCTTTATCATGTAATTTAAAACTAAATTAAAGATTGTGGATAATTGTTGTATTCTAGAAATAGTGTTGTGCATTGTTAACAATTCTGTAATTTTAATGTTAATTTTAATCAGATTTTATTCTGTGGCTGAGTCTTTGATCTTCCAATAGTAAAATAGTTTATCATTGTTTGGGTGTTTTCTTTGTGTTACTTGGAAGTAAAAAAAATGTGTAATATGGTTTCTACAATTCTTCGAATTATTTTTTCTTTTGAATTTGCTAATTGTTATATTTGTAACTAATAACAATAGAAACGGACATAAATAAAAAAATATATTATGAAATGGTTTATTGCTAATTAGAGAGGAGCGCGGAAAAATAATACCTATTTGCATTATTCGAAAACAAATTGTTGGTAATTGTTTACTTATTCTTTAGTTGAATGTTTATATTAAAAAAAAAAAAAATGTTTTCTTTTAGGTTTGGCAGTTTTATTTATGAAAAATGGCTGGAGAAAGTCAGTCTTTTCCGCCAATTTCTCCCCCAGTTGAGCCTAAAAGGAGCTTCTTCAAAAAAATCCCAATAACTATTGAGCCAGTTTTATTTCTAGTATTTTTTTCATTTTCTATTTCTGGTAAGTACAGTGATCTAATGAAGTATATGGAATACTACACAAGTTTACCTTTTACATCAATATGTATTTTTCAGATGGCGTTAGTACAAATGTTCTTCTATCGAGAACATGTACTGTGGTGTTTAACCTTTCTCCTGAGACCTGTAATGGAAAATTAAACCCAGACGTTGAAGAACTTGTTCAACCTTATACAACAAAAATTACAATGTACAGATCCATTGTTGAGTCTATAATCTCTGGGGTTTTAGCTGTGCTTGTTGGACCGTGGAGTGATACAAATGGAAGGAAACCATTTTTAGTGCTTCCAGTTGCAGGTTAGTCTTATACTGGTATTATATAAAATGTTATTCATTTTGCATATGTGTTTGTTATATATATAAAAAAAATATATATATATTAATTTTGTTTGAAATTCGGTAAATGAGGTCTTGTAAAAGGTTATTTAATGAATTGAAAATATTAGACGCATTTTAAAAGCTTTCATAATTTCACTCTGAAGAAATTTAGTTGTAAATTTTGGTAGCGCCACCTGAAGAATTGATTTGAACCTTGAAAAGTTTTTGTATTTTGAGAATGATGTGATTTAAATCAATACCTTAGAAATGCTTGAAAGTCTTAAGTTTATGAAATTTTATTGAATTCTTAATAGTGGAAATTTCAGCGAGAGTAATTTTGTCCAAGAAAAACTGCATCTATATTAGTGTAAATAAAATCATGTAAATAATGAAAACATATTTTATCATAAAAATGGTTTTATTGTGCCGACGTTTCGGCTTGAACTTCAAGCCTTCATCAGGGCTGTAAAAAACAAGTAGGACGGATGTAGTACTGAAATATACACACACACACATATATATATATATATATATATATATATATATATATATATACATATGCCTACAAACATAAATACACATACATATATACATACATACATATGTGGAAAAAGACAAAAACATAAAATACTAGAACATAATATATAGAAGTGAACATAATATATAGTGTTTGGATTATTAGGAAAACAGATATAAGCATAACAGATTACATATTAGATTAGATATAAGAATAACAATATGGGCTTACCGATGGGAAGATTGAGAACTATTCCTCACAAATGCGGGATCATTTCTGACAGTTAATACAGGGAAATATAGGAAGAAAGGAGTTGGTGAGGGGGAGGGGGGTTTTTAGTAGTTTTAGCTGTAGTTTTATTAAGTAGCAGTGACCGAACCCCGACAATCCCTACCTTGCATCATCAACGGTCAACGATCTCCTCTCAAATAATGAAAACATATTTTCCTTTGTCAACATTGTTTATCCTCCCTCGTCTCTGAATTGTTAAATACTTACTATCTTATGATATGAGGTCTGAACAGTACCAAATAATAAAAATCCACAATGCCCTAGTTTGAGAATATGTACTTTCTAATTTAATTTTTAAGATAAGCTCTTTCTTCAAGAGCATTAGAGGTGTGGGTTTGAATTCTTGGGGTAATTTGAGCTGTGCCACTGAAGTGCTAGTTGACTAAGGTCTTCGTCAGGGATGTTAAGATAGTACTGCAAAAGAAACAAAAATTTTATTTTTTATTGGCAGAAAAGTTTTATATTATATCAGTAAAAGAAGTAATACGATTTTAGAATTTATTGGATTTAATACCAATTTTTTTTTTTGGAAACTTCGAAGGAATCGAACATATTTATATTATTAAAAATGCCGAAAATGAATATTTGTTATCATTCAGAGAGTTAAAATATTAAGCACAAAAAATGTTACCCATGTACCTAAATGTAGACTAAATAAATGAAGAAACAACATCCTTTTTTATTTTTTATAAAAGAAAGATTTGGCCTATGCCCTTTTCAGTGATACCAATATTAGGTCGCTAAATACTGTGCTAAATAATGTGCAATTATTGTTTTTTTTATTTATTTATTTTTTATTCATTGAAATATTATAACATAACATTTGTTATAGTTTTACTATTGTATTGTAATTTATATGCTATAATTATGACTGGATATTTTTTTATATGATTTATTATCCAATTTAAAGCAAAATCTGCTACAAATAATATAAAGCTGGCTAGATTTAGTGTTGAGATATTAAATTTTATATAAATGTTGATGACCTATGGGTGTATTTATTTACATACTTTGTTCTATTTTTAATTATTTTTTAAGTGAGCACATTCTATAAATAATGGAGTAATCAATTATTCATTCAGTTAAAAAATCATATTAATATAATTTTTTTTTTAAATATTTAATTTTTGCTTAGAATAACAGTTTTGAATTATGAATCGTTGAGTAATCTTGTTATATTATTGTGGATATGCGTTTTTATTCCCTCTTTTAGAGATTTGGATCTTGAATCCACCAAAATGTCAAAATTGTCACCGCTCATGAATTTGGTTTTTCAAATTTATATATATATATATAAATTTCCTCATTCAAGCTTTATCTGGCCATGGGTGCTTGTATTTACATGATCGGAAAAGAGTAAGTACTGAAGTATGTACCTACTATAGAGAAATAGATGATGTCGAGCACGTGTTTTTTATATGCCCGAGGTGGAAAAGCATCAGGCATGACTATAGTATGGCTACCAACAAGACGTTTGATGTAAATATGATGAGAGACCTAACTTCAGAGGAAGCATGAAACTATTCCTACATCGCCGTCAGGACTATTGTAGAGACGAAGGAGAAAGAAATTACAATGAAAGTTAAGTAGACAGCTATCATGATGAAGTAATGCATGAGCGGTTTCCATCATGATTGCGAAGAACAAGGGGGGGGGAGGTTTTTAGTCGGTTGGAGTCCGACACTACCTGGTTTCTCCTCGCCAGGTGTCCATGATGGATTTTCATCCTACCATTAAATATATATATATATATATATATATATATATATATATATGTATATATGTATATAAAATGGCAAGATTTTTCTTCTAATAAAGCTAAAGCTTTAGGCAGAGCACAACATCATATTTATTTGAAGCCACACAAATACTGTAAAGCTTCCTGTGTGTTATACATTGGTTTAAACCATTTAAATTCTAGTTGGATAAGCCAACTAGGGGCCTTATAGAGAATAACATTTGACAGCTGATAAATATTACACTGTCCCTTCTGTCTGAAGCGTTGAATCCATTAGATAACTAAGTCGCCAACTTGTGATATGAAGACCGGACCTTAAGTAGCAATAAAATTCAGTATAAAAAAGGAGATTCTCAGTTCAAATCATCATGAGTTAATTTTTCTAAAAAATAGAGGCTTGAAAAATAATATTAATTTCATTAGACAAGACAAGAGGTTTTCTATTGGGCACGTGTTGTACCCAGATTGAACAGCCTCACCATAAGCCAGAAAAATTGATTTACACATTCAATTTCCTCTTTAAAAAATTCAATGAACTATATTTTAATAGTTTACGATTTTTTAGCTTTCTTTTACAATCCAAAGTATGTTGAAGTAATGATTTCAATTTAACAAAAAAACGCTAGTAAAAACTTGTGGTCTTAGAGCTCCAAACTTACAAGAATACATTATATTATCTTAATATATTAAATGAAGGATATTTTTAACTAATTAAAATTAATAAATTGTGTGTACATAAGATTTTTCAAGAATATTATCCTGAATAAAATTAATTAAGACTGAAAATTATATTGAGAGCTGAGGTTTAAAATGTATTGAATTTGAAATCATTAAGTTAGAAGCAATCAGGATGAATCAACCTTAGGTGGGGGTCTCATTTCCTCATTAGCAGAATGATTTTGGATTATATAATGTTTTAGGAGAAAGTGATAGTGCATTTCATAGACTAATCTTTGTGCGTGTCCTTGTTGCTGAGATAACGATTGCTCTAGGAAAGTTTGACCTCTTTATTCAATTAACCACTGAAAATATTTTAATTTATTTATCTTGTTTTAATTTTGTATATATGTGTATATATATATATATATATATATATATATATATATATATATGTATATATATATATATATATGTATATATATATATATATATATATATATATATATATATATATATATTACATAACTATTATCAACTAAAATTATTATTAATAAATTTAGTTTTAGAAAGTAATGCAAATAGTCTGAAAAAATTAAGTTTTACAAAATTACCTATTTTTTTCCCATATTATATTTTGCTGGAGAAAATCCCAGCAAAATAACAAAGGAAAAATGAACTATGCTTCTGAGAGATGCCATGATGAGAACAAGAAACACCTTATACTTACATATATACAGGGTGTCCCACATTGTGATGTCATAACTTTAGGGGTTTATTATGCATCCCATTTGTAGTTCAGGGACGCAAAAATGAGCGTTCTATCTGAAAATGCAGAGGAATTATTCAAACTTTTGTCTTTTTTAAAAACTACTGGCTTTTTGAAAGAAAAACTGAGTAATTCCACACCAATTCTTTGGAGAGTAAGAAACTGTGGCTTTTTCTCGTAATTTGCAAACATATGTTTTTTGATAAACTAAAATCACAAATTTAGGTTTCTTTTACTAAACTAAACTAATTACCTTACTAAAAACGAAGTCCACAAGATTAATAATTATACAAATCTAAAACTAAACTAAAACTAAAACTAAAAATACAATATTAGTTTAGTTTTAGTTAGAGAATACTAACGTTAGTTTAGTAAACTAACGTTAGTTTTGCCCAACACTGTCCCCAAAACTGTTAAGGTAGTGTTTAAGCTTAAAGGTAATTTTAGGAAATTCGATTCTGAGCTAACATGTTCCTATCAACATGGGTTCAGAAGTGCTTTCTGGAAGCGCAGGAGCTTTAAAACCACGCTTTCAGGATTTAAATACTGATCTCATCCCAACTACTGGTGATAGAATGATGGATTTGTTTTGTTTTTGTGCAAGGAAGCAAAAACGAATGACCATAATAATAATTTGATTTCTTTGTGTGTCCTCATTCCTCAAAGAATATGCTTATTTTTATGACATATCTTCCATTTAGTATATCATGATTTCGATAGTTCGGGGCATATTGGTAATTTTTTCACTGAACCTCCTTAATATATATATGTGTGTGTGCGTGGGTGTGTGCGTGTGTGTGTGCGTGCGTGTGTGTGTGTGTACACATCGTTTGTATAATTTTATGAATTTCTTTTTTATAGGATATGCACTTAGTTTCATCTCCTGGTTCATGCTCATCCATATACCTTCTGCTCATCCTTTGTGGTTTGTGTTGCCATCGGTATTCTACACTCTTTCAGGAGGCCTAATTTGTATATTTACTTCTATTTTCTGTTATATGACGGACATAACAAATGAGAAAAATAGGCCTTTTAGGTGAGTGTGTCAGTTATTACAAAAAATTAATATATATATATATATATATATATATATATATATATATATATATATATATATATATATATATATATGTTCAATGCTATTAAATATATTTGTTGTCATATTGTTGTCTCTGAAGGGCATTTTACTTTCAAACAATTTACTTTGTTATTTTCAAAATAATTCATCTTTTTTTTAAATTACAGATTAAATTTTGAAAGTAATGCACTGTATTTCAAAGGGATATTTTTTGGGCGGAGAGGGGATCGAGCCATAAATTATTTTTAAGTTTATTAACCACTTTTTAAGAAGATAATTTTATTGCAATTCATTATCTACTATTAAGCAAGTTTTTTTAAATATAATACTTATTTACTTTGTTAGGAATGATATAAATCTCAAATATGCTTTTATATTTTTTTAAATTACTGTAGTGTGCTTCTAGTATTACTGCCAGTCAATAGAGGGTATTTGAATCAAGTTTTTGGCAGAGTGAGCCATGCAGGCATCTTGTTACCCTCTAAAGCAGTGGACGCACTAGGCTGCTTAGCAGCCACTACTAATCAGCCACTGGTTAGTAGGGCAGCAGCCAGCAGTTCTTTAGGGTTTATATTATAACTTGTAAATAGCCGCTAGTACGGTAGCTGTCACGTCATCTAGTGGCGTGAATTGTGATGTTTTGAGACATGAGTTAAATGTTGGAGTCAAGGAAGTTGTGTGATCAGATGTTGAAAGGGAAGAAAATGCATTGATGGTGTTCATAATCCATAACAAACCAAAAGATATATATATAAAAAAATGCTGCCCTAAGTCACTGTCCATGCAGACGAAGTCGCGGGCACCGCTAGTTTCTAAATAAATCCAAAAATGTGACAATGTCTTTGCCCGACCACTTGTTGGTGTCAACCATATTAATTATTTTTCACCAAAAAAAGAAAAAAAGATGTATAAAATATAGTAAATAAATAACACTGAATAAAAACAACTAGACACCTCTTAATTCACTAACCCCCTGTGTGCTACTAGGGGTTCACATTGGCTGGATGGTGCCAGCGGGAAGATCACGCGACCACCAGCGGATGGTAGGCAGCGCTAAAAAGTTTAACATGTTCAACTGATTTTGGCTGGTAACCACCAGCCCGTTGGCATTCACCAGCCACTAGTTCTAGTTCAGACTAGGCTAGCTTGCTGACAATATCACCAGCGGTTGGTTAGTAGTGGCTGCTAGGCAGCCTAGTGTGACCACGGCTTAAGACTATTCATCCTCTCAACCCTCGTCAAATTGCCATATGTTTTTATACTTCTGTACACCTCCAACAGCATGTTTATTGAATTATTTAATATATATTTCACTTGTTTATTATTCATAGCATAGGATAAATGGTAAAGAGGAAAACGCTTACAATACAACTTTCTTTTAAATAAAGTTAGTCAACTTAAAAATATCTCAATACTCAAAATGAATTAAAGATAAATAAAAATTAATAATGATAGTAAACAAAACAAAAATCAGAATTATAAAAGACAAGTTTTAATTCATCGAGATCACTCAAAATCAAGGCGCTATGAGCGAGAGTGGCAAAAGGATCCTGTACAGGGGCCCGAGGCTGGGTGCGAGTATTCTATGCAGGAGAACCCTTTACTGTGCGTCTTTGTCGGTACTGAAAGGGTTAATGAAAAGAGACTTTTTTCTTATGATTAATTTTTTTGTTATGATTTCTAGTATGATCATAATGATAAAATATTATATCACCATGTTAAAAGTTTCCATTATTTTCTAGAATGGCTGTTATATCTTCTACAGTATCTGGTGGTATAATTGGCGGTTATCTTTCTTCATCTTATATTGCAACTTTATATCCTGTCAACACAGCTTCTATCATATTTTCTGTAGCAATTGCAATATCATTTATTGCTCTTTTTTATGCTGTATTTTTTATTCCTGAATCTCTAACAATTAAGGAGGTATGTTTAATTAAATTAGGTTTTTAACAAGCAATTTTTATGTATTAGAATAATAATAATATGTACTTAAAACTTCTGTCTCAGTATATTTCCTTTTTGCTAAATAAGGGTGCCTACTGAGTGGAGTGTAGACACAGCAAAGAGCATAGAAAAAAAAACGTTGCTTTGCCAGCTAAGTTGTAAGCCTCAATTTACTTCCCTTTAACCTCACGTCTTTGGTTTCTTTGCTGTGCTCTTTGTTCTCTCTACGCTCCACTCTGTATGTACCCTAAGGGTGCTTACAGAGTGGAGTGTAGAGAGAGCAAAGAGCATAGCAAAAAATCTTGCTTTGCCAGCTAATTTGTAAGCCTGTTTACTTCCCTTTAACCTCACATCTTTGGTTTCTTTGCTGTGCTCTTTGTTCTTCCTCCGTGCGCTCTCTACGCTCCCTTCTGTATGTACGTTAAGGGTGCTTAACGAGCAGAGTGTAGAAAGTGCAAAAAGAGGAAAGGACATAACGAAAAACCTTGCTATGCCAACCAAGTTTAAATCGTTGCTATGCTCTTTGCTTTGCCACCTGGCTGACTCTGTGTACTTCCCTTTAACCTCGCTTGTTTGATATCCTTGCTAGCCTAAGGGTGAAGCTATTACTTCAGCCGGACTGAAAATTTTAACGACTTGGTGGATTCTAATGTTTGCTTCTTAGGGGGGTCCATAATAAAATTATCTATATACATCTATTAATCTTAGTCGGGATTTTGTATTAAGCTCTGCAATTAATCAGCTTGATTGAACGACCTTTTTTGGATGTATTTTGTGTATAGTATCATAAGAATTAAGCTTTGGAGGACTGGCTAATGTACTCAAAATGCATTTATTTCTGATTGCGCAACAAAAAAAATCATATTGATATTTGAAATATAAAGAAAAAACTAGATGTAGTATGAATTTGTAGGAACCTACCCTAGATTCATCAAGGTCCAAGTATTATGTAATGAACACGAGGAATTTACATATACCTTAGCTTGGACTAATGGAACCTTTTGGGTTGCATTTGTAGAAGATGAGTAGTTTTCGGACATAACTAACTATACGCATTATTTTCATGAGTATAAATAGTGAAATATTTGACATAAAAACACTATTCTTTTCTTTATATCCATTCTCTGCAAGTTATTGCTTATTGATATATTTCTAGATGTACTAAATTATGAAGGATGTAATGCCTTAATTATTTTTTGTGGTGCTCAAAACAATTAACAAAGAAAAGTCTTATAAGACTTTTCTTTGTTAATTGTTTGAAATATGCAATAGCATATTTCATTTTTGGAAATATCTTCTCAAAAAAGTTATTTTCTGAAATAGAAATACCAAGAATAAAATATGGTTGTTATCACACGATTGTATCTCTTATTTTTTTAATTAAAATTTAGAACAATTTAATCAAATTCAATTCCTTAGAGGGATGAAAAAGGAGAGGCGGTCTAGAGGAAACATTTTGAATGGAAATATACTGGAATGTTCAGTGCTCCATGAATACCTTAAAAACCAGTACTGATGGCCTTGACATTAGCTCAGCCATAAAAAACAAAAAAAAAATGAATTAAATTGCTATTACATCTCCACATTCTTTTTTATACAGAGTTCAGATTCATCAAGATCAAATATTTCTTAACATTGCTTAAATTAGATATTCTACATTCTTTCATAAATACTCATAAAAATGAACAAACTTTGGGGGGGGGGGGGGGGGGGGGGTTGCAGCCTCCCCTTATATACGCTCATGCAGTATGGACAAATTACTGTTTTAGGTTTGGAGTAAAACCCTTCTCCATGTGGATCTATTTGGACCATATTAAGACAACACATTACAGCTCCATATACAGCGTAATTCATACCTACAATCACAGTAGGGCACAAATGGGCACAAATCAACTAAATGATTGACAAATCGATTAAATTTTACTTATGACTAAATCATGGAATAAAATAAGTTAATCATTAATCATAGGTCATATTAACCATATGTGAAGTTAGTCATCAATCAATTAGTACTCTTCAATCATTGATAATCTGTACTAATGATTGACATGACTAACGTTGTAAATACTTTTAGTATTAGGGTAATACCAGCTTGTTTATACACACTATCTATACATTGGACTTAGAAATTCCTTCATGGACCAATTAATCATCAATCATAAATCAAGGACTTTTTTTTTAGTCTTTAATCATTAATCTGAGTAAGGTTAGTCAGTAATCATAAATCATTAGTCAAAGCGGGTTTAATCATCAATCATCTATTCCAGGCTAGACAACAGTTAGTCATGGAGAAATATGATTGATCAATCGTTAGTGACATCCTGAATACTCATTTAATCATTAGTCATGAAAATAATCACAGTTTGCCCTACTCTGCCTACAATACCTACTTACAGGGGTCTCCCGTGGTCTAGTGGCTAGATTCATAAACGGGAGATGGTGGGTTTGATCCCCACCGGCAACAGGAATTTTCTTATCTCAGGGCTTGTTGAGAAAATTCCTGGCTGCACCCTGGATGTTGGCGCTAATGAGCCGACAAGTGCATGATTTGTTGATGCGCTATATATAAAAAAAAAAATAACCCTGTACTTCTTCTTTCCCCATTCTTTTTCATCTAGACTGTGAAATTGGCTAAAACTGGACAATTGTTAATAATTCTTCAACAACTGTTCATAATTCATCTCTTCTGTTAAAATATTGTTTGAACTAAAGTATGATTTCTTTTTAACTCACTTCTCTGAAGAGGCACTGGTACAGCAATTGGGTGTTTTCGAGCTAGGTATATGTGATTTCCATACGAAATTTCATATTTTTACTGTAAATATTTTCATGGACAAAGTTTGCATTCTTAGCAAATTAACTTGCTTGTTCAGCACAATTTTCATTCTTGTTGAACAAGCCAATTAACTCTATCCACAAAGCAGGCTACCAAAACGAACCAATCAATAAGAAAGATAGTGACAAATTGAGGAATTCTTTGAGAGGAAAACCAAAGGATTAGCATTATAGATGGTGGCATTTTTATCTCTATATAAATTTGGTTATATTTAAAATCAAGTTTAATTGCATTTTTATATATTTTATTCAAGTTTAAAATCATTTTACTGTAAGTGTATAACACTTTCCCAATGTAGCCAAAATTTTGAACAAAAATTACCATGTGTACTAAGTGTTAACCATACTTTGGCCTGGAACATGAGTTTCCACCAGCCAGGGTCATCCTTTCATTGTAGAACCTTGCTGTGGAATTTATGTATACATAGAAATCTTTAGGATAATACTCAATATATGTCTATGTGTCTGCGTTTATTAATTTAATAATGAGCCCACATAAGCTTAAGTTTTTTATATTTAACATTATTTTATCAGAGCTAAAAACAGAATTTTCATTTAACCAAATCTTTGCCTTATATTTTCTAACACTCTTGATTTTACCTTGTACTTTGTTTCTAGGGTCCTGTAAGATCATTTTTTGATTTGACGAGTGTTAAAGAAATGTTTGTGACAGTATTCACTGTTAGACCTAAGATGGGTAGAGCACGACTTCTTCTTGCAATTGCCGTTATTGGTATAGGCATTCTTATATTGCAAGGTATTTACATTTCTTCTACTTATTTTATACTTCTTTTCCTTAATAAATGACTATGTCGTCCCTACCATGTCAAACTGTCGAATATGAAAAATCTTGTTTTTCAGATTTGATACTTTACTCTTGCACAACAGATGATACAGCTTGTGGCAAATTGTCGAAACTCTAGCCTCTTTAGAATTGCCGGAAATTCCTTAAATAAAGTATCAAATATGACCATTTTTCAATATGTTACTTTGTCAGTGTATCGAATATGTTCTTTAGCTAGTTTGCTCCTATTCATCATACTTTTGAGATCAAAGACTGACTTGTCAAACTAATGAAAATGGTATATTCGTTACTTTGATTTGTAGATATCACTAATACTATAGAATTAGTACAATGCATAATGTCGAATGCGTCACATTCGTTAGTTTGAAAGTGTAAATATTTATACACATAGTCTATCGGAATCAGCAAACTATCGAGAATACCACATTCAAGAATTTGAAAAGGCGATTCAAGAAAAATCACTTATTAGAACCAAGATGCAAACTGAAGAATATGATTTTTTAGTAATTAAAAAAACAGTAAACAGTTTGTTCATAATATCACCTTAAAATGATTGACAATATACATAGAAAAAATATGTAAAATTGTCCTTTTATAAAGGCGCTGATTGTGGAATCACTATTAACACTCTCGGTGCTGACGTCATTTTCTGGGAATACCCCGCGTACTGATGAATTTTTTTGTTGAATTTTTCATGGATACATTTTTTTTTAATCATGTCTGATGTGTTTAATAGTAATGGAACAAAGATAACTAGCCGGAATTGCATTTTCGGAAGTGTCCTTCAGGAGGGACATCAGTACGCGAGGAATTCCAGCTGCTTTGCGGGCTAGTATCAACAGACGCCCATTAGTCAGACCCGCTACACCTACACCTAATGTTTATTTATTTTAAAATAAAACTCAATAATTTTTGACAATTTTTATTAGAATAACAAATAACAATAACCAATCATATATAATTATTTGTTTAAATATTATTTTGTTGGACATTTTCAATTATTTTAACATTAACGTTGAACACCATTTGCAAATATAATTATTTTAATTGTTATTTTAAATTTGCGAGAATCAGCTGAATTATATTGGTATGAGATCAGTGAAAAGTGTGGATTTTCTTCAGTTGCTTCTGGCCCAAAAATTTCAGTTCTCACGTCTTCGTAGTCGAAGTCCGAGTCAAGTTCATCGGCCGATACTTCTTCCAGCAGTTTGTAGACATCCTCAGATGTCAAATTGGAAATAAAATATTTCTCTACGCTTTCCTTGTTACCCGCAGATGTATCTGTGATATAAAAAAAAATTATTATTATTATTATTAGGGTAATGTAAAAAAAAAAAAAAAAATCATTTGCAGATCAATCAAAAAGAATCTTTATCAATTTTCCTTTTCTTCCCACCAGCAGATAACGACGAAACGGGTGATGCCATTTGGTTTTTGTTTTTTAATCCTAAAAAATAAAGTAAAACATACTTTTTTTTTGTAATTAATTAATTATTAATTATTTAACATAAATAAATATTAAATGGAGGGGATATAATAATAAATAAATAATTTAACATAATAAAACAGCGATGGCTTTTCTTTAGAAAAAAGAAAAGGCATCAGCCCTATCCTGGCTAGAAAAAGGTGGTAACCTATAGATATCCCGTCCTAAAATTCATATTAATAATAAATGAACTTTAAAATTTAAAATTTAATAATAATAATAATAATAATAATTTACAACAATAAATGTGATAAATAAAAAGCAAAAATTACCCTGTAACTACCAAATTTCGATGCCAAACGATAATATTTTTAAGAATAGCCTTCATTGCCAAACAATATCTGCAACAAAAATTTAACAATTTTGTGAATTGTATTTAAATATATTAAATCAGGAAGTAAATATCCATTATATAATAAATTGTTCTTACTTATAAACAATTTATTGAAGAAAAAGTTTAAAAATTCATAAAAACTCTTCCGGTCAGCCAATTTGAAAACGGATAACACTGCTAGAAAGCCCAAACAATACTGAAGACAACTGCGTTTACCTGGAGTCGTAAAAGTGAACCCCCTCCATTTGCGAGCCTTTTGAATCTCAAGTGAAAAGTAACGAAGGAGTGTCCTTCCGAAAGGACACCTGGCCGTGGGGAGGGTCGCTACTGTCCTTCCCAAAGGACGTCAGCACCGAGAGTGCTAAAGCTTTATCTTGCTCTGTTGAAAAGTACCAATTTTCATATTCGATAGTTTGACATGGTAGGGATGATATGCGGCATCTAAATATATTTTAGCTTAATTTAAATTATATTTGTTTTATTCACACTTTTTATGTTTATGAGTAAAATGGGATGGGATGGAAGGTCATGAATACAAGGTTAGTAAAAGGCAAGGCCCTCTTCTTCTGTATTGATTATTTATGATATTTATTATTATAGCATAAATACCCTCAAGATAATAAGACCTTTGATAATTCACTATACAAATAATTATTTTAACTGTAAGTTGGCTCATTATTTTTAATGTAAGTGTTGCTCGGCAGTTAACTCATGCTCTCGAAGACCTGAATTCAAAACTTGCACTCTGAAAGATTTAGGAGGCTCTCCAAGGCTCTCCCAGGCTTTAATGGCAAAAGGAAAACCAGGCACCATAAGCAGCATAATATTGACCACAATATTTCTCTTGCATGCTGTTTAATCAAGAATCAGTCACCTCCATGGTAGTGTGCAAAGAAAAATAGGAAAAAAAAAAACTATCTAAATGGCCGAATTTTATTTTGATTTCGCAGACCCACTCAAGCAAAGACAAGAGCTTTATAATTTACCATTAAAGTAATGGTATTTTATTTCATAGATGTTCATTTATTTATTTATAATTATTACTAATTACACAAGTCTGCAAAAACAAAACAAAATATCAGCTATAAATGACTATGTATTTATGGATCATGCATACAGCCTTTGCTATTGTAGCGTGTAATGGAAAATTGAAAAATTAAAATGTAGTATATAGTGGTCTGTAATCTTTAATTTTTATTTTTAAAAGCGAAAGAAATATTTTGAGTAAACATTTATGAGGAACAACGGGACTGCATTTTTTTATGAAGTGTTTTAACTCCTTTATGTTTT
This sequence comes from Gonocerus acuteangulatus, assembly GCA_946811695.1. Lineage (NCBI taxonomy): Eukaryota > Metazoa > Arthropoda > Insecta > Hemiptera > Coreidae > Gonocerus > Gonocerus acuteangulatus. Next base: position 113,369,526 of record OX328124.1, on the reverse strand, counting down.
ATTCATTTGAAGCATAAATAATTCACTAGCTCGGTATTGTGCTAATATTGTGTTATATAAATAGATAACAGATTTTTTCCTAGCTCCATATCTAGGCCTAATTAAGAATTTACTCTCTTGGCTGCAAATTATCTTTGTAAAAATTATGTAACTAATTATTTGTTTGTAATGAGATTAAACAAAGTCTCACCGCCTTCAAGATTATATTTTTGTATTCTTTGAGCATTCAACATTTTTTTTTTTTTAACTTTTTTAAAATGAGTAAGACAAATGTCTCTGCTGTATGGGTCTCAACATCACTGAACAAGAAAATGTTACAATTTCCTCCAACATCAAAGGTCATAGCAGGAGATTCAACATAAATAAATCTTGCAATTCCACCAAGATATCATATCCCAGTAACGCTTCAGATTTCAACTGATACAGCATTCAGCTGAGAAATACATAACCCTGCATTTTTACATTTTGTTCTGGAATTAAATACAATCAAAACTCTCTAGTTCTGATCAAACCTAATCATAAATGTGGATTTCAGCTTCCTAGCATTTAAAAGTACAGGTCACTGTAGCATGGGTGTATATAAGGGGGGCTGCCCCCCCCCCCCCCGAAATCATTGAAGGTGTGTCATAAAAACCTTAAAAATAAATTAAATAAGATGACTTAGTTCAGAAAAATATTTTTTTTGGGTGTAATAGGGTTTTAGTTGGCTAACCATTGTTAGTATTCCATACCACCCAAATGCTCTCAGCCCTCCCCCCATCCCGAAATTCTCCCAGCACCCCCCGAAATTATTTTCTATATATACGCCCATGCAGTGAAGTGCTCCCTCCACCAGGTCCCGTAGGTTGCCACTCAAATGGCTTAAAGCCTCTAAAGGCTTTAAAAAAAAAACGATTTAAACAATCAAATATTACATAACTGTTAAAATAAAATGTGTTTCTTTTTTCCTCAGGGGATAGTTCATATAGATACTACGCTCTTAGAAAAAATTTCCTTTGGACGCTCGAACACTACAATATCTACTCAGCAGTGAACTCAGCTATAACAGGTAATTATTATTTTAGCAAATGGCCTTTAGAAAATACCCATATTTACATATTTTTTAAGAATAATGTAGAATCTTTAATGGAGTTGATACAACCACGTCAAAGTCACTCTCACTCTTTATCAGATTCATGCAAACATGTTGATTTTTTTTTTTTTTTTTTTTTTTTTTTTTTTTTTTTACAGCGCATCGACATAATTCTTGGCCATTAGCGCCAACATTCAGGGTGCAGCCAGGAATTTTCTCAGCGATGAGCCCTGAGATGAGAAAATTTCTGCCGCCAGTGGGGATCGAACCCACCATCTCCCGCTTATGAATCTAGCGAGCTAGCCACTTGATTTATTGATCCTAAATGGTTAAAATACTTCAAAACAGTCTCCTTGTGCATTAATACATTTGCGGAAAAGATTCTTTTATGCCTGGAACGCACCCTGGGTCTCCTCGACTGGAATGCTCCTCAGTCTCTTCCTGGATATAAAATTTAAAAAAATAAAAATAAAATAAAAATAAATAAATGAAAAATAAAAAAATAAAAAAAAAAATTAGATATATTTTGTACGGTTAGATTTAACGTAAGGAATACTTGTAAATAAATATATTTAGGTGTAAGAGTATAAGTATATATATGCATATATGTGTGTGTGTATGTGAATGAGTGTGCGTGTTTATAAATATGTATGGATGTGTGTGTATATGTATGTGTGTGTGTGTGTATATATGCATGTGTGTAGGTGTATGTATATATATATATATATACATATACATATATATATATATATATATATATATATATATATATATATATATATACATATATATACATACATACATACATACATAGAAGTAGCTATAAGTGAAACAGAAAGGAATATACCATCTATTGTTAGCTTTAAATTAATGAGAATAAATAAATAAGTTGTGTACAGTTATATGTCATTCTAATAAAAAAAAAAAAAAAAAAAAAAAGGAACAGAATGTGCTTACATATTTCATGAGATAAAATCCTAAGTTTAATTAAAAAAAAAAAAAAAAAAAAAAAATTGGTTCATAGGACGATTAAAACAGTATGTTGTTTGTTTGTTTACTTATGCTTAAGGGCAAAAAACTGCGAGGTCATCATTGCCCGTTAAAACAGTATGTTGTTCGTCCTTTAATTCATTCCATTCCATTCTTCCTGGATAATTTCTAATCAATTCCAAAAATTCTTCACTGTGCAAAACTCAAAGTTTCATAATGAAACATCATGTACTTTTTTTTTATGTTTATTTCAAAACTATTATCTTCTAATTTTTTTTTTTTTTTTTTTTTTTTTTTTTTTTTTTTTTTTTTTTTTTTTTTTTTTTTTTTTTTTTAGTGATAGCTTCAACTGCAGGAGCATATATTGCTACAAGTGTATTGAGAGTCCATGAACTATATGTAGCCTTGTTTGCTGTCCTTATGTCAACTCTCTCTTGTGTCCTCTCTGCACTATCAAGGACCACCACAGAATATTATATTTTTTCAGTTGTGGGGTGTTTTGGTAATTTGCTCAACCCAATGCTCAAGGCACAGATTACTAGAAATGTGGCTAAATCTGACTTAGGTAATTATTATTATTTAATGGTTTCTATTATAAAAAAAAAAAAAAATTGTCTTTGTTATATTCTATACCTATGGACCTTCTATGTTATGTTCTATACTATTTTATAAATTGTTACCTCCCAAATTTTGTTCTAAGAAACTACATTGAAGTCTCTGAAAATGATTGATGTTGGGGGTGGTGGATTTTCTTTAGAAAAAAGAAAATACATCAGCCCTATCCTGGCTAGAAAAGGGTGGTGACTTATAGATAACCCAGCCTAAAATTCTGAGTTAATTATAATGGACATTAAAATGCAAATAAATAACAAAAATATAATTATAAAGATCAAACAATTTACCTTATTTAGACAGATGAGCCTTGCAAATAATTCCCCAGTTGAACAGACGTCTTGCACAATGTTCCAATGGCCAGATTTCTCAATCTTGATAAACAATTTTTTATAATACACATAAGAAGGATGCCGGATAGAAAATGCTTTCTTCATGTAGACCAGGTAAAGGCAGACCGAGACACTTCTTCTATGGAGGCTGGGTAACGACAGACAGACACTTCTTTCACAGCGGCCAGATACAGATATGCCAAAGCCTTCTAAATTAAAAAAAGGGCTAATTGTTTTTTTTTTTTTAAATTACATTTTTCCACAGAACAGTTAGTTATACGTGTGTTTTCAATTGTTTGTATTTATAATATGTTTAATAATAAATTGTTTTAGTTTAAATATAGTTATAGTGTAAATATTGGTCTATTTTTTCCTGCACCATTACTTTTAATTCCCAGAATCTAATTTAACATCACGTTTGAAACCAAATATATATTTTATTAGATTTCATAACCATGTACTCAGTGTATTCTAATTTCAGTTTTTATGTTTTAGGGAAAGTTTTTGCATTTATATCAACTGCGGAGGCATTGACACCACTAATTGCATCTCCTTTATATAGAGCTGTTTATAATTCTGTCCTGGATCACATGCCACTAGCAGTCTTCTTCCTTTCTGCTGGTTTTTGGTTTTTATCAGCCTTTATAGTCATGTAAGTTTTTGGCTAACTGAATTATGGAAACGAAGACAGGTATAGTTGGGATTCGGCTATTTAGCCGAATCCCAACTATACCTGTCTTCGTATCTCTACAGCGGCTAACTATCTCCATCCACACTATGAATTATGGAATGTACTGAGAATTGTATAATCTAATAAAAAACTTTTTATTATCACATGGTCAGTTTTTATACTGGGTGATCCAAAATGAATATCATATTGCTTTAAACTTCCTATTATAAATGATATGTCAAACGAAAGAGTATCTGAAACAGTATAGTTTGTTGGCACCACACCGACCAAAATTGGGCCATCTTATCACCATCTTATCTTTGCTACTAGCGCTTTCTTATAGATGGCGATGAAAAGATTGCATGAACATGTGAACTGGTTCCTTATAACTGTAAGTTTCATGTAATATGTTATAAATGATACGTCAATTGAAATAGTAATTCAAACAGTATTGTTTGTTGGCACCAGTACACGCAATCTTTCCTCCGCCATCCATTAGAAAGCGATAGTAGCAGAGATGGAGGCTGACAGGTGGCCCGCTATTGATTCTTGTAGTTTCAACAAACAAAACTCTTTGAGTTATATATTATATAATACATATTACAAAACATTAAAATCTCGATATTCATTTTAAAACACCAGATAAATCAAAGGAGGAAATTTTGTCAAAATTCTACCTTAATTCGAAAGGCCGCTAATTAAAGGAACTTATTTTTCATAGCATTATTCGCCTTTGAAAATCTGCATTGCCTTCTAAATGACTAAGTTAGCCACAATTAACAAGCGTCTAAATGATACTATCTTAGCCCTAAGGTTATATTTTATGTAAGCCACTCTAAATATAATTGAGCATGGTTGTTATTTTTTAGCATCTAAATTTGTAACATGCATTCAAGCCGTAAACTTCTAAAATATTAATATATGACATCTAAAACATATACCATTAGCTTTTAATTTTTTAACTCAGTATGTAACTTATCCCACATTATATTTTTTTGAGGACCTTGTGTTGAAACTGTAAAACGTCAAATGGTGATGAAATGTAAAATCTGGGGCTGATCTTTACTTGACGCTTTCTATAGAATATTTAGTTGGTGTTTTAAAAAATAAGAATTAGTTTATTAGAGGCTATCTCATTTTCTCGTTGCTTAGTTATAAAATTATTACATGGCCAATAAAAAAATTTGTGGCTTGACTTATAATTTCTCAATTTGATTTGATAAGTTGATATAAATTTTAAAATAATCAGGGATTAGTAGGCAATCTCATAATCGAAGTAATTTTACACTGTCTTCTTCTTTTAATTTATTTTATTTTATTTTTATATTATCTTTAACTGTTGATAAAAATACATATTACCTTTTCTTCAACGCACAATATTTTTTGTTATTATAAACTTTTGAAATTTTTTATTTACATAAAACTGTCCTCAATATGTGTAATTAATTTTAATAAAAAACCATTATATTCATACAAACATTGACATTGTTCTTTAATATTTTGTTTTTAGAGTTATACTGCTGATACAAGCCTTCTGCAGTCGTGATTATAATGAACTCATCGTTAATGCAAATTCTGAAGGAGCAAGTGGTTCACAAGGAGATGATTTAAGCAACGAATAGATTATTGTCTATGAATGACAGTGCCATTTTGACCCCGAATACCCTAATATTTTGATACAGTAAGATGCAATGTTAGTTTTTAGTTAAAATACTAATTAATTTTAGTAACCTTTTCATTTGGTAGTACCGTTCTTAATCAGTTGATTTCTCTTTATTTTATTTATATTCTTAAGATAAATTAATTACCTTATTATAGATTATAAATTGTTCGACTTCTTATACTTATACTTTAATTTTATTGTTGAACAGATATTAGTATTATGTTACTCTATATTATAAAAAACTGTGATATTTTCATTGAAAATGAAAAGTAATGTTGATTTTGTAATTCCCTAATAGGGTTGATATATTGTCTCCAGAATGCTACTTGTCCTCTCCTCGTCAACAATATCCTTTGTCAAGACAGTCTTAAAACTATTATGCAGGTTTTATGTTACCTTAGATATTTTTGTATAGAAATTGTATTTTATTGTAGTGAAACATCCTTAGATGAAGTAAACGATCCTCTAATAGCTTTTCATACCCAGGTTCCAGTTTATAAGACATTCATAGCCATAGCGTGAAATATTATTTCTTTTAACCTTTAGGCTGCAAAATAATCATAGGGCTAGATGGTGCGGGATAGCCTAGTGCCTGGAGTGCCCCGTGAGCTGAATACTTTTACCACATGATGTTTTGTCGGAAGATAATTCTCTTGTACTTTGCATTCCACTTGTTCCAGGTGTTTCTCCAGGATCATTTTGGGATACCCCTCATTGACATCGGAAGAAAACTCCGCTTCACTTTTGCTCACACCTGTCAAAAGTTCTAACAATTCTTGTTCAGAATAAATTTTCTTAGAAATATTTACTCACACACACAATTGTTCGATTGGAAAGCACAAAATATACTAGAGGGTAAATTCCAGGGTAAATATATTCAGGGTAAATTCCAGGTAAAGAGAAACAATGGTTTTCGTCACTAAAAAAAAGGGAGGGAGATATACATACAGGTATGCAGAGTAGGTGGAAGCTAAGGTGACAAAAGTGAAGTCCAATGCCCCCTTTCGGCTTTCAGGACACTTCAGCTTATATAAACAGCCTACAGATGGCGGTAGTAGAAGGACTGATATAATAGCTCATAGAAGCCAAGCGCAAAAGCAGCCAAACTGATATATCAGTCCTTAGCACTTGGGGCACTGCTCCCTCCAGACTGAAATATCAGTTTGTAGCACTCCCGGCACTCCGTACACCTGACTGATATATCAGTCCGTAGCAGCGTAAGGGTTAAAATAAAATAATTCTCTTTAAATTGAATTAAACATTTTAAGGTTTTGATAGAATTGAAATGCTCTGTTCTGTGATAAAGTCCTATTTTTATTAGGAATTAGATGTGACAAAAGTTCAATAAATAAGAAGAAAATGATTTCACCTAACAATTTTTTTCATTTTGAAGTTCCTAATTGCAGGCATTTTCATTAAAATTAATTTTTGGATCTTTCTAATTTTTAAAATTATGGGCATTAATGGCTGTGCAGTTGTGATTGATATTATTTTGATATTAATTTTTCATACATTTTATTCATTGACGATTTGTTTGTATAAGAATTGTTTCCATACACACCAAAAGGTTTTTCTGGTAGTGAAGGTGTTTGTATTCAATGATGAAAACACACGTCTTCCTTTTCAATAAGAATTATCTAAGCACTTTGGGAATGTTCTTTTATCAATCTGTAAAGGCTAGGTGCATTCCTCTGCCTTTTCTGCCACTTGAAAGCGTTCCTGACCCAATAAGCTGCCTAAAAATGGGGTGGGGGACACTGAAAGTGCTCAGAAATAAAATAAATACTTTTAAAAGGTAGATGTTAGTTGTCATCATTGTGACTTGGTATTGTGTAATGTTTTTGTTGCAATTAGAAGACAGAAAAATATGTTGACTTTAATTTTGCATTTAATTAATTCAAATTTTACAGAAAAGGATGAAAATAAATAAATCCAAGTCCATTATTATCTGGTGCGTGAGGTGTTAATGGACTCTTGGTATTGGTAAGTTAGTGAGGATCTCACCTTATATAAATATATTATTTGTTATTAGACTCAATTATTTTTTATAGACTCTCCTATCATAATGGCCATCGTTAATTAAAGATTGCCATCTGAAGCTTATTAATTGATTTCCCTCTACAAAAAGAGAACAATGAAGAGTAAGGCTGGAACAATTAGAAATTTATTTGAATTTTTTCTTTTAATAACATAGAAACCTGGAAAATAGTTTCCAGGAAAAATTCTATCTATAGCAAATTTTACATTATATAATATTTTTTGGTTTAGAAAATCGCATTATTCAATCTTATTAGGTTATTAGAAAATGTTTAATAGTTTAGTATGTCTTAGTGAAGACACGGTCAAAACCCGAAGACCATAATGTTTGTAATGTTTAATATTGTTACTCTTGGTCGTGTTTTTTGCTTGCAAGACTAGAATATGTTGATGATTCAATGCTCAAAGAATGTAGTACTGCACTAATTAAGAACATTTGAGAAAAATCATTTTTAAAATTCGCAAACTGGAAATGATGCGGAATAGAAATTGTTAAAACTATTATTTATAGAGAAAGGTCTGTATTGCATTGTAGAAATAATTAATATCAAAACTCTGTAGTAAATAAAATTTAAGTTTCTACAAGTCTTATTACAGCTTTAATAGTTGTGGAAATATTAGTTTTATTGTATAATGTCTATCAACATTTATTTATTTGTAATCACTTTTTCTAAACAAAATATATATATCAGTAAATAAATCCATGTTTATATTTTTGTATTGTACATAAAAATATTTATGTAATAATTGTATGTAAATGTGTTTATATTCTATTTTAATACAGTTCTATAAGAAATTGATGTTGATTAAGTTCTTTTAAATTTTATATGTTAAAAGGACACGCTAAAACGAATAAAAGTCCTTAAATGTTTGAGCTTTCTGTTAGGCTTTTAATTCACCATGTTAAAAAAAATGTTTAGGCTAATTAGAATTTTTTCCCACATCAGTATAAATGATAAAATGAGGATTTGATGTTGTTTTTTAAATTAGCTAGTGTTTGTTAACTTTAATGTTTTATTTATGTAAATTTTAATGTTCACTTATATATAACACAGATTTTTTTGGACGGGTTATCAACAGGTTACCAACCTTTTCTAGCTAGGGCTGATGCCTTTTCCTTTTTTTCAAAGAAAAGCCACCAACCCTAGTGAGAATCGAACCCACTATCTTAGGCACGGAGTGTTCGCAGCTTAACGCTCATGGCCACCGGTTTAACACTCCTTAATGTTTGATTCGTTGCGTAAATTATCAGTATGCACAATGAAATTGGAGTAATAGGTTTAATTCGATTAAGGTTTGGTTTTTTGGTTTTTAATGGAGAAAACAGAAAACGGAAAGATAGTCCTGAAATTTAAAGTTGAATCATGAGGCATGAAGTCCATAATATAAAAACATAAGTAGAAAGAAATATTTTTTGTTTTTCTGTTGCATTGGGATATTTTTAGTAAATTTTATGGCACATCCAAAAATGAACTCGTGCTTTCCAACATGTAAAGTTGTTTGTTTTGTTACAGTACACAGGGACTGTACATTATAAAAGCAAAACGGAGATAAAAAGTCCATCACGCAGGAGCTGCATAACTAAGCACTTTCCTCAGAATATTTGTAGTGTAGACTACATTACTGAATAATTTGCTTTAAATAACCTTTACAAATAAAATAAAAACGTGAAGTGTTCTGCTCATTTGCATTTGGTATGAGAACTGTTCAATTATATATTTTGTAATTAATTTGCTTCCAGAGTTATGTTTATACATGATACTACACTACTTAATAAATACACAAAAACTTCATATTCTGTCTTTTGATCTGACGCAGGAACAGGATACAGTCCCCCTAGTGAGAGATAACGCTCCTCGCGGCAGGTTTGTGAACCTACGTCTGGCGGGCTAATTCTAATGAAACAGAGTTTAAAGTAAACCCTCCTTTCCAATAGACCAATTTACTTCATTTTTACAACACTTCTTTCTCATGAGATACCCACGACGTATACCGCATTTCGTTACAATACAGCAGAAATTATGACCGGTATGAGTTTATTAGTAATTTAAGTCCAAAGTAAACCTCCCCTCAAAATAAACAGATTTATTTTATTTTTTCAACCCATTTTTCTCTGTAAATTACCACCACGAATACCGAGTTTCGTTGAAATATAACAAAAATGACGGCTGGTAGTGGCAAATTGGTAGTGGGGGTCCAGAGTATATTCCCCCTCCTAATGATTTAGTTTATTTTTACATAGTATTTTTCTCTTTAGACCAACATAACGAATACCAAGGTTTGTTGAAATTTAACAAAAACTACGGCTGGCATGGTCAAATTAGTGTTTTGGGTCCGGGGTAAACCCCCCCTCCCGGTGGACCGAATTTGGTGATTAACGAGCTCGTTATATCGTTTGCTAATTGAACGCTATATACCACGTTTTGTGAAGAAAAAACAAAAACTCTGGCTGCTATCGTGTTAACAGACACACACACACACACACACACACACATATATATATATATATATATATATATATATATATATATATTGTTATGATAATTATTATAAAAGGGATTTTAATATTAGAATATAATTTATTATAATGTGAAATTAATCTCAGGGGTAAAAAGTTCCGAGTGAATGAATATTAAACAAATATTTATTTCTAAACAATACTGAAATACAAACACCAATACCAATGCACTATCAAACAATAAAAAGAAAATTCAATATAATTACAAATTATAATTTTTACCTTCGAACAAATATTCTTCAACTAAAATTCCAAATATGATGCACTTCAATGAGTACCCAGAGAATTGCTTCTTCAGCATGAAACGCCTTTACCATCAGTTGTCATGCAGAGGATAGACATAGACAGCTTGAGACTTTGTTGACATAGACAGCTTGTACTCGGCTGGACTTAGACACAAATCTTTTGCTCCGTACTCTATGGTGGCTATACTTAGACTGACACCTTGAGATTCCGTACTCTGTGATGGCTGTAGATAGACTGACTGAGTACACAATTGTGTCTGGAGATAGACTGAGACTGAGTGTACTTGAGACTCCGTACTCCGTGGTGGGAAGGCTTAGACTGACTACACCATTGTGGCTGGAGATAGACATAGACACCTTAAGATTCCGTACTCTGTGATGTGCTAGACTGGACTGACTCTGTACGCCATGGTGGCTAGAGATAGACTGAGTGTACTTGAGACTCCGTACTCCGTGGTGTGCTAGACTGGACTGACTCTGTACTCCATGGTGGCTAGAGATAGACTGAGACTGAGTTAGCGGGAAAATTGGCGTCTTCTCCCACCAACTTCCGCATTTTGTTGGTTTATAATTCAGATAATGATCATAACTTGTAATTTTAAAATGATTAATTCATTATTGTCTGAATGCACATTTAATCTATATCTAATGTACGTGAGCATTGTCCAGAAATATTATTAATTTAGATTGTATATAATACGATGTTATTAGTATATTAGGATTTGTAGTTTGCACGGACTTTTCAAGCTTTCAGTGGCTATTTGAATTCAAAGTCTTTTTCGTGAATGTAAAATATCATTACAATATATATATATATATATATATATATATATATATATATATATATATATATATATATATATATACACACACACACACACACACATATATATATATATATATATATATATATATATATATACATAGATAAATCTATATATATAAAAATCACGTGTCTGTCTGTTTGTTTGTTCCTTATAAAAATCCACACCGTTTGACCGATTTTGACCAAACTTGGAATAATGGTAGGTCTTGATACGAGAAATCTCCTAGGCTAGGTCAAAAAAATCTACCAGCTGTCTGTCTGTATGTTTGTCCCTTATACAAATCCACACCGTTCGTCCGATTTTGACTAAACTCGGTACACATGTGGATCTTAATCTGGGAAGTGTCGTAGGCTAAGTCAAAAACGTCTACCAGCTGTCTGTCTGTATGTTTGTCCCTTATACAAATCCACACCGTTTGACCGATTTTGACCAAACTCGGTACATATGTGGATCTTAATCTGAGGAGTGTCGTAGGCTAAGTCAAAAACGTCTACCAGCTGTCTGTATGTATGTTTGTCCCTTATACAAATCCACACCGTTTGACAGATTTTGATCAAACTGGGCACACAGGTTGGTCTTGATCAGGGGAGTGTCATAGGCCAGGTCAAAAACGTCTACCAGCTGCTGTCTGTATGTGCTTTTTTTTAAAAAAAAAAAAAAAAATCCACACTGTTAGACTGATTTTTACCAAACTTGGCATACTTGATACGGGGGGGGGGGGGGGGGGGGTTAGGTCAAAGTCGTCTAGGACGCCCAGTTGGGAGGTCACGGGTTCGAAACAGTTACAGATTCGTGTTATTTGATTTTAATAATACTTATTTGGTTTCTAATTTATTTAGGCTTTTCTATATGCAGAAAGTAGGTGTAGCATGGCACGCCGGGTAACAGCTAGTATAAATATAAATTTTAACAGGGGTAATTTTCGGTGTCTACTAGGTAGGATCGATAAAGATTTGAAAAAAAATTTCAGTAATTCAGTCATGAGTGCAACCTCAATAGCTACCTTCCTTCGGAGGAAAGTGCTAAAAAACAGTGTCTTATAATTATCTTGTTCAATAGTACTGGTTTAATTTTTTCTCTGTGTAACTTTTTCTTCTTCTCTTAGTTGCTCTTCCAAACATGCTTCTCTTTTCCATTCTGTTTTTTGTCTGAGCATCCGGTATCTTGATGAAATCTTTCACCCAGCTCTTCTGTATAATCTTCTGAGTTTTCAGGAAGACAGTAACTTGACTTGAAGTACAGGAAAAGGAGTTGTAAGACTCATCTTGCATCCATACGCTGCACAAGCTACCAACATATGTTATACAACAGTTTTGTAAAGGAGATCTTTAGCATTCCCCAAAAGACTTGAATTGACTGCCACAGTATTTTTCAGAATTCTGATGTTGCATGAAATGGTGGTCTTCGTTCTAGAGCTTCAAACAATAAGTTTCCTCTAGCGCAATTAATGAAAGTTGGCATCCAAGGCAATAGCGTAAACTATTAGTTATCTTGTATTTGTAGTGAAGTGTTACTTCTTTAAAAGAGCCTCACACTCCTTTTTCTATTTCCCTCATTGCTTCTGAAAAGATTAGATTTTATAAAAGTTTTAGAATCTCAGGCCCAGTAAAATTCTTTCATTTTGCCTTCTAAAACTTCTGAGAACTTGGATCACTGATCTGATGATTTTTTGATAATAGGACATCAGTTTCTGTTTAAATGAACATTTTTACACTTACTTAAACTAAAACCATAAGTTTTGCAAGAAAAACTGACAATATGGGTTATATTCCTGAATTCAGGGAGTAAAAATCTCTTAGAAAAAGTCAAACAAATTCTATGAACCTGTTTAGTAGTTTAATTCATTATTGCACTAATCATATGTTTGGATGTTTGTACTTTTTATTTCAATAGTATTTTTGAACAAAGAATAAAAACTTATATTAATACATGTTGGCTTTTTTAACTACTTTCTTGTCTTCCTCTCTAACACTTTCTGAGATAAATTACCATTACAGGAACTCCTACTTAAGATGACAGTAGGTGACTGAACCTGTTAGCTCTCTCTAGGTATACAACAAGGGCAGAGAAACATTTTAAAAACTGATCAGCCCAATTTGATCTTCAATATCTACCATGTCATTTACATAAAATAGGTAATGGTTGATTATACTCACTGCAGCTATTGCTTAAAAGAATAAGACATAAGAATATTTAACATCTAAGAACTCTCGCCTTCATTGGTTACTCTATTTCAGTAAGGCAATATTGTTATTATTGTGGAGTTGCCTTCACAAATTAAAAGGATGTAATTGTCTTCAGTAAGGATGTCATGGGCCTCTATAAGGGGGGAGCTGAGGATGCTCCAGCCCCTCTCCCGAAATTTTTATTTCATCGGTAAAAATCTATCAAGTACCTCAAAAATAAATTATATAAGATCATTTCAGAAAAAAATAATTTTGTTTTGGGTGTAATAGTGTTTTAGCTGGCTAACTATTCCATGTTCTAGGCTGTTAGTATTCCATAGCCCCCAATTGAGCCACCATTTTTTTCATGATTTTGGATTTCTTTTTTTTTTTTTTTTTTTAGATATATATATTTTAATATATTTATTTGCCAATTATACAATACAATAAAGTAGTTTTTACAATTATTATGTTCATGATTAGTTGACAAAAAGGACCGATAGGAAAAAAGCCCATTGGCCAAAACCTATTTGCTTGAATTTTTATCTTAGGTTACACTTAGTGTGATTATTTACAGTATTTACATTTTTTATATTTACATTATCTTACAAGGTTTGCTTACAATAGGTCTCTAGACCATTTGCGTTTAAGGCGACGGTGAGGGTTACCGGGAATGGAGGATGAGGATAGGTTCTTGATTTAGGGATTGTTGTGACCAGGCAAACGGGAAGTTAGAGTATTGGGTTTTGGACAAAGGGGATTTCTAGGTCGTTATGGATGGTGAAGCTCGAGACATAGAACGGAGCATTGACTATTTTGCGGAGTATGGATTTCTGAAACGTAAAATTTTCTAATCGGCACTTCCGGATTGCGTCAACGGATTTTCGTCATAAGAAGTTTCTTCCCTACTTAGGGAGGGAGGAAACGAGCTAAAATGCGGGGAATATATGAAGGTACCCCGTTAATATTCTTGCCTTCCAGGTGTTGACGTATAAAAAAAAAAAGTCCGTCACGCAGGAGCTGCATAACTAAGCACTTTCCTCAGAATTTGGGTAGTGTAGACTGCTTTCCAGAACAATTTGCTTAAAATATCCTACATAAATAAAATAAAAACGTGAATAGTTCTCATTTTGTAATGAGTAACTGATCAACTACGTAATAAATACAAAAATCCTCATATTATCGTATTTTGATCTAACGCAGGAACAGGATACAGTCACTCTAGTGGTAGAAAGCGCTCCTTGCGGCGGCTTTGTGAACCTACGTCTGCCGGCTTTTCTATTCAAATATATTACAAATTAAACCCCCGCTTTCCGATTGACCGATTCAGCACATTTTTACAACACTTCTTTCTCATGAGTTACCCACGACGTATACCGCGTTTCGTTACAATACAGCAGAAATTACGACCGGTATGAGTATATTAGGAATTTGGGTCCGGAGTAAACCCCCCCTTCTAATGAACCGATTTAGTTTATTTTTACAACACATATTTACCTGTGAATTAGCACTACGAATACCGAGTTTCGTCGAAATATACCAAAAATCACGGCTGGTAGTGGCGAATTGGTATTGTGGGTCCTGAGTAAACCCCCCCTTCTAATGAACCGATTTAGTTCATTTTTATATCTCACTTTTCTCTCTATATTACCACTACGAATACCAAGTTTCGTTGAAATATAACAAATATTACGGCTGACATAGTCAAATAAGTGTTTTGGGTTCGGGGTAAACCCCCCCTTCCGGTGGACCGACTTTAGTGGTTAACGAACTCGTTCAATCGTTTGCTAATTGAATGCTATATACCAAGTTTCGTGACGAAAAAACAAAAACTCTGGCCGCTATCGTGTTAACAGACACATATATATATAGATATATATAAATTTTAACGGGGGTCATTTTCGGTGTCTACTAGGTAGGATCGATAAAGATTTGAAGAAATTTTTCAGAAATTCCGTCATGAGTCCAACCTTAATAGCTACTTTCCTTCGGAGGAAAGTGCTAAAACACGTGGATTTTCATGAAGGTTGGTCTAAACGAACCTTTTTGCTCTAAAATCAACAGTTTTCGGCATAGTAGTAAAAGCGAGAAATGTTTAGTAAAGTAAGTCCACATTAAAAAATAAATGCTTAAGATTTTTTATGATAGATTTTTCAAAGGTTTAAGCCTATCAAACGCAAGCCACTTACTATAAAATCACTATTTCTATTTTCTTAAGAGGGTTGAGCAAAATTCTTCGGGAAATAGATCCTTACAAATTGTCGAAAGGTCCTTTCCAATGAGGGAATTTCCATTAGAGATATTGGTCTGCTTCATCCCAGTTTGGGAGTAAAAACTTACGTTTGAGAACTGTTATTATATATATTCTAGAAGGGACTTTTATAAAACTAATATCGAGAGAATTGACACTTTTATTAGAAAAAGTTCGTTGATAGTTTTGGAGTCAGATTTGAAGATATTAATCAAATGTTAAGCACACAGGATAGATACTTTAGTGTTTTTATTTCTGATTATTTTGTGTTAATAAATAAAGAAATACCTCAATTTTTAATATTTGAAATTTTACCTAATTTCACTGTTAGCCTCTTTGTCTTTTATAATCGATGTTTGCTTCTATCATTTACATGTTCAGTAAGGTTATATTTGGTAACCTTACTTTATACGAAGAAAGTTGCTTTGTAATAGGGCTTTTGAAATGGCAAGTACAATGAGTGGTCCCAAAGATGTTAATGCTTATTTAACAGCAAAACAGAGTTCTTCTCCAAAAGATGTTGCAATGGATTGGGCCTTGCTGGAAGAATTTCACAATAAAAAGTAAGACATGTCACTTTTGTGTTATGAATGTATTATAGTCTATTAACGCCTTTTTCGTAAAGGATGGCTAGATTTAGAATTTAAAGTCTAACGAGATTGAGTATGTGTTTTGTGGAAGACTAGGATGAGTTTTGTAAAAATCTTACAAGTTTGATGACTCTGTCCAGCTTAATTGATATATAATTATGTTTAGGCGGGTTGATTGTTAAACCTTGCAAGGGAAATTTTTGTGTAGGCCACAACCCCTGAGCTTTGGTGCTGAAGAATAAACAGTTTTCAATGAAAACGCACAAGGCAAATATTGTCATTTTGCAGATCTAGAGTGATATGTCAATAGTGCACTGATTAACTCTTTAAAATACTTTAAATTCGAACTAAGAAGTATTCCGTTTTCTTAACCATAGATTGACGACCTGCCAATTATTAGTTCTACATTGATATATATGAATCCCTTCTGTTTTTGATGAACCTTTGTTTACATTGCTAAAATTATGCTTTCCAAAATAATATCATTTTCAGATAACACTTCATATTATTTTCAATTTTAAGGTTATGGCATCAACTGACTCTTAAACTTGCTGCATTTGTCAAGAAAGATCATCTTCAGAAAGGTACTGAACTCATAGATCTCTACAGCAATTTTATTCAAGGATTTGAGAACAAGTATGTATATTTGGAGCTGAAGCAACTTAATATCTAATTACAACCACTTATTAACTAATTTATTTTCTTTCTAGAATTAATCCACTTGCCCTTGTTGAAATAGTATCAAACATCATTCCTCAGTACACAAATCCAAAAGATGCTCTGACATTTTTGGAATCAGTTGAAAGTAAAGTAAAAAGCAATTCAGATGCTGTTGCTTTGGCGAAAGTGCTCCAGGGAAATATTCTTCTAGATCAGATAGGCGACCAGGATGCCACTAAGGTATGTGAATTTGGTCAGGATTACTGTTTAAACAGTAAATCCAATCATGCATGACAAATTGAAGATTTCTTTTATAAATCTTCTGTCTAGTAAGATGAACCTACCCCAGGCAGGATTTAAAATGGTGACTCTTGGATCCCTGTGCCACTAGTCCACATAGGCCTTGGTTTGTTTTATGTTAACACTTAAAAATCTGAGATTTGGTTTTAATGGAGAAGTTTTTTTACCTGTTTTGATGGAATATGTTGATAAATGTATTTAAAAAATGACAGAAGGTATATTTAAAAACAATCTTAACTCCTCAATAATTTCATTAGGTGCTATAGAGTTTCCCCTTAACCTAGGATGATAATCCATGTGTATATATATATATATATATATATATATATATATATATATATATATATTTATTTATAAATTGGAGTTAAATTGTTTTTAATTTTGTTCCGCCATTTTGAAAATAAAGGATTGATAAAAAAGGGTCCTGTTACGTATGTGTGAATCTCCAAAATCTAAATGAGATAATAAAGATGACATTAATTTAATGAAATTTTAAAAGTATAATTTTTTTCTCAATCAAACATAAAAAAAAGGTGTTTTCATTACTCGTAATATTTGTGATTTTTTCCAGCGTATTATTGATGATGTAGAGAAAATTCTCGATGATGCAGATGGCATAACCACTGTTCATGGTAGATACTACTTATTAGCCAGCAAATACTTCCGACAAAAAGGGCATCATGCAGACTACTATCGTACTGCTTTAAGGTACAATAGAGATTAAATATTACCAATATCTGTAGGAAAAGATAATATTATTATGGTTTTACTAATGTAATTAGCTTTTCGGTGTGTGGAGAACTGGATAGAATATTTACAGCATTATTTCAAGTAGTAGAGGCCTAATAGCCATAAATTTTGAAGCGTAACCACTTAATGCCTGCAGTTGTTTGTTCGATTCCCATGTTCAATAATGGATTTTCTTTCCAAAAAAAAAAAAAAAAAAGGACTATCCTGGCTAGAAAAGTGTGTTAGTCCCAAACCATCCCAATAATCTTATGTTTTTTTTATAAGTGGATGTTAACATTTTAATAATAATAATACTTTTTCTAAAAAATTAAGATTTGATTACTAAATATCTTGTATTTATTTTTTGATGAATAAATAAATATAAAACATCTAGTTAAGAATAAAAAATATTTTATATGATGAATCTTTAAATTCAATTGAATAAAAAATCCTCATGAAGTTGCTTATTATATGACAACTACTTTTAGATATCTTGGATGCATTGAACTCTCTGACCTTACAACTGTTGAAAAGGAGCAGCATGCCTTTTTCCTTGGGTTAGCAGCTCTTTTGGGAGAAGGAGTTTATAATCTAGGCGAACTTGTAAGTATTAATTTAACCCTAGATTCTTCTCTTATTTCATTCCCATACTTACATGTGTCAATATTCTGTCTAGATAATTTAAGCTCAATTATTTTATTGCTTTCAGTTAGCACATCCTGTATTAGATAGTTTAAAGAGCACGAGCAATGCTTGGCTCATTGATCTTCTGTCTGCATTCAATTCTGGAGACATTGCAAAATTTGAACACATGAAACCCAAGTGGCGTGAAGTACCAGACCTTCGTGCTCATGAATTAAAATTGAAGCAAAAAATCTCTTTGCTTTGTTTGATGGAGGTAAGTAATCTATATATATAAAAATCACGTGTCTGTCTGTTTGTTTGTTCCTTATACAAATCTACACCGTTTGACCGATTTTGACCAAACTTGGAATAATGGTAGGTCTTGATACGAGAAATCTCCTAGGCTAGGTCAAAAAAATCTACCAGCTGTCTGTCTGTATGTTTGTCCGTTATACAAATCCACACCGTTCGTCCGATTTTGACTAAACTCGGTACACATGTGGATCTTAATCTGGGGAGTGTCGTAGGCTAAGTCAAAAACATCTACCAGCTGTCTGTCCCATATACAAATCCACACCGTTCGTCCGATTTTGACTAAACTCGGTACACAGGTAGATCTTAATCTGGGGAGTGCCGTAGGCTAGGTCAAAAAAATCTACCAGCTGTCTGTCTGTATGTTTGTCCCTTATACAAATCCACACCGTTAGACCAATTTTTACGAATCTTGGTATACATGTATGTCTTGATACGGGGGGTGTTATAGGTTAGGTCAAAGTCGTCTAGGACTCACAGTTGGGAGGCCACGGGTTCATAACAGTTACAGATTCGTGTTATTAGATTTTAATAATACTTATTTGGTTTCTAATTTATTTAGGCTTTTCTATATGCAGAAAGTAGGTGTAGCATGGCACGCCGGGTAACGGCTAGTGCTTTATAAATACTTATTTGATAGTTTATCTGTATTTTCATTACTGTAGAAATGGATCTAGAAGTTGGTTTTTGTTTGCCTAAATTTGTGGATAGTAATTGTTTTTGTTGTATCTAGCAGTTGCTTGTTAAAAAATTATATTGGTTGTTAAATTATAATTAGGTTACATATTTATGCATTTTCTTTCATAATAATTCAAGTAATACTCTTGAAACACCTTTCATTGTGGATCATGACAACTTGGCTATAAAATCCTAGTTTAATAAGTTCCATGAGATTCTAAGATAAAAAAAGTCCGTCACGCAGGAGTTGCATAACTAAGCACTTTCTTCAGAATTTGGGTAGTGTAGACTGCTTTCCAGAACAATTTGCATAAAATATCCTACATAAATAAAATAAAAACATGAATAGTTCTCTTTTAAATTTGCAATGAGTAACTGATCAATTATTAATTTGCTTCCAGAGTTATGTTTACACATGTTTTGTATTTATTACACTACGTAATAAATACAAAAAACCTCATATTATCGTATTTTGATCTAACGCAGAAACAGGATACAGTCACTCTAGTGGTAGAAAGCGCTCCTTGCGGCGGCTTTGTGAACCTATGTCTGGCGGGCTTTTCTATTGAAATATATTACAAATTAAACCCCCGCTTTCCGATTGACCGATTCAGCTCATTTTTACAACACATCTTTCTCATGAGTTACCCACGACGTATACCGCGTTTCGTTACAATACAGCAGAAATTACGACCGGTATATTAGGAATTTGGGTCCGGAGTAATGAACCGATGTAGTTTATTTTTACAACACATATTTACCTGTAGATTACCACTACGAATACCGACTTTCGTCGAAATATACCAAAAATCACGTCTGGTAGTGGCGAATTGGTATTGTGGGTCCGGAGTAAACCCCCCCTTCTAATAAACCGATTTAGTTCATTTTTATATCTCACTTTTCTCTCTATATTACCACTACGAATACCAAGTTTTGTTGAAATATAACAAATATTACGGCTGACATAGTCTAATTAGTGTTTTGGATTCGGGGTAAACCCCCCCTTCCGGTGGACCGACTTTGGTGGTTAACGAACTCGTTCATTCGTTTACTAATTGAATGCTATATACCAAGTTTCGTGACGAAAAAACAAAAACTCTGGCCGCTATCGTGTTAACAGACACATATATATATATATAATATATATATATATATATATATATATATATATATATATATATATATATATAGATATATTTTTTCACTCCATCTGGGCCAGGTGTTTTGTTAAATTTAAGCTTTTTCACCCCTGCAGTTACTTCTGAGGTCATTATACATGGAATATCTTCGACTGATCTGTAGTTTGTTATAGCCTGTTCATCTAAGCTAGAATGATAATAAAGTTGTTTGAAATAATCAGTTGCAATATGCATAATCTCTTTTCTTCCGGCTTCTTGCTTTCCTAACTGGTCCTGAAGAGAATAAAACCATTCCTTATTTGACATTAGTTCCCTTCTAATCTTTCTACTAGATCTATTTGATGGGGGATTCTTGCAGTAGAATTATGTACATTATTCAACCTAATTATGACAGAGGAATCTATACCTGAGGAATGGAAAATTGCCAAAATAATTTTATTACATAAAAAAGGCGACAAAACTAAAATTGAAAATTATCGTCCCATATCTCTCTGCTCGACAATAACTAAGCTTTTCACTAGTATTATCAATAGAAGAATAGTCCATTACATCTCTCCAACATTATCAATAGAACAAGCTGGTTTCAGGAAACATTTCTCAGTCACAGACCATCTCCAAGTTATAAATCAATTAATTGAGAAATCTAGAGAATATAATTTTCCTTTATATTTTTGTTTTGTGGACTTTCAGAAGGCCTTTGATAGTGTGTATCACACAAGCATTTTTGAGGCAATGAATGAAATAGGCCTACCAGGAAAATACATTTCAATTGTAGGGAAACTGTATGCTGGGAATACAGCTTATATTCAGGCAGAAAGAGATGGACCAAAATTTTCTGTAGGTAGAGGAGTAAGGCAGGGCGACCCACTCTCTCCAACTCTCTTTATTATATTATTGGAAAAGGTTTTCCGAGCATTTGATTGGTTCAACATGGGTGTCAAAATTGATGGTAGGAAACTGAGCAATTTGAAGTTTGCTGATGACATCGTGTTGATCTCAGAAAAGGCTGAAGAACTAAGAATAATGGTGAAGGATCTCATAAACCATAGCTCTGAAGTAGGACTAATCCCAAATTACACTAAGACCGTGTTAATGACCAATAGCTTAAAGAAGGAGATAAGCCTCAACGGGATCGCTCTACAGTATGTAGATGAATTTGTTTACTTGGGACAACTCATATCCTTTAATAATCGTGCAGCTAAAGAAGTGCAAAGGAGAATTACTAGAGGTTGGCAGAAGTATTGGTCACTAAAGGAAGTAATGAAGGGTAACTTTAGCCTGAATAACAAGAAGATGGTGTTCGAAAGCTGTGTTCTCCCTTCTGTGAGTTACGGCTGCCAAACATGGGCACTGACCAAGGAGCAAGAATCCAAGCTAGTAGTGTGGCAAAATTCCGTCCTTAGAAGCATGATGAACTACAGGAGACGGGATAAAGTCAGGGGTTCATTTATGCGGCAAGAATCTGGAGTGACAGATATAGGCCTGCATATAAAGAAAATTAAGTGGAAATGGGCTGGTCATCTTGCCAGATTGCAGGATAGCAGGTGGACCCTGAAGGCTACGGAATGGATTCCGCTTAACTTAAGGAGGAGACGAGGAAGACCATGTAGGCGTTGGAGTGATGTCTTTAAGTCCGTTGCTGGTCCGAATTGGATGAACGTTGCCAGGAACAAAGACAAATGGAAAGCAGTGTTGGAAGAAACAGGGAACTCCACTTCCTAGTTGGGTTGGTCGCCAGGGAAGTTAGACCATTACCCCCATCAAGGGGAGGCCTGCATGAGAAACATGTATTTGTAAATATTGTAAATAGTAATTTAAAAAGAAATGAATTTAAATTTTTATTACTTTTTTTTGGTTATTTTTTTTGGAAATAGTTTTTTTTTTTTTTGTTTGTATTGTTCCTCTTATGCAATAAAGGCTTTATTTATTTATTTATTTATATAGATATATATAAATTTTAACGGGGGTCATTTTTGGTGTCTACTAGGTAGGATCGATAAAGATTTGAAAAAATTTTTCAAAAATTCCGCCATGAGTCCAACCTCAATAGCTACTTTCCTTCGGAGGAAAGTGCTAAAAGAGACATTGGTACTTGTCTGTTATGATATCAGTAATTCAGAAAGTTACATACAAAACTGTGATCAGCCTATGTGAATTGGTAATTACTTGGTTCTTACAGAAATAGTGATATTTACTTTTATGAAAATATATATACATTAAAAACGGTATTTTGTGGAGTTAAAGATGAAAATACAGCAACAAGATTCCTTCAAGACAATGGAGTTTTACCTAATAAGAAGGTATTCTCTAACAGTCATAATATGAACCAATGTTTTAGACAAAAAATATATTGGAGATGTTACTCAAGGAGGCACTTCTGGGTCTTGCTGAGTTTATGCGGAGTACGCAACTCAGAGGAATAGACACATTCTCTTCAAATTTCATTTGGTATTATTTCTTTTTTAATTACAGGAAAACCTCGTTTACGCAGATCAACTGGGGTCGGGGCCGATCCCAGTTGATCTGGGATTCGGCCAACGAAAATTTGGTTTATCCGGAGAATGACAGAAAAAAAAAACACAAACATATAAATAACCGAAATATTTTTAATGGAGTTTATAAATTATTATTGACACAGTTTCACCTAAAAACACATACACCGTATTCTCCCTTATCAATTCTTGTCAATGCTTCTATCCATTTTTCCATGGTCACAACAATGTTTTTACATTTCGTCTAAATCGAGGTCAATAAGCAAAAGAAACGGCAAAAAGATACTTTACCTCGACCGTGACGCTACAAAAACTTGCGTACATTAGCCTAGGGGAACTCGCGTAATTTACCTACTGAGAATAGAAATTTAGCGCCTGTAAAACAAGTCTTCATTTACTATGCTGAACAACTTAATTGTGTTTTCAAAACTGGTCCAGGTTATCCGGACGTCCGAGTTAAATAGGTCTGGGTTAAAGAAGTTTTACTGCATGCATGTCTATTTATACGTAACACTGATTTTTAGGATGGTTTATCTGCAGGTTACCACTCTTTTCTTGCCAGCATAACGCTGATGTTTTTTTCCAAATAAAAGCCATCGCCTCTAGTGGTAATTTTATAAAATTAGGAAGTGGTGATACCATAACAGACAAGTACCGAGAAAGTTTCCTCCAACCAGTTAAGAATCTGTAAAAGTGTCGATGAATACCAATCTTAGTTTTTATATCGTTTAATTTTGAAGAGTTTTTTATTTAAATTTTTATAAATGTTTAATAACTATTATTTTTTTTAGATGACATTCAAGAGAGCATCAAACCAAAGAGATTTGACATTCCAAGAAATATCTCAAGCAACAAGACTGCCTATTGACGAAGTTGAACTTTTAGTAATGAAGGCATTAGCACAAGGGCTTGTTAAAGGAGCGATCGACCAAGTTGGTCAGACTGTCCACATGACTTGGCTTAAACCTAGAGTACTTAATAGGCAACAGGTATGGGGGAGAATATCTAACTTATTTTGGAGATTGAATTTTTTTCGGGCTTCATTTGAATTATTTTGAATTTTTTTTTTTTTTATAAAATCGCATCCTTAACACGTTCAGTACCTGGAAAAAAATGGTGAAATTTTCGATTTGGGCCAAACATTTTTTTCTTCAGACATTAACACGTTTGGGCCCAGCATCGTGGCATATGCGTCAGCAGATAGCTTGCCTTTCTTTCCATCCCTACTTGTCCAATATCATTCATTATGTTATTCCCGGCTAGGTTTGTGGGTCTATTATATGATACTGAATCCGCCACAAAAGTTCCTTCAGCGGGCCCGCTGTTGTGGTGTATTTGACACTTAACTAAATTATAATTAATTTACTAAAAGTACATCATTTCAGAAGTTTCTTCACTTATTTATTTTTATTATATGTTTGACGAAATAATTATACAAAAGGAAGACTTTGGCTCTGATGGACTTTTTGTTCTAAGCCATCGGTCCTGAAAGTGTTAAGGTAGAAACTATAGCATTGCATAGAATTACCTAGAATTTCATTGAGATTTTTCTGTACTTTTAATTGCCACTGGAAAAGGCTTTGTCTAAAAGTGAATTATTTTTAATAATCCCTGAGCAAAGTCTCTTCCATGTGTTCATTAGATATTGTTAATACCCAGTCTGCCATGTACCTTATCTTCCTTTCATGACTTCCTAAAAAAGTCAAGATTGAAAAAAAAATACTGGTAATTTGTAAAAAAAAAATGTTTACTATGGGGATATTAATGCTCTGAGAACAGCTTGTATGTTGCTTACAATCAGCATTATTTATCTTTGTTTTTTACCCACTTTTAATTTTTTTTTCAGATTTCTTCGATGGTTGATAGGCTTAATGTTTGGTGTAAGGAAGTACACGAAATGGAAAACCTTCTAGAAGATAAGGGTCAAGATTTCTTGACATTGTAAAAAGAGCAACTTAAATTGTAATATATTATTTTTGTGTTCTTTATAGTTTTCTCATTGTGTTAATTTAACAACTTTTGTACCTTCAATGAATGTTTGTTGAAAACTTTTTCAGTAAAACGATCTATTTTGAAAAGTTAATGTTCTATTATATTTTTTGGAGTCAAAAAAATTACTTTCTTTGTTCATCAAACCAAAAAGACTTTTCTATGGAAGCCTGTTAATGCTGAAAAATGAAACAATTTTATCAACAAGAATTTTGATTTATTATGCTCTAGATGGAGTAAATGAGGATACTTTTACAAAAATCTTGGAAAATAAATCATTCTGTGTCAAATCATGAAAATAAAAATAAATTACTCAACTTTTCAAATATTATAATTATTATTCATTGTTGGTTTGGAATTAGATCTGATGAATTGAGCTAGCAAGTGGGAGGGATGGATTCTTGGTTCTTCTTTTTTCCTTTTTAGTGCGGTTCCTCCCTCCCTTCATAGGCAGGAACCCCGCTAATAAAGTTGACCTCATGAAACAATCCAGAAGTGCCGACTAGAAAATTTTATGTTTCAGAACCCCTAGAGAACGGAAATAACGGTGGTTAAAATTTGTATATATATATATATATATATGTGTCTGTTCGCGGATTTCTGGCGTCCCTTATCGTCCTATTTTGATGAAATTTGGTACAAAAATCTGTCGTCCAATTTGAAAGGTCAAGTTCGTTAACCAGCAAAATCCGCCCACTGGAAGATGGCGTTTGGGGCGAAATTCGCGCAAAAAAAATCGTAACACTTACGTTTTTGAGTTCATATGCTTGTAAGTGCTCGTTTTATACGCTTCTTGGGTCGATTCTAGGGTCTGGCGGACCCGACCAGGTAAAGCCATACAACCCTTTGAACAAAGGCCGAGGAAAATATTATCTGTTACTATTCTAAGCTTTTCAAATGACAATAGGGATATGATCAGGAACCGCGCTAAGATGATTCAGTTCCTGCGAGTCGGACTTTTTTTGTTTTAAATTTCATTTATTTACAGAATTAGTATTACAGCAGAAGAAGACAAGAAAATTAGAAACATTTTGATATTTCATACTGTGAAATAACTATTTCTTGTTTGTAGCACTGGGGTTGGCCAACCAAGCTGTAGGTTAGGATTCCAGGTAAAAGGGTACGCTGGGCCTTTTGTAATGGGTAATAAAAGTATTTCATGAAAGGTCGTGCCAAAAGAATAACTGTTTCTATTTCAATCTTTACAAATGACACTAGGAATAAGAAAGGAACCGCGCAAAGATGACGCAGTTCCTGCGAGTCGGATTTTTGTTATTGACTTATCCAAAACACTGTATTTTGTTAAAATATAATCACTTTAATATAAATTTACTATATGTTTAAATACAAAAAATTGAAGATATCTTCCATAGATTTAACATTAACAACTGATATTAACTTGATAACAAATTACCATAAGTGTTCGTAAACCCACTAAAAGGTAATTTTAAACATTTTTAATGGAGTGAACAATAATTAGTAGTTCATGTACTTGTTGACTTCTGATTAAACTTTCTTTGTTAAATGATAAAAAATATTCTGGGAAGTAACAAGTTTCCGGTCCATTTACTTAAAGATTCTCTATAACAAGGAAATTATATATATATATATATATATATATATATATATATATATATATATAATTTCCTTATTTTATATTCTTTCTCATTTATATATACAATATCGGACCATATATATGAGAAAGAATATAGTTCATCGAAGAGGGAGTTCCAAGCTTGTGTTAGATACCAATCGAAAAGGCTTTCTTTCTAGTACTATGTGCTCTTACATGGTTCTAATGAATCCAATATCTTTTCCTCTAATTGTACTGTTATTTTGGTTCCAGGCCCTTATTTCTTTGATATTACCTTTTATATTGTTTCTTTTCAGTTGTTCTACAATTACAATACAAAGTGCTGGTTGATTAAATGGTCAAATTTTTCATGTATAAAATTTTCTATGAAACGATTTCTGTCTAAAGCAGACAAGAAATAGTTTGTTAAACATTTATTTTGTTAAATTTATGAAATTTATTTTCAAGAATGATATATTCATATTGGAATATGCATAGAAGAACAATTAAAAAAAAAATTATATTTAAAAAAGTCCGATCGCAGGAACTGTGTCATCTTAGCGCATTTTTGTTCATATTCCTTAAGGAATGGAAGCATTTTTTGATACGTTTTCATCTTTTTGTGAAAAATATACAAAGAAATCTCAAAGAGAAGTAAGTAACATAAGTGCCACAACAGGAAACTGATAGTATCCTAAGTGGAAATTATTCCATCCTCTTTCTCAAGGTTCATTCTTGGAAACACTACAACTCAGTTTCAGATTTTCTCATCCTTGTTATAGTAAAATACTAATTTTACTGTTAAATGCAGTTAAAATAAGCAACAACCAATTAAAACGTTAGGTAAACAGATACAAAAACCCTACAGGGTGAATCAAAGAGCAAAACTAACAATTGTGAAGTTTCAAGTTCTTATTTCTAAATTATATCTGAACCTTTTTAGTAGATAATTTAGTACGCTTTTAAATGGTCACCTTACACTTACCATTATTTCCCAGCCGTTTTCAAGATATTTTAGAAAATATACCAAAAGATCCTAAAACGTTTCATGTCTATTAATAATTTTTTTTTCTAATACTTCCTTACCTCCAAACTCAACCAAAATTTAAATATCTTAGATGAGATGAATACGAAACATCTAGAAGAAGTTTCAACTGAATCAAGCGTTTCTGAATGGACAAACTGAAAATTAGTTTGGAAAAGTAGTTGTATCAATTTTTCTCGTAATCGGTTATAGGCATCTCTTTAAAAATGGTTTCATTCATAAATGAGTACCTGCAGGCATAAGAACTCAAAAACGTAAGCGTTACGGTTTTTTTTTTTGTGCAAATTTCGCTACAAAAACCATGTTCCGGTGGACGGATTCTGCTGGTTAACAAACTTAATCTTTCAAATTAGACGAAAGATTTTTGTACTTAGTTATGCAGCTCCTGCAATGACAGAAATTTATTTTTGTTATGGTTGGTTTGTATTGGACAATTAGAATATAAATTATACCTTTTATAATAATAAATAATTTATTTAAAAGTTGACAAAAGTATAAATGAAATACAAAGTTCTTAAAAAATGAAAACTGAACCTTAAATTTTGTGTTTCGATAAATATAAAAATATACGTTGATTTCCTTTATGAATTATTTTGAACATGGCTCAGTTGCTTTTTTAGACAATGATGACATTTTAAAATTCAGTACATTCGCGGTGGTAAAGATGCAGATTTTTGCTGATTTCGTCATTCTTTCTTTGGCTTAGGAGACTCTTTTTCTTTCTTCTCTTCATATTCCTTTTCCAATTCAGCCCATGGATTCTCCAATGCTGATGGGTCATAATAAAGAGACAAATTCGTTGAATCTGTAGAGCCTCTACTATTTTTGTTGAAGTTTTCTCTCTGTAACAAAGAGGAATAAAACTCATTTTATAAACTATAATAAATAAATAAACAATATAATAAAAAACAATTATTTTTTGAGTAATGGAAAAAACGGAGACAACTGTCACAAAAATATTGTGTTAAACCAATTATATTACTACCAAGGATTTATACTTTACTTCTACGTATGTCTACAGTAATAATTTTCTAAGTAATTACCTTGTTTTCTTTTTTTTTAGGAAAAAAACCTTTAACATTCCAGGAACAAATGAGGAATGCTCAGTGGTAAAAATCTCTACTGTTTATTTCATGTCATTGATTTAAAGCAGCAAATGGTGGGCTTGCTCACCAAATGAAAAATGTTATTGTACAGGGCACATGAAAGCGGTTTATACCGAAAGGGGCCTTCCGATGATACCAAACTCACCTTCTCTCTCTATTCGTAGAAGTGAGGGGATTGGAAACTTCAAAGCCTTGAATGAAAACCCCTATTTTTATAGCACATCACAAGATAGATAGATAGATAGAACTTTGGTCGGAAACGTGTTTTTGATTTGCAATAAATGAATGTAATCAGAAGAAAAAGGTTTTAATATATTAAACCATTCGATACTGATAGCCACTTTCGTGACACCAGACCCCCAAGTACCATGGTCTGTTAGCCACTTTTGTGACAAGGCCATTTCATCGATTTGGGAGTGAAAGCCACTGCTGTGACAGGTTCTTGTGTATATCTAGCAGTAATTTTTGTAAGCTCTAGTCACTACTTTATCCACTAGAGTACATAAAATGCAGATTCAGCCTATTGAATGTAGGTTTTCCTCCGCACAGTTCTGGTCCCTCCGAAGGGGCTTATTTGCGTTTTACCAGTTGATGTGTACATAGAGATCATGTGCCATAGACATTATACCACCACCGTGATATCATTGATACAAATGCAAAGTACCGAATGTGAAAAAACACATTTTTCATTTTCAATTTATACTGATTGCTGTTTGACTGTACTTTGTGGCATTCTCTCAAAAATTAAAGAAAAAGAAGTATCAATTACAGAAAATCAAACTAACAAATGTGCATTATGTCTTATTAAAATGTATAAAAAAATAAAATTTATATATAGGTATCAAACCACTTTTCTCATTCGATACTTTGCATTTGGGCCGACGATATTTGATTTGATATTACTTATTAAAAAAATTAATTTCAATTTTTTTAAAAAGCCTAGAATGAGAAAATGTTGTCAGAAAACTTTTTAAAGAAATGAATGACAATAGTGTATTAGGAGAAATGAGAAGTGTGAAATGGGCTCCGCTCCATGCACATCTAAGATCATGCGGGTTGCTGTCTTGTAAGGGTTTGTTGACCCCGTATATTGTGAATCAAAATAAATTTCAGACAAAACTTACATTTTTAGTGGTGTAGAATTGGAATCTGCAATAAAAAGCAGTTTCAATTGGAGTTAGAACCCTAAGAATTTACTTAAGAAATTACCTTCTTGTTTCATCATTTAGGTATCCCTTAATGGTTACCTCTGAAAGGGATAATTAGGAGGGTGGAACATAATACTGATCATTACGGAACGGATGTTCATGTAAAATAAAATTCAAAATGTGTACATATATATTTAACTATTTATAATGAAATATGTAATAACAAATTGAAAATATGTAATAAACAAATACCTAAAACACTATAAAATATTGAAAAGAAAGCATAAGTACTAACTTTATTATAAATGGAAAGAAGAAAAGTGTAATATATATAGAACAAAATGGCTAAAACTCTACGACATATTGAAAAATAAATCATAAATAAAAATTAGGAACTCATTTTAAAAGGGGAAAAAAACTTGAAAATTTCGACAGGTGAACATTATTTTTGAAAATTGTTTGCAACAACGAGCATTTTTAAATTATCAAGCGTGAAATGATGCTGGACTGATCTTATAAGGGGAGTATACAGTGGTGGGGTCACCTATCAGGCTCATTTTTTTCCTGGTGATTTCGCATCGAAAAATAGTCGACACATGCTCAAGGGTTTTGTCAAATAGGCCTTAGGTTAGGAGCTAAGAAATAAAATAAAGAACCGCAATTAAAACAGTGATTTTGTCCCTCATAGCATAAACTCTATGAGAGAAAGTTTATTCAAGGACTGTCATCATAGTTGAAATTAACCGCAATTAAAAGTAATACTATCAAATAGATGCAGTACGGTAACATCTGTTCTGATATCGTCCTAGCAACGCATTCTGCCTAGGCGAGCATGCTCTTTTTAAAACTAAAAATTCAAACCCCTCTAAAAATACTTAAAAATTTGAATATCAAAAAGCCTTTCTTAGCGAGTGTTTACATCCTAAAGGGATTGTCCATGCAAAATTTCAAATTTTTCTGTCATTGGTTTGGGCTGAGCGATGATAGTGAGTCAGTCAGTGAGTGAGTGGTATTTGACAAATATATAGTAGATTCAAAGACCTGTTTTCATCCTGGAGAGTGTGTAACAGTATTTAAACATTTGTACCCCATGAAATATTGGTACCAGTTTATCCAATATATCCCAAATAAACCGGATGAATCTCGTCTTAAGTTTTGGGTATTGGCAAATCCAGAAATGAAGTATTTTCTAACTCGTTTCCCATACTTAAGATGGTAAAGATGATTAAAAACTTATTGGGGGGGGGGGGTTTCCCCGTGGTCTAGTGGCTAGCGCCTTAGATTCATACCAGTGGCAGTATTTTCTCATCTCACGGCTCGTTGGGAAAATTCCTCGCTGCCCCCTGATGTCTCGGCGCTAATGGCCTAGATATCGATGCACCGTAAAAAAAAAAAAAAAAAAAAAAAATGATAAAAATACCCCATTAGGAGAATATGTTCTTCTAAAACTATTATTTCTCTTGTGTAGCTGTAGCAAAGAGCTATGAGAAAAAAATTGGCTAGTTGCTACAATGCAGAAAAATAAAAGAGAGTTACCAACAATTGTGAAAAGTAGTAATGATGAATTGTATCCTAGAAAATGTCTTAAAAATCAAAAACGGCACATTTTAACTTGTTACTAACAGAAAAAAAAAATTACTTATTTGGAGCACAATATTTAGTGATGTACTAGTTTCAGAAAATGAAATAAGCCTTAAATGGTTTTATATTAAAAGAAAAATAAAGTTGTAGTAGATCTATTAGGTGCCGTATATACAATGTATTCAACCACAGAAGCGACTAAAATATGGGCAACTCTGTTTTTTTTTTTTTAGTGAGCTTAATAAGCTAGGTAATTTATAAACAGGGTATTACTTATCAACCACATAAGGTAATTAAAATAGGCATACTAATGTGAAAATTAAAATAAAAAGTATTAAGTAAAATAATAAATGGGTCCACAGGCCCATCAAGGCAATACTAGGTATACAAAAACTCTGGTTCTTGTAGACCTAAAACACCTTTGTTTGGTCAGCTACCTCAAAAAAAAAAAATTATTTTTTCACATATTCATTTATGTTTCTCAGAATCGGGTAATTTTCAAAAACTAGAAGAAAATCAATATCTGTAACATTATATAACTTTTACCATTAAAAAAAAAATTGTAAAGGTTTTTGTAAAAAAAGGTAACATTTCAATTTGTTGATTTATTTTTGGACTAAGGGTTTTAAATGACGTAAAAGAAAAATAAGGGGGTGTTTGTTAAATAATATTACAGACCTTGATTTTTAATCAAGATTTAGTTTTTGAGTAGACAACTATTTCTACACTCGAAAAAGAAATATATTTTCTAAAAACAGAATCAATCTGTGATATGCTACAATAAGCTTATTATATAGGGAGCTTGGAGAAGTAGTGGCTTTGGGAGAATGTAGTGAAATAAACAGTAGTTCAGGAATGAGATGGACAAAGCAATTCATCTGACTATCAGAAACAGAACTAGGTACAATCGCAATTGGAAAATTAAATCAATAATACGGCTTCTCATAAGACAAGATAAAAATGTTGTTCCTTAACTACGGATAGATCATCACTTTTTTGAGGGTCTTGCTACAGTATACTAGTCTTTTGAGGCAGAAACAAATGCGACTATACCCTTATATGTTTCTATGGTTAATACAATGGACCCGATGCTCTTTATCAAGTCAAAAGGAATCAACTGGTACTGATAAGGTCACAAGAGATTCAAGAATAGAGGAACAGTCTCTCTCCAATAAACTGGTAGTAAATTGATAACTAATTTATGGAGCTTAACATTTAAATAAATAAATAATACTACAAATGAAACCAATTACATTGGAAGCAACAATTACTTCTAAATATTCAAATATGGGACCAAAATTGAATAGCGGAAAAAGTATGTCGCATAAAGCAGACATTAGGACAAGTATTTAAAATTCATGATTTAACACAGACCTGTGTTAACTTTATATATCGGATTATGTACTTACACTATTTCGATTGTACTGCTTATAGGGGCTCCCATTTGAACTGGAACTGTTTGTACTTGCAGTTGAGCTGTTGAAATATCTCATGGGGCCTCTGTGGTGCTTTTTGGGGCTACTTGAACTGAAAGGGGAAAACCCAGGGCTATTGTTCTGAGGACTTGTGTAGGGGGACTTGAACTCGTCTGAGTTCCGGTATGGAGGGTTGACTTTATTAGAATATTTGGGCGAATTGAAGTTCATATTCATATTCATATTTGTACTTCCAGGTGATTTATGTATCAGGTACAAAGTTATTTATATAATAGCACATCAGAGATCATGTTAACATTAAGTTTATCGGTAGTCTAACTATTATTAATGAAATAAAAGAACCCATTGATTAAGATAATTAAAATAACACAAAAGCCCCACACATACCAAAACAAATAGGAAGGTTATAAAGGTTGATAGCTTTTGTTATAAGAAGCCTTGATATCAGGGCTGCTTCTTGCGATAATAATAATTAAAAATAAAATTATTTTTGTTAAAGTTTACTTCCTGCTTCTCATTTAAAAAAATTAATGACATTTTCTGAAATAATAATTTCCATTATTTATATACTTAAAATATATGTATGTATATAACAGCTCATAAGGGTCTTTTTGCGAAGACCACATCCAGTTACTTTTGAAGTAGCAGTAGTGATTGTATCAGTGATTCAGCACATGCGCATAACTCCTTTGCCTTCCTATAGGAGGATTCCGATGACCAATTGCGTTCGTTCTTGCTGGGAGTAAAGTAACCTTCCAAAGGGAATTAGCGTTTATTTATGAAAAAGCTCTGTTTATGTTAGTGAGAAAAATGAGTCTTTTACAATTAGTTCGCGATGTTCCTGACAAAGAAAAAGGGATTGGTTTCTTACTCAGAAAAATTAATGGAATCCTATTAATTTAGCGAGTTGGATAGACTAGAGTCCCTAAAATTAATATAATTCTATTAATTGCGAGTTGGATTGACTAGGGTTTTGATATCTTCTTGAGCGAGCGGAAACGCATAGCATGTAATGCCTAAAAAATGTAAAATATCCAAAAAAGAGAGAGAGAGAGAAAAGGAATAAAATATGTTTGTTTACAAATAACGTTGTTTGTTATCCTTCATAACCTGCAAAACAGTCAACTTTAATGCTTAATAACTTATTTCATAGTTGAGAGAATTGATTTTAATCATATTAACCTTTTTATTAATAAATATTGCGGGCCGTTATTCTAATATGAATTATAACCGTAGATAACGGGTCAAGAAGTAGTAGGTAACCAGCAAAGAACCTATAAGCTAATCAGTAAGCTTATCAGCGAGTAGGAGTAACTGTTATAAATCACTACTGCTACTTCAAAAGTAACTGGATGTGGTCTTCGCAAAAAGACCCGCTCATAACCACAATAATTATGGCCAATAACCATAATAATTTTCGTGAAGTACTCTTACTTTTGGAAGATGTTGCTGTGCGCGGTAAATGTGAAGGAGCGTGGTCTCCACACCGATCCTTTTGAATGTTGCACTTAAACGTATTTTGATGCACTAAACACGAATTCGTTTAAGAAAAAGCTCGCTTTTCACTAGGAAAGAAGTTATTAAGCACTAAAGTTCACTGTTATGGAGGTTATAAAAGGCTATTAATTTTAGCGAGTTGGATTGACTAGAGTTTTGATATCTTCTTAAAATTTAAAAAAAAAAAAAATTAAAGAATAGTTTATTATTTAAAAAAAATATTTTTGAATAACTAACTGGAGATAAATTGATAAATAATTGATGGTAAATTTCAATTAGACATCCTTATTACGAACTTTTCCATACCGGCGCATGCGCATGTTGACAAACATAGTAGGTTACATTACTTTTCAGAACCCGCACAACAGTGAACTTTAGTGTTTCTTAACTTCTTTCCTAGTGAAAAGCGAGCTTTTTTTTTTTAACGGATTCGTGTTTAGCGCATCAAAATACGTTATAGTGCAACATTTCAAAAGGATCGGTGTGGAGACCGCGCTCCTTCACATTTACCCTGTGCGCAAAGAAGTTTCGGGCTAATAAGCATGCCACACAGTGGAATAGCAGATAGATATAAGATCTTCCCATTCCAAACGAAGAACTCTGCTATGATAGTATAAGGGATGAAAAACCTTTAATAAAAGATTACCCTAATTGTTTATTACTGCGGCAGTCAAAAAACAAACATGTAGGGAGAGAAAAACTTTATTTTAAAAAAGAAAGCTTTCTTGGTTTGCTGTGCTTTTCTGAAAATTGATCTTGAATTACATGCAGTGCGAATCTTCTGTCTCTTACTGCTTGGCTGTACCATATCGATTTATAATATTTTATAAGTTGACATAACTAAGGTTTACAATTTTTCCAATTCCACGCAATTTTTTGCACTCATTACGAAGCATAATTACAATTTTTTGCACTTCAACACATTTTTTTCCTTTCCGGCCCATTGTTTATCCTTTAGGCTGCGTAACACGTAGGGCTAGATGGTGCTGTGGGGCGGGATAGCCTAGCGCCTGAAGTGCACCGTGTGCTGAATACTTTCGTCACACGATGTTATATGACGGGGTGAGAAGCCAAGGGGTACAAGTGACATTTTTAAAAAAATCGAGTTAAATGCAGTTCTGGATAGTTAATACATACAAAATGTTGGTGGCAAAGGGATATAAGTAAATCAGGGCCGCCACATCTCAGAGCCGGGCCCGGGACCAGATCACGGGCCTCCACTTCTCACAGCCGGGCCTCCACTTCTCAGAGCCAGAATGAAAATTCTAGTACTTTGCTATAGGACTTTGGGCATTTTAAAATTATTTTCATCTTCAGTTTTGAGCAAAATGAGAATAAAAGCCGACAATCGGTGCTGCAAAGGTCACTTTCGGTACTTTTTTTCCAATTAGCGAGGATCGGCCCGGGCCCGGGACAATTGTACCCGGTTGTCCCCCCCCCCCATGTGGCGGCCCTGAAGTAAATGTCTGGTAGGAGCTGAGAAATAGTGGAAACAAAATCCACTACTTCAAAAAGGAGCAATTTTCTTTGGAAGCCAAGGGATACAAGTGACACTAGAATTCCTTTTGCACCAAACTTTATGGCTTCCAAGTTGTGATTGCTGTTGCATCATTTACTATTACTTCCAGTTAAATCTGTTTAACTCTAGAACACCAACCTTCCTTGGCCTACTCCATTCTACCAACTTTTCGTCATTCTGACTAAAATACTTTAAAAAAATATATCAATAAGTAAAAACTCAACTAATCTTTAATATAAGATATTCTTTCATACTTTAATTTCTTCAAAATTGATTAATATAACTTTATTAATTAGTTTCACGACTTAGAGGGGAGGGGTGACGAAAATTAGTATAAAATTCCAAAAGTGATTTTATTCGCAGATTTTCTTGTTTGACTTAAAAATATTATAAAAACAAATCACATACTTGTAAAAAGAATAAATGATTTTATCAATCGTAGTCAAACAGACGGGCACAAAGATATTCCTCAATCTCCAAAGAATCGTAATTTTCGCGTACTTTCTTTGACATAATTTAATTTAATTTCCGAACGGCTGGCACTAGCGATTTAATTCTTTCGGAGACTTGTCAACTATTGACCACAGGTGGCAAAGCTGGGCTGTGGTAGAAAAAAAGAAGACCAGGAGGAGGGAGGGGCCACTGAAAATCACTGAGGTGTTCGTCATTTTGACGAAGGTTTAAGGCTACACTATTTTAATTGTTTTGTTAAGTTAGTGACCATGTATTTGAACACAGTTTTAAAATTTGATCTTAATAATTTCCAACAAAAATGACCTGTTTTGACTTACACAAAAGTTTATTATTCAAGACAGCTGCAAATTTACAACTTCTGTGTACACAACCTAGGGACTGGCAATGATTCTATGTTCATGTGGCATGAGGATCAGGCCAATAGAGGTTGTGAAGACATACTGTCTGGTTTGCTGAAGTTTATCAATGCTCTTCCAGCGACAGTTAAAAAATTAACTGTGTTCAGTGACAATGCAGGGGGCCAAAACCAAAGCCGGCACACTGTTAATTTCTGGTTGTATATTATATTATATATAATTGAACGAGATCGTATAACACAGTCAGATAGAGGTATTTTTTTGCCCTTAGATTGGATGCAAGTTGTCGCTAAGTCTGCAAAAAGATTTTTGGTGACCAGCATGGAAAAAGAGTTTATCTCCCTAGAACGTTTAGAAAAACACTATGTCAAAACAGTCAAAGGTATCCAAAAAATGCAATGGTTAAGGTTTAAAAATCCAATTCAATTCACATTGCTGTACAAGCCTATAGTAGGAAGCCCACGTTCTGTTGTAGACGAGCTTCCACCTAAAGCTGGGACTCCAGAAATAAAGGCAAACAAGTTCAAGGAGTTGCAAAAGTTGCTCCTATTTATTCCTCCATACAACCATAGTTACTACAATACCTTGTGTTAATCAAGGAGGACAACAGCCAAGTAGAAGAGTTGCAGAGGCTGAGCCAGTTCATGATGAACATGAAGCTTTGGAAGAAGAGAGAGGCTTTATTTTAGACAGTGACTCTGAATAATTTGAGCAAAATCGCTTTAATTTTACAATATACTATATATATATATATATATATATATATATATATATATATTTTTTTTTTTTTTTTGGCGCACCGACAACGGGGCCATCCATTATGCAAGGATGGCAAGGAACCTTCTCAATGGGCCTTAAGATGAATGGGCGGGACTCGAACCCTCATCTGCATGAGAATCTAAGGCGTTAGCTACAAGACCATGGGGAGATCCGATATACTTATTGTCTGCCATTTCATACTGTTTTATTAAGCTATACTTATAAAGTATCCTGACAATAAATATTAATTGTTTGGCTTAATAACAGACATACGAAATTAGTTTTTTTTTTTTTTTTTTTTTTTTTTTTTTTTTTTTTTTTTTTAACTATATTACTGAAATTTCAATTGATGCATAGTAGAAACCAGGGCCGCCACTTCTCAGAGCGGGGCCCGGGACCAGATCACGGGCCCCCCTTCTCAAGGCCAGACTGAAAATTCTAGTACTTTGCTATAGGGCTTTGAACATTTTAAAATGGTTTTCATCTTGAGTTTTGAGCGAAATGAGAATAAAAGCCGACAATCGGTGCAGTAAAGGTCACTTTCGGTACTTGTAGTTTTATTACGACTCCTAATGAAATATACTATTCTGGGACTGCACTTGTTTTGTCGTTTATGTACATTAAAAAAAATATAGATCCCATTCCAATAAATATAGGCTACGCCCGTCTATATTTCTAAACCCCATTCTTTTTACAAGCTCATAACCTACACATTTTTTCCACTTAGCGAGGCCCCCGCCGGGGACAACTGTACCCGGCTGTCCCCCCGATGTGGCGGCCCTGGTAGAAACATAATTTAAACTTTTTACAGATTTACACTTATCAGGGAATTTACAAAAAAGATTTAACTTTAAACAGTTATATCTCAAAATGATAATATCGTCACTTGTATCCCTTGGCTTCTCAACCAGTCATATAATCTAGGAAATTAGTAGCACTTATGTTAATGGCATAAATGCTATGCGTTTCCGCTCGCTAAAGGTTATATAGAAACTATAGTCAATCCAACTCGTTGATAATATTAATACATGGCCTTGGTGCCATAAATGGTCTTAACAAATCGTCGCCATGTTGCCTGATCCGGATCACTGACTGGGAGCCTGAATGGGAGTCACTTCTTGAGATCGGTGCAACTAGTAATTACCAAAAAAAAAAAAAAAAAAAAAAAAAAAAAAAAAAAAAAAAAAAAAAAAAAAAAAATGCATTGAAATCTGTTAAGATGTGGAGGCTGTAAACACAATATGTGGTTTGGCGCCATTTTGCTTCGTCGGTCGGAAATCGGTTTAGAAACAAACAAGTTTGAAGGGCCGAGAATCGGTGGCCATGGGATCGGATCGGGTTGGGTCGGGACCAATGTATGCACCTCCATTGAGATGCATGTGTTTGTTTTTCTTCCGACAGTCGGTGGCTATCGGATCGGGACCAATGTAGGTGTAAGTACTGATATACATTAAAGACTACATCTTGTATTGCAAGACCTCTTGAAGCCTTGCTTGTCTGGTCAGTTTTTATCGCGTTTCACATAAAGTGTATTTGGGCTCCAGCCCCCCCCCCCCCCATTATATACGCCCATTAATTGGCGTTTACAAGCAAGGTTTACCATTCTTCCCAGTCTGAATGAAAGTTTTTTGTATATATAATTATGGTCACTGTATAATAAAGATGGCATTGGTGGCACTTGCTTTTGAAATGGGAAACCATGTGCAATGTGCTGAATAAAAACCGGCTTACATTTTATAAGTGTTGTTTGTTTGCCCATGGAGCAAGTGTTATTCTAATAGTCTGATGCATGAATCAAATGGAGAATAATCATGGAGAAATAAGTAATATTTTTATTTACAGAGACAATTAATGCAAACTATAAAACACATGTTTGGGCAGTGAAATGTTCTTATAGAATAATTATGCCTGTAATAATTTTAACAAATTTTTCATAATTTCTTCTTGTAGGGCAGTAAATTTACATATTAAACATACACTTATTAAAAAAATCTAAAACTATATTTACAAAATAAATATATAAATTGCTTTATAAACAATTTTTGTTTGATTTTTTCCATTGTACATGACCAACAGTTTTTGGAAACTTACAACAACCTTAAAGCCGATAGACTTTTCTTTTTATTCAAAACTAACCAAAGAAATAATAATGAAATGAAAATAAATACAATTTCTGAAATTTAATTTATTAAATTTTTGATTCTTACAAATAATCCATCCTTGATAAATGAGGTGAAGGATCAAATCATTGACTCATAAAAGTTGTAGTGAGACTTATCTAAGGAGAGGATGCAGAGTCAAGTCGAAGTTGTTTGGTTTCCATATCGTCATAAGCAATAGTGAAAATACTTTTCTTTTCAAGAGCACGTTGATTTTTCATATTTGTTGGGCCTATGTGATATGGCAAGGCAATACCCGAGTCCAAATCCTCTTCTTTTTTATCTTTTTCTATTAGAATATTCCCTCCTCTTGGTGTCTGCTGTTTATCACGCACAGAAACTCTTTTCTCTTCGGACGGACTAGCAATCTCTTTTATCCTTTCTCGTCTCCCATAATTTTTTCTTAAATATGGATTAAACTTTTTAGGATGAAGTTTACTCGAGTCTTCTCGAACTTGGTTTTGACTTAATTTGATATCTTTTACATCTTGTTTTTGTTTTTCTCTTTGTTCTTTTTTGGTTTTATACCAGTCCATGTATCTTGGCGAGGTTCGACCATGAGATAATGATCTGTAGTGAGGGTCCTTCGAAGGGCTTATTGATGTCTCCCTACTTGTCGGCTGAGTTCTTACACCTCTTCGTCCCCGGACAGTGGGCTTTCCATCATCAACCCGAGACTTAGACCTATGATCAGACGGTTCTAAACTCGATTTTGATCTCGAAGGATTTGAATCTGCCAGGTCTATACTAGACTGGCTACTAGCTTCTCTGTGTGTTACATGTTCTACGAGTACATTGTTAGTAATGTTTAATTGCTTAACGGGAGTTACATGAAGCGAGCGGATTATTTCTTTTCTTCTTGATGCTGTTAAGTCTAGCTCATTGTTGTTTTGTTTTATTACCTCTTCGTCTATTCTTGACCTCACTGCAGATTGTCTTACAAGACTCGCTTTTGTCAACGACACTCCCTGACTCTTCAATTCTTCACCTTCTTCGAAAATAGGTGACCGTATCTCGCGACTTGCTGGCCTAAATTCTATTGTTCCATCACCTCTTACTATCCTTCGTCTGAAACGTTTTTTGCCATTCTCTTCAGTGTCTGAAGCAGAATCATCATTGTCACTTTTCGATCGCCTTTTGAAGTAAGCTTTGTCTGTTTGCGTTCCTGCATGCTGATCTGTTTGTGTAGCCATGGTAACAACACCAGGCAAGCTTTGTGTGTCATCAACCTTTGCTCTTCTCTGCTCTTCCACAAGGAACCTGGTGAGAAGGAGATCTCTTTGTAAGGTTGTGAGCCTATTTACATCTGCAGTAGACATATCCTTATTAACATCCAGATCCATTACTCTTTTCATTAATTCCTCTCTCTTACTCTCCTCGAGGGCTGTAGTCGTTCCATCATCTCCTGCTTCAGTCTTTCTGTGTTCAGTTTCTGTAAGTCTGCTTGTCTCTTCCTCTTTACTCACAGCCTGATTCCCGTTCGTGTCATTGATAAATCTTTTCATTATAGATGCTTTCCCGTCAGTTTCTCTCTGCTCTAAGGTGAATGGACGCTGTGGCTGATTCAAGCGGGGTTCTTCTTCATCCCCGCTTCGGCCCCTTGTTACAAGACGCAATATTTCGGCTCCACCATCCCTAATGAACATGGACTGCCTTGTAGGCGCTTCTCTCAATCTCGAAGGATCAAGCACCTGATATTCCGTACCTTCAATGTCCTCTAACAGGAGACCGTCTTGTCTTGAAGGTCTTGGTTTTTCAGGAAGTTGAATACTGCCAACCTGTAAAATAAAAATTATATCAAACAGGCGGAGGATAACTGAGCACATTTTTAAGCAAAGTGGTTAGTTTATGCCACATTGCTAAGGATCTTAAACTAATCAAAACCAATATAAAATAAACATAAATAGCATAAGAAATAAGAAGTTAAAGGGCCAATGGCCATAGCCATGTTCAATGCACCGGTTCCCGTAGATCTCCGAATTTAAGCAGCCAGTATCTGAATGGGTAAACGACCATGTTCTGTTGGCATTATAAAAGAGTGGCAACCTGTAGATAGCCCAGCGTTAATAACCCTTTATTTATAAAAGATAAATAAATTTAAAGGAATGGTTGGCATTCGGCTAAGAGAAAAAACGTCAGATGGTTAGAGAAATCTTTGTTCCGAATGTTTTGGCTTTTCTTTGGTAGCCTTCATTAGCTACAAAACAAATAAGAATAGAGAATTACAAAAACTAATAATTAAACTAATAAAAACAATATGTTAGATCGACAAATCAACATCACTTATAAAACATTTTTTGTTACCAAAATAAGTAACACAATATTATAAAAAGGTAAGTGAACAATAGTTTATCATAGAACTTAGTTAAGAGTATGGATAGATCGTCAAAACAACAAGGTCAAATACAAGGTAAGGGTAATTCCGCGTCAAATCAACACAGTGATTTTTTTTTTACCATCTCAGATTTAAATGAAATTTGGTGAGGAGGTAGCCTTTGTATAAACTAAGAAAAATACCAAACACTATTGAAAAATATTAACTGATTTGGAAATTACAGCTATGTAAAATTTCAAAAAATGCCTGTACCTGAAAGTTTTGAATTGCTATTGTGGCTCATAAGCGGCCCCTACACGGTGAGTAATAATGACATTATCAGTAATGTCATTACTATTCAACTCTCGTCATTCCATATCATCATTACAATGTACACCTTACACCGTCATTCCACGGATCATTTTTAATGTCATTACTTTTCTTCAGTATGCATTGTGATCTCCGTGACAGAAGCGTTTTGTTAATAATGGATCCTCGCAAAGTCGCCTGTGTAGCTATAATTGCGACACTAGCCACAAAAAAACATGTGAAACGTTCGTAAAGGCCTTAATATGACAAATATCCTTCCAATCGGGGCGTTTCCAAGTTTTGGATAACCATTTTTCGCAAGTACCTTTCGAGATAATACAATAGTCATTTATTTGGTTAGAAAAAGGAGTCTTTCTTCTTTTGAAAGATTTCAATGACGTAAAAATCGGATTATCTCAAGGGGAGATATTGAATTTCAAAACGTCACATTACTTTTTCCCTTACAAATTTTTATTCTATTTCTAAAATTCTGGGAAACCAGAATGGGTCCATAACATCTCCTCCATCGATATACCCCCCGAAGTGAACAATATTCTATCACTTGGGCCCAATTTTGCCACCCCTGTCACGAACCTCGGCAAATTGGTCCCGAAACTTATCACCGATTTAGAATACATTCATAGAGATAAGACACTTATTGTAAATGATGGAGAAAGAGAACTATCCCGAATACGAATTTCAAACCACCTACACCATCCTTTCCCCAAATCCACCAAAATTTCTCCCCTACTCTACAAAGACATAAAAACCACCCGCTCCTTCCTTAAATCCCATAACGAAATATTGTTACCCGGGCTGACAAAGGGAACAAAACCGTTAGCATGGACAGGACTGAATACACGGAAAAAATGATCACACTCCTTTCTGACAACACCACTTACTTACCGACCCCCCATAACAGAAATCCCACCCCCTCCCTTACACAATCCTTTAACAAACACATACGAAAACTACACGACAACAAAGAGATTGACCAACGGACCCGCTCACACCTCATCTCACATAACTCCCAAGCCCCCAGATGCTATGGCCTCCCGAAAATCCATAAAGAAAATAATCCCTTACGTCCCATCATTTCTAATATAAACTCCCCCTCCTCAAAACTAAGCAAATTTCTCCTTACTTCCCTCCAGACCTTAAGTCACAATAACCCCTATGACGTACAGAATGCACACGACCTCAAAAAACAACTACACTCCCTTCTCATCCCCCCTAATTTCATTTTAGCCTCTCTAGATGCCCAGTCCCTCTTCACAAACATTCCCATAGATAAAACCCTAGAAATTATTGACAAGAATTGGACCACCCTCGAACCACACACCAAGCTATCTCGATCTTCCTATCTTGAATCCCTATCCCTCTGCTGCAAATCCGGATACCTCCTATTCCAAGATAAATTCTTCAACCAGATCTCTGGCCTCGCCATGGGTAACTGCCTCGCTCCTGACCTTTCCAATATTACCCTTAATGACCTCCTTGACCAAATCCTCCCCATGTTCCCCGACGATATTTTTTTCCTTAAAAAATATGTTGACGACCTCTTCCTCATAATTAATCCTGATAAGATTCCAGAAATTCTAACAGCCTTTAACTCCTACCATCCCCGGTTAATATTCACCATCGAGACCGAAACTAACAACTCCCTTCCTTTCCTTGACATACTCCTTATAAGAAATACAGACGGCTCTATATCCACTGATTGGTATACCAAACCCACTTACTCGGGACGACTTCTCCATTACCTTTCCTCACACCCCAAACACCAAATCCTCAATACTGCCAGCAACCTAATAAATCGAGCCCTCTCCCTATCCGACACCAAATTTCACCCTGCCAACAAATCCCG
Organism: Gonocerus acuteangulatus; assembly: GCA_946811695.1. Classification (NCBI taxonomy): domain Eukaryota; kingdom Metazoa; phylum Arthropoda; class Insecta; order Hemiptera; family Coreidae; genus Gonocerus; species Gonocerus acuteangulatus. The sequence continues at coordinate 113,325,488 of OX328124.1, read as the reverse complement.
ACTCCTCGATATTCTTACTACCAATGGATTTCCTACCAACATAATCACCCGTCTCATAAATTCTTTTAATAACCCTAAACCCATCCCCACTACCCAAGACAATATTGTCCCTCAATTCAGAGGCCTCCCATATATCCCAAACCTCACAGAAAAAATCCAAAAATCCCTACGCGATACATTCCCCACTCTAAAACTAGGACTATCGACACAGAACAAACTGAAAAACTTAAATACGACTCTTAAAGACCCTATCCCACAAAAAGACAGGACCAATGTAGTCTACAGAATCCCTTGCATCACACCCAACTGCAATAGTGCGGACATTGGACAGACTAAAAACCCAGTAAGAAAACGTATCAACAACCACAAAAACGATGTCCGGAATAAAGACATAAAGACAGCTTTAACTAGACATGCCATCACAGACGGACATGACTTTGGTTTTGACCTATACTCCATCCTTTCCACTGAATCCAACGAAGACAAACGCCTCCTTTCCGAATCAATTTTTATCCACCTAGAAAATAACCCAGTTAATGACAAAATTGACAAAGAAGTCATCTCCTCTACCTACTCCAACATCTTCCATTTATTAAAAACTCCATCCTAATCCCCTATACCGCCTGCAATATAGCCCTTTATACCTGCCTCCCTTTCCATTAACACAACATTTTATGACTTTATGACCCCTTACTGTACTTCGCCGCTTTCGCCGCTCTTTCTTTCATCTTCTATATTCTCTGTCCATTGGGTGGTCCAGAACCCCCCCCCCCTCACCAACTCCTTTCTTCCTATGTTTCCCTGTATTAACTGTCAGAAATAATCCCGCATTTGTGAGGAATAGTTCTCTATCTTCCCATCGGTAAGCCCATATAGTTATTCTTATATCTAATCTAATATGTAATCTGTTATTCTTATATCTGTTTTCCTAATAATCCAAACACTTCTAGAGCACATTGTTCCTCTATATATTATGTTCTAGTATTTTATGCTTTGTCTTTTTCCATATATATATGTATGTGTATTTGTGTATGTAGGCATATATATATATATATATATATATATATATATATATATATATATATATATGTATATTTCAGTATTACATCCGTCCTACTTGTTTTTTACAGCCCTGATGAAGGCTTGAAGTTCAAGCCGAAACGTCGGCACAATAAAACCATTTTTATGATAAAATGTAGTTTTATTAAATAGCAGTGACCGAACCCCGACAATCCCTACCTTGCATCATCTACGGTCAACGATCTCCTCTCAAAAAATTTTTATTCTCTTCCAGACTGGGAAAAATCATTATTTTTTGTTTTCAATATTATTCACCACGTTAGGGTTTCTTGGGGTGCTGATTTTAAATCTGCTATTATTTTTGGTGTAAAAAAATGTATAATACTAGTTTGCTTGAAAACGTAAGCATATTTTTGAATATATTTGACGAAATATAAATTATAGTTTAACGATTATATTTTCTTCTAATCTACTCTATAACACAAATGAATTGGTAAAAGAATCACGTCAACATTATTTTCTAAAGTCGATATAAAAAATAAAGCACTTTCAACCTATTTTATATCCTCGATACAAATGCAAAGTAACGAATGTGAAAAGTTGTTGGTACCTTATAGATGACTTTATATATATTTTATTCTATGATATATTTTAATTATTATTATTTTGAGAGTTCTTGGTAATACGAAATGGGGAGCAAGCAGGAAAGTAATGCTAACCGTCTATCGTAGTTTCACCAGATCTATCCTGGATTATGGATGCGTTGCGTACTCGTCTGCTAAACCCACTACTCTAAACATGCTCAACATAATACACAACACCGGTATTCGATTATCGCTAGGTGCATTCAGGTCTAGTCCGGTAATGAGTTTACTTGCAGAGGCAGGAGAACCTCCTTTACATATAAGGAGAAACATTCTATTAAAGAGATATTTTTGTAAAATAAAGGCTTTTCCTCCTACTTCATGTGTTAGTGGTATAATACAAAATACGTACTTGGAAGATTATGAACAAAAAAGAAATCATATCCGACCTTTTATTATTAGATGTAAGGAAATCGAAGAAAATTTTGGCTTGGTAATTCCACGTGTAAAAACACACAATCATTCAATAACACCACCATGGACAATACAAAATTTTAACATAGACATAACACTGACAAAATTCAAGAAGACAAACCCCATGTCAAATTTGCTATACAAACAATACTTTACAAAACTGACTTCTGAACACAAAAACAGCATGTTTCTCTACACTGACGGGTCAATAACAACAAACGGCGTAGCTGCTGCAATCATAGAAGATGAAGTACACAGCCAAAAACTCCCTCCTTGCTTCAGCATTCTTGGAGCGGAACTGCATGCCATTCTCCTCGCATTGAATAACGTCCCATCATCACACCTAACACACATAATCATCTGCAGTGACTCTTTGAGCTCGCTGCAATGTTTACAAAACTTATACTCCACACATCCTACTTGCACGGAAATAAAAGAACAAATTCATAACTTACGAACTTACGGTAAACATGTAACACTATGGTGGCTACCAGGACACCAAAACTTAGGACTAAGTACAAATGTGGACCGACATGCTAAACTTGTAACGGAAAAAGAAACTTACCAACCACTTGAGTCATACTACAAAGACGCATCAAGGTACACTGACCAAACTATCTTAAATAATTGGCAACTAGACTGGACTAACACTACAGAAAACAAATTAAGGACAGTGAAGTCTACAGTTAAAGATTGGCCTTCGTCATATAGAAAATCACGGCGAGAAGAAGTGGTAGTAGCAAGACTACGCATTGGCCACAGCCGTCTGACTCACGAATATCTAATGACAAATACGGACAAACCAAAATGTAGATCATGCAACACAGACCTCACAATCAAACATATACTGACTGAGTGCTACTTAAGACGTAATCTAGATATACCATATGACATGACAGAACTCCTTGTAGATGACAGCCACCATATTGACACAATACTGAAACATTTAAAGAACATAAACATCTACGATAAAATATAACACCTCAACGAATACCAAGCCAAAACTTCCTCACAAAAGCATAGCAAACATATGAAAAGATGAGCTAACAGACCAATTTATGTTGCCCTCTACCGAAACGTATTGAAGAAAATGCACATTGCTACCAAAGCGATGCATAAAATAATCAATAATAATAATAATATTTTAAGGGGTCTCCCGTGGTCTAATGGCTAGCGCCTTGGATTCATAAGCGGGAGATGGTGGGTTCGATTCCCAACCTCCGGCAGGAATTTTATCATCCCACGGCTCGCTGGTAAAATTCCTCGCTGCACCCTGGATGTCGGCGCTAATGACCTAGATGTAGATGCGCCGTAAAAAAAAAAAAAAAAAAAAAAAAAAAAAAAAAAAAAATAATATTTTAATTAGACTTAATGCGGATTCGTTACTTTGATATATATTACTTTTATAACTATAATGTTACCAAGGTAGAGTCATACATTTCAATTCATCTTATTTTTTGCCCTTTGCTACTCAATCTAGTTACACCTTTACATCTCTTTCATCTTGTTACAGCTCGAGATAGACTGAGTAATGACGGATTAATGATGTAGCGCACCCTACACCATCATTACTAATGACAGTATCCCCTCCACTTTCAGTAATGATGAAGCCGAGATCAGAAAATCCGGATTCACATCATTACTGTTCGTCATTCCAACTTTGTCCACCTTACACTATCATTATTACTGTCATTTTGATAAGGTAATGTCATTATTACTCACCGTGTAGGGGCCGCTTTATATTTAAGCTAGAGAGCTGGGAGGGGTGTTATTTTAAAGCTCTTTGTAAGAAATGTCTTATGATATGCAACACCATATAGGTTAGGAAGAAAAAAATTTCTCAAATTCAAAAACAAAATTTTATTTGTATATATCTCAAGAAGCGTATTTTTAAAATTTTTCAAAATTTTATATGTTTTTCTAAGTTTATTTGAGAACTTATTCCTAAAGCTTTATGATGGGATTCCAATGGGTTAACCATTTATTAATTTTCTTGTTTTTTTTTAAGACGCTAATATTTTGGACGATATACAAAACATGATCATAATATGATCATGTTTTGTATATACATATATTATATGTATATGTTATGTACTTGCAATTGCAATACAACTTTAAATATCTTTAAAATGTTTAAACATAACCTTTTTTTATTAAATAAAATTGGTTGATTAATTAGAAATTATAATAGTGAAAGCATTTTTATTAAAAAATAAAATAAATCAGTACTAAATTAAACTTATATTATCATTACATTTTCTAATAACAAATCTTAAACAAAATTGTACTTGCCTTCATTAACAAAACTACTTTAAGAAGATGACAAGTAAAATTTAAGTACCAATTTCCCGCAAGAAGAGTATGTAGAAACTGGAAATTTCTTAAGTGACAGTTTTGAAAAGGTATTAACAATTTCATGATTTTTTACCAGTTGAAACCTTGTAAAAATCAAAGTAATGTCTTTTTTTTTTTTTTTTTTTTTTTTATCATAGCTCTGAAACTGTGTCTACTACAAGACAATTAGAAAAACTATTAATAATGGATGTAAGAGGTTACGTAAGTGCTAAATGACACTAAATGGTGGTTGGCATATGTTTTGTATAAAAATGAAGATGAAATTAAGGTCACACTCTTGCACCCAGCTTGACCTTCCCCATATTTTTCATTTCCTCGAAAACCTGATGTTCTTGGGATGCCAGTTAATTATAATGGGCCCTCAAAATTTAAATAAATAATGATCTATTGTATAAATTTAATCCCGTTACACCAACTGGAAGAGTTTACACACAGAAAATGATACTCAAATGTCAAATGAAGCTTTGCGGGATATGACATAAGCTACTCAGCATTACTTTTTATTTCCTTAAAGTAGTTTTGTTGATGAAGGCGAGTAAAATTTTGTTTAAGGTTTGTTATTAGACAATGTTTATTTATTTAAATTTTAACATCCGTTATTATTAACTAAGAATTGTAGGATGGGTTATCGTTAGGTTACCACCCGTTTCTAGCCCGGATAGGGCTGATGTCTTTTCTTTTTTCTAAAGAAAAGCCACCACCCCATAGTGGGTATCGAACCCCCGAACCTTGGCACAGTGTTAAGTGCTCACACCTTGACACTCATCTCCACCGGACCTTCCATTACATCATTAGAAAATGTAATGATAATATAAGTTTAATTTAGTACCGATTTATTATATTTTTTAATAAAAGTGCTTTTACTATTACAATTATGATTTCTGATTAATCAACCAATTTTATTTAATAAAAAAAGATTATGTGTAAACATTTTAAAGAGATTTAAAGTTCACTAATGTTTTATTGCAATTGCATGTATATAACATATACATATATGATTATGTTTTGTATATCGTCCAAAATATTAGCGTCTTAAAAAATAATAAATGGTTAACCCATTGGAATCCCATCATCAAACTTTAGGAATAAGTTCTCAAATGCACTTAGAAAAACATATAAAATTTTGAAAATTTTTAAAAATACGCTTTTTGAGATATATACAAATAAAATTTTGTTTTTGAATTTGAGAAATTTTTTTTCCTCCTAACATGGTGTTGCATATCGTAAGAAAGTTCTTACAAAGAGCTTTAAAATAACAACCCTCCCAGCTCTCTAGCTTAAATATAAGAGCCACAATAGCAATTCAAACATTTTAGGTACCAGCATTTTTTGACAATTTTTGAAATTTTACATAGCTGTAATTTCCAAATCAATTGATATTTTTCAATATTTTTTGGTATTTTTCTTAGTCTATGCAAAGGCTACCTCCTCACCAAATTTCATCAATTTCTGAGATAGTGAGGTTGAAAATGTTTGTTTTTTGTGTTGATTTGACCTGGAATGACCCGTAAGTACAAATGAACAGAAAGTAATGATATTTTTAATCTTTAATTATAACTCAAATACTACATACCAATAATGCCAGGGGGTTGAGAAAGACTACAGTTAGCAGTTAAATGATCATGATCAAAAAACAAAAGATGGATTCTCCCAAGGTATATGAAACTAGACACCAAAGAGGAAAATATCAAAGAGGAATAAGACCGGAAGAGAAGAAAAGATGTTTATGGAAGGAGGCTCAGACTGAAAGAGGACATGGGAAAATACTATGTAGAGGGTCCGGAGAGTTTGTGGAAAATATTTGATTAGACAGAAGAAATACTTTGTCAGTTTTGTAATTTAAACCTCCTCTTCCTGTTCTGTTAATTATTTTTGTTAAACAAAATATTTTTTATAAGAGATGTTTATTTGTCAATCTAACATATTATTTGTATTGGTTTAATTATTCTTTATTGTAATTCTGCATTTGTATTTTAGCTGACAAAAGCTGCCAAAAAGTAGCTGAAATGTCCAAAATTTCTGTAAAAATATGACGTTTTTTCTCTGAGCTGAATCCCAACCATCCCTTGACTTCTTATCACCTCAACAGATATCTTCATCTCATAATAAATGGTTTAGTTCTTTTTTATTTCTATTTCCAGAATTTAATAACCCAATTTTGCTTCTTCTTTTCTTTTGGAGCTCATATTTCTCATTAGTTGGACACGATGAATATGGCTTGTATGGGGGAATTAGTAATTTAGTTCAGGAGTAAACCTCGACTCCTGATGGGCCAGATTTGCTTATTTCTACAAGATATATATTTGGGCTTGTTTTCTCATAAGTCGAGCACAATGTACACTGAGTTTTGTTGTGAATAGTTTATCTACATCCTATTAGAGGGAGCAGAGTTTTGATGCAATATGACAAAAATTAAGACTGATAGGAGCGTATTAATAATTTTGACACCCTCCGATGGACCAATTTTACTGGTTAATGAATTGAAAGAAATTCTGTTGTAACAGTCGAAGAGCTAGCAGAAAAATTTGGATTGACACATTCTACAGTACACCGACATTACTTATATTATAAAATTGTGACCCTTATTTCTTTCAATATATTATTTAAATAGACAAAGTTCATGCATATATAAAACACGTCAACTTCACTTTATATGCTTTATTTTTTTGCTCTACACGTTTCATGTCTCTTGACGCCTCTTCAGGAGCAACTTAATTATATATACTGTAATGATCTATAAGGGGGGTGCTCTAGAAAGTGTCAGTTTCTGGCATAGCAAAGAGTAGCATTCCTATACAATAAGTCCATCACAGATATTATTTTTGTTAAACAACTAAATAATGGAATATGAAAGCAGTTATAATAAAAGGTTTAGCAATTGGCAGAGCTTAGCTTGGCAGTATTTATTTTTAAAAAAGGAAGTGTGAAATATAAAAGGATTTAAAATGTCTCGGCTAGGAGCGATAAGGCAAAGAAAGATACAAGTTTCCCAGGAACATAAGAAGACAGGTGCTTCGAAAAGTGCCCTTTGGACACTGATGTATTGGGCTCACACCCGGGAGTGTCTTGGTATGGTGGGAGTAATACCTATAAGAGGAGCCTCCCCCCACCACTCGATCTCATTCCAGCACCAGCGAAGGGGCAGAGACAGCCCTCTCATTCTCTCATTGCAGAACCAGCCACCGGGGAGATGGCACTCTCTCTCTTCATCATCAGCCGACACCAAGCTCACATTTCATCTTCACTCCATGACCTAGCAGCGACCATCATTCTCCTCAGCATGCCGACAGAACTACTACAAGTCTGCCTCTTCATTTCCAGAACACCATCCACATCATAAGCTGAGAATAACTCAATAATAAAATAACTTATAAAAGCTAGTAAAGATTCGATAATGGCCAATAATTATATTTTATTATATAAGTTCAATATTTTAATTATGTGCTAATTTTTCTTTAATACCCCAACATTGATACTGATTGATTGATTGATTATGTGAGTCAAGCACCTTTTCTTTTTTATATTTAATTTAGTATCACAACCATGCCAAAAAACATATAAACTATATATTATTTCAATATAAGTCAATTGTTTCTAACTCTATTTTATTTACTACGAACCTTTCTCCTGGTATATAATATGGTCTCAACACATAAAAGGACAGATGGTAAGAAGTGGTTATAATTTAACATTTCTCATGCTTTTTCTTTTAGGAAATTTTATTAAATTAAGGTAATTATTCGCATTAAATAAATAATAGTTTTATTCATAAATCCGTATGTGGTGAATTTGGTAATATTTAAATGAACCCTGAGATATAATGAAAATATAATAAGAACCTTTCCAGTCAATTTTTCTCTAAAAAAAAATTTAAATATAATTCATTTTCCTTTTCTTCTTTAATTTTGTCGAACACAAAACACCACAATAGCTACAAGCTAAGGCTAAATTGATGTATATATAATTAAGTTGCTCCTGAAGAGGCGTCAAGAGACGCGAAACATGTAGAGTGAAAAAATAAAGCATATAAAGTGAAGTTGACGTGTTTTATATAAGCATGACCTTCCGGCTATTTAAATAATATATTGTAAGACAGTTCTAATGGGATGACCTGATACATAGTTTTACTTGCACTGAATTGTATTGTAAGATACTTACTGAGGACTGTATCAAAAGTGGTCTGGTGCTGACCTCTCTTGTAAATATGACATTAGGCTGCTGCGATTGTTGCTGAGCCTGTTGTTGATTTTGTTGTTGAATAAAAACTCGATCCCTCTGTTGCTGTTGATGATATCTTCCTGGAATAAGGAAGAGTCTTCTAGGACTGTTAGCAATCCCATTGAAAGCCCAGCCACGGCTATCGTCTGCACTCCATGCTTCTCTTCGAGCTCTTGCACTTAGCCATTCAGCTAAAATAAAAAAATAAAATATTACAGACTTTTGACACTAGCATAAATAAAAAAAAAAAAAAAAAAAACGTTTAGGTCCTCAAAAGTTTTGAAATATACTGCTTAAAATTACTTTAAATCATATGTTGGCAACAACTGGCCTGCTGTAAGATTTGGTCCGGCCCGCGAGACATTTTGAAAAACCCAATTACAAAAAAATAAATAATAAAAAAAAATAAAATAAATATGGTTTCGAGACAGAGATAATAAGCTAAGGGAGATTAAATCCACAATCTCGGCATGGAAAACCTCATCTCAAAACACAAGGTGAGGTGAGGTGGTTCTGTCGAGAACAAGAATTGGACACACCAATCTTACCCATGCTTACTTATTTAAAAGAAAGTCCAGGCCTGAATGTTCTGTTTGTGGTGAGGATATGTCTATTAAACATATTTTCACCGAATGTAGAGCCTACAAAGCCGCTCGAAACGAAATGGGGATTCATGGTACTCTCTGTGATATACTTGGAGACGACCATGAGTTATCCCAGCGAGCATTGAATTTCTTAAGAGCTACAGATCTCTATGATAAAATATAATTCATTTAATTAACAAATATTGTAATTTGGACGCATGAAATGTTTTTTATCCCCGGTTTTCTATACTTGAGTATTTGTATTTTTTTGCTTGTGCATATGTGAAGGTGTGAAAGTATATGAGTTTTATTACAATATTTATTTCATTTCTGTCTAAATTATATGTACCTGTTTATGTGTGAGTGTATGTATATGTGTGTATGTATGTGTGTGTGTGTGTGTGTGTGTGTGTGTGTGTGTGTGTGTGTGTGTGTGCGTGCGTGCGTGCGTGCGTGCGTGCGTGTGTGTGTGTATGTATGTATGTGACTGTATATGTGTGTGTATGTATGTGACTGTATATATATGTGTACATGTGTGTGTATAAATGTATGTATATATGTATGTATATATATGTGTGTATGTGGGTATGTATGTGCGTATGTATGTATATATATGTTCGTGTGTGTGTCTATGTATATAAATATTTTTATGATCTGATTGCTGCCTTGAATTTTCATTTTGGGTAATTATTACTTTCCAATAAAATTAAATAGGCAACAATGACCTGTGTGGTTGAATTGCCTTTAAAAATCAAAATAAAAAAAAAAATAAATAAATAATATTACACTACTTACTCATACTCACTCCAAATGAGAAAGATCGAGTAAGGTGGGTTTGCCGAGGGGTGGGTTGAGAGCGGAATCAAGTGAGCGGGCAAACCGAGTGGCGGCAATCATCAAAGAGTGAGGCAGTAAACATCAAAGCCTTCGATGTTTGTCATGATCATCAAAGAGTAAAGTGGCAAACATCGAAGGCTTTGATGTTTGCACCTCACTCTTTGATCAAAGGGTTTGCTGGCAACACAACAAAAGATTATTACTTCTCAATTTTTCTACACTAGACGATTCCCACGATATAGAATAAAAGTGAACAATATATGCAGTTTCTGCATGTCCGATTTTTGTTTTTTACACAGCTTGAATATAATATATATATAAAGGAATTTAACAATTTTTTTTATTTACCTTGAACTGATTTATTTTCTTTCTCAGGAGGCTTCTCTTTTTCAGCAACAGCTGCAGCAGCAACTACAGTACTGTCCCTCAACCAGCTCTTACGACGAACCATACTGCAAAAATACATTGTAAATTGATGTTTCAAATAATAAAGTATACCACTAAATGGAGAGAATGATTGAATTACCATTCTGTCTTTCGCATTGAAATGCCATTTTTATTATAGCACCAGGTGTAAGGAAGGGATTTTCAAAATGAAAACCCCGAAAATGATTCAAATAGACCATTTTTTATTTACTAATCATTTTCTATTGGGTCAGTTCTTTTCTATTAACAAAAAAAAAAAAAAAAAAAAAAAGATTATTATATGATTATTATTAAATGATTCTTGAGAAATGAATTATTTTTCTTCCAATTATCAGTTAGCCCTAGCAGACACAAGACCATTGGAAAATTTCAGTTATGGGCTGCTTTGTAAAGCATAAAATCTATCCAAAACCATCTACAATCGAAAGTTATTGCCAAGTGGCAGCAAAATTATGTGGTGGTGCTAAAATCTATGAACAAAACACACAAAACTCATTTTATATTATTATTCAAAAATCCTGTGATTTTACAAAAGGGCTTCAATAAACTTGGGGCCTCGGGGAAATACCCAGCTCAACCCTCCCTAAGGCCAACACTAACATGTTGTTAAGGTAGTTATCTATCTGCAATAGTGTGTTTGGAATGATGTATTTTAATTATTATATAAATCAGAGGTTTAGGCTGGAAAATTATGAACACAGCTTGCGCTATTAGAAAAGACCTGCTGAGTTCAATTTCCAGCTTGGCGAGGTAATTTGTGCAAATTAAAGGATTTAAAATTTAATTAACAGACTTTGTGTTCTTGAATATGTTCATATATGGTACCGGGACTTGGTAGTTATCCTCCCTTCCAAAAATAATACACTTCACAATAAATAATGTATTTTATTGAATGATTGATGGGAGTTAGTTCTTTTATCGAAGCTTACCTGCTTATGTAAGCGTAATACGGACACCAAGGGCAGAGGCAGCACAGTAGGAGAGTTAACAGCGCTAGAAGGAAAAGTAGCAACAACACAATCATAATCCAGAAGATCACACGAGCTTCACTTGACTCAGTCGCCTGAAAAAAAGAAATATTGCTGAACATTTCTTTACTGTAAATAACAGGTCAGCATATTGTAGACAACCACAATGAGAAACAAATATTTCAAAATGCCCACTGTTGCTTTATTTATATATTTTTTGTTTATTAGTTTTAAAAAATGTTTAATATAACTTTAAAACATTTAAATTATTCCTAGTTTTTTTAATAATATTGTCTTGTTATTTACGTTATTTTGTTGTGTCTCAGGGCAATGAAAGTGAGGGCTCTCAAGAAAGTTAGCCTTAAAAATATGGAAATTTTGGACTTTTTGTTTCTCCTTATGAATATCAATTTCACCATTCAGCAATTCTTACAATTGTATACCATGCACACAATCGTCACAAACTAGATCCGTATAAATAAATATATAATTATATATTGAATATATATAACTGATCCAATAATTGAATATTATTTGGATAGTCGTAAAAAAATGAAGATAATGGGGCACACACTAACATTGCTTATTACTCTTTCATTTATAATAACTGAAGAAACATTCTTGGTGGTAGCAAATTTTTTCTGAAGTTCTTCTAAGTCAACAACTGCGTTATTACTGTAGAGAATTGTAGCTGTAACAATACTCCTGAAATCAAAAACAAAAAACAGATTAGTTGTCCATTTATGAATCAGTGGTCTAGAAAGGCTGCGCAGATAAAATAGAAATTACTATTGGTAATCTAAGAATTCAAATAATGATTTTGTGTCACCAGTCACAGAGCAAGTAAAAATCTTTTAAATTTTTTGTTACCTTGTTTCATACAAGATAAAAATTCCTTAAATTCTAGTGGAGATTTGGGTTGGAGTACATTCGATATATGATATTATGGCACTATTCAAGTCGTGCCCCCTCAACGGAGCAGCTCTCATATAGGGCCCAAATTTAGAGAGTTATGGCCTTTATTTATGTTATTATAAATTATTAAATTTACTTTATATTAAAAGTGTTCATAAAGTCCAAAACTTCAGTAATTGCTTCTTTAACTCTTATACTCCATATACCAGGTCATCCAATAAATAATGTCCCCCTTTTCAATTTATTATTGTTTACATTTTTTGTTTATTATAGCATTAAATACACTTCTATTTATCATGTTTTGGTTGGTGAAACTTATTTATTCTGTGCTGAAATTTCATTTGAAATGGATCTCCCAAGACAGCACTTACGCCATGTTATGCTTGGGGAATTTGATAAAGCAGAAAATGCTGCTTCAATTTATCAAAAACTGGTAGAAATATATGCCAAAAATGTCATTAGTGAGCAACAAGTCCAGCGGTGGTTTGAACGATTTTGAGCAGGAAACCGCAAGCTTGAAGATGAGCCTTGTGCAGGACAGCCAACAGGGCTTGACGACGAAGTCCTGCAGGCTACTATAGAAGAAAATCCTGTTGTAACAGTCGAAGAGCTAGCAGAAAAACTAGGATCAACACATTCTACAGTCCACCGACATTACGTATGGGATGAGCTGATATATCATATGTAATGACATTTTCTTTTTTTTTTTTTTTTTTAAAAGTAGTTCATGCCGACGATAAATGAGGAATTTATTCTCTTTTCACAAATCTATGTTTTTATTCAGAGGATTTTGAATACTTCACTTATTAAAAATTCAGACAGGATTTTAATTTTTTGCAGGTCTAAGGATAGAGAAAAAAAAAATTGCATGAGATTGACAATTTCTACATCACTCCTCAAAAATAGTTAAGAGTCACAATAGGAAAACCAAAGCCTCCAGGTCTCCACCACAAATGATTTATTTTATTTCCAAAGCCAGCTTTTAGTTTTTACTTAGCTGTTTTGTTAATTGTATATAACAGTAAAATGAGTATTTTAGTTTAAAAAGGCAAGAAAACGAGAAACGTATTTGTAACACTGTTTTCCCAGAGCTAGGCAGTGGGAGTAATTTCTGTATTTATGATTCCCGAAGAGAAAATGTTCAACTAACTTGTCTCCTCCAGGACCCGAACTGAGATCTGTGGAATCTCCCGGCAAGCGTTGCCCATTGTACGGCTGTATATCGTGGATGATGACCCTGCTCGCACCAGATATCTGGGACAGCGTTGCCTCCACTTTCTTAGGATCCAGGTTCTGGCCAGGAAGTAAGAACCTCATCGTTCTTGCTTGGCTTTCTGCAGGAAATACTCTAACTTCTCCTGTAGTCCATAGGCTTGGAATGCCTGAAAGTACTTGCTTGTTTAAAATAACAAGAGATCCAGGATATTCACAGTGAAAAAGGGCTAAAAGCAATTAAGAAAACGAAGTGCCTCTATTGTTTAAAATAAAAAATCTTCAAGGGAGAATCCAAACAAAAAACAAAAAAATAAATGAAATTGCTTATAATTATTACAAATACTAGCATCAATATTTTTTTTAAAATCCTTATTTGCAGTCATAGATGACTATGTTACAGAAATTAACAGCATATTTAGAAAGAAAACCAGTTTTTTAGGCCTTCTCGTTTTCAAATTTTCTTTTCTGAATATATAGGCTGTCCCCCCAAAAACATCCAAACTTCGGAGATAGATGCAGGATGAAAAAGGAAAGAAAAAAAAGTCCTTTGGCATACATGTATCTCGTTTTTGCTTCGCTTTTGAAAAAAAAAAAAATCAAAGAGGCAGTCTTTCAAAAGGCCTATATACAAATCGTTAAAAGTATATGTTTTATTTCCACCCCTCCACTGTTTGAACAGTATTTAAATTGATTATTGGAAATTATTAGAAGAACAAATTGTTATTTTATAATTATGTACACAGTTCAGCGTTTTATGAAAGTTTATTTTTATCAAGAATTGAAAGTTTTTTGTTTTTTTGTGTTTTATATTTTTTTTGGGGGGGGGGGGAGAGGTGGTAGGGGATAAAACATATACTTTTAATGACTTTTATATAGGCCTTATGAATGATAGCCTTTTCATAATTGTTTCTTGTATTTTTCTCAGAAACACAGCAGAAACGAGATATATGCCAAAGGACTTTTCTGTTTTTTTGTTTTTTCATCCTGCATCGATTCCTGAAGTTTGGCCATTTTTGTTTGGGGTCAACCTGTATATAAATGAAAAAATAAACTATAAGCAGCATAACATAACAAATAATTTATTTGTTCACAAGTAATTAAATAATAGACTGCCTCCAAATCAAATATCTTTACGTTTTAGAACAATGACTTTCCTTTGCTTGGATTCAAAGGTCGTTCTAAATCTTAGGCATAGCCTCGACTTCAGGAAATTCTATTTATATTTGTTAATGCTTACTTTTTTCTATAAATCTCATAAATTTCAGATGTATTCAATAATACAAAATTTCAAAAATATAAAATTAAATTATTTTGAAGGCATCATTCTTTAGACTGACTAGATTTAATCCTCATGCCAACAAGCAATTGGAAAATGCTTTAATATTGTTGAATACAGTTTTAATAGCACTCCAAGTAGATTTTTTTTTTTTTTTTTTTTTTTTTTTTTTTTTTTTTTTAAATTTCATGGCGGATCTGCTGCTATGTCCATTAGAAATAGGCAATCAAATTCTGTAAGCATGTGTTTAATGAGCATTTGGTGGTTGACAACACACACACACAAAAAATAAAAAATACATCCTTACCTAGATCGTAAGCTCTCACTAGGAGAGTAGCCACCAGGGTGGTTGTCTGCCTCGCCACCCTTCCGGAATCTGGATTGACTTTTAGCTCACCGCTTTCTGCATCCAGTAAGAATCTGTTTCCATAGTTGCCACTCAGAATTTCATATCTTACAATGTTATTTGGGGCTTCAGCATCATCATCCTCTGCCTAAACAATATAGAACCACTAACCACTATAAATAATGAATAGACACAAATGCATGCAATTAGAAAGTTTATCAATATTTTTGAAACATAGAAAAATATTTTATTTATTTTTTTTTAGTTTTTTCACCAAGATATACATAGAAAAATTTACAACAACGATTAGTATTATACATAATGCAGAAGATCAACAAATAAAACACGTACATTAATAAATATGATTTGTTAATCCCAGCTTGTTTCACACTTTTAGTGCCTTGTAAGGAGGTAAATATAAAATTATTTACAGCCACAATAGGCAAGTAGACCTTCCACTATCAGGGACACGTCATGGGGTCAAGGGATTAATAAATCTTTTTTATTAGTACATGTGTTTTATTTATTGACATTACGCCTCTTTACAGGGTATCCCCAAAACAAATAGCCAAACTTCAGGAATTGATGAAGGATGAAAAAAGAAAGAAAAAAGTCCTTTGGCATATTTCTCATTTTTGCTCTACAACCCCATAACCGACATTTATTTTTTGGGTTCTTCGTTGAAGAGATATCCGCTCGAGAATAGAAAAAAGTGTGTTTTTTCCCAAAATGACGAACTTTCACGAGCGGATATTTCGAAAACTAAAGATATCTCGAAAAACTTTATAGAATAGAACTTGTAGGAAATTTAATCAGCTTTTATTTGTTATAGGATAGTCATGTCGCTAGGAGGCAGGGTCTCCGAGATATAAGTGAAAAACCGAAAAATGGGACCTTCTAAATCCCCCCTCCCCCCAGGCTTAAAAGCTAGGGGCGAGGACTTTTGATATGTTCACCTCCTATCCAGCCCAAACAATGTTACGAAGTCAAAAATTGTGTTCCAAAAATTTCCACCTACAGCTGTTTTCAAGCATTCGTTGCCTGACTGTAAGGCATATATATTGTTAAAAATATATGTTTTATCTCTCACCCCCTCCACTAACCCTCGCACCCCCTCCCTCGACTTCCTTAGGGGAGGTGGGTGGGTAGAGAGGATGGAAGATAAAACCTATACTTTTAATGATTTTTATACAGGCATTATGAAAGAAAGCCTTTTCACAATTGTGTTTTAGTGTTTTGAGTTTTTCTCGGAAATGAAGCAAAAACGAGATACATGCCAAAGGACTTTTTTTCTTTCAATAATAAACAAAAATTAGATCAATACTAGATTGGGATATAAAATGAAATATTTCCATATTCAGCTAATATTTAATAATTAATTAAATATAATTAAAAGATACTAGGACAAAGCTATGATTACGAATTGGAACTGTTCAGCATAATAAAGCACAAATTCTCATCATTGGCAAGCTTATATAATTGATATCTCGGTGCCGAGTGATGAAAATATCTGGAAAGAATGTGCCGAGAAGCTGCAAAAATATCAAGACTTGGCCATTGAGTTGAAAGATGTCTACAAATTAGATTCCGCAAGAGTTACTGCAGTTATCATTTCGACCAATGGCTTGATACCAAGCACAATACTACTCGACACTGCTAGAAAGTTTTTAAATGCCCAAAATTTATAAATCAATATTTTTTTTTATAAATAACAATAATAATATTTACAGGTTGGAAATATTCACCAGTAAAAATCTTCTCTAGTACGCTGAGACACCCCACCCACATAATAATTATAATGAATTTTCAATGTAAAATATAATTAAAAAAATATTAATAACCTTTATAAATGCTCTTTGGGAGAAGTTTCGTCCTTCAGGACCAAGAATGAAATCCATAGGATTCTTAACAAACCGAGGGACGTTGTCGTTTACATCCAGGATGTATAAGGTGAATGGGACAGTCGCTCTGTTTCCGAAACCCTTGTTGTCTCCTGCCTCCACATAGAAGTGGTATACTGCAAAATTTAATATTCGTAGTTATTGAATTAATAGTCTTAAGCCTATGTGAGCATTGATCTAATATTAAAGTGGATTATATAAAAATTTACTTTCAGTTACTAGAATATATAATTTCTTTGAGATGACACCACTGACCATTAAGATTGTGAATGTAGAGACTACAACTTATACTAGTTTCACCACGTTGAAATTAAAAAAAAAAAAAAAATGTTCAGCTGTATAAGTTGCTTTGACTTAAGAATATTTTAAACACATATTCTCAAAACTACTTTTTTCAAACTGATGTCAAGATATTTCAGATCTACTGAATGGTTTCTGTTAACATTTATATTATTTATGGTTTAGTGATTGACCGCAAAATTGAAAGAACATCAACTCCAAATTTTTGATAAAAATTGGAGTTCTTTCAAACAGCAGCCATTACTCAGTGTTAATAGCCCAATTGTTGATACACTGTTAAACAAAAAAGAAGAAGAAAAAGAAAATGAAAAAAAGCAGCTATTACTACAAAAAAATGTTCTCTACTTAAGTTGGTATATAATATAAGAATAAGCTATTGTAAATAATAAAAATATATTTTGGGTAGAATATAATATTTATTGTACCAGTTTCAAAAAACTAGTTCAGGAACATGGGCATATATGGGCCACATGGGCTGCAGCCTCCCCCCCCCCCCCCCCGAAATTTTGATTTGATCGGTAAAATTTTTATAAAACCCTTAAAAATAAATTAAATAAGATCATTTAGTTCATCAAAAATATTCTATTTTGAGTGTAATGGTGTTTTAGTTGGCTAAAACTCTTCCAAGATCTAAATAGTTAGTATTCCATACACCGGAAATGGTCTCAGCCCCCCCGAAATTTTCCCAGCCCCTCCGAAATTATTTCTGATATACACCCATGTTCAGGAATATATATTTATTTTATTTAAATTTTAATGTCCTTTCATTAACGACAGCGATTTTTAGGATAGGTTGTTCTGAAAGAAAAGCCACCAAGCCCAGTGGGCCCCTTAATCCTTGAGATACTTCTGCCTTCTTATATGAACAGTTTAAACAATGCAATATTGGGTTGCATTTCAAACTAAATTAACATGAATAATTAAAGGATTTTTTCATTATAAAATATGTATCAAAAACATGAACCAGAAACTTCTATTTATTTATATTTTTACTTACTTGATGATTCCTCTCTGTCGAAGCCATGTGCCTCTGTGGCTACTGAGATTACACCAGTATCTGGTTGGAGGCTTAGGGAACTGTTCTTGATGCCGAAAATTGCTGTGTATTTTATTATCCCTCCATCACCTGTGTCCACATCTGTTGCTTCCACTTTTGCTAATCTGTAACCTAATCCCATAGAAATAGTGAAAACAAATCAATTTAGCTTGAATTTTAAGGTGATTAACTAAAATAATAATATGCATACATTAGACAAGGGGGCGAGGTTTCCTCAGTGGTAGAGCACTCGACTAGTATACTGGAAAACATAAGTTCAAAACTTGAGTGCACTAAAGATTTTATCTTCTAGTGTCATTGTTCATGGGATGAATTCGGAGTCCCAGACCTAGGCCCACCAAGCCTTTAATTTATTTACAAATGGGTCTAGTGGCTAACGCCTAGGATTCTCTTGCAAGAGATAGAGGTTCAAGTTCCACCTGCAGCAGGGCCAGTTGAGAAATAAAAAAGAAAAAGAAAAGAAAAGTGCGTACCTGCAAAGGGGAAAATCAGGCGGCCGGAGCTTTGTACTGACCACACTATCTCCCTAGTGTACCTTATAAGAATCAGATACCTGTACAGTATTTGCCTCTCTGGGCCCTCGTGGCCTATAATGGGTCTGATTTTGGTATATAAAACATGCCTTTTCTTTTTTTTTTCAAAAGAAAAAGCATCATGTGCCAACGGTTATAGCCATGCTGAATGCACTGTTTCTCGTTGATCACCGAAGTTCAGCAACATCAGGCGTGGCCAGTACCTGAATGGGTGACCAACCACATGCTGTTGGCATTAGAAAGGGCGGCAACATGTAGATAGCTCGGCGCTAATAACCCAATTGTTGTACCGCCGTTAAAAAAAAAAAAAAAAAAAAAAAAAGGCATCACCCTTGGTGGGAATCAAACCAACCAACTTAGACACCAAGGCATATTTATTTTAGTCTCAAGGAAATTGTTTCAATACATCTTGTTCAAGATATTTGTATAATTTTTGTTTGTTGTAATAATTATTTTAAATTAAACAGAGCTACACACTTTTGTGCTGACACTCTTTTTATTTACTGGCTATTCTAATAAGTTGTTTGCACAAAGGCTATGAATGTTTTTGATATAATTGTTGAGGCGGCAATGATGTCACACTCCTAATGATGCTAGTCTCTATTGAGCTTCCCTCTTTGGGAGTGTGGCAAAACTGTTATTGTGCTTTGCTCTCTGTGCAAGACGGACTGCACGTGTCTCCCTTTTGGCGGAACGGAATAAGCCCTTCGAGTGTTATTCTACAGTTTTAATCTAATGTGTTGTTGCTACGTAGCAAAATTAAATTTAGTGAGTAGAACATGCTTTATTATATGTATATTTCCACACTGGCCAGTGTATATTGAGTATAGTACTTGTAATAATTAACTTTAATTTATTTAATTTAGTAACTCATTTAATTTATTATTTTTTATTTATTTAACGATGCATCAATTATTTATTTAGTAAATCATTTAATTCGATAAGTCATTTAGTTTAAAAAATCATTAATTTTTATAAATCATTTTATTTAATAATTTATTTCATTTAGTATATAACTTAATTTAATAAAGCATCCATTTTAATAAATCATTTGGAGTTTATTTATAAGGAACCCGCAAATCTTTACATAATCAAATCATGCAAACTTGAAGTCATTTTGATTAATTGTTAAAGTAAATTTCAATAGCTTATTTGAAAATTGTAATTGGTTAATTTAAAATATTGAATTTTCATTATAACTCACTATTTAGGATTGACTCTCATAAGAAATGGTGTTTTTTTTTTGTTTTGTTTTTTTAAATTTTTATTTTATTTATTTATTTTTTATTTAGTGCTAGTGGCCTAGAAGCAGATGTTCCATTAAGAAGAAAACACTATTTATGTGTTACCCATCCATGGTAAAGTGAAAAATGTTTTCATTGTTGAAAAAGGGGTTTTTTTTTTTAGCGCGGTTACTCCCTATCTCCATAGGGAGAACCCGCTTATGAGGTTGACCTCACGACGCAATCCGGAAGTGCCGACTAGAAACTTTCACGTTTCAGACCCTATATATCACAAAAATATAGGTGGAACCAATTTGTATATATACAAATATGTATATATATATATATATATATATATATATATATATATATATATATATATAATGTATATATTTATATATATGCTTGTCTGTTAACGCTCTAGCAAGCTCAAAAATGGCCCGATTTTGATCAAATTTGGTACAAAAATCTGTCTTCTAATTTGAAAGGTCAAGTTCGTTAACCAGCAGAATCCGCCCACGGGAAGGTAGTGTTTGGGGCGAAATTCACGCGCAAAAAAAATCGTAACGCTTACGTTTTTGAGTTTATATGCTTCCAGGTACTTGTTTTATACGTTCCTTAACATAAGAAAACGAATGAAACCATTTTTAAGGCGAAATCTGTAACCGTTTCTGAGAAATGTAGAATCAATATTTTTGTAAGTCATTATTTTTTTGTGAGTACTTAGAATCGCGGGATTCAATTGAAATATTTTCTACATCTTGGAAATTAATCCCAACTAAGATGTTTAAATTTTGGTTATATTTGGAGTTATGGAAGTATGCGAAAAAAATTATTTTATTAATAGACATGAAAAGTTTTCGGTTCTTCATACATTTTTCGTAAATATCTCGATAACGGTTGGAGGATAAGTGGATGGTGACCATTCGAATGCTTACTAAATTCTCTACAAAAAGTCCGTCACGCAGGAGCTGCATAACTAAGCACTTTCCTCAGAATTTGGGTAGTGTAGACTGCTTTCCAGAACAATTTGCTTAAAATATCCTACATAAATAAAATAAAAACATGAATAGTTCTCTTTTAATTTCGTAATGAGTAACTGATAAATTATTAATTTGCTTCCAGAGTTATGTTTACACATGGTACCTACTACACTACGTAATAAATACAAAAAACCTCGTATTATCGTATTTTGATCTAACGCAGGAACCGGATACAGTCCCTCTAGCGCTCCTTGCGGCGCCTTTGTGAACCTATATCTGGCTGGCTTTTCTATTGAAATATATTACAAAGTAAACCCCCCTTTCCGATTGACCGATTCAGCTCATTTTTACAACACTTCTTTCTCATGAGTTACCCACGACGTATACCGCCTTTCGTTACAATACAGCAGAAATTACGACCAGTATGAGTATATTAGTAATTTGGGTCCGGAGTAAACCCCCCCTCCTAATGAACCGATTTAGTTTATTTTTACAACACATATTTACCTGTAGATTACCACTACGAATACCGAGTTTCGTCGAAATATACCAAAAATCACGGTTGGTAGTGGCGAATTGGTATTGTGGGTCTGGAGTAAACCCCCCCCCCCTCCTAATGAACCGATTTAGTTTATTTTTACAACACATATTTACCTGTAGATTACCACTATGAATACCGAGTTTCGTCGAAATATACCTAAAATCACGGCTGGTAGTGGCGAATTGGTATTGTCGGTCCGGAGTAAACCCCCCCTCCTCATGAACCGATTTAGTTCATTTTTATATCTCACTTTTCTCTCTATATTACCACTACGAATACCAAGTTTTGTTGAAATATAACAAATATTACGGCTGAAATGGTCAAATTAGTGTTTTGGGTTCGGGGTAAACCCCCCCTTCCGGTGGACCGATTTTGGTGGTTAACGAACTCGTTCAATCGTTTGCTAATTGAATGCTATATACCAAGTTTCGTGACGAAAAAACAAAAACTCTGGCCGCTATCGTGTTAACAGACACATATATATATATGCATATATATATATATATATATAGATATATATAAATTTTAACGGGGGTCATTTTCGGTGTCTACTAGGTAGGATCGATAAAGATTTGAAGAAATTTTTCAAAAATTCCGTCATGAGTCCAACCTCAATAGCTACTTTCCTTCGGAGGAAAGTGCTAAAAAGGTTCTGAAGCAATATTCGATAGGGCAACGTCAATCAGAGATATAAGCGCTTAAAACTTAAAAAGTGTTTGTTTCGTTGTTTTGAAAGGGGTTTTCTCTTTGTTTATCTCACTTTTTAATTGGTTGTTTCTTGTTTTCTATTGAATTTATCAGTAAAATTAGTATTGTAATAAAATAACCTAAGAAACGGTGAAAGGTATTGGTAATAAGTTTGGAGTGGCTGTGGTAATCATGATGGCAGTGGCTAATCATGATGACGTAGTTTGTTTTGAATTCTCATATCTATATAACCTTCCTCATAGCCTTCAACTGAAGTTATCTTTACTACTTATTTTATAGAAAGATTTAACCCACGACAGAATGGAATTTTAATCGCCATGAAGCATATATTTACAGATGATTATAACAGTAAAACGAATTTGCTAGTAAAACAACATACTTAAAATGACAACGAATTTTTGGTTGTTTAGAATAGAGCCTTCTCAGCAGTAGTTAAAGAGTAAGTACGTTTTCAGTACATAATCTAAGGGGTTAGGTCCGCCAGTAAATATACTGTTGTCATACCTGTCGGTGGAGACCGTCGTCACTGGCATCTGTGCGAGTACTGTGGGCGAGCGCTTTCGACGTAAATACGTCATTATCAAGCCACTGTTAAGTTAGTACTGAACTGTGTTTGTAGTGTCAGAGTATTTATACAGGGTGGAGTACGTTGTTTACTTCCGTACGTATAAATACTCTGACACTACAAACACAGTTCAGTACTAACTTAACAGTGGCTTGATAATGACGTATTTACGTCGAAAGCGCTCGCCCACAGTACTCGCACAGATGCCAGTGACGACGGTTTTCAGTACATAATTGTATTGACGTATACAGATTAAGAATTATCCGCTTCTGTGTAAGTTGGCTACTGTCAGTTTCCTGTGATTTGTGAAGCTAATCTATTCCATTTCTTCGAGATGCACGTAACTGCGCTAAGATGATGCAGTTCCTGCGAGTCGGACTTTTTTCAGAATGAATTCGACCCAATCTGCTCCCTAGCAGAACAGCACACTGACCACCCTGTCACATCGAGACCCTAGATACAGTCACTATTTTGTCCCGTATGAAAGGAAAGCATCACTGTTATCCTGACAAGAAAAGGCTGATGATAATTTACTAGATAATCCATCCCAATATTATTTGTTGAAAGGAGAATAAAACACACAAATTTATTTCTCTTTCAGCATTTCTATCAATTAGAATCAAATGTACACTTTATTTAGAAGAATTGCTCCAACACCTTTATTACTTTTTTCATCGGCAAAACGTAGAAGTTTTATTGAAATAATTTACTGCTGGCGATGAAGATGATGGAGTGAACCGTCAAGGAAATCTGAAAATTCAAGATTCAAGTATTACCTTACCTACAGTAACATTTTCAGGAGCTTCAGCTGTATAGTTGTTAGATGTAAATACAGGTGGATTGTCGTTTACATCTGCAATGTAGATGACCACGTCCACACTGGAAGAAAGAGGCTTTTCCACTGGGCTCAGCTCTTTTGCCCATATCTGGGAAAGAAATACATTCTATGAGAATTGCTAAAAGTAATCTAAATGAAGTTGATTGACTTGAAATACAAATTTAATAATGCAAGAATTTTTTTAAACATTTCAATAGTAAAGTTTACCTTATACACTTTTAGGGAGGATACATTAAAAATATGGATGTTACATATTTTTAAAAAATATTTTTTTTTTCTTTTAATCTTTGTTGCTCTTCAGCGGCTTCTACAACGGGCGGAACTGCGCTGCTCCAAATCAAGCAAAGGCGAGAATCTCGTTGTTGAGCGGCTGGTTTCCATTTTCCCCTTCTTTTTATTTTTTTAAATACATAGTCCATTATAATTGAATATAATTATAACAATAATTATTGTTACAATGCATGGAGATTTGGTATACCCAGGGAGATAAATGTTAAACTTGAACTGTACTACTGGATGAGTGTGTGCACGGAGGAACAACTTGAACAAGAGCCGATCCCAACACCAGCTTCTAGGTGCACAAAATTAATGTTTTATTAAGAAGCCAACTACGTATCATTAATGTAAAAAAAATTGCAAGTTA
Organism: Gonocerus acuteangulatus; assembly: GCA_946811695.1. NCBI lineage: Eukaryota > Metazoa > Arthropoda > Insecta > Hemiptera > Coreidae > Gonocerus > Gonocerus acuteangulatus. The sequence goes on along the minus strand of OX328124.1, from coordinate 113,300,978 downwards.
AGGCAATTTTACAACGAATAATAAATAAGGCAGGCACTTTTAAGGGGGTTAAAATGTAAATTAAAAAAAAAAAATCGAAGTACTTAGTTTTTTAAATATTAAATGAAGTGCGTTTTTAAAATATCTAATAAGGGCGTCTGTCCTTTTGTAATTGAAAATAATTACAAAAGGGCAGACACTTTTGTGGGGTTTAATTATCAGGAAACATGAAAATAAATGTTGCCAATGATAGACTGCAATACACTGCGTAAGAGTGAGTGAGAGCACGGTCATCTGGGCAGTTGTGGTTGTTTTTTTTTTTTTTTTTTTTTTTTTTTTTTTTTTTTTTTTTTTTTTTTTTAACGGCGCATCTACATCTTGGCCATTAGCGCCGAGTTGTGGTTGTTCTCTGCGCTCTTATTGGTTCTTGCTCACATGATCTTGTACAGCTGCCCCGATTTAAATGGCAGCGTTAATAAAACACTCATTTAATATTAGAATAAAAAAAACATGTTATCCCCCTTAAAAGTGTCTGCCTTATTTCTGAATGAAACTCTATTTTTGTGCAATATTTCTTTGCACCTTTCCCCTAAGCGCAGTACCCAGTGTTCCACGGTAAGTCAAGCCAACACATATTTACCTTCTTACCAACCCAAGAGGTACATTACAGCAAAATTTCAAGGTGCATAAAACACTTCTTGAAACGTGCGGTTACCAGTTCCTGGACTGCAAATGGGATGACATTCGTTTATTTTCAATATACTTATGATACAAGCACTTGCTATTTGACAGCCTAAACAAATATTATTACGTACCTTGAAGCTCACTTCTGTCCTAGCCTCATAATCCAATAAGCTGTTGTCCCTTACTCTGATGATGAAGTCTGCTTCCCTCTCTCCGACAGTCGGGGTGATCTCGAAAGTACCATTGTTGTTTTCGAGGCTAAGCGAGAACACGCCATGTTTTCCCTGCGCATATTTTGTGGAGATAATGTTATACATAAAAACTAAAAGCTAAAAACTTAATAGCAGGGGTGAACTACCCATTAGTATGAAATTGATGCATGTTTTCTTGCAAAAATCTCATCTAAGGATGAGAGTTTTAACACAGATTGTAGTGTCTACGTAAACCTTGATACTGCTAGAGACAAAAGGTATGTCCACACTGGTAGACGTGTTGCGCGATTTTGGTCTCGAGACGTATCTCAGGATGTCTACGTAGACATGTCTATAGACGAGACCCCGTCTATGGGCTTGTTGCGAGACCAAAAACCTCATGTCTAAGGTCTCCCGAGTGGAATGGGAGACTTTAGACATGTTGCGGAACATTTAGACAGTGTGGATGTCATCGGCGCCTTGTCGCTAGACATGTCGCAGTCTTATTTTAATTCCACATAATTTAAAAACTTCTTTTAACCGAGAGCGAAAGAAAAATTACTCCGACGAGTGGTCCCAAATAGTCCACGTGGTTTTCATACGAGGACTTGCAATTCCTGCTTCCAGCAAACGAGTCAGAGAGTAGCCGGAACACAGACTTTTATGATGGAGGAATGAATGAAATAATTATTGCTAAACGCTCACTCAGCCCACACAACAATGTTCTCCATGGTTGAGACTGGGATGACGAGACTGAAATATTCACATCATAGAGTGGACGCGAGACGAGACAAAGATCGGTGTCTATAGACCAAGTCTATGTCTCAAGCCTAGACCGTCTCAGCAAGTCTCTAGACAAATTGCGCAACGAGGTCTACCAGTGTGTACTTACCTTGAGGATGCGTTTACACTTGGCAGTTATTGCAAGATATTTATGTCAGACAGAACTTGTGACTAATGTAGAATGCAAATAATTTATGTCTGAGGTATATATTTCTATCACGAGCAATAAGGGTGCGTTTACATCTGACATTTCTCGCAGGAAATATATCTCAGGTGTCGGATATACTTATTATGATAATTATCTATCCTACACCTGAGATATATATCGTGTGAGAAGTGTCAGATGTAAACGGACCCTAAGACTAAACAGGCCTGCAAACAAAATGAATCCGGAAACACAACCATTTAGAAAAAACATCATCATTTTTATTTTTATTTTTTTAAAGGTGCACCGACGTCTGGGCCATTAGCGCGGAAATCCATGGTGCAAAAGAATATTTTCTGTACGCGTCCTGAAATGAGAAAAATCCCTGCCGCACGAGTGACTCGAACATCCAAATCCCGCATAAGAAACCAAAGCGTTAGCCACGAGACCAAGGGGAGACCATATCATTTTTATTACGTACAAACTAAAAAAAAATATATCTTAGTTTTCAAGGCATACTGACTTATGATTCTGTGCATGCTTACACCTTTCCTTCTTCAATCCTATCCCACCCTTCTTCTCCCCTACAGCCTATCTTCAGTCCTATCCCACCCTTCTTCTCCCCTACAGCCTATCTTCAATCCTATCCCACCCTTCTTCTCCCCTACAGCCTATCTTCAGTCCTATCCCACCCTTCTTCTCCCCTACAGCCTATCTTCAGTCCTATCCCACCCTTCTTCTCCCCTACAGCCTATCTTCATTTCCTATCATATGGGAGTTATACACTAAACTCGAAAGTAAAAAAAAACCCTTCGCAATTCATAAGATTGATCTCCTGGCAGCAACTAACGAATTTGAGGTTTAATGCTAAATAACAACAAAAGCGTTAGGTATTCACAAAACCAGTTTTTCAAAAAAAAGAAAAAAAAAAAAAAAAAAAAAAAAAAAAAAAAAAAACTAGAGGCGACGGAATTGTTTCGGTTTCAGTATTCAAAAATCTATGGAAAACAGTTTAAGAACCTCATGCAGTTTTTTGATCACAGACACGTGTTATTTTTATACGGTACCAATTATTAACTTTCCTGACCGGGGTTATGTTCACATTAGTTCTAAAGGCTTTAGACTTGGGACAGGCTTTGAAAAATAAACGGTTTTACCATAGGCCTACTCTGGCTGAGAAAATATAACAAAAAAAGTTCCAAAGGTATGTACTTACCATATCATTGTCTTTAACAGTAGTGATGTAAGGATCTCCGAAGACAAGTGCAGTTCCTTGTGGACTGTTCTCGGGTAAATGTGTTGCATAACTGCAATAAAAATGAATGGATGAAGTCAATTATCCATTTTTTGAACTCTGTGAAATATGTCAATTTTTCCTATGATCAAAAGGGAGTAAAACAAATAAAAATAAAATTAGTTCCGATGGACCGGCGTAAACTAATGAAATGTGCCGATTTTGCTGCTATTCAAGCTATTAGAATCTATTATCATCTATAAGAGAGTACAGAGAGATATTTTATATTTTGGTCTAGAGAGAGTAAAAAAAAAAAAAAAAATCAGTCCCGTAACAGGCCACGAGGGCCCTGAGGGGCAGATACTATAGAGGTATCTGATTCATGACCATACGGCACACTAGGGAGGTAGTGTGGTCAGTACTATGCTCCGGCCGCCTGATTTTTCCCTTGGCCGCATCGACTGCTAGAGTCATTAGCACCCAAGGTACCCATTATTAATTAAATTTATTAAAGGCTGGGTTTGCCTAGGGACGGTCAGGGAGGCCAAATTCAACCCATGAACGAAGACACTAGAAGAAAAAATCTTTAGTGCTTGCTCGGTATTTGAACTCAGGCCTCCAGCTTATTAGTCCAGTGCTCTACCACTGAGCTAACCTCGCCCCCCTAGAGAGAGTATTTTCGGTAAAATCCCACTCCTAAAGAAAATATTTTATTAAATTCACTATGTCACATTGGTGGTGTTTATTTAAAGATCATTGAGAGGTTTCCCTAGTATTTTAATTTAGGATTTTCTTTAGTTACTTAAGTAAATTTTATTTTGGTTCTTGAAGTTCTAGGTGTTTGTCAAAAATTAATTCCGCTGAAGAGGTCTTACACAGTCCAAAAAAAGTCCGTCACGCAGGAGCTGCATAACTAAGCACTTTCCTCAGAATTTGGGTAGTGCAGACTACTTTCCAGAACAATTTGCTTAAAATATCCTACAGAAATAAAATAAAAACATGAATAGTTCTCTTTTAATTTTGTAATGAGTAACTGATCAATTATTAATTTGCTCCCAGAGTTATGTTTACACATGGTACCTACTACACTACGTAATAAATACAAAAAAACTCATATTATCGTATTTTGATCTAACGCAGGAACAGGATACAGTCCCTCTAGTGGTAGAAAGCGCTCATTGCGGCGGCTTTGTGAACCTACGTCTGGCGGAATATTGAAATATATTACAAAGTAAACCCCCTCTTTCCGATTGACCGATTCAGCTCATTTTTACAACAGTTCTTTCTCATGAGTTACCCACGACGTATACCGCGTTTCGTAACAATAAAGCAGAAATTACGACCGGTATGAGTATATTAGTAATTTGGGTCCGGAGTAAACCCCCCCTTCTAATGAACCGATTTAGTTTATTTTTACAACACATATTTACCTGTAGATTACCACTACGAATACCGAGTTTCGTCGATATATACCAAAAATCACGGCTGGTAGTGGCGTATTGGTATTGTGGGTCTGGAGTAAACCCACCCTCCTAATGAACCGATTTAGTTTATTTTTACAACACATATTTACCTGTGGATTACCACTACGAATACCGAGTTTCGTCGAAATATACCAAAAATCACGGCTGGTAGTGGCGAATTGGTATTGTGGGTCCGGAGTAAACCCCCCCTCCTAATGAACCGATTTAGTTCATTTTTAGCGCGGTTCCTCCCTCCCCCATAGGGAGGAACCCCGCTTATAAGGTTGATACAATGAAACAATCCGGAAGTGCCGACTAGAAAATTTCGCGTTTCAGAACCCCTAGAAACCGAAAATAACGGTGGTTCAAATTTGTATATATATATATATATATATATATATATATATGTATATATATATATATATGTGTATATATATATATATATGTATATATATATATATATATATATATATATATTTGTCTGTTCGCTCATTTCTGGCTTCCCTAATGGTCCGATTGTGATGAAATTTGGTACAAAAATCCGTCTTCCAATTTGAAAGGTCAAGTACGTTAACAAGCAGAATCCGCCCACTGGAAGATGGCGTTTGGGGCGAAATTCGCGCAAAAAAAATCGTAACGCTTACGTTTTTGAGTTCACAAGCTTGTAAGTACTCGTTTTATATGCTTCTTGGGCTAGGGAAACGAATGAAATCATTTTCAAAGCGATAGCTTTAACTGTTTTCGAGAAAATTGGAAAAATAGTTTTTGAATACCGTTTTTGGTACTTAGAATCATGGGATTCAGTTGAAACATTTTCTGCATGTTCTACTTTCATTAAAACTAATATGTTGAAATTTTTGTTACGTTTGGAGTTAAGGAAGGGTTAGAATAAAATATTTTATTAACAGACATAAATAATTTTGGTAACTTTGTATACTTTCCTTAATATTTCGAAAAATGTTGAGAATCTTGCGAAACGTAAGATTGCCATTAGAAAGCATACTAAATGCTCTACAAAAATGGTTCTAATGAAAGTTTTGATTAGGCGATGTCAATCGGAGAAATAAGTCCTTAAACCTTTAAAGTAATTGATTTCGCTTATTTGAACTGTTCTTTTTGCCTTTGATTTTGGTACTTAGAATTATGGGATTCAGTTGAAACCTTTTCTGCATGTTCGAATTTCATCAACACTAATATATTGAAATTTTGGTTATGTTTGGAGTAAAGAAAGGGTTAGAATAGAATATTTTATTAACAGACAAGAAAAGTTTTGGTAACTTTGTATACTTTCGTTAGTATCTCGAAAACCGTTGACAATCTTGGGAAGCAGAAGGTTACAATTCGAAAGCTTACTAAATGCTCTACAAAAAAGGTTCTAAAGAAAGTTTTAATTAGGCGATGTCAAACGGAGAAATAAGTGCTTAAAACTTTAAAGTGATTGATTTCGTTTATTCGAATGGTTCTTTTTGTCTATTTTATTCCTTGTTATTTTTAAATTGCTTATAGTCGTATAATGTATTTGACAATAAAACATATTAAGTAAAATAAGAAGATCAATTTATTGTTAAAAATGTAGCGTTCAAAGAGAGAGATCCCAAGGCTTTCCAAATGCCTCTGTGCGGAGGCCTTTCTGCCCGACTTATGGGATAGCTGACCCATACAGGTAAGATTGTAAATCAAGACCTTTCAAGACTGGTTAGTTTGAGATTTCATTTGGATAGGTGTTTCGCTATTGATCTAAACAAAGTAATAACTGTTTCTATTCTATGCCTTCATAAACACTACAGATAAGAACGGAACCGCGCTAAGATGACGCAGTTCCTGCGAATCGGACTTTATTATATCTTTCTTTTCTCTCTATATTACCAGTACGAATACCAAGTTTCGTTGAAATATAACAAATATTACGGCTGACATGGTCAAATTAGTGTTTTGGGTTCGGGGTAAACCCCCCCTTCCGGTGGACCGACTTTGGTGGTTAACGAACTCGTTCAATCGTTTGCTAATTGAACGCTATATACCAAGTTTTGTGACGAAAAAACAAAAACTCTGGCCGCTATCGTGTTAACAGACATATATATATATATATATATATATATATATATATATATATATATATATATATATATATATATATATATATATATATAATTTTAACGGGGGTCATTTTCGGTGTCTACTAGATAGGATCGATAAAGATTTGAAGACATTTTTCAAAAATTCCGTCATGAGTCCAACCTTAATAGCTACTTTCCTTCGGAGGAAAGTGCTAAACCCTGTGCTCTAAGAAAACGTTGCCCCTAAAAATTCTCGCTAAAATTTATAGAAATGGAAGTAGCTAATTTTTAAGGTGCCCAATTTCCGAAAATAAAAATCCCTACGGATAATGTACCAATTCTGGATAGTTGAAATTCGTGCTTGGACAAGATTTTTCTTTGTTACCAGGATGTACTTTTCGCTTTTCCTATTTTATACAGCTAGAAGTCAGTACTTGATACTGCTTCAACATTATATGCTCATTTGAACTCAAATAGGAGCGATAAAACGCGCTCCAAGACATATTTATTATAATAAATCTAATTTATAACCGCAATTAAAAATAATATGAAATAGATACAGTACGGTAACAGCTGTTCTGTTATCGTCCCTGCAACGCATTCTGCCTAGGCGAGCATGCTCTCTTTAAAACTAAAAATTCAAACCCTTCTAAAAGTACATAAAAATTACAATCAAAAAAACCTTTCTTGGCGAGTATTTACATTCCAAAGGGAGTGTCCATGCACAATTTCAAATTTTTCTATTGAGCGGTTTGAGCTGGGCGATGATAGTCAGTGAGTGGTATTTGACAATTACGTATATAGTAGATAGTATTTTTTCGTAATTTAGTTACGTGGTCGGTAATGCATTCCAAATCGCCGGCCATTGCTACGTATGACTTGGATGTGTTTGCTTTGAAGTGCAGAAAAAAGTTAGAAAATGTTTTTGGTTTAATTGACAAAGGCTACATTTTTAGAATTATCACTAAAAAAAAATCTGAATTTGGATAAATATGATAGCCTCGATTCCTAAGTTATACATGTACTCGCACATTTAATACATGTTCTTCCAAGATTTGATTCCACACACATATCTATATACACTGAGAGTGGTTCAAATAAAAAGGACCTGATTTAATTGTGCCCTCATTGATTAAAACTTAGCCTGTTTCAATCAGGTTGATTTAACACAGCTTTGGATGAATGATCCTATCACATGCCTTGGCCTAATCAAGCCAAAGTAGCGTGACACGTCTCACTATCTTCCGAGTCTACTTAAAGCTTGCTAATTGAATTAAATCCTGCTCATATTTACATAACATTTGTCATTTGCAGTACATTTACCACCCCCCTATGAAAGATTATGCAAAAAAATAAATAAAAAATAGGCCAATATTTACATAACACTTGTCATTTGCAGTACATTTACCACCCACCTATGAAAGATTATGCAAAAAAATAAATAAAAAATAGGCCAATATTTACATAACACTTGTCATTTGCAGTACATTTACCACCCACATATGAAAGATTATTCAAAAAAATAAATAAAAAATAGGCCAATATTTACATAACACTTGTCATTTGCAGTACATTTGCCACCCCCCTATGAAAGATTATGCAAAAAAATAAATAAAAAATAGGCCAATATTTATTTATTATTTTTTTTTTGGCGCTAATGGCCTAGATACAGACGCGTTGTAGGAAAAAAATATTGCAGGATATAACATGATAATTCCTGTTTGGCAGACGACATTAAACTTTATGGCTTACCATAAGAATTACTGCATGGCATTAACGATAAGTACGTATTTACATTATAACATAGGCACTTAAAATAAAGAAAGCGGCATGTTCGAAAAACACCATACATATATTCTTATGTATTTCAACACTCTGAATCCGAATCCGGAGTCCGTTTGAACCCAGCATGTCAGGTTTAATGTCATTTGAAGGAAACATTTCGAATGAAGTCGTTTAAGAAGAAATAACTGGAGCTTCGATGGATTTGAGGGTCACTGAATTTCGAATTTGGGGTCTGTTTCACCCCATCGGCGCAAAAACAAGGTTATTTCAAGATCAAATGTGTTTATTTTGCAAACAATTAATTTTTTACTGCAGATTCTGAAAGATCGGAAACGTTTACGTCCAGATATGTGTTTTATTTGTTTTATTATATTATAGTCCTAAAGGACATTAAAAGTTCACCTTATATTCCCGACCAACCGCCGATGCTGGGTATCCGAAACTCTGCATCGTACTCCCTCGTGTGCCGGCCATGAAGACATCCTGCCTTCACCCCAGGGCTCTGTCAGCAAACAAAAAGCCATTATCCGCCTTCACCGCGTGGAGGTGCACTGGGTTTCGGCTCACGAAAAATTGAATTAATTATATTTGTAAATGGTATTTGTACAAAGCATGAATTTATGTCTTTATAGCCTGCACTATGATGTTGATCGGGCTGGTCCCATACCACACAGGACACGCATACGTTAATAATGTGAAAATCGTGGTAAAATGAAATTAGCCTAAGTGATGTATTTCTGTTCGTGAATGGATATAATTTTGAGAGTCTGGTGTATGTTGTCTAGCCAAGCATCGAATAGCAGCACAAGTAACCATTGATCCTTATTATTATTAAGATTATAGAAGCATTTTTACCTTATGCTTTCGAAGTAAGGTGGAGTGTTGCCGAGTTCCCCGAGTAGCAGAGCAACTGTAGCAGTACTGCTGTCACCAGAACCTCCTTCTGGATCTACTTCTTCTGCTATTACAGTCAGGAGGATGGGCTGATGGGAACGGGATATTGCAGTCAGTTCTTTCAGCTCCCGGATCAGCCGTATCTCACCTGCAATATAGAAATGGCAATGTAAAAAATGGCTGGGACTGTTGGAGCACGTTTATATAATACTTTAACTATTCAGAAGAGCATTTCAAAACAATATTAAGCGGCGCCTTGAGTTGAGACAACTTTATCAATTTTCGGAAAACATTGTCAAGTTACTGTTGTACCTTTATCATCAAATTCCTTCTAAAGCTGATAAAAAATATGACAACTCTATTAGTAGATTCAAGAACATACGATGGAACTAAATAATGATTCTTTCAAAAACTGACAAAGTTGTCCGCTTGATGATAGGGGCACGACGTTTTATCGTCAGTAAATCTAACGCTGTTAGGGCGTTAATCCCCAGAAATATACCAGTAAGGAGACAAAATACTTCACAATTTCTAGGTTGTTCACTACATTTGGTCAAACTCTACGATGTTCGTCTTGAAAGCTCGTACGATACGCTGGGCGTACTCAAAATCGGGCCAATCTCTTCTCGCCATCCGAATCAGAGAATCTACAGGTATATTTTTCATGTTGGGTTCACCCTTCTTTCCCTCTCAAAATACTCAGAGAATGGAAACAAGCTGGAAACTGCCATAGGAAGGTGGGTAGGAAATGCCAACTTAACACACCATCTTTTCGTTGAAAGTGAAGTGCACACAAATTCCTGGTCGATTATTATATAATTTGTTTATTCGTATAACTTAATGAACAAACAATGAGACATCCCAGAACGAACAAATGTTTTGAATATCCTCTAGTTGAGTTCGCCCGTAAGGAAAAAATATTCAAACGTATTTTCATGAAGCCTACCTTTTGTTGAGTTCGTCCTTCGTATCGGCAACGCCCCATATATGTGTATATACATATATATATATCCATCGACAAGTATACTTTCATTGTAAGCCTACATTTTTCATTATAAACAGACACATTTTTCAAGTTGTAATGGACCATACTCCGGTTTAGCGCGTCACCTTCCTCTCCATGGAAGTGGAAGTGGTATTTTGCATGCTTTGCCTATTTGTGTGATCAAACTTGACATTATTCTACTAGTCCATATAATGAATGACTTACCCGTGATCTCATCAACATCGAAGAAGACAGTGAACGGATTCTTCTCAGCAGCTAGTGCATACCGTACTTCACGGGGCGATCCTCTATCGCCATCACGAGCAGTCACTTTCAGCACTACATCTCCCTAGGGCAACATATCATTAAATACTCTCATTATAGTATTTCAACACATCACAATAATATTAATTAAATAGTTTATACAATTTACTTAATAGCTTCAGGTAAATACCTTCGTGAGATTGGGACTAAGGTTTGTGATGGGTGCTATGGCATCCCAAACTGGCGGACTATCTTGAACATCGGTCACTACAACCACTAGCTCGAAACCAGCAACGTTCCTAGTATCGATGTCCTTGTCTGTCCACATACCCTGAAACCATTGATATGTCAATTTATTCAAAGTTGGCGGGAGGAAATATACAAAAATAACATTAAAACTTGAAAAAAAATGATAGTTTAACAGGAGGTTGTGCAAAAATAATAAAAGAAAGAAATAGAAAGTAAAATATATTATAATGTCTTCTGATGGTACACAAAATGATATAGTAACTGATATTGAGTAATATTAACCAGTTTATACACAATGTCTTTTGGGGAACACAATAAAGCACTAAAGCGGAATACAACTCAGAAAGGAACAGACTAGAGAAGAGAGGTTACACACTCAGTGTTGCCACTGGCCTGTGCTCATTCTCAAAATGGCTAGCTAAAAATTATTTAAAGCAGGGGGGGGGCCCAGGTGACAGATATGTGAGACAACCAGGAGGTTACCCACTGTTACATTACTCCCCCCCAACGACTTGGTCGCAGAAGCGCACTGGAAGGCGGATTGTGCGTCCCCGTTGGGTCTTGGTTTCCTTGGGCTACTGCAGTGCTTCTGCATCGGAGTCGTTGATAGATTCTTTGGCAGGTAAGTCCGGAGGAGGTCTGGTAGGCGTTGCAGATGAGCTGGCATCAGAGGTCGCTAGCATGAAGGCTGGTTTCACCCTGTCCAGAGATACAGTCTTTGGTCCAGATGGTAGTTGTAGGTCCAAGGTTTTGTCGCTTCTCTTGAGAACCAAGTGGGGTCCAGAATAGGGTGGTGTGAGAGGCTTTCTCACATAGTCCTCCCTGAGGTCTTTTGGTACAAAAGGTTGATTACAACTTGCTCTGTGAGGGGTAGGTCGAAGGTGTCTTAAATGGTTTCGGAGTTGATTCAAGAACTCGTACGGTTCTTCTGGTCGTGAGTTGTCCTGAAGAAGTTCTCCTGGCAGTCTCAAGGGTTGACCGTAGGTCAACTCAGCAGCACTGGTTAAGTTATCATCTCTGATAGCTGAACGTAGACCAAGTAGTACGGTTGGCAGATCATGTGTCCATGTGGATGAACCGATGAGCTGCGCAGTGAGAGCACCTTTGAGGGTCCTATGCCACCTCTCAATACATCCGTTGGATTGAGGGTGATAGGCTGTTGTACGGATGCGTCTGGAACCAAGAATCAGCATCAGTCGATGGAACAAGTCACTCTCGAATTGTCGACCCTGGTCTGTTGTGATCTTTGTTGGGACTCCAAAGCGACTGATCCAAACTCGGTAGAGTGCTGATGAGACAGTTTGCGCCGATATGTCTTCCAAGGGTTCCGCCTCAAGCCATCGTGTGTAACGATCTGTTATTGTAAGGCAATAATGTTAATAATAACCCAGCAACAGACTCTGAGATTACTCTCGCTTGTGATGCCTCGAATACTGCAGTTGGAGCAGTGTTACAGCAGCGGGAAGGAGACTCCTGGAGGCCGCTAGGATTCTTTTCAAAGTCCTTGTCAGAAGCTCAGCAGCGATATGCTACTTATGATCGGGAACTTCTAGCCATCTACCTAGCAGTCAAACACTTCCGGCCTATTATCGAGGGGAGGACGTTCAGCATTCAGACCGATCACAAACCATTGGTATATGCATTTTACCAAAAGTCCGAGACTGCTTCTCCCATACGGATCCGGTATGTTAATTTTATTAGCCAGTTTTAAACCGAGATCCGCCACGTCTCTGGAACAGATAACAAAGTAGCTGATACTCTCTCTCGTGTGGAGGAAGTTTTGGTCCCGGACGATATGGAAAGGATAGCAAGTGAGCAAGGGGGCCCCAGGTGACAGATATGTGAGACAACCGGGAGGTTACCCACTGTTACAATAGAAAGAGCCCCAGTCATTAATAATATTGTTGCGGAGCGTATAACCATGGATTCTGCCATTTGAGATTCATGGATAGAAAGACGAACGGTTGTTTATAGACATGTATGGAGACTGTCCATAGATATGTATTCAGTAAGTAAAAATAACATAGACTTTGTGGCTTGTACAAACTTCAACTTCTTGTTCTTCATTACTAGGTAAACTCAACGATTTTTGTGAATGGAACTCGTTTTGGTTACAATTTACTTCATGGGCTTATATATCTTCTAAGGACACTTCAATGTTTTTGATCTTCAATAAAAAAAAATTTTAATACAATTTTTATAGTAGGGATCAGTCATTTCCTCAAACACGTTCGCGATTGAATACCAACAAAATATTTTAAGTTTTCTACAGGTTGACAATAAAAGCAAAAACAAAGATTAGCGTCTCCTTGGCTCACAAACGTGGAGAAGATGTCTCGTTAAACGTCCACATTAGAATTTTCTCGTACCTTTCACTTACATAGGAGACCAATGTTCTACGATTTTGTTCCGAAATCGTGTCTGTAAACATGGTCTAGTTTCATAAATCGCTTGACGTAGTATCCAAGTGACGAAAAGCCCTTGCAAAGCGTTCCTTATTCGACGATGTGTAATTAAACAATCTCATAAGCTGGGTTCCTTCCTACGGAGGGTGGGAGGAACCGCGCTAAAAGGCAAATCATTTGAATGAACCGTCTTCACTGATTACTCATATCTATTGTTCATATTGCCTTATTACAGCGAATCTGATACTCTTTAATTACTATTTATTTAATAATAAATTGGAGGCCCGGTGGCCGTGAGTGTTAAGGCGTGAGCACTTAACACTCCGTGCCAAGGGTCGTGGGTTCAATTCCCACTATGGGGTGGTGGTTTTTCTTTAGAAAGAAGGCATCAGCCTTATCCTGGCTAAAAAAGGGTGGACGTTAAAATTTAAAATTAAATTAATTTTAACTCACACTACTCAAAAGGATCTTTTTGTGTGAAGTGGAATCACCTGGTGAGTGGTCCTTCCATCTTGTTTTGCCCTGTATTTTGTATAGGTATCTATGGTTGAGAATGTGCTAAATCACCTGGTGAGTGGTCCTTCCATTTTGTTTTGCCCTGTATTTGGTATAGGTATCTATGGTTGAGAATGTGCTAAATCAGCTGGTGAGTGGTCCTTCCATCTTGTTTTTCCCTGTATTTGGTATAGGTATCTATGGTTGAGAATGTGCTAAATTTACTTAATAATTAAACTTACCGTGGCATAAACTGAGAGTTTGTACATGGTTTTTATTTCATAGTCAAGTGGCAGTGAGAGCATGATGAGGCCAGTAGTGGTGTCTTTCTTCGATGTCTGCTGAATGGTGAACTCATCGGCACCCTGAAATAGAGGGAAATCATTTATAGGTTACTTAGTTCAGAAATATGTCAGTCTATGCTTCTACATATCATAGGGGAATTCATTCGTTTTTTGGAATGGAATCATGCTCTCACTAATTGAAGGGGTCGGGGCAAAATAGTGGCAAGCAACATTTTTAACAAACCTTAACTGTAGCTGCTATATGTTGGATATTTTGTGGGACTATCAGTCAGAGTTGGGCAAACGTTAGCGCGCGCTAAAAGCTGATACCTCTCCGCTAATTTAGCGAAACTGTAGAAAGCCAGCGCTAATAATTAGCGGTTAGCGGCGGCAGTGCGCTAACCGCTAATCTATTTATGAAATATCCTAATTGCTATAGTTACAAGTTGTAACTATAGCTTAAGCTATTAGCAATTACGATATTTCATAACTAGATTAGCGGTTAGCGCACTGCCGCCGCTAACCGCTAATAATTAGCGCTGGCTTTCTACAGTTTCGCTAAATTAGCGGAGAGGTATCAGCTTTTAGCGCGCGCTAACGTTTGCCCAACTCTGCTATCAGTCTACGATGCAAACGATACTAAAATATGACTGCAAGCTCTGTATGCTACTTAATCTTGTTGCCCCTAAACGTTTCAACTGACCGTCCCACATAATATCCAACATATAGCAGCTACAGTTAAGTTTTGTTAAAAATATTGCTTGGCACTATTTTGCCCCGACCCCTTCAATTCATCATGCTCTTTTTGGAATGGCGTTAAAGATCTTGAGGGTTGACACGTCATTGTAATATAAAAAAAAAATAGGGTATTTCTATTTTCTAGTTTTCTCCTTTATAGAAAGTAATGCTATGAACTCTTAGACTTAAGAAGGCCGTATTGGTTTACTCGTTTTAAGAAGAATTTCTATACCACTATCTTCCGTTCTATTTGCGTCTTCGTTTCCGGTTAGCCTGGCCAACTAAAAAAAAAAAAAATCCAACTTACAGGAATTCAGCCATTTTAGTGCGTTCCCACGTTTGTCCTTTTTGCTAGAAATTTAAATATTAATAACATATTAATGCTAACTAAATAAATGGAAATGCCTGCTGGAAAGAAGTATCCAATAAAATGTTATAGGGTCTCCCCTTGTTCTAGTGGGGGTTCGAGTCCCGCCTGAATCAGGGACTTTTTTCAACGATGGGCTTGCTGAAAAAACTCCCTGCTACACCATGGGCGTTTAGAAAGGTTGAAAAACTGTAGATAGCCCGAAATTATTCGCCTAGAAGCCGATCCGCCGTAAAAAATGTTTGAAACATTTCTCAGACTGCACAAACGAGTTTTTTCGACCGATATAGTGCAGTATTTAAATTATAATTTTCTACTGAGGAACGCCAACATTTTATTTAGCCATTATACAGTATGCAGATATAAAGCATATACATAACAATAACTAATTTAATTAATAAAGGTCATAGATTACAAGCAAAAAAAAGGTAAGTAGAAGATAATTTAAAAAAAGAAAAAAAAAAAAAAAAAAAAAAAGGGATGCGGGAGTTGCGAGTTCGAGTACCGCCTGCAGCATTATATAAGAAATGTTTAAAACCAATAGATTTTTTTTTTTTTTTTTTTTTTTTTTACGGCGCATCGACAGATCGTGGCCATTAGCGCCGACGTGCCCTGAGATGAGAAAATCTCTGGCGCCGGTGGGGATCGAACCCACCATCTCCCGCTTATGAATCTAGCGCGCTAGCCATTGGACCACGGGAGACCCCAATAGGTGGTATTGGTTTATAACCTAGTGTACGGTTTTTTTTTTTCTGTTCAAATACTTTCTTGTCATCATTAATACTTTTTTAAAGAAATCATTTTACTTACTACAAGTTCTAATTTGGCAGGTCTTAGTGAGCGTGGATGTTTCTTTACAATTACATATTCCAATTCTGTTCCTACTTTAGTGTCCTGAAAAATAAATGATAACCAGGAGTATATAAATATTAATAATCACAATATTTGTGCTGCAGTAAAATAAAATATCTAAAATACATAGGTAGCATAATTGAGGTTTTAAGAATGTATACGGTGTAAGACAGCTTGAACTTCATTTTCAGTACAAATGGTTTTGTGTTTGAGAATATTATAAATTCACGTGGTGGAAAGTGATTTTTAATCATTGCTGGGTATTACTGATGTAAAAGAGTAATGTCGTAAATTAATGGGTGTATGCAATAAATGTACAATTTATAACGGGAAATGAATAATTCACTTCCCAAATTACATTTTCATGACCGAAATAATTTCCTTCGTGAGGGAAATACCTCATTGGGCATTAGGTATCCTTGACTAAGCAGCTAAGAAATAGAATTATGTAAGTAAAACGACACTCTATTTATGTATCTAGACGCACGGTAGTGCGTAAGGCAAAGTTCCGGCCTACGCACACTGTGTTTATATTACACGAAGTATTAGAGCCGATTAGAGCCCGCCCCAAAAAACTAATGCTAAAAAAAAAGTCCGTCACGCAGGAGCTGCATAACTAAGCACTTTCCTCAGAATTTGGGTAGTGTAGACTGCTTTCCAGAACAATTTGCTTAAAATATCCTACATAAATAAAATAAAAACATGAATAGTTCTCTTCTAATTTTGTAATGAGTAACTGTTCAATTATTAATTTTGTAATTGATTTGCTTCCAGAGTTATGTTTACACATGGTACCTACTACACTACTTAATAAATACAGTCCCCCTAGTGGTAGAAAGCGCTCCTTGCGGCGGCTTTGCGAACCTACGTCTGGCAAGCTAATTCTATTGAAATATATTACTAAGTAAACCCCCCCCCCCCTTTCCGATTGACCGATTTAGCTCATTTTTACAACACTTCTTTCTCATGAGTTACCCACGATACCGCGTTTCGTTACAATACAGCAGAAATTACGACTGGTATAAGTATATTAGTAATTTGGGTCCGGCTGTTTCTTTTTACAGCCCATTTTCCTCTGAAGTTTACCACTACGAATAGTGAGTTTCGTCGAAAAATAACAAAAATTACGGCTGATAGTGGCGAATTGGTAGTGTTGGTCCGGAGTAAACCCCCCCCCCCCTCCTAATAAACCGATTTAGTTTATTTTTACAACATATTTTCACCTGTAGATTATCACGACGAATACAGAGTTTCGTCGAAATATAACAAAAATCACGGCTGGAATGGTCAAATAAGTGTTTTGGGTTAGGGGTGAATCCCCCCCTTCCGGTGGACCGATTTTGGTGATTAACGAACTCGTCAAATCGTTTGCTAATTAAATGCTATATACCAATTTTCGTGGCGAAAAAACAAAAACTCTGGCCGCTATCGTGTTAACAGACACACACATATATATATATATATATATATATATATATATATATAAATTTTAACGGGGGTCATTTTCGGTGTCTACTAGGTAGGATCGATAAAGATTTGAAGAAATTTTTCAAAAATTCCGTCATGAGTGCAACCTCAATAGCTACTTTCCTTCGGAGGAAAAAAAATAAAATGAATAAAAAAAATAAAATAAAATAAAACAAAATATATGATTACATTATATATATTTTTTATTATTTGTACTGTATTTATATATATACTGTGCACTATACATATATATGTATACTATGTTTATAGTGCAAATATATTTATGTGTGTGTGAATCTGGTTCTTATATCCATGCAATTTTGTAACAACAATAATTTCTCTTTTTTTCCTAAGTTAGATTCTCAGAAATACAACTTTAGTAACACAACTCTATCTCAAACACATAATACTGAAAACACTATCCATCCTAACATTAATCTTGCACAATTAAACACAACAAGAGCGGAGATGACCTAGCAGTTTTCTGCCCTTAAACTCATAGTATTGGGATAAGTTTTAGGCTCTTAATACCACGTCAAGAAACTAACAATACCCTCTCACTTATTTGTTGCTTATTTCTTACTTGGACAGTTGTCGTTAAATGATGACCGTTTTAAACTACATAGAGATCATACAAACCAGACGAAGGGCTTTTTAAGCCATCAAAGAGTTTAGAATAACCCCGAGTCATTATCCTAAGAGCCTGAATATTTAAATGCGACAAATGTTACAATAAATCCGATCGTCATAGCGGACACCATTTAACGTAACTGGCCTAGTTAAAAATAAACAACAAATAAGTGAAAGGGTATTATTAGGTTCTTGACGAGGTATTAAGAGCCTAAAACTTGGCTCAATACTATGATATTTTAACTATCATAGGCAAACTGTTTTTGTGAGGGGCCTAAACACTTGGATTTTTTTTTTCAAAGTTAGTTTTGTTTTGGGGGGGGGTATATCTTACTGCAATCTGTGTTTTTAAAAAACACTTGGCATAATATGATTTAACCTGAGTTTGTACAATTATTGCTTCCAGACCTACCTCTGGTATCATGATGACTCCTGGTACGTGGGGGAAGATGTTCTGGAAGTCAGTGGTCCCGTCGGTGACTTTGATGGCTGCTGCAGAGGTTGTGGTGTCCCCGACCGAGTCCCGTACTGTCAGTCGGAACTTGAAAACCTGCCCAGGCGATACGCTTCTTTCCAGGTAGACGTTTGCCTCACAAGCAGGGCTGCTCTTGTTGCAGGGGAAGTTTTCAAGTCGGACGACGTACGATCCGTAATCTGTAAATTAAGTCATGATTGGATATAAAATGGTTTAATAAAAATTATAAAATGTTTTAAGGGACCAGCCGGAAAATGATAAGGAGAGAGTATATATTTAACCCATTTGCTGCTGAGCAATGCGAGGCTTGATTTTGATCAGGTGCTAAAGGACTATTGCCTCAACAACCACACAGTGCTGAGTTCTTTTTGCCAAAAAGGTTTGAGGGCTAACGACCTACAGCAATGAAAATGAGGTCCCTAAACTATCTACTGGAAATTCTAAGAGTCTATAAGTTCATTTAGATCCCGATAATGCCGTGTGAGAAGTACGCTACTCGGCTAAGGATGTACCGCAAGATCTATGACTACAGCCTGGATATGAGAAAATTTCACGCCTTTTCCACTTTCGTGAAGGAGTGGAGAAGAATAAAAGGCACAGTTTAAGAAAAAATAAAAGAATTGCGACCATTTTCCTTTCTCCCATTCAACAAAAAAAGGGCAATGGTTAGCCTCAGTATGCCTTCCAAAAAAAAAAAAAAAAAAAAAAAAAAAAGATGCCGGTTATGCCACTGTGCGCCGGCCAAGTGTGCAGATTTGCGTTAGTAGCACTGAAGGCACGCCAGCCCAGCACACAGATCTGTGTTAGCAGCAGTAAATGGATTAAAGCAGTAAGGAATGCGTAGGGCCACGGGATCTCGTTTTAAATTCTAAACTTTACTCTGGAAACGTAGTTAATGAACATTGTTTGTAATGAATTAGGAAAAATGAACATTACAAAGATAGAGATAAGTATATACTCATACTTGTGTAAGTGTGATAGTTAAACTTGAAAGAGCTAGTTGAAGTGTTTGATTTGAATAAAGAAGGGAGATAAGATGCCAACATAATATCAAGAGATCTTATCTTTTACTGAAGTCACTAAGAATGTTTTTAATTGTTAGAGGAACGACAGCAAAGGGTTCAAATAAGATTGTGGCGTTTCGTCAGCAAATAGGACGAGTCAAGTCTGAATGTCCAATATGGATCCTGTTCAGCACTTCTCGCCGTATATTCCACAAATGGAACTCCAGGCTTCTACGTTCCGTTTAATCTCTTGTCGCATGTTGCATCCTTTGAATGATATGATTTTTTTTTTAATCTTAGATCCAAAGAAAAATTGGTTTGTACTACCTGTTGCAGCGAAGTGTAGAGGATAGTCTCTGTCAGAGTCCGTGCCCCGGAGGCGGTAGATGACGGAGCCGACCCTAGCATCTGCTGGCAACAGGAGGTTCCGCATCTGGGTGTTAGCATCGAACTGTGGATAGTTCGCTCCAGCCAGGCTCCAACCAAGCACCACTGCTCCCACCACCACCTCCAGCACCATACTACCTCTAGATAAACATAGACAGCACATTGAACACTTTATGTCAGGGTAAAACATTATAACTAACTAAATTGTTCGTATGTGTAAACGTAGTAATTCATAGAGGAAAAATTATTTCGTTAGAACCATCTGCTCACATTCAGGAACATAACATGCTTTAGGTCCACCCGACAAACCTATGTAATGTACTGTATAACATACAGTCTTCTTTTTCGTACATGGCCACCGCGCATGCGCGAACACCAGCGGACACATTTTTGTGACACGTTTTTGTAACCCGTAGGCCCACCCGACAAACCTATGTAATGTACTTTATAACGTACAGTCATATTTTTCGTACATGGCCACTGCGCATGGGCGTACGCCAGCAGACACCTCGTTGTGGCACTTTTTTGTAACACTAGGTCCAACCGCTAAACCTATTTAATGTATTCTATAACGTACAGTCATATTTTTCGTACATGGCCACTGCGCATGCGTGAACGCCGGCGGACACCTTTTTGTGACACATACAGTCTTCTTTTTCGTACATAGCCACGCCACTGCTCGTGCGCGAACACCAGTGGCCACTTTTTTGTGACACGTACAGTCTTATTTTTCGTAAATGGCCACTGCGCATGCTCGAACGCCACAGCGCATACGCGAGCGCCAGCGGTCACTGTTTTGTAACAGATTTTTCCAGTTTAGTCATCGCTCAAGCATATTTATGCTAAAATACATGTGCATGTAAGGCTTACATATCGTACCGTGTCAAACTATCGAATATGAAAATCGGAGCAAACTAGAGAACGAACTGTTCCATACATTAACGAAGAAATATATTGAGAAATGGTCTTATTCAAAACTTCATTTAAGACATTAAAGGCTTATTCTAAAGGGATTAGAGTTGTGACAATTTACGATAAACCGTATCGTCCACAAGCTGAGAGCAACTTTTTGGATCTGAAAAATGAGTATTTGCATATTCGATAATTCATTATGGTAAAGACGATATATTGATTCTTTATATTAATATATATTGTTCCTTGCATACCCATTATACTTACCCACACTCCTACCTCCTTACTTATTTTCGCCCCCGATACGGCTATTCTATCCTCTCCTATAGGTACTCAGCGAGTAATTTTACAAATATTAGAAAAATAACTTACTTAGGTAATTTACTGCTTTATCAAAAATAATAATTACCTCAGCTTATAATGCAAAGCAATTTGGGAGACATAGTGCAGGACAGGTGGAAGACGATTGTCCTAGGTGCTAAATATCAGTCCTTTAATAAGTCTTTATTTTGTTTTAAGGGAATGTGGTAATCCCCGTTTCGTTACAAAATTGTACAAATTGTTGCACCTAGCGTCTTAACGAACATACCAAGTTGTTTGTAAGTATATATATACGTAGTCACTGAAACCAGAAAAACTTGTGGTTACTAGCGAGAACTGAGAAGTGAAACAGAATTCGCTGCATTCGTCGACAAGAATCTCCAGATTGTAGAACGGGAGAAAAAAGATCTGATTGTGGCTTGATCATGTAGTACAATAACGGAGCCGACATTCGGCCAACACTCCTTTTGCGAAGTAATACCTAACGGCGGTTTCGTAGGGTGGTTGAGGTGAATAGGGAGGTGTTTTTAGTGAATAGGAATCTCACACAATTGCGGCTCTACCCACTTTGTCTAAACAAAAATCCCCCCCCCCCCAAAAAAAAATAACGAAAACAAGAAAATACAACAATATAGTACCTATGTATAATTTTAAAGGTGATAATGATTTTTGCTGGTGCATCCGCATTGGCCTTCGGAATGTAGTGAAATGTTAGGTATACTATGTTTTGAACTCATTGGCTAAACATACGAATGTAAAATGTTAGGTATACTATGTTTTGAACTCATTGGCTAAACATACGAATGTAAAATGTTAGGTATACTATGTTTTGAACTTATTGGCTAAACATACGAATGTAAAATGTTAGGTATACTATGTTTTGAACTCATTGGCTAAACATACGAATGTAAAATGTTAGGTATACTATGTTTTGAACTCATTGGCTAAACATACGAATGTAAAATGTTAGGTATACTATGTTTTGAACTCATTGGCTAAACATACGAATGTAAAATGTTAGGTATACTATGTTTTGAACTTATTGGCTAAACATACGAATGTAAAATGTTAGGTATACTATGTTTTGAACTTATTGGCTAAACATACGAATGTAAAATGTTAGGTATACTATGTTTTGAACTTATTGGCTAAACATACGAATGTAAAATGTTAGGTATACTATGTTTTGAACTTATTGGCTAAACATACGAATGTAAAATGTTAGGTATACTATGTTTTGAACTTATTGGCTAAACATACGAATGTAAAATGTTAGGTATACTATGTTTTGAACTTATTGGCTAAACATACGAATGTAAAATGTTAGGTATACTATGTTTTGAACTTATTGGCTAAACATACGAATGTAAAATGTTAGGTATACTATGTTTTGAACTTATTGGCTAAACATACGAATGTAAAATGTTAGGTATACTATGTTTTGAACTTATTGGCTAAACATACGAATGTAAAATGTTAGGTATACTATGTTTTGAACTCATTGGCTAAACATACGAATGTAAAATGATCGATTTTCTCGCCTGTTTTCATCAATCCATTGCAAGGACGATTTAGTAAATATGATAAGCTAGAGTCAATCATAGACTTTGTAATATTACACCTAATGAGGCCATGACATGCCCTGTCCCGGAATAATTCCTAATCAATAGATATTCTCTTTGAAGGTGGGACTCCTTTACATGTTAATATAAATTAAATATTTTAAGATATATCAGACATTGTTAACTCACTAATTTAAGAGTTTCTAATAATTAATATTTAAAACACTTTTAAAATTAGTATAAACCAACATGTAATTGAGCCTTTCAACATTGTTGAAGAAGTCGCAGAAACAAAGGAAAGAGTGGACAGCCGCTTATAAAGATTCCTTGACATCAATAGAACACTTAGGAAAGATATTTTGTCTAGGGGTTTTAACCCCTTCGATCCCATAACTTCTTTAAATTGTATTGCACCACCTATGGTCGATAGATGTTTACTACTACTTTGGTTTGAAGCTCTATGCATTTGTCTTCCTCTTGACATCTAATATAAATTGATTCCACTCGATTTTGAAAGGTTATGTGTAAAAAACCTCTCTGCTCCACCATGAGCCATCATGGATACTAAAGGTTACTAACTTTTCTTTGTATATTTATTCCAAATGGTTTATTTTTAGTGAATAAAACTGCTCCGAATTTAATGCACACGACCTTTTTAAAGGTTATCAATAAAGTTTGCAATAACGTATATACGAATTTATGAAAATTCATGTCCAGTACACTGTACATGGGAAGTCAACCCTCATACTTGATGTAACAATATTTTTTATCTATATTTCAAACATTTTACAGTTATATTTGGTTATATTGTCAGAATTGTTTTTTTGAGTACCATAACAGTAAATAATTTTCTGAATGGTATGGGCTAAAAGGCGCCCAAACCATCCGAAAATATCATCGGCCCATTCACATGATTTTCAAAAAATTATTCATATTAGTTTTATATTTTTTTTTAGAAATAATCAATTATCTCTTATTGAGACTAGACTATGAAAATATTTCAATTTCATTAATTTTCATTATTACTGTGCGCTGACAACAATTTCATGTCAAAAATTCTAATTTATTTTTACAATACTTCATTATATTTGAACTTTTACAATAATATTTACTAATAATTTTTCAAATTTATTTTTCTGAATTAATTTCTTTCAAATTGTTAATAAATTACTGCTTTAATTGTCTATTTTTTTAATATTTTCAAATCTTGAATTTTTTTTTTCATTCAAAAATCTTAACTTGACTACCAATGTCCAGTATACTGGACATTACATAACTGCTGTCAGGTAAACCCTAAAATTCTGGAAAAAATCTGGAATCTTCACAAGAGCAATACACAACTATGGCAGGAAAATAAATTTTTTTTATCAAGAAATAAAAATTCGGATCTGAAGGGGTTCAACATTGTTGAAGAAGTCGCAGAAACAAAGGAAAGAGTGGACAGCCGCTTATAAAGATTCCTTGACATCAATAGAACACTGAGGAAAGATATTATGTGTAGGGGTTTTAAGGAATTCTCATCAAATGGAGAAAGACTCAACTGGATTGTTCATATATGGTTCTTTTACATTGTCTCTATTGAATGTTGTTTTAATTCACTCTCACTAACCGAGGTGATGTTATCAACCATCTAACGGAAGTCTTAAATTCACTGGAATTGCCCGGATAACCAATTCTTAGCCAGCAATTAAAAACAAAAATGTCCGACTCGTAGAACTGCGTCAACTTAGAGCGGTTTCGTTCATGTCTCTAGTGCTATTAGTACAGGGACAGTAGCAGTTATTGGTGGGGTTTGATCTTTCGTGAAAAATCTATATATATAAAAATCACGTGTCTGTATGTTTTTCTGTCTGTTTGTTCCTTATACAAATCCACACCGTTTGACCGATTTTGACCAAACTTGGAATAATGGTAGGTCTTGATACGAGAAATCTCCTAGGCTAGGTCAAAAAAATCTACCAGCTGTCTGCCTGTATGTTTGTCCCTAATAAAAATCCACACCGTTCGTCCGATTTTGACTAAACTCGGTACACATGTGGATCTTAATCTGAGGAGTGTAGTAGGCTAAGTCAAAAACGTCTACCAGCTGTCTGTCTGTATGTTTGTCCCTTATACAAATCCACACCGTTTGTCCGATTTTGACTAAACTCGGTACACAGGTAGATCCTAATCTGGGGAGTGTCGTAGGCTAAGTCAAAAACGTCTACCAGCTGTCTGTCTATATGTTTGTTCCCTATAAAAATCCACACCGTTCGACCGATTTTGACCTAAGTTGGAACACAGGTAGATTTTGATACGGCAATTGCCATAGGCTAGGTCAAGACGGCTACCATCTGTCTGTCTGTATGTTTGTTCTTTATACAACCCCACACCGTTTGACAGATTTTGATCAAACTGGGCACACAAGTTGGTATTGATCAGGGGATTGTCATAGGCCAGGTCAAAAACGTCTACCAGTTGCTGTCTGTATGTTTTTTTTTAAATGAAAATTAAAACTGTTAGACCAATTTTTACCAAACTTGGCATGCATGTATGTCTGGATATGGGGGGTGTTATAGGTTAGGTCAAAGTCGTCTAGGACTCCCAGATTTTAATAATACTTATTTGGTTTCTAATTTATTTAGGCTTTTCTATATGCAGAAAGTAGGTGTAGCATGGCACACCGGGTAACAGCTAGTATAAAATAAAATCTCGAAGAGAAAATAGATTTAAGGTGCCACAAATAGGAAACTGACAGTATCATGGCGGCTTCTCCCACCTACTGAACGTTTGCTCTTGGATGTATAACAACGTTTCACATTTTCTTACCAGTTTTTAGCCAAATACTCGTTTTACTGTTAAATCCAATTAAAATAAGCAACAACTAGTTAAAACATTAGGCAAACAGATTCAAAAACCAGTTCAAAAGAGCAAAACTAACAATTGCGAATTTTCAAGTCCTTATTTCTCCGATGGACATCACCCCATCAATGATTACATCAGAACCTTATTTGTAGAAAATTTAGTAAGGTTTCGAATGGTTATCTTCCACTTAACCACGATTTTCCAACCGTCTTCGAGATATTTTAGAAAATATATGAAAATCCCAAAACTTTTCATGCCGGTTAATGAAATATTTTATTTCTAGTACTTCCTTTACTCAAAACGGAACCAAAATTTACCATCATAGATTATATGAGTATCAAACGCCCGGAACAAGTTTCAACTGAATTAATCGTTTCTGAATAATGTGTAAACATTGTTTGCAGCCATTTCCACACAGAAGCTTGTTCTAATTTATCTTTGTATTTAATTACTTGCTGGTTACCCGTGCTTTGTCACGGCAGATAAGTAGTTATTTTATTGCGTTTAATAATGTACCATAAAAAATAACGCTACATAATTTTGTGCAGTTTATTATAGCACGACTCCCGTCTTACAATATGTTATTCATCAATTGATAAGTAATCAAAGTCTACTGTTTCTTCCCTCTGGGGCGCTTTGGACTAGTCTCAACAAACAGATAACCCGTTATCTATAGGTTACCAGTAACAGAAGTTTAACCACTGCAGGTTATAAAATTGTTGTCAATAATAAATGGACGTTAAAATTTAAAAGTTTATGTTTCCAAGATATCATTTGAAATCATCCATTGTATTCGCGAGCATTACCAAGAAGTGTTCTGACTGGGGATGCTGCTGGGTGAGGAGAATGTGCAAGGGTTCAGGATATTATTGCCCGGGAAGGACCATCACCGGGAAAACTCTAAGGGTAGGCTTGCCATAAGTCCCGGTTTGGCTGGGAAAGTCCCGGTATTTTGCTCTTGTCTCGGTGTCCCGCCCGGTTTTATCAATGCCCCGGAAAAGGCTGTAGAATTTAAAAAGTAATGAATGTTTATAAGAATCTTTTAACAATCGGTTACTTATCTACAATCAACATTTTTTACTACTGCTCACAGTTTTAAAGAAATGAGAAGTATTCAAACTGTAATCTGTGAGCAAACGCTGGAACTACCTGCACAGCGCTGCCATCGGCCAGACCCTCTAGTATTAGGCTGGGTGATTTTTTTAAAAGAAAATTAAGTCGCAAAACAGTTTCCTTTTTTATTTTTAACATGTGGGTAGACTAAACATTTATGATTCCCCATTCCCGTCACTTGCTAGGCTTAAAACTCACCATTTTGCTTCTAATTTAAGCTAATAACCGTTTTTATATCATAGCGTAAACTCTATGAGGGACAGTTTATTTCTAGTAATTCAAGGTTTGCCATCATAGTTTAAATTAACCTCAGTTAAAAATAATATTATTAAATAGATACAGTACGGTAACAGCTGTTCTATTATCCTCCTAGCAACGTATGCTGACTAGGCTTGCCTGCTCTAACCAACTAAAACTTTTATCCCCTCAAAAAATCCTTTCTTAGCGGGTGTCTACGTTATATAGAGAGTGTCCATGCAAAATTTCAAATTTATCTGTCAAGGGGTTTGGACTGGGCGATGATAGGTCAGTGAGTGAGTGAGTGAGTGGTATTTGACAAATATACAGTAGATAATGAGGTATGTGAGTTTAAAGAGTCGCTCCATTCAATTACATTATATTGATATGTGGTTCAGCCTTCAGCCAAAGCGACGATTTGTTTTTTTTTCATTTTTAATTTTTTTTACGGCGTTTCAACATAATGGCTATTAGCGCCGGGTGATCTATTGTTTGCCACTGTTTAAAAATGCCAAAGACGCGTGGTTTTCAACAGGTATTCGTTGTCAGCGACCATTGTGAATCTTTTTTGAGCTTCGTCTTTCTGTACTACGCAATTGTTCCTGTTTCCTTTATGAAGAACATCTTTTGATCGGATGTTTTACTAAAATAATTCAGACATAACTTGTTTCTACGTATCCACTTGCCTGTATAGATTGGGATGACTCAGGTAAAGCAGCCACCTTTAAGCGTATGTATATTAATGTATCTGGGTCAGTGCTGATAGGATCGGCTTAACTAACCACTTCTGATAAAGGGCGAAGGGGAGGGGGGGTATTTCCTCTGTAATTGCCAGGGGGACACGCGAGCCACTGGTCACTAGATTCGCACGTTCCCGCTCAACTCACAAAACCAAAATCGCCGTTTATAATTTTTTATTAAATGATACAGGCAGAAGTAAAAAAAAAAAAAAAAACCCATAGTACACTTAATATTTTGTTTCATTTAATTCAAATTGACCAACCTGCTCTTGGCCTTTTTTAAAATCATTTCAGGTGCCCTGTATCCTGTTCCTGCGTTAGATCAAAATACGATAATATGAGGTTTTTTGTATTTATTACGTAGTGTAATAGGTACCATGTGTAAACATAACTCTGGAAGCAAATTAATAATCGATCAGTTACTCATTACAAATTTAAAAGAGAACTATTCATGTTTTTATTTTATTTATGTAGGATATTTTAAGCAAATTGTTCTGCAAAGCAGTCTACACTACCCAAATTCTGAGGAATGTGCTTAGTTATGCAGCTCCTGCGTGACGGACTTTTTTTATTATACATTTTTTTAAAAAAAAAAACATTATAGAATGTTTTGTTTAGTATTTCTAAGGTCCGCCACACACTATGAAGTAGACCGGACAGGTACACCCGTCCGGTGCACCTGTCCGGTCTACCTCATAATGTGTGGCGGAACTTAACTACCCCCTCTCTACCCTTTCCGGCGACCTCACACCTGATGAAAATTCGATTATTTCCACCTGACAGGCGAGTAGACCTCATGTGTGTGTGGGGGTTTTTACGCGTCTCAAATATTACTGCAAATAGAGAGAGATAAAGTAGATCATCTCCTGGAGGATCCATGTTGAAGACTGACAAACCTGTCCGGTACACCTGAACAGTGTGGGTCACAGGTAGACCGGACAGGTGCTCCTCACGGGTGTACCTGTCCGGTCTACCTCATAGTGTGTGGCCGGCCTAATAAATATATTTATTTTCACAGTAGTGTCATTTAAAAATCTGTATGTATAATTCTACAGATCAGAATTTGGTGTCTGCTTATCCCTCATACCTTATCAAAGCTATGCCGCTATTGAAATATGTATGTATAATTCTACAGATCAGAATTTGGTGTCTGCTTATCCCTCATACCTTATCAAAGCTATGCCGCTATTGAAATATGTATGTATAATTCTACAGATCAGAATTTGGTGTCTGCTTATCCCTCATACCTTATCAAAGCTATGCCGCTATTGAAATATGTATGTATAATTCTACAGATCAGAATTTGGTGTCTGCTTATCCCTCATACCTTATCAAAGCTATGCCGCTATTGAAATATGTATGTATAATTCTACAGATCAGAATTTGGTGTCTGCTTATCCCTCATACCTTATCAAAGCTATGCCGCTATTGAAATATGTATGTATAATTCTACAGATCAGAATTTGGTGTCTGCTTATCCCTCATACCTTATCAAAGCTATGCCGCTATTGAATATGTATGTATAATTCTACAGATCAGAATTTGGTGTCTGCTTATCCCTCATACCTTATCAAAGCTATGCCGCTATTGAAATATGTATGTATAATTCTACAGATCAGAATTTGGTGTCTGCTTATCCCTCATACCTTATCAAAGCTATGCCGCTATTGAAATATGTATGTATAATTCTACAGATCAGAATTTGGTGTCTGCTTATCCCTCATACCTTATCAAAGCTATGCCGCTATTGAATATGTATGTATAATTCTACAGATGAGAATTTGCTGTCTGCTTATCCCTCATACCTTATCAAAGCTATGCCGCTATTGAAATATGTATGTATAATTCTACAGATGAGAATTTGGTGTCTGCTTATCCCTCATACCTTATCAAAGCTATGCCGCTATTGAAATATGTATGTATAATTCTACAGAACAGAATTTGGTGTCTGCTTATCCCTCATACCTTATCAAAGCTATGCCGCTATTGAAATATGTATGTATAATTCTACAGATCAGAATTTGGTGTCTGCTTATCCCTCATACCTTATCAAAGCTATGCCGCTATTGAATATGTATGTATAATTCTACAGATGAGAATTTGGTGTCTGCTAATCCCTCATACCTTATCAAAGCTATGCCGCTATTGAAATATGTATGTATAATTCTACAGATCAGAATTTGGTGTCTGCTTATCCCTCATACCTTATCAAAGCTATGCCGCTATTGAAATATGTATGTATAATTCTACAGATCAGAATTTGGTGTCTGCTTATCCCTCATACCTTATCAAAGCTATGCCGCTATTGAAATATGTATGTATAATTCTACAGATCAGAATTTGGTGTCTGCTTATCCCTCATACCTTATCAAAGCTATGCCGCTATTGAAATATGTATGTATAATTCTACAGATCAGAATTTGGTGTCTGCTTATCCCTCATACCTTATCAAAGCTATGCCGCTATTGAATATGTATGTATAATTCTACAGATCAGAATTTGGTGTCTGCTTATCCCTCATACCTTATCAAAGCTATGCCGCTATTGAAATATGTATGTATAATTCTACAGATCAGAATTTGGTGTCTGCTTATCCCTCATACCTTATCAAAGCTATGCCGCTATTGAAATATGTATGTATAATTCTACAGATCAGAATTTGGTGTCTGCTTATCCCTCATACCTTATCAAAGCTATGCCGCTATTGAAATATGTATGTATAATTCTACAGATCAGAATTTGGTGTCTGCTTATCCCTCATACCTTATCAAAGCTATGCCGCTATTGAAATATGTATGTATAATTCTACAGATCAGAATTTGGTGTCTGCTTATCCCTCATACCTTATCAAAGCTATGCCGCTATTGAAATATGTATGTATAATTCTACAGATCAGAATTTGGTGTCTGCTTATCCCTCATACCTTATCAAAGCTATGCCGCTATTGAATATGTATGTATAATTCTACAGATCAGAATTTGGTGTCTGCTTATCCCTCATACCTTATCAAAGCTATGCCGCTATTGAAATATGTATGTATAATTCTACAGATCAGAATTTGGTGTCTGCTTATCCCTCATACCTTATCAAAGCTATGCCGCTATTGAAATATGTATGTATAATTCTACAGATCAGAATTTGGTGTCTGCTTATCCCTCATACCTTATCAAAGCTATGCCGCTATTGAATATGTATGTATAATTCTACAGATGAGAATTTGGTGTCTGCTTATCCCTCATACCTTATCAAAGCTATGCCGCTATTGAAATATGTATGTATAATTCTACAGATGAGAATTTGGTGTCTGCTTATCCCTCATACCTTATCAAAGCTATGCCGCTATTGAAATATGTATGTATAATTCTACAGATCAGAATTTGGTGTCTGCTTATCCCTCATACCTTATCAAAGCTATGCCGCTATTGAAATATGTATGTATAATTCTACAGATCAGAATTTGGTGTCTGCTTATCCCTCATACCTTATCAAAGCTATGCCGCTATTGAAATATGTATGTATAATTCTACAGATCAGAATTTGGTGTCTGCTTATCCCTCATACCTTATCAAAGCTATGCCGCTATTGAAATATGTATGTATAATTCTACAGATCAGAATTTGGTGTCTGCTTATCCCTCATACCTTATCAAAGCTATGCCGCTATTGAAATATGTATGTATAATTCTACAGATCAGAATTTGGTGTCTGCTTATCCCTCATACCTTATCAAAGCTATGCCGCTATTGAAATATGTATGTATAATTCTACAGATCAGAATTTGGTGTCTGCTTATCCCTCATACCTTATCAAAGCTATGCCGCTATTGAAATATGTATGTATAATTCTACAGATCAGAATTTGGTGTCTGCTTATCCCTCATACCTTATCAAAGCTATGCCGCTATTGATATATGTATGTATAATTCTACAGATGAGAATTTGGTGTCTGCTTATCCCTCATACCTTATCAAAGCTATGCCGCTACTGAAATATGTATGTATAATTCTACAGATCAGAATTTGGTGTCTGCTTATCCCTCATACCTTATCAAAGCTATGCCGCTATTGAATATGTATGTATAATTCTACAGATCAGAATTTGGTGTCTGCTTATCCCTCATACCTTATCAAAGCTATGCCGCTATTGAAATATGTATGTATAATTCTACAGATGAGAATTTGGTGTCTGCTTATCCCTCATACCTTATCAAAGCTATGCCGCTATTGAAATATGTACGTATAATTCTACAGATCAGAATTTGGTGTCTGCTTATCCCTCATACCTTATCAAAGCTATGCCGCTATTGAAATATGTATGTATAATTCTACAGATCAGAATTTGGTGTCTGCTTATCCCTCATACCTTATCAAAGCTATGCCGCT
The DNA here is from genome assembly GCA_946811695.1 of Gonocerus acuteangulatus. NCBI lineage: Eukaryota > Metazoa > Arthropoda > Insecta > Hemiptera > Coreidae > Gonocerus > Gonocerus acuteangulatus. The sequence continues at coordinate 113,269,052 of OX328124.1, read as the reverse complement.
ATTGAAATATGTATGTATAATTCTACAGATCAGAATTTGGTGTCTGCTTATCCCTCATACCTTATCAAAGCTATGCCGCTATTGAAATGAGAGAAAGATTTAACGAAAACCTGTTTTATATGAAAATTATCTTTAATTTTAGCGTGTTTCCTGAGGGAGGTATATGTATATTTGAATGTTCGCTCTCCCACCGTCTTAAAAATTGTCCGATTTGGATGAAATTTGGTTCAAAAACCTTTCGTCTAATTTGAAAGGCCGTGTTCGTTAACCAGCAGAATCTGTCGGTGACACATGGTTCTTGGAGGGAAATTCACGCGAACAAAATCTGAACGTTTACGTTTTCCAGTTCATATGCTTGCAGGTACTCATTTTATAGGTTCCTTAACATAGGAAAACGAATGAAACCATTTTTAAAGCCCTACCTGCAACCGTTTACGAGAACAATTGATACAAATAATTTTCCAAACTACATAATTTTCATTTTGGGTATTCGGAACCGATTTATTCAGTTTAAACTAGTTCCAGACGTTTGATATCCATCTTATCTATGATAGTTAAATTTTGGTCCCGTTTGGAGTTAATGAAGTACTGTAAATAAAATATTTCATTAACAGGCATGAAAAGTTTGGGATTTTCGTATATTTTCTAGAATATCTTGAAAGCGGTTGGAAAATCGTAGGAAGTGGAAAGGAACCATTCGAACGCTTACTAAATTCTCTACAAAAAAGGTTTTGATGCAATGTTCGATTGGCCGATGTCAATCGGAGAAACAAAGACTTGAAACTTCGAAATTGTTCGTTTTGCTCTTCTGAACGGTTTTTTTTTTATCTGTTTGAGTAACTGGTTGTTGCTTACTTTAATTGCGTTTAACAGTAAAACGAGTGTTTGACTAAAATTTGGTATGAAAATTTGAAACATTGTTATAGTGTTTCCAAGAGTGAACGATGAGAAAGAGGAGGGAGTAATTTCCGCTTAGGATACTGTCAGTTTCCTGTTTTATAATCTTTATTATTTTATATTACGTATCATGAGTATTATGTATAATGACAGTCAACGAAATGATTTATTTACTTAAAGAGGTCCACATCAAGGGTGATCTGCTCAAAAAAGAACGAGAAGGAAGAATTTTTTATTATTTAAATGATAATAAAATAAACGTTAATAGAATTATTATTCATAATAAAAAAATAAATGGAAATCGAAAAAAAATTAGATAATAGGTAATAAGCTAGGGCTAAAATTATAATAATAATAATAGATCTAATGATATAATGTCCGACCATAAAATAATAATGATAAAAATAAATAAATAATGATAATAAAAAGAATAATGAATAAAAAAGGAAATCGAAATAAATAAAAAATGAATGGAAAATTATATAAATAAATAAATCAGTCGACAATTATTGTAACATCAGAAATTTTGATTGGAATTAAAAGCATGGGTTATTTGTGGTACTATGTTTCGTTGTTTGTAATCGTGTTCTTTAGGTAAGTTAGAATGGTAGCAATATACATAGGTCCCATGGTGCCTGTAGATTGTCTCTTTTTATGCAGCCTGTAGTAAGTGTAAATGGAATTATAAAACACCTATAAATGTAGTGTTAATTTTTCAGATCCCGAATAAGGATGACGAAGTCGGGAATATTGGATAAGAGGATATTTCCAATTGGATTGCGAAAACTCGGTAAGACGAAGATAGTGGTTCGTAATCCTAATACATTTTTTTTTAAAAAAAATAGATTTTTGTTACCAATATATTTAATATACAATACAGTAACTACAAGCTAGAAGAAGGACTATTACTGGATCTGGTCCCTAGGCCAATTACGCTTCAGTCGGCGAAATGGGCTATTTGATGTGATGATAAGGTACTTCTTAGCGATTTAGGATGTCCGTATAGTTTTAAGTGATAATTGTAATAAAGGGATTTGTATATATATATTGGATAAATGGAAGTGGAGAATCAAATTGGCGACAAAGTACGGGGCGTTATTTAACGGAGGATATTTGACTGTAAGGATTGAATTTTGTATAAGATGGAAGGCTTTGTTGAACCCCAGAGATTAGAAGTACTAAAAGTATGTGCTGTCAGTCGAGTCCTTGTCTCTAAAAAACGATATTTCGGTGTACATTTCGGTTGGACCATCTCAGTGGATGAAAACGGTGCTTGAAGGTTTATTTTGTTCGAATCTAAGCGTTACACATCACACCAATATATATATATATATATATATATATATATATATATATATATATATATATAAGCATTATATGCTGAAATAACGCAATTCTAGTGAGACGGGCTTTTTAATGCACACAAAGCATGAGGTCTAACCATGATCATCCTACAAAGTGTCTACCATCCCAGTCCAGATTTGTTTTTTTGTGGAAATTACTCAAGGTTACAATCTGTAGTCGGAGAGCTGGTAACGCACTCTAAATGAAGTGTTTTATGCACCCTGAAATGTTGCTATAATGTACCTCTTGGGTAGATAAGAAAGTATATATGTGTAGGGTAGACTTAACGTCGAGCACTTACGTACTGCGCGTAGGGGAGAGGTACATAAAAATATTGCCCAAAAATACTATTTTTTTCCGGAAGCCAACTATCATTAATGTAAAAAAGTCCGTCACGTAGGAGCTGCATAACTAAGCACTTTCCTCAGAATTTGGGTAGTGTAGACTGCTTTCCAGAACAATTTGCTTAAAATATCCTACATAAATAAAATAAAAACATGAATAGTTCTCTTTTAAATTTGTAATGAGTAACTGATCGATTATTAATTTGCTTCCAGAGTTATGTTTACACATGGTACCTATTAAACTACGTAATAAATACAAAAAACCTCATATTATCGTATTTTGATCTAACGCAGGAACAGGATATAGTCCCTCTAGTGGTAGAAAGCGCTCCTTGCGGCGGCTTTGTGAACCTACGTATGGCGGGCTTTTCTATTGAAATATATTACAAATTAAACCCCCGCTTTCCGATTGACCGATTCAGCTCATTTTTACAACACTTCTTTTCTCAAGTTACCCACGACGTAAACCGCGTTTCGTTACAATACAGCAGAAATTACGACCGGTATGAGTATATTACGAATTTGGGTCCGGAGCAAACCCCCCCTTCTAATGAACCGATTTAGTTTATTTTTACAACACATATTTACATGTAGATTACCACTACAAATACCGAGTTTCGTCGAAATATACCAAAAATCACGGCTGGTAGTGGCGAATTGGTATTGTGGGTCCGGAGTAAACCCCCCCTTCTAATGAACCGATTTAGTTCATTTTTATATCTCACTTTTCTCTCTATATTGCCACTACGAATACCAATTTTCGTTGAAATATAATAAATATTACGGCTGACATAGTCAAATTAGTGTTTTGGGTTCAGGGTAAACCCCCCCCCCTTCCGGTGGACCAACTTCGGTGGTTAACGAACTCGTTCAATCGTTTACTAATTGAATGCTGTATACCAAGTTTCGTGACGAAAAAACAAAAACTCTGGCCGCTATCGTGTTAACAGACATATATATATATATATATATATATATATATATATATATATATATATATATATATATGCATATATATATATATATATGTATATATATATAGATATATATAACTTTTAACGGGGGTCATTTTCGGTGTCTACTAGGTAGGATCGATAAAGATTTGAAGAAATTTTTCAAAAATTCCGTCATGAGTCCAACCTCAATAGCTACTTTCCTTCGGAGGAAAGTGCTAAAAATGGCAAATTTAGCTGTAGTTGTGGTTGTTCTCTACGCTCTCATTGGTTCTTGATCACTTGATCTTGTACAGCTGTCCCGGTTTAAATGGCAGCGTGAATAAAACACTCATTTAATATTAGAATAAAAGATTTTTTATTTTATTTTACATCTTATCCCCCTTAAAAGTATCTGTCTTATTTATTGTTCATTGTAAAATTGTCTTAATTTTACATTAAAGGTAGTTTTGGCTTCTGAATATAACTATATTTTTGGGCAATCTTCCCCCCCCCCCCTATGCGCAGTACCTGGAGTTCCACGGTAAGTCTAGCCAATACATCTATACCTTCTTATCTACCCAAGAGGTACATTATAGCAAAATTTCAAGGTGCACTGAACACTTCATGAAACGTGCGGTTACCAGCTGTTGGACTACTGAGCCATATATGTCTGATTGTCGCATCTTGATCACGTTAAAAGATCTCCTAAAGGTCAGTGATCTAGGATGAAGCTTGTTGCTATATTTAACCAGAAGATCTATTTCAAGGAGCAAGTAAGAGAAGTTTCCCTAGATCCCCTTAGGATAAGAAGGGCAGTGTTTAGTAGGCCGTCTCCATGGACACCACTAGCCAACGGTCAATCACTTCTCTCTCCAACCCTCACTCAATAGGCAACGGTTTTTTAAATCATCCTCGTATTTTAGTGGTATATGTATATATGTAAGAATACATATTTGTTTATATTTATGTATACAGCTCGTTGCATATTTACTAGCACTACTGATGTCAAATCAATGGCCAACTTAATGACTGATATCTCCATTTCTGAAGCGAGTCAATTTGTCTATATGCAGTTGACATCTGTATTGTTAATTGGTTAATGTCAGCGGTACTAAATAAGTGTTTTTCTCACCACAATTGTTTTGCCAAGAAAACGTTCTGTCAAGGGAACTCCCGCAATGCTAAATATGTTCCTTCAGGAGAGTTATTGTTGATGTCCATCGTACTTGGTTACTAAACAAGATTTTTCTGTGAATATGGTCTTAAGTTAATAATATATAACAGATAGGTTTCTTTTGCACCAAAGCGATTGATAATCGCGTTGCTGAAGACAATATAAGGGGCCGGGAGACAATAGTGCCAAGCAATATTTTTAAACAAAACTCAATTTAGCTGCTATATGTTGGATATTATCGTCGATACAAATGCCAAGTATCGAATGTGAAAAAACGCAGTTTTCATATTCAATCTATGCTGATTGCTGTTAGACTGATGGACAGCAAACTCTCGAATCTAAGCTCACTCTGTGAAAGGGGAATGTAACCACACTCAGAACGCCGAATCTGCCGACTATTTGACTATCCGAAAGCAAACTTATAAATAATATTTTTTTCAGTCCAGAAAGTGGTGATTTTCACATTCCATACTTTGCATTTGCATCGACGTTATGTCGGACTATCAGTCTCCGATGCAAATGCTACTAAAATATTACTACAAGCTCTGGATGCTACTATCTTGTTGCCCTTAACCATTTAGACCTATAGTCCATAATATCCAACATATAGGCAGCTACAGTTGTTTTGTTAAAAATGTTGCTTGGCACTATTTTGCCCCGACCCCTTTAATTGTTTTGTCAACAAAATCTTTATATACCCAGTGCTAAAAAGGTTTCTTTACGTGGCCTGGGTTAGATATAACCATTGCTGTATGTAACTAGTTTGTCAAGTCCCAAGACATCGCAAGAGTGCTAAAAGGTTTTTTAGGTTGTCTGTGTTTGATATAAACATCGCTAAACATAATTGCTTTGTCAACAAAATCTTGACATCCGAATTGCTAAAAAGGTTTTTTTAGGTGGCCTGGGTTCGATTTAAGCATTGTTGCATATAATTGGTTTGTCAAGTCTCTTCACATCCGAAGTGATAAGAAGGTTTGTTAGATTGTCTGTGTTTGATATAAACATCGCTAAACATAATTGCTTTGTCAACAAAATCTTGACATCCGAATTGCTAAAAAGGTTTCTTTAGGTGGCCTGGGTTCGATTTAAGCATTGTTGCATATAATTGGTTTGTCAAGTCTCTTCACATCCGAAGTGATAAGAAGGTTTGTTAGATTGTCTGTGTTTGATATAAACATCGCTAAACATAATTGCTTTGTCAACAAAATGTTTACATCCGAAGTGCTAAAAAGGTTTCTTTAGGAGGCCTGGGTTCGATTTAAGCATTGTTGCATATAATTGGTTTGTCAAGTCTCTTCACATCCGAAGTGATAAGAAGGTTTGTTAGATTGTCTGTGTTTGATATAAACATCGCTAAACATAATTGCTTTGTCAACAAAATGTTTACATCCGAAGTGCTAAAATGGTTTCTTTAGGTGGCCTGGGTTCGATTTAAGCATTGTTGCATATAATTGGTTTGTCAAGTCTCTTCACATCCGAAGTGATAAGAAGGTTTGTTAGATTGTCTGTGTTTGATATAAACATCGCTAAACATAATTGCTTTGTCAACAAAATGTTAACATCCGAAGTGCTAAAAAGGTTTCTTTAGGTGGCCTGGGTTCGATTTAAGCATTGTTGCATATAATTGGTTTGTCAAGTCTCTTCACATCCGAAGTGATAAGAAGGTTTGTTAGATTGTCTGTGTTTGATATAAACATCGCTAAACATAATTGCTTTGTCAACAAAATGTTTACATCCGAAGTGCTAAAATGGTTTCTTTAGGTGGCCTGGGTTCGATTTAAGCATTGTTGCATATAATTGGTTTGTCAAGTCTCTTCACATCCGAAGTGATAAGAAGGTTTGTTAGATTGTCTGTGTTTGATATAAACATCGCTAAACATAATTGCTTTGTCAACAAAATGTTAACATCCGAAGTGCTAAAAAGGTTTCTTTAGGTGGCCTGGGTTCGATTTAAGCATTGTTGCATATAATTGGTTTGTCAAGTCTCTTCACATCCGAAGTGATAAGAAGGTTTGTTAGATTGTCTGTGTTTGATATAAACATCGCTAAACATAATTGCTTTGTCAACAAAATGTTTACATCCGAAGTGCTAAAAAGGTTTCTTTAGGTGGCCTGGGTTCGATTTAAGCATTGTTGCATATAATTGGTTTGTCAAGTCTCTTCACATCCGAAGTGATAAGAAGGTTTGTTAGATTGTCTGTGTTTGATATAAACATCGCTAAACATAATTGCTTTGTCAACAAAATGTTTACATCCGAAGTGCTAAAATGGTTTCTTTAGGTGGCCTGGGTTCGATTTAAGCATTGTTGCATATAATTGGTTTGTCAAGTCTCTTCACATCCGAAGTGATAAGAAGGTTTGTTAGATTGTCTGTGTTTGATATAAACATCGCTAAACATAATTGCTTTGTCAACAAAATGTTTACATCCGAAGTGCTAAAATGGTTTCTTTAGGTGGCCTGGGTTCGATTTAAGCATTGTTGCATATAATTGGTTTGTCAAGTCTCTTCACATCCGAAGTGATAAGAAGGTTTGTTAGATTGTCTGTGTTTGATATAAACATCGCTAAACATAATTGCTTTGTCAACAAAATGTTTACATCCGAAGTGCTAAAAAGGTTTCTTTAGGTGGCCTGGGTTCGATTTAAGCATTGTTGCATATAATTGGTTTGTCAAGTCTCTTCACATCCGAAGTGATAAGAAGGTTTGTTAGATTGTCTGTGTTTGATATAAACATCGCTAAACATAATTGCTTTGTCAACAAAATGTTTACATCCGAAGTGCTAAAATGGTTTCTTTAGGTGGCCTGGGTTCGATTTAAGCATTGTTGCATATAATTGGTTTGTCAAGTCTCTTCACATCCGAAGTGATAAGAAGGTTTGTTAGATTGTCTGTGTTTGATATAAACATCGCTAAACATAATTGCTTTGTCAACAAAATGTTTACATCCGAAGTGCTAAAAAGGTTTCTTTAGGTGGCCTGGGTTCGATTTAAGCATTGTTGCATATAATTGGTTTGTCAAGTCTCTTCACATCCGAAGTGATAAGAAGGTTTGTTAGATTGTCTGTGTTTGATATAAACATCGCTAAACATAATTGCTTTGTCAACAAAATGTTTACATCCGAAGTGCTAAAATGGTTTCTTTAGGTGGCCTGGGTTCGATTTAAGCATTGTTGCATATAATTGGTTTGTCAAGTCTCTTCACATCCGAAGTGATAAGAAGGTTTGTTAGATTGTCTGTGTTTGATATAAACATCGCTAAACATAATTGCTTTGTCAACAAAATGTTTACATCCGAAGTGCTAAAATGGTTTCTTTAGGTTGTCTGGGTGTGATATAAACATTGCTGAAGATAATTGCTTTGTTTTATTATGTTTTGATATTCACATTGCTATTGAAGATAATATAATCGTCAAAACTTTGAAAGCCGCTGTGTTGAAAAGGATCCATTTGTGAAAGGACTGATTGTTAAGTTTAAGTAAACATTGACATAGAATACTTATGTGGTGTAAAGGAATGTGCTTGGTTATATGCGTGACGGACTTTTTAGCATACCTTTAGGGGGCTATTCCATTGGATGGTTCAATATTTGTTTAGAATCTGACCTTGATATTGCGATGGCCAGTTCTAGGAAAATGACCAGGCTTTCATGGAAAATCCATTCTACCGGCCAGCTACAGCGGGAGTCATTCATTCTGACTCAGAACATTAATGACACACTCTTAAATGCTGAAGTATTGCAGCAATAAGCGTAACTTTTCAGAAGTACTAGTCAAATAATGCTTTACCTATTGATTCTTAATTTTTTAAGAGTGTTTTTGTGTTCGGTATTGCAATGTTATATCCTCTTCACTCGAGTAAAGTTTATATAGAATGTTTCCAATGCGTGAGACGCATGGTAGGATGAGGGACTACCCACTCGAGAAATGTATTGGACGTGCTAGGTAAAAACATTTCTGATGATAATTTGATCAGGTATTTTATTTTTTACTTGGTTGTTTAACTCATAAAAAGAGAGATCATTGTATAGTTTTTTGAAAAATGGTTTAATAATATACAGATAAGTTCTGAGTTCTTCAGTTACGTCTCGAATTAGAGTGGCTGTTGTTGCAAGTTTCTCTGTGTCCACATTTCGTGAGAGTAGGCTTTTAAAGTTTTTCAATACACTACGTGCCATCATTCCAGGCTTTTCAAGTGACACTAGATATAACAAGTTAATGCAAAGCGCTAAGACGATGCAATTCCTACGAGTGGGACCTTTTTATTATTAGATATACGTTAAGGATTGGAAGATTTTAGAAATTCCAGAATTCGTTAGAACCACCATCAGGGGCTAAGGAAGGAAAAGTTGAATTCTTCAAGTAAAAAATTCATTGAGGATTCACTTAAAAGTAAATTGTCTTTGCGATTAAATCGATCAGCTAACGTCTCCTGTACTCCATAGGTGGAACGAAAATGTCCACTAGAAGGTCGATATTGGCGAAGAGACCTTTCCCGCCCTTGGGACATCAACCCTTATAAAACATTAAGCTCTTCTGGGCTAAGGGCTGTAACCCCAATCATAGCTCATAACTATTTCAGCCGATCTTACGAGTCATACTTCCGCTGGATATAAATAGCCGTGGACCATAACTTAGTACGTCTGACCTGCTTTTATGGGGCGTTTTAAATAATAGCTTCATGGATTTATCTAATTAATTTAATTCAGGAAATCTACTAACTTAAAAATCAAATAAAAAAAAAAAAAACAACATTCCCTTAATAGGCCACAAGGTCCCAGAGGATCACATACTGTAGAGTAGTCAGTACTATTCTCCGGCCGCCTGAATTTCCCCTTTGCACGTATCCAGTAATAAATTGATTAAAGACTGGGTAGACCTTGGCCAACCAAATTAAAGGCATAAATTAAGATATCAGAATATATTAATTGATAAAATAATCATTTCGGAAATAAATATCTCATCAATCATGAAATAATTATTTCAGAAATAATCTACTATATATTTGTCAAATACCAATCACTGACCACTCCCTATAGAACTTAGACACTCGCTAAGAAAGGATTTTTTGATATTCGAATTTTAAGTATTTTTAGAGGGGTTTAAAGTTTTAGTTGGTTAGAGCATGCACGCCAAGGTTGCTAGGACGATAAAAGAACAGCTGTTACCGTACTGTATCTATTTAATAATATTATTTTTAATTGAGGTTAATTTCAACTATGATGGCAAACCTTGGATTACTAGAAATAAAAGTGTGATTTTGTCCCTCATAGAGTTTACGCCCTGGTCCATCCGAGGTAATAATATCCCGAACCACTTGACACAAAAATTTGAAATTTTGCACGGACAATCCTTATAGAATGTAAACACTCGCTAAGAAAGGTTTTTTTGATATTCAAATGTTTAAGTACTTTTACGGGGGCTTGAATTATTAAAAAGCTCCTCATCGGCTCAAAAATGGTCCGATTTTGATGACATTTGGTACAAAGATCTTTCTTCTCATTTGAAAGGTAAAGTACCAGGTGAATCCGTTTACTGGAACATGGTTTTTGGAGCAAAATTTGCGCCAAAAAAGAGGAACGCTTACATTTTCGAGTCCATATGCTTGCAGGTACTCGTTATATAGGTTCCTTAACGTAGGAAAACGAATGAAACCATTTTTAAAGCGATTTCTGTAACAGTTTACGAGAAAAATTCATAGAAATACTTTTCCAAACTAATTTTGTTTGGGTATTCAGAAACGATGATTGGTTCACTTGTACCAGATATTTGACATTCATCTAATCTAAGATATTTAAACTTTGGTATCGTTTGGAGGGAAGAAGTATATGGAAAAAAATTGTATTAATGGTGATACAATGTTTTCGGATCTTAGTATATTTTCTAAAATATCTCGAAAACGGTTGGGAAATCGTAGTAAGTGGAAGGCGGCTATTCGAAAGGTTACTAAATTCTCTACAAAAAAAAAAAATCTGTTGTAATGTTCGGTGGGGCGATGTCAATCGAAGAGATAAGTGCTTAAAACTTCAAAGTTGTTAGTTTTATTCTTCTCAACGTATATTTGTCTCTGTTTACCTAGCGCTTTTTAAATGTTTTTTTTTTTTTTTTTTTTTTTTTACTCTTCAACGGAAACAAGCACAGTTACCTCCACATGGTGTTTCTGGGGTAACTTGAAAGTCCGTGCAATAATAAGCTGTACAAAATTATGTAGTAGTGTTAATTTTGATCATACCTTATTTAACGCAATATAAAAACTACTTATGGGCCGTGGTGAAGCAGCTAGTATTAAAATAAAATTATAAAATAAATTATTTCTGAATTATTTCATGATTTATTTCGAAAATATTATTTCAAATAAATTATGCCCAGGTCTAAGCTAACCTCGCCCCGTCGTTTTTTGAAAGAACATGAAATATATATAACAAAAAAGTTCTATTTTGATACTTTCCGCCCTACAAGAAGGTAACAGGATCAGTGTTATGTTATCGCGTTTCCGGAATGTCCTTATCTTTCATGAGACCTGAAGACCAAAGGAAAACACTAATTTTTATTTTCGATTGAAAGTTTTAATGATAAACCCTTCTTATGTTCAATTAAATCTAAATATATTCTGGAGTAAAATCTCATTGAAAAGCGGCAATTCTAGCGCTAAAATTCTTATTGTGATTGGAAAGCTTAGAGCCCCTCACACAAACAGTTTGCCTATAAAACATATATCATAGTATTGGGCCACGTTTTAGACCCTAATACCTAATACCTTGTCATGAACCTTTGACTACCATCCTAACAACACCCCAATGTCTATCATCTTGCAAATTTTTTTTAGTCTGTAGCTTTTCGGGAAGTGCCTAATAATGTTGATGAGTGAGTCGTATAAATTCCGATTTTCCATCGCCTATATCACAGAAACGCTTCAATGTAGAATTACGAAACTTCCCAAATTTACTCACATTTATTATTACAATACCTGTGTAAAATTTCACTAGTTTATCTTTGACCAGCTCAAAGTTATGAGAGGGTAAACATCTGCTCTAATACATCGTGTAATATACACACAGTGTGCTTCATCTTCTTCTTCCTTAGCTCTACAGCCCGGGACGGGCCTTGGCTTCTTGAACAATAGCTCTCCAGATGGCGCTGTTCTTAGCCTTTTCCTTACAGTTAGATACTCTCAAGCACCTGAGGTAGTCTTACACCTCCTCCATCCATCTTTTTCTCGGCCTTAGAGTACGTTCATGGTGAGTATTGATTCTGCGATGCTACGATAGCTACTCCGATGAGCGCTGCCCCGATGTATTCTACATCGATGGAGGGTGTTCATGCTGACTCACCATTGCATTGGTTCTTGCTGGGAGTAAAGTAACCTTCAACAGTGAATTAGCTTTTGTTTATGAAAAAGCTCTGCTTATGTTAATGAGAAAAAATGAGCCTTTACAATTAGTTCGCGATGTTCCTCACAAAGAAAAAGGGATTGGTTTCTTACTCGGAAAAATTAATGTAATCCTATTAATGTTAGCGAGTTGGATAGACTAGAGTCGCTTAAATTAATAGAATTCTATTAATTGCGAGTTGGATTGGCTAGGGTTTTCTTATATCTTCTTGAGCGAGCGGAAACTCATATCATGTAATGCTTAATAAATGTAAAAGATCCAAAAAAGAGAGAGAGAAAAGGAATAAAATATGTTTGTTTACAAATATCGTTGTTTGTTATCCTTCATAACCTGCAAAACAGTCAACTTTAATGCTTAATAACTTTTTTCATAGTTGAGAGAATTGATTTTGATCATATTAACCTTTTTATTAATAAATATTACTTGCCATTATCTAATATGAATTATAACCGTAGATAACGAGTCAAGTAGTAATAGATAACCAGCAAAGAACCTGTAAGCTAATCAGTAAGCTTATCAGCGAGTACGAGCTTATCAGCGAGTACTGTTATAAATCACTACTGCTACTTCAAAAGTAACTGGATGTGGTCTTTGCAAAAAGACCCAATTTTCTTTCATCTCGACAACGAAATAACCAAAAAAGAATAATCACACAAGACGAAGTAATGAGAGAGGGTAGGTGAGCTGCGCACTAGAGTCCTTTTGAAGGAACCAATCACAGTCAGGCACACATCGCGGCTTCCCTCCTCACTGCAAGGAGAAAACAAAATATTTGTTCTTCCCCGCGGTCACTGCGCGGGTGCGAGAATAGCATCGGAAGTAAGGATCCTCACTATGAACACTCCCACCTTAGTACATGTGTTTGTTTTACTTAGGGGCAGCGCTCATCGGAGTAGCTATCGTAGCATCAATCATCGTAGCAGAATGAATCCTGACTATGAACGTACCCTTACTCTTCCTCTGACACCGTAAATTCTCCCTTGGAGTATCTTTTTTGGTATTCCCTCATCTGGCATTCTTAGAACATGCCCGAGCCATTCGATCCGTCGTGATTTGATAAAGCTTACAATTTCGCTATAGCTAAATAATTCGTATAGCTCCTTATTGGTTCTAACCCCCCATGCTTGGGTTGTTTCATCACAAAAAGCGCCAAATATTTTTCTCAGAATCTTCCTTTGGAAGACCCTTAACGAATTTGCCATAGTGGTATTAATCGTCCATGTTTCTGCCGCATAAGGAAGTATGGGTCTTATTAGCGTAGTGTATAACTTTATTTTGGTTTTCATCGATAACAAGAAGGATTTAAAAAGCTTTAAATTTTCAAAGATAAAGGCCCGGTTTGCGGCCATTATCCTTCTGTTAACCTCAGTCATAATTCTGACATTTTCGAAAACGTGTCCTTCCGCCAGGAGATTACGGGAATTTCTTGTGTTTTCTGCACCATTGGACATATACTTCGTTTTTAAATCATTTATTTCCAGATCCATAATTGGCAGTGTGCTTAGGCCGGAAGCTCACAATGTAACGAATCCAAAACTTTGGAAATGTAGGTCACCATTTTTGGTATGACTATTCAATATGATCTGGAGCCGAGTATTTGATATGAGAACTATCTAAGCCAAGGTGATCATCCTAAGAGTGCTTTGTTCTTCCTTCTGAAGCTATTAGAACGGTTCATCGATCATACCTATTTTCACATGAAAAGGAATAAGGGAATAAATGGCCTTTATTCCAGGGGCAAGGCTTATTTATTTATTTTTTCACTTTACACCGACATATTAAATTACTAAGAAGCCACTTAATATCACATAAGAGATTATTCTACTGAAATCCAATAGACCTTGTCTCTTCGGCTCAATTACCAATAGTTCAAGAGGAAAGCCTTCAAGTTCACCTTTAACTTGTCCTGCTTTCATGTCGGAAGTGCAAAGTATGCTGATATTGCTAAGTTTCTTTGATAAATAATATTAGATTACATGGAGATAAGTTATCGGAGGATGGTTTCATTCGATTATCCATGCCTATAAAGAAAATAGAGTATTATCGAAAAACACTTCCATTTCGTTGTTTGCGAATTTCGCGAGAAAAACAGGTTTACGGTTGGTACATTGCAATAGAGAAAACATTTAAAATAAAAATCTTATAGTGGTATAGTTGTAGTTATAGTTTTCAACGGCTATTTAGGGCGTTTTTTTTGTGAATTTTGTAAAAAAACGTATTTCAAAATCCACATTTACTTTAAAAGGGATAATTAAAAGGTAATACTACCTTGTGTAATCAATTTTTCGCTTGATTTTTGGGCGTGGGGTTGGCTTAAGTCGCAAATGTACAAAGTATTTCTGAAGTAACACAACTGAAAATGTGTCACTCTTCCCTATGTAGGGGGCACAGCATTAAGGCAGGAAGAGTGACATAAGTGCCCTCTGGTGTACAAGGTCTGAAGCTAGGTACATACAGCGTTGATGGTTGATAAAGAGATATTTATCGTGTCTTTCATAGTCATAACTGAAAAACACCGATTTTTGAGATGTGTCACTTTGGACATACTACTGCGATTTGTCTGGAACGGAGTGAGATAGAAATGTGTGGTTAGTAATGTTAAACTACGTTTTGAGAAGGATATGTCTTAGCTATGGCCTAGTAAGACGCTAAAACTGTAACGGCTCGGCTACATCCGGACGAAGGTACACGAGTGTTCCGTTGCTATGGCCACTAACCGACGTGGTTACCGTACTATCGAAACCGTCAAATTTTCATAGGTTACTAGCTGAATACCCGTGCTTCACCACGGCCGATAAGTATTTTTTATATTGAGTTAAATAAGATATGATCAAAATTAACGCTACTACGTAATATTGTACAGCTTATTGTTGCACGGACTTTAAAGATACCCAGGAAACACCATGTGGAGGTAACCGCGCTTGTTTCCGTTGGAGAGTAAACAAAAAAAAAAACATTACAACAGAATCTTATTGTAGAGAATTTAGTAACCTTTCGAATAGCCGCCTTCCACTTACTACGAGTTCCCAACCGTTTTCGAGATATTTTAGAAAATATACTGAGATCCGAATTTTTGTATGACCATTCATACAATTTTTTCCCAAATACTTCGTTTCTGAATACCCAAACAGAAAATTAGTTTTGAAAAGTATTTATATCAATTTTTCTGGTATATGGCTACAGAACTCGCTTAAAAAATGGTTTCATTCGTTTTCCTACGTTAAGGAATCTTTCGTACAAATTCGCTCCAAAAACCATGTTCCAGTAACGGATTCAACTGGTTAATGAACTTGACCTTCATAATGAGAAGAAAGATTTTTGTACCAAATGTTATCAAAATCGAACCATTTTTGAGCCGATGAGGAACTTCTTAATAATTCATGCCCCCCTAAAAGTACTTAAACATTTGAATATCAAAAAACCCTTTCTTAGCGAGTGTTTACATTCTAAACTGATTGTCCGTGCAAAATTTCAAATTTTTGTGTCAAGTGGTTTGGGATATTATTACCTTGGATGGGCCATCACCAGGGCGTAAACTCTATGAGGGACAAAATCACATTTTATTTCTAGTAATTCAAGGTCTGCTATTACAGTTGAAATTAACCTCAATTTAAAATTTATTTATTTATTTATTTATGTTAGTTTTGTCATCAATTGATGATAAAACGAAATCTTTTCCCGTAAAATCTTCTCTGGTAATAATTCTTCTTATGTTTCCATGTTAAAATGTCAAAAAGTATGTTGTGTCCGTGAATGTATTGTGTTCTGTTCCGTTGACCCAACAAAAGGAAGTACCTTTTTGTTGGGTCAATTAACGAAAAATCAATTTCACTAATATGCTTTGATTATCCTTTCTTTTTTAAATAATTCATCAATTTAAAATAATACTATGAAATAGATACAATACGGTAACAGCTGTTCTGTTATCGTCCTAGCAACGCTTGCTGCCTAGGCTTGCCTGCTCTAACCAACTCAAACTTTAAACCCCTCTAAAAATACTTAAAAATTCGAATATCAAAAAGTCCTTTCTTAGTGAGTGCCTACGTTATGTAGGGAGTGCCCATGCAAAATTTCAAAATTTTCTGTCGAGTGGTTTGGGCTGGGGGATGATAGGTCAGTGAGTGAGTCAGTGGTATTTGACAAATATATAGTAGATGAGGTGAAATAATTGGAGATTAAATCAGTGGAGTTAGTTACAGCATTTTATAGAGGAACTAGTCTGTCGGGGTGGTGTGTGTCAGGATGTCGTCAGCGGGCATATCCATGATAGAAGCTATTTCCCACAGGGAAATGTTTAAGAATTTCTTTGTACATCTTGGGGACTTCTTCTTTATGATGTTTTTTTGTCTAGTTTCACTCATTGAAGGATCGTCATTAACTTGCGATACACCCTGTATATAAACCCACCCAGTGATATTCGTACTTATAAGATTAACTCATATTATATTACATTTTATTTATTTTTCCTACGTGAATTTCTATTCTTTCTCATCAACTCCAACAAATACTCCATCAACATGAACAGTGGTTCTTCAAGGACGTCAAAGGTAATTGAATTCCATTTGAGTTATTATCCCTTTATGATATGCAATGACGTAATCATGTATGACATTTAATGACGTATTTACCAGGACAATATGTATTGTATGTACCGTCACTTCCTGGTATAAAGCCAGATTGATGCTTGGGAAAGACAATATTATTTTCAACTCAATCGATCTATCGATTCCATATTATGCTGATGAGTTGTTTTTAGACACTATCGAACAAAGCAATTGGTCTGTAATTGGTTGGTTTCATGAATGACACTCGCTAAAAATGAAGACAGACATTTTGTACTAAGACAGTATCCTCATTAGATATTTTATTAATATATGTGAATGTACTTAACGAATTTCTTAAGTTCACAAGTTTCTCGAATAATGAATGAGGAAAGTCGCAGAAGGTCAAATCTCATTTATTACTCACTGTTCTTAAATAACCATTTATTTTTCTTTGTATGTTTCATGGTCATCTCAACGCAGAAGAACTGAATGAATGTAAATTGGACGCCTTTAAACGGAAAGGAACCAAGAGCCATCTGTTCATTCTTTAGAGAATTGATTTTAAAGTTTTTTGTGGGTCTAAAATCCCTTTATTACCTGAAATGTTTCATTCATTTTCTCTCATTAAAATAAACTGTTGTTATGGTAATGGGGTTTTATTTTTATTCCTTTCTGTTTATTACAGCATACTGGATACACCATTTCACTTTTTTTTTGGTATTTGTTCTTGCTTTAATGACAACATTATATTTTTAGCAGTTTTTTATTACTATATAAATTCTCTTATTTTCTACAAGATAGCACCAAAAACTAAATTTCGTTAATAATGGCGCTTGGTTTCTTTCCGTTTAATGGCGTCCAATTGATTTCATAAATATAAATATAATAATATAAACCATTGGAGAACTTATAATAATATACATTATAATAATTTATACTTATAATAATATACATATAAATTACAGCCTTAAACCTAAAGAATCTTCTGGATGCAGGGCCACATCTAACATTAAATAATATTCCTGCGAGTCAAAGGTTTTCATCTAAGAACTCATTAAAGAGAAAGTTCCCTGCTCTCCTATGGATGCATCGTGGACCTATTGAGCCTTTCTTCGCTCACTTAGAGCTTGAATATTCTTAGCCAATCTTCAACTAAATCATTCTTTATATTCCTTGAAGAAGAGGAATCTTCGCAATATGTAATTCTTAGGGCACTTACGGAGTAGAGTGTAGATAGAGCACAGTGAAGCAGCTGTAAAATCAAACTGAGTTGAAATCTAAACTCTCCTTTGACAGCTGGCCCTGTCTGTGTACTTCTCTTTAACCTCACGTGTTTGATATCTTTGCTCTCCCAACGCTCCACTCTGTATGTACCCTTAAGCATTAGCTTACAGTCAGACGCGCTTTAGCTATCATAATGCCCAAGGAAAGAGCTAACGCAGCTTACAAGAAGCTCATGCATTTTGAGAGGTGTCTGTGCCTTTGAAAGGGAGGGAACAAGGAACGCAAGACACATTAGACCCAGGATTAATGCAGCAGAAAGTCTGTTTGCATTGTATTCCACAGCTCCTAATTACATTCCCCTTCATTAAAAAAAAAACTTGCTAAAAGAGCTGAATTGGTGCTAATGTTATGGATTTCGGAAGGAACATACTGGCTCAATACGTCGTATTTTCTGAGAGTGGTGTATTATTTGAATTGGGTAAAAGCCAGTTAGAATAATTTATGCAGCCCAATAAAGGAACAGGGAGAGGTTGAATGACCTGACTTGGGGCAAAGTTAGCACGCCTTTCCGGTCAACCTCTCCTAAACCAGGAAGTCATGAATATTGGCTGTAGATGTATGAAGGTTGGCCTGTCCGACATTTCAGCATAAAATATACAATCAAATAAGTAGGTCTAACCAATGGAATGTCGCGTATCTTCAAAATATTTATGGCTATGTTTGTTTTATGATGGGGGCATAATTTATAGATTTGAAGATAAATGCCTTAAACGAAGGACCATTCTAAAACACGTATTCTGAATACATAATGTTTTGTAGATGCAAAATTTCATTGTCATTGCTTTTTTTCGCATTCATTTCTTTTAAATATTTATTTGTGATTCCAATTATTTCTATATAAATTTAATATGGGCATAGAAGTAAGTGTGTAAATTTGAATGGCCATTATTTTCAATGATGTGAAGTATGTGTTATGAATCACCAAGATTTGGTAATGACTCACCGGCTCGACCTCGTACGCGGGCTTAATCTCCAGATGAGGAAAACACACAAATCGGGGTCTCCCGTGGTCTAGTGGCTAGCGCGCTAGATTCATAAGCGGGAGATGGTGGGTTCGATCCCCACTGGCGCCAGAAATTTTCTCATCTCAGGGCTCGCTGAGAAAATTCCTGGATGCACCCTGGATCTCGGCGCTAATGGCCAAGAATTATGTCGTTGCGCCGTAAAAACAAAACAAAAAAAAAACACACAAATCAAACTAATCAACTAATTTTGTATGACTCATAAGTTAACTACATTAAGTCTCATTTAAGGACGTTAACTCCCTCCACGCACTGTCAAGTGAAAGTCGAGGAACTCGTGTATAAAAGTTTGGACCCAAGTCGTCAAAGATAAACTGAAAATTGTACACCATTTTGCCCTTCAGGTCATTATACTTATTTTTACACGGGCTGACCAATTTTGTAAGCCTCGTTGTGCGTTCGTCCCTAAAAAATGCTTCAGAAAATCAGAAGAAAGAATTTTAGGTTTAATGCGCTCTGCTTTCAATTTTTGTTGTCTCAACAGAAGGAGGCTATGAATTGCCCTGGTGAAATGGGTAGTGGACTATATGAATATAAAAACTAATTTAATGAGTCGACTTAAATATAATTAACAGAAGTAATTGGAGATTAAACTTTAGGATGCACAGTCAGCTGTTTGGCCCTGGTTGCTAGTGACGCTTGCTAATTTTCAGTGGTTCTTTTTTTCAATTTTAAGTGGTTTTTTCTTTAAATTTCTTTTAATATTTATTAAGAATAGTTTCATTTAAGTGTTCAGATCAAGTTTATGTAGTTTTTTCACCTAGTAATAGCTTATGAGGGAAGATATTTAATATTGAAGTTTGCTAACCTGAAGCTAGAGGAGGAGCCGGCTCCATTGTTGGGACAGGAGGCTGCCTTCAATTGTTTCTTCACTCAGGGAGTAGACTTTACATTATAAACAATTCTTTTTCTTTTTATATTTATTATTTTTTCTTGTATTTATATTTAATTTATTTTAGTATTGTTAATATAAAGTACATCTTACTCCATGGATATGGAAAATAATATAATTATAGAACCTAAACCCCCGGATCCCGGGGTTTCTTCAATAAATAGCTTTAAATTTGAGTTACCACCCGGTCGGTGGACAAAAAAATTTCTTGTTATGACCTTAGCCCCTAATAGAGAAAAGAAAACCTTTCGCGATTTCAGCCCTTTTAAAATTTGTAGATTCATTAAAAGTTTTGGTCCTCAAATAAATGTTAAATTTTTGAAATCAGGTATAATAATTTTAGAAATTTCAAACGAAAAAGATTTTATTAATCTGGGAAAAATTAAATCTTATGAAAATTATAATATACAATTCTCCTTACACAGATCACTAAATTTTTCCAAAGGAGTCATCACTTGCGATGAATTCCTTCATTGTACAGAAGATGAGCTTAAGGAAGAATTAGCCAAACAAAATGTAGTCGAAGTTAAGAGAATATTCAAAACTATAAACGGATCAAAAATTCCAACTCCATCTATCATTCTGACATTTAATCGGTCTGATCTACCTGAAAAGATAGTTTTAGATTTTTTAAGTGTGCGAGTCATTCCGTATTATAGACCTCTAATATGTTTTAATTGTTATGGATATCGGCATGGAAGACGTCAGTGCAGAGAACCAGTTTCCCTGTGCGGTCGATGTGGATTGGCAAAGCACGAGGGAGAATGTGAGGCGAAGTGCCTCCATTGTACGGGTCCCCATCCGGCCTGGTTTTCCTCATGTCCGATATATAAAAAAGAAAAACAGATTGAGGAATATAGAAGAAAGCATAAAGTATCCTATTTCCAAGCAGATAAATCCCTCCAGCCTAGAGTACAGGTTCATCCTAGTACCTCTCATAGTTACTCGGAGGTCGCCTCAGCATTACCAACTAAAAATATACTCCTAGAACAATTCGAAAAACTGACATGTCTAGTACAATCTCTTGCTGAAAAAATTAATTTTTTAGAATCATCAATAGGTAATAAATCTCCCCAATTAGTTAAAAATAAAACTGAAAATAAAAATAAATCTAAAATTCCTTCTAACCAAAAATTATCAAACACTTTGGAAATATCAATAATTCCCGACCCTAAACAGAATATTTCTCAATCAAGCCAACTACCCCTTCCGAAAATAGGAGATAAAAGGACTAGACCTCCTTCCCAGAATTCTACTCCTTCGTCATGTGGCTCTCCAACATCCTCTCGTGAGGATGACGGGGATTCGAATCCCAAAATTCGTAATAAATACAAAAACAAAACAACAAAAAAATGAACATCGCCATTATAATAATTATTTATTTATTTATTAAACAAAAACACATGGTTATGTCTTTTCAATCTCCAACATCAGTTCAATGTGTTTTTCCTTTTCCTTACACAATAATGCTAAATATGTACTCCCAAATACTTACTACTATTTCGTCTCTAGAACTCTTTCCCAACAATTTATTTTTACAAGCACATAATACAATAGTCATATTAGAGTTAACATATTTTGTTTATAAAAATGTACTTGAAATAACTTCCTATATAAATTTATTAATGAACATAATTCGAAATAATTACTTCAATATTAAATCATCATCATCTTTTATTCTTATCATCATAAAAATTTTAAATCTCCAAAGCTTTGCTATTTTAGCTAAATCGCGTATAAATATTGATTTTCACATTTTTCCGCGATTTTCAGAAAATACATTTATATTAAACTCTTCCAAGCACACTCCATGACCATTCTGCAATGGAACATTAATGGTTTAAATTATCATAAAGCAGATCTATTATCAATATTAAAGGAAAAATGTTGTCCGTTAATTTGTCTGCAGGAGACGCATCTGAAGGAAGATAGCAATTTCCATCTTAGTGGGTTTAGTCAATTCCGAAAAGATTATTGTCATGGACTTATTGCTAGTGGTGGTGTTAGTGTGTTAGTCAGTCATGATATTCCTTGCACTGAGGTTCCATTAGTGTCGGATTTGCAAGTTGTGGCTGTACGGATATACTCTCACCAGTCATTCACATTATGCTCCATTTATTTACCTCCAGGACAACCTTTTAATGAGAACCAATTAACAGATCTTGTTGCTCAACTTCCATCTCCACTTTTCTTACTTGGGGACTTTAACAGTCATAGTGGTGTTTGGTTTTCAGATACAACAGATACCAGAGGGCGTATTGTTGAGTCTTTTCTTAACTCATCTCAATTAGGTGTCTTGAATGATTCTTCGCCGACCCATCTTTGCAGCTCTACAGGAACTCTATCTTCCATCGACCTTTCGTTAGTTAGCCCTGTCCTTCTTCCTAGATGCACTTGGTCCACCATGGACGACCTTTATGGGTCGGACCATTTTCCAATTCTAATCAATTTTCTGGGAAGACATTCCTCTCCCCAGTTGCGTTTACCCCGCTGGAAGTTGAATGAAGCCGATTGGGACAAATACAAAACCAATACCGATCTTACTCATTTAAATATGAATAGCGCCTGCATAAACACTTTAACAAACGAAATTAATAGCCTAATATTATCCTCAGCTGAGATGGCCATTCCAAAAACAAAACCTCATAGTAGTAGAGTCCTAGTTCCATGGTGGAACGAAGATTGTGCTTCTGCTGTTAAGAAAAGGAAAAAATGTCTTAGTAAATTTAAGAAACATCCGTGTTCTATGCATTTAGAAGAATACATTAACAGCAGAAAACAAGCAAGGTTTATAATTAGGACACGAAAGAGAGATTGCTGGAGAGATTTCGTCTCTAATATTAATGTACACACGCCCCCCACAGAAATTTGGAATACAGTCAGAAAAATAATAGGCCGTTACAAAAGTAGCAAACATCCTCTCAATCATATAAAAACACCAACCGAAATTCTAACAGATCCTCTCCAAATAGCCAACCATCTCGGCCGATTTTATGAAACCATTTCCTCCGATTCAAATTACAGTCCACAGTTCCTTCAGATCAAGCAAGCAAAAGAATCACAACCAATATATATACACAAAGATCCTCTTGACCCTTTAAATCTCCCCATTTCGTACATAGAACTTGAAGAAGCCCTCAAAACTCGCAAAGAGTCCTCTCCCGGTCCGGATAATATTTGCATTGGAATGATAAAACATCTAACACTGGAAAATAAAATCATTATATTAAAATATTTTAATAAAATTTTAGACCGGTATAATTCCCGAGCTATGGACCAAATCAATTTCGATTCCGATCCCCAAAAAGAACCAACCCCCTTTCCTTGCATCGAGTTACAGAGTAATTTCATTAACGAGTTCCCTGTGCAAACTATTTGAAAAAATAATAGTCAATCGCCTGCACTGGTATTTGGAAAGGAAAGGTTTGCAGGCTAAGTGGCAGAGTGGTTTTCGACGAGGTAGAAGCACGCGGGACAACTTGGTAAAGCTTGAGGTAGAAATTAGAGAAGCTTTTAGGAAAAAGAGAAAACTACTAGCTGTTTTTGTGGACATTAAAAATGCGTTTGACACTGTTTGGAGAAGATATATTTTAGATTGTTTGAACGAAATCGGAATACGTGGTTATATTCTAATATTTATCCAGAATTTTTTAAGAAACCGATCATATCAAATTCGAAACGGAACAGTACTGTCTGAAGAATTTATTCAAGCAAACGGTGTACCGCAGGGAAGCGTCATGAGTCCTCTTCTCTTCTCCGTAGCTATCAATCATGTCCTACAGATCATAGAACCTCCGGTAGAAGGTATGCTCTATGCTGATGATCTCGTTTTATATTCATCTGATCGAAGCACAGAAAATCTTCAGAATAAAATGCAGTCTGCTTTAAATGCAATAAATGAATGGTTCAATGAGCATGGGTTTGAGATCTCCTCTACAAAGACCTTATCCGTCTTGTTTGCCCCTCGTAAAGTCGACAATCCACCTTCACTCTACATAAATAACGTTTTAATTAAGTCTAATCAAAATGCTGAATTTTTGGGCCTCATCTTTGACCGTAATCTAAATTGGTGCTTCCATCTAAAAACTTTAAAAAATAAATGTTTTCAGTTATTAAACATACTTAAAATGTTAGCAAATACCTCTTGGGGTGGTGACCGCACAAGTATGCTCATGCTTTATCGAAGCCTTATCAGATCCAAGTTAGACTATGGATGCATGGCCTATGGCTCTGCCTCTCCGAAAACTCTACAAATGTTAGACACAATTCACCATTCTGGCATTAGAATTGCTACCGGAGCTTTCCGTTCCAGCCCTGTACTTAGTCTCTACGCGGAATCTGGAGAACATCCCCTTGAAACATGCAGAAATCAGCTTTCTCTGAATTATTTTGTATCCATAAAAGCCAATCCCTCCCATCCACTTAATGAATGTTTTTCGGACCTCAATAGTATACAAAATTATTCGAATAGAAGAAAACCTTTCACAACAAGAATCCACGATCTTTTTGAAAGCCTACATCTGGCAGATAGCTCTTCCATCCTACCAGAATGTCTTTATTCTGAAGCACCCTGGACTCTGCCACCTATCAGACTGAATCTTACCTTAACTAAATTTCTCAAGAAGCACACGATTAAACAAATCTTTTCTCATGAATATAACAAGATCCGCAGCGAGATGCCATTCTCTTCTATAGTTTTTACCGACGGATCTAAAAGCGATGATGGTGTTGGTGCAGCATTTTTGTCCGACAGTGGTTCAGGAATGTTCTCTTTACCTCCTGAAGCATCCATCTTCACCGCGGAACTAGTTGCCATATCCAAAGCTCTCCATACAGTAACTACTCCAAATTCTCAATTAGCAGTTTTCTCCGATTCCCTTTCCGCCCTTCTAGGATTAAAAAATTCCCAATCTAGGCACCCAGTAGTTTTAGATATATTCACTTCTCTAGCAACTCTCAATAAAAATAAATGCTCCGTTACATTCTGCTGGATTCCCAGTCACTCCGGCATAAAAAGAAATGAGGAAGTCGACCTTTTAGCAAAGAGGGCCATTAAGGAAGGGGTTCGTGTTTCCAGCATGACATCAAATGATTTTGCAATATCCATAAAACGGAAAACATGGGGACCATGGGAAGAAAAATGGTTTTTAACAACTGAAAATAAATTAAGGCAACTTAAATCTAGTGTTCAATCGTGGAGGTCATCGGTGCGCCGAACGAGAAGGGAGGAAGTTGTTATAACCCGTCTTCGTATAGGCCACACGAAAGTTACTCACTCATATCTGATGTCAAAAGGTGATCCACCGATGTGTGAAGTTTGTGGGACAGTAATAACAGTAAAACATATTCTTCTAGATTGCCAATCCTACGCCATGGAAAGACAAAAAAATCAACTAGGGACAACAATTGATGATATTCTAGGCGATGATTCGACAAATTTAACAAAATTAATAAACTTCCTTAAATCAACAGGTTTATTCAATAAATTATAGCTTTAGTAATTTGGATCTCAATATAAAATTAGTTTGAATGAGGAGCGATTCGGGGTGGGGGTGTGCTGGCGTCCGGAGCCTTGCATCGGCCTCTAGACCAGAACGGTCCCAGCCATGGTGGGATGTGGTGGGTACTAAGGAAGCCATGCTATGTAAACCCAGCACATCCCACGACTCATGCCTGTAAGAGTCACATCATAGACTCCAAGAGAGAGCTAGTGCTGGGTCCTCGGGCTGTCCTCTGCTCCTCTACTTCGGATCGTTCTTCTCACCTCACTTTATTAATTTTTTTTTATTTTTTCTCCCTAAACAACAAATAAAATATAGTATATTCAATTGACTCCTTAATGAATACCCTTTAAAATGCATATTTTTTTTTTTTTTTTTTTTTTTTTAATAATCTAGTTCTGTAAATGTGAAACAGCAATATCTGCTATCTTTCTTCGGTGAGGTGCAGCTTCTCTCCCTATCCGTGGCCTGGGTTCCGCCGGGTTCGGTCCTGCCGTGACATCGCTGTACTCTCTGGACTGTCACAGTCCCGGGCTCTGGAGATTGTGGACGCCCTCCCGGGGGAGGGGGCGAGCACAACTCCCATTAGAGCCTTGCATGGTTAAGTTTCCCCTGTTAAAGCATTTTTACAAGGAGAGCAGTGCAGCGGTGTCGCGGTGGTTCTGGGCTCGGACGGTGCCCTTTCCGCGGTGTGGGCTGGAGGCTTATAGATTGTTTTTGTTTTGTTTAATTTTTCTTTTTTCCTTTTTCTTCTTTAATTCAATTATTCATTTTCTATATAATAAAATTAAAAAATGTATTTAAGATTTATTTAAAAGGTTCCTTCCTTTCGTTGGGTGCCCATGACCTCCCGCGGTTGAATACACCCTTCAGAACGATAAAAAAAAAAAAAAACTTTAGGATGAGATGCGGATGTGTTTTTTAAAACCAGATGTTGTCAGCACAGATGTATGGAATATATTCTAAAGATTCGCCTTAAAATCAACCTTCCTTTGTATTGAAAGTGAGATATTCAGTCCGTTTTGTTTGCGTGTGCATATCGTCCCTACCATGTCGAACTATCGGATATGCTCTTGGTTAGTGGACGATACGGCTTGTCGCAACTCTAACCTTTATAGAATAGCCTTTAATGCCTTAAATTAAGTATAGAATAAGACCATGTTTCAATATATTACTTCGTCAATAGATAGAATATGTTCGCCCTCTAGTTTGCTCCTATTTGGATATTCCATAGTTTGACATGGTAGAGTCGATATACAATAAAAAAGTCCGTCACGCAGGAGCTGCATAACTAAGCACTTTCCTCAGAATTTGGGTAGTGTAGACTGCTTTCCAGAACAATTTGCTTAAAATATCCTAAATAAATAAAATAAAAACACGAATTGTTCTCTTTTAAATTTGTAATGAGTAACTGATCAATTATTAATTTGCTTCCAGAGTTATGTTTACACATGGTACCTATTACACTACGTAATAAATACAAAAAACCTCATATTATCGTATTTTGATCTAACGCAGGAACAGGATACGGTCACTCTAGTGGTAGAAAGCGCTCCTTGTGGCGGCTTTGAACCTACGTCATGAACCTACGTCTGACGGGCTTTTCTATTGAAATATATTACAAATTAAACCCCCGCTTTCCGATTGACCGATTCAGCTCATTTTTACAACACTTCTTTCTCATGAGGTACCCACGACGTATACCGCGTTTCGTTACAATACAGTAGAAATTACGACCGGTATGAGTATATTAGGAATTTGGGTCCGGAGTAAACCCCCCCCCCTTCTAATGAACCGATTTAGTTTATTTTTACAACGCATATTAAACTGTAGATTACCACTACGAATACCGAGTTTTGTCGAAATATACCAAAAATCACGGCTGGTAGTGGCGAATTGGTATTGTGGGTCCGGAGAAAACCCCCCTCCTAATGAACCGATTTAGTTTATTTTTACAACACATATTTACCTGTGGATTACCGCTACGAATACAGAGTTTCATCGAAATATACCAAAAATCACGGCTGGTAGTGGCGAATTGGTATTGTGGGTCCGGAGTAAACCCCCCCTTCTAATGAACCGATTTAGTCCATTTTTATACCTCATTTTTCTCTCTATATTACCACTACGAATACCAAATTTCGTTGAAATATAACAAATATTACGGCTGACATAGTCAAATTAGTGTTTTGGGTTCGGGGTAAACCCCCGCTATATACCAAGTTTCGTGACGAAAAAACAAAAACTCTGGCCGCTATCGTGTTAACTGACACACACACACACACACACACACATATATATATATATATATATACATATATATACACATTTTAACGGGGGTCATTTTCGGTGTCTACTAGGTAGGATCGATAAAGATTTGAAGAAATTTTTCAAAAATTCCGTCATGAGTCCAACCTCAATAGCTACTTTCCTTCGGAGGAAAGTGCTAAAAGGGACCTGGGCCTTTCGCCCTTGTTCACTGTGACCCTATTGGATGTATTGTGATTTAGAGACGATATATGAAGTGTTTTTTTATTAGATGGGATAGTTCAATTTCTCTTGAACCAATAATATATTTTAGCGCGGTTCCTCCCTCCCCCATAGGGAGGAACCCCGCTTATAAGGTTGATACAATGAAACAATCCGGAAGTGCCGGCTAGAAAAATTCGCGTTTCAGGACCCCTAGAGACCGAAAATAACGGTGGTTCAAATGTATATATATATATATATATATGTATATATATATATATGTATATATATATATATATATATATATATATATATTTGTCTGTTCGCTCATTTCTGGCTTCCCTAATGGTCCGATTGTGATGAAATTTGGTAAAAAAATCCGTCGTCCAATTTGAAAGGTCAAGTTCGTTAACCAGCAAAATCCGCCCACTGAAAGATGGCGTTTGGGGCGAAATTCGCGCAAAAAAAATCGTAACGCTTACGTTTTTGAGTTCATAAGCTTCTAAGTACTCGTTTTATATTACTCCTGGGCTAGGAAAACGAATGACACCATTTTTAAGGCGATAGCTTTAACCATTTTCGAGAAAATTGGAAAAATAGTTTTTGAATACCGTTTTTGGTTTGGGTACTTAGAATCATGGGATTCAGTTGAAACATTTTCTGCATGTTCTACTTTCATCAAAACTAATATGTTGAAATTTTGGTTACGTTTGGAGTTAAGGAAGGGTTAGAATAAAATATTTTATTAACAGACATAAAAAGTTTTAGTAACTTGGTTTACTTTCTTCAATATCTCGAAAAAGGTTGAGAATATTGGTAAACGGAAGAATACCATTAGAAAGTTTATTAAATGCTCTAAAAAAAGGTTCTAATGAAAGTTTTGATTAGGCGATGTCAATCGGAGATATAAGAGCTTAAAACTTTAAAGTAATTGATTTCGCTTATTCGAACTGTTCTTTTTGTCTGTTTTTTATTCCTTGTTATTTTTTAATTGCTTATAGTTGGATAATGTATTTGAAAATAAAACAGGTTAAGAAAAACAATTTAATGTTAGAGATATGGATTTTCAAGATATAGCTTTTCAACTGCCTAGCGTCCTTCCTAGGGAAGGTTGTATGTCTTTGATTTTGGTACTTAGAATTATGGGATACAGTTGAAACATTTTCTGCATGTTCGAATTTCATCAACACTAATATGTTGAAATTTTTGTTACGTTTAGAGTAAAGGAAGGGTTAGAATAACATATTTTATTAACAGACCAAAAAAAATTTTGGTAGCTTTGTATACTTTCGTTAGTATCTCGAAAACCGTTGACAATCTTGTGAAGCGGAAGATTACCATTCAAAAGCTTACTAAATGCTCTACAAAAAAGGTTCTGAAGAAAGTTTTAATTAGGCGCTTTCAATCGGAGAAATAAGTGCTTAAAACTTTAAATTAATTGATTTCGTTTATTCGAATGGTTCTTTTTGTCTGTTTTATTCCTTGTTATTTTTTAATTGCTTATAGTTGGATAATGTATTTGACAATAAAACTGGTTAAGTAAAATAACAAAAACAATTTATTGTTAGAAATATAGATTTCCAGGATTCGAAGACCTTGTCACTAGCGGGTCCGTTTCTAGTGTTAGCAGACCCTTCCAGGTAAGATTGTAAATCATGACCTTTCAAGACTTTACTACACACAGGAATGGCGTTAGTGACCTTAAGGGTTCACACGCCATTTAATAATTAATTTAAAAAAAAAGACTGGTGGAACCAAAATAATAACTGCTTCTATTTTAATCTTTCCAAATTAGACTAGGGATGTGAACGGAGCCGCGCTAAGATGATGCAGTTCCTGCGAGACGGACTGTTTTTTTTTTTAAAAAGTATTTATTATGTTTTAGTCTAGTTTACAGTGACCATTGGTGATGGTACCTGATTTA
Source organism: Gonocerus acuteangulatus (assembly GCA_946811695.1). Lineage (NCBI taxonomy): Eukaryota > Metazoa > Arthropoda > Insecta > Hemiptera > Coreidae > Gonocerus > Gonocerus acuteangulatus. The sequence goes on along the minus strand of OX328124.1, from coordinate 113,239,334 downwards.
TCAAAAAATTAGAAGGTTATAGACGAAGTTTAAACAAATAAAAACACATTTTGTTCGTTTCGATATTAATCCCAATAATTTGCGTCCTAATATTAGTATATGCGTATGATAGCGAATTTAAACTCTTGGAAATAAACAAAATTTACAAAATATCTGCTCCTTTACATTCAGTATTAGCCCGCCATGAAAAATGAAACGAAGGATGCAGTTTTGCAACTGCAACATGTTTATAAGTAAAAATGTTTTAGAAAGTGGGTGCTGTTGTTCGCTCAGGGGTCGTGTTCTACTCCTATAAATTCCTCGCTCGTCTCCAAGTGATGAACCAGTTCCTTCGATTTGGACCCTTTATATTTAAATTAAATTAATTATTTGTAAGCCAAGACGGGATTAACTCCCGACCTAGAGAAGGACAGGAAAGTGCATGTGTGACGAGTCAATCGAGAGAGTGTATTGTGGGGAGGTCGTTAGAGTATTGTCCTCTTCGGCCTTAGATCAGAGCAAGCGGATCAATTCTTCTCAATGTCATCATCTATTTACTGGTACTAGCATAATGCAACCACTTCTCAAAACCACTTCTCTACCTGCAGAGAGATTATAACCACTTCTCTACCTGGAGGGCAATTGTAACAACTTCTCTAGACGTAGGGACATTAAAATTACTTATATCGATGGGTAGGACTTAAAACTCCATGTGTAGCTGCAGAGGAATAAAACCACTTCTCTAGTTATAGGCAAATTTAAAGCACTTCTCTAGTGGGGTGGCATAAAACCACATCATTAGCTGCAGAGAAATTAAAATCAGCTCTCAAGTTGGATGGGACTTAAAACCACTTCTCTAACTGCAGGGGATTGAAACCACTTCTCTAGTGGGGTGGGGACGCTTAAAACCACATCACTAGCCGCAGAGAAATTAAATTCAGCTCTCAAGTTGGATGGGACTTAAAACCACCTCTCTAACTGCAGGGGATTGAAACCACTTCTCTAGTGGGGGTGGGGGGAGAGGCTTAAGACCATATCACTAGCCGCAGGAAGATTAAAATAGGTTCTTCTAGATGTGAATTAAAAACACCTCCCTAACTGCATGGCGATTATAATCACATCTTTAGATGAAGGAGGGATAAGATTACTTACGTAGGTGATTGGGACGTAAAACCATATGCCTAGCTACTGGGGGATTAAAACCACTTTTCTAGTTGCAGGGAAATTAAAATCTCTTCTGAAGTTGGGTCGGACTCAAAACAACTTCCTAGCAGCCGGAGGATTAAAACAATTTCTTTAGTTGGGAATGATTCAGATTTCGTTTTGAAACTTTATGAAGCTTTCATGTAGGGCCTCTCCCTAAATTACGGTTAACCTTTTTGGGGAAAAACTAAACACGGAAGAGATAAATAAGAGTAATGGGTGGAAGTGTATAAGGGTGTACTAAAATGAACATAACAGTGTCATAAAAATAAATAATATAATATAATATAAAGTAGTAATTGAAATGGAATTGGTAGAAAAGTAAGGATGTTTACTCCCATCGAGTGAGCATTGGCCGGCATGCATGTTGTTGAAGTAAGGCTTAGGGGCGTTGCTAGAACGACAGAACAACTCCTCACCACAACTTGTTTTCTTGTTTTGTCAATATTCTTGTCTTTACCTCAGGTAATTACTTCATTTCAACTGTATTCGCCTTTTTTAAGTCATTCTGAACTCCAGTTATACGGTTAAAGAATAACAAATAACACAGGTTTGCGGCCGAAAAACTGCATGATATGTTTTGACTGTTTACCAAGGGGTTTTGCACAATAAACTGAAACAAACCACGTATAGTTAATTGAATACCCATCACTTGTGTTCTTATTCAGAGTTAAACTTCAAATTCTGTTGCAGCCTGGTTGCCAACCGTCTGAGTTGCAAAGTTTTTTTTTCACTTTTATATTTAGTCGTATGACATACAGGAATAATAAGAAATGAAAGAGAGGCTGTAAGGGAGGTAGGATTGAAGAAAGTGAGGTGTATGGATGCCAAAAATCCTGTCATAATAGGTAAAAAGTCCTGTCGTAATGTGTTTGGATTGAAAACGAAACCCTTTTTTTTAGTTTGTACATAATAAAAATGATGACGTTTTTTCTACGTTTTTGTGCTTTTTACGAGCCCATCCGTTATATTCCTTTCCGTTCTCAGCATTCAAAAATGCTTTAGCGTTATTGACATCATATCCAATGTGCTTGAAAGAAACTTCTGCACGAGTGCCTTCGCCGACAACGCCCAAGAGTAAGATCTTGTTTGCACCCGGGGTTATTATACAAAGTAAAGCAAGTACTTCCTCACACATATTTCCTAATCCTGCAATTCTGCCTATCAAGCCACTCCTTTCAGATCTGGTCCACACTGTCCTGTCCCCATCCCATTTCCTCAGGAGTGCCACAGGGAAGTATTCTTGGTCCCCTCCTTTACCTTTTTACACACCGCAGACATCCCCATCCACTCGCTTAACCACCTACGCTGAAGATACAGCCATTTTTACCTTCACTCCTGATCCTGTAACAGCTTCTTTGTATCGACAAGAACACCTGGAGTCCATAGAGCACTGGTGCAACAAATGGAAAATTACGGTGAATCCTGAAATGCTGCCAAATCACATTCACCCTCAATAAGAGAGCCTGCCCTCCAGTCGAAATATTCAGCCACGAACTCCCCATATCCAACGAGGTGCACTAACTGTGATTATTACTAGACAGTAATAACTGTCACTTGGAACCCCCTCACCCGGCTGAAAAATTACCATAAAAACAAGATAGCCTGTATTCATTGTAAGTTAAAAGAATCATGACGATTCTTTTTTTAAAATCTCCACATACTTTCTGGACAACCTAGTATTCATTTAAAGTAGAATTAATTCAACAATTTTTTATTATTTACCTGCTTAAAGGGTGGGTAATACTACCTGGTAACTTTTTTATTATTTACCTGCTTAAAGGGTGGGTAATACTACCTGGTAACTTTTTTATTATTTACCTGCTTAAAGGGTGGGTAATACTACCTGGTAACTTTTTTATTATTTGCCTGCTTAAAGGGTGAGTAATACTACCTGGTAACTTTTTTATTATTTACCTGCTTAAAGGGTGGGTAATACTACCTGGTAACTTTTTTATTATTTACCTGCTTAAAGGGTGGGTAATACTACCTGGTAACTTTTTTATTATTTACCTGCTTAAAGGGTGGGTAATACTACCTGGTAACTTTTTTATTATTTACCTGCTTAAAGGGTGGGTAATACTACCTGGTAACTTTTTTTATTATTTACCTGCTTAAAGGGTGGGTAATACTACCTGGTAACTTACCTAACCTACTAACCTTATTGGCTAAACTTCTTCCTTAACTAACAAAAAATGATATCCAAGAGTGTTTATGTGAATAATATGTTTTTAAATGGTCAAAAAATACTCTTCTCTGTTTTGGCAGGAGCTTAGCGACTCAAGCATGCGGAGGAGGAGACCCTTCCAAGACTGGCCTACAGCATCCGCATATAAACCTATTCCCTTACAACTACCTAAAATCGTATAACTGTTTGCTTTTAATGCATATATAGAAATAAAATAAATGTACGTTTATGAATTTGAAAATATTTTATAGAGATACTGCTATTTTATCTAGCTTTACTAGCCAGAGATGACATTTTATTTTTAGGCTTCCTGCTATTTTTATTACGGAAAACCAACTTTGATAAACTAATTTTGATTTTTCAAAAATGAAATACCTAATGCCATGACATCTACAAGAAAATCGAGATTTCAGTGCCACTTAAAATCGAGATTTTAAGTGGCACTTCAGTGGTAAAAATGCAAAACAAAAACCCTCACTCCCTTTACTCGTATTATAATATTTTTTTTTTACGACACCCCGACATCCAGGCGATTTGTGCAAAGTACCTTGATGTACTAAACACTAATGTTTGCTAACCATATACTAATAAACTAACCTATTTACTGAGTAATATACTTAGATATTTTGTTACCATGCGTGATAACAACATTTGAAACAAGAAGTGTGTTCATGACACCGAATACACCGGGAAGTCAAATGACAGAGGGAGTCGGTGATTTCCGTGTACAATCGGATTCTTTCGTTGTCCAGTTAAATTTTTTATAAAAAAAAACGTTGCCATGAACATTTTACTCCAACTGTTCAAAAGCGTATCAACATAAATTTTGAGCAAAACATACCAAGTAATTTTTTGACAGCAATCCCTCCAAAGGGAGAAGCCCCGATTATGAGGTTGACCTCATGATGCAATCCGGAAACGTCGACTAGAAAATTTCACGTTTTAGGACCCATGGATCACGAAAATAACGGTTCAATTTGTGTGTATATATATATATATATATATATATATATATATATTTATATATATATATATATTTATATATATATATATATATATATATATATATTTGATAGGTGCTTAAATGGAGTAATTTCCTCGTAGGATTCTGTCCGTTTTCTGTTCTGTCGTCGTTTTATTGTCAAATACATTATCCAACTATAAGCAATTAAAAATAACAAGAAATAAAACAGACAAAAAGAACCATTGGAATAAACGAAATCAATTAATTTAAAGCTTTAAGCACTTTTTTCTCCGATTGACATCGCCTAATTAAAACTTTCTTCAGAACCTTTTTTGTTGAGCATTTAGTAAGCTTCCGAATGGTAATCTTCCGCTTCACAAGATTGTCAACGGTTTTCGAGATACTAACGAAATTATACAAAGTTACCAAAACTTTTTTTGTCTGTTAATAAAATATTTTATTCTAACCCTTCCTTTACTCTAAACGTAACAAAAATTTCAACATATTAGTGTTGATGAAACTCCAACATGCAGAAAATGTTTCAACTGTATCCCATTATTCTAAGTACCAAAATCAAAGACAAAGAACCCTCCCTAGGAAGGACGCTAGGCAGTTGAAAAGCTATATATCTTGGAAATCCATATCTCTAACATTAAATTGTTTTTCTTATTTTTCTTAACCTGTTTTATTTTCAAATACATTATCCAACAATAAGCAATTAAAAAATAACAAGGAATAAAAAACAGACAAAAAGAACAGTTCGAATAAGCGAAATCAATTACTTTAAAGTTTTAAGCTCTTATTTCTCCGATTGACATCGCCTAATCAAAACTTTCATTAGAAGTTTTTTTTTAGAGCATTTAATAAGCTTTCTAATGGTATTCTTCCGTTTACAAGATTCTCAACCTTTTTCGAGATATTAATGAAAGTAAACAAAGTTACTAAAACTTTTAATGTCTGTTAATAAAATATTTTATTCTAACCCTTCCTTAACTCCAAACGTAACCAAAATTTCAACATATTAGTTTTGATGAAAGTAGAACATGCAGAAAATGTTTCAACTGAATCCCATGATTCTAAGTACCCAAACCAAAAACGGTATTCAAAAAATATTTTTCCAATTTTCTCGAAAACGGTTAAAGCTATCGCCTTGAAAATGGTTTCATTCGTTTTCCTAGCCCAGGAATCATATAAAACGAGTACTTAGAAGCTTATGAACTCAAAAACGTAAGCGTTACGATTTTTTTTTGCGCGAAATTCGCCCCAAACGCCATCTTCCAGGTGGCGGATTTTGCTGGTTAACGAACTTGACCTTTCAAATTGTACGAAGGATTTTTGTACCAAATTTCATCAAAATCGGACCATTCGTCTTCTATCTAGAGAGCGAACAGACAAAAATATATATATATATATATATATATATATATATATATATATATATATATATAAATAAATATATACATATATATATATATATATATATATATACAAATTTGAACCACCGTTATTTTCGGTCTCTAGGGGTTCTGAAACGCGAAATTTTCTAGTCGGCACTTCCGGATTGTTTCATTGTATCAACCCTATAAGCGGGGTTCCTCCCTATGGGGGAGGGAGGAACCGCGCTAATAAACAAAGAAATAAAAATAATTTGTATTTAATGTACATAGTTTATTATCAAGTTTACAATTTTTTTACCAAGCGCAAAAAATGAAATAATAAATCTAGACAAGAAATTATGACTGAGTGGATTTTTGATCTAAAACATAAGAAAACTAAAAATGCAATGAATTTTATGAGCAGTTAAGAGTGACAGGTGATGAGTACAATTCCCAGACGCGTAATTTCTTTCAAAATGTTGATGGATAACTGTTTCATTTTTGACAAAATGTTTTCGTAATTATGGAATTCGAAACGTAAAATTAAATATTAATAAAAATACTTTTATGATATTCATGATGTAGAACACAATATGTCGGGTATAGTATTTTTCCAAAGTGCCAGTTCTTCTCCACTCTCAATCAAGTCTACACTTTTGCTTAAGTACTAAATCATGTTATTTATACCATTTAAGGCTAAAAATATTACAAATAAAATCCTACTGACATGACATAATGCAAAATAAACACAAACATACTGGTATATTGTATTACAAAATTTGACAATATCAAACTGACGCACAGTGGAGCCAAACGACATTTCGTGTTTCAAAAAAGGCTACAGCCTCTAAATCATAAACGATTTCAATGAATTTTGTTTTAAAGAAAAGCTTATAAAATTTGGAACAACTCTGTCTGGCCAGATTTTTGTCGTTTGTTTTTCCTGTTTTTTAAATTACGTGTATACAGGGTGTCCCGCATTGAGATGTCAAACTTTAGGGGTTTATTCTGCATATCATGTGTAGTTCAGGGGCGCAAAAATAAGCGTTCTATCTTAAAATGTAGAGGAACTACGCAAGCTTTTGTCTTTTTTAAAAACTACTGGCTTTTTTTAAAGAAAAACTGAGTTTTCGGGATATGTGATCAATGCATCGTAAATAAAGACCACATTTTTAGAATCTACATTAAATTTCCAACAAGATACACTGGCTATTGAAATATGTCCATGTAAATTAAGAGCTATATTAAAAGCCATATAGGTGAGAATGTATAATATTAGTTTTTATTGAATTATTCAATATTTTCTAAAACAGCTATTTTTAGACTTAGAGGTTTGCCTCCGCCTCAAAAGTTGCATTATTTAATAAGCTTCAAAATGGTACCTCCTAGTTTTAGAAAGAAATCTATTTCAATATATTACTTACTGACAGCAGTCCACACATACCAGCAATCCTTACACACCTCAAAACTATTAATATGTATGGAAAAATTTAACACTTTCACACACTTTCACTTTTTTTTTTTTTTTTTTTTTTTTTTTTTTTTTTTTTTTTTTTTTTTTTTTTTTTTTTTTTTTTTTTACCCCATCTCAATACTATATTCAAACAATTGCAATAAAAAACATAAGGAAGGTATTACGCCACTTGGTAAACTGTAAAGAACGATAACATGTAATTAATGAATTAGTAACTATGTCTAATTGAGTAATCCGATTGATCAACCAGATGTATATAAATAATACCATTCGTTTATATATATATATATATTGTCATTTGTATATACTATTCGTTTTTAGATGTGAATATATTGTCATTTCTACATATAATTTGTTTATAGATGTATAATGATAGATGTAATATATATAAATGTGTGTGTATGTATGTATGTATATGTGTATATATGTATATGTATATATATATATATATATATATATATATATATATATATATGTGTGTGTATGTATGTATGTGTGTATGTGTATATATATTTGGATGTATACCATTTGTTTTTAGATGTATATATGCAATAAATGTTTGGAGCGAAACGCCTTAGATGCGCATGGATGCTCATAAATAAATAAAAAAAAAATAAATAAATAAAAAAAAAAAATTCAATATATTTTTTTCTGATTTCTAAGTCAAAACCAATCAATGTGCTTCAGCGTGAACGAGCCATTCTGAACATATTCTTTAATTTTACACGATTATGGTGATGTCCCATCCTTCCCAAACTACATGATGTTTATTAAAGAAGCCCATCTACCAAATAACAACTCACTCTGGTTTCAAATGGATGGTTGTCCAGCTCATCATGGACGAGTGGTGACGGAATGGCTAAAGAGTGAATTCCCTGACCATTCCCACACTACGTAAACACAATTTTTGCTCCGATAAGGGGACACTTCGGAATCAAGGGTGAAAGAATTCAGAAGAACATATTGGAAATAATTATCATTATTGTAAATACAATGAATACATGTATTATATGATGATTTTATTTAATTGGTAATATTAATTCTATTCTACTTAATAAAATTTCTGCTTATAAGTAAGCTGGGTTATACATTACAATAATTTGAAATTGTACACATAAATCTCTCTCCTGCAGATAAAAAGCGGAAAAAACACATTTATATGAACGTCACCCTCAAAAGTTGCTTAAAATGTTACCTCGTTTTCCTAGGGAAAATCTATAGAAATCTATGAAAAATGTTTATTACTGTGGACTAATAACTAATTTCCCAGTAGATTTTCAAAATGTCTACAAATATAAGCTTAACTGACTCCACGGCATTAGGGAGGAGGTCTTGTCTTTGAGTTCTCATGAGCTGGCACTGCTCCTGGATCCTGTTGATGAGTTCCTCTTTCGTCGTCACGGGCTCTGAGTACACTCAGCTCTTTAATGTTCCCAATACATGGAAATCTAGAGGATTCAGATCAGGAGGCAAACGAACTGGTCCATACTCATGGACCAGTCCAGGTAACGAACAGTCCAGGCAACGAACAGTTATAGATGGAAATTTTTGGAACACAATTTTTGACTTCGTAACTTTGTTTGGGCTGGATAGGAGGTGAACATATCAAAAGGCCTCGCCCCTAGCCTTTAAGCCGGGGGGAGGGGGGTTTAGAAAGTCCCATTTTTCGGGTTTTCACTTATATCTTGAAAACCCTGCGTCCTAGCGACATGACTATTCTATAACAAATGAAAGCTGATTAAATTTCCTACAAGTTCTATTCAATAAAGTTTTTCGAGATATCTTTCGTTCTCAAAATATCCGCTCTTGAAAGTCTGTCATTTTGGGAAAAAATACACTTTTTTTTATTCTCGACCGGATATCTCTTCAACGATGCACCCAAAAAATAAATGTCGGTTATGGGGTTGTAGAGCATTCCATTAGCTTCAATAATATATATAACAATACTATTTTATGTATTTTCTTTCAAACGTTATATACGCACTCACTTGGTCTTAACAAAACCATTGCCAATATAATGGTCAAGATGTTATATAATTGAATGTGAATAAATGGTCAGAGGCCCAAAATTATATATTTCGTACTATTTATACTTCCAGTACTACCTATATTTACATAATGGAGTATATTTTGGACAATACAATGACTGGAAATGGTGAGAAATTGAACGGTTCATTGGTCGACAGTTGTTGCAAGATATCACGATGAACACTAAAACTGTTTTCACAGTTGAAGTAAAATACACAAAATAGTAAAGTTATATATATTATTGGAGCGAATGGGATGCTCTACAACCCCAAAACCGACATTTATTTTTTGGGTGCATAGTTGAAAAGATATCCGGTCGAGAATAGAAAAACGTGTGTTTTTTCCCAAAATGACAGACTTTCAAGAGCGGATATTTTGGAAACTAATGGTATCTCGAAAAACTTCGTTGAATAGAACTTGTAGGAAATTTAATAAGCTTTCATTTGTTATAGAATGGCCAAGTCGCTAGGACGCAAGGTTTCCGAAATATAAGTGAAAACTCGAAAAATGGGACCTTCTAAACCCCCCTCCCCCCTGGCTCAAAGGCAACGGGTGAGGACTTCTGATATGTTGACCACCTAACTAGCCGAAACAAAGTTATGAAGTTAAAAATTGTGTTCCAAACATTTCCACCTATAACTCTTAGTTTCCTAGGCTGTTAGTCGCTACATTTCAGATTTCACGATGAACACTGAAATTATTTTTACGTTTGAAGGAAAATACATAAAATTGAATTATTCAATATTTTCTAAAACAGCTATTTTTAGACTTAGAGGTTTGCCTCTGCCTCAAAAGTTGCATTATTTAATAAGCTTCAAAATGGTACCTCGTAGTTTTAGAAAGAAATCTATTTCAGCATTCTTTGCCTGGACTGACTGGCCTATTCAAGGATTAGGGAATTCAATGTTCAGCTATTCCGTCACCACTCGTCCATGATGGGCTGGACAACCATCCATTTGAAACCAGAGTGAGTTGTTATTTGGTAGATGGGCTTCTTTAATAAACATCATGTAGTTTGGGAAGGATGGGACATCACCATAATCGTGTAAAATTAAAGAATTTGTTCAGAATGGCTCGTTCACGCTGAAGCACATTGATTGGTTTTGACTTAGTAATCAGAAAAAAATATATTGAAATAGATTTCTTTCTAAAACTAGGAGGTACCATTTTGAAGCTTATTAAATAATGCAACTTTTGAGGCGGAGGCAAACCTCTAAGTCTAAAAATAGCTGTTTTAGAAAATATTGAATAATTCAATAAAAACTAATATTATACATTCTCACCTATATGGCTTTTAATATAGCTCTTAATTTACATGAACATATTTCAATAGCCAGTGTATCTTGTTGGAAATTTAATGTAGATTCTAAAAATGTGGTCTTTATTTACGATACATTGATCACATATCCCGAAAACTCAGGTTTTCTTTAAAAAAGCCAGTAGTTTTTAAAAAAGACAAAAGCTTGCGTAGCTCCTCTACTTTTTAAGATAGAACGCTCATTTTTGCGCCCCTGAACTACAAATGATATGCAGAATAAACCCCTAAAGTATGACATCTCAATGCGGGACACCCTGTATAATTCACATACTTTTACAATTGAACATAAAATAATATTTTTTTATCTCACTTCGTTCGTCGCTAAAATTAAACATTCAAATCCTCATTAGACTTGGAAAAAATAAAAATCTATTTTCAAATCATTCAAAAATCATATTATTGCAATTAATCTCATTGTTGAATTAAGATGAATTTACGTTTTATCAAGATTTATCAGTTCTTTTCCAAGTCTAATCAGGATTTGAATATATAATTTCAACGATATCAGTGCTGAGATTGTTTCATGAAAAATTCAATATTATTTTATGCTCAATTGTAAAAGTACGTGAATTATTTACATGTAATTTAAGAAATAGCGGAAACAAAAAACAAAAATTTGGTTGTTCTAAATATTATGAGCTTTAATTTAAAACAAAATTCGTGAAAATCGGTTAAGATTTAGAGGCCGTAGCCTTTTTTGAAACACGAAATATCGTTTGGCCCACTGTGTGACGGAGGTTAAAAAAAACTGATTAATTGTATAAATTGTATGAGTTATTGTAATATTGTATTTTAGTATAATTAGATGTTTAATGAACTACATAACTAACGTATACGTAAAATTCCATTTGTACATTTGTATGAAAATATGTAAAAAAACTTTTTATGAAATTGTTATTGTTATTAATATTTAAATGTGCATCGACTGAAGAAATTAAAATATTAAAATGACTGTTTATTAAGAAAAAAAAAAAAAAAAAAAACGTTTTTATTCAACTATTGTGAAAGAGCCATCTTAACGTGATAGCCACTTCTATCTATTCTAATATTGTTTGTTTTAAGGTGATGCGTTTGGTTGACACAATTATGTTATATTTTTTGTTTCTTTCAATAAATTCCTTAGTTGATATTATTATTTTTTCCTTCTTCTGTAAGCTGTTTGGTAGATTGAATTACAATATATATTTTTTTTCTTTGTAAAAATAGGTTGGTTGATAGAATTACATTATATATTTTTTTCTTTCTATAAATTGTTTGGTTGATAGAATTAATTTTTTTTTTATATATAAATTTTTGTATATATATATATATATGTATACTCACCGCCTGAGGATGCCGCGGTTCCGGCGTTGCTATATCCCATGTCTGTATATTCCTCATGTCTCGTGATGGATAGGACCAGCCCCTTGGAGCATCATGACACTACTCCTCCGTGACTAGTCGGCTACTGTGCTCTTCCCCTTCTCCGCTGTCGGCATGTTCAAGGCGCATGCTTCGCTATCTTCATACGCTCTCCTGCTTATATAGGACCGCTTACTCTCTGTACATTCAGGAGTAAGAAAGCAAGTAGTAAACATTCGTAAATAGTAACAGAAATTAAATAAAAGTTGTTTTGGATTCGGCTTCCTAGGCGTGAGGAATTCTAGATTTAAAAGATATATTTTCAGGTGAATTGGGCTAGATTTATCATTTTACCTCAAAAGACAACCTTGAATTGGTTGTTACCGGAAAGGGTTTAAGGGGTTAGAGTTGCGACAAGCCGTATCGTCCAGAATCTAACAGCAAAGTCTTGAATCTGAAAAAACGATAGTTTGACATGGTAAGGACGATATTTTCAGGTATTTTAATATATTGAAGTATGCTTCAGTATCACCAATAAGTCAAGAAGATATTATTGGTGATACTGAAGCATACTTCAATATATTAAAATACCTGAACATATCGTCCTTACCATGTCAAACTATCGTTTTTAGCGCGGTTCCTCCCTCCCCCATAGGGAGGAACCCCGCTTATAAGGTTGATACAATGAAACAATCCGGAAGTGCCGACTAGAAAATTTTGCGTTTCAGAACCCCTAGAAACCGAAAATAACGGTGGTTCAAATTTGTATATATATATATGTATATATTTATTTATATATATATATATATATATATATATATATATATATATATTTGTCTGTTCGCTCTCTAAATAGAAGACGAATGGTCCGATTTTGATGAAATTTGGTACAAAAATCTGTCGTCCAATTTGAAAGGTCAAGTTCGTTAACCAGCAAAATCCGCCCACTGGAAGATGGCGTTTGGGGCGAAATTCGCGCAGAAAAAATCGTAACGCTTACATTTTTGAGTTCATAAGCTTGTAAGTACTCGTTTTATAGGCTTCTTGGGCTAGAAAAACGAATGAAACCATTTTCAAGGCGATAGCCTTAACCGTTGTCGAGAAAATTGGAAAAATAGTTTTTGAATACCGTTTTTGGTTTGGGTACTTAGAATAACGGGATTCAGTTGAAACATTATCTGCATGTTCTACATTCATTAAAACTAATATGTTGAAAGTTATGTTACGTTTGGAGTTAAGGAAGGGTTAGAATAAAATATTTTATGAACAGATATGAAAAGTTTTGGAAACTTCGTATACTTTCATTAATATCTCGAACACGGTTGGGAAATCGTGGTAAGTGGATTAAAACGATTTGAAAGCTTACTAAATTCTCTACAAAAATGATTCTAAAACTATTTTTGATTAGGTTATGTCAATCGATGAAATAAATGCTTAAAACTTCAAATACGTCTGTTTTGTTCTTATGAACGGGTTTTTGTCGTTCTTTTTGTAATTTTTGTCTCTTTCCCTTGGTTTTTTATTGCTTTTTATTTTTTTAATTTCTGATGTTGTATTTGTAAGGAAAATGTATGTGTGTGTAAAACAGGATAGGTAAAATGAGACCAATTTTCTGTTGTCAGAAATAATGAAAAGTTTTGGTAACTTTGTATACATTCCTTAATATCTCAAAAAGGTTGAGAATTTGGGAAACGGAAGAATACCATTAGAAAGCTTACTAAATGCTCTACAAAAAAGGTTCTAATGAAAGTTTTGATTAGGCGATGTCAATCGGAGAAATAAGTGCTTAAAACTTTAAAGTAATTGATTTCGCTTATTCGAACTGTTCTTTTTGTCTTTGATTTTGATACTTAAAATTATGGGATTCAGTTGAAACATTTTCTGCATGTTTGAATTTCATCAACACTAATATGTTAAAATTTTGGTTACGTTTGGAGCTAAGGAAGGATTAGAATAAAATATTTTATTAACAGACATGAAATGTTTTGGGAACTTCGTATACATTCCCTAATATCTCGAAGACGGTTAGGAATATTGGTAAACGGAGGGTTACCATACGAAAGCTTACTAAATGTTCTACAAAAAAGATTCTGAAACAATTTTTGATTAGGCTATGTCAATCGGAGAAATAAGTGCTTAAACTTTGAAGTATTTGATTTCGTTAATTCGAACGGTTCTTTTTGTTTGTTTTTATTCCTTGTTACTTTTTAATTGCTTAAAGTTGGATAATGTATTTGACAATAAAACAGATTAATTAAAATAAGAAAAACAATTCATTGTTAAAAATATATCAGGCTGTACCGTATGAAAGGTCAGTTTTGGATTTGTCGATTTCCTTCAAATGTCTTGAAACTGTCGAGGCTCCTACTCCGAGTTCTTTGGCATATTCCCTAGTGTTTTTAATTGCTTATAGTAGTCTAATGTATTTGTCAATAAAACAGGATACGTATAATTAGAATCAATATTTTGTTTGTTAGAATTCGAAGATGCCGTATGAATATCTATATTACAGTACTGGTGTTGATTTCATTCTTTAGAATTATTCTTGGTATTCCCTATTTTCATCTGTTACCCATAGTTTTTTATTGTTAGTAGGTTTTTCTTATTGATTATAGAATATTAATCTATTTGGCTATAAAACAGGATATGTAAAATTAGTGACCATATTTCGGAGATTTCTGAGCGAAATACTTTTAAGATTTTCTACCACCACGAACGGCTTTTTTCCTCTATTTTTATCCACTAGATAGGCTTTATTTTGCATATTATTCTATATAAGTTTTATTCAGCAGGGGATTCTGATGAAATGTCGTGTTTTTGCTGTGGATTTTAAATATGATGTATCTAAGATTGGATAACATTAGCGAGTCTACATAGTTAAGAACCGACGACGGAGGATTACTTCTTGCTATGATTTAGTCTACATATGTATATTAAGTCCTAAATCCAAAAAATAAACTTCACAACGGTTAGATACTATGAGCGAATATGGCAGTTCAATGCCCGTACAAGGGGGCCGTAGGAAATTTACCTGCTAAGAGTTAATCCTCAAGAGCTGTAAATATACCCCAGGTATCTGCCGACACAAATACAAAGCCTAGGCGGAGAGCACCCCAAAAACTCAGATCCAAACATAAGGTTATATACTAAATATTCATAAAGACTACTTAGTTGTAAACCGATTCATCAATTAGCAATCAATAGTTTTCAACAAAGGTTATATACTAAATATTGATAAAAAGTATTTAATTAGAAAAAAAAAACAATATTCCACAAGACTTGTTTTTGGTCCATTTGTGTCTACTCCATAGACTTAATTAGGTATATTATTCTATTGTAGTTGGGCAACTAAACTTTGTTTTATTTCGTTAAATAAAGTTTTTTTTTCTTGACTTGTTATTCGTCAAGACTTTTATTTATCCTTGTGTATTTACTAGATAGGTTTTATTCGGCATATTATTCTATATAGGCTATATTAGGCAGGGTATTCTACTCAATCTTGTGTACTTCTTCTTGATCCTTCTGTACATGGGCGTATATAAAAACAATTTCGGGGGGGGCTGAGACCATTTCCAGGGTATGGAATACTAAATATTTAGAGCTTGGAATAGTTTTAGGCAACTAAAACGCTATTACACGTAAAATAAAATATGTTTTATGAACTAAATGATCATATTTAATTTATTTTTAAGGGTTTTACGAGAAGTTTTTATCATCAATTCAAAATTTCGGGAGGGGCTGCAGCCCCCTCAGCCCCCCCCCCTCATATACGCCCATGCTTCTGTATCCTCTAGAAAGGCTTTATTAGGCATATTTTGTATTGATTTATAGAGCTTTGCTTTAGAATGAGAGCCAGATTCTGTAATTTCCGCTTCTGTGTATAAGTTAGCTACTGTCGGTGTCCCTGACGCCTTAATATCACTTTTATTCGAGATGTTCGAGAGGATTTCGACAATTTTCACGAGATATATATAAAAAAAAAAGTTTATTTCTTTTCTAAGCTTATCAAATGGCACTAGGGACATGAACGGAACCGCGCTAAGATGCTGCAGTTCCTGCGAGTCGGACTTTTTTTAGATTCAAGACTTTGCTGTGAGATTGTGAACGATACGGCTTGTCGCAACTCTAACCCCTTTAGAATAGCCTTTAATTTCCTAAATAAAGTATCGAATACGACCATTTTTCAATATATTACATCGTCAATATATAGAATATGTACGTTCTCTAGTTTGCTCCGATTTGCATATTCGATAGTTTGACAAGGTAGGGACATACATATGTTATATTGGACTCGAACAGGGAGTTACTGTTTATAGTAGTGCTTTTCGGAGAATCAATTTTCATTAATAAACCTAGTTGAAACAGCAAAACTCAGTATGCTAGCAGGGGCGAGTGGTGAACCAGGTTTGATAGGAGTTAACTATTCTTTATTAATAAAATATTAGATTTTTAGTATTTGAACAATATTCTTTTTATTGAGGGTCCTTCTGATAAACTAAACTAATATATATATATATATATATATATATATATATATATATATATATATATATATATATATACAGGGTGTATCGTGAGTAGATGACTATACTGAAGGGGGTGAAACGAGACCAAAAATATAATTAAACCCCCGTTTTTGTTCCCGAGATAAGCCGTTCTAAAGGTTATTTAGAAAAAACTCGTTTTTCGTAGACAAACTCCAATTTTCTCTGCTTGTACGCATTATTTTTCAATGTTACCTAGTTGTATATTTTCTTGGAGACCCGGTGGCCGTGAGTGTTAAGGCGTGAGCACATAACACTCCGTGCCAAAGGTCTTGGGTTCGATTCCCACTATGGGGTGGCGGCTTTTTTTTTAGAAAAAAGAAAAGGCATCAGCCCTATCCTGGCTAGAAAAGGGTGGTAACCTATAGATAACCCGTCCTAAAATTGGTAGTCAATAATAATGGACGTTAAAATTTAAATAAATAGTATATTAACTTAAATATCTCGAAAAAGGTTTAGAAAATCGTGGTTAGTGGAAGGTGGCGATTCGGAAGCTTACTAAATTCTCTACAAAACAGATTCTGAAGGAGTTTTCAATGGGTCAATGTCAATCGGAGAAATAAGTGCTTGAACTTCGAAAGTGTTTCTGCCTTTCTAATGATTTAATCGCCTCTTTCTAACATCTAACAGTAAAATGAGCATTTTAGTAAAATAAGGCAAGAAAATGAGAAACGATTTGATAATAGTGTTTTCCTACGGCGAACGTTGAGAAGATGTGGGCATCAATTTCCGCTTATAACACTGATAGTTTCCTAATGTGCCGCCTTAAATCTTCCTTCTCTTTAAGATGTTATACTTTTCACGAAATACCAAAACCTACCAATAACTGTTTGTATTCCTTTATTAATTTCCTTATACCACTAGAAATATGAACGGAAACGCGCTTAGATGTCGCAGCTCCTGCGATTCGGACATTTTAAATAATATTGTTATTATTTATTGTTGCTTATTCCCCACTTGAAAATATCTCCCTTAGCTGGATATAATAGAGCTGAGAAGCGTAAGAAGAAGGATCCAGGAGCTAGCGGTAACGAGCACTGGTTCTAAGAAGTTAGCGGGTTTCTGTAAGAAAGAGAGAGGTTAGAAGGATAGAGAAGAAATCCAGCGAGGATAGAAAGAAGTGTTGAAGGATTAGCCGCTAGCTATTGGATTACCTCGCTGTACTGCTACGGCTTAATCAGGCCGTTTTTCTCCTTTCTACTTCATAGTCGTCTGCAAGGAATTCATTCCTCACTAGTCCGCTAGGTACTTAACTCAATACAGAGCAACTACATATTCAACGCTTACAGGAATAGTCGTCTGATTAACTACATGGTTCCTTGGTATGTACAGCTGTCGATAACCTAAGGCTGCAAACATAATATTTTGAACTGCTGCATGACATTTTTTGGCTGAATTTTATGTTTTTCGACGTGCTCAATCAAAAAATGACCTCTACTTTTGTCTATCGCGTACAGGTTGCAAAATATAAGGGTTGTGCTCATAAAAAACACAACAATTTAGAAAAAAAACACCATAATTTTTATGATTTACAACAAAATTCTGAAAAAAGTCTTATGGAACCTTCTATTATTTTCTTTTAGACGTCTTCAAATTAATTTTGGTTGTACAGCATTCTGTTTATCTAACAGTATTCAGCTAGCTTATTGACGTACCAATGCCCTACCGAATTAGAGGTTTAACGATGAATAAAAACCCAAGCGATGAGTATTCAAAAAACCGGGTTTGGTTAAAATATCATTTTCGGTCTCTATGGGTTCTGAAACGCCAAATTTTCTAGTCGGCACTTCCGGATTGTTTCATGGTATCAACCTTATAAGCGGGGTTCCTCCCTATGGGGGAGGGAGGAACCGCGCTAAAACTATACGCGATGGAATCATGCAAAAATCAATGGGAAACAGCAAAAAAATATGGAGTTTTTTAGTCGCAGATCTGTTTTTTTTTTTATAAAGGAAAATCATCCACGTGGGTCACTGTTGCTTATTTAAATTTGATAAATACAATATATCAATTAATCAAGGAACATTAGAAGACTAATATACAGAGAAAAAAAAGAAAGTAAATAATAAAATAACAAATTTTTAATAATAGTAACACAACAAACTACATATACAGGGTGTTCAAAACTCGATTGACACCCCGCCTTTTTTCCCACAATTTTTGAAATTTAAAAACGAAACTTGGTGGGTCTTAACGTGGTCGAATGTACTTTCATTGGACCTAATGCATGACCCCTCAATTTTCTCCAGTTCTTCTCCAGAGACCCTAACTCTGGAATTTGGAGGCTGTAGTCTATTTTGAAACTTGAAAAGTAGTTTGGCCCAACTGTGCGGCGGCAGGAATTTTCTTATCTCACGGCTCTTTGGGAAAATTCCTCGCTGCACCCTGGATGTCGGCCTAGATGTCAAGGTGCCGTAAAAAACAAAAAAAAAATTCGTCCAACACAAAAATAATTACTACAAAATTCTAATCATTAGGTGTGATCTATTGCTTTAAATTTATTATTTTAATGCCTTTATAAAGTAATTGAATTTGATTTTTTCTTCAAACGTTCTTAAATCCAAAACTAGGTGGAGCAAAAATAGTTTAGGAAATGTTTATTAAGTTTTACTGAAGCGTAGATCACGTTGATAATAAACTTTTCTGAAAACTTCAAAAACAAAAGTGTGTTTTGCTCCATTCCTATTAATATTTCAGGCATTTAAAGATACTTTTTGGAAAGTAAATTTAATCCTCTACAACGTTTATATCAACTACTTTTTTCGTTAAGGGCATACTTTCTACGTTATTGGCAGAAAAGTGACGAAAAACAAGGGTTTTATCGGTTTTTGGCAATTTGTTACTCATTGATGCGCTTTAGCGAAAAAATGACAGATATAAATCGACATAAAATTCAATTCTCTACAATAATCCGTCATAAAAGTAACCCCTTTCCATTGGACATTCCCGAGTTAGGGTCTCTGGAGAAAGTTGAGGGGTCGTGCATTAGGTCTAGTGAAAGTTCATTCGACTACGTTAAGACCCACCAAGTTTCGTTTTTAAATTTCAAAAATTGTGGGAAAAAAGGGGGTGTCAATCGACTTTTGAACACCCTGTATATAAAAATGTACATGATTGCAGTATAAATAAAAAAAACATTATAAGCAAATGTGAAAAATAAAATAACATTTATTTAACTTATAGACACGTACACTTATACACACATATATGCACATACAGCATAGTTAATGAAGTTAGTATATGATTGTATATATATATATATATATATATATATATATATATATATACAATCATATACATACAGGCACATATATTCATTCCGTTAATTATATATTATATTTTATGAAAGAGATATGTGGCTCTAAGTAATCTCATCGCTCTCTGGCTCGATTCATGGTTGTCTCCTAGTATATCACAGAGAGGAACATGAGTGTCCATTTGGTTTCGGATTTCTTCGTAGGCTCGAAAAATGTTAATAAAAAGATTTTCGCCACGAACTATACATTCAGGCCTGGACTCTCTTTAAGTACAGGCCTGACTTCAAGAGAGTCCTGGACTTAATGTCCTTTAAGTGTTAAGAGTGGTCTAAATAAGTAAGCCTCTGTGCTGATCAGCGATACGCATCGCAGTTCTGTGTAATTAGACACACAGAAATACAGGAACATTTGCACATTGGAATTACAATTCTAGTATTATGGTTTTTGTTTCCAGCTCTTGTAAGTCCTTCGTGCAACAAGACAAAATTTCTAAATATAATTTGAAAAATACAACTGACTGGGGCTAGGACTTCTCACAACGACCCTTATTCACGACGACTGTGATTTGGAATTGTTAGAATAGCAACCGCAACGATTTTATCGGACCATTAGATTAATCTTTTCGCCATTTACAAGGAATTCATTTCCTACTAGTCCGCTAGGTACCGCACTCAACTCAATCCAGATCAACTACATATTCAACGCTTCGAGGAATAGGCTAGTGATCGGATTAACAATCTGGTTCCTCGGCATGTAGAAGAGGGATGGCTGGACTTCACGACCGAAGCTTGTATGGACAAAGTGTATTTATAAGGCGCTTCGTATCAGAGAAATAATCGTAACATTTGGTTCAGAATTTCACTCCTTACTTATGTCACGAGGGTCCTGAGGGGCAGATACTATAGAGGTATATGATTCATGACCATAAGGCACACTAGGGAGATAGTGTGGTGAGTACTATGCTCCGACCGCCTGATCCTCAGTGGTAAAGCACTGGACTAAAATACTGGAGGAGCTGAGTTCAAATCCCGAGAAAGCACTAAAGATTTTTATCTTCTGGTGTCTGCGTTCATGGTTTAGATTCGACCTCTCTGACCGTCCCTAGGCCAACCCAGCCTTTAAATAATTTATTATTAGGCACCTTGGTGCTAATGACCCTACAAGTTGAAGCAGCAAGGGGAAAATCAGGCGGTCGGAGCATGGTACTGACCACACTATCTCCCTAGAGCGCCGTATGGTCATGACTCAGATACCTCTATAGTATCTGCACCTCAGGGCCCTCGTGGCCTGTAACGGGACTGTTTTTTTATATGTATATATATATATATATATATACACATACATGCATAAGTATACTCACTCATATTAATTCTTCTAAAAGATAAATCATCAACGAAATAGATTGGAGGAGTGTAAATAAAGACTCCATCCCAGCAAGTGTCTTCCCCGATGGAGCATCACCGCTAGGGTGATTGAGGGTAGAACATAACCTGGCTGAAACTGGGCCTTGGTCACGGAAGAAAACCGTCGCATTAACATAGGCACTTCGGCCATCTTGACCTCCTGACCTCTTAAACCTCTTGTTATTAAAGCCTCTTATCAGTAGCTTATCTCTTCCAGGGGGGACGGAGGGCTTTAAATGCCCTAACAGGTGTAATTCAGGCCGTATGTATGATCACTGGTTGGAGTTCCCAGTAACGCTTAGTCTAACATTATGCCAAGGCGCGTAGGGCCAAAAAGAATTTTCATTCCAAGAGAAGTCCGGCTCCCAGGAACTGTGTCATCTTAGCGTGCTTCCGTACTGATTTCGGGTCTTCTTTACTTCGTTAACGAAAATTAATTTTTCAATAAGAACAAATTTTCTCAATTGGGAGCCCCGGTGGCCATGAGTGTTTAGGCGTGAGCACGTAACACTCCGTGCCAAAGGTCGTGGGTTCGATTCACACTAAGGGGTGGTGGCTTCTCTTTAGAGAAAATAAAAGGCATCCGCCCTATCCTAGCTAGAAAAGCGTGGTAACCTATACAGAACCCGTCCTAAAATTCTAAAGTTTTTGGCTGGAAATTTAATAAATTCCTTTCGATCCATAAATTTTTTGTGTTGTTAGCAGTGGATAGCGCTGATCTTTTTGGCGGTTGTTTAATGTGCGTGGAACCCATCTTTCGAGCTTTTTCATTTTTCTAATCGCCTTGAGGTGGTCATGGAAGGTCGATTTGCTAACTTTAAGTTTTTCTGCATGTTCCAGAACAGTTATTCTGGAGGTTTCTTCCATCGATGATCGGAGAACATCGTCATGAAGAGAGGAAGGCCTTCCGCGACCTTCTTTATTTTCAGGGCTGAAGTCTCCATCCGGAAATTTTTTTAAACCACCTTTAACACTACCCTCGCCCCAAACTTGGTTGATGTTTGTATCCGTCTGGGCTCCGCTTCGGTGGAGTTTAAACTCATAAAAGAAAATCGTACGAAATTCATAATGTGACACCCTAGGAAAGACTGAAAAATTTCCAATTAGCGAAATGCTACAGTTGTAAAAAAATATTATCATTTAGAAGAGAATTAGTGTGTGTTGACATTCATAAAATGAATAATCCAGTAACCGTAAACAGATTATTATATAGAGGATTGTTTCAAAGAAAACGTAAAATCCTGTATTATTTTCCGGACAACCCAATATTTACTGGGGACTTTTTTTTGGCTTTGGGATAATATTAATATTCACATTATTTATGCAGCCTAAAAATTATGAAACGGAGTCCTTTCTTGTCGGTAATTGGATATTGATATGTTGGGTCGGTGACATGTGTAGGTTTCCTTCACATTGGCTAAAAATCTAGAAGATAAGAAACGCTAAGCGTGTGGCGATGACGCATTTCTTCATCATATCTTCGTTGTCGATCTCCTAACCTCATCGAAACACCATCAACTCCTCGGAGAAACAAACTGAATCTGTTATCAGTGTTTGTGTTGCTAAGGATATCAGAGGTCCTGACTAAAAGGTTCCTTCCGGAAGTTATCTTTGCGATATAGATTGGATGCTTAGTAAGAACTGGCTCTTCCATTAGGATCAGTGTATAGCCATGGTCCTGTCAGGGAGTTTCATTGCTAGCTTTCTTGTCTTCGTCCTGAGCATGTGTAGGTACACCAGGGCGTCTATGGCGGAGGATGACATACTTCCGTATCCATCTATAAGGAAGGTAGGATTGAAGAAGTTAACTATACAAATGATTTTCTTAAACGTAACTCAAAAGCAAAAACTAAAAAAATATGCTTCGTTTCTGAGAAAAACGCAGCGAAACTAAAAAACAATTATGAAAAAGCAGTCTTTCATATGGCCTATAAAAAAAAAAATCATAAAATGTTTCCCACATTGTGATTTCTGTCAAAAATTCAAAATCTGACGGCCATTTTTCGTTTTTCAGCTCCTGAGTTCCATCACTCCTTTCCTCTAGAAAAACTGATATTTCTGGTCTATTTATGGGCCGAGTAAATTTTAGTTGTTTATTCGTTAGATTTTGTTTTATTGAGAGGAGATGGTTGACCGTTGAGAATGCGAACATAGATTAAGTCTTGGTATCTTAATAAAACTACATCTTTTATAAGGAAAAGTGATTTATTGAGAGGAGATGGTTGACCGTTGAGAATGCGAACATAGATTAAGTCTTGGTATCTTAATAAAACTACATCTTTTATAAGGAAAAGTGATTTATTGAGAGGAGATGGTTGACCGTTGAGAATGCGAACATAGATTAAGTCTTGGTATCTTAATAAAACTACATCTTTTATAAGGAAAAGTGATTTATTGAGAGGAGATGGTTGACCGTTGAGAATGCGAACATAGATTAAGTCTTGGTATCTTAATAAAACTACATCTTTTATAAGGAAAAGTGATTTATTTTTTGCCGACGTTTTGGCTTGAAATTCAAGCCTTCATCAGGGTAAAACAGAGTTAATACTACTTTATACACAGATGAAATGAAAAAAAAAAAAATAGGGAGAAAAACATGATAAATGGGCGAGGATGAATGATAAATTTGGTAAGTGTGTGTTTTAGCTACAGCTTAAATTAGAGGTGAATTAATACAGGCTTAAAACTCTAATACAGATAAAACAATGGGTTATGGGTTAAGGGTGGTAGGAGAGGACAGGTGTCTGGAGAGAGGTATCATAAAACTGAGATGATAATGGAAGGGAGGCTGATAAGAAAGGTTATTATTTGTTTACTTCGGGGTGTGGATTTTAAACAGGATGTTTTTAATAATTGGAAAATGTTGGAACAGGTAGAGGAGATGACTTCCTTTTCAATTTGTCATTAATTGGGATATTTTATAGGTGGATAAATATAGATTCAGAGAGGAGGCGTTTTTCAAGTTCAGCGGAGAGGATGAAGAATTGATCAAAAGTTACGTCCATCTGTGATAGCATGTCTCGATAAAGTGGTCTTTAAGTCCTTGTTGTTAAAGTCATTTTTATGAGTTTGCAGAAAATAAAACACATTTTCTTATAAAAAACGTAGTTTTATGAAGATACCACGACGGAACCCTAAATAAATCAACCTTCAAATTTGGATTTAGTTACCTACCTACTATAACAAAATCCGTGAATAGTTCTATATGGGAAATTTTTTTCTCGAGATGGACTGAAAAAGCACACGCGATCGAATGGTAGATTTGATGAACCGTTTGTGCACCCCTGAACTATACAGATCTTACTCTCTACTTTCTATTGGAATGCTGTGCGCTATTAGGTGATCATCAATAGCTGTTTTGTAAACATGGCCATTAACTTATCAATGGTTCGTTGACTTTATGAACCAGGTTACTACTCCATTATGATTTTCTCCCTGGAATTAATAACATTTGTAAGGAGGTCGGAGAAAATTGAATATGTAAGTAGCACATATTTCGGCCATGAATTACAGTCCACTTTCTCATACTAGACAGATAAAGATTACCATACTTTTTTAATTTGAAAAATTAAAATGCATTTATTAAAGCGTAAGATACGTTCAAGTAATACGGATCAAGGCACACGTTAATAACGCAGGTCGGCAAAAAAAAAATGTGAGCAACTGTTTTAATCGTTTAGGTGAATTTTATGTTTTTTGGTGTGCCGAAATAAAAAAAAAAAAAAAAAATGAGCCATTTCTGCCCATAACGTACAGAATATGAGGGGAGGGCACTTAAAAAACATCATCATTTTTATTATGTAAGCCTAAAAATAAGATCTCTGTTTTCAATTTAACACAAAATGCTTAAAAATGCATTCTATTTGCTTCTGAAGCCTTTTCTTCTTTTCTTTTACACTTTTCCGCGCATGTTTTCGTTCTCGAGCATTGTCTGTATCCCTATTGATCATCCAACAGTAGTCAGCTAGCATATGGTACTGGCAGCAACAAAAATAATTTGAGGTTTAACGCTGAATAACGAAAGGTTTTATAAAAAACAAGATGTGATTTTTTTGTGTATTTTTTTTTCGGTTTCAGTATTCAAAACTCCATGGGAAACATGTCTAAAATCCCATGCCGTTTTTTGGTCGCTGATCTGTGTAATCAGTATATGGACATATTAAGTATAAGTTTAATTAAGATTTGAACTCTTTGTAAATCTACCCGTAAATTAAAAACTTATAAAAAGTAAAAGAAAACATTCGGGATAAAATGATTTTGCTCAAACGAGTGAAAATTTCAATTTAGATTCGAAAATATTAGTAAAAGTAATAAAATAAAATAAATTAAACTCAACACAGGGATTGTCGAAGATAATATAAGATTTTGTTCATTTACAATATTTCGTAATAATAGAATACTAATTCTATGGTAATGACTGAACTAAAAAATAAATCAATTTTAACAGAGACGAAATAATTATTAGTAAAGTTTAACAATGATAATAATAATGACATTAATAAAATTGCCATAAAAAATAGAATTCTGAAATCCTCTCTCTTCATCGGAATTTTGAAGACTTAATTTCTTCTAAGGATTTTCCTCTAGGCAGCGAAAAATTTGGGGAATTTTCTGGGAGACTGTTCTAGATATCATCGTAAAAGACGTTTCATGCGATTCCCTACGTCGAAATATCTGTGAATATTGACTCGGATGCAAAAGCGGTAACTTTATTTTTTTAATCCTATTGTTGGCTCTAAAAAAAATTGTGGTAGGGAATCCAGCTGGTCAAAGAACCTCTACTCTTGTATGACACAACACGTTTTTGTATACTACAAATTAAAAAAAAAATACATGCAAAAATAGATCAGTAGAAATCCAAATGCAAATGAAGCTTATTAGTAAGAGGAAGGAAAGAAGAAAACAAATCAACAAAATATATCAGAAGATTTCGTGAAACTAATGGCAACGAGATTAATAATTGAAGTAAATTTTTATTCATCCAGAAAGAATAGGGAAAGAAGTAGGTATTCGTGTAGTTATACTAAAGCTATGGCAGAAGGAAATGGAATGCTAATAGGAATTTTCGAGTTGAATTAATGTTGATGTATTTTAGCGCGGTTTCTCCCTCCCTCCATAGGGAGGAACCCCGCTTCTAAGGTTGACCTCATGATGTAGAAGTGGCAGGCTAAAACATTTTACGTTTCAGAACCCCTAGAGAACGAAAATAACGGTGGTTCAAATTTATATATTATATGCATACACACACACTCACACACACACACACAAATATATATATATATATATATATATATATATATATATATATATATATATTGCATTACATACTGACTAGAATTGCTCTTCTCGGTACATTCTAAAACTTGTAATAACATATCAGTTTTCTTTTAATCATGGGCGTATATAAAGGGGACTGCAGCCCCCCCCCCCCGAAATTTTGATTTGATGTTAAAAACTTGTCGTAAAACCCTTAAAAATGAATTAAATAAGATCACTTAGTTCATAAAAAATATTGTATTTGAATAAATAAAAATGATGTTACTTTAGACTTGGTTATTGTTCCTTAGAGAAATGGCGAACCTGCACAGCTGTGGCCTGAAGGTAAAGTGATCTACCTCCTAGGAGACGGCGAGTTCACCAGGATGCAGAAAGCTGCTCTCTTCAGGGTCATGAGGAAACTGGAAGCTGTTACCTGTATCAGGTTTATACCTAGGACTGATCAGCAGGGATATATCAGGTTCAGGAATATCAGGCACAGGTATTTCATCAATCACATGTGCTTATTTTTTTTAATTTTATTTATATATTTATTTTTTTTTTATTTTTATTTATTTTTTTTTTTTTTTTACGGCGCATCTACATCTTGGCCATTAGCGCCGGACATGTGCTTATTATTGATAATTATCATGAGGTCAGCACAAATAAAGCAAATACTGACCCCGTTGCTTACACACTTTATTGGCAAAACAAAAACACAACGCAATGCAATTCTAAACAGAAAGGAAGGTTATATTGAAAGATTCATATGGCTGAAGGAAGGCTATAATAAAACGTTAGCAGAAAGAGAGGTTATATTGAAAGATTCATATGGCTGAAGGAAGGCTATAATAAAATGTTAGCAGAAAGAGAGGTTATATTGAAAGATTCATATGGCTGAAGGAAGGCTATAATAAAACGTAAGCAGATAGAGAGGTTATATTGAAAGATTTTTATGGCAGAAAGTAAGGATATATTTAAACGTCCTATTATAGAAAGGAAGGTTATATTGAAAGGTTTCTATGACAAAAGGAAGGATATATAAGAAAGTTCCTAAGGCGGAAATGAAGGATATATTGAAAGTTTTCTATGACAAAAGGAAGCATTTATTGAAAGGTTCCAATGGGGAAAAATATGTTAGTTTACAATTACAATATATATATATATATATAGGGTGGCCTAAAATAAACAACCAAACTTCGAAAATCGATGAAGGATGAAAAAACAAAGAAAAAAGGCCTTTGGCATGTATGGAACATGTTAATCAGAAAGGAACCAAGCCGACAGTAGCAAACTTCTGAGAAAATTGCCCTTTAAGTTCTAATATAACAGGGATTCAGTTAATTATTCTTCTTCAAGTACTTTCTCGTCAAACTATACTGTAGTCCACCACTATTTCCATGATGTTTCTATTTAGAATAAATCGTTGAAAGTTAATAACACTTAATGTTGTCAATATAAGCCGCTTGGTTCCTTTCTGATTAACATGATCCATGTATCGTTTTTGCTTTGTTTCCGCAAAAAAAGTAAAAAAAAAAAAAAAAAAATATATATATGAAAAGGCAGTCTTTCATAAGACATATGTAAAAATCGTTACAATCCCCCACCCCCTCCACTCACCCTCCCAGCCCCACCACTCCTTTTTTAATCTCCCATCCCGACCCTCGAATTAACGTTTGATCTTTGACCCCTCGACTTAACGTAGACTCTTTCCACACATTCCTCAATAACGATTTGTTCTTGGAGAGCTGGCTTTAGAAAACAACGAGGCTGTATGGACAACATTTTCGTTTTGATGTCGATAGTACAGATACATCTTCGTCTTCCTAAGAGATCGGTATATGCAGCATTCATAGACTTCAAACAAGCGTTTGACTCAGTACCGCGGTTGAAATTATGGTATAAGCTGCATGATCTAGGTCTAAGTCCAAAAATAATAAGACTGTTGAAACATTTGTATGAGAAGACTAATTTCCAATTGGTTTCAAAAGGCGAATGTTCCAAAAATATAAAAGCTACGAAAGGAGTAATGCAAGGAGAGGTCTTAAGTCCATATTTATTCTCATTATTTTTATACGATATTAATAAGTTCTTCAAAAGCCAAGGTGCTTCAGGTCTTAGCATTGATGGCTACAACGAAGTATTGTTACTTCTATACGCAGATGACCTGATAATTCTCTCTGACAACCCAGTCGATTTGAACTCAAAAGTTAAGGATTCTGGAAAAATATTGTGTAAAAAATGATCTCATTGTCAACTCTCTTAAATCGCAGATCTTACACTTCCATAGAGGGAGACCGCGCAATCATCCAATTAAATGTTATTACAGAGGTGTTGAGATCAGTCAGGTGAAGGGATTTGTATATCTGGGTGTAAAATTCACAACCTCTGGATTATTTTTAGACTCGACTAACTATGCTGTTTCAAAATTTAAATCGGCATGTGGCTCGGTATTTAAAATTTTAACTAGAGCAAAATCCAATCACTGGCACACAACCCAGAAAATATTCCAAGCACTGACTAAATCAGTTCTATTATATGGAGCTGAAATATGGGGTCTGAGATATCTAGATCATGTAGAACGGGCAGAAACCAATTTCTACAAAAGACTATTTGACCTCATCAAAACAACTCCTAGTCACATTGTAAGGTTAGAAACTGGATCCGACTATGCAAGTAGCCAGGTCATTAAAGCTGCTGTGTCTTGGTTATTAAAACTACTTAGAATGGAGGGCGACAGGCTACCCAGGCTCTGCTATAACAGGCTCTATTTACTAGATCAAGAATCATCAAATAAATCTAAGTACAACTGGGTAACCCAAATTAAACAAATCTTTAACGGTGATTTTCAAAATATCTGGTTAACCCAAAATTCAAATATTATTGAGAACAATCTAAAGGCGATAACAACTAAATACAAAGACAATCTAATAAAAAATGATTTGTCTAAAAAACAAAACTCAAACTTCAGCTGTTTCTATAAAAATCTTTCAATAATTCCCGGTGTTCCTCAAAACTATTTGCTACTAGACATACCATTTCCCATTCTCAAAATAATTATCCAACTCAGAACATCCAGCAAATACGCCATAAAATTCTCCTCCAAGTCCATCAAATACACCATCAACCCCAGACTCTTGTGCACTCTATGTAATAGTACAGCTGAAGAAACCGTATACCACATCCTACTCTACTGTCCTGCTTATGACAACATCCGACAACCATTATTCCCATCTACCATTCCACCCGCTGAAGAGAATACATTTCTTGCAATTCTCAATAGTAATAGCAAAGAAACGTTTGTCAGATTTTCCAGCTATATTTTGAAGATCTTACAACTAAGGTCAGAAATTCTGAAAGATTAAAATGTAAATAAAGAATAATTTAGTAATAATTGTAGTATAATAAATAAAAAAACTATTACTATTAAATATTATTTAATTTAAATAAGAGCTAAGAAGAGATATATATTTTATTTTAATTACTTCATGTATATTTTTTTTTTTATTTTTTTTTTTATTTCACATAATTATATTTAAGAAAAGAAATTATATTTAAGAATAATTATATTATATAAGAAAAGAACTTACATTGTGTTAATGTTTTATATTAGTGTTTTATTTTTGTAACCTCACCTATGAATAATTTAATATTACTAACGTAGTAACTAACGGAATTATATAAGTGCTATGAGTTGTAACTCAAAAGCAAATAAATAAATTGAATTGAATTGATTTGTTCTTGGAGGAAGTACTTTTGGTACAGAGATTGGGAAGCTGGTTCCAAGTCGACGGTTGTCCAGGCCACTACAGGAAGGCAGTCCGAAATTGGTTGGACACTAACTATCCACGGCGTTGGATAGGTGGTGGTGGGCCAGTATCTTGGCGGCTCGATCTTCAGACCTCACGCCCTTTGATTTCTTCACATGGGGACACATTAAAGATTTGGTCAACAGGGAGCCCGTTGGCTCCAGGGAGTACCTCATCCATCTCAACAGATGGGCCTGGGAACAGATTACAGCAGAGCAATGCACAAATGACATCCAGTCTGACGATGTGCGTTGTGATGTCTGTATTCCTGCAAAGGGCCAAACCTTTGAACAGTTTTTAAGTAGATTATTCAGGAATTATTAGAGGAATAAATTGTTATTTTATAATTATGTATGCGTCCAGTGTTAAATTTAAAACTTTTTAAAAACTGGACATTTATTTTTTTTCAGAATTGAGTTTTTTTTGTTTAGTGTTTTATAAAGTATGTTGAGTTTGCAGCTTCACATGGCGTCTGTTAATTTTTACGACCAAGGAGATTTTGTATTGTTTTGTTTTTGTTGATTTGTATATAAGCCTTACGAATGACTTGCCTTTTCATACTTTCTTTAGTTTTTTTTTTGTTTTTCTCTGAAATTAAGCAAAAAACGAGATTTATGCCAAGGGATTTTTTTTCTTTATTTTTTCATTCTGCATTGACTCCCGAAGTTTTGGCCTATATTTTTCTTCGTTTTCTCATCCTGCTTCGATTCCCGAAGTTTGGCCGTTGGTGACACCCTGTATATAAAAGTATGCTTAGCCTCATAAATATAACAAGTGTTTATAATCTCATTCAGTTATCTGCAGCATCCTACGTGTCCAATACTCCTTCCGCAATGCTCGGCCAACGGATAATTTATTCAAACATTATCCATTTCCTAATCTACTTTCCCTTCAAAACCATTCGTCCGCTAGATTCACTGCTTTCACATAGTCCCAGTTTAATGATAATTAGCTACATTTGTAATACAATGTACTTGTTGGTATTAATCCTTTCAGAGTGTTCCTAATCAAAAACTAGTAGGGGACTTTAATCAATTATAGAAGAAATACAGTTGTTCATACTCCCCTCGTTGAACGAGTATCATAATTTCCAGATATTTTAGAGTATAGGTTTTGGTGCTTGTAAGAATTTCAGAAAAATCGTTCAAATGTTCATTATTTCCACCAAAGTTGGGAACTACACTAGTATCTAACTACACAGACAACTACTTAGGAAAAAGTTTAATAATTTTAACTAACTACACTAGTATCTAACTACACAGACAACTACTTAGGAAAAAGTTTAATAATTTTAACTAACTACACTAGTATCTAACTACACAGACAACTACTTAGGAAAAAGTTTAATCATTTTAACTAACTACACTAGTATCTAACTACACAGACAACTACTTAGGAAAAAGTTTGATAATTTTAACTAACTACACTAGTATCTAACTACACAGACAACTACTTAGGAAAAAGTTTAATAATTTTAACTAACTACACTAGTATCTAACTACACAGACAACTACTTAGGAAAAAGTTTAATAATTTTAACTTACTACACTAGTATCTAACTACACAGGCAACTACTTAGGAAAAAGTTTAATCATTTTAACTAACTACACTAGTATCTAACTACACAGACAACTACTTAGGAAAAAGTTTGATAATTTTAACTAACTACACTAGTATCTAACTACACAGACAACTACTTAGGAAAAAGTTTGATAATTTTAACTAACTACACTAGTATCTAACTACACAGACAACTACTTAGGAAAAAGTTTAATAATTTTAACTAACTACACTAGTATCTAACTACACAGACAACTACTTGGGAAAAAGTTTAATAATTTTAACTAACTACACTAGTATCTAACTACACAGACAACTACTTAGGAAAAAGTTTAATAATTTTAAGCTACAGAATATAGTGCATTTAAAGAAATTAAATTCCCCTATTTAAAACAAGTATTACTCAGGAGTAGTTGCAACTACAAATACTTTTAGTAGTTTGTAGTTGGCCGCATGCAAATACTCTTTTGTGAACTGCTAGTTATGTAGTTGTACTTTTCAACGACAACTACGTTAGTTTATGAAAAGTAGCTGCGACGCCGAATACCAACTAGCATTTGTAGTTGTAGTTAAAGAGCTACAACTACAAGATACTCGGCAACATATAATTCTACACTTTAAATTTTTGCAAAGTTTTAGTTTTAGTCTGTAAATAGTTGAAAAATATAAATTTTACACATCGCACTAGTATTTTTAAAGTGACACAACAAAAACAAGAAAAATTGCATCTAAAAATGTGTTAAACTTGCCTAGTGGGAATAGCAAGACAGGAAGTGCCCTCTGGTGCACAAGCTCTGAAGCCGGGTACATACAGTTTTGATGGTCGATAAAAATATATTTACCATGAATTTCATAGTCATAACTGAAAAAAAGTCCGACTCGCAGGAACTGCGTCATCTTAGCGCGGTTACGTACATCTTGAAGAAATGGAATAGATTAGCATCACAAATCACAGGAAACTGACAGCTACTGCCATCATGATTACCACAGCCACTCCAAACTTATTACCAATACCTTTCACCGTTTGTTAGCTTATTTTACTACAATACTAATTTTACTGATAAATGCAATTTAAAACTAGAAGCAACCAATTAAAAAAGTGAGAAAAAGAAAACTCATTTCAAAACAACTAACAAACACTTTTTAAGTTTTAAGCGCTTATATCTCTCATTGACGTTGTCCCATCGAATATTCCTTCAGAACATTTTTTGTAGAGAATTTAGTAAGCATTCGAATGGTCACTTTCCACGATTTCCCAACCGTTATCGAGATATTTACGAAAAATGTATGGAGATCCGAAAACTTTTCACATCTATTAATAAAATATTTTTTTTTCACATACTTCCTTAACTTCAAATATAACCAAAATTTAATCATCTTAGTTGGGATTAATTTCCAAGATGTAGAAAATATTTTAATTGAATTCCGCGATTCTAAGTACTCACAAAAAAATAATGACTTACAAAAACATTGATTCCACTTTTCTCAGAAACGGTTACAGATATCGCCTTAAAAATGGTTTCATTCGTTTTCTTATATTAACAAACCTACAAAACAAGTACCTGCAAGCATATAAACTCAAAAACGTAAGCGTTACGATTTTTTTTGCGCGAATGTCGCCCCAAACACTATCTTCTAGTAGGCGGATTCTGCTGGTTAACGAACTTGTCCTTTCAAATTAGAAGACAGATTTTTGTGCCAAATTTCATCAAAATCGGACCATTTTTGAGCCGTCAGGAGCGCGAACAGACAAGCATATATATATATATATATATATATATATATATATATATATATATATACACAAATTTTAGCCACCTATATTTTTGTGATCAATAGGGTCTGAAACGTGAAAGTTTCTAGTCGGCACTTCCGGATTGCGTCATGAGGTCAACCTCATAAGCGGGTTCTCCCTATGGAGATAGGGAGTAACCGCGCTAACACCGATTTTAGAGTTGTGTCACTTTAGAAAGACTTGTGAGATTGTGTGTTTGATTTTTTTTTTTTTTTTTTTTTTTCTTTTAGCGCGGTTCCTCCCTCCCTTCATAGGGAGGAACCCCGCTTATAAGGTTGATCACATGAAACAATCCAGAAGTGCCGAATAGAAAATGTTGCGTTTCAGAACCCCTAGACACAGAAAATAACGGTGGTTCAAATTTGTATATATATATATATATATATGTGTGTGTGTGTGTGTGTGTGTGTGTGTGTGTGTGTGTGTGTGTGTGTGTATTTGTCTGTTCGCGGTTTTCCGGCCCCCCTAATGATCCAATTTTGATGAAATTTGGTACAAAAATCTTTCGTCTAATTTGAAAGGTCAAGTTCGTTAACCAGGAGAATCCGCCCACCGGAACATGGTTTTTGGAGCGAATGTCGTGCGAAAAAAATCGTTCCGCTTACTTCATATGCATGCAAGTTACTCGTTTTATTGGCTTCTTGGCCTAGGAAAACGAATGAAACCATTTTTAAGGCGATAGATTTAACCATTTTCGAGAAAATTGGAAAAATAGTTGCTGAATAACGTATTTGGTTTTGGTACTTAAAATCATGGGATTCAGTTGAAACATTTTCTGCATGTTCAGATTTCATCAAAACTAATATGTTAAACTTTTGGTTACGTTTGGAGTTAAGGTAGGGTTAGAATAAAATATTTTATGAAAAGGCATGAAAAGTTTTGGGAACTTCGTATACTTTCATTAATATCTGGAACACGGTTGGGAAATCGTGGTAAGTGAATAAAACTATTTGAAAGCTGATTGAAAATTGTTCCAGCTAGCCGTGACGAAGCATGGGTATTAAGCTAGTAGAAAATATAGATATTCAAAATGTTATACTAAATATTATAATTAATGAGATCAATTTTTTTTTCTTATCCTGGAAGAACTAAACTGAGAGAAAAAATGAAACCAATCTCAAGGCTTTAAAGTATTCTGTGATAATGTAAAAAAGTCGTTTGTAAAGATTTGATGTAGACGGGAATAGGACGTTCCTCGTTTTCACAGGCCATTCTTGCAGATAAGGAGATTGCATAGATAATAGATAATAAATGCGTTCAATGAGTGGTTGAGTGGACTCATTGCCTTTGTCTGGGTCAAGCAAGATAAGGGCTGTAGGGCGTTCGATCGTCCTTCAGGCTGGTGGTCACTTTCTCAAGGCAACCGGACCAAGATGAATGCTTTTACTGCTCGGTATCTGCACGCTTAGTCATGGGGATTCTTATATAGAGCAGGACTTATAAAGTAGAAGTTAGATTTCATAGCGCGGTTCTCCATAAGAAGGAAACCCGCTTATAAGCTTGACTTCAACCAGGGTAATTAGGAAGTACCGATATATATATATATATATATATATATATATATATATATATATCGGTATATATATATATATATATATATATATATATATATATATATATAGTAGAGTCTCCCTAATCCGGCGTTCTCTTATCCGTCGCTCTCTCTAATCCAGCGGTCTCCGAGAGGAATGAGTGATGGATCTCGGAACTCGCCGTAACTAGACCTGCTCGAGGGTTCGTAGATAACCTTCCCTTCCTAGCAAGCTAAACATTTGTTGCGTGATATTTCATGGAATGGAAGTCAAATAAGGCAAATATGTTTCGTTTTAGATGAAAAACGGAACATATAGGAACTTGTGTTTCTAACAAGGCACCTGTGACTGAATTTATTTTATTATCCGGCACCTAAATTTTACTTAAATATGCAATATTCAAATGTTAAATGTTATTATAACCACAAATAATAAGGTTGTTCCAAATTCATAAGTAACTGATACTAACTAAATTTAGTAATCCAGCTTTTACTCTAATCCGACTGTACCCCCGACGACGCCGGATTATTGCGAGTCTGCTGTATATATATAGATTTGTCTGTTCGCTCTCTCCTCGGCTCAAAAATGGTCCAAGTTTTATGAAATTTGGTACAATAATCTTTCTTCTAATTTAAAAGGTCATGTTTGTTAATCAGCAGAATCCGTTCACCGGAACATGGTTTTATGGGCAAAATTCGCGAAAAAAAAATCGCAACGATTACTTTTTCGAGTTTATATGCTTGCAGGTACTCGTTTAATATGTTCCTTAACATAGGAAATCGAACGAACCAATTTTTTTAAAGCGGTATTTGTAACCGTTTACGAGGAAAATTGATTAAACTACTTTTCCAATCTAATTTTCAGTTTTGGTATTCAGAAACGATTAATTCAGTTGGCACTTGTTCCAGACGTTTGAAATTCGTCTAAACTAAGATATTTAAATTTTGGTTGCGTTTGGAGGTGTGGAGATGTAATGACTGGTCAGGTGACCACTGGCGACCAATGAGAAGCATCCATGAACAGCCAATAGGAACGTGCGCTCAGCCGAGCTTCCCCGACTTCGACCGAGGCGCCCCGACCTTGGCCTATGACTAGGGGCGTTCCTGCTGGCCAGAGGACATTCTACTCCGGCGCTCTCTCAAGGACACACTAGCAGCTCTCTCAAGACTAGACTCCAGCCAGCCATGCACTCAGGACCAAGCAACCGGCGCTCCAGCAACTCTCCAGCCATGCACTCAGGACCAAGGACCTAGCTACCTGCTCTGCCTCTCTCTCTCTGGACAAAGCACGAAGTCGCCGTCTCGATGTCCCCAGTGGTCAAGCCAGCCACCAGTCATTACACTCCCGACTCCTACTTCCCCCAACTCTAGTCAATACCTGGCTTATTTTTTTATTTATTTAAATCTTCTACAGAAAAGGTCCTGATGTAACTTTCGATGAGGCGATGTCAAACGGAGAAATGGGTGCTTACAATTTGGAAATTGTTCGTTTTGTTCTTTTGAACGGGTTTTTGTCTCTGTTTTAACTTTTTAATAGCATTTAACAGTAAAATGAGTGTTTCAGTAAAAGAAGGTAAGAAAATGAGAATCATTGTTATACTGTTTCCAAGAGCGAACGTTGAGAAAGAGGATGGAGTAATTTACGCTGACGATAAAATCAGTTTCCTCTTGTCGCGTTTAAATTTTCTCTCTGAGATTTTATTGTACATTATTTTACGAAAGATTAAAACGTAGGATAAACGGGAATTTTCAAATCTTAGAAGAAGAACATTAAGTACAAATCTTAGAAGAAGAACATTTAGTACAAATACTGGTTAATACTGCAAATACTGGTTCTCCAAGACTGCAATTTTGGCTTCTCCAGATTCTCTGTCGATATTTCTGTCTCAAGGTTACACTGTAGTTTAAACGATTTTTCGTCCCAGAAGAAAATGTGAAGGTAAAAACCAGGCTATTTGTAGCCATTTCGTGCCGACTTTAATGCCATGGCTACATTCCTAAATCAATTTCTTGTCCTTTTGAAGTAATTTACAATGCAAATATTTATTTAAGTCTTAATTTGATTATAGAAGAATACTGTGAAGTATAGAAAGTAAATAACATAGTCAGGTTAATAGACGATGAAAAATTTTAGGATAAATAGATTAATGTACTTTATTTCTGGAAATCTCCACATTTAAATTTATTTATCTTTAAGAATTTATCGTGCCTGCAAAGATAATGACATATAATATATTATGCTTCCCTCAGTGCCTGTGATTTTTTAAAAATAAGGAGATCATCTACATAAAGACAGCAGGATACGTCTGGAAGTACTGATCTCGAATAGAATCAATTCCTATTTTGAAAAGTTTCGTGCTCAGCACACATCCTTGAAGAACACCATTTTTTTGGGCGAAGGTGTCTAAAACAGTATCATCTATTGTAACCCGGAATCGAAAGAAATGCTGATGTAACTTTGAGAATTTTCCCTTTCAATCCCATTTCAGAGATTATAGACCATCGCCAAACGCAGTCGAATGCTTTCTGAATGTCAAACGAAACGGCTAGTACATATTCTCTATTTATAATAATCTAAGTAAACATTATTGTTTATGGCGTATGTGCATGTGGCGAATATACCGGAAACAAGCACCCCAGCACAACGGAGTCGGCTGCGTCGTGATCGCTGCATACGCAGCACGTGGTAGCTGCCGGGACAGCGCGCGCCAGACACAGATTGGCTAGAAAATTAGTTAGATCCAGCACCAGTTTTGTAAAGCGACATAGCCGGAGCCATTCCAGTGTTGCTTTTTGGCTTAACACCAATAAAAGTAAGCTGTGCAGGGGCCGCCGCTACCATTGCAAATCGTCCTCCGCCTGTAAAATTCTATCATATTTAAAGCTGATATCCCCAAAGATTCACAAGCGAGTACAGAATTTAATGTTGGGTTATACTTTGTATAATCCTAGGAACACAAGACACTTCCGGGAAAATTGAAGACCTTCGCGACCTATTACCATGAACAGCCAGATAACCGTACGGGGTAAGAACCTTCCCACCTCGTGAGACTACAGTCTGGTAATCACAGAGGTAGCATCTGGAGGCGCAGTTATTACATCGCATCTTTATGGAACTCCAGTATTTGAGGGTTTATTGGGATTCCACATCAATTTATTTTTCGAAATAAGGATTTTGGTGAACATTTTAAGGCTTTAGAAAGCTTCTGCCAAGATCTGGGTGAAGTACCTTTCGGATAAAAGCATTTTTGGCGCTTTATTAAAAGTAAGTTATAATGTCCGTACTTGTAAGAAAGCAAGCAGGCGTCTTGAAGAGGTTTTTTTTATAAAAAGGGAGGGAGTGCGTGAACGAACCAAGCACGAAGAACATGCTATAGAACCATTTCATGTAATACTTACTAATTTGCAATATTCATGAGGAGATTTTAACGTCTTGCCCTAATTTCATTACATTTCTTTAAGAGCCGTCACATTACAATATGCCGGGAGGGTTTCACGGAGGGAATGCCTTATTGATGAAAGCTGAGCTCTTCCGCATACAATCAAATTTAGAAGTCAGATTTGACTCTTTTTTTCACAATTATAATAATCTTGAATCTTACTGGATGTATTAAGAAAGAAATTATCTCATTCAGCACATTCCCAAGGGAGGTATACTATTTGTACTCACGACACAACTATGGAATTTATTTTTTAAATCTTTATTGATCCTATCTACTAGGCGCCGAAACTGGCTCTCGTTAATATATATATATATATATATATATATATATATATATATATATATATATATATATATATACATATATATATATATACATATATATATATATATATATATATATATATATATATATATATATATATATTGAAATAAAAGGTGAGCCTGGAAGCCTATTGAACATTCATTTTTACACTGTAAACAGGGCGGATTCTGCTGCTAAATGAACCTAATTTTCCTATTTCAGACAACATATTTTGTGACAAATTTCTTCAAATTCGGATCATATTTGTGAATAGTGGATTTCAAACAGGCATAGCAGCATGTATACGATTTTGAAAGACCCATTTTCTTTCTTTTGTTTTATGAGAATGAATGTTCAGGTGTGCCAGGTCCCGGATAGCTTGAGGAGTGCTAGGTCCCTTTCACTATCCGCCACATATTGAAGGATTGATCAGCATTCGATAGGTACTTCGGACTTCCTGATCCGCGACGAACTGCGTCAGCCCTTACAGGACTCATAAGACCAGAAGGACAAATTGGTGGAAATATTAAAGCTTACCAAGTTGTGTGATAAAATATAAGGTAAATCTGAAGGAGAGCGTCCTCAGCTACGATTTTCTTCAAAGTTTGCACTATAACGTATTTTGATGCACTAAACACGAATCCGTTGAAAAAAAAAAAAAAAAAACTGCTCTCAACTAGGAAAGAAGTTATTTTAAAAAAAAGTTCACTGTTATGAAGGTTAGGGAAGAATGCCTTGGACGACTTTTGGGCATAGAATTCTTTTCATTTCTGCGAGTTGGATTGACTAGGGGTTTTGATGTTTTCTTGAGCGAGCGGAGCGAGCGGAAACGCATAGCACGTATGCCCAAAAGCGACAGTTTACGACCAAGTCAGCTATCACAGGTGAGTCTAAATTTCAATTACACTTCGTCATTAAGGACTATTGCGCATGCGCGTGTTTACATATAAGCTGTTTACCCCGTCTTTTATAACCTCCATAACAGTGAACTTTAGTGCTTAATAACTTCTTTCCTAGTTGAGAGCGGGGTTTTTTTTTTTTTTTTTTTTTTTTTTTTTCAACGGATTCGTGTTTAGTGCATCAAAATACGTTATAGTGCAAACTTTGAAGAAAATCGTAGCTGAGGACGCTCTCCTTCAGTTTTACCAAATATAATACATACAGTTATAATAAAAAGGAATTAATAACAAAATAGTGAAAGAGCCAGAATAGTTCCACAGTCGTTTAGTTTAACACCAACTACAGTAAGAGCGGAATAACCATGCAGTTGATCGCCAATAAATAAAAACCATATCTACCTATCTCTCGGATAGCTTCATCAGGACAACGTTATAAGCGGGTTTTCCTCCCTATAGGGAGAGAGAAAACGCGATGAAATGGGAGGAGAGGTACTTGTAGATGAAATGGCCTAAATTGAGTACTTGAGCTCCCCAGATATTCTGAACTCCTGGTATTTTCCCGAAGGGTTCCAATAGCTTCCATCCTACTCCTCCCCTCTCCATTATATCGATTAAATTGGTAGGTACTTCCTCTCTCTCCCCTTCGGCGCAACATCCCTACCGATAGGACCCCCTCTCCCGTTCTCCCTCGAGTAGAGCCAATCGGCAGAGAAAAAAGAGGGAACAACAAGTTCCCCCCTGTTTTTCCTTTAAAAAAAATATACATATATGAGGTTTCAACTGTATTAAGATTTTATATTTTTATAACCTGTATTTATACCAGCAGCAAAGCTAAAAAAACGGTCTAAAGGACAAGTGGTAACGTGTGGACAAAAGAATATATTATATACAGAAAACATATATTAAAAGATCTGAGCAATATTAAAATGTTCGTATATTTTCTTAAATATCACATAAACAATTGTAAATCGTGGTAACTAGAAGGTGATCATTCGAAATCATAGTAAATTTCCCATAAAAAGGGTTCCCTCGCAATTTTCTAAAGTGGGATCTTAGTCGGAATAAGCAAGGTGGAGAGTTTGGGCTTTTTGAGCTTTGGGGGAAAAAAATCTAACACTTCCTATTCCAAACTTCCCAATTAATATAATACAAAGGACAAGAATAATATGTAAACAAAATTGTGTAAATAAAAATCAATTCAACATTTTAATCAATCATATGTTTTCCTTAAATATCTACAATTTCTGACCACCTTACAGGTAGCTTTTAAATTTCATTACTTTAGAAAGAGTCTGGTTTTTATGCAAACACATTTGAAAGTTTATTTAGTACATCCTGTTTAGATTTAAACGTTTTCCCTAGTAAAAGTGGGTAAGAATTAGATTTCCATCAGTAAAAGTTAAAATAACACAGGCGCACAAAATAAAAAAAGTTATGTATTTCGACACGCTGAATCCGAATCCAAAATCCGTTTCTCTCCAGCACGTCAGGTTTAAGGGCATTTGAAGGTCTAATTTCGTATGAAGTCCTTTAAGAAGAAATAACTAGATGGTTTTGAATGGTAACTTGGTACGAAATGGTTTTGAGGGTAGCTGGATTCGAATCCGAGGTATGTTTCACCACATCGGCACAAAATCAAGGCCATTTCAAGGACAAATGAATTTTCATTGCAGATTAATTTTTTGCAAAATAAACATATTTGTAAGGACAATATATTTCAAGGGAAATGGCCTTGATTTTGACCTCGGATTCGAATTCAGCGACCCTCAAAACCATGGAAGCTCTACTTATTTGTTCTTAAACAACTTCATACGAAATTTGACCTTCATATGCTCTTAAACCTGACGTGATGGGGTGAAACGGACTCCTGGTTCGGATTCAGCTTGTCGAAATACATATGAATATATGTGTATGATTGGAAAACACCGCTGTTTTATTTGGTGTTCCTGCGTAATGAATCATAGTTTACTTAACTCAGTAAGTTAAAAAAACATTGTTGATGTTGGGCCGCCCTCTGTAGTTTGATAATTGTCAAGTCAATCTTAGTGTTTCTTTGGACTCAATATAAATACCATTAGTTATTCATAAGAAATAGTTTTTAGAGAGTTCTAAAAACAAATATTAAAATGCACATCTTCTCCAAATCCCAGCCTATAGAACGAGTCTAAAAAAAAAAAAAATCGGCCAATGAGGAAGCTGAACGGAATCTGCCAATGAGTAAGGGTTGGTGCGGGTCCGACAGACCGGCGCAGTATTTCCAATCGGCCCCAATCACCAAGCTCCTATCCACACCTGCCCTCCTGGTAGAATGCCGAACTCTTCTGATAGCTCCGCCTTTGTCACTCTTCGCTTATCGATTTTATTGCCCAAAGAGGTTCTGGCAGATTGGCTTCAAAACCCCCCAACCTCTCTACCTGTTGATTCACAATCCCCCCTCTTTCCTGGTTTGTTGTCACTTTACGGCTAATTTGTTTATGCTTGCTTCTTTAGGCTTATTTTATGTCCTGCTTTTCGTTGCTCTTTACTATTTGAATCCTTC
This sequence comes from Gonocerus acuteangulatus, assembly GCA_946811695.1. Classification (NCBI taxonomy): domain Eukaryota; kingdom Metazoa; phylum Arthropoda; class Insecta; order Hemiptera; family Coreidae; genus Gonocerus; species Gonocerus acuteangulatus. The sequence continues at coordinate 113,197,124 of OX328124.1, read as the reverse complement.
TGATGATCACATTCTGACATGTTCATTTACGAAAGTCTTCAGGAGATCTGTTTTTTTTTATCATTTCATTATATAAAAAATGCCCTTGGGAGTAAAATAATTAATTATCCGTGTTTTGAACTTATATTTTCGTATTTTTATAAGAATGTTTCTAGCATGGGCGTATATAAGGGGGGCTGCAGCCCCCCCCCCCCCGAAATCGGTAATATGTGTCATAAAAACCTTAAAAATAAAATAAATAAGATCACTTAGTTAAAAAAAAAAATATATATATATTTTTTTGTGTAATAGCGTTTTATTTGGCTAACTATTCCAAGTTCTAGATTGTCAGGATTACATACCCCCCAAATGCTCTCAACCCCCCTCGAAATTCTCCCAGTCCCTCCTGAGATTATATTCCCTATACGCCCAAGGTTTTTAGAGTTTATGTAGACAATGAAACTAAAAATGATAATATTTTTGTATTTAAACCTTGGCGACACTGAATAATTCCGGTAGACATTTATGAAAACGATATAAATAGAATACAGTTTTGCCTGTCCATTTCGTAGATTAAACTCCTTTCGTGATGACTCGTTACAGATTTGTGTTTCCAATGAAATGTTTTGACAAAATGGTAGACCTTTGAAATGTTGTCAGTGTTTTTATGTATCCTAGAATTACAACATACACAGTCTATAAATGAAAGTGAAATATCGAGTAGATTAAAGTTATGAACGCTTGAATAATTTGAAACGACGAGTCCGTGGTGGCTTGGTTGGGGATAGAAAACTAAGCCAAATCTTAAATGAACAGTCGGCTTAGCCTACTACAGCCATTGATTACAAGTTTTTAGGCTTCACTTCGATCTCCCTAGAATTGATGGATCTTTGGGGAAAACAAGAAACACAGAAAGGAAGTTATTCCTAAACCCCAGAGTGATAGATGCACCAGTAAATATACTCTCGTCACACAATGCCAGTGTCGTCATAACCTCTCATGGGCGTATATAGGGGGGGGGGCTGCAGCCCCCCCCCGAAATTTTGATTTGATAGTAAAAACTTGTTGTAAAACCCTTAAAAATAAATTAAATAAGATCACGCCCATGAGAATGACGTGGTTATTTCGAAGGCACTCGCTTATATTTGAAAAGAAAATGTAGTAACATTATTTGTACAAGGGTTAATATTGTTCAAAGAATTACCATGTACACATTGCTTCCATCGACTCTCCCACGGCCGCCAGCTACGGCAGCCTCCATACTATGACAGCCGCGTACTTTGTGTACATTATTAACCTTGGGGAACTAAACGAAATCCGCCAGACGATGTATGGACTGTAGAATAGTTCCAGCAGTGTTGCCATGATATGCCATAATCTCTGGAGGATATACAGAGACTGAGTAAGCGCATTCTCGTGATGCAGCAGCATGGTAGACGCGATGTCTTTTCGTCCCTTCCCTGAAATCTTTTACTCAGAACATTTACGAAGTAGCCAGTGGCCTTTCACTCAGAGCACGGGCGGATGTGGTACACTAGCGCTTCATTTCTGGTCGTATTTAAGGATGTTTCAGTACTTCCAGATCCACGTTCTGTCAGTTCAATCTGGAACAATTCTCGATAGGCCTATGGCTCGCCCATCAATAGTTTGGGTCCATATAGGGCGCATTTTTCGCTTAGCTTCTGCACCAGATACGTATTTTTAACAGTTTGGTTTGTTAATGTCCGTCCAGAGGGATCATCACTACCAACCCACCTTAAACTTATCCATTACCCTCGTAACTTCTACAGAAGAAAGAGAATAATTTGGCTTTCATGCATTTAAGGCTTTGGATTCTTTGGATGAATTAAATTGATGTGATATGAATCCCAATAGATTAATTTTTAACACAACCGAGCGTATATTTTGCCATCTTCGTATATAGTTTTGCACATTTTTGCCTTCCCATTTGCGGGTAAGACTTTTTTGATTCCAATATTAGTTGTCTTAATCCACCAAACTGAATGGTTCCGACGAATAGATAAAAATATGTATCTTATTCTCAACCCTTTGGCGCATCATACTGTATCTTCCTGATTTTTTCTCTTTTAGGCATCCATTTAGGTTAGTTGCCTAACATTCAAGTATAAAATCCTTTTATATGTGGAACCTGAACCAGATTTTCCTCCGTATTAAAAATATGATTATCAGATTATTAAGTTTTAGTCACTTTTTTACAGATGCGCAGCTTCAGTTGGCTATCACCCAGGAAAAGCAGTCGATCTTTTCATTGGTTGGCCTGAATGCCAAAAGAAAGGGAATATCCAGCATGAAGTTTTCCACAGCCTAGGAATGTGGCATGAACATACCCGACAGGACAGAGATCATTATGTCACCGTTCTGTGGAATAACATTGCCAAAGGTATATTTTTTTATATAGAATGTCAATATTTAATCTTTGTTTGTCTTATTAATGATTTTTTCATGTTGATAATCTAAATATTTTATTTTATTTTATTTTAAATAAAATAAATATTTTACCACTATTTTAGGTGGCTCTTGAAGAAAAAAAATATCTGAACTGAACATTTGTCACCCTTGCCTATGTAGGGGGAATAGCATTAATACAGGAAGAGTGACACAAGTCCCTTCTGGTGTACAAGCTCTGAAATAGGTTCATGCAGTTTTGATGGTTGATAAATAGATATTGACAATTTCTTTCATAGTCATAACTGAAAAACACCGATTTTTGAGTTGTGTCACTTTAGAAATACTGGTGCGATATATGTTTTATCATAATAAACAATATTATAATTATATAAATGAAAAGAAAGGAAAATAACTATATTAATAAAATAAAATATTAAAATATTCAACAAGTGCGTATAATAAATTACTACTGCATTTATAATGCCTTTGTTTTTGTTTTTTTTTTTCAACTGGGCCATTAGCACCGGCATCCATGGTGTGGCAAGAAACCTTCTCAACTTGCCCTGAGATGAGGAAAATTCCTGTCACCGGAGGGACTTGAACCCCCATCTCCCACATGAGAATCTAAGGTGTTAGCCCCTAGACCACGGGGAGGCACATTAATGCCTTAGTAATCTAAAACAAGTATTAAGTAACTAAGCATTCGGCCAAATAATGTACCTTATGCGAAGTTGACAATATTATTATCTCTTGTATTTTAATCTTCACTTTCAGCGTTTATATCATCGACTGAATATTTTCTTCAGGACAATGCCACTTGTTTTTGTGTTTTTCAGGTAAAGCTTATAATTTCAAACATAGCCCAAGAGACATGACGACAACATTGCCTTATGACTATAGCTCCGTTTTACACTACAGAGCCCAGGCATTCTCTAAAACTGGTTCGGATTTCACACTCCTACCCAGAGAAGTCTCAGCCGTTGCAGTTATGGGCCAGAGAAAAGGTCTAACTATTGTAAGCGTAATGTATTTACATCTGCTCAACTTTTATTTCTTTCCCTGTAGAGATACAAATCATTAAAACCTAAATACTAAAATGAATCTTTCAGGTAGATATAGCGAAAGTAAATAAGCTTTATAGCTGCCCCCAACCGTACTACAGTGGCGAGGGTCTACAAAACATTAATTATGTCAGCCACGTGATACATGTAAGGCCAGAAGCTTACAACAAGCTGACAAATAACACAGAGAAGGTAATAATAAGTACTTACTATTTAATTTTAATTTTTTTCCTTTGCTTTAATGAATGTAAAATATTGCGGTTTCAATGTATTTTTATTTTATTTTTCTCAGATATCAGTCCTACCATGAAAATGAATGAGGGATATCTATCAGATCATATTTTTTGTAAAGTTTTTCCTTTGCAACTGGAATATCATCTAACCAAGATATAAATGAATTTTGAAGATATTGAATATTTATTTATTGTAGCAAGTCGGAGGTAAGAAACTACTTAAAACTTGAACTATTTCGTAAATTAAGAAAAAAAAATAAATTCAATAAATATGATTGAAAAAAATACCCCCCAAAAAAGTTTTAACTCCAGAAATTATTGGTGTGACAAGCCATGACATGCCTTAATATTTATTTGTAATCAATGAAATTTTATTTTATTTTTGAGAACATTTGGGCACTCAAATGCTAATTAGAGAAGCTACTTTTCTTAATAAAATAATTATCATTGAATTGGATAATTCATCTAATGAATTAACTTTAAAGTATAAAAATTGTATAAATTAAAACTCTAGTCTTATGTGTAAAATATATTCGTAAAAAATAATAAAAAAATCCTTAGTTTTAGACTTTTTTTTTATAATCCTTAGATACTGTGGCATCTTTTGTGATTGGTTTTATCAAATTTGAATGAAATCGTCGTGTAGATACTTCTTTAATCAACTTTTATACCAGACCAACTTGCTGAGCTAGTGAAAAATGCTTAACACAATTCAGAATACTGGTATTAGTTTCGCTACAGGTGTTTTCAGAATCAGCGTGATCTTGCTCGGTGGTAGAGATTTCCTGGAGGACTTGAGCGTGAAATGTGGTGCTAAAAACAAAAATTAACTGCTTTTTCTCAAAAAATAATTTCTTTTTTCTTCCTAAAAAAAGAGTTTCGCCTTCTTTTCCACGTTATGTTAAGTATATTAAAATTGTTGTCTAAATAAGTTCTAAAATACAAGGTTTCTGGCAGAGAAGAAAGATCTACTATAATATGAAAGAGGTCAAATTGACGTTAGCCCTCATCGGTGAAGCTGAACTTGTTCTGAGCTCTGAAGATGGTAACAGGAGCTGCTGAAAGCGCTTAGTGCAGAAAATAAAATGTCTAGTGAAGAAATTTGACGTTTTTCATTTTATCTAAATAAGTTCTCTCTTGTTGATTTCCCACCGTCTTGTGAGGATGCAATGTTCTGAGTTCCTATTCTTACTTCAGGATTTAGCAGGTGAATGTATTTTTGAGATCAACCTCAAAAGCAGATTTCCTGCCCAAAATAAGAAATGAAATGTGATAAAAAGCCACACGTGGACGAAATGTGGAGGAATACCTTGTTTTTCAACGTACCCGTCAATTCCTTTTATATGCTTTTGTTTGAATGAGGGGAATAAAATGTGATTCATTTATGATTCTTTATTATAAAAATACAATTTTCAGAGAACACTGGATGGATACAATAACAAGACATTGTGGGTTGGGATGTGATATCAAAACATTCAGTAACACCAAAGAACATAAAATATTCAAGTCGAACATCAAAGTATCTCTAATGATGATGAATAGGAAATTTTTCTGGAAATATTAAACTTTAACTTTATATTCTAATAAAAAACGTATATAAACATATAATTTGTATTCAATTAAAATATTATTTATACTTCCAGACAATATTTCTAATTCATCATTCATTTTCTACTTGACACTTATATAGCAATTATGCTTGAGTTGATACAGTAAGTTTTAAGTAGGCTAAATCTAATTAGGCTAAAGACATTTATTATCATTATAATCTGAGAGAGAAAGATATAGATAAAAAGAGAAACAGAGAAAGCCTTAGAAGCATAGTTTGTTTTTATTATTTTAATATCACACTAATATTTTTTTTGTTACATATACCTTAATGTATAACTAATACACATACTATTTTATACAGCATAGTAGGTTATTCTTATTAGGAGCTGGTTACTCCTTACAAACCGTTAGTGTATAGCTATCATTAACAGTATAAAAGTACAAATACATTAGAACATTCTGAGACCATTGAAGCATATTCAATCAAAACGTCGTGGATTTACTCCCATACAAATATTCCTCGCATGATAAATAAAATTAACAATTTTAACAACATATAAAATGGCCTAAAAATAGTCAAGAGAAAATTATAAACACATATCACACATCCACAATAAACATTAGATTAATGTTTAGAAAGGAGAGGAAGAATTCTTTTGGTTTCATGTCTTGAAACAATTGACAGAAAACAGAAGTGTAAAAATATTCTATTTTAACTGTATCTTCAAGAGGCTGTGTAATAAGAAGTCTGTATATGTCACTGATTGAGAAAGGCTTTTGAATCATAAAAAGAAAGGCTACAAAATCTTTGTATTAATAATCAAGCAGAACAGTTGGTCTTCTATTAGAGGCAAATTCAGACACCAAACCATATTAGAAACACAATATTCAAGTGCACAAGGACAGATAATAAATATTACAACAATAAAGAACTATCTGAACACTTTATCTCATTAAAATTATATCATAATATTAACAATTAAAAGACTCAAAGGACAAGCTGGCTGATTTACATACTGTAAGTTAAGTAATGTTACATTTCATGCATTAGAGGAAAAGAAAGCCAGTTCCGTAACAGGCCACAAGGGCCCAGAAGGGCAGATACTGTAGAGGTATCTGATTCTTGACCATATGGCACACTAGGTAGATAGTGTGGTCAGTTATATGCTCCGGCATGATTTTACCCTTTGCAGGTAAAGGAAAAATTAAAAAAAAATTATTTAAAGGCCGGGTGGGACCCTGAATCCAACTCATGAACAAAGTCACCAGAAGATAAAATCTTTGGTGTGCGCTCGAGCTTTGAACTCAGGTTCTCCAGCATATTAGTTGAGTGTTCTACCACTGAGCTAACCTCGCCTTCTGCATGAGGGAAAGCTGCTCGTAAATGGGGCTCGAAAGTCAATGAAATGTAAAACTAAGAACATGGTGGCTAGGCAACAAGCTAGACCAGGAGAAACTGTCACATTAGGCCCTTAATCCTTTGAAAATATAAGTCAGTTTAAGTACTTGAGCTGTTTATTTTATTTTTTTTTTTTTGCTGCCTTTGAAAATGACAAGTCTTAGGAAATTAATTCAGGATTCTGGCAGCAAATAGGAGTTTTTATGGACATGTGGGCAACTGAGAGGATTTTGACAAGATCCATGAAGGTATTGCATTATTAAATCCTCACCAGGCCAGTCCTATTTTATGGTTCGGAAACATGGACTTCAACAAACAAAGGATTATGAAACTTGAGACCCACGACAAACCAAAAATTGGTCAACCTATTTAGGAAGACATACAAAATTATATAATGTCCGGATGACAAAATGTCAACTCTGTGATCAATATTTACAGTGAATGTGAAAAATTACCAAACGGAAATTAAACAAAATTATTTACATTTATACATGAGAAATGAATTATGGAAACAATTTCATAATTATGAATCCAAACGATTCATTCATGTTTCTCAAGAAAAATAAATATTAATAGTTATTCTTCTGCAATTTCGGACATGGCTGTTTCTGTTTCAGATATTTTATTAATTGAAGAAAGTTTACACAGCCTCTAGAGATTATATAATTCTTAACAATCATGTAACAAATATTAAAAGGTTATCTTAAAGAATATATTACTAAAAAATAAAAATTAAAAAAATCAAAACTATTTATAAACCAACAAAATGTTCCTTATTTTTATCCACAATGGCTAATAAAAGGCAGTTAATTACTAGAAATCCTTTTTGTGTTTATATTGACAATTTCTCTACTCTTGGTCCACGCATTTATGAGTTAACAGTAAACAATCATATTATGTCAAAGGTTATGGATTAAAAAATTCTTAAAAATGCTGTAAATACAAATTTTAGGCTCTTTTCAGATCAATTCATTATTCCTTGTTTTTTTTTTAAATGTTTGTTAATTATTGTATTTTTTTTATACTATGTTGTTTTATTACTCCTTTATCTTTACATGGATTAAAAATATGTATATAGTCGTAGTTTGATCGTAATAGTTGAATAGAAGAAAATTGTTTTACATGAGTTTCATTGTTCCCAATATTTCAGCTTGATTTTTAAATCTTCATCAGTAGTTTAGAAATTTCCAAATGGAAGTTTGTCAAGCCAAACAATTGACAAAAGTGAAAACTCATTTTTTATTTTTAAAAATGTAGTTTTGTAAAACTAAACCATATGCGAGCTATCCCCATGGAAATGTATTCTGAAGGAATTACTTCGTTCAAAGTCAAATTAAAAAAAAAAAAAAAAAAAAAAAAAATACCTGGGAGAACCTGGGAACTCTATTTTTTCTTTAGAACGGTTTAGTCAAACATTATCATTTAGTGAGAGCAAAGACTAGGATCAAAGGGTGAAAAGTTCACACCAAAATGATTATTTCATTGTGTTTTTAGGAAGCTTAGCAACAGCTACGGATCTAAACTACGCTAATGTGTCAAAAGCATTCATTAAACTTTTTTGGTGTGTAAGAGGCATTAATTTCACAAATTTTTAAAATAAATTGACAAGAAACATGAAAATTCTTGATAAAAAAACACTTAGAGAACTGGATTCACTTAATTTCATTATTACTTTTATGACTTGCCATTGTAAGCTTATGCATGCCTAATGATTGTTGGTAAATACCAGATAATGACCTCCGCCCTCACCTCTACCTAAAGTAACTCATATATTTATGAAACTATTATGTCCTGTACAAGTCTAGATTTAACTTCATGAGGCAAGACTGCTCATCATGAGTGCTAGGGAAGCACAAAAAATGAATACAACTGCGAATATTGGCATGCAGAGTGCAGCCCTTCCATGAGATTCTAGTATTTATTCTTGCAATTCTAATGTTTTTACTTGTGTGGAATGAAAAGTATTATTTTTCTTTGGTCCACAATGGAAGAGGAAATCATTGGAAGCAGCTTAAGGATAACAACTTTTATAGTACATCTCACATGCTCACTGCAAGGAAGACCAATTAAAACCACACTATAATTTTGGAGTTTCGATCAGTTAATTGTTCTTAAATTAATTTACTAGTAATAGAATGGAAGTGTTTTTCATTTTATTTTGTCTCAATATTGTCACTGTTTTCAAACCAATTTAATAAGCATTTTATACATTTTAATTTTTTATTTTTACAATTTTGTATTTAATAGCAATTAATTGTCGTTATCATCCTACTCTAACTCTATTTTTTTCTTTTAATGGCCATAAATTAAGAAATGGCTCATAACGATAATCTTAATTACATCCCCGGTCTCCTTAAATCCCAGATCTGACCCTTCTTCATTTTCCACACCGCAGACCTTGAAATCTCCCTAAGCCTATAAAATTCGGCATATCTATTCCCTCTTATTATTTTTTAAATTATATTTTCATTTAATTTCAAACCATCTATTAATCACCACCAAATTACACATTGGCTCAGAATGTTTAAAATATTGGGAAATATTTGGGTCCTGACAGAACAAAATGTTTTAAAGAATCTAAAATAAATTTTCCTGCACAATTCTTTTAAATGTCTTTCTGTGGCGTTATAAAATGACAGCCACTTTGTGGATAAAACTTAAGGTTATAGTCTGCCCGCAAACAAAAGAACCATGCGCTGCACCCAACCCATGTGTGGGAAGGCCTAGCTCCCCCCAGTCACGCCCCTTCAGGTTCTTTTGTATGTAGGCAGACTATAAATACAAAAAAAAAAAAAAAAAAAAAAAAAAAAAAAAGATTAATAAAACCTAATATTTCTTCAATACAAATAACTTGATCTCATAAGTTTTTGTCATATCATGCTTATCACATATAACCTACATATATGTATGTATATTTGGTAACAATATTTGAAAAACTAGGACTCAGTCATGCAGACAGATACATTTAACATACATATTATATTCTTGTGAAATTACGTCTTATTTTTCTTTCTTAATTTTATCTTATTGGAGAAAAATATTATACACAGAGAATTCTTTATGACACTTACTTATCTGTTAATACATCTACAAAATATTCAAGCTTAAATTAAAACCAGATTACTTTGTGTTATTTGTAATAACTATTATTTTCATCAACATAAATGCTGGCATGAAATATAAACAGCTCTTATTATTAGTTTAGATACTGTTCATACTGTATGTAAGTAAGTATTTACTCATGTTGTTTTCATGGAAAAAGTCCTTTCTTTCACTTCCAAATAAAAACGTACAAATAAATTAAAATAGTAGCCTTAAAGAAGAAATTGCTACAACTCTAATAATACAAATTTAGGACTTAATTGTGAATATATATATATATATATATATATATATATATATATATATATATATATATAATAAAATATAAAAGAACAATAGACTTGCAATGTCTCCATCCCTGAAACATAATCTGATGATTAATACAATATAAAATTTCTTTGACAAAGTTCTTTTATAAACACAATTTGATGAGAAATGTGTTAATGTAATAGCTCAACTTTGATAAAAGGAAACTTTTTCAAAAGTTCTTTATTCAAAGTTAAGCTATTTTACAAAGTTTTCTTGTGGTGAGTGGGGTTATTGACCATTTAATCACAACATAAAAAATTTTGATTACAGAGTATCATATTTTCAGGTCTGGAGAAACATTCTTCAATTTTTTGTTTTGCTGTTTTATGCATATACCAGTGAAACACACAAGTAACGAAAAAAAAAAAAAAATCGTACTGCCTTTTTATAGATTATTTCATGAAAAAATAGCATAAGCACAGACACAGCTCACAAATTATTTAAGAAGAAGGGGTTCATAATTTCTTTCATACAATATTTTATCTCTGAAAATTATAAAGTAAGAAAAATATATATAATTTCATGTATAAAATTATATGAAATGTGTTTTTCTTATTTTTACAATAAAAAATATTCCATATCTTATTAAACAAGTCATTAAATATTCTTGTTTCCATACCTACGCAGATAAATTTAACTCTCAATGAGGACTCTTTGTGTTTCAAAAATAAACAACCATATTTTTATTATTAATCTAATGGAATTTGATTCCTTTTAACAAATACTGCCATTTAGAATATTCACTCAATAACAAGTAAAGCTTTTGATTTTACTCTTTGTATGTAACAATAGGAAAATAATTTAATTATACGATAATAAATGATATTTAATTTAATTAATAATATAAAAAACTAACTAAGTCTTTATATCATCTGTACATTTAAATACATTATCAAAATCTACTTTAATGAAATACATTTTTGATTACTACTTTATCACACGCAAGGATCAGAACATTCAACCATTATATTCCCAAACCATTATATTCATCCTAAAATCTAAGGACAATCGGATATTTCATTACGATGACTTCGTGCTTAACATGTTTTCTTTGGAGTATTGCCAGATTTGATAAGTTTGTTATGTCTATGCATAGTTTTGGGGTTAGAAACTGCTAAAGCTGTACATATACTAAGCAAATAAGCACCTGGAGAAAGATTTTCGTTTTGTAGCCAACAGTTCGGTTTTGTTATTTTTGATTAAAAAAAGAAATTGTGACTCTTTTATTTCTATCTGCTGAGGAATATGCATCAAATTCTCATTTCATCAGAATTGTATATAATAGGGAGGAACAGTAATACCCCTCGGATTTACATTAAAAAAATATAAGGAAGCTATTAAAATTATTAGTCCAAGTCTGAGAAGCAGGAAGGGATTTCTGTGAAATATAACACTAAAAAACAAAGCTGGATTAATAACAAAAATAATTCCAAAGAAATATTAAGCAGAATCGTACGCAAAGTATAAATAAGGAATAATACTCGCATGGAATATACGTATCATGGCACACAAATAAAGTTAATTACTATACTCAAAACTAAATCTAACAAGTATTAACCACCTTGAGGTTTTTTAAATAAAAAAAAATCACAAGATAAATTGTTTTTACCGTTAAGAATATTTTAAACTAAATTCTCAAAATTAATTTTTTTAAACTAATATCCAAGATATCTAAAAATGTACCCAACCAATTTTGGAATTATTTATTACATTATAATTTTATCTAAGGTGTGAAGCAGGGAATTGTTTTAAGATTTTGGTCGCTATTTTCTTAATAAGAAAGTTAGGGTTCAGTCATAATTAATAAAATTACATTTTTAAGTAAAAATGAGTTTGGATTTTTGTCAACTGATCAGTGATGTAGTAAATTCTAAGTCAGTTCTTTCTCTGCCCTTTGCCGTGATGAAGGATTCAAAAGCAAGCCAAAATTTTCACTCATTTCTTGTTTTAAAACGTAGTTTTATTAATTATTATCAATCCTCTGACTACATATTAGGAACTTGGAAGAGAAAGGGCGGATCTCAAAATCTGGATGTTGGGAAATCGAAGTCAAAGTTCTGACAGTGCTTCAGGATAGCAAAGACATATGTTTACTCTATGGAATGCTGATTCATAAACCTGATTGAAAAAGTATGCAATTGAAATTCAATGTTTTAATTTTAATTAATACAAGTGAACAAAATGCTAAGAGAGGAGTTTCAGACCCGGGATTCGCCCTTGTTCCTTTAGGAAAATCAGACATAGAATATTTCATAGATGATGGTGCTATTCAGGTTGAACTTGAAACTGTGAGAAAACTAAAGGTGAGCCAGAGAAACAAGACAAAGCGTCGTGTTACCTACATCTTTCTGACTCAGAAAAAAAAAAGTTGAGTTTTCAGATTTGTCCTTTCTCTTCCAAGGTCCTGATATCTCTTATCTACTTTTTCTTCAGAATGGTCGAAGAAATATGAAATAAGGTTTGAAAAAGGTCTGCACTTTCCTCAGCAGCAAATGCCAATTTATCAAAAAATACAACAATATAAAAAACTCTCCAAGTTAAATTATTATATAAGGAGAATTATTTAGGTTTCATCCACATTTATACTTGAAGTTTTTACTTTATTTTGAGAAATATATCAACGTTATCAACTCTTATACTTCACATTATCTTTGCCATACTTTTGACGACTCTCTAAAATTAAATTAAATTATTTTGTATGGAAATGTAAATTATACATTACATTTGAATTAAAAGAAAAACAAAAGAATAAAGTTCTTGATCAATTGTTTCATTATTTCAGGATATATTTATTCCTGAATTTTGGTGGTATTAATGATATTTGGCATAAAAGTGTTACCAGTTTATTATTGTAATATAAGAAATGTAATGTGTTAGACCAAAATAATTTCAGAGTAATTACTTGAGAGCAAAACCTCATAGGCAGTGAAAATATTAAGTTAGGAAGTACTGTCTATTTGTAATTAACGTCTTAGCAATATACATATAGAATCGTCTTGAATGAACAATGGATTTCTTTTTATTAATCCTTACTTAACTAGGTTAGGTAACATTCATGAAGTCAATTCAAAGGAAACACTGTCCCATGCTTTCCAACAGCCGGGACAAAGTGGCAGTTTCGACCACGATTTGAGCGACATTAAGAGCAAAGTATTAGCAACGTAGATTTGAATAGCGAATCTGGTCACATGACGGTGCAAGATTTGGCCCTGTCCTTTAGCTCCGACTTGAGATCTACCTTGCTCTTGGAGCGTGGGGCAGGCCTCAGGCGATCACCGGCCAGGCATGTGTTCTTGTTCAGGCGGCCGAGTGCTGCGAGAGCTGCAATTTCGAAAGCATCGCAGACTGCTTTGCTTGACCATTTGGCAGATGTTTCGACATAAGTTGTAGCACCTACTAGCCTGCTAACATTCACAGCCTGCAACATAAAATAAATACAAAGTAAGAAGAGGTTAAGGATCAGCAATACCAAGAATTATTAGGAGCTTATAAAGGAAATAATTTAGGGGGCTGGGAGCACCGGGGGATTTGGGGGTAGGGAAAATTTTAAATATTTTAGATTAAAATGGTTAGTTTTGAGCTCATCTGGACACCTAGTAAACCAGGGTAATGTTGAAGACACTTTTTGTTTTTATGTGTTTTTTTTTCTTTCTTTTTTTTTTTTTTTACAACAAATCGATAATTGTCAACAGTATTTCTAAAGTGACACAACTCAAAATAAAACTCAACTGAAAATGTGTCACTCTTGCCTATGTAGGGAGCATAACATTAAGAGGGGAAGGGTGACACAAGTGCCCTCTGGTGTACAAGCTCTGAAGCTAGGTACATACTGTTTTGATGGTTGATAAAGAGACTTTTACCATGTATTTCATAGTCATAACTGAAAAACACCGATTTTTGAGTCATGTCACTTTAGAAATACTAGTGCAAAATGTTTTCACCAAAATAAAATTTCGGGAGGGGGAGGGGTATGCAGCCCCCCCTTATATAGGCCCATGAGAAGAATAATAATCTTCAATATTTATGGAAACATTGATTAGAATACACAGTTAATATTTTTTTAAACAAACTCATAAACACTCTTGTTAATGACAATTTACAAACTTATAAAAAGCGGGAGCACTCCTTGCCAATGGGCACCCCTTGTGGGTTCGATTCCCACTAGGGGTGATGGGGTACAATGAAAAGGTATCAGCCCTATCCTGGCTAGAAAAGGGTGCTAACCTGTAGATAATTCATCCTAAAAATCTGTGTTAATTTTAAATGAAGGTTCAAAAGAAAAGCCACTACCTCTAGTGGACAAAACCCTTGGCACTGAGTATTCATGCTTTGACTTTGTTGTGAGTGTCAAACAGCCATCAGGAAAATATTTAAAAATGATGTTTAGTATTTAAAAAGAATAACTTATTTATTTTTTGAGTTCTAACCATTGAAAATTGAGTGTACCAATGATAATTTTGTTCTGTCTGAATGAAAGGTATAGACAAAATGAATGAACTGAAGGAACAACATAGTTGATTTTAATGAAGCAGTGACTGTTGATATCACACAAGCTGGTAAGTCTTGAGTGTGTTATCTCAGTCCCTGCTATTGTTGTGTGGAATACCTTCCATTGCAAAATGAAACCTTGTCTAAAAAAATCACTGTGTACAATAGTTCCTGGTGGACTCTGCCTTCTTCCGGCGCCTTGAAATTATACAAAACAACATGAGCAAACCTGGAAAATCGTCTTGAAGGGAAATTCTAATAATTGTTTTTATCACACAGTAAAAAATGTTTATTTTCTACCTGTTCTGGAGTGACAGGAGTCTTGACAAGAGACATTCCCCCTTTATCAGTCCTTAAGTCAACTTGGCAGCCGCATAAAATCACTGCGGTGTTCCCACAGTGCTCCAAGATTTCTGGATACCACTGCAATCAAAATTATTTTATTAAGAATCAGCCAATGCTTAGATGAAATGTTTACTTAATTATAATATTTTTTTTTTGTTATTTACAACTGTTTTTTATAATCATTAAATCACATGTTATTGTTTTTTTCTTTCCTAATTCATTGTCTTCCACCGTCAATAATTAAGTCTATGGAGCCTCATCCACAAATTTCTATCCACGGCCAATTTTCTTCTCATAACACACTCATAGATGCAATTGTAATTATATGCCTGCTTTAAAAGAATACTAATTATAGGATCCGCCACGTCGTCTATGGCAAACTCCTTGGATTCTTATGCATGAAATGGGGGTTCGAGTCCCTCCGGCAGCAGGGATTTTTCTCATCCGGAGCCGAAAAATCCCGGCTGCACCATGGATGTCGGCCCAAATGGCCCAGATGTCAATACACCATAAAAACATAATAAAAAAATAGAAATAGTAATTAAATTTTCCTTCCTTCTAAAGGATTTTACGTTGTTATCTGTAAATTAAACATTTTTTTTTTTTTTTTTTTTTTTTTTTTTTAAATCATGTTTAGTTTGAAGAAAGGAAACTAATTAATGATCACAATTGATTCATATTTAATGAGAACATTTTTGCAAGCAATCACTACTATTGTAACAGTAAATATCAAATAAGCCTGCTCAAATAATTTGACCTTTAGGATAGCATTATTTTTGAAAGAATGATAAATTCCATTAAATAAAAAATGAATTTAATTATAGTTTTTTTCTGAAAGAGAAAAATATGTGATTTAGGCGCTAGCTGCAAATTTATTTATTTATACATCAGTGAGACCGCGACAAAGGCAATTCATCACTAAACACAGCTAGCTGCAAATGTGATAGTGCTTAACTAGTGCCGAATTAGTTTGAGTTCAGTTGTGATAGTTAATAAAACTGGATTTTAAAAGAAAAATGAATTTTAATTGCCAACATTCAGCCTGAATTTAAAATCTTAATCAAGGCTTTGAGGACGGGAAGAACTAGTTTGTTCCTTTTTTATTTTGAAATGTATTTTAATCATGACAGAACCCCCAAGTTTTTCCATACTGGTTAATCAGTATTATGACTAAATTATTATTTATTTATTTATTTTACTTTAAGAGCTGCACAGCAATGGTGATCTTCCCTAAAAGAATTTATATAAAATATAATAAATAAAATATAAGCTAAGGATCAGTACCAAAGTTAAAAATTAAAGGGTATGGAGAATGAATAATAAAAGAAAAATAAAGAAAAGAATAATAATAAAAAATAATAAAGAAATATATAAGGAATTAATAAAATAAATAAAGAATTAAACGAATAATTTTAACGGTAATTATAAATAGTAATCATAATGATATTTGCGGAGTTGAAATCTGAGGAATATTATCCTGAAATAAGAAACTTTGACTTGGGAGTTATGTGTGGTATAACTATATTTTATTATATGTCTTTGTCGTCTTTAAGTATGTCAGTATGGTATCAATGTGGGGACTCCTGTCGGATAACAGTTCACTGAGGCTTCGAGGAATCTTTAAGTTGTCTCTTTTAAGGCAGTCTGTTAGTATGTGTTTTACAGTTAGTGGTACGTTGCATGCCTCACATAGTGGTTTGTCCTGCCTTGTGAAGAGGTACGAATGGGTAAGTCTAGTAAATTATTAAAAAAAATAACAAGCGATTGGAATTTCTTATAGAATTTGAAAAAGGAGTATGAATGTTTTATGGATGAATAAAAATCATCTTGCAACTACTTGCTATATTCAAAATAAAAATTTCTTTTGAAGGGAAGACATTCATGGAAGTTGTTGCTGCTTCCGAGTCGCCCTATATTTCATTCGCTATCTTCTGAAATGGATAAAGAATAAGGGAAGGGATAAAAGGCTTGTGAGTGGATGAAGGTAAAGAGATTAGAGAGAAGAATGAAAAATGGCTTGGAAAGGGAGGGAAGAGAGGGATTTATAACTTTGGGCTTGGGACTTCTACCTCCTACAGACTATTCTCTTTATAATCACATTAAAAAAATCTTTGAAGGCAGCAAATTGGGGTGTTATACCATTATAATCAGAATTAATTTTGCCACTGCTAATAAATGTGACTGCATTCACATCATCAATGCATGCACTCCACATTTTATCTCACTCCATTCCAGGACGTATGCCGATCAAAAGGTTCTTTAGAAAAAAACGTGTTTTTGTAGTACAACTTCAATTTACTCTGCTTGTACACAATTTTTTTCAATGTTTCATTACATTTTTGAAATCAGCATTAAATTCACTTTAAGGCTAATACACATCCAATGTTCAAAAGTATCTCATTCAAACCGCAAAATCCATTCAAAAAGTAGAAATTAATAAAAGTTTCTGGTTAGTGACAACTTTTCTAAAATCTGTAGAGCATTTCGTTCTAAATGTTTAAAATATTCTTCAATTTATTTTTTTTTATTGAATGTGTTTCTGACCTATTAAATTTATTCTTCTTTTTGGGATTTATGCGGTTTAGGTCAAGAAAAATAGTAGGGTAAACCAGGCAGTTATTGACACCCAGTACAGTTATTGACACCCCAAACTTCAACTTGAAGAAATAAGCAAACTAGTCCTAATTTCATTTTAAGAAATACAGGAAACTAATGTTTGAAGGGCCCTCTAAGTCATCTATGATACACCTGATTAAAAAACTAACCACAGGGAAGGCTTTAAAATGAATACCTCCAAGACTTGAGTTGAGAGCCAGTTAATGGCTACAAGGTTATGATTTCCTGAAGGATTTTCATTCAATTTTTTTGTTCCTACTCTCTTCCTACGTTTATTGCAATAAAGTTAAGTACTTCATATTGTTTGTTAATGTATAATTTAAGTGTCTTGAGTGGTTTCAAATTAAAATAATCAATTTAAATATTATTATAAAGGGGTGACAATGACTGGTCATTTTTTTCCAAAGTATTTTGTTATTGACACCCCATGTCAATAACTAAATTATGATTTTTTTTTTTAAATATTGATGGTTTTGTTTTAATTTTAATAATTTAATCTTTCTAATTAATCGGCAATGTTTTTTTTAACTTTAATTCGAGTGTAACTAGTTATTGACATAGGGTGTCAATTAATAGTTTTTGGGTTCAATGACTAGTTATTGGCACTGTCAGTTCCTAATAATAAAGTTTCTATTGTGTCTATAACAGGTGTTAGTATTTCTATGAAGCTCAGTTATAGCCAGAAGGATTCAGAGAATGCCTTGAAGGCCGTAAAGGATGGCTTCTCCATTAAATTGGCGTCCAAACGATTTAATCAAATCTGCACTTCAGATTAAGTGACAAATTTGTAAAATCATTGTTTGGAACACGGTAAATTCTTTTGGATAAAGACAAACTAACTCTAGTTGCTTAGATAGAAAAATGTGCGAAAAAGAGATTCTTGAGGAAGAAAAATGACATTTTGCAATCTCTAAAAGAATTTATTGACTTTAAAAATATGAGCCCTCCCTTTAAAGGTAATTGTCCTAGTGTTGGCTGGTACAAGGCTTTCTTACAACCCCTCTATACACTGAGGATTTCCGAAGCCGTTACTGGGGCCAGCGCATGTCTTCTGAAGCTAATATTTGAAAGTGGTTAGAGATCGTCATTTCAAAACCAAATTAAGATACCATAGGACTTCAAGAAGGTACTGAAAGTCATACTACACCTTAAAAAGTAGATCCTCCTTTGTATCAGATATGATATGTTTGTGATATTATTTCCTTATAATGACCTATTATAACATAAGAAAAAAAAATGTTAAGAGTACAAGGGGTGTCAATAACTGTAGTGTCAATAACCCATCCACAGAGTGTCAATAACAAGTTTTTGTACTTTTTACTATAATTATTGCCGTATGTTAAAATGTATTGAACTTTTGAAAGAAAAATCCACTTTAGTCTTTCAAAGGATAGATAAAGAGGAGCTATAGCAAGTCTCAGTTTGATCCCTTCATAAGAAGTATTTTTTTTTTAATTTCGCCGCAGAAATGTAGTCTTAAGGGTGTCAATAACTATCTGGTTTACCCTACTTCCTTTTTTCCTTTTGTGCCATTTTATTTGTTCTTTTCCCCACATTACGGTTTATCTATAGGTTACCACCCTTTTCTAGCCAGGATAGGACTGATACCTTTTCTTTTTAAAGAAAAGCCACCACCACATTGTGGGAATTGAACCCACGACCCTTTGGCACCTTATCAGGAGTTCTTTCATTTAATTAACTTCTGTGTAAATTTCAAAGGGTTTTGCTGCTTTCATATTTTCAGAAAATAATTTTTTTTTTAACTGGTTTACAAGATGTCTCAGGCTCTCATCAACCGATTTTGTTAAACTTTATGTCAAACATTCTATATAATATTAAATAGTGAAATATGTTACATTTTTTAGTAAGAATGACAGCTGTTTGTTTTTGAAAAAAAAAAATTAGTTTAAAAAATGTATCTTGTATCTTCCCAGTTGAAGAATTATTGGCATTAAAAAAAAAATTGTTTGTGTATGCATTAAAGTTTATTTAAAATTGCTAAATATTGTAATACTGCAACACTTGTATCTACTGATTGCCCTATTCGCCTCTATGTAGTCTGACCTTTTTTGTCATCAATGAAGATAGTATTTGAAAATAATTTTGTTGTTGTTTTACATCGTTTAAAATTTTGAATTATTATTTCTGTGGCTTGGTGCTAAAAGGGCCTATGTCAATTTTTCCATATTTTGTTTTGTATATATACTTCCCTTGCAATATTTGCAAAAAAACAAATATATATCAATACTATATATATTTTTATAGTACACATACAGATGTATAGATATACGTGCATATATACATGTATATTTGTTTTTTTGCAAGTATTTTAAGGGAAGTACATAAAAAACACAAAATATGAAAAAAAATTGACAAAGGCCCTTTTAGCACCAAGCCACAGATTTATTTTTTTTCAGGAGGCCCGGTGGCAGTAAGTGTTAAGGCGTGAACACTCCGTACCAAGGGTTGTGGTTTCGATTCCCACTATAAGGTGGTGGCTTTTCTTTAGAAAAAAGAAAAGGCATCAGCCCTATCCTGGCTAGAAAAGGGTGGTGACCTACAGATAACACATCCTAAAATTCTTACTTAATAATAATAGACGTTAAAATTTAAATAAAATTCAAACTGGAGGTCCAGTGGCCATGAGCGTAAAGGCGTAAGCATTTAAAACTCTGTGCCAAGGGCCGTGAGTTCCATTCCCACTATAGGGTGGTGGCTTTTCTTTTGAAAAAAGAACAGGCATAAGCCCTATCCTGGATAGAAAAGGGTGGTGACCTATAGATAACCCGTCCTAAAATTCTTACTTAATAATAATAGACGTTAAAATTTAAATAAACTGTTTTCAGTCATGAATCGCCCCTTGTCACGTTTTCTCTAATGTATAAATAAATAAACTAAAATGTGCTAGTTCTAAACTTTGCTCATACTTTTAGTTCTCTCTTTGTAAAAGATGCTCAGCTGCTCAAAAGTTAGAATTTCCTCCATTTTATCTTTTGCCAGATGAATCCAGAGCATGTAACAAGTAATTAGAATAAAATGCAAATTACAGCCCCCCTTTTTTCAGGAGGGAGTGGGAGAGGAAAGGGTTTCCCACAGGGAGATGGGATGAGACGATTTAGTATTCAAATGAGCTTCATTCGTCTGCCCTTTATCATCCCCACTTTATTTCATTTGGGCAGCGATGCTAGTGGAGCTATATCGACTCTCGCTTTCAGGTGGAACTTCTCTCCCATCTATATAACTCCTGACTTATCTCTGCTTTATATCTCCGATCTATTTATCCCCTGAGTTATCTCTGCTTTCCCAGCTGGAAGATTTAAGGACAGTAAACGCTCCATTATCGCCTTCCGGCGCTTGTAATTCATACACTTCTGGCAAAATGGTTTTTTTTTCCTCCTGGCCGGCTTTATAGCACTTGACGTTTCTCTGCTTTGTCTTTGGTAGATTTAAGGATGAAATTTCCACTAGAGACTGGACAAGAAAAGAATTCATGGGCATATATAAAAGGGGGGCTGCAGCCCCCCCCCCTCCCCGAAATTTTGATTTGATCGGTAAAAATTGCTTAAAACCCTTAAAAATAAATTAAATAAGATCATTTAGTTCATAAAACATATTCTATTTTGCGTGTAATAGCGTTTAAATTGGCTAAAAAACTTCCAAAAACTAAATTGTTAGTATTCCATACACCGGAAATGGTCTCAGCCCCCCTCGAAATTTACCCAGCCCCCTCCGAAATTATTTTCTATATACGCCCATGAAAGAATTGCAGGAGTTTTCCACCGATATATATCCAGGACTTATAACTTTCAATATCCATTTTTTCCCCTTTTATTGATAATTTACGATCTGTACAAATATGTACAATAAGTAAATTTGTTCAAAAATAGCTACACACTGGATGAGATGAGGGGAGAAGGCAGACATTACTGCTACTCCCAATGGCTACACACTGGATGAGATGAGGGGAGAAGGCAGACATTACTGCTACTCCCAATGGCAACACACTGGATGAGATGAGGGGAGAAGGCAGACATTACTGCTACTCCCAATGGCTACACACTGGATGAGATGAGGGGAGAAGGCAGACATTACTGCTACTCCCAATGGCTACACACTGGATGAGATGAGGGGAGAAGGCAGACATTACTGCTACTCCCAATGGCTACACACTGGATGAGATGAGGGGAGAAGGCAGACATTACTGCTACTCCCAATGGCTACACACTGGATGAGATGAGGGGAGAAGGCAGACATTACTGCTACTCCCAATAGCTACACACTGGATGAGATGAGGGGAGAAGGCAGACATTACTGCTACTCCCAATAGCTACACACTGGATGAGATGAGGGGAGAAGGCAGACATTACTGCTACTCCCAATAGCTACGCACTGGATGAGATGAGGGGAGAAGGCAGACATTACTGCTACTCCCAATACCTACACACTGGATGAGATGAGGGGAGAAGGCAGACATTACTGCTACTCCCAATAGCTACACACTGGATGAGATGAGGGGAGAAGGCAGACATTACTGCTACTCCCAATGGCTACACACTGGATGAGATGAGGGGAGAAGGCAGACATTACTGCTACTCCCAATAGGCACACACTG
Source organism: Gonocerus acuteangulatus (assembly GCA_946811695.1). NCBI lineage: Eukaryota > Metazoa > Arthropoda > Insecta > Hemiptera > Coreidae > Gonocerus > Gonocerus acuteangulatus. The sequence continues at coordinate 113,175,020 of OX328124.1, read as the reverse complement.
GATGAGATGAGGGGAGAAGGCAGACATTACTGCTACTCCCAATAGCTACACACTGGATGAGATGAGGGGAGAAGGCAGACATTACTGCTACTCCCAATAGCTACACACTGGATGAGATGAGGGGAGAAGGCAGACATTACTGCTACTCCCAATAGCTACACACTGGATGAGATGAGGGGAGAAGGCAGACATTACTGCTACTCCCAATAGCTACACACTGGATGAGATGAGGGGAGAAGGCAGACATTACTGCTACTCCCAATGGCTACACACTGGATGAGATGAGGGGAGAAGGCAGACATTACTGCTACTCCCAATGGCTACACACTGGATGAGATGAGGGGAGAAGGCAGACATTACTGCTACTCCCAATGGCTACACACTGGATGAGATGAGGGGAGAAGGCAGACATTACTGCTACTCCCAATGGCAACACACTGGATGAGATGAGGGGAGAAGGCAGACATTACTGCTACTCCCAATGGCTACACACTGGATGAGATGAGGGGAGAAGGCAGACATTACTGCTACTCCCAATGGCTACACACTGGATGAGATGAGGGGAGAAGGCAGACATTACTGCTACTCCCAATGGCAACACACTGGATGAGATGAGGGGAGAAGGCAGACATTACTGCTAATCCCAATGGCAACACACTGGATGAGATGAGGGGAGAAGGCAGACATTACTGCTAATCCCAATGGCAACACACTGGATGAGATGAGGGGAGAAGGCAGACATTACTGCTAATCCCAATGGCAACACACTGGATGAGATGAGGGGAGAAGGCAGACATTACTGCTACTCCCAATGGCAACACACTGGATGAGATGAGGGGAGAAGGCAGACATTACTGCTACTCCCAATAGCTACACACTGGATGAGATGAGGGGAGAAGGCAGACATTACTGCTACTCCCAATAGCTACACACTGGATGAGATGAGGGGAGAAGGCAGACATTACTGCTACTCCCAATAGCTACACACTGGATGAGATGAGGGGAGAAGGCAGACATTACTGCTACTCCCAATAGCTACACACTGGATGAGATGAGGGGAGAAGGCAGACATTACTGCTACTCCCAATAGCTACACACTGGATGAGATGAGGGGAGAAGGCAGACATTACTGCTACTCCCAATAGCTACACACTGGATGAGATGAGGGGAGAAGGCAGACATTACTGCTACTCCCAATAGCTACACACTGGATGAGATGAGGGGAGAAGGCAGACATTACTGCTACTCCCAATAGCTACACACTGGATGAGATGAGGGGAGAAGGCAGACATTACTGCTACTCCCAATAGCTACACACTGGATGAGATGAGGGGAGAAGGCAGACATTACTGCTACTCCCAATAGCTACACACTGGATGAGATGAGGGGAGAAGGCAGACATTACTGCTACTCCCAATAGCTACACACTGTTTGAGATGAGGGGAGAAGGCAGACATTACTGCTACTCCCAATAGCTACACACTGTTTGAGATGAGGGGAGAAGGCAGACATTACTGCTACTCCCAATAGCTACACACTGGATGAGATGAGGGGAGAAGGCAGACATTACTGCTACTCCCAATAGCTACACACTGGATGAGATGAGGGGAGAAGGCAGACATTACTGCTACTCCCAATGGCAGTTCTGGTCTAATCTTATTTTAATGCAAACTTGGTTGAACTATGTACACTATTTACAATATTTATACTATTTCTTGCGATAAGTTGTCTCGTGGCGGAGGCGGCGAGGAGGATTATCAGGAATAACATTGGAAGAGAGGGATCTGCAAAGAGGATTGGGGTGGGCTGGGAGTTTAGAGAAAAAAATCAGGAATCGGGATTTGGCTAAATCATGGACAAAGGGTATATCGGTGTCTCGGTTCAAGTTTTAAACGTAGAAAGGAGCGTTGAGGATTTTACGAAGGACTGTGGATTGGAAACGTTGGATAATGTTTATATTCGATGGCTTAGCTGATCCCCATAGTACTATCCAATATCCATAAAATGTATTCAGAGAAGCTAGAAAGCCGGTTTTTGTTTTGTTCTAAACGGAAACACAGCTTCTTTCTACTGCTAGTTTCTTTGATTTGCGAAGGTTGTTAGTAACGAATCAAACCGTGCCGAGCCTTAGCGCAGGTTGCGTTAAAGATTCTGGCGTCACCGGAACGTGCAAGATATGTCCTACGAATCTTTGTGCGTGATTACAGGCGTACCTCCTATTGGCATCCTCACCACAGCGAGGGTGGTATTTAAATTTGTCTCTCTCTCTCTCTCTCACTCTCTCTCTCTCTCTCTCTCTCTCTCTCTCTCTCTCTATATATACATATATATATATATATATATATATATATATATATATGTGTGTGTGTGTGTGTGTGTGTGTGTTTATAAATAACATATTTTGTATCTTAATTTTTATTTTATTTTTTGAGCGAATCAGGCCTCTAAAAGAAGTATATACTTTTGATAAGGTAGTATTCTTTCCTATTTTTTTTTTACGGCGTATCTGCTAATGGGCCATTAACGCTAACTAAATGTGGCAACCGAATTATAATGTCAACGGCGCGTGATTTTCTCAGGCTGTCGCTCATATATAGGCTTGCCATATTTTCGCCATAGTGAAACCGGGACACATTAATATGTGAGGGCATACCGGGGGGCGGGTATGGAATAAAAATCGTACAAATTAGTAATAGCAAAATGGTGAGTTTTAAGCCTTTTTTTGAGCCTAGCAATTAACCTAACTATAAATTGTTAGTCTACCCACTTTTTAAAAGTAAAAACGGAATTTTTGTTACATAATTTACGCTTGCCAAGCAAGTAGTTCCAGCGTTTGCTCGCAGATTACAGAATAATTCTCATATCTTCGACACTGTGCGCAGTAATCAAAAATATTGATTGTAGAAATGCAACCGATTCATAAAAAACTCTAAAAAACATAAATTCATTACTTTTTACATCTTACGGCCATTTCCGGGACATTGATAAAACCGGGTGGGACACAGGGACAAGAGCAAAATAAGGGGGAATGTCCCGGCCAAAACGGGACGTATGGCAAGCCTAATCATACAAGCAGTAGCCACGCTTCACTTTGCTTGCTTCGTTGATTGAATGGGATGACTACTGGCTATATCGTAATATTTAATGAAATTTAAGAATATATTATTATGTTTTTTAAAAAAAATTAACTTTAGTAACTCAAAATTAATAAAATAGCCTTCGTTTGCCGCTAAGTGCAGCATATTAACTGGAAGACAATTTGTGGAAATTAAAATTGCTAGATAAAACAAAGGCTTGGCCAAACAGCGAGGTCAGCAAATTGTGTTTACTTCCATGAATTATGCATTACTTGCTTGAATAATGAATTAGCATCAAGTTTAACTTAATGTTTTGTTAATTAACTCATCATTAAGCCAACGGTACTCAATTAATTAAACAGGAGGGAGAAGCCATCAGGTTTCGCGTTGATTTTCTTATGATTATTGTCCGCTCGTCGATTTGTCATTTTGATTATGTTTAAAGAGTTATTATTATTTCGTGTTTCATCCACATATTTAGTTGCTATTCGTATTTAGTTTAATTACATAAATAAATTATTTAATTTTAATATAATTATTAAGATAATAAATAGGAGAAGTAAAAAGAAAACAAAAAAACGGGTAAAAAAACAACAACAAAACATTCAAAAGAACGAAACCGAAAATTTCGAATTTTAAAAACCGATTTCTCCGAATAACATAGCCCCATCGAAAATTACTTCACACGCCGTTTTTGTAGGAAATTTATTAAGCTTTTGAAAGATTACCGTCGACCTACCACGGCTGACAATATCATTAGCGTAAACTACTACATTCCCCTTCTCAACTTGGCTATTTTCTCTTATTTTACTCTTAAATGCAATAAAAAATAAGTAAATAAAAATACCACACTACCTGACATAGTAAAATGACTCCCTGGCCATGTCAAGGTTCGCTCTAGAAACACACCTCTTACTGTAGATAGAGATAGTTAGCCGCTGTAGAGATACGAAGACAGGTATAGTTGGGATTCGGCTAGGAGAAAAACGTCAGACTTTCAAAAAGAAATCTGTATTTTGGACGTTTCGACTGCAACAATGGCAGCCTTCTTCAGCACTAGAGAATGCCTAGGGGGGAGGGAGGAAGACCTCGAGGACAACTTAGGCAACCATGGTTAGAAGTATGCTCGGAAAGGTGGGTGGGATTAGGGGACGGAGTTTGTAGGAAATTAGTGATGGAGTTAACTATTTGGGAACGGGTTAAGTCTTCCTCGTTACATGGTAGGGTTTTTAATATATACTCTACGTCTGTAATTACTTTAGGTATGTTATTATTATTAGAACTAGGGGGCAGTGAAAACTTATCTCCTAGACTAAGAATATGATTAACATGTGGGGGGAGGTTGACCGAGGATATATTCTTTACCCATTTAGTGTTACCTTTGGGATGATGGACGTTAATTTGGTAAGTTTTATTAAGTTTTTGGAATAACTTGATTTTTAATTTAGATTTTAAATTGTTGGTTATGTTAGAGACAAAAATTACTATTTCATCGAAAAGGGTTCGGTCAACTTCCCCCCTTAACATATTGTATTGGGATTCTAACAGATGTTCCAATTTTCTTATCTCATAATTTAAGTTCGCTATTTCTACGTTAAGCAATTTTTTTTTAAATTGTGATTTGGCGTTTACAAACTGTTTATGAGCTGGAGAGAAGTGGTTACATGGGTTAATGTGGTTGGTGGCTGTAGAAATGTGTGACGGTAAAAAATGGTGCGACTTACACTTTAGGAGGAATATCAAACCTTCTTTCTTCTTAACCAAATTCTTCGCTAATTTGGAGATCCGGTTGATTAGTGGTTTCGCTTCTTTTGGTGCACGTTGGCACGGTCCCGGGAAGTTCATAGTGTAGATGGAGATAGTTAGCCGCTGTAGAGATACGAAGACAGGTATAGTTGGGATTCGGCTAGGAGAAAAACGTCAGACTTTCAAAAAGAAATCTGTATTTTGGACGTTTCGACTGCAACAATGGCAGCCTTCTTCAGCACTAGAGAATGCCTAGGGGGGAGGGAGGAAGACCTCGAGGACAACTTTGTCTCAACTGCCATTGTTGCAGTCGAAACGTCCAAAATACAGATTTCTTTTTGAAAGTCTGACGTTTTTCTCCTAGCCGAATCCCAACTATACCTGTCTTCGCACACTACTTACTGTTTCTCATTTTCTTTTACTATAATACTAATTTTACAGATAAAGCCAATTTAAAAAAAAAAGTCAATTAAAAAGTGATTTAAACAAAGACAAAACTCCGTTCAAAAGAACAAAACAAACAAATTTGAAGTTTTAATCACTTATTTCTCTGATTGACATAGCCTAATCGAAAATTGCTTCAGAATTTTTTTGTAGAATATTTAGTAAGATTTTGAAAGATTACCGTCGATATACCACGATTTCCCATACCTTTCAAAATATTTACAAAAATATACGAAAGAATATGAAAATAAAATATATATTTTCTAATACTTCCTCAAGTCCAAACGAAACCAAAATTTAAATATTTCAGTTTAGATGATTGTCAAACGTGTGGAACAATATTTAAATGAGTCAATCGTTTTTAAATACCCAAACCGAAAACCCTTAGAAAAAAACATCCCAAAAGATCGAGTGGATTGATGCTGAATCTTTGAAATAAAGTAGATTGTTGGCTTGGGGCTTAGATGCACGAGCTTAGAATGGCAAAACGAAGCCCTTAGGAGAAACTTCATGGGGATCGATGTTATAAAGCCCCAATAACGTGCTAAACTAAAATGTCGGTAGGAACCCTTCCTTTTTTGCTACCTCCTTGGAAACACATAGAAGAAAGAAGCTTTTACGGCGTTTCTTGCAGATTTGAATATTCGTTGGATGTAGGTATTCGGATTGAACTTCTCAACAACACCTAAGCTCGGAATACTCCGGGGCGGAGTAATATCGCTCCAACTGAGAGTTTATTTTGTTCTGATATGTTCTACCTTCTGGCACGTATTCCATTTATCTTTATTGTCAGCATCGAGATAATACTCGAGGTATTTTATAGAGTATTCTGACATGGGAATGCTTTCATTCTTGTATTACATACCTCTAGAAAATCGGCAAAAAGTAATCATATTTTCCTTTCTTCTTTAAAGGCATGTCAGTCACATGGGTTATTATTGCCTCGAGTAGAGCAATGAGCGATAACCCCACTATCAACTAGATTGAGTCAACTAAACAATGAAATACACTTCTTATGGATACCGAGCGACTGTACATAGAAACGAAGTCGCCAATGAAGCAGCAAAAGCCACACACCTCCTGGAGGACATTACGCCATCATCCTCCTCTGATAAGTGTTTTACTACTCAATAAAATGGACGAACAGATCTGGGCAACATTATGAGGAGATACTAACAAAAATAAACTGAAATATATTAAAGACTAGCTGACCCGGCGAACTTCGTACCGCCTAACAGTCGATTCTTTAATTATCATTTTTTTTAATACTTATTCTGCTATTTGGGACACCGGGTCAGCTAGTAAGATAAAAAAGAAAAGAAAAAAGAAACTTAATAAGTCAACAATTACATTATGTCAAAAAATAAAAATTGTAAAACACTTAAAATTATTTTAATAGTCACTAAAAATCACAATGAAAATTACAATATTAGATTTCTTATTATGATTCCTACTTATTATATTTCATTTTATATTTACTTATTCTTAATTAAGTATAATTTTTATTGTAGTACTTAATGGTACACGATATTTTTTGTTTCATTGCCTGTCGCGTAAACAAACAGAGCTGATGGTTTTCCAACACGGGAACAGGCAACATACTATTGACCATGCGAGAAAAATGGGTTTTCTACATTAATACCACAAACACTTAATGACTGCCCCTGGGATTTGTTTATAGTCAAACTGAGTTCATAGGTCCAATAGCAACACAGCAGCAGGCACTGTAATGAATTCACAGCAGCTCGATTCAAACTTGCACCATTATTAGTCGAATGTCGCGCTTCACGGGTCTGTCTTAACCGAATTCTTTCACGTTCATTGCGATCTTCACGTTCCTCGGCAGTACGATTAGATTGATAATTAATTTGATTCTTTGCATTTGTCTGGGTTCTTCTGCCTAAATTTGTCCGCTGCTTTATAGGAGGCATATTTAGTAAGTCACAAACACACAACACTTTAGTAATTTTATAGAAATTGGTGGCTTTTAGATTCAGTAATATTATAGATACACAGCAAAGAGATGTTTAAATTTCAAATAATATTTTTCCACAGATCATTTACATTTTACCATAGACAATTTGTTTTTGAGTAATGTTACCATACTATAAAATTTGACAAATATTGACATTAATATTTATACGATACTAATGTCACTCAATTGTTTTTCCTTCCCAGAACCCCTCCACTAACACTAAAACTTTATGGTATGGTATTAAAGTTCTAATTAACCTTTAAGTATTATTACGAATCTTTTGTATGGGAATATAGAAAAGTGGGGTATTTTTTACCCCGTTAACGCAAATATAAATTAATTTAAATTGCATTATTAACATGTGATTCTATTGTCACCTAGTGATTACTTGTTCTTATTTTTTTAATTTTTTTTTCTTATACACAAAAAACCTAATACGTTAACTGTTAAAAATATTATAATTGAGAACATATGTTTTTATTTAAAAATGAATTTGCGTTAAGGAAGTGAAAAAGACCCGAAAACTGTTGTTTTTAGACTTTTTCGGGTAATTTTTTTAAATTTTTCTCTCCGTAAGAACCATCCTCGTAGTTCAAGGAATATTATAAAAAAAGAATTAGCGAAATCGGTTCAGTTGTTCTCGAGATTTGCGCTTACCAACACATTTAGCGATTCATTTTTATATAATAGATAATAAGCATGACTGGGAATAATGAAGTCAATCAAGAAAGAATGAGGTCGTTACTATCCGACTTCGGATTGGACACACAATTAAACAAACAGCGGAGCGAGTCCCGAAGAGACAGAATTAACCAAGTTTTGGAGGTTATTTATATGGTATTTATTATTCTTTTAGTCAGCCATTTTCCTTTCTTCCCTTGGAATATTACCTCATCTACATTTGGGAACTAGCCGCCATTTGGAGTAACGGGAGGATATCTCATCTACATTTGGGAACTAGCCGCCATTTGGAGTAACGGGAGGATATCTCATCTACATTTCGGAACTAGCCGCCATTTGGAGTAACGGGAGGATATCTCATCTACATTTGGGAACTAGCCGCCATTTGGAGTAACGGGAGGATATCTCATCTACATTTCGGAACTAGCCGCCATTTGGAGTAACGGGAGGATATCTCATCTACATTTCGGAACTAGCCGCCATTTGGAGTAACGGAAGGATATCTCATCTACATTTCGGAACTAGCCGCCATTTGGAGTAACGGGAGGATATCTCATCTACATTTCGGAACTAGCCGCCATTTGGAGTAACGGGAGGATATCTCATCTACATTTCGGAACTAGCCGCCATTTGGAGTAACGGGAGGATATCTCATCTACATTTCGGAACTAGCCGCCATTTGGAGTAACGGGAGGATATCTCATCTACATTTCGGAACTAGCCGCCATTTGGAGTAACGGGAGGATATCTCATCTACATTTCGGAACTAGCCGCCATTTGGAGTAACGGAAGGATATCTCATCTACATTTCGGAACTAGCCGCCATTTGGAGTAACGGGAGGATATCTCATCTACATTTCGGAACTAGCCGCCATTTGGAGTAACGGGAGGATATCTCATCTACATTTCGGAACTAGCCGCCATTTGGAGTAACGGGAGGGTATCTCATCTACATTTCGGAACTAGCCGCCATTTGGAGTAACGGGAGGATATCTCATGTACATTTCGGAACTAGCCGCCATTTGGAGTAACGGGAGGATATCTCATCTACATTTCGGAACTAGCCGCCATTTGGAGTAACGGGAGGATATCTCATCTACATTTCGGAACTAGCCGCCATTTGGAGTAACGGGAGGATATCTCATCTACATTTCGGAACTAGCCGCCATTTGGAGTAACGGGAGGATATCTCATTACTGTATCTATTAAGGAGAGAGTTAAAACTCCTTATGTTAGTGTTGGGAAATACAGGAGAATGCTTTCGCATTAACCCTCCGTGGGGGTTTCAGATAATCCACGTAATAAATGATCAAGATTTCATTTAATCTATTTTCTTGGTTCCACTAAAAAATAATAATAAGTTTCTTTTTTTTCTATCTATAGGTTCCCACCCTTCCTAAACATCCTTAGCAGTCAATACCTTTAATAGACCCTGATATGGAAACATGTAAAATGAAATCTCAAAAAGAAGCAGTAGTCGAAGTGCTGGTAACCGCACGTGTCATGAAGTGTTTTATGCACGTTGAAATTTTGCTATAGTGCATATATTGGATAGATAAGAAGATAAATATGCGTTGGCTAGACTTACCGTGTAACACTAGGCACTGCGCATAGGGGAAAGGTACAAAAACATACTGCCCAAAAATAGTGTTTTATTCAGAAGCCAACTATCTTTAATGCAAAAAATTAAGGCAATTTTACAATGAATAATAAATGAGGCAGACACTTTTAAGGGGAGATAACAAGTAAAAAAACAAAATTGTTTATATTCTAATATTAAATGAGTGTTTTATTCACGCGGACAGCTGTACAAGATCATGTGAGCAAGAACCAATAAGAGCGCAGAGAACAACCACAACTGCCCAGATGATCGGTGCTCTCACTCACTCTTACGCAGTCAATCATAGGCAACGTTTATTTTCATGTTTCCTAATAATTAAACCCTATAAAAGTTTGCCCTTTTGTAATTATTTTCAATTATGTTTACTGAAGACGCAGTTTAATCGCAGCGTGAATAAAGCACTTCATTTAATATTAAATAAAAACTAGGTACTTTAGTTTTTTTTTTTAATTTACATTTTAAACCTGTTAAAAGTGTCTGCCTTATTTATTATTCCTTGTAAAAATGCCTTAATTTGCATTTTTTTTTCATTAAAGATATTCTTCTTAATAAAACACTGTTTTATTAAGAAGACTGTTTCGTAGGAACCCTTCAGATATTAATTTTTTTTTTTTTTTTTTTTTTTTTTTTTTTTTTTTTTTTTTTTTTTTACGGCGCATCTACATCTTGGCCATTAGCGCCGGGCTATCTATAGGTTGCCGCCCTTTTATAATGCCAACAGCACGTGGTCGGTCACCCATTCAGGTACTGACCACGCCCGACCTTGCTTAACTTCGGTGATCTATGGGAACCGGTGTATTCAACGTGGCTATGGCCGTTGGCTTCAGATATTAATCTCATAAATTATAAAAATAAGAAGGATAGAGCACAGTGGGTAATCAAAAGCAGCAAACGTCTATCTTGGAAAGACTTTTTAACAGGACTTAACATTAATACACCAGCACACACAATATGGACGACAATAAACAGAATACTGCATCGAAGATACAAAGAACCCATTACTGCACTACAGTACAACAACTCACTGACAACTGATGTTTCTCTGTGTGTAATTTACTTGGTTCACATTTCAGTAAAATTTCTAGCTCACAAAATTACACTGATAGGTTTCAGCTGTACAAAGACTCTAAAGAAACTATACCTTTACACATCAAAACAAATTACAATCATCCTTTGAACGATTTATTTACAAATCATGAACTGACTAACTGACTAACTTTAATGAAACTTGCACTGACTAACTTACCTAATACTGCTCCAGGAAAAGATCAAATATGTTATCAAATGTTAAAGAATTTGCCCGACTGCGCTCTCAGCACTCTTCTACATATTTTTAATTCTATTTATGAGTCCGGAACCTACCCTGATTCTTGGAGAGAATCTATTGTGATTCCTATTTTAAAACAAGGAAAAGATGCAACCTCCCCATCAAGTTATCGCCCGGTTTCATTAACCAGCTGTGTCTGTAAATTACTTGAAAAAATGCTTTCTGGAAGGTTACAGTGGTTCTTGGATAAGAATAGGTTGTTGTCACCATTTCAATGTGGCTTTAGGAAACACCATTCCACCACACACCATTCCACCACATACCATTCCACCACATACCATTCCACCACACACCATTTAACAAGGTTAGAGAATGACATTCTCAATGCTTTTCTGAACAAAAATGTACTTGTAGCTGTAGCATTAGATGTTGAAAAAGCATATGACACAGTTTGGAGGCGATTAATTCTAACAAAATTAACGGAATGGGGAATACAAGGTAATATGCTTAGGTTCATAAATAATTATCTACACAATAGATCCTTCCAGGTCAGGATTGGATCGGAATTATCTGAGGAGTTCTTACAAGAAAATGGTGTTCCACAAGGGGGAGTTCTCAGTACCACGCTCTTCAATCTAGCAATGAACTCTGTATGTGAGTTCATACCTCAGGACGTGAGTTATTGCTTATTTGCAGACGATTTATTAATTTATAATGCATCCTGCAGTCCTGAATCAGCTTGTGATAAAATACAACTCACATTAGAGAGCTTAGAGCACTGGGAAAGTAATACAGGTTTCAGATTATCTAATGAAAAGTCTAGATGTGTATTATTCTCAAAGAGAAGAAGCTGTCAAGATCCCAACCTGACATTACACAACTCCACAATACACAACAGCGACAACATCAAATTTCTAGGGCTGACATTTGATAAGAAGCTCACTTGGATTCCCCACTTCAAAGATCTTGTCCTTAGATGCAAGAAATCTCTGAATATGCTAAGAATTCTAAGCAACACTAAGTGGGGAGCGGACAGATGCTCTATGCTCAAGTTTTACCGTGCCTATACCAGGTCATTACTGGACTATGGCTGTGTAGCATACTCATCGGCCCGCGACGGTGCTCTTAAAATGTTAGACCCTATCCACAATACAGGACTTCGCCTGGCAACGGGAGCGTTCAGGTCTAGTCCAATAAGCAGTATTTATGTAGAAGCAGGGGAATTCCCATTAAAATATAGAAGAGAGACGTTATGCATTAAGCACGTCCTAAAGCATAAATATTTGAATTTTACCTGCACAAATATGTTTCTAAATAATCCATTCTACAATAAATATATGCAAGAGCGTACTAGACCAAAACCTCTCATTGTCAGGTATGAAGAATACATCAAAAACATACCCGATACCAATACACCTTTACATACGAACATATTCCTTGACATCCCTCCTTGGCAAATACAAAATTTGGCAATAGACACAACACTGACAAACTATAAAAAATCAGACGAAACATCAAGACACATTTATAAATTACTTTTCAAAGACATCCTCAACAGTAACCCTGACAGCCTCTTCTCTTTCAGTGATGGCTCTTGGACTGAGCATGGAACCGGTGCTGCTGCTATTGTAGGGGGAAAGGTCTTCCAACTGAAACTAGCAACTGTCACTCATATTCTGCTGAGCTTCAGGCAATGTTTTTAGCTTTAAGGAATATACAACGGACAGATTTGGAAAAAAATATTTTATTTACAGACTCTTTGAGCTCATTGAAAACATTACAGAATACATACAATACACACCCTTTGGCTATCAAAATTTTAAATGAAATCATACGGCTCCAAAATTTAAACAAATCCATAACACTAGTATGGCTACCATACTAATGTGGACATTCTTAAAGCACAGATGTTGACCAACATAACACTGATATGGCTACCAGGACATGTGGACATTACTCAGAGCACTGACGTTGACCGACATAACACTAATATGGCTACCAGGACATGTGTACATTACTCAAAGCACAGACGTTGACCGACATAACACTAGTATGGCTACCAGGACATGTGGACATTACTCGAAGCACAGACGTTGACCGACATAACAGTAGTATGGCTACCAGGACACGTGGACATTACTCAAAGCACAGACGTTGACCGACATAACACTAGTATGGCTACCAGGACATGTGGACATTACTCAAAGCACAGACGTTGACCGACATAACACTAGTATGGCTACCAGGACATGTGGACATTACTCAAAGCACAGACGTTGAACGACATAACACTAGTATGGCTACCAGGACATGTGGACATTACTCGAAGCACAGACGTTGACCGACATAACACTAGTATGGCTACCAGGACATGTGGACATTACTCGAAGCACAGACGTTGACCGACATAACACTAGTATGGCTACCAGGACACGTGGACATTACTCGAAGCACAGACGTAGACCGACATAACAGTAGTATGGCTACCAGGACATGTGGACATTACTCAAAGCACAGACGTTGACCGACATAACACTAGTATGGCTACCAGGACATGTGGACATTACTCAAAGCACAGACGTTGAACGACATAACACTAGTATGGCTACCAGGACATGTGGACATTACTCAAAGCACAGACGTTGACCGACATAACAGTAGTATGGCTACCAGGACACGTGGACATTACTCAAAGCACAGACGTTGACCGACATAACACCAGTATGGCTACCAGGACATGTGGACATTACTCAAAGCAAAGACGTAGACCGACATAACACTAGTATGGCTACCAGGACATGTGGACATTACTCAAAGCACAGACGTTGAACGACATAACACTAGTATGGCTACCAGGACATGTGGACATTACTCGAAGCAAAGACGTAGACCGACATAACACTAGTATGGCTACCAGGACATGTGGACATTACTCGAAGCACAGACGTTGACCGACATAACACTAGTATGGCTACCAGGACATGTGGACATTACTCAAAGCACAGACGTTGACCGACATAACACTAGTATGGCTACCAGGACATGTGGACATTACTCAAAGCACAGACGTTGACCGACATAACACTAGTATGGCTACCAGGACATGTGGACATTACTCAAAGTAAAGACGTAGACCGACATAACACTAGTATGGCTACCAGGACATGTGGACATTACTCGAAGCACAGACGTTGACCGACATAACAGTAGTATGGCTACCAGGACACGTGGACATTACTCAAAGCACAGACGTTGACCGACATAACACTAGTATGGCTACCAGGACATGTGGACATTACTCAAAGCAAAGACGTAGACCGACATAACACTAGTATGGCTACCAGGACATGTGGACATTACTCAAAGCACAGACGTTGAACGACATAACACTAGTATGGCTACCAGGACATGTGGACATTACTCAAAGCAAAGACGTAGACCGACATAACACTAGTATGGCTACCAGGACATGTGGACATTACTCGAAGCACAGACGTTGACCGACATAACACTAGTATGGCTACCAGGACATGTGGACATTACTCAAAGCACAGACGTTGACCGACATACCACTAGTATGGCTACCAGGACATGTGGACATTACTCAAAGCACAGACGTTGAACGACATAACACTAGTATGGCTACCAGGACATGTGGACATTACTGAAAGCACAGACGTAGACCGACATAACACTAGTATGGCTACCAGGACATGTGGACATTACTGAAAGCACAGACGTTGACCGACATAACACTAGTATGGCTACCAGGACATGTGGACATTACTCAAAGCACAGACGTAGACCGACATAACAGTAGTATGGCTACCAGGACATGTGGACATTACTCAAAGCACAGACGTTGACCGACATAACACTAGTATGGCTACCAGGACATGTGGACATTACTCAAAGCACAGACGTTGAACGACATAACACTAGTATGGCTACCAGGACATGTGGACATTACTCAAAGCACAGACGTTGACCGACATAACAGTAGTATGGCTACCAGGACACGTGGACATTACTCAAAGCACAGACGTTGACCGACATAACACTAGTATGGCTACCAGGACATGTGGACATTACTCAAAGCAAAGACGTAGACCGACATAACACTAGTATGGCTACCAGGACATGTGGACATTACTCAAAGCACAGACGTTGAACGACATAACACTAGTATGGCTACCAGGACATGTGGACATTACTCGAAGCAAAGACGTAGACCGACATAACACTAGTATGGCTACCAGGACATGTGGACATTACTCGAAGCACAGACGTTGACCGACATAACACTAGTAAGGCTACCAGGACATGTGGACATTACTCAAAGCACAGACGTTGACCGACATAACACTAGTATGGCTACCAGGACATGTGGACATTACTCAAAGCACAGACGTTGACCGACATAACACTAGTATGGCTACCAGGACATGTGGACATTACTCAAAGCAAAGACGTAGACCGACATAACACTAGTATGGCTACCAGGACATGTGGACATTACTCGAAGCACAGACGTTGACCGACATAACAGTAGTATGGCTACCAGGACACGTGGACATTACTCAAAGCACAGACGTTGACCGACATAACACTAGTATGGCTACCAGGACATGTGGACATTACTCAAAGCAAAGACGTAGACCGACATAACACTAGTATGGCTACCAGGACATGTGGACATTACTCAAAGCACAGACGTTGAACGACATAACACTAGTATGGCTACCAGGACATGTGGACATTACTCAAAGCAAAGACGTAGACCGACATAACACTAGTATGGCTACCAGGACATGTGGACATTACTCGAAGCACAGACGTTGACCGACATAACACTAGTAAGGCTACCAGGACATGTGGACATTACTCAAAGCACAGACGTTGACCGACATAACACTAGTATGGCTACCAGGACATGTGGACATTACTCAAAGCACAGACGTTGAACGACATAACACTAGTATGGCTACCAGGACATGTGGACATTACTGAAAGCACAGACGTAGACCGACATAACACTAGTATGGCTACCAGGACATGTGGACATTACTGAAAGCACAGACGTTGACCGACATAACACTAGTATGGCTACCAGGACATGTGGACATTACTCAAAGCAAAGACGTAGACCGACATAACACTAGTATGGCTACCAGGACATGTGGACATTACTCAAAGCACAGACGTTGAACGACATAACACTAGTATGGCTACCAGGACATGTGGACATTACTCAAAGCAAAGACGTAGACCGACATAACACTAGTATGGCTACCAGGACATGTGGACATTACTCAAAGCACAGACGTTGAACGACATAACACTAGTATGGCTACCAGGACATGTGGACATTACTCAAAGCACAGACGTTGACCGACATAACACTAGTATGGCTACCAGGACATGTGGACATTACTGAAAGCACAGACGTTGACCGACATAACACTAGTATGGCTACCATACTAATGTGGACATTCTTAAAGCACAGATGTTGACCAACATAACACTGATATGGCTACCAGGACATGTGGACATTACTCAGAGCACTGACGTTGACCGACATAACACTAGTATGGCTACCAGGACATGTGGACATTACTCGAAGCACAGACGTTGACCGACATAACACTAGTATGGCTACCAGGACATGTGGACATTACTCAAAGCACAGACGTTGACCGACATAACACTAGTATGGCTACCAGGACATGTGGACATTACTCAAAGCAAAGACGTAGACCGACATAACACTAGTATGGCTACCAGGACATGTGGACATTACTCAAAGCACAGACGTTGAACGACATAACACTAGTATGGCTACCAGGACATGTGGACATTACTCGAAGCAAAGACGTAGACCGACATAACACTAGTATGGCTACCAGGACATGTGGACATTACTCGAAGCACAGACGTTGACCGACATAACACTAGTAAGGCTACCAGGACATGTGGACATTACTCAAAGCACAGACGTTGACCGACATAACACTAGTATGGCTACCAGGACATGTGGACATTACTCAAAGCACAGACGTTGACCGACATAACACTAGTATGGCTACCAGGACATGTGGACATTACTCAAAGCAAAGACGTAGACCGACATAACACTAGTATGGCTACCAGGACATGTGGACATTACTCGAAGCACAGACGTTGACCGACATAACAGTAGTATGGCTACCAGGACACGTGGACATTACTCAAAGCACAGACGTTGACCGACATAACACTAGTATGGCTACCAGGACATGTGGACATTACTCAAAGCAAAGACGTAGACCGACATAACACTAGTATGGCTACCAGGACATGTGGACATTACTCAAAGCACAGACGTTGAACGACATAACACTAGTATGGCTACCAGGACATGTGGACATTACTCAAAGCAAAGACGTAGACCGACATAACACTAGTATGGCTACCAGGACATGTGGACATTACTCGAAGCACAGACGTTGACCGACATAACACTAGTAAGGCTACCAGGACATGTGGACATTACTCAAAGCACAGACGTTGACCGACATAACACTAGTATGGCTACCAGGACATGTGGACATTACTCAAAGCACAGACGTTGAACGACATAACACTAGTATGGCTACCAGGACATGTGGACATTACTGAAAGCACAGACGTAGACCGACATAACACTAGTATGGCTACCAGGACATGTGGACATTACTGAAAGCACAGACGTTGACCGACATAACACTAGTATGGCTACCAGGACATGTGGACATTACTCAAAGCAAAGACGTAGACCGACATAACACTAGTATGGCTACCAGGACATGTGGACATTACTCAAAGCACAGACGTTGAACGACATAACACTAGTATGGCTACCAGGACATGTGGACATTACTCAAAGCAAAGACGTAGACCGACATAACACTAGTATGGCTACCAGGACATGTGGACATTACTCAAAGCACAGACGTTGAACGACATAACACTAGTATGGCTACCAGGACATGTGGACATTACTCAAAGCACAGACGTTGACCGACATAACACTAGTATGGCTACCAGGACATGTGGACATTACTGAAAGCACAGACGTTGACCGACATAACACTAGTATGGCTACCATACTAATGTGGACATTCTTAAAGCACAGATGTTGACCAACATAACACTGATATGGCTACCAGGACATGTGGACATTACTCAGAGCACTGACGTTGACCGACATAACACTAGTATGGCTACCAGGACATGTGGACATTACTCGAAGCACAGACGTTGACCGACATAACACTAGTATGGCTACCAGGACATGTGGACATTACTGAAAGCACAGACGTTGACCGACATAACACTAGTATGGCTACCAGGACATGTGGATATTACTGAAAGCACAGACGTTGACCGACATAACACTAGTATGGCTACCAGGACATGTGGACATTACTCGAAGCACAGACGTTGACCGACATAACAGTAGTATGGCTACCAGGACACGTGGACATTACTCAAAGCACAGACGTTGACCGACATAACACTAGTATGGCTACCAGGACATGTGGACATTACTCGAAGCACAGACGTTGACCGACATAACAGTAGTATGGCTACCAGGACACGTGGACATTACTGAAAGCACAGACGTTGACCGACATAACACTAGTATGGCTACCAGGACATGTGGACATTACTCAAAGCACAGACGTTGAACGACATAACACTAGTATGGCTACCAGGACATGTGGACATTACTCAAAGCACAGACGTAGACCGACATAACACTAGTATGGCTACCAGGACATGTGGACATTACTGAAAGCACAGACGTTGACCGACATAACACTAGTATGGCTACCAGGACATGTGGACATTACTCAAAGCACAGACGTAGACCGACATAACACTAGTATGGCTACCAGGACATGTGGACATTACTCAAAGCACAGACGTAGACCGACATAACACTAGTATGGCTACCAGGACATGTGGACATTACTCAAAGCACAGACGTTGACCGACATAACAGTAGTATGGCTACCAGGACACGTGGACATTACTCAAAGCACAGACGTTGACCGACATAACACTAGTATGGCTACCAGGACATGTGGACATTACTCGAAGCACAGACGTTGACCGACATAACAGTAGTATGGCTACCAGGACACGTGGACATTACTGAAAGCACAGACGTTGACCGACATAACACTAGTATGGCTACCAGGACATGTGGACATTACTCAAAGCACAGACGTTGAACGACATAACACTAGTATGGCTACCAGGACATGTGGACATTACTCAAAGCACAGACGTAGACCGACATAACACTAGTATGGCTACCAGGACATGTGGACATTACTGAAAGCACAGACGTTGACCGACATAACACTAGTATGGCTACCAGGACATGTGGACATTACTCAAAGCACAGACGTAGACCGACATAACACTAGTATGGCTACCAGGACATGTGGACATTACTCAAAGCACAGACGTAGACCGACATAACACTAGTATGGCTACCAGGACATGTGGACATTACTCAAAGCACAGACGTAGACCGACATAACACTAGTATGGCTAGGTAGTTTTAACCCAACTCCGAATTGGCCATTCTCTACTTACTCACCTAATGACCAAAAGAGACGTACCGATATGTAGACAATGTAACGAACTACTAACCATAAGACATTTACTTACAGACTGCAGAGGACGAGAACATTTACACATACCTACCGACCTTACAGTACTTCTGACTGATGGTAGCCATTACTTGGACACAATATTTAAACACTTACATAACACTGGTATATATTACAAGATTTAAACACGCTTTTATTGTTTTGTTTTTTTAATTACTATTTCTTTTTCTATTCATTTATTATTTTTTCAATTTTTATTTTTATCTAAATTTATTCACCTTATACTTTCTCCAAAATTGTATTAATGATTATTATAATTTATTCATTATTTAGTTATTAATTTTACTAAAACTCTCGACGTTTAAAAGCTGACGTTTCCATACACATCTTCATATTTGCGAATCGCCATCGCTGCGGTCAAGCAACATAAATAACAATAATTTGCTAATCGTCTCCGTTACGATCAAGCAATAAATAAATAATAATACTAATAAAACACTATTTTTGGGAAATATTTTTGTGCACCTCTTCCCTACCTTCTTATCAACCCAAGAGGTAGATTATAGCAAAATTTCAGGATGCATAAAACACTTCATGAAAAGTGCATTACCAGCTATCCGACTGAAAGATTGTAGAAGACAGAACAAGGAGCTGAAAATATCTTAAAGGAAACTACTCCTTCCACCTTCTCAACTTCGCTATTTTCTCTCATTTTAGTGTTAAAGGGGGGAAAAAAAAACAAAAACAAAAAAAAAAAAAAAAAAAACGTTCGAAAGAACGAAAGCGACTCTGGAACTTCAATGTTCGAAATATATTGCTCCGTGAAAAATTGCATAAAACCTTGGAGAAAGAAAACCAAACTTGTTAAAACAGTGTTAACTGTACTTCCCGCGGTCCTAACGGGCCCATACGTCATATATATATATATATATATATATATATATATATATATATATATATAAGCCGGACTCCAGAGGGAGTACTTTGGAACGAGAGGACTTCCTTGCAAGAAGTGCCCCTGAAGAGGTGCGAAGAAAAGACGCACGAAACATGTCGGGCCCAATAAATAAAGTAGTATAAAAAAAGGGAAGACTGCTTTAATGACCTCATGCCTACTAGGATAAAAAAGAATATATATATATATATATATATATATATATATATACTAGCTGAATACCGTGCTTCGTCACGGCAGATAAGTAGTTATTTTATTGCGTTAAATAATCTATCATCAAAATTAACGCTACTACATAATTTTTTGCAGTTTATTATAGCACGGTTCGTGTCATACTCTCAGTTATTGATCAATTGATAAATAATCGAAGTATAATGTTTCTTGAAATTGGGGCACTCCGGCCCAGTGTCAAGAAACGGATAACGTAGAAATAACCCGTTATCTATAGGTTACCAGTAACAGCAGTTAGTTACCATCACCAGGTATAACCTAAACTATGAGCAGGGGGACAAAATCAAAATCAAACGGAAGTACAAAATCACAGTTTATTTCTAGTAATTCAAGGTCTGCCACCATAGTTCAAATTAATCGCAAATAAAAATAATATAAAATAGGCGCTAAATGGCCAAGAATTATGTCGATGCGCCGTAAAAAAAAAATAAAATAAAAATAAATATGAAATAGATACAGTACGGTAACATCTGACTAACAATTCAAACCCCTCTAAAAATACTTAAAAATTTGAATATAAAAAAATCCTTTCTTAGCGAGTGTTTACGTTATATAGGAAGTGTCCATGCAAAATTTCAAAATTTTCTGTAAAGTGGCTTGGGCTGGGCAATGATAGGCCAGTGATTGAGTGAGTGGTATTTGACAAATATATAGTAGATTATATATATATATATATATATATATATATATATATATATATATATGATATATATATATGATGACGCATTTCTTTTGAGTAGGACTTTTCAATTATTAAAATTTCTAAAGTGTAATCAATAACCCTGATGATACCATAAATTGATAAGGCGACACGTGAATAGGGACAAATATTGATGAATAGGAAGGTTGACATTTTAAACAATAGAGAACACTCCAACCCTTCAAGAACAAAAACTATAGGTCAGGCAAAACAGAAACATGGCGGAGGCTCTACACCTGTCCATCCTAAACATTTTATTAAAAAAAAAAACCTAAGTGCTCTTCTAGAACAGGAGCCAAATACATATAGGAGAGGCTTGTTGCATGGAAGTTGTTAAAAAAGCGATACCCTGGATACAAAGGGTAGTTTTTGCGTGACGTCACCTCGCTTGATAGATCGGTGGCTCTGGGTAATATTTCTTACAGCTCTTATCGGGGTAGTATATTTTTCAGCTTGTCAGAGTCCCCAGCATCATATCACCCGGAATATAGACACTAGAATTTCTCTCTTTTTCAACACACACATTCTAGTCGACTTTATTATTTCTAAAATGTTATGCATTCCTCTAGATCAGTCGTACTCAAATTGTTTTGTTGTTTTAAAAAGGGGGGGGGGGTAATGATTTCTTAGGTTTTCTAAGGTTCGTCTCCTAGGTTTCCACAATTGTTGCAAATTATTTAAATTTTAACGTCCATTTATTATTAACTACGAATTTTAGGACGTGTTATCTATAGGTTACCACCCTTTTCTAGCCAGGATAGGGGTGATGCCTTTTCTTTTTTCGAAAGAAAAGCGACCACCCCTAGTGGGAATCGAACCCACGACCTTTGGCACGGAGTGTTAAGAGCTCACGCCTTAGGGTGTGTTTACATCTGACACTTCTCGCAGGAAACATATGCCAGGTGTCGGATAGATATTCTCTTGAAGGTTTACATACTGACAGAAATAGCTAGACATTTATGTCATGGATATGTATAGGACAGTTCTGGATTTGTTCTAATTTGCGATAAATTCACCAAAAGCACAAATAATCAGTGTTTACATCTGTTGGTATAGAAGTGTCGACAATACAGCTAGTAGCCAAGATATTTATCTCTGAAATTAAATTCTTCTCGTAAAAATCTTTGTTTACACCTGGTGGTATAGAAGTGTCGACACTTATAGTTCGTGATAGAAATATATATCTCAGACATAAATTGCTCATGGTTTACACTAGTCACAATTTTTGTCTGATATAAATTTCCTGCAATAACTAGCAAGTGTAAACCCACCCTTAACCCTCACGGCTACCGGGTCTCCATGTTGCAAATTAAATTAACCAACCATGAACGGATTGTTTGCGTATTGACCTTTTTTGAGCATTTTCAAACACTTTGCAGTGTCCGCGGTCGCAAGCAGTTGTTTAATTCAAATTATTGAGTTGTTAATAAAAAATAAAATTAATGAACTAACGTTGAACTAATGGCCAAGATCCAGGCCCTTCCTAAAAACAGTTAGCCTATGAAAGTTATGATATCATAGTATTGGGCCATGTTTAAGGGCCTTAATACCTTTTGAAGAACCCTCTCTTACTTATTTGCGCATTTAAAACTTGGCCAGTTTTAGTTTTCGTTATGGCCGTTTAACATCCATCTGCATGCCAGAGAATTTAAAATGTTCTACATATGGACAGCATGGGCGTATATAAGGGGGGCTGTAGCCCCCCCCCGAAATTTTGATTTGATCGGTAAAATTTTCATAAAACCCTTAAAAATAAATTAAATAAGATCATTTAGTTCATAAAACGTATTCTATTTTGAGTGCAATAGCGTTTAAGTTGGCTAAAACTCTTCCAAGGTCTAAATTGTTAGTATTCCATATACAGGAAATGGTCTCAGCCCCCCCCCCCCCGAAATTTGCCTAGCCCCCTCCGAAATCATTTTCTATATACGCCCATGACGGACAGCCATAGATAGTGAATATTGGATTAATTTTGCATCGTTTTTATCCTGCAGAAAATTATAAATTTAGTCTTCTATTTCAATCAAATTAATATACCTTTAATGAGTTATTTTCAGAGAACACCCTGGCTCGTTCCTCTTCTTTCCATAAATCACAAACTTGAAAAAGGCTCATAGTTTTATCACCTTATAACCGCAATTACATAAACATGACTTGTGAAATCCCCAATGAGTAATTTTAGCGATTGATTGAGAGCTTATAACAAAGAGCTCTTGATAAGCTCCGAGAATATTCTCATGAAGGCATTTCTGTCAATTATAAATGCAATGGTTCTCCAATGAATGCCGCTTACAGGCTCATTTGTAATATACTTTTATTTTTTTTTATATAAGAAGATGCTTTTTAAAAACTCAAACGAGGAATGTTAGTAGAACATGTAAAAAAAAAAAAAAAACACAAAAAATTATTAAAATCGGTCACTGTTTGTCAATTGGAATGGATTGGCCCATGTATACGTTGTTAATGGTCATTTTGACCATAAGGAGTCATTTCCGAACAATTGTGCTGTTGAATTTTTTCTTCCTCATGACTCGTAGATTCGAAATATACAATAAAACAGTTTTGACCTTGAAAAACATTTCAAGGTCAATTTAACGGGGGTCATTTTTTTCCGATCTCGCATTGGAGAATCACGTGGCCCAAGGATGGTCATTATTTTTCTGACATCTTGTACATAGGAAATATCTGTATTAACGAACTTGACCATTGTACATCTCATAAATTGTAAAGTTACATAAATTGTAAAATCTGAGTTTTTGAAAGCTTTCAACATCAAAGTACAACATATTAATAATTTAGGAAAAACTGAAGTATTGGGTCCTTACAACCAATTACTTTCAAATTTTGCACTATAACGTATTTTAATGCAGTAATCACGAATCCGTTAAAAAAAAAAATCGTTCTCAACTAGGAATGAAGTTATTAAGCACCAAAGTCCACTGTTATGGAGGTTATAAAATTTGGCGTAAACAGCGTATTAATTAATAAACATGCATATTAACAAGAACGTCTAGGACGACTTTTGGGCATACATGCTATGCGTTTCCGCACGCTACGCTCGCTCAAGAAGATATCAAAACTGTAGTCAATCCAACTCGCTAAAATTAATAGAGTTCTATTGACTACAGTTTTGATATCTTCTTGAGCGAGCTGAAACGCATAGCACGTCTGCAGAATAAATAGTTCTTTTTTTTTCCAATGTTAGATGTCTGCGCATGCGCATGTTTACAAGTTTACGCCAAATTTAACCTCCACAACAGTGAGCTTTAGTGCTTAATAACTTCTTTCCAAGTTGAGACCGTTTTTTTTTTTTGTTTTTTTTTTTCAAACGGATTCGTGTTTATTGCATTAAAATACGTTATAGTTAAAAGTGTTAAAGTAATCGTTTGTGAGGACCCTAAACTTCAGTTTTACCGGATTTTATAACATTAATGAAAGTATCGGAAATATTCAGAGTAGTGGCCCTTTTCTAGAAAGCACCCACTATTCCAAAGGGTGGTAACCTGTAGATAACCGAAAATCTGAGTTATAAATAAGTGGTCTATAAATTTAAATTATAATAATATAGAATATAGTATGTATTATAACAAATTTAACGGACAAAAACATTCTTCATATTTGAATAGTTAATATAGTTAATTCACTTAGACTGTGATTGTTGAGTTACGCTAGTTTTCTTATAATACGCGAAGACGATAAAAAAAAGAAATAAGTTTACTACTAGTAATACGCATGCGCAAGTAAGATCAGGAACAGTATATTGATATTGTGTGTACCAATCGCTGTGAATAATCATAAAAATCGATAGTCCCAAAACGACGCCAAACCAAAAAAGCAGAAAAATTATTTGAAAAATCAACCACAACTTTAAACTGAGCCTCTTTGTCATGGATACTCCATAGTACAGTAAATATGTATGCGAGTGTATGATAAGTCCGATGTATATATGTAACCCGTGCATGTGCGTTCCATGTTTGTATAGGTTTGGATCTTCTATCACATCTTCGGAACACTTCACTTCGTAGCATTCTTTCAATATTTGTACGTAGCACACGGTGAGACCGTAAAGTGACAAGGCGAAACTGATGGCGAACTGCAAATAAGAAACGAACAAAGAAGATAATTTCAAGTTTCTGGAAAAAGGCTTACTAGCCTTGTCTATTACATCCTCCATTCAAATCCGACAAATTGAAGACTTTTATTCAGTCCCAAAATAAATTTAAATATTCAAAAGATTTTAAACTACACATGTTTTTATTGACAACATATGCTATTACTAGAGCCCGGAAGTTAGGTATTTATTTTTGGTTAAAATAGGCAGGCAAAAAGGCAGTTTAAATACTGAAAATAGGCAGTACTTTAGTTAAAATAGGCATTTATTAGGAGTGAAGGCAAAGATGAATCTTACTCATTATTAGAGCCCGGAAGTTAGGCTTTTAATTTTGGTTAAAATAGGCAGGCAAAAAGGCACTTGAAGTACATAAAAGTACTTTAATTAAAATAGGTATTTACAAGGAGTGAAGGCAAAGAGGAATCTCATTCCTAATTATCAATTAAAAAGTGCATTTTAAATACTGTACTTACTATTACTTTCCCTGATTACAAGCTACAACAAGATGCTTTTTTAAAGTATCAACTGTCATAGACAGACGCTTGTCAGAAAGAATGTTTTTCATCATGGAAAAGGAACGTTCTACTTCCACTGAAGTGATAGGCGCAAATTCGAAACAAGCTACATCGAAAGGACACATGCCAGTTAAAACAGAATTTTCGCCTTTCAGAACATTACGAATGTTCTTAATTTCTTCGATGTCCACATTAGCACTCAGAACACGTTTAATTTTTGCACTGATACTCTTTCCTTTTTCTCCTGGTGCTTGGAGCAGTTGATTTACAGCATCTTCGAAGATCCCCATAGATGATACCAGCGAATCATCTCTTTTCTCTAACTTCAAGATTGCTTCCGGTATCACACTATAATGTGCTTTTATAAATGCCAGATCATTGCTAAGCTCTTCTTGGTTCAGCAACTTTTTTACCTCGTGAACTGAACTAACTTCGTCTACTGATACTGCATGAACTACCTCACGTATCTTGTCCAAGTTGTTGCAGTAATATATATCTGCTGAGATCCAGGTTCCCCATCTGGTAAGAACTGGCTGAGGAGGTAAAGCCAGCTCTGGTGCTATGTCCTTAAAAACCCGGATTCGAGAGGGTGATTTTAGGAAGATTTTCTTGGCGTTAGAAACTAATTTATCCACGTGAGCATACAAACTTCTTATCTCTTCAGCGATTCTGTGGAGGCCATGTGCTAGACAAGTGAGGTGGAGCATTTTAGGAAAGAGAACTCGTAAGGCTTTAGCTGCTTTTTTCATGTAAGGTGACAAAAAGTAGGACATCATCATGCCGTATTCCGTCCGGCCAGAGTAGCATTAGTGAATTGGTAAACAACTGTGCCACTGTGGTACCATTTGCTCTCTCCATCTCCTCTGTCGTCAAAAGATATACTGATGATAGTCAGTTTGCTTTGCTTCCATGGTTCCAATGATAACATTGGCTATGTAACGTCCCATTGCATCCGTAGTTTCATCAATGGAGATCCAGATCTTCTTTTCTGCAACTCTGAGTGGAATCCTCTGCATCGTCTCTTCAAAGGTGATAGTTCAGTCTGACATTATGTGTTGAATATTTCACATTTTGGTCTGTCCTGTCTTGTCAATGTATGTAAGTGCGTCAGCCGTGAATGGATTATTTGTTAGCGGCATTATGCTTCATGGCCGTTCTTCGACTGTTTAATTTATGTCAATTTGTTGTCCGTCGTCTCGTGCCAAGAACTCAGCCACTTTTCCATTATGGCCTTTTTGGCTTCCACATTACTGGCTATGGCCCATAAGCGAATTTGTGCAAGTTAGCAATGAAGATATGTCAAAGAAACTAATAAATTACTATATTATGTAACTCTGATCAACAGTAATGTAACATGTTTTGAGCATTAGTGCCTGGACAAAATGAAATACTCAAACCACAAACTATGCTATAAAACTTGATAGCTAGCTACGCTATAAAACTCGATAACAATGCTATAAACCGTAATAACTATGCTATATAAAATTGATAGCTCCAGTTATCCTATAAAACTTGATAGCTCTAGCTATGCTATAAAACTTGATAACAATGCTATAAAACTTGGTAGCTCTAGCCATGCTATAAAACTTGGTAGCTCTAGTTATGCAAGAAAACTAGATAGCTCTAGCCATGCTATAAAACTCGATAACAATGCTATAAAACTTGATAACAATGCCATAAAACTTGATAACTATGCTATAAAACTAGATAGCTCTAGCTATGCTATAAAACTTCATAGCTCTAGCCATGCTATAAAACTCGATAACAATGCTATAAAACTTGATAACTATGCTATAAAACTTGATAGCTCTAGCTATGCTATAAAACTCGATAACTCTAGCCATGCTATAAAACTCGATAACTATACTATAAAACTTGATAGGTCTAACCATGCTATAAACCTTAATAGCTATGCTATAAAACTTGATTGCTCTAGCCATGCTATAAAACTCGATAACTATACTATAAAACTTGATAGCTCTAGTCATGCTATAAACCTTGATAGCTATGCTATAAAAGTTGATTGCTCTAGCCATGCTAGAAAACATGATAGCTCTAGCCATGCTATAAAACTTGGTAGCTCTAGCTATGCTATAAAAATTGATAGGTAGCTACGCTATAAATCTTGATAGCTATACTATGCTATAAAAGTCATAACAATGCTATGAAACTTGATAAGTGTGCTATAAAACTTGATCACTATGCTATAAACCTTGATAACAATGCTATAAAACATGATAGCAAATGTACTGAATAGAGAAGGAAGCGATTTGGCTATAAACAGAGGGAAGGGCCGTGACCTGTTGAACTCGCTATCGATCAAAGACACCGAGTTTAATATTCGTAACATCAAGTAAGGATTAGGGAGAAACCAACCACTGCTTGCTTATCTAGCTTCTGCTAAGCCACCTGCCTATCTCCTAGGAGCTTAATCTTGTAGGGTAACAAACAGGAGGACGCGCAGGTCTCGAGGTCGGAGTCAGGGAACGAGGACTGCATGGGAATTAGATTCTAAGGGACAAACCGAATAATAGTACATATCAACTAAAGCACAGGTGAAAATCTTTCGTTAGTCAGAGATACTCTTTCCGACGCTGGTTTGGAAGAAAGTCTTTCCTGCTCTAACTACACGAGCTATTCCCAAGGCAAACAAAAGGTACAACAAATATATAGGTATATATATATATATATATATATATATATATATATATATATATATATGTATGTGTGTGTGTGTGTGTGTGTATACATGGTGTACCGTAAGATGATGACAATACTCCAGAGGGTGAAACTAGACGAAAAATGTAGTTCACACAACAAACCACACATTTCTACCCCACTCCGTTCTTGATGTATGCCGTTCTAAAGGCTCCAAGGAAAAAAAGTCCGTCTCGCAGGAACTGCATCATCTTAGCGCGGTTCCGTTCATATCCCTAGTCTAATTTGGAAAGATTAAAATAGAAGCAGTTATTATTTTGGTTCCACCAGTCTTTTTTTTTTAATTAATTATTATAATGGCGTGTCAACCCTTAAGGTCACTAACGCCATTCCTGTGTGTAGTAAAGTCTTTAAAGGTCATGATTTACAATCTTACCTGGAAGGGTCGGCTAACACTAGAAACTTTCCCGCTAGTTACAAGGTCTTGGAATCCTGGAAATCTATATTTCTAACAATAAATTGTTTTTGTTATTTTACTTAACCAGTTTTATTGTCAAATACATTATCCAACTATAAGCAATTAAAAAATAACAAGGAATAAAACAGACAAAAAGAACCATTCGAATAAACGAAATCAATTAATTTAAAGTTTTAAGCACTTATTTCTCCGATTG
Organism: Gonocerus acuteangulatus; assembly: GCA_946811695.1. NCBI lineage: Eukaryota > Metazoa > Arthropoda > Insecta > Hemiptera > Coreidae > Gonocerus > Gonocerus acuteangulatus. The sequence goes on along the minus strand of OX328124.1, from coordinate 113,145,720 downwards.
ACATCGCCTAATTAAAACTTTCTTCAGAAGCTTTTAGCGCGGTTCCTCCCTCCCCCATAGGGAGGAACCCCGCTTATAAGGTTGATACAATGAAACAATCCGGAAGTGCCGACAAGAAAATTTCGCGTTTCAGAACCCCTAGAGACCGAAAATAACGGTGGTTCAAATTTGTATATATATATATATATATATATATATATATAAAAATAAATATATACATATATATTTGTCTGTTCGCTCATTTCTGGCTTCCCTGATGGTCCGATTTTGATGAAATTTGATACAAAAATCTGTCGTCCGATTTGAAAGGTCAAGTTCGTTAACCAGCAAAATCCGCCCACTGGAAGATGGCCTTAGAGGCATGGGATTCAGTTGAAACATTTACTGCATGTTCTACTTTCATTAAAACTAATATGTTGAAATTTTGGTTGCGTTTGGAGTTAAGGAAGGGTTAGAATAAAATATTTTATTAACAGACATAAAAAAGTTTTGGTAACTTTGTATACTTTCGTTAATATCTCGAAAAAGGTTGAGAATTTGGGAAACGGAAGAATACCATTAGAAAGATTACTAAATGCTCTACAAAAAAGGTTCTAATGAAAGTTTTGATTAGGCGATGTCAATCGGAGAAATAAGTGCTTAAAACTTTAAAGTAATTGATTTCGCTTATTCGAACTGTTCTTTTTGTCTTTGATTTTGATACTTAAAATTATGGGATTCAGTTGAAACATTTTTTGCATGTTTGAATTTCATCAACACTAATATGTTAAAATTTGGGTTACGTTTGGAGCTAAGGAAGGATTAGAATAAAATATTTTATTAACAGACATGAAATGTTTTGGGAGCTTCGTATACATTCCCTAATATCTCGAAGACGGTTAGGAATATAGGTAAACGGAGGGTTACCATGCGAAAGCTTACTAAATGTTCTACAAAAAGGATTCTGAAACAATTTTTGATTAGGCTATGTCAATCGGAGAAATAAGTGCTTAAACTTTGAAGTAATTGATTTCGTTTATTCGAACGGTTCTTTTTGTTTGTTTTTATTCCTTGTTATTTTTTAATTGCTTAAAGTTGGATAATGTATTTGACAATAAAACAGATTAATTAAAATAAGAAAAACAATTCATTGTTAAAAATATATCAGGCTGTACCGTATGAAATGTCAGTTTTGGATTTGTCGATTTCCTTCAAATGTCTTGAAACTGTCGAGGCTCCTACTCCGAGTTCTTTGGCATATTCCCTAGTGTCTTTAATTGCTTATAGTAGTCAAATGTATTTGTCAATAAAACAGGATACGTATAATTAGAATCAATATTTTGTTTGTTAGAATTCGAAGATGCCGTATGAATATCTAGATTACAGTACTGGTGTTGATTTCGTTCTTTAGAATTATTCTTGGTATTCCCTATTTTCATCTGTTACCCATAGTTTTTTATTGTTTGTAGGTTTTTCTTATTGATTATAGAATATAAATCTATTTGGCTATAAAACAGGATACGTAAAATTAGTGACAATATTTCGGAGATTTCTGAGCGAAATACTTTTAAGGTTTTCTACCACCACGAACGGCTTTTTTCCTCTATTTTTATCCACTAGATAGGCTTTATTTTGCATATTATTCTATATAAGTTTTATTCAGCAGGGGATTCTGATGAAATGTCGTGTTTTTGCTGTGGATTTTAAATACGATGTATCTAAGATTGGATAACATTAGCGAGTCTACATAGTTAAGAACCGACGACGGAGGTAGACTTCTTGCTATGATTTAGTCTACATATGTATATTAAGTCCTAAATCCAAAAAATAAACTTCACAACGGTTAGATACTATGAGCGAATATGGCGGTTCAATGCCCGTAGAAACAAGGGGGCCGCAGGAAATTTACCTGCTAAGAGTTAATCCTCAAGAGCTGTAAATATACCCCAGGTATCTGCCGACACAAAACAAAGCCTAGGCGGAGAGCACCCCAAAAACTCAGATCCAAACATAAGGTTATATACTAAATATTCATAAAGACTACTTAGTTGTAAAACCGATTCATCAATTAGCAAGCAATAGTTTTCAACAAAGGTTATATACTAAATATTGATAAAAATTATTTAATTAGAAAAAAAAACAATATTCCACAAGACTTGTTTTTGGTCCATTTGTATCTTCTCCATAGACTTAATTAGGTATATTATTCTATTGTAGTTGGGCAACTAAACTTTGTTTTATTTTGTTAAATAAAGGTTTTTTTCTTGACTTGTTATTCGTCAAGACTTATATTTGTCCTTGTGTATTTACTAGATAGGTTTTATTCGGCATATTATTCTATATAGGCTATATTAGGCAGGGTATTCTACTCAATCTTGTGTACTTCTTCTTGATCCTTCTGTACATGGGCGTATATAAAAACAATTTCGGGGGGGGGGGGGCTGAGACCATTTCCAGGGTATGGAATACTAAATATTTAGAGCTTGGAATAGTTTTAGGCAACTAAAACGCTATTACACGTAAAATAAAATATGTTTTATGAAGTAAGTGATCTTATTTAATTTATTTTTAAGGGTTTTACGAGAAGTTTTTATCATCAATTCAAAATTTCGGGAGGGGCTGCAGTCCCCTCAGCCCCCCCCCCTCATATACGCCCATGCTTCTGTATCCTCTAGAAAGGCTTTATTAGGCATATTTTGTATTGATTTATAGAGCTTTGCTTTAGAGTGAGAGCCAGATTCTGTAATTTCCGCTTCTGTGTAAAAGTTAGCTACTGTCCCTGACGCCTTAATATCACTTTTATTCGAGATGTTCGAGAGGATTTTGAGAATTTTCACGAGATATATATAAAGTTTATTTATTTTCTAAGCTTATCAAATGGCACTAGGGACATGAACGGAACCGCGCTAAGATGCTGCAGTTCCTGCGAGTCGGACTTTTTTTGTAGAGCATTTAGTAAGCTTTCGAATGGTAATCTTCCCCTTCAGAAGATTGTCAACGGTTTTCGAGATACTAACGAAAGTAAACAAAGTTACTAAAACTTTTTATGTCTGTTAATAAAATATTTTATTCTAACCCTTCCTTTACTCTAAACGTAACAAAAATTTCAACATATTAGTGTTGATGAAACTCGAACATGCAGAAAATGTTTCAACTGAATCCCATGATTCTAAGTACCCAAACCAAAAGCGGTATTCAAAAACTATTTTTCCAATTTTTTCGAAAACGGTTAAAGCTATCGCCCTGAAAATTGTTTCAATCGTTTTCCTAGCCCAAGAAGCCTATAAAACGAGTGCTTACAAGCTCATGAACTCAAAAACGTAAGCGTTACGATTTTTTTGCGCGAATTTCGCCCCAAACGCCATCTTCCAGTGGACGGATTTTGCTGGTTAACGAACTTGACCTTTCAAAATGGACGACGGATTTTTGTACCAAATTTCATCAAAATCGGACCATTCGGACCTGTTTTATTTCTTGTTATTTTTTAATTGCTTGTAGTTGGATAATGTATTTGACAATAAAACTGGTTAAGTAAAATAACAAAAACAACTTATTGTTAGAAATATAGATTTCCAAGATTCCAAGACCTTGTCACTAGCGGGTCCGTTTCCAGTGTAGCTGACCCTTCCAGGTAAGATTGTAAATCATGACCTTTCAAGACTTTACTACTCACAGGAATGGCGTTAGTGACCTTAAAGGTTGACACGCCATTATAATAATTAATAAAAAAAAAAAGACTGGTGGAACCAAAATAATAACTGCTTCTATTTTAATCTTTCCAAATTAGACTAGGGATATGAACGGAACCGCGCTAAGATGATGCAGTCCTGCGAGACGGACTTTTTTAATAAGTAGCAGTGACCGAACCCCGACAATCCCTACCTTTAAAATAGATATTTCCTTGCAATGCTCCAAATTGAGAACCACAGGTAGTAACTACCTTAAACGTTTGGTTCTATATTGTCTCACAAAAATTTTTTCTCAGTGTAAAAATGTAGCTTTCATGGCTTTATTTTTGAGCTGTATTCATTCCTTACTCGATTGGGTTTGCTATTATGTATCATATACTAGTTTTTCTTAAAAATGGTAAACGAACTCGCTTGGCTATCGCATACACTGTAAGTTATATGCTCTGCCTACGTCTCCCATGTTAAAATACTACATGCTTTTAATTCGTACAAACTTATTGACTGACATAATATTCTCTTATACACGCCGTTGAGTCCTTCTTTTAAACGCTGCACTCATTAATTTAAAAAACAAAACAAAAAAACTACAGGTTGTTATTCATAGTAAGTCCGCACGAAATGGAATTAAGCTTCATAGGTTGATGGCACCCTCCAGAATGGTTAGGTCATTACCCTGACAGGCAGCATACCTAATTACTGATTAGGTTCACACGTGGTCATGTGTCAAACTTCTGTCCCTCTGGAATAGCATATACTCCCTAAGAAAGAGAAAACATTTAAGGAAAGTCCAAATTAACTGAAAATAATTTAAACCTAGCCAAAACAATCTACTTTATCATAGAAGTTTTATTGTTAAATATGGTGGCCATTTACTGTCGATGCTGAACACTGCGCGGTTTATACAGACAATGTTTTGAAATATTTTTTACAAAAATTAACTGGTTATGCCAAAAGTTGAAACCAATTCCTTGACAGCACGTCAAGTTAAGACGTCTTATGGAATGTTTTCTTAAGTAATATAATGGAATGCATCTGAGGCTAGCAAATCAAAAGCAATAAAAAAAATATTCATATCCTTTTATAGCCATTTCTTTAATATTTTTTTTAATATTTATTTAATTATTTATTTGTTTATTTTAAACTATTTAATTAAATTCTCATGTTGAATATTGTACCATCATTGCTCCAATCCAATTATAATTTATGTACATATTTACTTATGTTTTATTTTATTATTTAAGACTTTTTTTTTTTTTTTTTTTTTTTTTTTTTTTTTTTTTTTTTTATTTATTGAATATTTACAATCTCTATACATATGACATATAATACAATAAGTAAATAGGTAGATACATAATAACTATTGCACAAGGAAGAACAGAACGGAGAAGGCAGCCATTGCTGACACTCCCTAAGCAATTAGTAATGCTTTATTTATTACAGTTGGTCTCTAGGCTACTTTCTTTTCAGGCGTCTCGGGGGATTTGAAGGGATCGCATCTGTGGAAAGGGATTGGGCAAGGAGATTGGGATGAAAGGATAGCTTGGAATGAAAAATGGAGAAGCGGGTTTTAGCTAATTCAGCGACAAAGGGAATTTCGAGGTCTCGGTGGATGATATTATTGTTGACGTAGAAGGGAGCATTATGGATCCGGCGAAGGACTTTGGACTGGAAGGTTTGAATTCGGTTTATGTTGGAAGGTTTTGCTGTACCCCAAAGTTCAATGCCGTATGTCCAAATCGGTTTAATAATAGTTTTGTAGATTGTTAGTTCGTTTTCAGTACTGAGTTTTGACTTGGGACCTATTAGTCGTCTAAGTAGGCTAGTCTGTTTAGTTCTTTGTTCTGTCGTTTTGTTTTTGTGTGTGTGTTCCAAGTAAGTCTCTTGTCGAGGTGGAAGCCTAGGTATCGAACAACATCGGATTTGGGAATGAGGGATCCGTTAAAGGTAACAAACGGGCACTCACTGCGCCGCAGTGTGAATGTGACGTGCTTGCATTTTTCGGCGTTAACTTTAATTCGCTACTTTTTTAGCCATTTCTCGATTTCCAAGAGAATTTATTTATTTATGTAGTGCTTCATTTCATGGACAATAAGCACACTAAGGTAAGTCTTCCAAGAAACCAGGGAGAACGTGAAAATTGTATTATTTTACAATTAAAATAAGAGTAAAAATAAAATGATTAAAATAAATTTCAATTTTCAACTATAATGAATAATAAATTATTCATGGAATAAAAATGTAGTTCAGTAACCTGTCTTCGGGGCCCTCATATGAGATGGTATAATCCTTTAGTTTGTAAATATGTCAAGATACTGTCTATGTACTGGCTACCTTCAGCGAGAAGTTCACACATGTTAAATGGAATAGTTGAGTCTTGTCGTCTAATGCAGTCTGTTAGAATATGTTTTATTGTCAGTTCAGTATTACAAATTTCACATAATGGTCTCTCTTGTCTTGTCATGAGGTACTCGTGAGTAAGTCTTGTATGGCCAATCCTAAGTCGAGCCAATACAAGAGAATTTAAGACTTCACTAATAATATTTGTATTCGTTTTTTTTCTGCTTTTGTTTTTCTTTATTTATAGTCATATTTTTAGGTTAAATTTGTTTATTCAACCATATGTATTTATCATTATTCTTATGGGACGAAGTCCCAGAAAAAAGTATTTTTTCATTCATTCAAATCCAGTAGAGATTTCTGAATCCAGGCAATTTCTAGATTCAGAGAAATACTTCAAAACGCTAGGCTTTCTAACCCAAGTATTGAATATATTAACGTTCCATAGTTAATATAACGTTCCATAGTTAATATAACGTTCCATAGTTAATATAACGTTCCATAATTAATATAACGTTCTATAGTTAAGTTTAACTTTACAAGCTGTGAAATGAAGCTCAAAATAATATTGGATTATACCATATATTCCTAATGTTTTTCTTAGCCCTTAATAATTGCTGAGGGTTTAGTCCTAACAACACTATTAGTGTTCGAATTCGACGAGAATTGAGTTTTTTCCATTTCTAAGTATGGCGTAACATTACACAACTTTTTAATTAACACCATTTGCCAAAAATGTTGATTTCATATAACCTTACACATTAATATTCTGATTATTGTTTAAGTTGGAAAATTTCGAAGTGCTCCCCTGGCCGCCAATAATCCCAAAATTCTAGAAAAATCATGGTGGTTTCTAAATAAATAAACTAATTGAATGGGTCGGGGCAAAATAGTGCCAAGCAATATTTTCCTTATTTTGGGTTATTGAAGTTGTTTGTTTGCGGTATTTTTGGGCGAAAGAACCTCATGGTCGTCATCGCCCTACCGTGCAAAACCTACACGGTTATTGAAGTTTTAAAATTCAATCAAATCTTGAAATATTACTAGAGTAAATAGTAAGAATGTTTCTACAGTAATTGTTACTTCAGTTAATTAGGAATGATTTACCTGTTTATTTAAAATTTATTTAATAAAGTTTGTCCCGAAATAAATTTTTTAAAACCAAAAGTTATTTATTGTGGCTGAAATAGTGCTGAGCAACACCAACCTCAAATTCGCTTTCAGAAAATATTTAGTGTATTTCTTGGTAGTGTATTCTCTAGATCTTCATCAGAGTTATGTAGACATTCATTGGATACCCCAGAATCACTTGAAAACAGAAAGTTTTCTTTTGCACGCTTTCTTGCTTAATGAAAAACTATGTTACTTGGCATTTTCTTAACCCAAATCTTTAGTTGAAATGGTTAGGGGCAACAAGATGAAGTAGCATACAGAGTACTTTAGCCATATTTTAGCAGAATTTGCATCATAGACTGATAGTCCCACATAATATAGCAGCTAATTTTGGTTAAAAATGTTGCTTGGCACTATTTTGCCCCGACCCCTTCAATTCTAATCATGTTAATTTTCGGACATACGATAAAAATAAATCAGTATACTTCAATTTACCAGGATTTTCTATGGATTCTAGAGAAGGGGTTTCCGTAATAGTTGTCCAATGTCACTCAGTAGCTGGGCTGCATTGGGCTCAATTTTGGCCAAATATGGATATTCTTCTAAAGAAATAATAGGCCATTTTTAATGATTTATTTTTAGGTTTTTTGTTTAAGTATTATTTGCATATTTAGAATAACGTTTGCTTAACACCTCAGTTTAATTTTATTATTTTTGTCATCATCCATAAAGGTGGTAATGTACTGAATTGTGTCCCTAAGGATCGATCTACTAACTAGTAAAAGTCCGTCACTCAGGAGCTGCATAACTAAGCACTTTCCTCAGAATTGGGTAGTGTAGACTGCTTTCCAGAACAATTTGCTTAAAATATCCTACATAAATAAAATAAAAACATGAATAGTTCTCTTTTAATTTTGTAATGAGTAACTGATAAATTATTAATTTGCTTCCAGAGTTATGTTTACACATGGTACCTACTACACTACGTAATAAATACAAAAAACCTCATATTATCGTATTTTGATCTATGTATGCCGAGTATGTACTCGCATCGTCCATTTTATACTCGTTGATTATTTATCCGATTACTTTTTACGTATCCGTGCAGTTCTCTAATATATATATATATATATATATATATATATATATATATATATATATATATATATATATATATATATAAATTTGAACGGGGGTCATTTTCAGTGACTACTAGGTAGGATCGATAAAGATTTGAAGAAATTTTTCAAAAGTTCCGTCATTAGTGCAACTTCAATAGCTACTTTCCTTCGGACGAATGTGCTAATAGGACCTTATGTTTTTGTTTTGATTTCTTGAAGAGCCCCTGGCTCACCGAGAATACGAGAAAATATCCCTGGGTAGATCAGAGCTTCACCCTACAACCCCTCGAGGACAAATATAATTAATCCTTATTAGATACTCACCGACGAGGGATAATTATCGAATCAAGGCCTTTAGACAGACTCCAGTGTATTTATCTGTTTCGTTTATTTATAGTTTTAAAGTGTAATTTTAAATATAGTTATAAATATCAGGTCGTCCCAAAAGTAATGCCGGTTTTTAATATTTTGTCTGTTTATGTTCACTCCTTTTTAAGTTATTTTTAATTACATTTTTTGTTTATTATAGCCTTAACTGAAAGAATAACCAGAAAAGTTAATAATAAGTACATTAGCAAGTATTTTTATTTTATCTGATTAAGACTGCTAAAGAGTATGCTGAAAAGGTCAAAATACAGATTTTTCCGGATATATGACTGTAAAATCGAGGCAGAGAACCATTATTCGATGGTGTTCAGTTTATTCCAAAAAAATCCATAGAGTACGGAGCTGTCTATGACTTGAGATCCAATGTTTTGTTGAAATTTGACGCTTTTATGGATAAAGTATGCATATGCTTTAACAGTAAAATTAGTTTATGTTTCCAATTTTTCCGCAAAAACAGAAAAAAATGTTTAAACAAACTCTATTCTAATATTTTCAAATGGCTTTAGGACTTGGGATCGAAACAGGTATTTTTTTTATCAAAAAACGTTTAAGAGTAAAAATTATTTAGGAACTTCTATAATTAAGTTCATGAAAATAAAAGCTACAGTAATACTTTTATTTTTTTTGGTCTTGCTCTGCCTCCCGCCACTTTCATTGGTATGTATTATCTTATTTCTCTTTTAAAAATTAATTAATATTATTATTAGCCTATTTACTTGTATAAACCTCAATAAAATTGTTTTTCTATGTTTCTATTGATTTTCTAGAACTAATTTCTAGGTTTACACTAATGTTCACTTTACCTTTTTATTAATACCTTAGTTGTACTAATAATTTAACAACAAATTGTTCTTTTATAATAAGTTGAATTGTGTTTATAGACCTGTCACTTATCTTACTTATAAACCTTTTTTCGGTGTATTAATTTCTGGTTTTCTTGTCATTTTAGCTGACGAAGGCTACCAATGAGTAGCCGAAACGTCCTGAATATAGATTTTTTTAAACAAAAATCATATTGAGGTTTCTTTTTAGCCGAATCCCTGATTGCTTATCACCTCGACGGCTAACTATATAATCTTCATGATTTTATTTTTTTCGTTGTGAAATAAATTTTTTAAGTATTTTATTCAAGTAAATACACATTCCATACTTATCAACTATCACTTGTCGTACACGGAAGCCCAGCCACTGAAGTAAGTGTTGAAAGAGTCTTTTCAACCCTAAAGTATATATTAAATGATTATAGTATAATCTAAATTCTACAAACTTACAGGATAAATTATTATATAAATTAAATTAATTCTTCAAAATAAGTGAAATGTTATTATGAAATTATTTTTGTTTATTTAATAAAATATTTTTATTGATACAAAACAAAAAATAAACATTAGTAGCTATAACAATTATTTTGAAACTTTAATTTTTTAAATTGAAAAATAAAAGTTAAATGTTTAAACACAATACGTTATTTTATAACTTTTACTTTTTAACAAAGTAAAAGTTATAAAACAAAACTTTTTTAAAATAAAAGTTAACATTTATATCCTACCTCTGTTTGGATCGATATGAAGGCAGAGAGTTGAACTTTATTATTCTCATGGTGCAGATTTTGTACTATTCATGCTTTTTGCAATAATTGATTATCGTTCAATTAGTATTGAAAATATTAAATTCTGTAATTATATTAGCTAAAAGTATTCAAGTATGAATTTAGATTGCCTTTTTATTTTCTTTATATTTGATCCGAGGATTTAGACTAAAATGGCTGACATAGGATTAAAATATCGCTGTGAAAATAAAGCTGGATTTCCCCCCTAAAGGTAAATGATATAATAAGGCCAGCTGTAGTAAATCCACAAAGATGAAGAGAAAACCCCCCGAAGTTGAGTAAGGGGGGGGTTTACACACGAATGTAGAATAAATACATCTACCGACTCTCCGTTCTAATTCTACTCATAGACAGTTTAAGCTTCAAGTGTCTATAGACAGGGAATTCTCATAATATCCACCTTCTCGCTTGTAATTCCCTTCATAATACCAAAAATCCTGTTACTCATATCCTTTATGGAATTAATGTACAGAGAATTAAACTAGTCAATTTATTTATTCATTTAAATTTTATCGTCATTTATAATTAACTCAGAATTTTAGGGCGGGTTATCTATAGGCTACCACCCTTTTCTAGCCAGGATAGGGCTGAAGCATTTTCTTTATTCCGACGAAAAGCCACTTCCTCAAGTGAGAATCGAACCCACGACCCTAGTCACTTACGCACGTAAGTGTTAAGTGCTCACGCCGTAACACTTACGACTGCCAGGCCTCCATAGTCAATTTAATTCGAGTATTTAACGGACCTTATGCATTTATAACAGCATTAACAGAACAAGGAAATAAACATTGTTTAAATTTGTGTGTATGTGCATATATATATTTGACTGTTCGATCTCTAACTGCTCTAAAAATATTCTAATTTTGATATTTTAGTAAAAAAAAAAAATCGTTGACTGGTATAAAAGGTGATCGTTAACCAGCAGCATCCGCCCACCGGAACACAGTTTTTTAGGTGAAATTCTTGCAAAAAATGGTAGGGCTTATGAGCTTCTGTTTATAGACTTCCAGATGCACTTTGTGTGGGGTATTTTATGGCTGTTTACGGAGTATGTACGTTTTCACGAAAAGTGAATAAAACTCCTAACTAATTTTTGTTTCGGATACTTAGATTAAGACATAATGACAGCTTGTAATAATAATATAATATTTTTTTAATGAATATATTAATTCGCATAATGGCCAAACATGGATCGTTCAATCGTCATTTGTGAGCAACGCAACCCCAAATCATAATATTTTTAAGTTTTATAAAAAAACTATTAAAGAAATCTCGAATGACCTGGTTTCATTCAATTCCTCTAACTAGATAACCTACTTGGGAACTTTTAAACCTAAAAACAATAGAGTTGTGGTATTTTTCGAGCGATTTTCTTCAGGAAATTGTATATTGGGCAGCGGCTTCTGCTGATTAAGGAACTTGACCTTTCCTTTTTGACTAAGTATGTTCGCCAAAATTCATCAAAATCTGACCATTTTTGTTTTCTGAAGAACTGGATGCGAGACACAAATATATACAATTTGGACAATATTTGTTGTTGTTGTTGATACCTATGAGTAATGTTATCTCGACATGTATTGTAAGAGCTTCTGGACCTCGTCATTGAGTGACGTCGTATGCAGATGTCCTAACCTTTATGGGCGATTAACGTAACAACCTTGCAAGAAAGTTGTCCTTAGCTTTGTCCAGCTTATCTACCTGTATGCTAGGAGAAGGTAGCCAGGAAAACCGTTACCTGAAGTGTAAGGCAGATGAAGACAATACGAACATACTAGCCCTACAGGTATCGGACCTCGGCTATCAGGGGAATCCCATAAAACCTAACAAAAACCCAGGTTTGTTCACAATAGCCGAGTGAATTGTCTATTTTAAGGATTACTGCTCCCTTGTGACATGAACCTTGTCTAGTTCAGTCAGGGTCAAAATCCGTATAATAATTTTTGAACATGGCAATTCATTTATGTACTGATATGAAAATATGGATGAGGATATCTAAATTTGGCCTGATGGATGACCCACGGGGTTATCGTTCACGTGGCCAGAAGTTAATGGCGGAAAATTAAATTAATAATTTGCAGGAAATTTATTTTTAATCATTCATGAGTATTTCTGACGTAAAAGTGTATTGTAAATTAATGGGTGTATGCAATAAATGTAAAATTTATTAGAGAAACAAATAACTGCTTTTTCAAGGTAGGGATTGTCGGGGTTCGCTCACTGCTTCTTAATAAAACTACATTTTGCAGTGAAAATGGTTTTATTGTGGCTGACGTTTCGGCTTGAACTTCAAGCCTTCATCAGGGCTGTAAAAACAAGTAGGACGGATTTAATACTAAAATATATACAAACACACACGCACACATATATATATATATATATATATATATATATATATATATATACAGACACACACACACATGTACATATTTATATATGCCTACATACACACATACACATACATACATATATGAAAAAAACATAATATACAGATAGAATGTTTTTATGTTTTTTTTCCATATATGTATGTATGTGTATGTGTGTATGTAGGCATATATATATATATATATATATATATATATATATATATATAATTATATATATTTATAGGTATATTTTAGTATTAAATCCGTCCTACTTGTTTTTACAGCCCTGAAGGTATGAAGTTCAAGCCGAAACGTCGGCACAATAAAACCATTTTCACGGCAAAATGTAGTTTTATTAAGTAGCAGTGACCGAACCCCGACAATCCCTATCTTGAATCATCCACGGTCAACGATCTCCTCTCAATAACTGATTTTTGTTTTGTTTTTACTTCCCAAATGTCATTTTAGTAGCACGCAAATTCTAGTTGGCACTTGACAATTTTCTAATAAGTGAACTTTCGTTAATTGATTTAATTTTTATGTTCACATTTTGTACTCCAACAAATTCTGTATCCTTGCGGAATCAATCTTGATAGATTCCCTGGGAATCTTTCGCAATCCATCTTTCAACAACAATCTTTCGCGGTTCATTTCACCAAATATACGTCCAGACCTACAAACGTAATTGTATAAATATAAAATTTAATTCAAATTTATTTTTTATTAAAATCGTCATCAACATTTTTTTTCGGTTATCTCCTAATTTAATTAAAAGAAACGAGCTTTTAATCATTGGAAATTCATTTTCAAAATATTGATAAGTATGTTAGCAACCCAATATATTTGAGCAGCCTTTTTTGTTTTGTTTTTAAATAAAGTATTTCTACTATTGTTTTTTTTTTTTTTTTTTTTTTTTTTTTTTTTTTTTTTTTTTTTTTTTTTTTACGGCGCATCTACATCTAGGTCATTAGCGCCGACATCCAGGGTGTTGTGAGGAATTTTACCAGCGAGCCGTGGGATGATTCCAGTTTTCTATATTTTTTCACCCTTAAAGGTGGTAGATGCTTATCGTTTTTTTGTAAGCTGGCTATCAAGAAATCTTTATTATCTTGCAAAAAGCTCCCAATTTTATCAAAACCTCTTGGCGAACTCCAAGATAAAGTCCAACATCGAACCTATTACTAGTAGCATGGGGTAAATACCAACCTATTACTAGTAGCATGGGGTAAATACCATTTAAATTTGTTTATTTTACTATCAACATCGAACCTATTACTAGTAGCATGGGGTAAATACCACTTAAATTTGTTTATTTTACTATCAACATCGAACCTATTACTAGTAGCATGGGGTAAATACCATTTAAATTTGTTTATTTTACTATCAACATCGAACCTATTACTAGTAGCATGGGGTAAATACCACTTAAATTTGTTTATTTTACTATCAACATCGAACCTATTACTAGTAGCATGGGGTAAATACCATTTAAATTTGTTTATTTTACTATCAACATCGAACCTATTACTAGTAGCATGGGGTAAATACCATTTAAATTTGTTTATTTTACTATCAACATCGAACCTATTACTAGTAGCATGGGGTAAATACCACTTAAATTTGTTTATTTTACTATCAACTGCTTTGGTTTGTCTTCATATATTTCAGAGCCGACATAGTGCCTTATGAAGCTTGGTGGCATAAAAGAGACTTTGCGGAAACTTTTTTTTTTTTTCCAAACGTAAAAAAGTGCTGAAATTTAGCATTAAAAAAATATTAATGTACCGCCCTATATTACCTTATTGACGGTGTTATCCAAGGAAGCAGGATCTGCAACAGAGAAGCAGAGTAGGAACACATGTGCATCCTGGTAGGCGAGAGGGCGGAGGTTGTCGTAGGCCACTGATCCTGAAATAAAGTTCAGATTTTATTATGCCATATTGATATGAATATTTTAATAAATATATGTAGAACAATGACAGCAAATTGGAAAATTGTAATATATTGGAATAGTTTAAGGCACTTCTCTGGATAGGGGACCCCTGTAATAACCATTCAGTGGTGGAACTTCAATAACTAACCATATTGTTGGTAATGGGTCAATACCAAGAGTCAAGTCAAGTTCTGTAGCTGGCTAATCAGCTTAGAAGAGATAATAAAGTTGTAAATATTAGTAATAATAATACTCTATTCTTATCTAGTAGTGATTGAATAAAAAAAAAAGGCTTGTCCTGTTATAGTCCTTGAATGACAAAGGGACAGATACTGTAGCGGCACCGTATACCAGAGCAGGGCACAAATCAACTAAACGATTGACAAATCGATTAAATTTTACTTATGACTAATCATTCATGGGATGAAATATCAGAATTAGTCATGATTAAATTATTCTCGTTAATCATTAGTCACAGCTCATATGAAGTATAAATCATATGTGAAATTAGTCATCAGTCTATCCGTTAGTCGTCAATCATTGTTAGTCTGTAGTAATGATTGACATGACTAACCTTGTAAATACTTTTGCTATTAGGTTAATACCGACTTGTCTACACATATACATTGGGGATTAGAATTCATTCATGAAGAAGTTCTGTTTTATCTTTTGAACGGAATGTTGAAATGATAGAATTGTTCAGAATAATGAACGTGGCAAATGTTGAGCCTTGTGCTTTAAAAATGTGATTATTGGTGTAATTATGATTACTATTACGCTCAATATTGAAAATATCAGTCAAAACTTTATTTATAATAGTTATTAGTTAATCATCAATCATAAAGTTAGTTTTTTAGTCTTTAATCGTCAATCTGCGTTAGTTTAGTCATTATTCAAAGCCTCTTTTAATCACAAGTCATTAATCAAAAATCATTGGTATAGAAGTAGTTTGTCGTTAGTCGTTAGTCATAAAGAAATATGATTGATCAATCATCAATCGTTAGTCACATCTCGATTACTCATTTCATCATCAGTCATTAGTCAAAGCCTCTTTTAATCACTAGTCATCAATAAAATATCATTGATATAGAAGTAATTAGTCGTTAGTCATTAGTTATGAAGAAATATGATTGATTAATCATCATTCGTTAGTCACTTCCCGATTACTCATTTCATCATTAGTCATTAGTTACAAAATTAATCCCAGTTTGCCCTAATCTGCCGTATACTAGAGAGATATTCTCCGGCCGCTTGATTTGTCCGTTTGAAGGTAACGACAATGTTAATGAGTAATATTTATTTGCCAACGTTTCGGCTTGAATTACAAGCCATCTTTAGGGCTATAGAGGTGGGGAGAACAATTCCCTTTATTGGAGGCTACGTTTCTGCCAGAAATAGAACCTCCACGATATGAAACTCTCTCTCCTCCATAGCCCTGAAGATGGCTTGTAATTCAAGCGGAAACGTTGGCAAATAAATATTACTCATTCTAGTTTTAAAATGTAGTTTTATTCAATGATGATTGATTAATCATCATTCGTTACTCACATCCCGATTACTCATTTCATCATTAGTCATTAGTTACAAAATTCATCACAGTTTGCCCTAATCTGCCGTATACTAGGGAGATATGCTCCGGCCGCTTGATTTGTCCGTTTGAAGGTAACGACAACACTAGAAGATAAAATGTTTCATTGTGCGCCCCAGTTATGACACACGTCGTTATTATTAATTAGTTAAGAATTATTGACTATTGTACAATAAATACAGTAGGTATAACTACTATAATCCTAAATATAAGTAGGAATCCTAAATTTGTATATTCCCAGAACAAGAGACAACGGTTTGTGGTGTTACTTGATTCTAGGAATACTCATCCCCCTACGCCCAAATTTCCTGGTATGCAAGTGTTCGGCATTTTCAGGGAACCTTCTCTTGTATTTCAATTCGCTGATTTTAAATGAAAATTATGAAGCTTGCACATGCTAATTGGATATAAGCTTTTAAATGAGGAAGGATTTACTAAATTATTCCTTGAAATGTATTAAATATATATTGGTTTTTCCTTAATAACACCATTCTTGCAGAATAATAATTACGGACTTCATTAATTGGATTAAGTAAAACCCTTTTTTTGCCAAGGATTTACACAATATAATCGGATTATTTATTTTCCAGGAGAACTTTAGCAGAATTGGGTCATGGAATTTATTTTGAATTATTTAACTAAAAAACAACTACATTAAACCAGTTTTTAATAGCTAAATTTTCAAATCTTTATTTTTTAAGAACATTTACTGGCCGCAGATCTTTCTTAAAAGTCCCTAGTTTGTTGATGCACCGGCCAAATCGATCGATTGGGCTTCATCCAGACTCAAATGTATAATTTGACCATACCGGCCGTAATTTTTGTTATATTGCAACAAAAATCGTATATCTCGTGGGCATCTAAAGTAAGAGATGTATATTAAATTGTTCTGTTTAAAAGGGGGGGGGGGGGGGTTACTCCTGACTAAAATTACTAATTTGCTCATACCGTTCTTAAATTCTGTTGTATTGTAACGAAAATCGATTGACAGACATAGCGTCCATGACACGGAACAGTTCTTCCTATCCTCAATTGCCCTGAAGAAGAATAGAATGTAAAGCCGAAACGTCAGCAAAAATATAGCTCACAACGTATAAAATTCCTGTAATTTTAATTTAATTGAAAAGGGAAAGTGTAGATGATCGGGATTCGGTCATATGTTAAATAAAACAACATTTTATAACTATAATGAGTAATATTTATTTGGCAACGTTTCGGCTTGAATTACAAGCCATCTTCAGGGCTATGGAGGTGGGGAGAACAGTTCCCTTTATTGGAGGCTACGTTTCTGCAAGAATTAGATCCCCTACGATACGAAACTCCCTCTCGCCCATAGCCCTGAAGGTGGCTTGTAATTCAATCAGAAAAGTTTGTTTAAATACAACTCATTGTTGCTATAAAATGTAGTTCTATTGAACACATGGCCGAACCCCGATCCACTTCACATTTCCTCAATATCAACGGTTGACAATCTCTTCACTATGGTTAAAGAAAAGGGGTTAAATAATAAATAAAATACAAATAAACGCATTAGAGATGCATACGGACAGTGTTGTGTAAATTTGAATTAAAATGTAATTCAAATGATATTTGAATTATGAATTTCATTTTTTAATTATAATTGAAAAGTCTGAAAATATCAATTACTGGTGCTGACGACCTTTAGCAGTCGAAGCACCAATATCAATTACTGGTGCTGACGACCTTTAGCAGTCGAAGCACCAATATCAATTACTGGTGCTGACGAGCTTTAGCAGTCGAGGCACCAATATCAATTACAGTCATAGAAAAAACTCAAGTATTTGAATTGTAATTGAAATATCAATTACAGTAATTGAAAAAATAATTCAATTTGGTTTAACTGTATTTCAATTAAATGTAACTCAAGTATTTGAGTTACGTAGTTATTTGAAATAAGTGTTGAGTAAATTTGTACAGTAGAACTAGGATAATTCGAACCCCTAGGGACCGATAAAAAAGTTCCAATTATCCAAAATTCGAATTTCAAAAGTTTTTTGAAAATAAAGGACTAGAAAATCGAACTTCATATTTTCACATTTTTTAATTAAAAAAAAAAAAAAAATACATTTTATTTAAAGAAAAAGAAAGATTACATGAATTCTTCATTACGTAAATAATTTATCAAAAAAGTAAAAATAAAAGTCTATTGTTTTGAAAAAAAGTCATTTTCATGGGCAAGAATTTTTTATTATTTTTTTAGTCCTTGGCAATTTCAGATTTTTTCTTTATTCCTTTTTCAATTTTTTTTTTCGCAGATATTTTCTCTGACAAGTTTAAAGTCTTATAACTTCTATGCTTCGTCTAAAATCAACAACTCACTGAACTGCACTGTACACAATAAATTCAAGGCAAAAACAATACAACAAATCTAGGACTGACTTAAAACTGAATTAGACGGGCTCATAGCCATAGTTGCGAAGCCCTTATAATGAAATAAAAAAAAAACAAAAAAAAAACTGAATACGAAATGAATTTGGAGGGACGTTGGAAGGGAATTCTAGGATAAAAAGACAGGATGTAACTATAACAACCCCTGGAAGGGAGGAAACCCGACCAACAAGTTTGCAGAACTCCTAGAGTCCAAGAACTAGACTATGAGACTGATATTTTCACAAGGTTTAAGATCGACTGTCTCTCTGTCCACTTCCTATTGGAGGCACAGGCTCGTAAAAAATTTGAATTATCCAAAATTTTGTTCGAATTAACTACGATTTTTTTACATTGTTTATGCCCTAAATTCTAGGGACCGAGAGAAATATTAAATTTCGAATGAATTACATTTTTTTTATTGTAATTCAAAAGGCTGAAAATATCAATTACAGGTGCTAACGACCCCTAGAAGTGGAAGCACCCAAAACACACAAAAAAAAATCAATATCAATTACAGTCATATAAAAAACTCAATTATTTGAATTGTAATTGAATTACAACTGTAATTGAACTACAATTGTAATTCAATTTATAATTCTTGGTAATTGATATTTTAATTACATAATTAGTGCTTCAATTACATTACAGGATTACAATGTGATTACAGTTCACGTTTTAGTTGAATTATTATTCTTGATGTAATTCCAATTCATGAACTACAAATACAATGTAATCGTAATTCGTAATGCTTAATTAAATTACAATATGCCCTACACTCCACACGGATTAGGTGGAAATAAGCTAAGATAATGAATCATGCTTTTAGTATATTTGCCAACTCCAATTGTACGGTTTATATTCCATTCATTAACAGAAAACGTTTCATTCATTGGAAATAACACCCAGACTCAACCCACTGAGGGTTGTACGTTGACCTTAGGCAGGTAATAGCTACAGCCTTTTGCTGAAAGAGCAGTTAGCTGTTGGGCCAATGATTAAACATATTTTCTTCAGATTTACAAACCATTAACAACAATGGGAAAATATTTTAATTTACTGGTCCATTACCAGTTTTATTTGTAATGATCAGAATGATAGAGGTGTAAGTCACTCTAAATATTAGAATCTGAATAAGTGATTTATGAAAAATGAAGCATATATTAAAAAAAGTCGGACTCGCAGGAACTGCGTCATCTAAGCGCGGTTCCGTTCATATCCCTAGTGTCATTAATAAAGGAATATAAGCAGTTATTGGTAGGTTTTGATTCTTCGTGAAAAATAAAATCTCAAAGAGGAGGAAGATTTAAGGCACCAGAACATGAAACTGACAGCATCCTAAGCGGAAATTTTTTTTTTTTTTTTTTTTTTTTTTTTTTACGGCGCATCTACTTCTAGGTCATTAGCGCCGCCTAAGCGGAAATTAATCCGTTCCTTTTCTTACCTTGTTTTACTAAACTACTCATTTTACTGTTAAATGCAGTTAAACTAAATAGATAAAAAATTGAAAAGTTAGATAAACATAGGGGTCTTTTTGGGAAGACCACATCCAGTTACTTTCGAAGTAGCAGTAGTGATTTATAACAGTTACTCGTACTTGCTGATAAGCTTACTGATTAGCTTAGAGGTTCTTTGCTGGTGATCTATTACTACTTGACTCGTTATCTACGGTTATAATCCATATTAGATAATGGCAAGCAATATTTATTAATAAAAAGGTTAATATGATCAAAACCAAATCTCTCAAATACGAAAAAAGTTATCAAGCATTAAAGTTAACTGTTTTGCTGGTTATGAAGGATAACATAAACAATGATATTTGTAAACACATATTTTATTCCTTTACTCTCTCTTTTTGGATATTTTACATTTATATAGCAAAATGGTCATACGTGCTATGCGTTTCCGCTCGCTACGCTCGCTCAAAAAGATATCAAAACTCTAGTCAATCCAACTCCCTAAAATTAATAGAATTCTATTAATTTTAGTGACTCTAGTCTATCCAACTCGCTAAAATTGATAGAATTCTATTAATTTTTGCGAGTAAAAACCCATCGCAAACTAATTGTAAAAGACCCATTTTTCTTCACTAACATAAGCAGAGCTTTTTCATAAACAAACTATAATTCACTGTTGAAGGTTACTTTACTCCCAGCAAGAACCAACACAATTGGTCATCGGAATCCTCCAATAGGAAGACAAAGGAGTTGGAAGATATACAGAGTTCTTTGTGTTTGATTGAGTTCGTAATGGATTGAATCAAGGAAATAGTGGCGACGATAACCTGGGAATAGCCAACTCGTTGCAAGAGTCTGGCATTTGTGAGTCTCTGAGGATCCCGAGGATAAAACCAACGAAACAGTTCATTTTATATGTTCCTTCCAACTCTTTATATGTTCCTTTCTACTTTGTTTACTGGTTTTTTTTTGGTTTTTTTGAAAGAGGAAATCACTTTCCTGATAACAAAAAGCTAAATATTAGCTGGATTTAAGTCGCAACGATAAATACATTAATAACTGGTCGTCTGAATTCCAAACGACAATATCTGTCGAATTCAGTTTTTAGAATTTCCTGTATCTTCAAATCTAGATTATTCCCCTTTGAGCCAGTTCCACGCTTTATTGCGTACATATTGGCTTTTCCGCGTTCGTTTTTCCTGTTTTTTTTTTTCAATAACCTTTCAGTTTGCCTGCTGGTATTTGTTCCATATCTTCTATACAGCTAAGAAGTGAACATTTCGAAATATTATTGACTAATAATAATAATAATAATAGCTTTATTATCATCATTTCTGACAAAAGCCTCTCCTTACGGAGGAAATAGATAACAGCTGAATATATTCAAATAAGTAGTAATATTTTTTACATAAATAATAATAATAATCTTCTTAAAATCAGTTCTATTTAAAATTTATTTACAACTCTTGTCCACCACACTCTGTCTCTTGCAACTATCCACCAGTTATTTCCAACTTTTCTGACTATTCAATCTCTCCATCTTGTTCTCTGCCGGCCAACTCCTCTTGCAGATTCCCTAGGACTCCACTCCGTTGCTGCCTTGGTCCATCTCTCGTCACTCATCCTAGCGACGTGTCCTGCCTATCTACATTTTAACCGACGGGCTTCTTGGCTCAGGCTCCTTGAAACTTTACTCCTCTTCATGACTTCCGAGTTTCTTCTCCTATCTCTTCTTCTGAGCCCTACCATACTCCTCAGCATTGCCATCTGAGTTGCGTTGAGCTTGTTCTCCAGCTTTAAAGTCAGTGCCCATGTTTGAGCTCCATACAACACAGCAGGATATATGCAAGAGTGTAGTACCTTAACCTTGAGTTCTGTAAAGATATTGCCTTTAAATATTTTCTTCAGTGACTAGAACTTGTTCCATCCTATTTTAATCCTCCTTTTTATTTCTTTTTCGAGCTTGTCCTCAAAGGAGATTACTTGTCCAAGGTAGACATATTCTTTAACATATTCGAGTTCGTATATCTCGTTGTTGGTGATGGGGTACTCTTCTGCGTTGGTCATAATCTTGGATTTTTGCACATTTATGACTAACCCAAATTCTTTGCTTGCTTCCATTAGTTCTTCTATCATTTTCTTAATATCGGAAAATCATAGGGCTAGGAGACATATATCATCAGCAAAACGGAGGTTGTTCAAGAGTCTTCCATTTATCTTGATGCCAAGTTTCTCCCATTCCAGTCTTTTAAAGAGCAAGTTGAGAACACAATTAAAGATAATTGGAGATATTGGACATCCTTGCTTCACTCCACGTCTAATCTTAATATTATTGACTAATGGAATCCCAATATATTCAGGCCATTTTTGCTTATTCTCAAATAGTCTAAATCCTTAATCCTCCTCCTTTTAGGAAACTTAAAGCTTCGAACATGGGTTCGATAAAGTAGTAGACAATTCGGTTACGCCTGACTCAAGCTAGAGAACATGACGAGAGGACTTCCTGCTGATGAGGAATGCCTCTGAAGAAGTACGACACAAAGCACGAAACATGTCGGACAAAATACATCAAATAAAGTAGTCAATGTAAATGAATGGTGTACTGCTACATCGACCCCCTGCCATAAGAAGAAATCCGAAAAAGTGAAAAATATATATTGGGTCGCCTTTCAGAAGAATTAATATATATATATATATATATATATATATATATATATATATATATATATATATATGTATAGTGGAACATGGATAATTCGAATTTCGATAATTCGAAATCTTCTTTAATTTATTTCTCTCGGTCCCTAGAATTTAGGGCATAAACCATGTAAAAAAATCGTAGTTAATTCGAACAAAATTTTGGATAATTCAAATTTTTTACGAGCCTGTGCCTTCAATAGGAAGTGGACAGAGAGACAGTCGATCTTAAATCTTGTGAAAATATCAGTCTCATAGTCTAGTTCTTGGACTCTAGGAGTTCTGCAAAGAGGTGGGTCGCGCTTCCTCCCTTCCAGAGGTTGTTATAGTTACAACCTGTCGTTTTATCCTAGAATTCCCTTCCACCGTCCCTCCGATATTCATTTCTTATTGTTTTTTTTTTTTTTTTTTTTTTTTTTTTTTTTTTTTTTTTGTTTTTTTTTTTTTTTAATTTCATTATAAGGGCTTCGCAACTATGGCTATGAGCCCATATAATTCAGTTTTAAGTCAGTCCTAGATTTGTTGTATTGTTTTTGCCTTGAATTTATTGTGTACAGTGCAGTTCAGTGAGTTGTTGATTTTAGACGAAGCATAGAAGTTATAAGACTTTAAACTTGTCAGAGAAAATATCTGCGATTAAAGAAGTTGAAAAAGGAATAAAGAAAAAATCTGAAATTGCCAAGGACTAAAAGAATAATAAAAAATTCTTGCCCATGAAAATGACATTTTTTCAAAACAATGGACTTTTATTTTTACTTTTTTGATAAATTATTTACGTAATGAACAATTCATGTAATGTTTCTTTTTCTTTAAATAAAATGTATTTTTTTTTTTAATTAAAAAATGTGAAAATATGAAGTTCGATTTTCTAGTCCTTTATTTTCAAAAAACTTTTGAAATTCGAATTTTGGATAATGTGAACTTTTTTATGGGTCCATAGGGGTTCGAATTACGTTCTACTGTATATGTAGATGTGTTTCATTTATATTTCTTCGCTGGGGTTTAAATGCTTATTTCTGAAACGGCTTCTCTCTCTCCAGCGGTGCAACATTTTTTCGAGATGTGCTAAAATCGTTTACATAAATTTTATTTTACATCCTTTAATTGATTTTAACTTTTATAATTTTTAAGTACAATCACGAGGGCCTTCGTTGACTGTTTTAATTCTAAAAATGACCCTAATAAGTAAAAATTATATTGCATAAAATAGAGGACAAAATAATTTAATCGCTGAAAATAAAATAAAATAAGCCTTTGTAAATAAAATATTCGCCATAATTATAACACGAAACTTGTAAATAAAATATATTTAATAATGACCAAAGGTTTTAAGATCAAATAAAATAAAGTTTAGGTAAAATAAATAAAGTTATGATAATGTCCAATTTAATGCAATTCTATAATATTATAGAATAGCAGACTCACATGCAAAACTTGCTACAACACAACCTGAGCTCGACCTATCAATCACACACGAGGACTTGACCAATGCAATCAAACAAAATATTTTGAATTCTTGGCAAGACAGCTGGACCCGACTAACCGACAATAAATTACGTACAATCAAAACTACTACTCAGGAGTGGACATCAAGCTGCCGTGACAACAGACGAAAAGAAGTTGTACTAGCTCAACTCCGAATTGGCCACACTAAGACTAACACGCGAATATCTCATGAGAGGACTCAACAAACCAATTAGTAATGTATGCAATAGGTATTTTGCCGTAAAACATCTACTAATGGGAGTGTAGAAGACGACAAAACCTAAATATCCCACATGACATTTACGAATTGTTGAGTGACAGCAGCCAGTACATAAACACAATACTTTCTTACTTGCAGGACACAAATTTTACACTCACATTTGAAGACCTCTGATGAATAACCAGAGGCTTCCAGGCATATAACAGACATTTCCAAGCCTCTGGTTATGGAAATAATTGAATCAAATACCCATCTTAATGCTGGTTCATTAGACCATACAGGTACAACCTTGAAGGAGTGAAATCGCAGTAGTTGCGAATCACTTGCGAATAATTTTTTTTTTTTTTTTTTTTTAGCACTTTCCTCCGAAGGAAAGTAGCTATTGAGGTTGCACTGATGACGGAATTTTTGAAAAATTTCTTCGAATCTTTATCGATCCTACCTAGTAGACACCAAAAATGACCACAGTTAAAATTTCTCTCTCTCTCTCACTATATATATATATATATATATATATATATATATATATATATATATATATATGCATATATAGTTATATATATATATATATATGCATATATAGTTATCTATGTGTCCGTTAACACGATACCGGCCAGAGTTTTTGTTTCTTTCCCACGAAACTTGGTATGTAGTATTCCCCAATCAAACGATTGAACGAGTTCGTTAACCAACAAAATCGGTCCATCTGGAGAGGGGGTTTACTCGGGAGCCAAAGTAGTTATTTGCCAATACCAGCCATAATTTGTATTGCATTTCAACGAAACTCGGTATACGTTCTGGTCAACTAAAGAGAAAAATGTGTTGTACAAATAAACTAAATCGGTTCATTAGGAGGGGAGGTTTACTCCGGACCCAAATTACTAATTTGCTCATACCGGTCGTAATTTCTGCTGTATTGTAACGGAACGCGGTATACGTCCTGGGTATCTAATAAGGAAGAAGTGTTGTAAAAATGAACTAAATCGGTCTATCGGAAGGGGGGGATTTACTTTGTACTATGTTTGAATTGAATTGAAACAGGTGTTATTTATGTTTTTATTTTATTTATCTATATAGGTTATTTTATGCAAATTATTCAGGAATGCACGCGACACTACCCAATTCTGAGGAATGTGCTTAGTTATGCAGCTCCTGCGTGACGGACTTTTTTTTTATTTATTTGAAATCTGTACAAAATATAAAGTGTACAATAATCAAGCGTGTTGATACAGATATTGATATGTACATATGATCAACACGGAAAAAATTAACATAAAATAAGTGCAAAATTTGGAAGAAGCCAACGATTGTTGGCACTTCACTAGACTTAATAAATAAATATAATATTATATATGATATAAGAGAAGTTTGTATTTTTTCTTTTTAATTAAGTTAATTATATTTTATCTCTGAATTATGTTTAAACTTTGAGTAAAATATTGTATAGATTGAAAGCAATGCAAAGTTCCCTTTAGTTGAAGGTAATGGATTCCGTAGAATAAATGTAGAGGAGTTTAGCTGTTTAATCGGGATATCGAAAAGCTTTCAGTCTGATTGTATCTTTAAATAGATTATATAACAGAAGTTTTTCTATTTCCTTTATTCAGGAAAGAAAATATTTCTTTTCTTACCGGGCTTTCCTTTGAAGTTCTTTTCTCGACTATTTTCTTATTCCTTACACTTGTTCTATTTTTGTTTATTGATTTTACTTCAGTTTTGGTACTTACATTTATTCCTTAATATATATTTTATTAATATATTAGGAAAAATCTAATAAAAGAAACGCGACTGGGCCAATAAGTGGCTTGAGAACGACGAGAAAGGGCGCGGGAAAATAAAGCACATACCCAAACGGTGACATCCAAATGAACGTTCTTCAAGGAGAGAAGAAGTTGTTCTGTGCAGATTAAGAATCTTGAGGACAAAGAAGAATACATAAAAAACTTTTTGATTTTTTTATGAAAGACAGATATATATTCAAAATTATAAGTATTATTTTTTTAAAAAAAAGTTTAATCCATTAAAATTGTTATTATTTTTATTTTTTATTTTTAATATTTCTTAATATAGATTTGAATTATTTATTATGATTATAATAAATAATTAGAATTATTATAAGTTATTAATGCACTATTATTTTTATTTATTCTTACATCAATTCCTTACTCTAAGTGTGTATCATTTACTTAACGAATGTAATCACTACTCAAGTATTTTAGACAGGCTCAATATACCAAAGGATGTGGTTAATGCATTAGGAAACTCCTCAAATGTTATTGATTTAGTTATAAGATTCCTTAAAAGAAGCAAACTTGTATAAAGAGCTTTAAAATAAATAAATATAAAACAAAAAAATACAAAATATGATATCAATAATGTAAAAGAGAAGAAAAGAATAAATGGAAAATAAAAGAATAAAAGAAAAGAAAAGAAAAAAGATAAAGAAAGAAACTAATTTAAAAAAAAAGTATTAAGAAAATATAAATAATAAAAAAAAATATTTAAAATAATGTAGAAGAAAAATAAATAAAGTAATGTATCAAAAAATAAATAAAAGAAAACTATATATGTACAAGAAAGCAGAAAAAATAAATAAAGAGTTTGTAATAACACATTTTTTGATGCTGTAAGCTATATTGATATTTTCATGTAAGTGTACATTTAATTTTGTCAAAACATTAATTTTTTAAGGCAGAAACACCTAATACATAAAAAAAACCTAATACATAAAAAAAACCTAATACATAAAAAAAACCTAATACATAAAAAAAACCTAATACATAAAAAAAACCAGTTACACGCCAAAATAAAATGACGTACAAGTATTATCTATATATATAAAAATCACGTGTCTGTCTGTTTTTCTGTTTGTTTGTTCCTTATACAAATCCACACCGTTTGACCGATTTGGACCAAACTTGCCAGACAGGTAGGACTTGATGCGGGAAATCTCCTAGGCTAGGTCAAAAAAATCTATCAGCTGCCTGTCTGTATGTTTGTGCCTTATACAAATCCGCACCGTTCGTCCGATTTTGAATAAACTCGATACCGTCTCCACACAGTTCGTCCGATTTTGGATAAAATCGGTACACATGTAGATCATAATCTGGGGAGTGTCGTAGACTAAGTCAAAAACGTCTTATAACTGTCTGTATGTATGTTTGTCCCTTATATAAATCCACACCGTCCGTCCGATTTTGACTAAACTCGGTACACAGATAGATCCTAATCTGGAGAGTGTCGTAGGCTAGGTCATAAATCTCTACCAGCTCGGCATCGTCTCGAATTGTCATCGCCGATTACTTTTCATTACGATTACGAGTAATACTCGTGAGTACTGCATCGTAGGCATCGTAAATACATGTCGACTTCTCGACATGTCGATAAAGGAGAGAAGATAAGCTACAAGCGTCCGATTCTCAGGAACTGCGTCATCTTAGCGCGGTTCCGTTCAAATCTCTAGTGCTATTAGTAAAGGAATAGTAGCAGTTATTGGAGGGGTTTGATCTTTCTTGATAAATCTATATATATATATATATATATATATATATATATATAAATCACGTGTCTGTATGTTTTTCTGTCTGTTTGTTTGTTCCTTATACAAATCCACACCGTTTGACCGATTTTTACCAAACTTGGAATAATGGTAGTTCTTGATACGAGAAATCTCCTAGGGAAGGTCAAAAAAATCTACCAGCTGTCTGTCAATAAGTTTGTACCTCATACAAATTCACGCCGTTCGTCCGATTTTGACTAAACTCGGTACACAGGTAGATCCTAATCTGGAGAGTGCCGTAAGCTAGGTCAAAAACGTCTACCAGCTGTCTGTCTGTATGTTTGTTCCCTATAAAATCAAAACCGTTCAATAGGTTTTGATCAAACTGGGAACACAGGTTGGTCTTGATCAGGGGATTGTCATAGGCCAAGTCAAAAACGTCTACCAGCTGCTGTCTGTATGTTTTTGTTTTTTTGTTTTTTTTATAAAAATCGACACCGTTAGACCGATTTTCACCAAACTTGGCATACATGTATGTCTTGTTACGGGGGGTGTTATAGGTTAGGTCAAAGTCGTCTAGGACTCAAAGTTGGGAGGTCACGGGTTCGAAACAGTTACAAGTTCGTGTTATTAGATTTTAGTAATACTCTTTTGGTTTCTAATTTTTTTAGGCTCTTCTATATGAAGAAAGTAGGTGTAGCATGGCACGCCGGGTAACAGCTAGTCTTATATATAAATTTTACTTTATAAAATAAAATCCAAAATTAAGTTTTCGGGCAATGATAGCCTCGTAGTTTTTTGTCCTAAAACACAAATAAACAAACAAACAATTCCTTACTTTACATTAATTTGTTCGTTATCACTATATTATCATATGTTTTCATTTATTTTCTTACATTTCAATCGCCAATGATACTACTGGATAGAGGCAAAATTAATTAATAAATAAGTATTTTATTTGAATTTAAACATCCACTTATACATTACATACACTTTTGGGATGGATTATCTTTAGGAGTCCACCCTTTTCTGAACAGGATAGGGCCTTAGATTTTTCGAGAAAAAAAAAAAAAAAAAGCCACCACCCCTTAGTAAGAATCGAATCCACGACCACAGAGTGGTTACACCTTAACACTGTCTCATCTCAGACATGCGGATTTGAAATGTCAACCTTTCGGACCCAGTATTTCACAAATTTCTTGATGATTTTTTTCTTTGCTGGCATTTATCGTCTTGGATTTTAGCGGCAGGCTATCTATAGTTTTCCATCCTCATTATAACAACCACGGTGTAGAAGGAAATTTTTCGAGCGAGTACATCGTAATAAAAAGTCAACCGCTCGCTTGAGAATCCAGAGTGCTAACTAACCATTAGACTGCGAGAGATCCAGGTCATGAAAATACCGATGGTTCAAATTTGTATATATATATATATATATATATATATATATATATATATATATATATATAACATCATGTTTCAACGAATATTAAGTGACAATTTCATTTAAACCCTTAATACCTAAACTTACACAGGTATATCAAGCAAGCTGGTTGTTTAGTGAAACCGAAGTTAGAATATTCTGATTGTGTTGTCGCCAAAGAAGCCGAATACTATATATATATATATATATATATATATAAACCGAATACTAGATATATATATATATATATATATATATATATATATATATATATATATATTCAGGGTGTCCCGTAAATGTCTAGTCATATTGTGAGGGGTGATAGAGGACCCTTAGAGGAACAAAAAATGTTCTATGACGATTTCCCGAATTCTCGCCCATAAGGGAGAAAACGTCGTTTTATTGTTTTTTCGAGACAAACGTACTTTTCAGAAGAATAATCGTTGTAGCTCCGTCCCAAGTGGTACTACTAAAAAGGGTGTGAAACCAATCGAAAGCTGAGTAAATGTACTATAAGACTAGTTGAGAGTAAACGTAAAAATGAATGAATGTAAGTATGTATATCTTACCAAAAGAAGGCAATTCTAAATTTCCTGACATTTTATAGATATTTCTTTCCAGCGTTACTCCTCAATAAGCAGGATCTGAGATTTCCGGGTTTCAGAAAAACTTCCTCATTTAACCAGCTTTCCATTCATGTATCACAACCTTGTGTTATTGAAGTACTTGAACGATTTAAGAACAAAAGTTTTAAAAAAAACATGGATCTGTGAAAAGAAAATTATATTTTTTTCTTCAATTTATTCAAAAAGCTGAAGGGAAATATTTTTTTTATAAATGTTTACATAAATATTAAGTAAATATTTACTTAAAAGAATAAAAAAAATTACTTCCACGGATATAAAAAAAAAATCTTAAAACAGTAAATAAATAAAATACACATTTATTTTGAATTTATTAATTCGGGTAACTAATACTGGGTCCAGGAGGCGGCCATTAAGGAACCCCAACCATACATTAACCTCAAAAATTACTATTTTTACCTATATCACGCATTTGAACACATTTTTACAGGACTATGTACATATTATTTATGAGGGATAGAATTTTTAATTACCACAACGAAAACGCATGGGCTCAGAATCCCAGTGAGTTTCACAAGCGTAGCCATCAGTATTAATTTAAGGTAAAGCATTTGTTTTCTAAATATAAGTACCTGTAAAAATGTGTTCAAATGCGTGATCTAGGTAAAAATAGTAATTTTTGAGGTTAATGTATGGTTGGGGTTCATTAATGGCCGCCTCCTGGACCCAGTATTAGTTACCTGAATTAACAAATTCAAAATAAATGTGTATTTTATTTATTTACTGTTTTAGGAATTTTTTTTATATTCGTGCAAGTAATTTTTTTTTATTCTTTAAGTAAATATTTACTTAACATTTATGTAAACATTTATAAAAAAAATATTTCCCTTGAGCTTTTGGAATAAACTGAAGAAAAAAATATAATTTTCTTTTCACAGATCCATGTTTTTTTTTAAACATTTGTTCTTAAACCGTTCAAATACTTCAATAACACAGGGTTGTGATACATGAATGGAAAGCTGGTTAAATGAAGAAGTTTTTCTGAAACCCGGAAATTTCAGATCCTGCCCATTGAGGAGTAACGCTGGAAAGAAATATCAATAAAATGTCAGGAAATTTAGAATTGCCTTCTTTTTGTAAGATATACATACTTACATTCATTCATTTTTACGTTTACTCCCAACTAGTCTTATAGTACATTTACTCAGCTTTCGATTGGTTTCACTCCCTTTCTAGTAGTACCACCTGGGACGGAGCTACAACGAATATGTTCCTAAAAACCATGCTTGTCTCGATAAAACAATAAAACGACGTTTTCTCCCTTATGGGCGAGAATTCGGGAAATCGTCATAGAACATTTTTTGTTCCCCTAAGGGTCTTCTATCGCCCCTCTCAATATGACTAGACATTTACGGGACACCCTGTATATATATCTGTGTAAGTGTATGTATTAAGGGTTCAAATGAAAATATCACTTAATATTCGTTGAAACATGATGTTATATATAAATATAAATATATTTTTTGTCTGCCGCTTTCACGCTACCCAAAAATTATTTTTTGCTGATGATTTTAAAGAATTTCGAGAAAAAAAAATTTAGTGTCTCAATCGAAACTTCAAATTTGTTTCAGCTCATCCAACGGAACATCGGAATAAAATTATAGCGCTTAATGCTTTGAGATTATAGGCTTCTAAGTACACTTTAAATATTCAATTTTACGAGTAAATTGAATGAAACAATTTTAAAGAACGTAAAATTTCAGTTTTCTAAGTGATTCCATTGGAACTGTCGCTTACATTTTTTAAAAGTAAAATTAGTTTATTTATGTATGATTAAAAAAAAAAAAAAAAAAAAAAAAAAAAAAACACAAGCTTGAAAAGATAATATTAACTATATCTACTCTAAGTCGGCGCTAATGGCCAAGATTTATGTCGATGCGCCGTAAAAAAAAAAAAAAAAAAAATCTACTCTAAGCATACCTAATAATACCAATGATAAAATTATAATAAAATGTTGTGGAAACAAATTAAGATGATGCTGCGAAGACAGGTATAGTTGGGATTCGGCTAGGAGAAAAACGTCAGACTTTCAAAAAGAAATCTGTATTTTGGACGTTTCGACTGCAACAATGGCAGCCTTCTTCAGCTAAAAAGTATATACAACTTATAAGTAAAGAAAATGTACAAGTAGTAAGTAAAAGACTGGCAGAAATGAGCGGAGTATATATATCAATACAATAAATTTTAACCAATCTTATTTTTAAAAACAATGAAAATACGGTAGTTGGAAAGAAAACAGCATGTAGAACTTGTTAGTAAAAACAGTACAAAAAAAATATTAAACAGTAAAAACAACGCACATTTTTTATGTAGTGAAAAACAAAATCTATTTTTATAAGTGAATACAATTTATAACAATTAATATATAGATACATACCACTAGAGAATGCCTAGGGGGGAGGGAGGAAGACCTCGAGGACAACTTAGGTAACCATGGTAGAAGTATGAACGACAGCAACTACACCGGTGGTCTTTATAGTTATGAAAAAGGGGTAGGGAGGGGGTAAATCGGTGCAGATGAAAGAGGTGCAATTGCTGGGTTGTAAAGGCGGGTTGTAAAAGGAGGTTGTAAAAGGTGTTAAGAGCTTAGGGACACACAAGTAGAGAAATTGTCTGGAGCCTGGGAACAAAGATAAAAAAGGAGGTCAGGACAATTTATGGAAGACGGAGGAGTAAGCAGGAGAGATGTTTTGTTTGTCGGTTTTGTAATTAATGTTATTGGGGTTTAAGTTAATGTGGACGCATTCGAAAATCTGTCGCTTTTTGGTGTTTCGTTCAGTGGAAAGTATTTTAGTGTCGTCAAAGTTGAAAGTGTGTTTTTTAGTTATGGCGTGTTTTGCGAGGGCGGATTTGTGGATTTCTTTGTTTTTTATTGTCCGTTTGTGTTGTGTTATGCGGGAGTGAGCGCCATAACTAAAAAAATGTTATAAAATGTATTCACTTATAAAAATAGATTTTGTTTTTCACTACATAAAAAATGTGCGTTGTTTTTACTGTTTAATATTTTTTTTGTACTGTTTTTACTAACAAGTTCTACATGCTGTTTTCTTTCCAACTACCGTATTTTCATTGTTTTTAAAAATAAGATTGGTTAAAATTTATTGTATTGATATATATACTCCGCTCATTTCTGCCTGTCTTTTACTTACTACTTGTACATTTTCTTTACTTCTAAGTTGTATATATTTTTTAGCTGAAGAAGGCTGCCTTGTTGCAGTCGAAACGTCCAAAATACAGATTTCTTTTTGAAAGTCTGACGTTTTTCTCCTAGCCGAATCCCAACTATACCTGTCTTCGTATCTCTACAGTGGCTAATTATCTGCATCTACACTATAAGATGATGCTGGTTCCATCGAATTGGACTTGGGTATCTATTAAAATATCTGAATATTTTAATATTAATTTTTATGTTTTGCCCTGGTTTTACTTTCACTCTAGCATCTTAACTTCCCTATATCTGCCTCTTATTGTTGAAACGGACTTGGGGGGTAAAACGGCAGAAGACGCAGGTATAGGACGGGTGGGTCTGCGAACCCTACGAGTGGGGGAAGGGCAGACTTCTTTTATGTCTGCACTCCCAATATATTTTCAGTTTTACCTTCGACACTCCTAGTGTAAGGTTGTCCAGCTGTTCCGATTCCAGTAGAAGAATTTCGCCACGGCTGTTTTTCCAGAATTCTGTAAGTAGTATTTTTCTTTTGTATGTTTTAGGCAATTGTGCCCAATTATAATAAGGCATTATTTGTGCATTTATTTTCAGTTTTAAACGGTCAAACCCGCTGAACTATAATATAGAACCTTTTAGTATGCTTTTTGGCAGCCTTCAATGAATGCCTACGAGATAATGAAAGACTAAAACTTTTAGCTACCGTAAAATGAGGCCACATTAGTACAGTGACACCTAAGGGTCGAACCTTGAGCCCAATGAGAACGAACAGACAAATACATACCTATATATAAATAAATATATTGACAGAAAAAGAACTACGCTAGAAGTATATGAGAACCCATTTGACGGCATATTTTCACCTATCTGCTATTACCGAAATAGGCTGCCAACGTGCTTGTCGAGACGTTTTAATGTTTTAAAAAATTCTGATTTTTGTTCTTAGCCGAATTCGAAGTATTTCCTCACTTATTATCACCTCGACCGCTAACCATCTGTCATTTTTTAATGTCGTCCCTACAATGTCAAACTATCGAATATGCAAATCGTAGCAAACTAGAGAACGAACATATTCTATCCATTCACGGAGAAATATATTGCAAAATGGTCTTATTCGAAACTTTATTTAAGGCATTAAGGGCTATTCTAAGGAGGTTAGAGTTAAGAAAATTTACGACAAGCCGTGTCGTCCACAATCCAAGAGCAAAATCTAGAATCTGAGATTTTTCATATTCGGTAGTTTGACTTGGTAGGGACGATATCAATAAAGCAATGTAAAATTTGCGAAATACTACATTAGAAAGTACTACCTCCCCCCTCTAACTATATAAGCTGTCAAGTACAGATGGAATGGTTGGGATTCGGCTAAATAAACCTCAATATGATTTTGTTTTAAAAAAATCTATATTTCGGACGTTTCGGCTACTCATTGGTAGCCTTCGTCAGCTAAAATGACAAAAAAAAGAAATTAATACAGAAACAATCAAGAAAAATTTATAATTGTGATAGGTAACAGAACTATAGATACAGTTTAACTTATAACAGAACATATCGTCTTAAAATTCTTAGAATGAGTAGAATGAAAAAGAAAATAGGTACAGTAATTGATTTTAATAGTAATTAGTAACATTAATTGATTTTACAAAGAAATAAGAGAACTATATACCAATGACAAATATAGTAGCTAATAGTAACATTAATTAATTTTACAAAGAAATAAGATACTACATACCAATGGAAATGCCGAGCGGCAGAGGAAGACCAAGGTTGGCAATTAAGTAACCATTGTGAAAGTGTCTAAGGAAAAAAGGAATCTGCAAGGGGTATATGTAACTGGAAACAGCAAAAGGTGGGGGAAAACGGGCGGTAGGATCAAACAGATGTTTATGACATTTTATGACAGGAAAGGAGAAAAAGGTGTTAATGGAAGGATACCCAAGGGGCAAGGTAAAAATCTAGGTAGGTGGTCGGGCGAGTATTTGGAAAATATTAGCGTACATAGGAGAAATGCCTTGTTGGTCAGTTTTGTAATTTATATTGTTTTTGTTTAAGTTTATGTGTACACATTCCGAGATCTGTAGTCTTTTTTTGTTACGTTGTGTAGAGAGAATTTTCGTGTCGTCGA
Organism: Gonocerus acuteangulatus; assembly: GCA_946811695.1. Classification (NCBI taxonomy): domain Eukaryota; kingdom Metazoa; phylum Arthropoda; class Insecta; order Hemiptera; family Coreidae; genus Gonocerus; species Gonocerus acuteangulatus. The sequence goes on along the minus strand of OX328124.1, from coordinate 113,110,497 downwards.
AGTTAAAAGTGTGTTTTTGTGTAATGGCGTGTTTTGCAAGTGCAGATTTATCTATTTCTTTATTAGTGATGGTTCGTTTATGTTGTGTAAGACGTGAGTGAATGTCATTTATGGTTTCTCCTATGTATACACCATTACAGGAAGGGGTTTGGCAAGGGACTTGGTACATATACTTACCCATTCCTAAGGACATTACGAAAATACAAGAACGAAAATTCAACGAACACATTCACAAACTTTTTAACTCTAACGAAATCGACAAATCCACTAAGACCTTCTTAATTTCCCACAATTCCCTCCCACCGCGTGCCTATGGCCTCCCCAAAATCCACAAACCTGGTAATCCCCTTCGTCCCATCATTGCCAATATAGATTCTCCCTCTTCCAGCCTCAGTAAATTTCTTCTTCCCTCATTACAAATACTTAGCCATAATAATCCCTATGATATAAAAAATTCTTTTGACCTAATTTCTAAATTATCCAACCTAACCATTCCCCACGGCCACATTTTAGTTTCCATTGATGCCACATCCTTATTCACTAACGTCCCACTAGCCAAAACGCTAGAAATTATCGAAAACCATTGGCCCACCCTCCGCCTCCATAGCCCTCTATCCTTTGATCTGTTTATAGAAAGTCTAAAACTTTGTGTTAACAGCGGTTTTTTTAAATATGATGGGAAATTCTATAAACAAATTGAAGGTCTAGCCATGGGCAACTGTCTTGCACCCGATTTATCCTCAATCCTTCTCAACGATCTTCTCAACTCCCTCGTCCCACAGTTTCCCCATGACATCTCATTCATCTGCAAATACGTAGACGATCTTTTGCTGATGATTAACCCAAACAGACTAACAGACATACTTACCTGTTTCAATTCCTTTTACCCTAGGCTTCAATTTACAGTCGAAATAGAACAGGACAGACAGCTCCCATACTTGGACATCTTACTAATTAGACAGACTGACGGTACTATTATTACTGACTGGTACACAAAACCCACATACTCGGGACGGTTACTTAATTTTCATTCATCCCATCCTTACCACCTCAAGATTAATGTAGCCAGAAATCTCCTTCGCCGAGTCCTCTCCCTATCCCATGCTTCCTTCCACAATAAAAATATTAATATCGCCTCAGATATATTGGCACGCAACCAATTTCCCCCCAACCTCATAAAATCCCTTGTTAAAAAAGTAAAATCCCAACCTTCCAGCACTATCTCTCCCAATTCTTCCCTAACTCCCAGTTCCCAAATGTTCCGATCTCTACCATTTACACCTGGACTGACTGATAAACTTACAAAGACAATTAAAAAATCCTACCCTTCCCTAAACTTTGGTTTGAAAACTACCAACAAACTCAAAACCCTCTACACCAAACTCAAAGATCCCATCCCTTTTGAACATACAACCCGATGTGTTTACCAAGTCCCTTGCCAAACCCCTTCCTGTAATGGTGTATACATAGGAGAAACCATAAATGACATTCACTCACGTCTTACACAACATAAACGAACCATCACTAATAAAGAAATAGATAAATCTGCACTTGCAAAACACGCCATTACACAAAAACACACTTTTAACTTCGACGACACGAAAATTCTCTCTACACAACGTAACAAAAAAAGACTACAGATCTCGGAATGTGTACACATAAACTTAAACAAAAACAATTTAAATTACAAAACTGACCAACAAGGCATTTCTCCTATGTACGCTAATATTTTCCAAATACTCGCCCGACCATCTACCTAGATTTTTACCTTGCCCCTTGGGTATCCTTCCATTAACACCTTTTTCTCCTTTCCTGTCATAAAATGTCATAAACATCTGTTTGATCCTACCGCCCGTTTTCCCCCACCTTTTGCTGTTTCCAGTTACATATACCCCTTGCAGATTCCTTTTTTCCTTAGACACTTTCACAATGGTTACTTAATTGCCAACCTTGGTCTTCCTCTGCCGCTCGGCATTTCCATTGGTATGTAGTATCTTATTTCTTTGTAAAATTAATTAATGTTACTATTAGCTACTATATTTGTCATTGGTATATAGTTCTCTTATTTCTTTGTAAAATCAATTAATGTTACTAATTACTATTAAAATCAATTACTGTACCTATTTTCTTTTTCATTCTACTCATTCTAAGAATTTTAAGACGATATGTTCTGTTATAAGTTAAACTGTATCTATAGTTCTGTTACCTATCACAATTATAAATTTTTCTTGATTGTTTCTGTATTAATTTCTTTTTTTGTCATTTTAGCTGACGAAGGCTACCAATGAGTAGCCGAAACGTCCGAAATATAGATTTTTTTAAAACAAAATCATATTGAGGTTTATTTAGCCGAATCCCAACCATTCCATCTGTACTTATCACCTCGACGGCTAACTATCTAATCATCATGATATATAAGCTGTCGTAGTCCATAGTGGTTTTAGTTAAAAAAAAAAAAAAAAAAAATTAGTCCCGTAACAGGCCACGAGGGCCCTGAGGGGCAGATACTATAGAGGTATCTGATTCATGACCATACGGCACACTAGGGAGATCGTGTGGTCAGTACTATGCTCCGGCCGCCTGATTTTCCCCTTGGCTGCTTCGACTGCTAGAGTCATTAGCACCCAAGGTACCCATTATTAAATTAATTAAAGGCTGGGTTGGCCTAGGGAAGGTCAGGGAGGCCGAATTCAACCCATGAACGAATACACTAGAAGAAAAAATCTTTAGTGCTTGCTCGTGGTTTGAACTCAGGTCCTCCAACTTATTAGTCCAGTGCTCTACCACTGAGCTAACCTCGCCCCCTAGTGGTTTTAGTTTAATTAGTTAAAATAGTAAGCCGTCCAAAACATACGAAGCAATCGATAGTTGGGATTCGGCTGAACAAAATACACCGATTCCTATGAAAATCTATTTTATCTTGAATTTTATTGGTAGCCTTTTTCAGGAGCAAACAGATCGTTTACCTTATGGCCTCTGCACTTCCTGACGTTAAGGTTCCTGGCCAATATAGGTTCTTTTAGAAATATTTTTCGAATCCATGGCTACAGAGATTCCTAATATAATCTATATTAGACGTTTCAACATCTTCTTTGGCTGCACTCCTTGCGAGTAAATGACATTTACTGCTACCGAATGAGGATTGTCAAAGACCATGCCGAAACGTCCAATATAGCCCAGTAGATAGACGGGGTCTAGCTTACAATAATTCCCCAGAAGTTATTTTTCTTATCGTTACGTATGGTGTGAGTATGCAGAAACCAAGTTTTTGACGCATCTGGAGGAGAACCTTTGGTAGGCAAAAAACCGCGACATTTTACAACTTGTTACAGTTTTTCTTTATTAATGTTTTACCCGTTGATTTTGGGTAAAAAGCTTCAAATAGGGATTAACAAGCGTTATTTGCCAGTCATATATGCTGGTCCAAATTTGTACACGTAAAATTATTGGAACCGCTAGCTAAAATTCAACAATGTTTCCCAATTTTGGGAAAAACTGTGGTGACACCACTTGTAACGAGTTACAGCTTGGATTCATAAATTCTTTTGATTATTTTGTATGTAATTCATTATTTGTGTTATTTCTTTCCGCAGAGACATCTTTGAAAGAAGAAACGTTTTGCAGGATTGTACTCAAACATCACCTGCAATGAACAAACAGGCGTTTTTCACTATGGCAGTTGTCACAGAAGAGGAGCATCGTAAGTAGTTTTCTGTTTACTCATATTAAACTATATGACAACTAGGAAAAAGATACTTGAAATTTTATGTTATCGCATAAGGAACATTTAAACTATTTTCTGCAAACAAATAATTTTTCTAGCAAAATCTAGAGGAATAATTTGTTTTGTTAATGTTTTTATTTAAAAGATCATAGAGATTTTAAAATAAGGTTTTATTTTCATTGAGTCAATTGGTTAAATAAAATCTAAAAGAGCTAAACCTTTAAATGTATTTATCTGTTAGTTTAAGTACTTCCCTTTGCAACTTGGCTTGAACTAACCAACTTGCTATGGAATATGTTTATGCTACACAACTCATGTGTGAGGACCTTTTTCGAAATATTTCGTCCTAAGTAATAAGAATTTTGAATCAAATAAAAGACCCATTTACACCGTATCGTTTATACATTAAAGCTCTTGTGTCATTATATCCATCGATATATGGACGTGGGGAGTCAAATAGAACAATTTTCAAGCTTTCTTAACGTATCCGTGAAAACACAATACTAAAAATTGGTACAATCATGCTTTGAATATGTGTTCGTATAAATTGGTACAATCATGCTTTGAATATGTGTTCATATAAATTGGTACAATCATGCTTTGAATATGTGTTCATATAAATTTGTATTCAGCAGAAACTGCAGGATTGTGTCTATATTTTAAAAGATAGATCTTTTTAACAGGATATATCGATTTTTTTAATCGACCTTCAAGGGACGATCTTTTAAAGAATCGATCTATCTAGAATACCGTAATATACGTTTTTTTTATTTTAAATATTTGAAGACTTATAAATCTCACCTCTTGTTTCTCAATCTCATTTATTTAAATGAAGAAGAAATTTACATAACAGTGTCCTATGTCCAGTAACAGACTATTAATACAAAGACTCAATACCTTCCCTTTCTCTCTCTCTCTCTATATATATATATATATATATATATATATATATATATATATATATATATAAATCACGTGTCTGTCTGTTTTTCTGTTTATTTATTTGTTTGTTTGTTCCTTATACAAATCTACACCGTTTGACCGATATTGACCAAACTTACACACAGGTAGGTCTTGATACGAGAAATCTCCTAGGCTAGGTCAAAATAGTAAAATTTCAAAATTTGGTCAAAAGGTCAAAAGTTTTGTTCAAGAAAAATTGGCTACACTGAACCATTCAGATTGTGACGGCCATTTTGAATCGACTACTACTGGCCTCTGCCGGCTGTTAGATGAAGTGCTGTTGTGCTGGCCTCTGCCGGCTGTTAGATGAAGTGCTGTTGTGCTGGCCGGCATCGGCCGGTATCATTATTAACTAAAAGTAATTCACATCGTTTGACCGATTTTCGTAACTGGGTATAGACAACTAGGTATCAAGTAGAGGGGAGAGTCATAGACAGAAAGTAGGTGTAACATGGCACACTGAGTAACAGCTAGTATATAATAAAAATAAGGTTTAAAACTTCCCTCTTAATTTGAATAACTATTTTTCTCTATTATTATTATTTTATTCTATTTTTCCTCATTTGATAAACATATTTACGTAATAGTACCCATATTATGTAACAGTATTAGTTATATAAATCATTATACATTATTTTTGAAGAAAAATAGTAATTTTACAGATTACATACAGATACATTTTTCATATTATCAATATTAAAATCGACTTATTTAGGTCGATTCGTAGTAGTGATGGGCAATTCTCGAATGAAATACAAATTTCCTAGGAAATCGTTAGTAATCGTGAATCGATCTTTTAAATTAATCTGAACTCTCCCTTATTTTTAGTGGATCGATCTTTTTCATTTCGATTCGGAAGGATTCATATTCGAGAAACGCCCATCACTATTTACCACCATCCATCAACGGGATAGGGTGAGAGATATTTCCTCAGTTCAGGATTTTTAAATAAAATAATTCAGAGGTACATAATAGGGAAGTCCCACAATTTTAATAACTTCTTGATAATAATTAAACTGTCAGAAACAATTCCCATGGGAGTATTCGAAATGCCTGAAGCAGAGATCGTAAGATTCTGCTAATGTAGGGGCTGTTGTTTGGCGTTTGAATTGAATAGAGGAGAGTTTGAGAGTTCGGTTAATTAAGATGCCAGCTCGAATTTAGAATAATTAATATCACTGGGTCTCTCCGTGGTCTAGTGACAAACGCCCTGGATTCTCGTGCGGGGGATGAGGGTTCAAGTCCCGCCTGGAGCAGGTAGAGTTTTTAGCGTGGTTCCTCCCTCCCTCCATAGGCAGGAAACCCGCTTATGAGGTTGACCTCATGAAGCAATCCGGAAGTGCCGGCATAAAAACTTCATGTTTCAGATCCCATAGATCAATAATATAACGGCGGTTAAAATTTATTTATATATATATATATATATATATATATATATATATATATATATATGTGTGTGTGTGTGTGTGTGTGTGTGTGTGTTTATCACACAGCTTTATTCAGTCCTCATATATTTTATATTTAAGTTACATAGGATGCGGCATGTCACACACCAGGTTATTAAATTTTGTTACAGAAACGTTTAGGCTAAAAGCCATTTTCAATCTGTCAATCTGTAAAATATAATGGATCATACTGATTAGGATATTAAATTTCACATAATAAACATAAAACTGAGAATACACAAATGTATCAACAGCTGAACTGTATGAATGTCTATAATATAAGAAATAATGCACTTTCATGCATTCATTTCTTATATTATGCACACACGAATTTGTGTGAACAAATGTTTTGAAACCACACAAAATTAATTATTATTTTAATGAATTATGAAAGTCACATCTGGACTAGAAAAAAAAAAAAACAATCTATAAGAAAGATGAAAACTAAACACAATGATAGTTATTAAACATGGTCCGGTAGGCTCACACATGTAGCACCTTGAGGAGCGCAAAGCTTGTTAGATGTAGCAGCTAAAAGGTTAAGAAAAGATGAACAACGCAATTCATTGCCCCGAAGAAAACAGTAACTAAAAATAATGATCTTACTTATAAATTTAAATTGTATTTTAACCAAAATTCTAAGTATTCTAATATCTATCACCAACAGTCTTAGCTTAATGTACTCTTGAGGACTATTTAGAGGTTCTTTAATACTGTCAATGTGATTGATGTTTTCGACAGATTAAATTGAAGGAGGTTTCAATCTCCGTCATATTGATTGAATGGGAACTTTGGATGGCCTGGTTTATTTTAATGTAGTTTCCACCATATTTCGAAAGATTGAGGTTGGGTAATCATGAAAGATTTTTTTTTTTTTTTTTAAATGCCTTCAAATCTTCATTCATCCTAAGTCAAATGTCATTCTTCGCAGAACATCTCTCGGACACATATGCCACGACGCTGGGTCCGAACGTGTTAAATACATGTGTATATATATATATATATATATATATATATATATATATATATATATATATATATATATATATGAAATCTAAAAGATAAGCCAATGTGTATTTCACTTCTATGTATATATCTGTACCTTGGAACAAAAAAGGCCAGCGTCCAATCCTCTGAAATTTGAGTGAACTGCACGAGTGTCATCTTGTTAGGATACACATAATTGTTAATAGGGCCAATGTTAAAGAAAAGTATTCTTTTCCTCATACACTAACAATGGGAAGACATAGTACCTTTTAACAATTTATTTTTATTTCACCCTGTCACTCGTGCAAGCCACTCTAATCATTTTTAGACATATACTTATATATATTCAAATAAGTAGTTACCCAAATCTCAACAATTTATCATGTGTAGAGAGAAGGTCATTGAATTAGAAATTATCATAATAGCCAATTTATTAAAATATCTCGACATGTTTCGCCTCATCTGAGCCCTCTTCAGGAGTCTGAGAACCAAATACGCACCAAATAGCGCAATAGAACGTAGGCAAACCAATGGACATTACGTAGCGGAAGGTTCGCCTACCTTTTACTAGGCTGTATTTAGTGTTTAGGACCCTGAAGAGGTATCAGATGAAGCGAAACTTGTAGACTTATTTTAATAAATTGACTTATGTTGATTTCTAATTTTACTCAATGACTTTCTGCCTACACATAATGAATTTTTTTATATACTGCCTTATTAAGTATATTTATTGTTATTAAGTAAATTTTTTTTTTCAGGAATGCTTGAGAATATGTTCCTGAGAAAGGACTCTAACCAGGAGCCAATAAGAATGACAGGAGAAGCTTTCGTCCTTCTATTTAAGGAAATGCGGAAACAGGTGGCGATTAGAAGGACACATCAATCTCAAGGTTAGTTATGTATTAGTTTTGAAGTCTGTTTATTTTTGTGATTGAACTCGATGCATATTTGTGATTGGTTTATAACAAGCCCATACTTGCGTTATCCCATAATTTCTTATCGGAGTATTGTGGAAGCTTGGTACTTTCTACACTGCTCAATAAATACACAAAATCTTCAAATTTTTGTTTATTTGATGAATAATAATAGCGCTTCAAAGCATTCCCTAGTCATTAATGAGACATTCAATTGGGAAAACATTCTTCTACGAAGCATTAAACTGGGAACACATGAGCAATTATAGTGTTATATTTTCCAAGTTTAAATGGGACATCATTAATCTATATATATTTCTTGTAGAATTAAATTGTGACAAAATTACTATAAATTAGGAAATCCATATTTAATAGGTGGTACAAAGTTATCCATGCTATCGGGGTAACATTGTACCACCTTGCCTATTTCCTATTTGAAGTCATTGCATTTTTTGTCGAAAATGATTGGGGGAATCATTTAAACATCTCTTACTTATATACAAACTTTTATTTATTTATTTATTTATGTAGTGCTTCATACTTATATACAAACTGCAGCACATGTCAATTACTGTCATAGGGGACCAAAGGGTCTTAAGAAATGGATGGAGGAAGGCAAGAACTGAGGGCGTAGACATAAAAATGTATTCATTAGCAAACCACAGGGTATATATCGTCGATACAAATGCAAAGTAACGAATGTGAAAAAATGCATCTTTCATTGTCAATCTTTACTAATTTCTGCAGACTTATGTACGGCAAATTCTTGAATCTTAGATCACTCTGTTAAAGGGAAAGTATTCCACTATCAAAAGGTCAAATCTGCCGAATATTTGACTGTCCAAAAAAAGTTATGAATAAATGCTTTTCCACTCTGAAAAGTGGTAATTTTCACATTCGATACTTTGCATTTGTAGCGACGATATGAGGTCCCCAGAGGTCAAGGGGTCTGAGTGAAATTTTTGAAAAAAATGAGTTAGATACAGTAATGGGTTGTGAACACCGTAATCTTGTGGGGGATAAAGGGATCCAAGTGATTTTCGTGACAGTTGCTGCCACCTAGCTTGTTTTCTCTTGAGTATTGTCCTTTTGCTTAATTAAGTCCAGAAGGAAATTAAGGGATCTAAGTAAGGATTTTCCAATTCTTTTGTATACCAATCAAAAACCAGATGATGAACAAACTGAACATACTATGGTCAACTTGACTCCATTTTCTTCAACACATTAAGTTTGTTACTTAGGCCCCTTGACCTGTAGGGTCCTCATATAACAAAATGCGTAGAGTTAGTGCTTCTTGTACAAAGTTACTTCACTTGTCTGTATCGGGTTGTCCCCCAAATTGCGGCTTTAAAGTTTTCTATCGAACTGGAGGGGCTATAATTACCCAGAAAGATTTGTTGTGAAAATAGGTCCGTTACAACTGGACAAATTATTAATTTACTTCTGATCTTTTTAATATCTATCGTTATGTCCTCTTGCTACTTGCATTTTAACGTAAGCTAGGAAACCTTTTACAACAAGCATATTTCTGCTAGGTGTCATGGTTAACCACTGTTCTATAGAACAACTGTTAACAAAATGCTCTTGTAAGGACTTGAGTTGTTCTGAGTGTTTTGTAGTACATTATGTTAGAACTTCTAAATTAGAAGTGCCTTGTATTTATTAACTTCAACTTGAAGTTCCTTCTGAATCCAAATAGGGAAGTGAGCCAGGTCTGCAAATGGACCAGAGAGAGGGTTGAGAGGAAAGCAGCGCTCCTAGTGGATCGTAAATCTATTATCTCTTGGTGAAAACACCACCACCGGCCTCTGGTATCGAGGCCAGTCCCTATCAATGCAGCCCGCTCACGATATATCACAATTTACTTTCGTTTAGCACCTTACAAAATAAATGTGAGGAAGGTAAATTTTGGTTCCGTTTGGAGTTAGGGAAATACTAGAAATAAAATATTTCATTACCAGACATGAAAAGTTTTAGGATTTTCGTAAATCTTTCTAAAATATCTCGAAAACTGCTGCAAAATCCTGGCAAGTGGAAGGTGACCATTCGAAAGCATACTAAATTCCCTACAAAAAAGGTTCTGATGTCATTTTCGATGGGGCGATGCCAATCGGGGAATAAGGACTTGGCAATTGTTAGTTTTGCGGGTTTTCGTATTTTTATACCTAAAGTTTTGACTGGTTATTTCCCATTTAATTGAATTTAGCAGTAAATCGAGTATTTGAGTAAAAAAAGGTAAGAACATGGGAAACTTAGTTATAAACTAAGTTAGTTTCCTGTTGTGGCACCTTAAATCTATTTTCGAGATTTTACTTTATATTTTTCACGAACGATCAAACCCCATCAATACCAACTACTATTCCTTTTATAATAGCACTAGAGATATGAACGGAACCGCGCTAAGATGACGCAGTACCTGCGAGTCGGACCTTTCCCCATCGTAGCCCTGATGTTGAAATCTTGAAACATCAAGGAGCTAATGAAAGCTAAAAAAAAAAAAACATCAAGCCGACACGCTGGCACAAAATTTGATATTCGTTTCAATATAATTTTATATTATTTATTGTTGTTGAAGCTCCGCATCTATGGCGAGTAGCATATTATTCTCACTATGATATTGCTCCAAAAAATCAGGAAAGTGAGAATGTAAATTTAGAAAGTGGGTAAAAAATATATATATACATTATTTATTTGCTAGTATAAAATTTAATGTGTACATACCAAATTGGTTTTATTTTTTATATACTTTATTATCTAGATTTGTTATTTCGTTTCTTTGGATCTGAGTAGCACTGCCAGAGAATTAAAACTATCTATAATAAAATATACAAATAAAATATTATTAGGTCTATCTTTTCTTTTCAAATATGTTATTCATAATCCAAGATTTAGAACACGTTCTATAATATTATATCTTCTTCAGGTGAAGAAATCCCAGGAGCTGAAGATAATACCGAACACGGAGGATCAAAAGAACTCGATGGAATTCAGTTCCTTTGGGCTTTCTTCGCGAACAATGTCTCCGATCAGCTGGAACGGAGGATAAAGGAGAGATATGAGCTGATAACAGAACATGATCAAACACTACAAACCCCAGCGGAGGAATTGAGTAAGAATTATTTATACTTTATATATGCATGTGGGGGCGAGGTTAGCTCAGTGGTAGAACACTGGACTAATAAGCTGGAGGATTTTTTCTTCTAGTGTCTTCGTACATGGGTTGAATTCGGTCTCCCTGACCGTCCCTAGGCCGACCCAGCCTTTAACTAATTTAATAATGGGTACCTTGGGTGCTAATGACTCTAGCAGTCGAAGCGGTCAAGTGGAAATTCAGGCGACCGGAGCATAGTACTGACCACACTATCTCCCTAGTGTGCCGTATGGTCATGAATCAGATACCTCTATAGTATCTGCCCCTCAGGGCCCTCGTGGCCTGTTACGGGACTGATTTTTTTTTTATATGCATGTATTTTGCAATATTTTAATTTAACGAAAAAAACTATAAATCGACCAAGAGTTACAAATTTAAGTTTGTTCTTAATAATTTCTGATATAAAGTGACCAAATCTGACACCATTTAATCACGACAATGATTTAAAAAAAAAAAAAAATCCGACTAGCAGGAATGACTCAATCTCTATCTTCAATATAATGCTTACATTTTATGTTTTCTGGTCCCAAAACTCCTAATATTTGGTCTTTAATGAACAGAATTAAGAGGTTTACACCTTCGTGCCTTTTGTCGTGGGTACGATTCCCTACTAGTGGTAGTGTTTTTTTCGAAAAGAAGGCATTAGCCCTATCCTGGCAAGAAAATGGCGATAACCTATAGAAATCACGTTCTAAAATTGAAAATATCCCTCAAATTAATGTATAGGTATTCAGACGTACTCTAATATGATGAAGGATATTTATTCACATTTCGAATGATTATCTTTTTAAAATGTTGTAACTACTGATAGTAAAAAAGTATCAGTAGATACTGAGAAAGATACTTTTTTTTTTTTTTTTTTTCATCAACTCTTAATGTAATTTAAATTTTTGTCTCACACATCTGAAAAAGCTCAATCGTTTTGGAATATCCTAAACCAAAATTCTAGTTTCTCAAAAATAGTTTATAGGTATCGTAGAAGGTAGAAAAATAATGTCTCTCCACTGTTTTTCAAAGTATTTATTAGCAAAAGCTTTTCGAGAACATGGTTCTCATCGTCAGTGCATCTATTACTCCACCGGTAGTACTGCTAACAGCCTCTCCGAACAGGTGTGAGGTAATGCCTCCGAACAGGTGTGAGGTCATTACCTCACACCTGTTCGGAGAGGCTGTTAGCAGTACTACCGGTGGAGTAATAGATGCACTGACGATGAGAACCATGTTCTCGAAAAGCTTTTGCTAATAAATACTTTGAAAAACAGTGGAGAGACATTATTTTTCTACCTTCTACGAAATCAAGAACTCCACAAATAACGCTGCATACATCACAGTTTATAGGTATTTTGAATGTAGTTTCAGTCTGATTTCCCACTTAATAATACCTAAGATTTCTTCGCAGTGAATTGCCGGGAAAACAGCGTTCTTGCAGGTAGGATACTGTTGTTAATGAACGATTTGTTAAATTTCACAATGGAATAATTTTCTTAGAGTTAACGCTATATATATATTATAAATTCTCCAGTGATGTTTTTTAACATTATCAGAATTGTTGTCCATTTCTTTCATACATTTTTTAATACTGAACTAACGATTATGTATTTAAATTATAGTATAAAACAAAGTAATTTAAAATGGATAGCAGTCTGACGATGCAGCAAGAGATTTCTGCAAAATACAAAGCAAAAAAAAAATAAAAAAAATAACCGCTGCAGATTCTGCAGTGCAGAATGCCGTATAAATAAAAATATTTTAACTCCCCATTGAAGAAACATACAAAAAAATACATTTAATTTTATTGTCCATTTATTATTAACTACGAATTTTAGGACGGGTTATCTTTAGGTTACCACCCTTTTCAAGCCAGGATAGGGGTGATGCCTTTTCTTTTTTCGAGCCACCACCCCTAGTGGAAATCGAACCCCACTTCGAGCACGGAGTGTTAAGTGCTCAAACCTTAACCCTCACGGCCATCGGGTCTCCTAACAAAATAAATATGTGTAAATAAATGTTAACATTAGACTTTTCGTGATCTATGGACTATGAAACTTCGATGTTCCTTTAAGCATTTCTGTATTTAATTGTATCATTCGGATTGAGAAATGACGTATAGGTAAAAGTCAGTTGTTTAAACATTGTAATATAGGAAAAACTGCATATAGAGATAAAGGTTAGCATAAATAATACATATAAGCTAATACATTTCTTTACTTCAGTGGATGCTCTGGGAATGCAAGCGGGGATACTGGAACTCGAGACAGACAATGATGACGACCGGAAATCATATATATCAGTATATTCTTCAAGTGAGTATTTTATTGTATTTTACGTTATTTGGGATATGAAAATAAGGTAAAAATGCAGTTTCACGCCCTCAAAACCGATTTCTTTCAAATTTTGTACAATAACGTATTTTGAGGTCTCCCGTGGTCAAGTGGCTAGCGCGCTAGATTCATAAGCGGGAGATGGTGGGTTCGATCCCCACCGGCGACAGGAATTTTCTTGCTTAGAGAATTCCTGGCTGCACCCTGGATGTCGGCGCTAATGGCCAAGATTTGTCGATGCGCCGTTAAAAAAAAAACAAAAAAAAAACGTATTTTGATGCATTAAACACGAATACGTTAAAAAAAACCTTCGCATTTAACTAGGAAAGAAGTTATTAAGCACTAAAGCTCACTGTTTTGCAGGTTATGAGAGCTAATGTAAACAAATAAATTTGTGACGATTTTAAGGCATAAATGAGGACTTTAAGGCATACATGCTATGCGTTTCCGCTCGCTACGCTCGCTCAAGAAGATAACAAAACCCCAGTCAATCCAACTCGCTGAAATTAATAGAATTCTAATGGAATATAATATTAAGCACTAAAGTTCACTGTTAGGAAGGTTTTAAAACTAGGCGTCATCAGCGTATTTGTAAACACGCGCATGCGTTGATATGTAACATTGGGAAACAGAGAACTCTCATTTGAAATGTTTAGAAACCATTTATTCGAAAATATTGTTAATTTTAAGGGCATCCTCACCTGTCGCTTAAGGGAATAAGTGCTATGCGTTTCCGCTCGCTCAAGAAAATAACAAAACCCCAGTCAATCCAACTCGCTAAAATTAATAGCTCTCATAACCTGCATAACAGTGAACTTTAGTGCTTAATAACTTCTTTCCTAGTTAAATGCGAAGGTTTTTTTTTTTAACGTATTCGGGTTTAGTGCATCAAAATACGTTATTGTACAACATTTGAAAGAAATCGGTTTTGAGGGCGTGAAACTGCATTTTTACCATTGTTTTGTTACTATGGATTATTTTCTTTATTACACTGATTTCTTAGCACTTCCGCTAATAATTTGTTATTTTATAACTTTTGGTTCACAGAAGATTATCCTAGCTCCATTAGTAATGTGATAGTAATAAGACATTGGTGAAACCATTTCATATCTTTTACTTGGCAGATAGATTCTCTCAACCGCTTTATCCAAAAATTAATTTCTGTCGTCAACTTGGATATAATTGGGGTTTAATAAAAAAAACATCAATGAATAAATATTTTTGTGAATAAAAATCTCCAGCGTATGCAATACACTTGATTATATTTGCTAATAATATGTCTCCTCTTAAGGAACCTAACACCCATATCACTATGTAAACAAGCTAAAATTGTGCAGGCAAACCTCCTATTACAATGACTAAGTCATAACTGAAATATAAGAAATACTGTTCAGAAATAATTGATTAATCCCTTGAATTTTGGTAAGTTAGATTGTAAATTTAGTCAGCATCTATTTGTGATTATGACAATTTACTATCTTGGTACTTATTCTTCTATGAAAATTTATGATCTCTTTTGAAATATCTCCAAACTTCTGCTGATTACGACAACTTTATTAAATTATGTCAATCAGCTACAATGCTATTGAGTTATTTCAATAACTATTTATCTCGGTGCTTTTACTGAGTGAAATTATTATCTTATGTATATTCAAATTTAAAATTATGTATCAGAATTAAGTACAAGAACTTATGTCGCCTTACTAATTGCATTACATCTTCGTTACAAATGCAAAGTATCGAATGTGAAAATCACCACTTTCCTCGGCGAAAAAACGTTTAGTCATTACTTGGCTTTTGGGCAGTCAAATAGTTGGCAGATTTGGCCTTTTGACAGTGGTTACATTCCCCTTTTACGGAGTGAACATAGATTTGAGAGTTTCTCATCCATCAGTCCAACAGCAATCAGTAAAGATTCAAAATGAAAAATGCCTTTTTTCACATTCGATACTTTGCAATTGTATCGACGACATCATGACTATTACTCAGAAGTAAATGTATTACCACCGTAAGGAACAATGGTAATTCATCTTCATTGAATTTCAGAACCTTTTTTTTAAAAAAATTCTTTCTCCCTTATTATCTCTTCCACTGTCTCGGCGCCACTAACATTATTTCGATCTTTCACTCTCTCTGTTTCTTTCGTTCGCTGCCTGTCTCCCCCTCTCTCTTTCGTTCTCTCTCTCTCACTACCCATCTCCATCTACTCATTCTCTCTTCTCACTCTCATTCTAACTCATTTTCTTTTCTCTCACATTCTCTTCTATTTTCCCCGAATATTTCTCACCCCATCTCTCTCTCTCTCTCTGCTTCTTTCTTTCTCTGTCTCCCCCCTGTCTTTCTTTCGCTCTCTCATTCTCACTTCTCACTCTTTTTTCTATCTCATTCTTTCTCGCATGCTATGAGTATCTCTATTCTATCATTTTCTCTGACTCTTTCTCTCTCTCTTCTATATCTTTCTGCCGTTCTCTCTCTTTATCACACCACCACTCTCTCTCATAATTTCTTTCTCTCCACCATTGCTCGTCACAATTCCTCTCACTTTCTCTTCCGCACTAATTCTTACAGAACTAGTAACGAAGTCTAATATTACTAAGTAATGAACCACTACTATTTCTTAAAAATAGTAGCCTTTAGATAATCGATTTTTTTGAACTAACTATGATCATTATTAATTTCCAGTTTCCTTCGTGACTGCTTCCTCTACTCCTACTAGAGTCCCGACTAGTTCTACCTCTTCCGGTGTCTGCATTCCCAGCGAAATGCCTCGAATCCCTATTCTAGGATGTACAGGTAACTATCTTAAAGTATTAATTTCACTCTAGAATCATGTTTATTATCTTATATATCATGTTTGTTATACATATCATATCGTCGATACAAATGCAAACTAACGAATGTGTAAATCAACACTTTTGAGAGTGGAAAAGCATTTATTCATAACTTTTTTTTTGGACAGTCAAATATTCGGCAGATTTGGCCTCTTGATAGTGGAAGACTTTCCCTTTAATAAAGTGAAGTCAGATTGAAGAATTTGCCGTAAATAAGTCCAGCAGAAATTAGCCAAGATTGACAATGAAAGATGCATTTTTTCACATTCGTTACTTTGCATTTGTATCGACGATATTAGATTGTTGAAAGCTCCATTTCATTCATTTTGTGGAAGTCTTCAAAAAACACGATTCTTATGTGACTCATTGCGATCGCGGGCCGTATCTTTGACATAACTAGTCTAGGTACGTTAGTACAATTGAAATACATAAATACATTTAGTAGCAATAGCATTAAATATCCCTAACACTGTCAACGCCCGAGTTAACTAGTTCATGGGAAAATCGAAACGGCTTCTTTATCCTAACTATCTCGCGCGTACCCTAAAGTCCTTAAGAGGTTAAATAGCAGCCAATCCGGAGCTATTTTCAGCTTTTTTTGTTGAAAATTTTGTACTATATTTAAGTTTGCATATTTGGGTACGACCTGTTCTGAACTATGTAAGGCTCTATTTTTCTTTAATTTCATTTACAGTTGTAGGGGTCTCCCGTGGTCTAATGGCTAGCGCCTTGGATTCATAAGCGGGAGATGGTGGGTTCGATTCCCAACCTCCGGCAGGAATTTTATCATCCCACGGCTCGCTGGTAAAATTCCTCGCTGCACCCTGGATGTCGGCGCTAATGACCTAGACGTAGATGCGCCGTAAAAAAAAAAAAAAAAAAAAATTTACAGTTGTAAATATCATTTGAATAGATATCGTATTCCAAATAGTAGCTCCAATAACTAGATTTGATGAGTTCAGTCAATTGGGGTAACTTGGTAACAGAAATTTTTATAAACTGATAATTCAAGTGCAATTATAATGTTATATTTTCCAAAAGTTCAAATTCACAAGTAGTCTAAATATATTTCTTGCATTAAATAGTGTCAAAATTACATTAAATTAGGGAAAACCACAATTAAAAGGTGGTACAATGTTGACCGTGCTCTTGGTAGATTTTGCCATGAGCTTCTTTACTGTTTAAAATAATTGTATCTTTTGTCTGAAATTATTGGGGTGCTTTAGATCATTTAAACATCTCTTAAGGGCATGTAATAATCATAATATTTATCAATAAATCAAGTCGGCTATTAGGATTGTTATATTGAGAAAAAATAAGCTTGTCTCTTTTAAGCGACAAGATTTGAGATTTAACTTAAGTTAGTGCCTCTGGTACAAAATTACCTTAAACGGCACCTTACCTTGCCCTTAAAGGGTTACCTCAATTGACTAACCCATTTGCAGACTTTCAACACCTGGAACCTGGAGTTGGAACATTCTCACGTTGAAACCTATGCAGTAATAGTCCGAGAGCTGGCAACACACTTTTCATGAAGTGTTTTATGCACCTTGAAATTTTGCTATAATATACCTCACCTCTTAGGTAGATAAGAAGATATGTATGTGTTTCCTGGACATACCTTGGAACACCAGGTACTGCGCATAGGGGAAAGGTGCAAAACAACTATCTTTAATGTAAAATTAAGGCAATTTTACAATGATTAATATAGATGGCAGGCACTTTTAAGGGGTATAACACGTAAAAAAAAAAAAAACTTAATTGTTTTTATTCTCATGTTAAATGAGTTTTATTCGCGCTGCCATATAAACCGGAACAGCTGTACAAGATTATATGAGCAAGAACCAATGAGAGCGCAGAGAATAACCAAAACTGCGCGGTGCTGCCATTCATTCTTACGGTTACGCGTAGTGTATTGCAGTCTATCATATTCAACATTTATTTTTATGTTTCCTGATAATTATACCCCACAAAAGTGTCTGTCCTTTTGTAATTATTTTCAAATATGTTTACTGAAGAAAAGTCTACTTTTGGGCAATGTTGTTTTGCACCTTTCCCCTATGCGCAGAACCTGGTGTTCCAAGGTATGTCCAGGAAACACATACATACCTTCTTATCTACCTAAGAGGTACATTATAGCAAAATTTCTGGGTGCTTAAAACTCTTCATGAAAAGTGCGTTGCTGGCTCTCGGTCTATAAGGTTTGGTGTAGCCATTGAATACATACATCCTGAAACACTTAAAGATAATCCTCAATAATGGAGAGGGATTATATTAATTGGAGTGGTTACCATTGACGGCGATAATTAGTCGATGACAATATCGGACTAATTACTCTAATTAGTGTCCAATAATACATCTACCGGACTCATTATTTGAATCTTTTTTAATTAAAAAATCATGAAGTGATTAGTTCATTTTGATTGAAGGAAAAACATTTGATAATTATTATCTCGGTACTTACATATTAGGACAACGCAGGTTAAAGAACCAGCTTTCTGAGATCTGGATCATCACCGGGTCAGAGATTTGGATCAATCCGTGAATTGAGTTTTTGACAATATGGAGACGGGATTATCAACGATTTAGGTTGACTTGAGTTTCAATATAACCTTGAGCAAGCGACAACGCGTAGCACTGATGTTAATGGCACAATGGCTATGCGTTTTCGCTCGCTCAAGGTTATATCAAGGCTTTAGTCAATCCAACTCGTTGATAATATTGATCAAGGATGGTTTTTCGGTGGATAATGGACCGATATGCAATTTAACAGCGCTTCCTCTGTTTCGGTAAAAGAAGCAACAAACTAGGAAATCGCTTACCAACTAACAAAGAAACACTAATCGCGCGTAAAAAAAAACACCAATCTACAAATGAATTGCTTTCTAAAATGAAAGGGAACAAGACGGTTACTATAAGCGCAATAGAATTGCTTATAGGAATAGACCAATAGAAATGCATTATCAATGATCCAGATATCTGAAACATGACCCACAGCTTTAACCTGCGTTGAACATAATACGTAAGTACCAATATTTCTACAGAATCATCTGTAGAAAATTATATAGGTATACCAGATCCATCGGTTTAAATTTTATATATCCAATGCTAACAAAAGTTCAATTTAAATATATTATTTAGTTTTATTTATTTAAGAGCTTCGTATCCATAGAAGATAGAGCCTACCTAATAAAGATTATAAAATACCGAACCCCGCTTATCTATATCTTTTTAATCTACGAGGCCAGCTATCACTCCTGCATTAACGTTTTACTTTGGTTGTAAAAACAAAAATGAAAAGACACGATTTTTGGGAGTTTGAGATCGATCATTTGCGTCACAAGTTTAAGAGATTGATAATCAGGCTTTTGATGAAGGGTTTTGCTGACACAACTTTCCCTAATAGGTTTTAAAAGGTTTCTTGAGTAGGTTCGACCTTTGGACAGACCCCGTCAAGTTCATTCAACATCAATCGCTGACGAACTTCCTAGGGAAGCTGTGCAGGAGATTCCTCAACGTAGGACTTCTGACAGAACTTGACATAAGTGGCAAGAAAGTTCATAGAATCCCAACTCCTTGTGAAATGTTCAAGAGATCTATTCTAACGCGAGATCCTCTCGAGCCTGATTCAATTTAGCAGCCTCTTCACCTGAGCTTTCATAAATCTTCCTATATGTAAGTGCACAGCAAAATTTATGTTTCTTTCTTTGTCTAGAAGAAACTTCTATCTTTGAAGAAAGATTGTTAAAATTACTAAATACATAATATCTTCAAGTAACGGAAATCGAGCTAGCGATCAAGGGACAGTAGGGATGACTTTGCCGCCGGTCAGCATGGGCGAAATTATTAGGAAATAATTTCGGGGGGGGGGGGCCTGAAACCATTTCCGGGATATGGAATACTAACAATTTAGAACTTGGAATAGTTTTAGTCAACTAAAACGCTATTACACCTAAAATAATAGCTCCTTTAATTTATTTTTAAAGGTTTTCTGACACTTTTACCGATCAAATCAAAATCAAAATTTCGAGGGTGGGGGTGCAGCCCCCTCCTTATACACGCCCATGCTCACGATCAGTGTGCGTCAGTTGGTCGCTGTAAGTATATAGATTGACCTTTCTTTGGAGACAATGTATTTTCGTAACAAATTTTATCGGACCATTTTTGAAGCAGCTGTAGATTAAACAGATGATGTCCATTGTATTCTCCTATAATAAAGGTTTATATATAGACCGAGAGGTGGCAACGCACTTTTCATGAAGTGTTTTATGCACCCTGAAATTTTGCTATAATGTACCTCTTAGGTAGATAAGAAGGTATGTATGTGTTTCCTGGACATACCTTGGAACACCAGGTTCTGCGAATATGGGAAAGGTGCAAAACAATATTTCCGAAAAAGAGACTTTTATTCAGAAGCCAACTATTATCAATGAAAAAACTGGCAAATTGAGACAATTTTCAAATTAATAATAAATAAGGCGGGCACTTTTAAGGGGATTAAAATGATAATAATAATAAAAAAAACTAAGTACCTAGTTTTTATTTTTAATGTTAAATGGAGTGCTTTATTCACGCTGCAATTTAAACAGCGTCTTTAGTAAACATATTTGAAAATAATTACAAAAGGGCAGACACTTTTGTGGGGTATAATTATCAGGAAACATAAAAATAAACGATGAATATGACAGACTGTAACACACTGCTCGTAACCGTAAGAGTGAATGACAGCGCCGCGCAGTTGTGGTTCTTCTCTGCGCTCTCATTGGTTCTTGCTCATATTAGCACTTTCCTCCGAAGGAAAGGTTGGACTCATGACGGAATTTTTGAAAAATTTCTTCAAATCTTTATCGATCCTACCTAGTAGACACCGAAAATGACCCCCGTTAAAATTTATATTTATCTATATATATATATATATATATATATATATATATGTCTGTTAACACGATAGCGGCCAGAGTTTTTGTTTTTTCGTCACGAAACTTGGTATATAGCATTCAATTTGCAAACGATTGAACGAGTTCGTTAACCACCAAAGTCGGTCCACCGGAAGGGGGGGTTTACCCCGAACCGAAAACACTAATTTGACTATGTCAGCCGTAATATTTGTTATATTTCAACGAAACTTGGTATTCGTAGTGGTAATATAGAGAGAAAAGTGAGATATAAAAATGAGCTAAATCGGTTCATTAGAAGGGGGGGGTTTACTCCGGACCCACAATACCAATTCGCCACTACCAGCCGTGATTTTTGGTATATTTCGACGAAACTCGGTATTCGTAGTGGTAATATAGAGAGAAAAGTGAGATATAAAAATGAACTAAATCGGTTCATTAAAAGGGGGGGGGGGTTTACTCCGGGCCCACAAGACCAATTCGCCACTACCAGCTGTGATTTTTGGTATATTTCGACGAAACTCGGTATTCGTAGTGTTAATCTACAGGTAAATATGTGTTGTAAAAATAAACTAAATCGGTTCATTAGAAGGGGGGGTTTACTCCGGACCCAAATTACTAATATACTCATACCGGTCGTAATTTCTGCTGTATTGTAACGAAACGCGGTATGTTTCGTGGGTAACTCATGGGAAAGAAGTGTTGTAAAAATGAGCTGAATCGGTCATTCGGAAAGGTGGGGGGGTTACTTTGTAATATATTTCAATAGAAAAGCCCGCCAGACGTAGGTTCACAAAGCCGCCGCAAGGAGCGCTTTCTACCACTAGAGGGATTGTATCCTGTTCCTGCGTTAGATCAAAATACGATAATATGATTTTTTTTGTATTTATTACATAGTGTAGTAGGTCCCATGTGTAAACATAACTCTGGAAGCAAATTAATAATTGATCAGTTACTCATTACAAATTTAAAAGAGAACTATTCATGTTTTTATTTTATTTATGTAGGATATTTTAAGCAAATTGTTCTGGAAAGCAGTCTACACTACCCAAATTCTGAGGAAAGTGCTTAGTTATGCAGCTCCTGCGTGACGGACTTTGATCTTGTACAGCTGTTCCGGTTTATATGGCAGCGCTAATAAAACTCATTTAATATGAGAATAAAACAATTAAGTTTTTTTTTACGTGTTATACCCCTTAAAAGTGCCTGCCATCTATATTAATAATTGTAAAATTGTCTTAATTTTACATTAAAGATAGTTGGCTTCTGATTCTCTATTTTTCGGAAATATTGTTTTGCACCTTTTTAATATGCGCAGTACCTGGTGTTCCAAAGTATGTCCAGGAAACACATGCATACCTTCTTATCTACCTAAGAGGTATTTTATAGCAAAATTTCAAGGTGCATAAAACACTGAAAAGTGCGTTGCCAGCTCTCGGACTATTACTGCGTAGGTTTGAACGTGAGAATGTTCCAACTCTAAGTTCCAGGTGTTGAAAATCTGCAAATGGGTTAGTTCATTGAGGTAACTTTGTGCCGCTTAAAGTAATTTTGTACCAGAGGCACTAACTTAAGTTAAATTCCATTAACCGGAAATGGTCTCAGCCCCCCCCCCCAGAAATTTTCTCAGCCCCTCCCGAAATTATTTTTTGTATACACCCATGGTATTTAATGAAAGCAGTATATAAATAACAAGTGAGTATTATAAAGCTCAGGACATAAGCTCAGCTTTTCCATCATTTTCTTTACACTCCCATGGGCATATACAGGGTGTCCCACATTGAGGTGTCATAACTTTAAGGGTTTATTCTACATCTCATTTGTAGTTCAGGGACGCAGAAATGAGCGTTCTATCTCAACATGCAGAGGAGCTACTCAAACTTTTGTACTTTTTAAAAACTACTGTCTTTTCTAAAGAAAAACTGAGTTTTCGGAATTTGTGATCAATGCATCGTAAATAAAGACCATATTTTTAAAATCTACATTAAATTTTCAATAAGAAACGCCCATTATTGAAATATTACCATGTAAATTAAGAGCTATATTTAAAGGCATATAGATGAGAACGTTTAATATTAGTTTTTTATTAAATTATTCAATATTTTCTGAATCAGTTTTTTTTAGGTTTGCCTCCGCCTCAAAAGTTGCATTATTTAATAAGCTTCAAAATGGTACCTCGTAGTTTAAGATAAAAATCTATTTCAATCTATTTTTTTCTGATATCCAAGTCAAAACCAATAAATGTGCTTTAGCGTGAAGGAGCCATTCTGAACAAATTCTTTAATTCACACGATGATGGTGATGTCCCATCCTTCCCAAACTACATGACGTTTATTACAAAAGCCCATCTATCAAATATTAACTCACTCTGCTTTTAAATGGATGGTTGCCCAGCTGATAATGGACGAGTGACGACGGAATGGTTGAACAGTGAATTTCATAACCGTTCCCATGCTACGTATACACATTTTTTGCTCTGAATAAGGATAGGAGGACAATTCGGAATCAAGGGTGAAAGAATTTAGAAGAACATATTGGTAATAAATACCATTATTGTAAATGCAATAAATATATGTATTTTATGGTTATGCCTTGAAAATCTTTGTAATATTGATTCTATTCTATTTAATTAAATTTCTGCTTATAAGTAAACTGGGTTATACATTATAATAATTTGAAATTGTATACCAAAAACACTCTTCTGTAGATAAAAAGCGAATAAAATCCATTTAAATGAAAGGCACCCTCAAAAGTTGCTTAAAATGTTACCTCGTTTTCCTAGGAGAAATCTATAGAAATCTATGGGGAGAAAAATGGTTATTACTGTGGACTAATAACTATTTGTCCAGTCGATTTTCAAAATGTCTACAAATATAAGCTTAACATCTAACTGAATCCACGGCATTAGGGAGGACGTGTTGTCTTTGAGTTCTCATGAGCTGGCACTGCTCCTGGATCCTGTTGATGAGTTCCACCGTCGTCGTCGCGGCCTCTGAGTACACTCTGCTCTTTAATGTTCCCAATACATGGAAATCTAGAGGATTCAGATCAGGAGGCAAACGAACTGGTCCATAGTGGCCGATTCAACGATTAGGGAATTGAGTGTTCGGCCATTCCGTCACCACTCTTCCATTATGAGCTGAGCAACCGACTATTTGAAACCAGAGTGAGTTGTTATTTGGTAGATGGGCTTGTCTAATAAACCTCATGTAGTTTGGGAAGGATGGGACATCACCATCATCGTGAGAAATTAAGGAATTTGTTAAGAATGGCTCCTTCACGCTAAAGCACATTTATTGGTTTTGACTTGGATATCAGAAAAAAATAGATTGAAATAGATTTTTATCTTAAACTACGAGGTACCATTTTGAAGCTTATTAAATAATGCAACTTTTGAGGCGGAGGCAAACCTCTAAGTAAAAAAAAAACTGATTCAGAAAATATTGAATAATTTAATAAAAAAACTAATATTAAACGTTCTCATCTATATGCCTTTGAATATAGCTCTTAATTTACATGGTAATATTTCAATTATGGGCGTTTATTATTGCAAATTTAATGTAGATTTTAAAAATGTGGTCTTTATTTACGATGCATTGATCACAAATTCCGAAAACTCAGTTTTTCTTTAGAAAAGACAGTAGTTTTTAAAAAGGACAAAAGTTTGAGCAGCTCCTCTGCATGTTGAGATAGAACGCTCATTTCTGCGTCCCTGAACTACAAATGAGATGTAGAATAAACCCTTAAAGTTATGACACCTCAATGTGGGATACCCTGTATAATGGGGGTTGCAGCCTCCCCCCACCCGAAATATAGATTTAATCATAAAAATGTCATAAAAACCCTAAAAATAAATCCCTTAGTTCAGAGAAAATAATATTTTTTTGGGCGTAATAGCGTTTCAGTTGGCTAACAAGTCCATGTCCTAGATTGTTACTGTTCCATACCCACCAAATGCTCCCAGCCCCCCCCTCAAATTATTTCCTATATATGCCTATGTACTATTCCCAACATTGAAATGAAAATTTCATGACCTAAAATACTTATAAGTCTATTATAAATATACATATCATTCAACACAATTTTTAATTAAACTAATAAACCAAACCCATAATACATTCATATTTTCTTTTGTTTTTGTGTATATAACAAACTTTTTTTTAAACCATTCATAAATTTTTAACAACAAAAGTAGGTATATTTTCAATAAAAATATACCAACTATCCATAACTACTACCTATTTATCACAATTATCACATTTCTTTTTTAATTCTGTTAAATGTCAGCATAATGATTATTTATTTTTTATGTTTTTGTTAATAGCGTACTCATTAATAGTAATGTACAATGCTTCTAAAATCCTTCTTCTCATATTATTTTCATTATTTTTGTCATTTTCGGAGAATTTTTGGCAACTCCAAATCAAATAAGTGACCTATCTAATGTTGAATGTTGTTCCAGGTCCTCCAGAAGAACATTATCTCGATACTCCTTCTTCGAGTGATCAGGGAAGTCTCTGCGACTTAGCTGATAATAACGCTTGGTGTTCAGGTACGCATCATCAACTATCTACAAATTATATTTAAACTTTATTACCTATAACCTTTTTCTTAAAAGCAAGAAATAAAAACAGGCTATTATTGGTGTTTTGGCTTACTTCTTCAGCAGTAGTTTTTGTGCTTATAGTGTTAGATTTTACTGGACTGCGATCCAGACTGTTACGCTCTTACGTCCGTGTTTTTTTTGTAACCCTTAAATGAATGCAAAAAAATAAAAATAATATTAACGCCTAAAAAATAAGGCAATGCAAGGTCTTGATTGATCAATAACGTTGTTGAGATGCAGCAGTGCATGATATTGACTACACACACTTTTTTTGAGTCAATGCCAGTCCTCGTTGTTAGAAATAAGTTCTAATCCACTTTCATTAATTAAATGTTAGAATCAATATACATTGAATAAAAGGTGTATTTGTGGTTAATAATAAATTTGGCGATACCTAGTGTTGTAAAAAAAAAAAATGTTCAAAAAATGACTATTTTACAACATAATTTCTATGTGTTTTATTGATGAGCATCCAAGGAGAATTACTCTATGTAATTTTTCCATATATATCTAATCATAAAAAACAAATATGTAATTAGAATTATAAACACATATCCAACTTTACAAATAGCTATAAGCCCAATAATAATAAAATAAATAAATAAAAAACAACAAATATCTAAGTGTGACACATACAAAACATTGGTAACCAAGCAAACATTGGTAACCAAGCAGTAATTGCATAATAATTTATTATTTGTATATTACATATTTGTATTTAACATAAGTTTATGCATGATTTTGTACATATGCATGGAACATTTGTTTTGCTGAAAATCGTATCTTATCTTTATTGTTAATTTTTTCCCTCATTTTTATCTGATTTAATACATTAAAACATCTTCAATTTTTTTAATGTTTTTAAAAAATTATAGTTAAAGAGATTTTAGAGTAAAATATGCTCTGAGCGAAAACTGCAGCTATAGATGGAAGCCGAAACACCAATAATACATTTTTTTTTTTGAAAGCTGTACTTAAAAATGAGGTCTGTCTTTAGTAGCAAGCATTGAGGACCAGACTTTTCCTCAAGAGGTCTATTTTCTAATAATCGTATTTATAAAAGTGCACATCGAAGACCAGCTCCTGCAATCTCATATTCTATGTCATTTGTACTGATTTTTTTTATAAATTTTTTAAAGGCTCGGTGGCGGTGAGTGTTACGGTGCAAGCACTTACCACTCTGTGCAAAGGGTTGTGGGTTCAATTCCCACTAGGGGTGGTAGCTTTTCTCTAGAAAAAAGAAAAGGCATCAGCCCTATCCTGGCTAGAGAAGAGTGGTTGGTTACCTATAGATAACCCATCCTAAAATTCTGAGTTAATTATAATAGACATTAAAATATAAATAATGAATTTTTGTTTACAGATCTCATGGGCGGTATCCCATTTTCAAGTGTTGACCCATTGTGCCACAGCACTAAACAAGACCTGACTGACGACATGGAATTGGACAATGTCGAAGTCTCAAGTTTGTCGAGTTTATCAAGCAGCTCGTCTTGGGAAGTCCTCTGTTAACTATTATTGTGTACAAAATATTTTTAAGCTATAATGTTTACTTTATTATATCTAGTTTAAATATTTTCTGACTGAATAAGTTTCTGTAAATTGTATTTACTTTACATTAATATTATTTCTATGATTGTACCTTATATATCCTGTAGGTTAATTGAATTAATGTGATTTAAAAATAAGATAACAATTATGATAACAAATACATATATTGAGCTTAATTTATTATATTGAAGGCTTTGCCCACACGTTATTAAGTAACTTAAATTATTTAAGGGGAAAAAGCGTTTATTTTGTTTTGTCCATATTTAGTGAGTATTTAAATAATTTTCGACAATCTATCTATTACTGACTGCATGTCTGGAAACACATTGTTTTTACAAATAATTTACTTCACTCATTTTTTTAAAAAGATTTCACTCACCACTTGTGAGTACTATACAATTGACATAGTGTATATTTTCTGATTAAGTTTAAAAGTTATTTTTAATTAAGTAAAATAGAATATGTGTATTAACTGTTTATTATAAGAACAAAAATTAAAAGTAAGATTTATTTTTCTAGTTTTGTGGTTTCTGTTCGATCCTGTAAAAATAAAATACCCATTATCATTTCAAATTATTAGATGTCTAATTTAAAGTGAAATATTATATATAGAGATATATTATACATAAAGTTTAATTGCGCATGCGCGAACTTCTGAAAGAAATTTCCGTCTGTTCGGGCATTTGCAGAGCTGAATTAACTGTAAACAATACTCTAACGTATCTCATTCCATCAGAAATATTTACATTTAACTGTATATT
Organism: Gonocerus acuteangulatus; assembly: GCA_946811695.1. Classification (NCBI taxonomy): domain Eukaryota; kingdom Metazoa; phylum Arthropoda; class Insecta; order Hemiptera; family Coreidae; genus Gonocerus; species Gonocerus acuteangulatus. Next base: position 113,082,348 of record OX328124.1, on the reverse strand, counting down.
CCGAAGAATTAAAAATATGTCTGTTCACATACTATAATATTAATCACACTTCAGATTAAAACATACTTAAACATAAGTTTATAGTGTAGTGAAAACATACAAGCCTCATAGTGATAAGGTTATAGTAGAGAACATTTGAAGGGGTTGGGGAAAAATACTGCCAAGCAACATTTTTATCAACACAACTGTAGCTGCTATACATTGGATATTATGTGGGACTGTCAGTCTATGATGCAAATGCTACTAAAATATGACTACAAGCTCTATCTGTATGCTACTTAATCTTGTTGTCCCTAACCATTTGAAATGACAGTCCCACATAATATCCAACATTTAGTTAAGTTGTATTAAAAATGTTGCTTGGCACTATTTTGCCCCGACCCGCTTCATTTTTCCAACGATTAGAAGCGTCTAGTCGGATTGTGTCAGAAGTCAACCACATAAGCGGGTTTCCTGCCTATGAAGGGAAGTAGAAAACGCACTGATAGAAGTAAATTGTCATCTAAATAAACTACTACAGATTTTCTGAACGTCCCAGTAGTTATTGATTTGTTACAAATGGAAATATCTTCCTTACAATTGGAAAATATTCTACAAGTTTCTCATTAATCAAATGCATGGAGCCAAAAAAGGCCATCAGGTAAATTTATCTTGGCATAATGAAATACAATATCATTTTATAAGAATTCAAAACTTTCTCTCAACCCGAAGAAAACCTCTCCTCTATGAGATGCTTCTCGGGCAAGGGTAAAATCCCTACTCATCTTGATTGGGGGTTATAAGGAAATTAACCCCCTCCCCCCACGCCATTTAGGACCCTCTTACCATATAGGGGCCAATTTAATGAAATTCTAGAGTAGCCTTAGAGATACCATCTGCAACCTCTTTCCCTACTATGGCTCCATTTTCTTTCCTTATAAAGAGCTAGAGTTTGTTGTCTCACTTTAATTAAAATTAATAATTTACGAAAAATTGAATAAAAAGCTAGTCAGTCGCGCAGCACCTGCAAAACTAAGTATACACTTAGCAAGACTGTTAGTTAACTCTGCACTCCTGAAAAATTCTTAAAATAGCCTGAATCAAAACAAACCTAAATAGCTTTTCTAATATATAACTGTTTGCTAAAAGGCTAAAATTACCTACGAAATTTTTATTTCATTTCGATTCGAATATTTGATTATATAACAAATATATCTGTACCCTCAAAGTAGACAAATATAAGACTATTTTCCATCAAAAGTAATATATAATGAAACCACTCCTGTTATATCATATTGCTAATGACCTCAGCAGTAGATGCACCAAAAGAAAAGGTTATATCATATTAAAATATATGGGTATTATTTTATCAAATGATAAAAAAAAAAAAGAATAGAATAAAATAATAATTATAGAGAAAAATGGTTACAAAAATTAAGAGCACAGCTTGAAACCTTATTTTTATTATATTAACTTCTTCCATCTAGTTAGAGTTACGGAAGGTATTGAGTCGTTGTATAATGTTATTGTTGTATTAAAGGTTTCTCCCTGGACAAAGGACACTGTTCTGTTAATTTCTTCTTTAGGTAAATAATAGAAATGAGATTGTTTAACAAGAGGTGAGATTAAGTATTTGAATAATTGAAATTTAGAACACGATATTTTATGGTATTCTAGATAGATCGATTTTTTAAATCTGCCGGCCTGTGGAGATAAATTCATTAAAAGTTAGGCCCAAGAAGACAGATTCTTTAATAAAAATATGAGCCCTTTGAGATCGATTTAAAAAATCGATACATCATGTTAAAAAATCGATTCAGATCGCTCATCCCTACTTTGTATCGAAACAATATCCCGAATGTTCCCTTCAAAGAGACCCAAAAACACAAAAGATTATCGGTTTCCTCAGGTTCCGTTTTATAACCGTTGCTGTGGAATGTGATGATACAGTACCTTTCCTTGGTGGGTGGTTAATGGAAAAAAATTGAAGAAAATTACCTACGATGCAAAACAAGGTTGACAACTATTTGCCTGTAGCATTCAACAGTAGGTCTTAAGATAGCAGATCATAAATTTAAGGGAGTATAAGTGACAAGCCGATGTCATGAATACCTAACTGTTGGATTTCGATAGAAAAAACAAAAATTTTTTCAAAAATTCCGTCATGAGTGCAACCTCAATAGCTACTTTCCTTCGGAGGAAAGTGCTCAAAACAGAATGAGGCAGGAAACTGAGAGAGGACCTTAGCTAGAAACACAGGTCACCTCAATCCGGCCTATTAGCGAGAACTGGGAGGCAGTAGCGAAATACGCTACTTTGTATGTCGATAAATATATATATATATATATATATATATATATATATATATATATATATATGTATATAAATCGTCCCCTTAAGCCTGGACGGCTTCGCCCCCAACATTACTACATTACTGAATAATTTGCTGTAAATAATCTATATAAATAAAATAAAAACGTGAATAGTTCTGCTCATTTGCATTTCTTATGAGAACTGTTCAATTATTAATTTTGTAAATAATTTGCTTCCTGAGTTATGTTAATATATGATACTGTAGTACTTAATAAATACACAAAAACTTCATTTTCCGTCTTTTGATCTGACGCAGGAACAGGATACAGTCCCCATAGTGAGAGATACCGCTCCCCGCGGCGCCTTTGGGAACCTACGTCTGGCCGGCTAATTCCAATGAAACAGAGTTTAAAGTAAACCCACCTTTCCAATCGACCGATTTACTTAATTTTTACAACAATTCTTTCTCATGAGATACCAATGACGTATACTGCGTTTCGTTAAAATACAGCAGAAATTACGACCGGTATGAGTATATTAGTACTTAAGGTCCGGAGTAAACCCCCCCTCCAAATAACCCAATTTAGTTTATTTTTACAACCCATTTTTTTCTGTGATTACCACCACGAATACCGAGTTTCGTTGAAATGTAGCAAAAATTACGGCTGGTAGTGGCAAATTGGTAATGTGGGTCCGGAGTAAACCCCCCTCCTGATAAACCGATTTAGTTTATTTTTACAACGCATCTCTTTAGATCAACATAACGAATACCGAGTTTCGTTGAAATATAACAAAAACTACGGCTGGCAGGGTCAAATTAGTGTTTTGGGTTCGGGGAAAACCCCCCCTCCCGGTGGACCGATTTTGGTGGTTAACGAACTCATTCAATCGTTTGCTAATTGAACGCTATATACCACGTTTCGTGAAGAAAAAACAAAAGCTCTGGCCGCTATCGTGCTAACAGACATATATATATATATATATATATATATATATATATATATATATATATATATATATAGTAATATATAAATTTTAACGGGGGTCATTTTCGGTGCCTACTACGTAGGATCGATGGAGATTTGAAGAAATTTTTCAAAAATTCCGTCATGAGTGCAACCTCAATAGCTACTTTCCTTCGGAGGAAAGTGCTAAAAACATAGAACAAGCTTTGAGTGGAGTTGATGTGAGGTGGCAGTAGGGGAGAAGTGAGCTGAACCTTACCCGGAAGTGTACAGGAAGAGATGAGGAAGTGACCTCGGAATGTAGCGGAAGTGAGCAGGCTAAAGAAAGATAATTAGCTGAACGTTGCCCGGAAGTGTACAGGAAGCGATGAGGAAGTGAGTGACCTGGGAGTGAAAGTGAGCAGGCTGTTGGGGCTGTGAGCGGAACGTTGCCTGGAAGTAGGCCGGAAGTAAGGTACTTTGTGGTCCCATTTTCGCTATACTTTGGCCAAACGTTTTTGAGACGTTTTTGGGGAGTTCATGATGTGTATGTTAGTATTCATGTATTTGTGAGTGTGTGTATATATATATATATATATATATATATATATATATATATATATATATACACACAGCAGACTCGCAATAATCCGGCGTCGTCGGGACCGGGGTACAGTCCCGGGGTATATATATATATATATATATATATATATATATATACATATATATATATATATACATATATATATATATATATATATATATACATATATATATATATATATACATATATATATATATATATACATATATATATATATACATATATATATATATATATATATATATATATATATATATATATATATATTTTTAGATGGAACGGCATTTTTCTCCAGCGGTGCTACTCCTCCTCACTTCTTCCCGGAATATTCTTCCATCGAAATATTCCGGGAAGAAGTGAGGAGGAGTACCACCGCTGGAGAAAAATGCCGTTCCATCTAAAAATACTATCCCAGCGACGAAAAATAACATCAAGCATATATATATATATATGTATATATATATATATATATATATATATATATATATATATATATATATGTGAGTGTGTGTGTGTGTAAGTATTAAGATTTTAAACAATGCACCCAGAAAAAAAAAGCGATTTTAAGGGAGTAATTTTTGATTTTCGATAGATAAGAGTTGTGGAAAATTTGAATTAATCGTTTAAAATGTTTTTTTGTTATGCGAGGCGGCTTTATATTAATAATAAATTTAAATGTTTAATACAAGTATCACAAGTGCTTAATTATAATAACATTTGGGAAAATGTATGATAAATTGGAAAATTTGAAATAAGATTTAGATGCAAATTCTTATGTTTTAATACATGAGAAAGTTGTAATGAATCTCTGATTTTTGAATTTGTATTATTCTAATATTTATAGTATATTGTGAAACTCGTGGATAGCGGTATATACATATTTGCCAATTTTCAAAGTAGCCAATATGTAGTGAAACAGTTATGAAGTACTGTTTCACTACATATCAAAATGTGTTATCACCAGCTGTTTTATGTTTTAGGTTAGAAAGGCTGTGCTGTTGGCAACGGGTACATTGTTTCTTCGCTAGATCGTCCTTCTTTACACATGGTGGCAACAGATTTTTCCACTGCCTCCTAGAGTCTAATCATATAGACACATAATAAATACTTTTTATTATTGAGATAAAGAATCATTTGACTAATAGTAAACACCTAAAAAATAACGGTGTAATAATGTTTTATTCCTGGAAATTCATATAATTAAACATGGGATAATAAAAATATATAATTTAATAAATATTAATTAATGATCATATGTCATGTTTGTTTTCATTTCTTACATAACCCATTTTTAAATTGCTTGCGTTGTTTCATGTTATTCAAGATAACGTTATTTTTCATTTTATATTTTTACAAAATTAGCTATACTGTTTTAGTTTAGGAGCTCCTGCAAGGAGCCACAATTTTAGGGCAGCCTTAGAAGAGTTTCAGTTAAATAATACAGAAGAACTGAATACATTACTTTGTGAAATGGAAAATAAAGTCACTCACACGGAATTACGTAAGTACTCGAGAACTAAATATTAGAAATCGCAAATAACGTTAAGGCCAAGTAGATCATGAATTGAATAATAGTTTTGTTAAAGGTATAAATTGGCTGTAATGTGGAATTTGAGTAAATTTTGAGTACTGGACTTGTGTTACTAATTTAACGAGAATATTTTGATTAATAACTTTATTAACGTCATTTATTCGAATAAACATCGGCTACTTTTCCCGGGTAGTTTTCCCAAAAATGTTTAGTATTTTTAGAAATAATTTCTAGTAGAAATAGTACATTATGATTTATTTTTAGTTTTAAATTTCAAATATCCTACTATTTGGATACCAACATTAATCCTTTATACACACACATATATACATGTATATATATATTTACATAAATTGACTTATTTTTTCCTCTTCTTATGTAAAAGCCGTATAAGGTCAACAAATTGTTTTAAACTTCTTTTTATACCATTGTTTTGTTTTTCGACTAGTTTCTGGCTCTTGGCCACTCTTCACAAGGCTCTTTTCATATAAATAGTATTCGTTATTAAAATAAATAATATGCATCGGTAAAAATGCAGTTTCCAGCCCTCCAAACCGATTTTTTTCAAATTTTGCACAATAACGTATTTTGGTGCACTAAGAACGAATACGATAAAAAAAAACGTCGGATTTAACTAGGAAAGAAGTTATTAAGCACTTAAGTTCACTGTTATGCAGGTTATGAGAGCTATTAATTATAGCGAGTTGGATTGACTGGGGTTTTGTTATTTTCTTGAGCGAGCGTAGCGAGCGGAAACGCATAGCACGTATGCCCTTAAGCGACAGATGACGTTGCCCTTAAAATTGACAATATTTTCGAATAAATGGTTTCTGAACATTTCAAATGAGAGTTCTCTGTTTCCCAATGTTACATATCTGCGCATGCGCGTGTTTACAAATACGCTGATGACGCCTAGTTTTTTAACCTTCCTAACTTTAGTGCTTAATATTATATTCTATTAATTTTAGCGAGTTTGATTGACTGGGGTTTTGTTATTTTCTTGAGCGAGCGTAGCGAGCGGAAACGCATAGCATGTATGCCTTAAAGTCGTCATTTATGCCTTAAAGTCGTCACAAATTTAGTTGTTTACATTAGCTCTCATAACCTGCATAACAGTGAACTTAAGTGCTTAATAACTTCTTTCCTAGTTAAATCCGACGATTTTTTTTATCGTATTCGTGTTTAGTGCACCAAAATACGTTATTCTGTAAAATTTGAAAGAAATCGGTTTGGAGGGCTGGAAACTGCATTTTTACCATATGCATCATAATATGATGCCTTTCCCTTTTCTTGATAGACTTCAAATATGTATTATCTATTCTTGCAAGGGAATTTGGTAATCCGTAGATATCTAGTCATAAGAAAAATTCTTTTATTTAACCAAATAAAAGCATGCTTTTACTTGTGTTAATGACCATAGCAGTCGATACACCCAAATGAAAAAAAATAATAATAAAGGGATGTTAAAATGGAAACAAAATGCATTTGACCAAAAACCATCCAGCAATATGAATTAAGCATGGAACAGTATTATGCCGCAATAGCTAAATTAAAACATAATTAAATACACATATCTGAAACAGTAACATAACTAACTCATAGGTAGCTATTGCTATCATAATTGCAACCCCAATAGGGGAATGTCCTTAACAAGATGTGTAAAGGACAGAGTTGGGCTATTACTCGAGTAAAAGTAATGAGTGAAAATTTAATCATTATATTACTCATCACTCATTACTCATACAACAAATTTTTAATCATTATTACTCTTCACTCTTGAAAATGAGTGACGAGTAATAATGATTAAAAGTAGAATTGAAGAGTAAAATCTTAATCATTAATCATCACTCATTTGTTAAGAGTACTACTATTCAACCCGGAGTTGGGCAAAAATTAATTACAGAGGCAATAGACGATTACCAATTAAAAATTCAATCGTACTAACCCGCAATTACGATTAAAAATTTGTATTAGGAAGGATATTGCAGGTCGTATTAGGAAGGATGCAGAAGGTGCTATTAGGAAGGATATTGGAAGTGGTATTAGGAAGGATATTGCAGGTCGTATTAGGAAGGATATTGAATGCGGTATTAGTATGTATATTGAAGGTGGTATTAGGAAGGATATTGAAGGTGTTATTAGTAAGTATATTGAAGGTGGTATTAGGAAGGATATTGCAGGTCGTATTAGGAAGGATACAGAAGGTGCTATTAGGAAGGATATTGGAAGTGGTATTAGGAAGGATATTGCAGGTCGTATTAGGAAGGATATTGAATGCGGTATTAGTATGTATATTGAAGGTGGTATTAGGAAGGATATTGAAGGTGTTATTAGTAAGTATATTGAAGGTGGTATTAGGAAGGATATTGAAGGCGGTATTAGGAAGGGTATAGAAGGTGGTATTAAAGAGGATATTGAAGGTGGTATTAGGGAGGATATAGAAGATGGTATTAAGAAGGATATTAAAGATGGTATTTTGAAGGATTTTAAAGGTGGTATTAGGACCTTTTATGTCCTTCCTAATACCACCTCCAATATCCTTTCTAATACCAGCTTCAATATCCATCCTAATAACACTAACAACATCCCTTTTTACACAACCTTCAATATCCTTCCTAGTTAGCTACAAAGACATTTAAATACTTCATAATTAAATTAGCGATTAGCGCTCTGCCGTAGCTAGTGCTAATTGTTGCGGAAGTAATGCAGGGATGACTTTTGTGACCCAGAAGTAAATACAGTGACCGGAAGGAAACCGGAAGTGCCCTGCTCCGCCTCTAGAATTGGCGTCTGGATGACTATGGTGTCCCACTGGTTATTATTCGTCACCGAAAGTGACCCAACTTGACCCGAGTGTGAATAGAATGTCCCAGAAGTGAAAAAAATGTTGTGCTCAATTTGTTTTTATAGTAATAAAATATTTTTTTACCTTCTCTAATTAATATAAAAATCCACCAACAATTTTTAATCATGGTTAATGGATTAATGCGTGATGAGTGATTTACTCATGGCTAAAAATTAAAGAGTGATCACTCATTACCATAAGAGTGATGAGTAATTTAATCATTACTCATCACTCATGGCCCATGAGTAATTCACTCTTCACTCTTAATCATTTACTCGAGTAATTGCCTAACTCTGGCAAAGGATTACTGGAGGCAAATATCTTGACCCACTATCATATTTTTGCGCGATACAGGATAAGACTTGAGGTCATAACTACTACATCGGGTTGTGGAGGGGGGGGGGGGGTGTTTGAGAAAGGAGGTTCCATCCGTAAAGTCTCCCCAATAAACTAGACGGACTGTTGAATCGATGGTTGAGGTTAGGATTAGCTTCTGCTCTTATCTCTATCCAACACTCCCTCGGGACTAGGGGTATCCTGAGACTCGGGATATCCTCTCCATGTTATCCAACCATGATAACTCTCTTCTCAAGCTTTATTTTAGTCTTAGGTCCTCAATTTATTTCAGAATAAAATCTCTCTTCCTTCGCTTTTTATTTGGTATAAAAGAGTTCATTGAGAAACGTTTATTTTCCTATTTTACGTTATGTAATAGAAAACGATACTTGGAGTGTTTCTTTCCTTCTCTGGAAGAAGCGAAATAAGCTAAAACTCTTGACCCGTTTAGGCAATCAGGAAGTAGGGGCGAGAAATGTTAACATTTTTATAACCCATATGTCAAAGCGTTCATATTTGCCTGATTTTATTTTTATTTATTTTATTTTTTTGCATAAATGCATGTCGTTTTCTTTTACAACAACATCATATCTCAACAATTGGCTATTTTTGTTATAGGCTATTTTTAGAATGCCCTGAAAGTGTAGAATAATCCCGCGAGATCGTCTTATTTCTATCTTTATATTTAATACCTGGAGAGGAGTAGCCACTTTATAAATTATTTGAAGGGAGATATGTTTTTTAACCCGGTTTCATGAAATTCGTTAAATCGGTTTCCTATTGCTTCAGTTTCACGTTTCATCAGTGGATCGACTAGTCTAATAAGCAATCAAAAACTGGCTTCGACATCCGAAAACAATCGTTCATAAATTTATCAGGATCTCTGTTTTAGTTCGCGAGCTTCAACAAAACAGTTGTGTTGCCGATCCCCAATCACCGGGTGAACCCAGAACTTGGTGTTTTGTATTTTTTAGCCAACACCGCACGACAAGTGCGTCATCTACTGAATCAATCACGAAACCGATGGAAAACAGTCTATTCTGTGTGCACGCTTTAATAAAATAGGTTTCATGAAACCAGTTTCTTCGGTGTGCACCGGGTCTTACTGCCTAATGTAATGATCCGTTTTCGAAGAACTTTGATAGAAAAATTGTTCGACAAAAGCAAAGACCAAATTCACAGCCTGCGAAATCGGCCCACCAGAACGCCGCTTTTCTCAGCGAAATGGAAGCGCTTACACCATTTGGTTTAAGGTTACAACATTTTTGAACAACAAAATTTCAAGTGTGAAGGAAGTGACACCGTCGGTCACGTGACGATAAGTAGATTTTGTCGGAAACATTTGGTAGGAAATATTTTGAAGTTGCCACAATGTGTTTCTGGAATGAGCTAAAGTATAGTTTTGAAGTATCCTACATAAATAAATATTTTTAACAATTGTAGTACTGAAACCCGTAAGTTTTTTTAATATGAGCATTTATATGTTCTTCTTGGTTAGCTGACAGTCTTTTTTATCCCATAAAATAAATTTTTGGTGGTAAATATAAGGGGTTTGGCAATTTTCACGCTTCGAGCACTAAAATACAAATAGTGATAATAACTTCGCAAGTTTAAGAAAAAGAATAAGGCATTTTATTTCTACCTACTTCAATATATTCTATTAACTATTGTTCGGCCCTTTAACCCCGGTGAAAAGAAAGGGAAAATAAGAAAAGAAAAGATAAGAAAATAAAGCAGAGAGGAAAATAAAGGAGAAAGAGCTAGACGTGCGTGGGACGAGAAGAAAGCAACAGAAACAAACATTGGATCAACTCCATTCTAACAGCGGGGGCTCCCACTCTCCCAAATAGCCTTCTCTATTAGCCTCATTTATATAATATAATTCTCATATATATATATATATATATATATATATATATATATATATATATATATATATATATATATATATATATATACTCCCGTAATTTGACCTCTTCCACATATATTCTTATAATAAAGGTCTTACAGGTCACAAAAATGCTTCAAAGCCATTTATTCATTTCATTTAAACCGGGGGTCTCCAAACTACGGCCCGAGGGCCACATCCGGCCCGCGGACAGATTTTGTCCGGCCCGCTGAGAGCTAGCATACTTGAAAACTCCTTTCAGAGAACATATTTTTTATAGCAAATTAAATTTAGTTTACTGAAGTATTCTAATTTTATGTTGCTTGTGTCCACCAGATGTCGTGTCACATTACTCCTCATGGCTCGTACTCTACGACTAATCTTCAAATTACAGATAATGACAGGAAAATTAATAATATGCAGTGTTGCCGTTTTGCGGACTTTAGTCCGATTTGCAGCCTTTTTTAAACGTTGCGTACTTTTTCGGACTTTTTTTTTTCATCAGTGGACTATTTCACTTTTTACCACCGGCAACAATGATAATATGGTTTTGGCACTCGGAACCTACTGGAGTAATCAGTATGGCCCTAAGGCTGGAAAGTTTGGAGACCCCTGATTCAAACCATTTTATTTATGTCGACTAGTTTCTGGCAAACTTGGCCTCTCTTCACAGACAAAATTTTCTTAAATTATTTTTTCAAAAACATTACAATTTTGAATTCTTAAAGTATATAATAGTATAGATTATATTTAAAATACCTTATATACAGGGTGTCCCTATTTTAAATGGCAAAACTTCAGGAGCGTGTAAGGTATAAAAAAAAATAATACAAAAAGTCCTTTAGAGATTTACTCGTTTTTGCTTCGTTTTGGAGAAAATCGCTAAAGAAGAAACGAAACAAGGTGGAGGGGTCATTTTATTTATTTACATTTTTAGCACTTTCCTCCGAAGGAAAGTAGCTATTGAGGTTGGACTCATGACGGAATTTTTGAAAAATTTCTTCAAATCTTTATCGATCCTACCTAGTAGACACCGAAAATGACCCCCGTTAAAATATATATATATATATATATATATATATATATATATATATATATATATATATATATATATATATGCATATATATATATATATATATATATATATATATATATATATATATATATATATATGCATATATATATATATATATATATATATATATATATATATATATATATATATATATATATATATATATATATATATATATATGTCTGTTAACACGATAGCGGCCAGAGTTTTTGTTTTTTCGTCACGAAACTTGGTATATAGCATTCAATTAGCAAACGATTGAACGAGTTCGTTAACCACTAAAGTCGGTCCACCGGAAGGGGGGGTTTACCCCGAACCCAAAACACTTATTTGACTATGTCAGCCGTAATATTTGTTATATTTCAACGAAACTTGGTATTCGTAGTGGTAATATAGAGAGAAAAGTGAGATATAAAAATGAACTAAATCGGTTCATTAGAAGGGGGGGTTTACTCCGGACCCACAATACCAATTCGCCACTACCAGCCGTGATTTTTGGTATATTTCGACGAAACTCGGTATTCGTAGTGCTAATCCACAGGTAAATATGTGTTGTAAAAATAAACTAAATCGGTTCATTAGAAGGGGGGGTTTACTCCGGACCCAAATTCCTAATATACTCATACCGGTCGTAATTTCTGCTGTATTGTAACGAAACGCGGTATACGTCGTGGGTAACTCATGAGAAAGAAGTGTTGTAAAAATGAGCTGAATCGGTCAATCGGAAAGCGGGGGTTTAATTTGTAATATATTTGAATAGAAAAGCCGGCAGACGTAGGTTCACAAAGCCGCCGCAAGGAGCGCTTTCTACCACTAGAGTGACTGTATCCTGTTCCTGCGTTAGATCAAGATACGATAATATGAGGATTTTTGTATTTATTACGTAGTTGATCAGTTACTCATTACAAAATGAGAACTATTCACGTTTTTATTTTATTTATGTAGGATATTTTAAGCAAATTGTTCTGGAAAGCAGTCTACACTACCCAAATTCTGAGGAAAGTGCTTAGTTATGCAGCTCCTGCGTGACGGACTTTTTTTTTTTTATGTTATCGTCTATTTAGTTTAGTTATTAAATGTTGCACCCTTGAAGAAACGTAAGCATTACATCCAGCACTGACTTGATATATTGCACCTAAACACTGTTTTGATGACATTTGGTGTCCTGCATCTGACCTCACTAAAGTTTTATGTTATCGTCTATTTAGTTTAGTTATTAAATGTTGCTTTCTTGAAGAAACGTAAGCATTACATCCAGCACTGACTTGATGTATTGCACCTAAACACTGTTTTGATGACATTTGGTGTCCTGCATCTGACCTCACTAAAGTTTTATGTTATCGTCTATTTAGTTTAGTTATTAAATGTTGCTTTCTTGAAGAAACGTAAGCATTACATCCAGCACTGACTTGATGTATTGCACCTAAACACTGTTTTGATGACATTTGGTGTCCTGCATCTGACCTCACTAAAGTTTTATGTTATCGTCTATTTAGTTTAGTTATTAAATGTTGCTTTCTTGAAGAAACGTAAGCATTACATCCAGCACTGACTTGATGTATTGCACCTAAACACTGTTTTGATGACATTTGGTGTCCTGCATCTGACCTCACTAAAGTTTCTACCAAAAATGTTTTGAAGTACTAAATTGTAGGGACGAGAACGATATGAAAATCTCTTTTCCTATGATAACTGGGACGAAAACATGGGCGTATATAGGAAATAATTTCAGGGGGGGGGGGGACTGGGAGCATTTTGGAGGGTATGGAATACAATCAATCTTGGAATAGTGTTAGCCAACTAAAACGCTATTACACCCAAAATAAAATATTTTTTTTTGAACTGAGTATTTTATTAATTTATTTTTAAGGGTTTTGTGGCACATTTTTACCACTCAAAATAAAATATCGCGGGGAACTACAATAAGATGATGAATTTCCATGGGTTTTCCTAATTGCTTACTTTCAAGTTTTGCAGAGTATTGGCCTGATAAGACAATATCGAATAATTCCTTGAAACTATATTATCTCTCCTTTCTAATCAGTCCTCTGTAATCCTTTCTATATCTTGCCTTTGGAATCAGTCCGGGTTTGTCCATCAATTAGTCTTGTGCTTTCCATTTCTTACCAATTCTACGAGATGCGTTTCTGAAGCTTGTCCGACGTTTAAGTCGTCTATTTGAACACCTTAAGGTATTTTATACTATTTTTTCATTTTCTCATTTTTTTGTTTGAAATATTTAGCGCGGAAAAACATCATTCTCTTTAGCGCCATGTAAACATGTCACCATAATCATCCATGCTCTTGAATTAGGGTGTGCATGTCTTCATTACTATTCGTGCCAGGAATTAATTTTTGTTTTATTTCATTTATCTATTTATTTTTTGTTGGTTTTAGATTTATATATTTTTGAAAGTTTTACAGCTACAAGAAGTGTATTAAAATTTCTTATAGTAAGATAAATTGCTCCTCTCAGAACTAAGAATGTAAAATATTCATTTTTTATCTCGAAAAGATAATTGTTTGAATATCTGTCTCAATTATTAAAGCCTTAGTAAATTAATTTTACGGTGTACAGTAGTGCTAAACGCTCGATTTTGGTAAAATCCATATAAGTACTTGAATCTTTCTGATTTTAGAATAATTTCTAAAGTATGTTTTGTGTTGAATCGAATGAGACCACTAACACCTATAATAGCCGCAGAAGGCACATGTAGAATTTGTTCTAGAGTACGGGATTTCAATATTACTAATAATAATAATCTAATAGTTGTAGATGCGCCGTAAAAAAAAAAAAAAAAAAAAAAAAAAAAAAAAAAAAAAAAAAAAAAAAAAAAAAAATAATAATCTAATTTTGGATATGCCCATTAAATCGATGGGAAATTGGAGTTATTCTACAAAAAAAAAAAGATTTTTTTTTTTTCTAAAGAACCTTTAGATCGGCAGATGTGTGGTTGGTGGTGTTGAACTACATTTTTTGTGTAGTTTCACCCTCCGGAGTATTGTCATTTACTTACGATGCACCCTGTATATATATATATATATATATATATATATATATATATATATATATATATATATATATATATATATATATATACAACGTACCGTAAATGTCTAGTCATATTGTGGGAGGTGATAGAGGAACAAAAAATGTTCTATGACGATTTTCCGAATTCTCACACATAAGGGAGAAAACGTCGTTTTATTGTTTTATCGAGACAAACGTGGCTTTTAGAAGAATAATCATTGTAGCTCCGGCCCAGGTGGTTCTACTAGAAAGTGAAACCAATCGAAAGCTGAGTAAATTTACTATAAGACTAGTTGATAGTTAACGCAAAAATGAATGAATGTAAGTATGTCTATCTTACAAAAAGAAAGCTATTCTAAATTTCCTGACATTTTATTGATATTTCTTACCAGCGTTACTCCTCAATGGACAGGATCTGAGATTTCCGGGTTTGAGGAAAACTTCCTCATTTCACTAGCTTTCCATTCATGTATCACAACCCTGTTTTATTGAAGTATGTGAACGATTTAGGAACAAAAGTTAAAAAAAAAAAAAAAAAAACATGGATCTGTGAAAAGAAAATTATATTTTTTTCTTCAGTTTATTCAAAAAGCTTAACAGAAATATTTGTTTTTATAAATATTTCCTTAAATATTAAGTAAATATTTACATAAAACAACAAAAAAAGTTACTTCAACGAAAATAAAATAAAATCCTAAAATATTAAATAAATAAAGTACACATTTATTTTGAATTTGGTTAATTACAGTAACTAATACTGGGTCCAGGAGGTGGCCATTAATGAACCCCAACCACACATTAACCTCAAAACTAATTTTTTTTACCTAGATCACGCATTTGAACACATTTTTACAGGTATTTATAATTAGAAAAATTGGAGACCCGATGGCCGTGAGGGTTAAGGCGTGAGCACTTAACACTCCGTGCCAAAGGTCGTGGGTTAGATTCCCACTAGGGGTGGTGGCTTTTATTTCGAAAAAAAGAAAAGGCATCACCCCTATCCTGGCTAGAAAAGGGTGGTAACCTAAAGATAACCCGTCCTAAAATTCGTATTCAATAATAAATAGCCGTTAAAATTTAAATAAATAAATAATTAGAAAACAAATGCCTTACCTTGAATTGATACTGATGGCTACGCGTGTGAACCGTCCTAAGATTCTCATGGGCCCATGTGTGTTTGTTGTGGTAATTAAATATCCCATCGCTAATAAGTAATATGTAGAAAGTCCTGAAAAATGTGTGAAAACGCGTGATATAGGTGAAAATAATAATTTTTGAGGCTAATGTTTGGTCATAACCCAGAATTAGTTAATGTAATTAAAAAATTCAAAATAAATGTGTATTTTAGGATTTTTTTTTTAATTTTCGAGGAAGTAACTTTTTTTATTGTTTTATGTAAATATTTACTTAATATTTAAGTAAATATTTATAAAAACAAATATTTCTTTTAAGCGACGGTTTTTCCCTTATGTGTGAGAATCCAGAAAATCGTCATAGAACATTTTTTGTTCCCCTAAAGGTCCTCTAAAACCTCCCACAATATGACTAGACATTTATGGGACATCCTGTATGTATACATATATATGGGGGTGAGGTTAGCTCACTGGTAGTGCACTCTAGCAGTCGAAGTAGCAATGGGGAAAATCAGGCGGCCGGAGCATAGCACTGACCACAGTATCTCCCTAGTGTGCCGTATTGTCATGAATACCTCTATAGTATCTGCCTCTCAGGGCTCGTCGTGGCCTATTAAGGAACTGAATTATATATGTGTGTAAATATATGTGTATATATATATTTTATTGATGAGCATCCAAGGTGAATTGCTCTTTATAATTTTTCCATGTATATCTAATGATTAAAAGGAAATATGCAATTAGAATTATAAACACATATCCATATATATATATATGTATGTGTATGTATATATACACATATGTGTGTGTATATATATATATATATATATATATATATATATATATATATATATATATATATATATATATATATAGCTCTCTATGGAGGACGGTAGGAAAAGCTCATAAACGAAAATATGAAGGAAAAAAATATTGGCCATTCTCTTATGTTCCAATTTCTAAGAATAAATCGGAAGGGATTTTAGTAAAGTGTATAGAAAGTGTATGAAAAGGCTTGGCTAAGTTTCCTTTCTCAGAAGGGCTTTAGTAAATATACAGAAGTTTGCTTAATTAGTCGAGATGATAAGGAAGTTTTAGTACTTGGTGTTACGGGGGGGGGGGGGTAGGAGGGCTTAGCGAGATAAACCCACACAGAATGCTACTTCAACAATCCCTTCCTTTTATATTGATACTATTCTAAAGATTTATTGTCATAATTAATTCAAGTTTTTTTACAAACATAATTAAAATTTAATTGTATTTTATTATTTACTAGCTGTGCCCGCGACTTCGTCCGCGTAGATAGTGACTTAGGGCAGAATTTTTGGATATATCTTTTGTTTCATTTCGGATTATAAACACCGTCGTATGGGTATTTAAAAAAATCTCTTTTACGGTAATGCTTCTCTATACATTAGACATTAGACGTATAGCCATGGGGGATCAAGCATACAGGCTGCTAGGATTGCTAAAACGTGACAGAGCCCTTAGGGATTGTTAAACCCTAGTTCGTATTGAGTGTCTGACAGACAGCAGAAATTTTTTTTTTTTTTTTTTTAATAAATGTTTATTTAAAATCTGTACAATTTATATAGTACAATAATTAAATGTGATCGTCTTGCGTACATTCAGTGAATAGTATATGGAAGGAACCAATCATTATTGGCACTTCCTAATATATGCTAACATTTATATTTTCACTGTTTTAAACCGCTGCTAGGGTAGCTGGTCACGGGGCCAAAGTCTCTTAAGCCTCCTGGGAAGGTCTTTAGGGTGGGTCCGAGTGGATAGGGATTGACCTCTAGGATTTGGGTGGGATGACAATTTGGAATGGAACGTTAGGAATCTGGATGTTGCGAGGTCTTTTACGAAGGGGATATTTAGGTCATTGTGTAGGGTTTTGTTGGAGACATAAAAGGGAGCATTAACTATTCTACGAAGGACTTTGGATTGGAATGCTTGTATTCGTTGTATGTTTGAGTGTTTTGCTGTTCCCCATAATTCAAGTCCGTAAGTCCAGATAGGTCTAATTATAGTTTTGTATATAGTAAGTTTGTTGTGTGTCGTAAGCTTTGAAGTAGGGCCGAGTAGTCGTCTTAAGAGTCCAAATCTCCTGTTCAGCTCTTGTCTTTTTAGTCGTGTGTGTGGGTTCCATGTGAGTCTGCTGTCTAGTAGAAGTCCCAGGTAACGCACCTCATTAGATACAGGAAGTTGACTGTTGCATATGAAGACTGGAGGGCAAGTGCTCTTATTAAGAGTAAATGTTACGTGACAGCATTTTTCAGGATTCACTGTGATTTTCCACAAGGTGCACCATTTCTCGACAGAGACAGCAGAAATACAGACAAACATCATTGTTTTGGGTACTATCGCGTTGATAAAGGCACCAGTAGTATTTTTTACCATGTATCTTCCATGTAAAGACAGCGACCCGTCAGAATTTTCTTATAGGTACAGATAGATTACTGCTGGTAGTGGCAAGTTGAGGATTTATGTTCAGTGTAAACCCCCCTCCTAATGAACCGATTTAGTTTATTTTTACAACATATGTTCCTACTAGCTGAATACCCTTGCTTCGTCACGGCAGATAAGTAGTTATTTTATTGCGTTAAATAATGTTTCATTAAAATTACGTTACTATACAATTTTGTGCAGTTTATTATAGCACGGTTACCGTCATACTATATGTTATTCAATGGGCGTTAAAATTTAAAAGTTTATGTTTCCAAAAAGTTATTTGGAAACACCCATTATATTTGCGAGTATTACCAAGGTTATAGGCGAGGAGGCTGTGCAAGGGTTCCGGATATTATTGCCTCACCTAGAAACCATACATCACGGTTTGACCGGGACTGTCCCGGTATTTTGCAATTGTTTCGGTGTCCCGCCCGGTTTTATCAATGTCCCGGAAAAGGCTGTAAGATGTAAAAAGTAATGAATTCATGTTTATAAGAATCTTTTATAAATCGGTTACTTTTCTACAATCAACATTTTTAGCGCGGTTCCTCCCTCCCCCATAGGGAGGAACCCCGCTTATAAGGTTGATACAATGAAACAATCCGGAAGTGCCGACTAGAAAATTTTGCGTTTCAGAACCCCTAGAAACCGAAAATAACGGTGGTTCAAATTTGTATATATATATATATATATATATATATATATATATATTTGTCTGTTCGCTCTCTAAATAGAAGACGAATGGTCCGATTTTGATGAAATTTGGTACAAAAATCTGTCGTCCAATTTGAAAGGTCAAGTTCGTTAACCAGCAAAATCCGCCCACTGGAAGATGGCGTTTGGGGCGAAATTCGCGCAGAAAAAATCGTAACGCTTACGTTTTTGAGTTCATAAGCTTGTAAGTACTCGTTTTATAGGCTTCTTGGGCTAGAAAAACGAATGAAACCATTTTCAAGGCGATAGCTTTAACCGTTGTCGAGAAAATTGGAAAAATAGTTTTTGAATACCGTTTTTGGTTTGGGTACTTAGAATAACGGGATTCAGTTGAAACATTATCTGCATGTTCTACTTTCATTAAAACTAATATGTTGAAAGTTATGTTACGTTTGGAGTTAAGGAAGGGTTAGAATAAAAAATTTTATGAACAGATATGAAAAGTTTTGGAAACTTCGTATACTTTCATTAATATCTCGAACACGGTTGGGAAATCGTGGTAAGTGGATTGAAACTATTTGAAAGCTTACTAAATTCTCTACAAAAATGATTCTAAAACTATTTTTGATTAGGTTATGTCAATCGGAGAAATAAATGCTTAAAACTTCAAATACGTCTGTTTTGTTCTTATGAACGGGTTTTTGTCGTTCTTTTTGTCTCTTTCCCTTGGTTTTTTATTGCTTTTTATTAGCGCGGTTCCTCCCTCCCCCATAGGGAGGAACCCCGCTTATAAGGTTGATACAATGAAACAATCCGGAAGTGCCGACAAGAAAATTTCGCGTTTCAGAACCCCTAGAGACCGAAAATAACGGTGGTTCAAATTTGTATATATATGTATATATTTATTTACATATATATATATATATATATATATATATATATATATATATATATATATATATATTTGCCTGTTCGCTCATTTCTGGCTTCCCTGATGGTCCGATTTTGATGAAATTTGGTGCAAAAATCTGTCGTCCAATTTGAAAGGTCAAGTTCGTTAACCAGCAAAATCCGCCCACTGGAAGATGGCGTTTGGGGCGAAATTCGCGCAAAAAAAATCGTAACGCTTACATTTTTGAGTTCATAAGCTTGTAAGTACTCTTTTTATAGGCTTCTTGGGCTAGGAAAACGAATGGAACCATTTTCAAGGCGATAGCTTTAACCGTTTTCGAGAAAACTGAAAAAATAATTTCTGAATGCCGTTTTTGGTTTGGGTACTTAGAATCAAGGGATTCAGTTGAAACATTTACTGCATGTTCTACTTTCATTAAAACTAATATGTTGAAATTTTGGTTGCGTTTGGAGTTAAGGAAGGGTTAGAATAAAATATTTTATTAACAGGCATAAAAAAGTTTTGGTAACTTTGTATACTTTCCTTAATATCTCGAAAAAGGTTGAGAATTTGGGAAACGGAAGAATACCATTAGAAAGCTTACTAAATGCTTTACAAAAAAGGTTCTAATGAAAGTTTTGATTAGGCGATGTCAATCGGAGAAATACCGTATGAAATGTCAGTTTTGGATTTGTCGATTTCCTTCAAATGTCTTGAAACTGTCGAGGCTCCTACTCCGAGTTCTTTGGCATATTCCCTAGTGTTTTTAATGGCTTATAGTAGTCAAATGTATTTGTCAATGAAACAGGATACGTATAATTAGAATCAATATTTTGTTTGTTAGAATTCGAAGATGCCGTATGAATATCTAGATTACAGTACTGGTGTTGATTTCGTTCTTTAGAATTATTCTTGGTATTCCCTATTTTCATCTGTTACCCATAGTTTTTTATTGTTAGTAGGTTTTTCTTATTGATTATAGAATATTAATCTATTTGGCTATAAAACAGGATACGTAAAATTAGTGACAATATTTCGGAGATTTCTGAGCGAAATACGTTTAAGATTTTCTACCACCACGAACGGCTTTTTTCCTCTATTTTTATCCACTAGATAGGCTTTATTTTGCATATTATTCTATATAAGTTTTATTCAGCAGGGGATTCTGATGAAATGTCGTGTTTTTGCTGTGGATTTTAAATACGATGTATCTAAGATTGGATAACATTAGCGAGTCTACATAATTAAGAACCGACGACGGAGGATTACTTCTTGCTATGATTTAGTCTACATACGTATATTAAGTCCTTAATCCAATCCTCCTAAAGTTCAATGCCCGTCGAAACCAGGGGGCCGCAGGAAATTTACCTGCTAAGAGTTAATCCTCAAGAGCTGTAAATATACCCCAGGTATCTGCCGACACAAATACAAAGCCTAGGCGGAGAGCACCCCAAAAACTCAGATCCAAACATAAGGTTATATACTAAATATTGATAAAGACTACTTAGTTGTAAACCGATTCATCAATTAGCTATCAATAGTTTTCAACAAAGGTTATATACTAAATATTGATAAAAAGTATTTAATTAGAAAAAAAAAAAACAATATTCCACAAGACATGTTTTTGGTCCATTTGTGTCTACTCCATAGACTTAATTAGGTATATTATTCTATTGTAGTTGGGCAACTAAACTTTGTTTTATTTTGTTAAATAAAGTTTTTTTTCTTGATTTGTTATTCGTCAAGACTTTTATTTGTCCTTGTGTATTTACTAGATAGGTTTTATTCAACATATTATTCTATATAGGCTATATTAGGCTGGGTATTCTACTCAATCTTGTGTACTTCTTCTTGATCCTTCTGTACATGGGCGTATATAAAAACAATTTCGGGGGGGGGGCTGAGACCATTTCCAGGGTATGGAATACTAAATATTTAGAGCTTGGAATAGTTTTAGGCAACTAAAACGCTATTACACGTAAAATAAAATATGTTTTATGAACTAAGTGATCTTATTTAATTTATTTTTAAGGGTTTTACGAGAAGTTTTTATCATCAATTCAAAATTTCGGGAGGGGCTGCAGTCCCCTCAGCCCCCCCCTCATATACGCCCATGCTTCTGTATCCTCTAGAAAGGCTTTATTAGGCATATTTTGTATTGATTTATAGAGCTTTGCTTTAGAATGAGAGCCAGATTCTGTAATTTCCGCTTCTGTGTAAAAGTTAGCTACTGTCGGTGTCCCTGACGCCTTAATATCACTTTTATTCGAGATGTTCGAGAGGATTTTGACAATTTTCACAAGATATATAAAAAAAATAAGTTTATTTTTTTTCTAAGCTTATCAAATGGCACTAGGGACATGAACGGAACCGCGCTAAGATGCTGCAGTTCCTGCGAGTCGGACTTTTACTACAGCTCACAGTGTCAAAGATATGAGAAGTAATCTAACTGTAAAACGCTGGAACTACCTGCACAGCGCTGCCAGCTGCCAGACACTACTATTTGGCTGAGAGATTTTTTTAAGAAAATCAAGTAGCAAAAAAAGTTCCGTTCTTATTTTTAAGGTTTGGGTAGACTAACAGTTCAGGATCCCCCCTTCCTTTTACTTGCCAGGCTTAAAACTCACCATTTTGCTTATAATTAGTACTGTTTTTATTCCCAACTCCCCCTGGTATGCCCATCCCATATTAATGTGTCTCGGTTTAACTCTCCAAAAATATGGCAAGCCTATCTGACGGGAACAGGGAGAAAAGAAACGCAATTAAAACTCTATGAGTGACAGTTTATTTCTAGTAATTCAAGGACTGCCATCATAGTGGAAATTAACCTCAATTAAAAATAATACTATGAAATAGAATATGTACGGTAACAGCTGTTCTGTTATCGTCCAGCCTAGGCTTGCATGCTCTAACCAACTCAAACTTTAAACCCCTCTAAAAATACTTAAACATTCGAATATCAAAAAATCCTTTCTTAGTGAGTGCCTACGTTATATAGGGAGTGTCAATGCAAAATTTTAAAATTTTCTGTCGAGCGGCTTGGGCTGGGCGATGATAGGTCAGTGAGTGAGTGAGTGGTATTTGACAAATATATAGTAGATTAATATGTCCACAACGAATTCCGTGTTTCGTTGCAATACAATAATTTTTATAAGTTGTATTTTTACCCATATATCTTCCATGTGCAGACAGCGATCCGTTAGTATTTTATTATATGTATAGATATTTAGATACAACAAACGTTTCAAACGTTACATATAAGCAGAGTTGGGCAAACGTTAGCGCGCGCTAAAAGCTGATACCTCTCCGCTAATTTAGCGAAACTGTAGAAAGCCAGCGCTAATCTATTTATGAAATATCGTAATTGCTAATAGCTTAAGCTATTAGCAATTACGATATTTCATAAATAGATTAGCGGTTAGCGCACTGCCGCCGCTAACCGCTAATTATTAGCGCTGGCTTTCTACAGTTTCGCTAAATTAGCGGAGAGGTATCAGCTTTTAGCGTGCGCTAACGTTTGCCCAACTCTGCATATAAGAGAAAACAAAACAAAATACGTGTCTATCTGTGAAGTTTATATTAATTTTTAGTAATTATATGCAGTCATGTGTTCATGAGCGCGTTTGAATAATAGTTTATTGTTAAAAAGAATCAACAACGACACGAACAGACTACCTCACGAACAGACTATTCAATATTAGATACAAAGAAATACCAGCAAATGCTCATTTTACAAATGTAATGTAACATTGAAAAATTAAGCGTAGAAGCGGAGGAAATTGGGGTTTTTTTTTTTTACAAAAAAACTCGGCACATTTCTGGATTAAAAACTGATAGAAACTTGCGGGTGGCAGCGTTTGTCAAGTCTCGCACCCTTATATGCAATACGTCAGGCAACCTTAAAATTAATAATAGCTTGATATAAAATTTTGTTATTTATTTTTTTATGTATATAAAGAAATATAATTTTTGTAGCGGTTAATTTGGTTTTGTTATTGCAGAAGCGCTTGAACACAAGTTGCGAGGAGAACCCGGAAAGCCACCCAAATCAATGAACGGGACACAGATGATAGATTTCTTCAATAGACTTAGAGGAAGGACATTGCAGCATGTAGACAAAGGTATAATAGCATTCGGTAGTAATTATGCTCGAAAAATACATCGGTGTGATTATATTTAATGATTTCTCATGTTTGAGCAGTCGCAGAAGTAATAAATTAAGGCAAAAAACGGAGAAAACGCGCTAAAAGAAGAAACAATTTTCATTTAAACCCTCAGGCAATGTGATGTGACGTTTGAAAAAAAAAAATGAAATTATGCTTTCACACTTATATACAGGGTGTCCCGAATTTAAATGGCAAAACTTCAGGAGCGTCACCTTTATTATGAAGTAAGAATGACCCAGTCTCTCGTGCTCTATAAAAAAATGAACAAAAAGACTCTTCTATTTGTGAATCGGCGCGCATTATCTCACACCACTTCTAAGGCATCACCGTTCCAGAAACCGTACACGAAAACTATATCAGCATCAAGAGACTGAATTTTAGTAATTTGTTTCTACAAACAATTCCCAATGACAATTTTTGTCCATTGAAAATTTAAATGAGTAAGTAAAACAATGAGAACTTGTTTTGTTTCTTGCGATTTTATCCAAAACGAAGCAAAAACGAGCAAATCTCTAAACAACTTTTTGTCTTAGTTTTCGGCCCCCTACACGCTCCTGAAGTTTTGCCATTTAAATTCGGGACATCCTGTATATAACTAAGTGTATTTATATATATATATATATATATATATATATATATATATATATATATATATATATATATATGTATGTATGTACGAATGTATCAAATAGGAAACCCATAACACCAGGTCTCCATCCATCACAATTTTCAGAGCGCGCTTTCGGATTGTACAGATCTATCTTCAGTAAAGCTAGTACTTTACTATAGGAGGCTCACTTTAATTTACTGTTGACACGTTTGAGTCTACATGTAAGCCACCTACAGTAAAATTCTAGATGCACTGAAGATGGAGCTGTAGACTCCGAAAGCCTGCTTTGAAAATGGAATACTTATTTTCGGTGGTTTGGGGAATACTCCACTAACTGTTGAGAAACGACTAAGAAATGAATCAATAAATAGGTGAGACGAACACTGCTGAAGAAAGACACACAAAAAATTAAGTACTATAATCTACAAAAATTAAAAAAAAAAATTAATTAATCACTCTTTGAACACAATCATTGTAACGAAACGGAATCGGATTCGAGAGTAATATTAAGAAAACCAACGCGAAACCTGATGGCTTCTCTCTCCTATTAAATTAATTGAGTACCGTTGGTTTAATGATGAGTTAATTAACAAAACATTAAGTTAAACTTGATGCTAATTCATTATTCAGGGAAGTAATGCATAATTCATGGGAGTAAACACAATTTGCTGACCTCGCTGCTTGGGCAAGCCTTTGTTTTATCTAGCAATTTTTATTTCCACAAATTGTCTTCCAGTTAATATGCATCGTTCTGCGTAACCCCAGCAGACTCCGTCCATCTGCTCGCTGTTTGGTCGGCAAAATAGCGAAGAAAAACACTTAACTTAAACGGTTGGTTGGATTGGGCTTTAGGGCAAACAGATTCCAGAGCATCATTGCCCGATCTCACTCATGTCACACTCAAACTCGTGTTTGTTTTTTCTCGGAAAACATAATTACGGTTAACTATTTTTTGTTTGTTTTACTGTCTTTACTAGTTTAGAAACATCTTTTATTTACATGAATTTTGTTGCTTAAGATACACACACACACGGATTTACATAAATGCACACACACAGATATATATACACTCACATACATAAATATAATGATGACCTCGCAGTTTTTTGCCCTTAAGCACAAGTAAACAAACAACAAACATAAATATAAACAAACATACACATACACACACATCATTTTTTTATATTTTTATTTATTTATTTGTTTTATTTATTATAATTATATTTCGTTGTATAGTTCAACGTTTTTTAGAAAACTTATTATTTTATCCAGTATATTTACATTGTCTGATTAACGTCTCTCCTATGTCTGGAGGGATATTCAATTCGTTTAATTCTATGCTAAATTCGTGGCATTGGGATATTAAATGCTTTATTGTAAAGGGTTCATTACATCTTGGGCATTTTGGAGGTTGCTTTCTTGCCATCAAATATCCAAGTGAGATTTTTGTGTGCCGAATCCTCATTCTTGTTATGACTACCTTCTCCCTTCTATTTTCCATCGACGAGGAGAACCAGGCGGTTCTTATGAGGTTCTTAGGCTTTTATTCTTCTTTAGGTTGTGTGACTCTTTTTCAGCCATATCCACGATCTCATTCCCTTCTAAACGTATGTGGCTGGGAGTCCATATGAACATTATTGTGTTTCCTTGCATAAACGGGTCGCCGTTCGTTGGCTTCCGGTACAATGGTTATTAGGGTTTTCAAGTGTACAGAGAACACAGAACAAGACATGACGAAGTTGTACTAACAAGACTAAGATTCATGACTCGTTCACTCACACCTATTTGACAAGCCCATGTATGATAAATCCAAAGTTCCTTTAACAGTGAAACACCTACTAACAGACTGAGCTTTTATCAGAGAAAAACCCATATATTGCTACCGTACTAGCTTTGTCAACCCTGGATCAGGAGCAATCCCCGGAGTGCCGTAATCGGGCGCAATCGTCCTAATAGGACAGCCGCAATTTTTTGGCCTTAAAAAATTCCAATATGCATTTTAAGGTCTACAAAAAGTAGAGAACCTTTGTAGACATCTAAGAAATAATAATTAAAATGTTACAAATAGAAGAATCAGTTCAACGCCAAAAAATAAATAATAAAAGCACTAATTTTGCGGTGCCCCCCTAATATCCCAAAAGGATATTATGTTTAGTTTCAGATCTTCCACCTCTCTCACCCAAACCCGTGCATATTTACTCTCTATGGATGTATATTATTCGTCCACAGTCAAAATTATGAAAAAAAAAAAAAAAAAAGGTTTGGGAACATTTTTATGTGCCTCTCAATATTGGGTAAATGTGAGCCAATTATCACTATCAATAAACACATTTTCTATGTTTGAGCCTATTAGTCCTCAAAAATTTACTAGAATAACCCCGAACTCAACCTACCATTACTCTAATGGTCAGATCAAATGTTTTCTTGGCATTTTGGAAAAACTCTGCGTAAGAAATGAACTATTTTTTTTTAAATTTTCATAATAAAATAAGTCACTGAACGACGTATTCCGATTATATAAGTGAACGGCTTTGCAATTACTGTTGAAATAACTCAAATAATGGGAACAAAAAGTTTTAAGATAATTCACAAATTTCAATATTTGTGACGGGATCAGGTGCAATGGTCCTATTGGGACAGCGACGCACAGTGGTGCCAAAGCGGAATAAATTCTATTTTTGGAAGCGCTGATTTTGATTATTTAGTTCACACACTATATTAGGTACAAAATCTAGGAAGAGCATATTTCCCCCCCCCCCCTGTTTTAAGGTTATTCCCATTAATTTAGGCCCAAGGTCTGAATAATGAATGTTTGACCAAATTACACACTACTTTAAATAATTAATATATAATTTCAAACGAGAGATAAAAAAAAATTATCAAATTTTTTCCCTGCTCTACGATGGTCAACTAAGAAACACATCAGTCAAACTGAGCAAGAAAAAAATTAGAGCGCATTACAACGTTATAAGTTACGATTTTTTTGTAAGCATTGAGAACAGCTATGATTACAAAGAGAGCTCCACCTTCCTACGAGATGAGAAAGGTCACGTTTCAAACTAGTCATGTTAAAGTAAAGATTAGAACAAAAATCATCTGCTTTTATCTGCTTGTCCGATCATAACACTCGAAGGAAAGGAGTACGCCTTTGGTTGTTGCACTATCTAGTTTAACCAATTGGTTCAGATAAAACATGTCTCCACGTCAAAAGACTTTAATTCGAGTTCATTCTAGGTGCTAACGTTGTTTAGTCAGGAGCTATCATGGGTCAAAATTAAATACCGCAATATGTGTGACTGCTAGTTGGGTGGTACAAACTTCGACGTATTCATTCCACAAAATCACCCTTAATTAATTTAAATATACACTCAAAATACTTGTTGCATTTTTTTTTATGAGTTCAACCTTATCCAAAAATCTCAAAAATTTTTAACGCCCCAATAAGCTTTCATTTTTCCATTACCTCTTCAATTTACTTCCATAAAACTACTTTTTATTTCCATGAAAACAGTTGAACTTACATATTACATATTACATTGTTGTTATTACATATTACAAATAAAGCACAAGGTAAAAATGCAGTTTCCAGCCCTCCAAACCGATTTCTTTCAAACTTTGCACAATAACGTATTTTGATGCACTAAACACGAATACGGTAAAAGAAAACGTCGGATTTAACTAGGAAAGAAGTTATAAAGCACTTAAATTCACTGTTGTGCAGGTTATGAGAGCTAATGTAAACAACTAAATTTGTCAACATACGCATGCGCGGGTATAGAAAAGTTCGTAATAAGGAAGTTTAATTGAAATTTACCATAAATTATCGAAATTCATCAGCAGTTATTTATTTACAATCATTTTTTTAAATAATGAAACACTCTTCACATTTCTTGTTTCGTTCATGAAAAGTATTATATATCAGAAATCCCTTAATAATTAGCTAATGCCTTTATAATAGCAGAAGAATGTCTAGGACGAATGATTAGGAATGCAGAAGAATGTCTAGGGCGATTTTAAGGGCAAACATGCTATGCGTTTCCGCTCGCTCAAGAAGATAACAAAACCCCAGTCAATCCAACTCGCTAAAATTAATAGAATTCTATTAATTTTAGCGAGTTGGATTGACTGGGGTTTTGTTATTTTCTTGAGCGAGCGGAGCGTAGCGGAGCGAGCGGAAACGCATAGCACTTATGTCCTTAAGCGACAGGTGACGACGGGTGAGAATGCCCTTAAAATTAACAATATCTTTGAATAAATAGTTTCTGAACATTTCAAATGAGAGTTCTCTGTTTCCCAATGTTACGTATCTGCGCATGCGCATGTTTACAAATACGCTGATGACGCCTAGTTTTATAACCTTCCTAACTTTAGTGCTTAATATTATATTCTATTAATTTTAGCAAGTTGGATTGACTGGGGTTTTGTTATCTTTTTTTGCGAGCGTAGCGAGCGGAAACGCATAGCATGTGTGCCTTAAAGTCGTCATTTATGCCTTAAAGTCATGTATGCCTTAATGTCGTCACAAATTTAATTGTTTACATTAGCTCTCATAACCTGCACAACAGTGAACTTATGTGCTTAATAACTTCTTTCCTAGTTAAATCCGACGTTTTTTTTTTATCGTATTCGTGTTTAGTGCATCAAAATACGTTATTGTGCAAAGTTTGAAAGAAATCGGTTTGGAGGGCTGGAAACTGCATTTTTACCAAGCACAATATCAATCAAAGCTAAAATTTCTGATCTCAAAATAATTGGAGACCAATTTCTTAATATTTTATATTTCCTTTAGCTTAGATCTTGCTTATTATACCATTTTTTGATTACTTATTACTTGATATTTGTATATTTTCTATATATGAACATTTAATTTTATTTATTAATTTCATAAACTATTACCTGATTATTTTTATTAATTTTCTTTGAGCAGATCACTCTTGTTGTGGAGCTCTTTAAGTAAATAAATAAAAATCCCAAATCAATAAAAAACCTATGTTATTACATAGTTTTTTTATTGATTTGGTTGGCGTTTTGTTTGTATTCTTTTTTCTAGTTTAATTTTAGTACAAAATAAAATCTACTCAATCTGGAATATTAATATTCAAATTTAAATAAGCTCTGTTAAACTTTCTCCAATATTTATCTGTGGAATAGAATATCTTTCTCCAATTATTTACAGAAATATTTAGTTATAACAGACAAACCTTCCTTGGAAAAATACAGCAACGATGGTAAGAAAATCTGTTCATCATTAATTTTCATATCGAGGAAAACTTGTACAAACGGATTTTTATTTTTTCATTTTCATAGTGGAATTGTATTTCACCAATTATTTGGGAAGCAATCTCACAACTTGTTTACGCATTCTGGAGAATTCCCACGAATGTTATTTCCGTTTTTCCCCCGATATTGTTTGCTTCGTTTCGGAGATCTTTCGAAAAAACGGAATTCCAGTAAAAAAAAAAAAAAAAAAAAAAAAAAAAAAAAAAAAAAAAAAAAAAAAAAAAAAAAAAAAAAAAAAAAATACGCGAGATCTGAATATCACCATTTTTTAAAAGTAAAACTGTTGGAAATCTAAGGAATAACGCAATTTTTGTTTAAAAATTAATTTAACAATACAGTGAATATTCCAATAAAACAGCGTATGTAAGTAAGAAACATCTTTATAATAGAGTTTTCCTTTAAAATGAGCGGAATTCATAACATTGTGGCGCCTTAAAACTCGCTTTTATTGTAGACTAACTTCGTCCGCGTGTATAGTGACGTAGGGCAGCATTTTTGGATATATCTTTTGGTTTATTTTGGATTATAAACACCGTCGTATGGATATTTTTCAAAAAATCTACTTTACAGTAATTATTCTCTATACACGATATATGAAATAAATGTAGAATTTATTATAAAAGAAAAAACTTTGAAGAACTTATTTCTTCAAATATAACCGCACTATCAAAAAATGCTTTGGCATCTTTTTTGTAGGAAATTTAGTAAGCTTTCGAATGGTTACCTTTCATTTATTACGATTTCCTAACTGTTTTCGAGATATTAAGGAAAATATACGATGATCCCAGCATTTTTCAAGTCCGTTAAGAAATAGTACTTTCTTAACTAACAACGTAACAAAAATTTAGTTTGAATGATTTTCAAACTTGTAGAAAGTGTTTCGTATACTTAAACATATAGAAACAGTTTTTATTTTTCATGAAAATGTAAAATGAAATTTCAAAGAGAAGATTTTAAGCGCCACAACAGGAAACTAGCAGTATACTAAGCGGAAATTATTCTCTCCGCCTCGCTCAAGGTAAACAATGTTATAAATTACTAGCTGTTACCCGGCGTGCCATGCTACACATACTTTCTGCATATAGAAAAGCCTAAATAAATTAGAAACCAAATAAGTATTATTAAAATCTAATAACACGAATCTGTAACTGTTTCGAACCCGTGACCTCTCAACTGTAAGTCCTAGACGGCTTCGACATAACCTATAACTCCCCCCGTATCAAGACATACGAGTATGCCAAGTTTGGTAAAAATAGGTCTTGCTTATAAAAAGAAACAACAACATACAGACAGCAGCTGGTAGACGTTTTTGACCTGGCCTATGACAATCCCCTGATCAAGACCAACCTGTGTGCCCAGTTTGATCAAAATCCGTCGAACGGTGTGGGTCTGTATAAAGAACAAACATACAGACAGACAGCTGGTAGACGTTTTTGACTTAGCCTACGACTCTCCCCAGATTAAGATCTACATGTGTACCGAGTTCAGTCAAAATCCGACGACCGGTGTGGAGTTGTATAAGGGACAAACATACAGACAGACAGCTGGTAGACGTTTTTGACTTAGCCTTCGACTCTCCCCAGATTAAGATCTACATGTGTACCGAGTTTAGTCAAAATCGGATGAACGGTATGGATTTGTATAAGGGACAAACATACAGACAGACAGCTGCTAGATTTTTTTGACCTAGCCTAGGAGATTTCTCGTATCAAGACCTACCATTATTCCAAGTTTGGTCAAAAACGGTCAAACGGTGTGGATTTGTATAAGGAACAAACAAACAGACACGTGATTTTTATATATATAGATTTGACGGTTATTTGTAATTTAAAAAAAAAAACAATTAAAAACTAAGGCCAACAGACACAAAAAACCTCTCATTCATGTCATAAAAAGTATTTCTAATTTGAGTAAATCAATTGTACTTTTTCTTCTTCATTGAGGCTGATCAAGAAGGACTAGCCTGTTGGAGCATATCCTTGCTGTTTTTTATAAGAAGACGGATATGCTAAAAATTGTTTATATGGCGTAATCCCCGAAACCAGTTTACCGTAGCTTTCAGGATTTGCACATTATTATAATCATTACTGGATTTATCCTTATTATGTTATTTAGGGTGGAGAATACAAAGTCTAGTAGCCGTTTGTAAAACGTTAATTTTCCCTGTTCTAAGTGTTTTTATATATTATATCATTAATTATAATAAAATATAAATATAATTCCTCTTCATTTTTTAGAAGCCGAACTTTTGCTCAACATAAATTCACATTTTCACGACCTGAAAGTTTGGGGAGAGGAGAGTTGTGCACAATTAAATCACTTGAATAGTAAGACAATTTTCATTACATTTATTAGTAATGATTTAATAAAGTTTCTCTTATTAAAGTCCTTCTTCAGGGTTTTACGAGTGGGGAAGATGGTGGGAGAAGGTTCCTATAAATGAAACTCGATTCAGCAGTTTGAAGGAATTCTTGGAGTACCACAATTATCAAGTAATCGATAACATGGTATTTCCTCCACCGAAAGAATCAAATTTGTCTCTGAGAGGGGGTTGAACAGGGAAATGTTAACAATTGGTTTAATTCTGTAAAAAATATTCTTTTTTGTCTAAAACAATTTGTAGTGACAATTATGAAGTATAGAATTGTATCAAAAGGGTGAGTTTTCGTATTGTAATTTATTCACACGATCGTTGTTCATATAAAATAAACTATATAGCTTTTACGTGGATCTTTATTATATAGAAATTAGTGGACGCACATAACAAACTTGGAATGATCTTTCAGATGATTTCATCCCCTCTCTGGGAATCGAAGGATATTATATTATTTTGAAAATAAAGGAATTAATGCACGTGTATGATTTATTTATTTATGTATTATACACTTTAGGTTATGTTTTATTTAATTAGTATTTCACTGCTCTGCTACCTAGGCGTTTACTAGGTTGTAATTTTGAAGATTTGGCAGAGTAGTTAGAATACATTGACGGCTGTCGGTAAGTCATTTATATAAAGTTTTTTTTTTTTTTTTTTTTTTTTTTTTTTTAGACTTATATATTCATTTCTTTATTGGTTATTGCATTCCGTATATGAATACATCAGGTGATATATGACGCAATATGAGGGTTCCCAACTTCATCCTAGATTAACACCAGAAGGACGCCCAGATGACGTTGAGAGGGGCTACACAATCCCCCTTCTGCTCCGACCAGTAACCGGAGTCGAAGATCGGTGATCCAAGGACATTGAAGCATCTGAAGGAAGAGATAGCCATTGCTAACAATTCATTTGGTCACTGCAGCAGATCTCTGGGTCACTGTCTTCTGAGACGCCGCACAGTGGTCAAAAAGCGCTCAAAACTCAATAACATTCGATATTGTTGATCTAGAAACCTGAAATTGTGCACATTTACCAGTTTTATAACTACAATGAAGGTATTGATAAATCACTCAAATGACATTACGTTTGTGGTCGCCCCCACCTCTGAACTGCACTCGGCTGGGCTCGGGGGTCAAAACAATTAAAGAAAAAAAAATACATCTGCTCCTATCTCAGCCATTTTTTTTTAAATTTCAGCACAAGAGTTTGAGATAATTTCCGTTGGAGTAAGGAAATATGCTCATCGGCTATTGGAAATTGATCTGTCAAATACTCGCATACCGAAAGTACACTTTTGTCGTTTGAATTCAACAATAATTTCAACTTGGACACGATTTTTCACTCGGATCACTTCAGACATTTTTTGCAGTCAACACTAACTTGAGTACTACAAAAGAAATCCGTCTTGGATTTGATTCCAATGTTTGCATAGAGATAATGCGCGTCTGTCTGTCAGTCATTTACCAAGTTCGCTCACCTATAGCACCGAAGGAGGCAGACTTATGCAGCTAATTTCAGTCTTGGGTCTTTCTATACATGCCCACGGAATATTTAAGCCCGAAATTAGAGAGACGCAAAAGCTCTATGACAAAACGAAATTTGATACGCGTAATTTTTTTACTTTTTCAGTATCTCCGTCCATGAAGGCGATTCGAAAAATACAAAAATATTGTTTTTGCTCTTCGGACATCCCATTAAAACAAGAAAAACATGCGTCAACCTTATCGGTCTGAAAAAGTAAAGTTGATGGAACGATCTTGGTACATGAGGATTTGGGAAATTTTCTTCGATTTTAGTACTTCACTAAAACCACCGTCCTGCAATCAACGGTGGGAACCTAAAACTCAAGAAATGGCACTCTCACGAGGTATTTAACATATATTTAAGGCGAATGGGTTCGGAGAAAATTCTTCAAAAAATCAAGTTTTGAGAGCTTTTTGGCTATTTTTGACCACTGTGCGCCGAGGGGGAGAGAGTTCGATACGGAGAGGACTTCAGAATTTTGATGAGCGGAATGTTTGACGTGGAAACGTTGGAATCAGGAGAATATAACATCTTTAACGAGCGGGATATTGAGGTCATTATGGAGGTTGAGGTTGGAAACATAGAATAGAGGTTGGCTATTGTTCTTTGAACTTTGCATTGAGAATGTTTGGATGCGTCTGATGATCGATGTTATTGCAGTTCCCCAGAGTTCTGATCATCACTAGTTTTGCAGGGCGATAAAGTTGTGAAAAATTACAGTCGCGCGATCAGTTTGAGTGAAGAAACTGAATTATTCATTGAAAATCATATGTTTTGAGGTTATATTGTTTTAATAAAAAGAATAAATGAATTCTATCTTGCCTGTTAAATTTACATATCGCACTAGCATTTCTGAAGTGATAAAACTAAATAAAAAAAGTCCGTCACGCAGGAGCTGCATAACTAAGCACTTTCCTCAGAATTTGGGTAGTGTAGACTGCTTTCCAGAACAATTTGCTTAAAATATCCTACATAAATAAAATAAAAACATGAATAGTTCTCTTTTAATTTTGTAATGAGTAACTGATCAATTATTAATTTGCTTCCAGAGTTATGTTTACACATGGTACCTATTACACTACGTAATAAATACAAAAAACCTCATATTATCGTATTTTGATCTAACGCAGGAACAGGATACAGTCACTCTAGTGGTAGAAAGCGCTCCTTGCGGCGGCTTTGTGAACCTACGTCTGGCGGGCTTTTCTATTGAAATATATTACAAATTAAACCCCCGCTTTCCGATTGACCGATTCAGCTCATTTTTACAACACTTCTTTCTCATGAGTTACCCACGACGTATACCGCGTTTCGTTACAATACAGCAGAAATTACGACCGGTATGAGTATATTAGGAATTTGGGTCCGGAGTAAACCCCCCTTCTAATGAACCGATTTAGTTTATTTTTACAACACATATTTACCTGTAGATTACCACTACGAATACCGAGTTTCGTCGAAATATACCAAAAATCACGGCTGGTAGTGGCGAATTGGTATTGTGGGTCCGGAGTAAACCCCCCCTTCTAATTAACCGATTTAGTTCATTTTTATATCTCACTTTTCTCTCTATATTACCGCTACGAATACCAAGTTTCGTTGAAATATAACAAATATTACGACTGACATAGTCAAATTAGTGTTTTGGGTTCGTGGTAAACCCCCCCTTCCGGTGGACCGACTTTGGTGGTTAACGAACTCGTTCAATCGTTTGCTAATTGAATGCTATATACCAAGTTTCGTGACGAAAAAACAAAAACTCTGGCCGCTATCGTGTTAACAGACACACACACACATATATATATATATATATATATATATATATATATATATATATATAGATATATATAAATTTTAACGGGGGTCATTTTCGGTGTCTACTAGGTAGGATCGATAAAGATTTGAAGAAATTTTTCAAAAATTCCGTCATGAGTCCAACCTCAATAGCTACTTTCCTTCGGAGGAAAGTGCTAAAAACAACTGAAAATGTGTCCCTCTTGCCTATGTAGGGGGAATAGTATTAAGACAGGAAGAGTGACACAAGTGCACTCTGGCGTACAAGCTCTGAGGCTAGGTAAATACAGATTTCATGGTTGATAAAGAGATATTTACCATGTCTTTCATAGTCAACAGAAGAACACCGATTTTTGAGTTGTGTCACTTTAGAACTACTTGTGTGATATAATCTTTATTGAAATTAAGAACTGCATTGCTCGCAATGTCCTCTTATCGCAGCGGCCACGACGATCGTTTGATCGCTGCCCGCAACGACAGATCGCGTCCAGTGTGCCCGACCCTTTTACATACGCTTACTTAATAGCAAGGTACTAAAGTAAATGCAAATTTCAGTGCAATAAATCTTTATTAAACTTGAGTGTTTAAAAGTTTTTATTTTTTTTTCTGAAAAAAGAAGCCTGTAAGCAGAGACCGGACCGAAGAAGGAATAAACGGGAAACCGTTGCCCTACTTTTCAGACTTGGGTTATTACAAGGGGAATTTATAGGTTCTACGTGTTTCTCCTCTAGCGACTCACACAGCTCCAATTACCGGTAATACTCAAGCCAATAAATGCCGGGGCATATTCTGTATTTGCTTTATAGGGCGCTTAATGATGATCTTCGGGGTCTCTGCGAAGAGCACATACAGTTACTTGTGAAGTATCTGCAGTGATTAAAACAGTTCTTCAGCGCATGCGCATATCTATTGGTTCTTGCTGGTAGTAAAGTGACCTTTAACACTCAAGTCAATCCAACTCGCAAAAATTAATAGAATTATATATATTTTTGCAAGTTGGATTGACTAGAGTTTTGACACCTTCTTGAGCGAGCAGAAACTCATAGCACGTATACCCATAATGCGAAATAAATATAAAATATAAATATGTTATAGAACCACCGAACAAAAAAATCGGCGTGGAGGCCCTTAAACTTCACAATTACCATTGATTTTTATAATATTAAACTTTTTATTAATAAATATTGTTTGCTGAAATATATTCTGCTTATTTTCATTCATGCTTTACAAGCCTAAAAGTATTACTTACAAATACAAGTTATCTAACGGTTAGTCAGAAACCATATTATATAAATGTAGTATTACAGAAAAGTTACTTTTAGTAGTGATTTTAAATACTTTTCATTACTATATTTATATAATATGGTTTATAACCTTAGATAACCTGTAAAGAAGTAATAGATAGTCTGCAAAAAACCTGTAAGCTTATCCGTAAGTACCAAAATCACTTTTTAAAATCACGACAGATACTTCAAAGTAACTGAATGTGGTCTTCGCAAACAGACCCGATGATCGCAGTAGTTTAGTAGAAAAGATCGCCGTGAAACAGAAACAGTTTATTTCATGTAAACGAGAGCTTGCCGTCATGGGCGATGGAAGAATGGCAATGTGAAAAGTTTATATGAGGCTCTCCCGTCCAGAAGGGCGACCTCGCCTGTATGTACAGGAAAAACCAAGTCAATAGCCCCGTTTACACGTACGATCCTGGCGCGCCTGTTTGGAGTGGCGCATCAGGAGCGCGAGGTTGGTGTGGTGCGTCACTCCAATCTCAAACTCCTGGCATCTCGGCGGCCAGCATTCACACACAGAGGATTGGAGCGTCGGAATGGAGCATTCGCTGCAAAAATATCGGAAAACCTGTGTGTGTAAACGGGCAACTGGCGGACATTGGGGGAAGAATAAACCTAAATTTTGGATTTTGATAGCACCAAGAAAACCCTTTTTAATTGAGCAGATTGAGTTGTAGCCATATTATTGCATTGGTTTTTAAATAAAAGCAATGGAATAATATGTATTGGCATTATACAGGGTGTCCCAGTATATGTGTCCACCCCCTTTTACTCCTAGAGTTGTTGGAATTTCGAAATGAAACTTGGTAGGTCTTAGTTATGTTGCATGAGGTTACTTTTGAAGGTTTAGTTGACGTTGTAACATTCTCCAGTTTTTCTCCAGCGCATCTAACTCTTGATTTTCCAATGGCGGCAGGTATTTTCCATGACAAATTCTGATAGAAAATTTTTTAAGACTAATTTATTCCGAGACATCTTTTGATCCGACGCACCGTTTGCGCGTAAAGCGCAAAAAACTGAAAAATATCGCCCTTTTGTAGACAAATTTCTATTTATCACTGAAACCAAGCCTTGTACGTAAAAACACCTCAATGTAAACGTTGTAGCCTATTAATTTTCCTTTCAGATGATACCAAGATCAAAGTTGTAGATTAAATATTTAACGGGGTATTATGAATGAAAACAAAGGCAAATTTTTTTTTTTTTTTTTAGTTTTATGATATAATAATTTCATATAGAAAAATAAATTTATTCTGTTCTGTTTTATAATAATTTTTATATACTTTTTTTCATAAAGTAAATAAGTACTTTTTTTTTATTGTTTATGTCAGCTACTTCCTTTTCTATTCATATAGATTTTCTGAATTGTTACTTTTTAAAACTTTTAAGGTATATTTTTCATTCATAATATCCCGTTAAATATTAAACCTACAACTTTGATCTCGGAATCACCTGATAGGAAAATTAATAGGCTACAACGTTCGTATCGAGGTGTTTTTACGTAAAAGGCTTGGTTTCAGTGATAAATAGGAATTTGTCTACAAAAGGGCGATATTTTTCAGTTTTTTTGCGTTTTACGCGCAAACGGTGCGTCGGATCAAAAGATGTCTCGGAATAAATTACTCTTAAAATTAAATTTTCTATCAGAATTCGTCATAAAAAATACCTGCCGCCATTAGAAAATCAAGAGTTAGATGCGCTGGAGAAAAACTGGAGAATGTTACAAAGTCAACTAAACCTTTAAAAGAAACCTCATGCAACATAACTAAGACCTACCAAGTTTCATTTCGGAATTCCAACAACTCTAGGATGAAAAGGGGGTGGACACATATACTGGGACACCCTGTATATGCCTGCATATAACCAGGCAAACGCCTGGCTATAATTCCTATGCCGAAAAGAACCTTGGCTTATTAAATTGCTCGTGAACTCTTGGTCACGTTCATGTTTGTCTCTTATTTAATTTTATAAATTATTCTTACTTCCAGTACACATTAAGGGTATTATAATAAAAATAAACTGGCGCATTAGGTTTTTAAAAATTCACCAATTTTTTTTTTTTTTATCGAACAGAAAATAATGCTATTTGATTAAATTCGAAATTGCCGCATTTGCCAACAACCATTGGTGACTCATTGATGCAGATACACAGGTATAGAATTGGTTCAGGATGATTAGGTAACAGCTGTGAGTGTAGGTCCCGTTGATAGTAAACAAGGACATAGTAAACAAACATTGGTGACTCATTGATGCAGATACTCAGGTATAGGATTGGTTCAGGATGATAAGGTAACAGCTGAGAGTGTAGGTCCCGTTGATAGTACACAAGGACATTGTAAACAAACATTGGCGACTCATTGATGCAGATACTTAGGTATAGGATTGGTTCAGGATGATAAGGTAACCTAAGATAAGATTGGTTGTTTAAAAACATCGGTGACTCATAGGTTTAACATTAGTGGCTATCGCTTATGTTAATACTCAGCATGAGAAATGTGCTAAATTAACGCAGCTCCTGTATGATGGGCACGCACTTGCTATCGCAAACAAAAGGCCCACTGCCTTCATACGCAGTGTGTAGCTACTATTCTGCGCTTTTCTTTAATACTAACCAAAACTATTAGAAAATATGTTATGTTTATGAAAACCCTTACGTTTGAAGTTATAAATATTAAATACAAAAGTAATAAAAAAAATAGAAAAGACAAATGGCTGAAAAAATAGAATAAAGGGGAAAAAAATAGGAAATAAAAGAGTACCAGTTGTTAAAAAAAAAAAATAAAATAAAAAAAAAAAAAATAAAAAAAAAAAAATAAAAAAAAAAAAAAAAAAACTCGTGAGCATGCGGTGAGTAATTTGTGTAGCTATCTGCACGGTAGGGCGATGACGACCGTGGGGTTCTTTCGCCCAAAAATGCCACAAACAAACAAAACAAACAAAAGTAATAAAACGATATTTTACCTCATAAAATCCAGGCAAATTGGGAGCAGCCGATGGCAAAGTGGCGTGATCTCGTAGTGTGGTAGACGAACTATTAAAACTCCAAAACTTTTAATTTCACTGCAGTCCTAACAACAGTCCAAAATTCCACTGCCTACTCTTGCCCGCTGGGTACGTCTCTCATCGTTTCCTACCTCCTTCGACGTACACAATGCCTACTCTTGCCCGCTGGGTACGTCTCTCATCGTTTCCTACCTCCTTCGACGTATACAATGCCTACTCTTGCCCGCTGGGTACGTCTCTCATCGTTTCCTACCTCCTTCGACGTACACAATGCCTACTCTTGCCCGCTGGGTACGTCTCTCATCGTTTCCTACCTCCTTCGACGTACACAATGCCTACTCTTGCCCGCTGGGTACGTCTCTCATCGTTGCCTACCTCCTTCGACGTACACAATGCCTACTCTTGCCCACCTATACTCTAAATTGCATATTTCTGGTGAACAGCTTAGTATATTTTTAATGTTTATTCAATATTTGGTGAAGGAGACCCGATGGCCGTGAGGGTTAAGGCGTGAGCACTTAACACTCCGTGCCAAAGGTCGTGGGTTCGATTCCCACTAGGGGTGGTGGCTTTTCTTTCGAAAAAAAGAAAAGGCATCACCCCTATCCTGGCTAGAAAAGGGTGGTAACCTATAGATAACCCGTCCTAAAATTCGTAGTTAATAATAAATGGACGTTAAAATTTAAATAAATAAATAAATATTTGGTGAAGTAAACCCCAACTTTTAATGGACAGAAACTTTTCACTAGTTTCGTTCCAAAAAATTATAAATCCTCCTTTCTAATAGACCGATTTCATTTATTTTTACATCATATCTTTCTCTTGAGATACTCATGACATAGACAGTTTCGTTGCGATATAACAACAATTACGGTCGGTAAGGGAAAATTAGTAATTTCGGCCTGGATCGATCAATTTATGTACAGGAGTTAATCTTCTTCTACAATTGTGGTTGGCTGGCTGGTGAAGGTTCATCATAGTAAACAGGATGCAAAACAAGTCAACACACCTCCACTGTTTAATTCCTTTATTTTAACATAACGTTTTCGAGGTCAGCACCTCATCCTCAGTGTCCTCCTATAGCTGGGCGAGGTTCACTAGCTGGGCGAGGTTCACTCGGACCTTCCTCCGAGGTCCGAGTGAACCTCGCCCAGCTATAGGAGGACACTGAGGATGAGGTGCTGACCTCGAAAACGGTATGTTAAAATAAAGGAATTAAACAGTGGAGGTGTGTTGACTTGTTTTGCATCCTGTTTACTATTAATCTTCTTCAGTCAAACGTACACTTGCTTAACGTTTTCTGGGATACCAACGTTTTTAGGGGCGATGTACATTATTTCGAAATTAAAGTTCCTTAACATCGTCGATATTATCAATTTCGAAGTTATGATATCTATAATTTTGCGGAGTTTCTTTGAGGTTTCGCCGTAAAAAAAACTGGCAAGAGGTCGTGAGGTAGTGGCCTGCAAGAGGGAATATAATTTGTTTTATCTATGTTTTAATTTATGACAATGAGTTATTTTAAACTTAGAAACAAAACAGAAAAATATTAATACTAATTACAGCAGAGTGATTAATGACCTTTTTATGAAACAGCAGAGAATACTAAATGTCTAAAGAGCGGAAGAGGAAACACGCCTACAGCCCTATCTGTAGGAAGAGGAAGCTGAGCCTCTCTGCTTTAGGTTCTACTATCTACTCAGCAGCTGTGCAAAAATGGAAATAACTCAGATCTGCCAACACAGATTAATTCAATTCTCTTTTAGAAATAACTCTTTAGGTTTTTTGTTTTTTCAGAAACCAGTTATGCAGTGAAAGGAATGCAAATTTTAAATATATATATACACACACACAGGGTGGTCCCGAAGGAAATCGCCATACTTGAGGGGTGTGTACGACGACTAAAGTGTAGTTGAATGCCACTAAGGAGAATTTTTTTCTAGCATTATTTCCTTATATATAGTTGTTTCCGTGTTTTTTGGTCTAAATGCTAGTTTTTGACCATTGTTGCACTATTTGTCTCTCACGCCACAGGGAAAATTTAATTCTGACAAAAGTTTCAAAATCTGCATCAAATTTCCTATAAGATCTCATGTACCTTGTGTAAAAATGTTTCAAACCAAATCCACACAGCAGCTACCCAAATCCACACAGCAGCTACCCAAATCCACACAGCAGCTACCCAAATCCACACAGCAGCTACCCAAATCCAAACAGCAGCTACCCAAATCCACACAGCAGCTACCCAAATCCACACAGCAGCTACCCAAATCCACACAGCAGCTACCCAAATCCACACAGCAGCTACCCAAATCCACACAGCAGCTACCCAAATCCACACAGCAGCTACCCAAATCCACACAGCAGCTACCCAAATCCAAACAGCAGCTACCCAAATCCACACAGCAGCTACCCAAAAAAATAACTTGTCACGAAATAAAGGGTTTTTATACTTAATGTTCAACTATTAGATAGATGGGAATCTCAGAAAAGTTGCATTATTTCATAACCATGGCTAATTTTTGTTGAAGGCCAAAAAAGCATGCTTTGCATGGGCCAATTGTGGTAAATT
This sequence comes from Gonocerus acuteangulatus, assembly GCA_946811695.1. Classification (NCBI taxonomy): domain Eukaryota; kingdom Metazoa; phylum Arthropoda; class Insecta; order Hemiptera; family Coreidae; genus Gonocerus; species Gonocerus acuteangulatus. The sequence continues at coordinate 113,040,047 of OX328124.1, read as the reverse complement.
AAAAAAAAGAAAAATAATCAGAGCATTTTGGCATTTAATGATTAACTCATTAAAAGCCAAAATGTTTTGCTCTTTAATTTTTTTTTTTTTTTTTTGATTGACCACAATTTACCCTTGCAAACACTTACTACCAACATGCGTAGAACATTAAAAATAAAAAACCTTTATTTCGTGATAAGTTATTTGTTTGGGTGGCTGTTGAGAATTTGGTTTGAGAAGTGTTCGCATAAGATACATGGATCTTAAAGGATACTTCATGCAGATTTCAAAAATGTCATCAGAAGTAAATTTTCCCTATGGTGTGATCCACAAATAGCACAAAAATGGTCAAAAACTAGCGGTTTGACCAAAAACCACGGAAACGCCTGTATCTAGGGAAAAAATTCTAGTAAAAATTTCTCCTTTGTGGCATTCAACTACACTTTAGTCGTCGTACACACCCCTCAAGTACGGCGATTTCCTTCGGGACCACCCATAATATATATATATGTATATATATATATATATATATATATATATATATATATATATATATATATATATAAAACGGGATTTAGTCTCTGTTTAGGTCATATAATGGCGCCTAAATCGCACTTGTATTTGTAATAAACTCCATGCCTAAGATTGTGGATTCGATTTCCAGTAGGTGTAGTGGCTATTCATTAGAAAAGAGTGGTAACCTGTAGATAACCCGTCCGAATAATTGAGAAATGTGAAAATGAAGGATTTAAATTTAAATAAACATTAATATTTGTAATGATAAGGTAATGATAAGCTAAAACTCATAATTTAAATAAACATTAATATTTGTAATGATAAGCTAAAACTCATAATAAAATTCATTTTATGTTTAATTTTGTTATTTTATTTTAATTAACAGTACATCTCGTGTTAGTATAAATATTCCAAGTATTACAACCTGTGTAGAGTAAATACGATCAATATAGCAGTGTAATACATATTCTATTGGCTGCACTGTCAAGTATCCTTCACTTCCCATTGATGCTATTTTCAATATGTACAGGTTATGTTCCCATGTTCAACAGTATATTATTCGAGGAAATCTGGTATATACTCATACTCAAACAAGTATTATTATATATTTTCATATGGCAGAAAGTAAAAACTAGTTTACAACCAAATATTATTCGATAATATTTTATTTCGCTCTAAATGTCTCAATTCATCTTGCCGCCTATTCAGGAGCATTTAAAAATAATATTAAATCACAGCCTTTGCCTTAGAGCATTATCTGCAGATAGGACCACGTCCAGACTGATAAGATGTTTCATGGATGCTGTAACTGAAATGTTTATATCCAAATAAATGTCTATTTCCCTAAATGAGTCTTTGTAATTTTATTAAATATATAATTTTATGTAAATTATTGTCAATCAAATGAAAAAATAATTTATCCTGAAATTTAACTTATTTTATGTATTTTCCCCTGTTATTCCTCGATAGGAAGGAGACCCGCTTACAAGGTTGACCTCATGTCGCAATCCGGAAGTGGCTACTAGACAATTTCGCGTTTCAGAACATATAGATCACGAAAATAACGGTTGTTCAAATTTGAGTATGTTTAAAAAATGGTTCGGTTTTGATTAAATTTGGCACAAAAATACTAATTTCGGATTATTAATTATATATATATATATATATATATATATATATATACCACGACAAACAATTATTATGGCAGCTAACTTTACCTTCAATGTGGGGTTTTATGTATGGGATGATTAATTTTTTTATTCTTTTATTTTAAGTGCTTCGAATCGTGGACGATAAGCACACCGAGGTAACTTTTCTAAGAAACCAGGAAGTTATTGTAAATTGTCGTTTTTGAAAGCGGAATTCTAAGTGTCAGATGAAACATTACTATGTTAGAAGTAATTACTAAAATATTAGTTTGGTACTAACGTACTAGTTCCACCGATTTCAAGAAGTAGATCTCGTTCAGGGATCCGGATCATGAAATGAGAACTCAAATGAAGCGTTTCTATTGGTTCATTTCTATGGGCAATCTCATTGGCTGTTCTTTATTCCGTTCCAGTCATCGTTTTTTGTTTGTGGTATTTTTGGGCGAAAGAACCCCATGGTCGTCATCGCCCTACCGTGCAAAACAGCTACACGAATTATTCACCGCATGCTCCTGAGTATCTTTTACTCCTCTTTCTTCTTTTTTTTCATCGTTTTGTGTTCATTTACTGTTAGATTTATGTTTTTTACAAGATATATTTATTGTTTCTTGTTTCACTTCTTAGTGGTTTAGTGTTCTTTGTGCTGTTCTTTCGGCTAGGAAAATGAGTATTTGGGATTTACCAACGACTCAAAAAATACTATTTTGAAACAGTATTAAATTGCATATCGGCCTATTTTCCACCGAAAAACCAGTGATCTATATTACCAACGAGTTTCGATATAATCTTGAGCAATTATGCAATTATTTTTATTTAAATTTTAACGTCCATTTATTATTAACTAGGAATTTTAGGACGGGTTATCTATAGGTTACCACCCTTTTCTAGCCAGGTGGTGGCTGATGCCTTTTCTTTTTTCTAAAGAAAAGCCACCACCCCTAGTGGGAATCGAACCCACGACCTTTGGCTCAGAGTGTTAAGTGCTCACGCCTTAACCCTCACGGCCATCGGGTCTTCAATTATGCAATTAACATAAGTAATAATGTTACGTAACCTAGGAAACCAGTAGCAATTATTTTAATGGCATAATTGCTATGCGTTTCCGCTTGCTACGCTCGCTCAAGGTTATATCGAAACTCAAGTCAATTCATCTCGTTGATAATATTAATAAATGGTCTTTCGGTCGCCATATTGCCACAACTTCAATTGAGTTCTCATTTCATGATCCGGATCCCTGAACGAGACCCACTTCTCACTAATGTGTAAAAACCATTAATTTCTATATGGAATTGAGTAGGGAAAATGTTAATATTTCAAACTTGATCTTCCAGGACTAACAAGGGGCTGTAACTTCCTTCTTGGATATCTAAAAAAAGCAGAGATCGAACACCAATGCGTAGGACTAATACATTATGAGGAAGTTTTCTAACTCCGTTTCCGTCCGGGTAAGTTTTTGCTCGAGTGTGGGCGGGACTTGAAGGAGTTGTGAACTTATAATAAAAGGAGCTTTATATAAAAAGTTCTTAACAATGGAGATGGAAAGTGTTTTGTCATTAGGGATTCTGAAAATACGGTTCACTTCTTCTTCTACAGGTGGCCATTTTTGTTTAATAAATACAAATTTTCATGCTCAAATACCGAGTGTTTCAAAATCAACGTTGAGGTTAATCGCATTATAACATTTATAATGTTGGCATGTATGTTTACATTAAACATACATGCCAACGGCCATAGCCACGTTGAATGAACCGGTTCCCGTAGATCACCGAAGTTAAAGCAACGTCGGGCGTGGTCAGTACCTGAATGGGCGACCGACCACGTGCTGTTGGCATTATAAAAGGTTGGCAACCTGTAGATAGCCCGGCGCTAATAGCCAAATAGTTGATGAGCCGTTATAAACGAAAAAAAAAAAAATTAAACTTACATTTACAGACTTACCAGTGACTTCCCCCACTAGTCTCTCTCTTTCACTCATCTCAGTTCTTCCTTGTGATTCTAGTAATCCAGCAGTGTTCTATCCACTCTATCTTGTGTGATTTCCTTCGTTTCCGATCTAATAACACGGCACCTGCCAGTGATTCATCTCCCCTCTACTCTCTCGTTATTTAGTTCTCTATACAGTAGCTGTTCTATAGTAGCCTTGTTCTATCCACTCTATCTTGTGTGATTTCCTTCGTTTCCGATCTAATAACACGGCACCTGCCAGTGATTCATCTCCCCTCTACTCTCTCGTTATTTAGTTCTCTATACAGTAGCTGTTCTATAGTAGCCTTGTTCTATCCACTCTATCTTGTGTGATTTCCTTCGTTTCCGATCTAATAACACGGCACCTGCCAGTGATTCATCTCCCCTCTACTCTCTCGTTATTTAGTTCTCTATACAGTAGCTGTTCTATAGTAGCCTTGTTCTATCCACTCTATATTGTGTGATTTCCTTCGTTTCCGATCTAATAACACGGCACCTGCCAGTGATTCATCTCCCCTCTACTCTCTCGTTATTTAGTTCTCTATACAGTAGCTGTTCTATAGTAGCCTTGTTCTATCCACTCTATCTTGTGTGATTTCCTTCGTTTCCGATCTAATAACACGGCACCTGCCAGTGATTCATCTCCCCTCTACTCTCTCGTTATTTAGTTCTCTATACAGTAGCTGTTCTATAGTAGCCTTGTTCTATCCACTCTATCTTGTGTGATTTCCTTCGTTTCCGATCTAATAACACGGCACCTGCCAGTGATTCATCTCCCCTCTACTCTCTCGTTATTTAGTTCTCTATACAGTAGCTGTTCTATAGTAGCCTTGTTCTATCCACTCTATCTTGTGTGATTTCCTTCGTTTCCGATCTAATAACACGGCACCTGCCAGTGATTCATCTCCCCTCTACTCTCTCGTTATTTAGTTCTCTATACAGTAGCTGTTCTATAGTAGCCTTGTTCTATCCACTCTATATTGTGTGATTTCCTTCGTTTCCGATCTAATAACACGGCACCTGCCAGTGATTCATCTCCCCTCTACTCTCTCGTTATTTAGTTCTCTATACAGTAGCTGTTCTATAGTAGCCGTGTTCTATCCACTCTATCTTGTGTGATTTCCTTCGTTTCCGATCTAATAACACGGCGCGTGCCAGTGATTCATCTCCCCTCTACTCTCTCGTTATTTAGTTCTCTATACAGTAGCTGTTCTATAGTAGCCGTGTTTTATGGTACTTTCATCTTTTAAAATTAGTAAAAAAACAAAATCAAATCTTTCGCTCCAATAAAAAATATAAATCCTGGAAGAAGTTGATGACAACCCCAATGGTAAAAAAATCGACACAGCTAAACGGTTGAAATTAACTTAGTCAACCCTTGCGACTATTATCAGTAGGTGGAAAGAAATCGAGAATAGTTTTGTGATATAAAACTTGAAAATATGTACAACGTTATATAACAAATAAAATTGTGACTTTTTTTATGAATAATTTATTTTAATTAATAATAGATTTCAAAACAATTTTTGAAATATTTTTAGAATGAACCGTTTGAAAATAGCAGTCATATTTGTTTCACCGCGCATGCTGTGGAAAACTCGTTTCCTCCGAACTGGTAAGTCAAAGACTAAAAACTCAAACACCGTTGTTTTTCGTTCAATCTGCTCTATCTTTTATGTATCTTAACTATTTGAAAATCCAATGCCTGAAAACAACAGTTTATCCATCTCAAAATGCCGTTTTTGAGGGTACTTTTTTGGTATATTAAAGTTTATTTTTGACAGGATAATAAACCTAGCCTTGATAGGAACTACAATAGTATGTATTAATTAGGAGTTATTAAAAATTAATAAGTCCAAAAATAATAAAGTTTTAATGAATTATTCAAGTTTACGCATTCCTAAATAGGCGCAAAAACGATAGAAATATATTAGAGCCTTCACCTTGAAGTTACTTTAGCAGAAAGTGCCACATCTAGGCTGAATGCGAGCTATCGTTAGACAAGGAGAGGAATACCATAAGAGGAATAATTCCGCTCGGAATCTAAAAAAGCTAGATCTAACAAAAAAAAAAAAAAAATACGTTTCTCATTTTACGAATGCTAATTTACCGACAAATACATTTTCCCACTAAATGCAATTACTGCATCTCATAAAATATTTATTTATTTGTTAGTCATAAATTGGAGAAAATTACTTTGATTTTGACCACAAAAGGTAGTATTACCCCTTACCATGGGCGTATATAGGAAATAATTTCGGGAGGGGCTGGGAAAATTTCGGGGGGGGGGGCTGAGACCATTTCCGGGGTATAGAATAATAACAAATTAGAACTTGGAATAGTTTTAGGCAACTAAAACGCTATTACACCTAAAATAAACTGTTTTTTATGAACTAAGGAATGTTATTTAATTTATATTTAATGGTTTTATGATACATTTTTACCATCAAATGAATATTTCGGGGGGGGGCGGCTGCAGCCCCCCTTATATACGCCCATGCCCCTAACGTTATATGATGGTTATTATTTTCTATAACTGAGAAGTAAGCTAGGAGAAAAGTTTTTTGGTCCATTAGGATCTGAACCAGCGACAATATCCCTCGTACAAATATTGTGGAAAAATTTAAGACAGCCGTTTCCTTTACGAGGGGGTGCTGGAAGATAACGACCCCTCTTATTACCTAACCTACCCTTTAAAAGCACCCCGTACCCCCAAGCAGAATGCCAGTCTGTCTAGTAGTGAGTTACTGTTAGTACGCCCAGACTCTCCCAAATTGTGACTCTTTCTAGTAAAGTAGCGAGTCACTGTCTGTGTATTCGGAGTGTAGTAGTGATTCGCTGTCTGTGTAACCTGAGTCTAGTAGTGAGTCACTGCTTGTGTACCCTGAGTCTAGTGGCGTCTCGCTGTCAGTGTACCCTGAGTCTAAAACTGATTCACTGTCAGTGACACCGCGAATGTAGTAGTATTTCCACTATCAGTGTACCCAGAATCTGCTATCAGTGAGTGATTGTTTCTACAGCAGGAATCTGATGGAGTATTGTCTATCTTGCTTTCCAGTCGTCCTCGGCGCTCCCAAGTCCTGGTTGGGCTTCTTCAAGGATGTCTTCCTCCAGAAGAAGAGGAAGAAGAAGAAAGCAGAATACCAGAAGAAGCTGCTGGATTTGAAAAAGAAAGCTTTTATTGAAGAGTTCCATTGCTCTACGCCAATATATCCTGTTCCAAGTAAGTAACGCTTTCATAATTTGTTTAAAATTATCTTATCGCACTAGTATTTCTAAAGAGACACAACTCAATTGAAAATGTGTCACTCTTGCCTATGTACGGGGCATTAAGGTATAGCATTAAGGCAGGAAGAGTAACGCGAATGCCTTCTGGCGTACAAGCTCTGAAGCTAGGTATATATAGTTTTGATGGTTGATAAAGAGATATTTACCACGTCTTTCATAGTCATAACTGAAAAACACCGATTTTTGAGTTGTCACTTTAGAAATACGAGTGCGATTTATGACCTATATTTAAATATAATTAATTCACAATATAATTAAAGTCTTTTAAAAGTCAATATAAGTCCCAAGCTCAAACGGTTATCCTTTAAATCTCCGAATGTTTTATATGCTTGATTTTTCCTAAATTAAGGTTGGAATCATGAAATAAATTTTAAAAACTTTTGAAATATTCTACAACCCTACAAAAAATGAATTTCTTCAATATATATTGACATAGATTTGGCTGGGCGGTAATGGTAGTTCATGAAATAATAAAACCAAAACACCAGGTCTTCACTAAAATTATTTATTCAATTTACATGGCAAGCTTTTGGATTATTCCGTCCATCTTCAGTGCATCTACTCCTAAGGAAACAAAAATTAAAAAATTGTTTACTCATGTATATTTTCAGTTGGTAAAAACAATAAAAAATTCTAATAATTAAGTTTCTTTTCGATAAACACTGATAATATTAATATTTAAACTGCGTCTTGTGTGGATTAAATAATTGTGGCAGAAACCTGGTATTTTAGTTTTTCCTATTTGATATATATATACATATATACATCAAAAAGCCTTGAGTATAGTATTCTACGTGTGTTTGTGTGATGAAGTCTTCAATTTCCATATTCACTAATATTGATATAAAACGCTTAAAAAATAAAAGTATTTTTTGGAAGGATCCTAGAAGCATTTTTTTCTCATTTACTTAATCATGCATCTTAAATATTCACATATAACAGGAGAACTGGAGTAAGAAAAATTATAACAAACATTTATTAAAGATAAAAGAAAAAGCGTCTTATCTAAGGGCTTATTGTTACTTAATAGGTGATAAGAATCTAATTTAAAGAATGAATTTTAGTTCTCAAAAACTTTGTTTCTACTTATTAAAATAAAATATAAGAAAAAAAATTGAAATTACAAATTCCTCTCTTCTTTTTTTGGAATAAGAGTAAAAGCTATTTAAAACTGGGAATTTAATAAAAAGAAAGTGGTAATTCTTTCCACTATATGAAAACCTTTTTTTTCTCCTTTTTATAATAAATATTTTTCTTTTAGCGCTTCTGTGTTATTACTATTTTCGCTCCATTTGCGCAGGATATTTATTCGACTTTTGAATATTAAATGTATTCTTCCATTTTAATCATTTTTATTTTATGTGCGTCTTGCCTTACTTATATAAACACACACATAGGTATATATATATATATATATATATATATATATATGTGTGTGTGTGTGTGTGTGTTTGTTCTCTAACATTCTGGGATTTAAAAAAAAAAAATTCTTTGTCGAAAAGTACGCTTACAACTTGAGTCCGTTGTCAGAAATTTGAGTCCGGCGAAATTAAAAGGAAAAGCCGTAGCACATTCGGTTTTGCTTTAACACTTTAACGCTCAAAACGTTTTCTTTATAAAAAAGTTTTTTTTTTTTTTTTTTTATTTTTTTATTTTAGAGCATTGAAAAACACCTGCTAATCTGTACTTATTGTATTGAAACAAATATGGTTCCATGTAATAGGGTGGGGCAAATATGTCCCTCTGAGAGATCTTACTAATTTGTGAGCCCCTTCACAACCTTGCACAGGCAGAGGATTTAAGTGGGACATGTACGTCCCTCCGGGTGTTAAAGGGTTAATACGCCCACAGGTTTATTTTTAAAAACCTATTTTATGGAGGGGGGCGAGGTTAGCTCAGTGGTAGAGCACTCGACTAATGAACTGGAGGACCAGGTTCAAAACCCGAGCGCGCACTAAAGATTTTTTCTTCTAGTGCTGCCGCTCGAGGGTTGGATTTGGGGTCCCAGATCGTCCCTAGGCTCACCCAGCCTTTAATTAATTTAATTAATAATGGGTACCTTGGGTGCTAATGACTCTAGCAGTCGAAGCAGCCAAGGGGAAAATCAGGCGGCCGGAGCATAGTATTGACCACACTATCTCCCTAGTGTGCCGTATGGTCAAGAATCAGATACCTCTACAGTATCTGCCCCTCTGGGCCCTTGTGGCCTGTTACGGGACTGATTTTTTATTTTTTTATTTTATGGAGGTGACTACTCGAATGTCTTAACATGTATGTATTTGACTATGAACGCTCTCTATCGTTTAATAAAATATTAATACGCGCTGATTTTCATTCTTCCCTTTGAAAATTAACTGTTAAATTATATTTTTTCCTCTCCCCCACTTATACACAGACGTTTGTTTTGTGTATAAAAAAAAATCAGTCCCGTAACAGGCCACGAGGGAGATGTGTGGTCAGTACTATGCTCCGGTCGCCTGATTTTCCCCTTAGCTGCTTCGACTGCTAGAGTTATTAGCACCCAAGGTACCCATTATTAAATTAATTAAAGGGTGGGTTGGCCTAGGGACGGTCAGGCACGCCAAATCCAACCTTTGAACGAAGACACTTGAAGAAAAAATCTTTAGTGGTTGCTCGAGATTTGAACTCAGGTCCTCCAACTTATTACTCCAGTCATCTACCACTGAGCTAACCTCGCCCCCTTTGTATATAAATAGACGTATTTATCTTGTTATTATTGAATTGTTTGTAGTTAGATAGCCATTAGAGATGTCTCGATGTTTATATTACAAAACTCAGGTTAAAGTTTAAAAATAAAAAATCTTTATTTGTTGTTTGTTAAAGTAAAAAAATGTATGGTCATTGAAACCAACGTCGTAAGTGTACTATTCTCGATTTCTATGTAGGCCAGGTTGTTCGACCATCCTGATGAGTATCAGAAGAGAGCTGTGAGTTTTGAGGCTTGATAACAGGCTTACCTATAGAGATCAGATCACCTTCGCAGCGAAGAAGGCAGCCGGAGTCTCCGCTAACCTTGGCAGACACGTGGCTAATGTTGGAGGCCCTCTGGCTGGTAGGCGTAGGGCCTTAATGACAGTGGTGCAGTCGATTCTCCTCTATGGATGCGAGGTCTCGGCGGGTGCTCTGGTAAAGGAATGCCATCGCAGAAAGCTTCGTATAGCTTCGGCCCATCAGAGTGTTTTGGAGCTGGCGCCGTTGGTGATGGCAGGAGTCATACCAATCGACCTCCAAGCTGGAGAAAGGATACTAGTCTACGATGGTATCTTCGCTAGGAGAGTAGCCGGCAAAGAAACCTTGGAAGCTCGACAGGAGCGGTGGGGTGCCGAAACCAGATGCAGGTTTACTGCCTGGATTGTGCAGGACTTGAGTGCAGGGAGTTTGGTTGTGGATTACCACCTCACCCAGCTCCTTACCGGCCATGGAAATGTTTGGGGATTCCTCTGGAAGTTGGGAATGAACAACGCAATGTCAGTACGGGGACTAGGATTGTGATGACGCTTAACATGCTTCAGTGCAAAAGGTGGGAAGAAGAGCGGAGAAGACTAAGCGTAGACATCGGTTCGTTCTCGCCAGAAACAGTTATCCAGATGATGCTGTCGAGCCTTGATAATTGGAACGCCTTTGCCACGTTCAAATGCACCGTCTTGTTAAAAAGAAGAAGCAGGGGAACAGATCTTGTCCCGCATAAATATCATGATATAGTTGGTCCCCTTTAGAGCGAAATAAAGTACCCTCTTGAACATTGGCCTCAGCAGCTGTTCCAAGTGCAAATTATACCAGAAATGAGATTTTTTCGTGGGTGAGAGTTCCACACACTGGGGATTTTCACGAGGCAAACCTCCTGAAGGAAAATTTTTTCAGGTTTTCCTCACATTGGAAAAAAAAGAAAACATTAGTTAGGTGTTTTCCTCCTATATCAACATAGAAAACACGTCAATATAGCTTTTAAAAAAACTCTTTATTCTTTCCACATCACTGATAAAACTTCCAATTAGAGTGGATACAAGATAATGAATATATCGGATACGTGTATCAGATATATATTATCTCCAGGAAAGAGTTTCGCAATTCTTTGATACTGGAATAATATTTTTCAGCGGGTAGTATACTTTTTTTTTCTTTGTTTTAGTCCATGCAATGGAAAAAGCATTCCACGAAAATAGGGTATTAAAATTATAAAATATCCGTTGAGCTTGTGGACCTCCAAGGAAAACAAAAAAAAAAAGGGTTATAATCCAAAAATGTGTTATCTCTCTGTAGATAGGGTGTTGATAAAGATTCTAGGAAAAGAATATAAAATTAAATTAAAAATAAAAGGAAGAGAAGGAACGACAACGTATGTTTTTTGTTGTACAAAAGTACCCCCATGGAATGGAATGTATGTTTTTTGTTGTACAAAAGTACCCCCATGGAATGGAATGTATGTTTTTTGTTGTACAAAAGTACCCCTATGGAATGGAATGGAAAAATTTCTTTTACAAGCAAGTTGGGGGTCTCCCGTGGTCTAGTGGCTAGCGCCTTGGATTCATAAAGGCGCAAAGTGGGGCGATCTCACGGTAATGTTGTACATTGGGAGAAAAATTAAACTTTTTAATTTTGGCTTGTGATTGTGTTGTTAGTAACAAATAAACCCCTTTCTATTGATAAAATTGATTTTTAGCAATATTATTGCATTTGTTTTGATATAAAGCCTGGTTATAATTGCTATGTCGAGAAACACCTTAGTTTAATAAATTGGTCTTGTACTCTTATATTATTTTTGCCTCCAGTACGAATTAAGGGTATTATAATTAATCAAAAACTAGCAAAAAAGATTTTTAAAAATTCACTTTTTTTTTTTTTTTACATCAAGAAGAACATTATTTTATTTAGTTGACTAGCTGTTACCCGGCGTGCCATGCTACACCTACTTTCTGCATATAGAAAAGCCTAAATAAATTAGAAACAAAATAAGTATTATTAAAATCTAATAACACGAATTTGTAACTGTTATGAACCCGTGGCCTCCCAACTGTGAGTCCTAGACGACTTTGACCTAACCTATAACACCCTCCCCCCCGTATCAAGACATAAATTTATGCCAAGTTTGGTAAAAATCGGTCTAACGGTGTGGATTTAAAAAAAAAACAAAAACATACAGACAGCAGGTGGTAGACGTTTTTGACCTGGCCTATGGCAATCCCCTGATCAAGACCAACCTGTGTGCCCAGTTGATAAAAATCTGTGAATCGGTGTGGGTTTGTAAAAGGAACAAACATACAGACAGACAGATGGTAGCCGTTTTGACCTAGCCTATGGCAATCAAGATCTACCTGTGTTCCAACTTAGGTCGAAATCGGTCGAACGGTGTGGATTTTTATAGGGAACAAACATACAGACAGACAGCTGGTAGAGGTTTTTGACCTAGCCTACGGCACTCTCCAGATTAGGATCTACCTATGTACCGAGTTTAGTCAAAATCGGACGAACGGTGTGGATTTTTATAGGGAAAGATAAACATACAGACAGACAGGTGGTAGATGTTTTTGACCTGGCCTACGGCACTCTCCAGATTAGGACCTACCTGTGTACCCAGTTTTGGCAAAATCGGACGAACGGTGTGGATTTGTATAAGGGGCAAACATACAGACAGACAGCTATAAGACATTTTTGACTTAGCCTACAACAATCCTCAGATTAAGATCCACATGTGTCCCATAGTTAAAATCGGTCGAACGTTGTGGATTTTTATAGAGAACAAACATATAGACAGACTGCTATAAGACGTTTTTGACTTAGCCTACGACACTCCCCAGATTAAGATCTACATGTGTACCGAGTATAGCCAAAATCGGATGAACGGTGTGGATTTGTATAAGGGACAAACATACAGACAGACAGTTGGTAGAAGTTTTTGACTTAGCCTACGACACTCCCCAGATTATGATCTACATGTGTACCGAGTTTAGTCGAAATCGGAGGAGCGGTGAGGATTTGTATAAGGGACAATTTGATGATTCGAACCCCCCTAAAAGTACTTAAACATTTGAATATAAAAAAAAAAACCTTTCTTAGCGAGTGTTTGTAAGTGGTTCGGGATATTATTACCTCGGATGGGCCATCATCAGGGGGGACAAAATCACATTTTATTTCTAGTAATTCAAGGACTGCCATCATAGTGGTAATTAACCTCAATTAAAAATAATACTATGAAATAGATAATGTACGGTAACAGCTGTTCTGTTAGCGTCCTAGCAACACATGCTGCCTTGGCTTGCCTACTATAACCAACTAAAACTTTAAACCCCCCTAAAAATACTTAAAAATTCGAATATCAAGAAATCCTTTCTTAGTGAGTGCCTACGTTATATAGGGAGTGTCCATGCAAAATTTCAAAATTTTCTGTCGAGCGGCTTGGGCTGGGGTATGATAGATGAGTGAGTGAGTGGTATTTGACAAATATATAGTAGATTTCGCAAATCGCCGGTATTTCCCCCCCCCCAAAAAAAAAATCGACTTGGCACTCTTTTAGGAGTATATTGTCTAATTTACAGCGATGTCAGATCTTTCCTATTCCTTTAGGCAAGATCTGAATTGACGATTTCGTTGATGATCGAAGTCGTCAATTAATTTTCTACTTTCTGATAAATCCAACATAAAAGAAAAACATCTGAAGAATTTTCAGACTGCTGATAAATCTAATTGAATTTGCCAGTCAGGAAGTATGTGTATCCTTGATAAAGATGGACTGTTCTTGGCTCCATGTTGTTGATGGGGGAGGGGGTTCGGGAAACTGAGGGGGGCGATGGAAGACAAATTTCAGGAGAAGGGGGAGGAGAAGGTCATAAATTCTGCTCTGTCAAAGCCCATTCCGCTCAGACTTACATCACTAGTATGAAAAATTGGAAAATTCATGAGTTCCTTCCAGATTCGCTTAAATAATGGAGCAATTTTCAACCGAATTTTTTTCCCCGGTCGTCTTAAGATAGCATCCCTCCAAAAGGATTTGTGGAAATATTGCTGTAAATTTTGTATTCTCAGGAATTGGGGAATCATAAAAAGGCTTATCTATTTAAATTAAATACAGGTTTTGTATGTTCATATCATATAAACCATACAAATTTGGAAGGAGCCAACCATTGTTGGCACTTCCGTGGCTGTCTAAATATCTATTTCAATGATCATGATACGGTTAGGTGAGTAAATTGTCTCGTGGCCACTGTCTCTTGAGCCGCCTGGGAGGATTGTCTGGTTGGGATCGGGACGATAAAGATAGACCTTCAGGATTAGGATGGTAGGACAATTTGGAGTGGAACATTTGGAAACGGGTTTTAGCAAGGTCAAGGACAAATGGAATGTTAAGGTCATTGTGAAGGGTTTTGTTTGAGACGTAGAAAGGGGCATTTACAATTTTACGGAGTACTTTTGACTGGAATGCTTGTATTCTGTTGATGCTGGATGGTTTTGCAGATCCCCAGAGTTCAAGTCCGTATGTCCATATTGGTCGAATGATTGTTTTGTATATCGTTGATTTGTTCTGTATTGATAATTTAGATGAGGGTCCAAGTAGCCGTCTGAGTAGTCCGTATCTTCATATCATATAAAGACCTTGGAAGAGTAAGACGTAAGCAGCATGACTATTCGTCTTCAGGTCTGGCACAGTTTCTAGTTAAAGTGAATAGTAGCACCATCATGAAAAATTCAATGTCCTATTTCAAGGGCGAATCCCGGGTCTGAAACTCCCTTCCTAGCATTTTGTTATCCATAAATCACTCGTAAAAATTATAATTAAAAAATTGAATTTCAATTGCATACTTTTTCAAACAGATTTACGAATCAGCATTCTGTATAGTAAACATTCGCCCTTGCTATTCCGAAGCACTTTCAGAACTTTAACTTAGATGTCCTAACATCCGGAATTCGTGATTCGACTCTTCCAAGGTCCTGATATAGATAACCTTCCATTCCAGGCATCAAAGACACCAAATCCATTCTTAAGAAAATTTCCGTCAGCCGCGGATCATTGATATTTTGTATGTAATTGTAAATATCCATGACTTAAAACATGGAGTTATCTTTTCTTTGTTCATAAGCCTCTGGCCTTCTGGCTTTTACGAAATGATCAGGCACGTGGAACTAAGACCATGAGCTTAAGTATGGACGTTGGAGTTAAGCACTCGGCCACGTGCGGGAATGATTTAAGAATAGCTCGGCTTACAGGAAAACCATTCAGGGCTTCCCCTTCAATGTAGTATTTACGTCTGAAAAGAAAGAAAAGAACACTGGAAAAGAATAAATTACTTAATTAATGTGGTAATTTGTAGAATTAAATATTCACAGTTAAACATCACCGTCTCAAGCCGACTCCTTACCTAACACCGTTTTTTGTTTCAAAATGTTTTGTAAGTACCCACATAAGTTTTTCTTTCAATCTCTTGTACGTGAGAGCATTCTTAATTAATATTAAAGATTCTAGCCCTGCTCTGTCATTAACGGCATCGAAGATGTCAAATCCATTCTTAACAAAACGTTTGTCATTCCTTGCTAATGGTAGATCATTAAAATTTCGTCAGTATTTCTAAGCAGCCTTGAATTAAAAATGGGCTTGAAATCACACCAAGATGTCGATAAGAAAGAAAGTTATGAATTCTTACGTAATTCGAAACGATAAACTTTGGGGCTAGTAGAGAGTGGACTTGGACCGTTGTCAGAGGAATTGAGTAGAAAATAGCCAAGCCTTAAATGTCTATGTGACTGAATGAATCCAATATGGCAGAATATTTTTTCAGACCATGGCCAGTCTGGACGTGGCCCTACTAGTGGAAGGTTCTCCTCCTCAAGTTGAGGCTGTAAGATTTGTGTTTGTAGCTTGTTCCCCTGAAGAGGCACCAGAAAGGTGTAAAACATGTAGGGACGAATTAAAATTAGTGTAAATACCTAGTCAAGTTTCCATTTTTTAACCTTTCGCCTAGTAAGAATATTCGTATATTTATATATATATGTGTATATATATGTTGCACCCTCGAGTAAGAAAGTGTTTCTTCTTAACTACATTGATCCCTACCTACATGGTACCGAAATGACTTGTTAAATTTTTTTTCCCCTGTCTGTCTGTCTCTCTCTCTCTCTCTCTTTCTCTCTCTCTCTCTCTCTCTCTCTCTCTCTATATATATATATATATATATATATATATATATATATATCAGTAAGACAGTAAGCAGTCCTGTTGACTAAAATTATCGTTTGAAGTCGGTCTTTTCCTTTTCTTCTATAATTGCGTGTCAATCTGTGGGTCATTAACGGCATTATGTTGTGTTATGATTATACTATAATAATTTTTAATATATATATATATACATATATATATATATATATCTCAGTAAGACAGTAAGCAGTCCTGCTGACTAAAATTATCATTTGAAGTCGGTCTTTTCCTTTTCTTCTATAATTGCGTGTCAATCTGTGGGTCATTAACGGCATTATGTTGTGTTATGATTATACTATAATAATTTTTAATATATATACATATATATATATATATATATATATATATATATATATATATATATATATATATATATGGATAGATATGATGAAATCGTTATTACTATAATCTAGGAGCACGGCAGTGCGTCAGGCCAACTTCCGGGCTGCGCACACTTGTTTATATTACACACAGTATTAGAGCCGATTTTTAGCTTCTTATAACTTTGAACGAGTTAAAGATAAACTTATAAATTTATGCGCAGGTAATATACTAGGTAATGGATGTGAGTAAAATTGGAAAGTTCCATGATTCTAAATTGATATATATATATATATATATATATTTATAATATATATAAAATTGTATAATATATATAAAGTACATTTTAGAAATAAAGCAATGTTAAAAAAAAAGAAGAAGAAAAATAAACTATGTTATTCAATAAAACATACATTAACAAAAATAAATAAATAAGAACATAAAACAAATATATAAATGCACTAGCAGAATACCCGTGCTTCGTCACGACAGATAAGTAGTTATTTTATTGCGTTAAATAATGTTTCATTAAAATTACGTTACTATACAATTCTGTGCAGTTTATTACAGCACGGTTCCCGTCATACTATATTTTATTCAATGGGCTTTAAAATTTAAAAGTTTATGTTTCCAAGAAGTCATTTGGTAACACCCAATATATTTACGAGTATTACCAAGGTTATAGGCGAGGAGGCTGTGCAAGGGTTCCGGATATTATTACCTCACCTGGAAAACCTAAGGATATGCCATACATCACGGTTTGACCGGGACTGTCCCGGTATTTTGCAATTGTTTCGGTGTCCCGTCCAGTTTTATCAATGTCCCGGAAAAGGCTGTAAGATGTAAAAAGTAATGAATTCATGTTTATAAGAATCTTTTTTAAATCGGTTACTTTTCTACAATTAACATTTTTACTACTGCTCACAGTGTCAAAGAAATGAGAAGTAATCTAACTGTAAAACGCTGGAACTACCTGCACAGCGCTGCCAGCTGCCAGACACTACTATTTGGCTGAGAGATTGTTTTAAGAAAATCAAGTAGCAAAAAAAGTTCCCTTCTTATTTTTAAGGTTTGGGTAGACTAACAGTTTAGGATTCCCCCTTCCCGTTAGTTGCTAGGCTTAAAACTCACCAACCATTTTGCTTATAATTTGTACTCTTTTTATCCCCCCCCCCCTTGGTATGCCCATCCCATATTAATGTGTCTCGGTTTAACTCTCCAAAAATATGGCAAGCCTATCTGACGGGGAAAGGCAGAAAAGAAACGCAATTAAAACTCTATGAGGGACAGTTAATTTCTAGTAATTCAAGGTCTGCCATCATAGTAGAAATTAACCTCAATTAGAAATAAAACTATGAGATAGATAATGTAAGGTAACAGCTGTTCTTTACCGTCCTAGCAACGCAGGCTGCCTAGGCTTGCCTTCTCTAACCAACTCAAACTTTAAACCCCCCTAAAAATGCTTAAAAATACGAATATAAAAAAAATCCTTTCTTAGCGAGCGCCTACGTTATATAGGGAGTGTCTATGCAAAATTTCAAAATTTTCTGTCGAGCGGTTTGGGCTGGGCGTTGATAGATGAGTGAGTGAGTGAGTGAGTGGTATTTGACAAATATATAGTAGATATTTTTAAGTTTCTTTGCTAAAGATTTCCAACTTCTAAGGAACATGAGGAAGGATTTCACTGCCTATTGAACTATATTAAAAACCAAATAATTAAATCATGGAAAAAATTAAAAGAGAAAATATGATCCAAAAATAGTTATTGCCCCTTGTTACAGTAAACCCAGGTTTACGACAGTGAAATTCTTCCTGTTGTCTCTGAGGAGTGACTTAAAAGCGGAGAAAGATAAAGATGCGCCCGTTTACGTCACAAGATGTCATAGGGGAGTATTTCATCGCATCTTTTAGCTCCAGTATTGACGATTCTAATGAGATTTGAAAGATCTGAGAAATGTGCTCTGAGGAATGCGGGTGCACCACGAATCTGGAGGAACATCGAAGCCTTAGAAATGGCAGCTGCTTCATTCATATCCAAAGCGTCCTGTCTCCAACGTGTTAAAATGGGTTCTGGTAAAATTTGTTAAAGCTACACACCTAGTAAAATTTCCCTGAACGTCTTGACCCGGGAAGATGATTTTAAAAAAAATCATTTGATCGAGAAAATGAGTTCATTGAATTGTATTTTTCATTGTAAAGATTAGGACTGTCTGGTGATATCAACCTAAATAGTTTTTTTTTAGGTTCATCCAAATTTTAATGAATGATACTAAAAGACGCGAATGATATAAAAACCTATCATTATCATGTTTAGCAGAAAGGAAAAAAATAGGTGAAACCCTAGGAATCCCATCTCTTCTAATGACATTGTCACGACATGGTAAAAAGTTATTTCCGTCAACATCTCCCAACCCATCGGTTCCCCCGAGATCTGTGTTTTCCGAAATCTCCTCGTATAAAGAGTAGGTGAATTGGTTTGGATTGGGAAGAGGTACAAACAGTTTTATTCTGATTCTTCCCTCCGGAGTAGCGGGGTAGTAAACAGTATTTGCATTCCGCAATGCCTTTCTTCTTGTCAGCAGGATTTGAAATTCAGAGTAGGGCTTTGTCAGCCGAAACATAGTCAATGAATTTAATAAAATTCACATTTACTGCTTTTTCCGCGTGCATTGTTTATTTAATTTGGATTTTTTATATAATTTAGGTGACGCGGGGCAATGATTTAAAATAAAATTTACAAAAAAGTTTTGGCAATATAGTCCCTTTGTACCGTGATCTATGACTGTCATGATCATTATCTAATCTTACGAAGTGTAGAAGATGACAAAACCTAAATATCCCACATGACATTTAGGAATTGTTGAGGGACAGCAGCCAGTACATAAACACAATACTTTCTTACTTGCAGGACACTAAACTATACACTCGCATTTGAAGACCTCTGCTGACTAACCAGAGGCTTCCAGGCATATAACAGACATTTCCAAACCTCTGGTTATGGAAATAATTGAATCAAATACCCATCTTAATGCTGGTTCATTAGACCATACAGGTACTATCTTGAAGGAGTGAAATCGCAGTAGATACGAATCACTTATAAATATAAATAAATAAATAATGGTCACTTTCAGATAGTGTTATGGGGTCAACCTTATAAACATGTTTTCTTTCAACGCTAACAGATAGTGTTATGAGGTGAACCTTATAAGCATGTTTCCTTTCAACGCTAACAGATAGTGTTATGAGGTCAACCTTATAAGCATGTTTCCTTTCAACGCTAACAGATAGTGTTATGAGGTCAACCTTATAAGCATGTTTCCTTTCAACGCTAACAGATAGTGTTATGAGGTCAACCTTATAAGCATGTTTCCTTTCAACGCTAACACATAGTGTTATGAGGTCAACCTTATAAGCATGTTTCCTTTCAACGCTAACAGAAAAATTCTTGTATTCATTTAGCATGCATCAATACTGTAGTACTCGTTGCAATGGCGTATATAAGAGGGGGGCTGCAGCCCCCCTGAAATTTGGATTTGATCGGTAAAAATGTCATAAAACCCTTAAAAATAAATTAAATAAGATCATTTAGTTCATAAAACATATTCTATTTTGGGTGTAATAGCGTTTAAGTTGGCTAAAACTCTTCCAAGATCTAAATTGTTTGTACTCCATACACCTGAAATGG
Organism: Gonocerus acuteangulatus; assembly: GCA_946811695.1. Classification (NCBI taxonomy): domain Eukaryota; kingdom Metazoa; phylum Arthropoda; class Insecta; order Hemiptera; family Coreidae; genus Gonocerus; species Gonocerus acuteangulatus. Next base: position 113,019,940 of record OX328124.1, on the reverse strand, counting down.
TCTCAGCCCCCCCGAAATTTTCCCAGCCCTGTTAAGGGAATAACATATGATATATTTGTATAACCTACAAATAGATCATATGTTTAAATGTTATTTTTATGTTAAAATAAATCAGTCTTGTTCTTGGTTTCAACAAGCGTACTTAATGTTAGATTTAAGTAGTTAAGTTATGGCTCCAAAGAGACGTAAGTCTAAGGAGCAGTCTGCAAGTGGATGTCCTAACATGGTGTCAGGTCAAGAAGAACCTATGTTACTGATGAAGCCACCAGAGGAATTGAACGTCAACAGCAACCCTTTGCTGTGCTAGAACAACAGGAAGACAACGTCTGGAAACCGGTGTTTTATGCATCGCGGAGTCTGACACAGACGGAAAGTTGATACTCGAACATAGAACGAGAAGGGTTAGGTATAGTCTGGGCGTGCGAGAGGTTTCAGGAGTACCTTATAGGTGGGAAGTTTACTATCCTTACCGACCACAAGCCACTTGTTACAATTTTCGGAAGAAAACCTTTGGAGGATATAACACCTAGGCTACAAAGGTTTAAAATGAGAATGGCAAGGTTTATTTACGAGATAGAGTTTGTAGCGGGCAAATACTTTTTTACACCCGATACTCTCTCCCGAAACCCTCTCAGTGACAATTCGGTAGACAGCTCGGATGAGGTGGAAGCATTTGTAAATCAGGTATTCCACCCGAAGGTTAAAGACGTGCTAGTTGAAAAATTAAGGAAGGGTCCGAAGGAAGATGACGTTATTCCGATGATCCAGGAGTTTTTAATCAATGGTTGGCCTAACAGCCCCCTCCGAAATTATTTTCTATATACGCCCATGACTCGTTGAGAGGCCCATTAAATTGTAATCAAGAGTTAGAATAGAGATTAAGTAAAGGGCCAGCTCAATAATATATATATATATATATATATATATATATATATATATATATATATATAGACTGAAACAAAATTCAGTCTTCCTACAAATATTGTGTTGAAAGGCCTAGTGCAAAATAATGAAAATTTGTGGGAAGACTGAATTTCGTTTCACCTTCTGAAATTAAGCAACCCCACTATCGGAAACATCAATATATATATATATATATATATATATATATATATCTTTAGAATGCGCTAATTTTAACTATTCAGCTGGCATGTACAGCCAAGGTTAGGAAAGTAGCTAATATCTTTTCTTTAGTTATCCCTGGAGTTCTCCTGGATTCTATAGACGGACCCGGCACGTGTATGTAAGGCCGTGAGCTTCGTGAAGTATGGACGTTAAGCAGTTAAGCACCCGGACTTTGGGCCACGTGCGGGAATGATATAAGAATAGCGCGGCTTACGGGAAAACCACTCAGGGCTTCCCATTCAATGTAGGATTTACGTCTAAAAATAAAGAAAAAAACATAGGGAAAAGAAGAAAATACTGAATTGCTCCGGTTATTATTGGAATGAAATACAGACTCTTAAACAGCACCGTCTTAAGCCGTCTCTGTCTGAACACCAGGTTTTGTTTTTATAAGGTTCTGAAAGTTTCCCTTCTATTAATTTTGATTTCCTTAGTTAATGCTAAAGTGTAATAATTAAAATGACTTGGAAATTAAATACTTTTAAGGCATTTAAACGCAAATCTAAAAAGTGCACCTAAAAACAAGGTATTTTAATTACTAATGAGACATAATATAATTCTGAGCAATAGCAAAGTCATTATAATTATAATTATAATGACATTTTTTTTCTAGAATAATTATTCTAGAAAAAAAATGTGTCTACTACCGATACGGTGGGGTCTCCCGTGGTCTAGCGCCTCAGATTCATAAGCGGGAGATGGTGGGTTTGATCCTCACCGGTGGCAGGAATTTTCTCATCCTACGGCTCGTTGGGAAAATTCCTCGCCGCTCCCTGGATGTCGGCGCTAATGACCTAGATTTGTCGATGCATCGTAAAAAAAAAACAAAAAAACTTCCGATACGGCCACTATTAATATTGATAGGTTAGTGATTAGGTAACAACATGGGGGTGTCCTTTTTAGCGCGGTTCCTCCCTCCCCCATAGGGAGGAACCCCGCTTATAGGGTTGATACAATGAAACAATCCGGAAGTGCCGACAAGAAAATTTCGCGTTTCAGAACCCCTAGAGACCGAAAATAACGGTGGTTCAAATTTGTATATATATATATATGTATATATTTATTTATATATATATATATTTGTCTGTTCGCTCTCTAAATAGAAAACGAATGGTCCGATTTTGATGAAATTTGGTACAAAAATCCTTCGTCCAATTTGAAAGGTCAAGTTCGTTAACCAGCAAAATCCGCCTACTGGAAGATGGCGTTTGGGGCGAAATTCGCGCAAAAAAAAATCGTAACGCTTACGTTTTTGAGTTCATAAGCTTGTAAGTACTCGTTTTATATGATTCCTGGGCTAGGAAAACGAATGAAACCATTTTGAAGGCGATCGCTTTAACCGTTTTCGAGAAAATTGGAAAAATAGTTTTTGAATACCGTTTTTGGTTTGGGTACTTAGAATTACGGGATTCAGTTGAAACTTTATCTGCATGTTCTACTTTCATTAAAACTAATATGTTGAAAGTTTTGTTACGTTTGGAGTTAAGGAAGGGTTAGAATAAAATATTTTATGAACAGACATGAAAAGTTTTTGGGAAGTTCGTATACTTTCATTAATATCTCGAACACGGATGGGAAATCGTGGTAAGTGGATAGAAACTATTTGAAAGCTTACTAAATTCTCTACAAAAAAGATTCTAAAACTATTTTTGATTAGGTTATGTCAATCGGAGAAATAAGTGCTTAAAACTTCAAATACGTCTGTTTTTTTCTTATGAACGGGTTTTTGTCGTTCTTGTTGTAATTTTTGTCTCATTCCCTTCGTTTTTTATTGCTTTTTATTTTTGTAATTTCTTATGTTGCGAAAATTTTGTGTGTAAAGCAGGATATGAAAAATGAGGCCAATTTTCTGTTGCTAGAAATAATATAAATTTTGGGAACTTTCATTAATATCTCGAAAACTGTTGAGAATTTTGGTAAACGGAAGAATACCATTAGAAAGCTTATTAAATGCTCTACATAAAAGGTTCTAATGAAAGTTTTGATTAGACGATGTCAATCGGAGAAATAAGACCTTAAAGCTTTAAAGTAATTGATTTCGCTTATTCGAAGTGTTCTTTTTGTCTGTATTTTATTCCTTGTTATTTTTTAATTGCTTATAGTTGGATAATGTATTCGAAAATAAAACAGGTTAAGTAAAATAACAAAAACAATTTATTGTTAGAAATATAGAGTTCCAAGATTCCAAGACCTTGTAACTAGCGGGACGGTTTCTATTGTTGCCGACCCTTCCAGGTAAGATTGTATATCCTACCTTTCAAGACTGGTGGAACCAAAATATAACTGTCAGGGTTCGGTCACAGCTACTTAATAAAACTACATTTTATCGTAAAAATGGTATTATTGTGCCGACGTTTCGGCTTGAACTTCAAGCCTTCATCAGGGCTGTAAATACAAGTAGGACATATTTAACACTAATATATGCACATATCTATGTAAATATACCTAACATATATATATATATATATATATATATATATATATATATATATATATATATTTATATATAGACATATACACATACACATATACACGCACACATATGTACATATATATGCCCACATACATACACATATAGGGTATGTATTATTAAGTAGCAGTGACCGAACCCGGACAATCCCTACCTTGCATCATCAACGTTCAACGATCTCCTCTCAACAAAATAATAACTGCTTCTATTTTAATCTTTCGAAATTAGACTAGGGATAAGAGCGGAACCGCGCTAAGATGAGGCAGTTCCTGCGAGTCGGACTTTTGGGTGATCTAGGTGAATAGTTCTTGATCGGATAACGTTATAAACAAAATAAAAAATAAGAATTTAATTTTTCTAGCTTAGTTTAATACCTCTACCTCGTGAAACTTAAGAATTTCAAATATGAATCTAAGTACTCCGATACATCATTTCAGCCCTCCGATTTTTTAACTGAAATCTGAATTTTTGTAGTGAAAAAACGTTGTTTTAAAATCATTTGCTTTGCTAATAATGATTTTTTAGAAAATAAAATGTTATGAATGAACTGTGAAACAATACTAAAACACGTAGATATTGCCAACGGAAGTATCGATTCTGCGCAACGCTATCAATCAAAATTCCTTCCGCTCACTTCACAGGTCCCCTCATTCGCTTTATCAGCTAGTGGGCGGCATTGTCCTGGGATCGAGTTGTTTTACTGCATTCACAATGAAAAAACAAAACAGATTTTATATTGTTTTATTTATTTAAATTTTAACGTACACGCCGATTTGTACTTTTCCAGCCAGGACAGGGCTATATTATTTCAAGAGAAAAGCCATCACCTACAGTTGAAATCGAACGGGTTCATACACATTAGCCGGAGCAGTACAAATCTTGGGATATTCCTCAACGTGTATAGGACATCCATGAGGCCAGAGTTGAACTGTACAGTCCATCGAAGTAGAAAGATAAAACCAATAGATTATCTGTACAGGCCAATGAGGTCGGGACTGTGCAGGCCAGGCCTGACGTGTGTGGACAAGACGATATTTGCTTCACATTCAGTGGGTCCACTTTAACTGGACTGTGCAGTCCCGGCCTTGAGGTTTATTAACTTATCGTGTGGGTTGCTAGACCCGTTCAGTCCAAACCTTGAGGCCAAACTGTGCAGTCTCTGCCTTGAGATTTGAACTGAACGTGTATACCTTACCACTCACGGCCGCCGTGCCTCCTCTCCTATTGTAAAGTATTATTCATATTGTTGATTGAATGAGTAAAGCAAGTAACAATATGAATAAATGGTCGAAAGCTTTCACTGTATTTCTTCTTTTTATTGGACAAATCCTTTTCGAGGTCACAACCTTCCCATCAGTGTCCTGTTAACAGCGTTCACAAACGAATTCAGTAAAATAACATAAGTTACAATAGAAACCTATTCTTAAAATCAAAATCCTTTTATTTATTTATTAAGTGCTTCGTTTCGTGGACAATAAGCACACTAAGGTAAGTCTTCCAAGAAAATCCTTCCATATTAAATTTAATTCAATTTTAAACTTCAAAATCCTTTATACTTTAATAAGTTTTATTAAAATGACCTCAGACGGCAAACATTAAAAACATTTAAAACATATTCTTTCGTTCTGCGCATGCGCGAACGCCACAAAGCATGCCCGAACGCCACTGTGCATGCCCGAACGCCACTGTGCATGCCCGAACGCCACTGTGCATGTGCGAACACTACTTTGCATGCGCGAACACGACTGCGCATGTGCGAAAACCACTGCGATTGCGCGAACTCCAACGGACACTTTTTTGTAACGTTGGTTTCCAGTTTAGTCACCGCTGAAGCATATTTATGCTAAGTAATTGTAGAACAAAAAATGGACAAATATGATTCAGAAATATCCCCAAAAAACAAAAAAAAAAACTTCTCACTCAACCCCAATAGCTCAGGGAGGTTCACCCGGCGTTCTTTGAGTGTCCGGCCTTCTAGCCGAGCTGGGTGGGGCATGCTGGCGTTTGAAACTTTTGAAGAGTGAAATTTTAATAAAAGAGTTAGTTTTGTCCAATAAGAGGAAGACATACCCATTTTTTCATCTAGTAACAGCTTTTAAATGTACGGGTTTCCTTCCTATGGAGAGACGGAGGAAACGCGCCAAATGAAAAGATTCGTCGGTCACTAGTTCTTCACAACTTTTATTTGAACACCATTCAGTAACAGTACATTAGGTAAATGAAACACGTCCAGTTCCTCCAGAAAAGTTTATTTCCATGCTAAGCGCTTTCGGTAGCTCCTGCTACCATCCTCAGAGCTGTGAAAAAATGAATAAAACCAAACACTTATAGTTGTATAATTCTTAATATTAAAATGATCCTAAAACTACATGTAAAAATAAATAAATAATCACAATAATTTTGATTCGTCAAAATACACATTAAAAACAGTACAATACAAAAAACAATAGTCTTAAGTGATTAAAATGAAAAGGCTAAAATTGAGGAGAGCGACTCACCTATAATGAGTTCAGCTTCACTGCTGAGGGCTGACTGAAGGGAAGCCGGGAGAGAGCCTGCACAGAGACGTGACTTAACATATCAGTTTGATACGTGTCTGTCCTTTTATTTAAATTGCATGGGCTCAGGATTTTGTCGATACGTATCTCTATACTTTCCAGGACGTTCATCTGTGCAGACTTCTTCCGGCAATGTAAAATATACAGAGAATGGTCAACCTCGCTGTGTCCCGCAGCGACACAATGTTGTTGAAATTCGGAATCCGACCTGGTTTTATGTTCTCTAGCTCTTATTTTGAGTTTCCTACCAGTATGCCCTACGTACGATCCAGAACAGAGGCCACATACGATTTTATAGACACCACTCTTATTTCCCGTGTCTATCTTATCCTTGATAGACACGGGACTGTCGTGTACTGTGTCAAAGTACATGAAACAGTACATTAGGGTTCGTTATATCAGCTTGTAAATACTTAAATGTCTAATGAAAATGGGAAAGGTTTAAATCTGATCGGGGTTCTAATGTAGTTTCTAATTTGGACGAGTACCCTCCCGAGGAGTGATAAGATAGATAATGAGAGATGATAATGATTCCATCAAGGAGATAGGAATCTGTAATTAAGAGTAAGTGTCCCAGAAGGCCGAGCCTATCCACTAGGCCCTGGGGAGAGATTCCCCAAGCTGGACTCAGCTGGGTCTTGCTTTCTGCTGAGTCCTTTACTTTAGAAGATATCAGCTCTAGACGTTATCTTAGAATTTCTACCAAAGTCTCTAACAAAATCGTTCTTTGCAGTGGTACTCAATAAGTGCATAAAGTTTTATTACTGACGATATGGTCGAATTAATAATTTTGGCCCGGAGTTATTCCCCTCTCAATATGGACTTATTTTTCAAGTTAACAAAATTGTTCAATCGTTTTTCATACCGTAAGAATGCCATATACCAAGTTTAAACAACTTTAGAGACTATCGTGTTTAGAAATATGGACCTATTTTTCAAGTTAACAAAATCGTTCAATCGTTTTTCATACCGTAAGAATGCCATATACCAAGTTTAAACAACTTTAGAGACTATCGTGTTTAGAAATATGGACCTATTTTTCAAGTTAACAAAATCGTTCAATCGTTTTTCATACCGTAAGAATGCCATATACCAAGTTTAAACAACTTTAGAGATTATCGTGTTTAGAAATATGTAGACATCATGTATATAGAAATGTCAAAGGGGTCCGTTTTAGGATTTTTTTGCGGCACATCGACATCTGGGCAATTAGCGCCGACATCCAAGGGGCAGCGAGCAATTTTCTCATCGAGCCATGAGATGAGAAAATTCCTGCCGACGCACAGTGGGGCCAAACATTTCGTGTTTCAAAAAAGGCTACAGTCTCTAAATCTTAACCGATTTCAATACAGTTTTTTTAAAATGAAAGCTAAACACCTTTGTCTAACCAGATGTTTGTTTTTTGTTTCCCTTGTTTATTACATAACGTATAAATAATTCACGAACTTCTACAATCGAACAGAAAATAATATTTTATTTTTCATCTAACTTAATATCAGCATTGATATTGTTGAAATTAAACATTCAAATCCTGATTAGACTTAGAAAAATCTCAACAAAAATTTCAAAATGTAAATTTATCATAGTTCAACAATGGGATTAATTGAAATAATATGATTTTATGAATAATTAGAAAATAGATTTTGTTTGTTTGTTTGTTTGTGCCGTTTTTGGGCGAAAGAACACCATGGTCGTCATCGCCCTACCGTGCAAAACAGCTGCACGAATCACTCACCGCATGCTCCCGAGTATCTTTCTCTCTCTCTCTCTCTCTTTTTTTTTTTTTTTTTTTCCTCAATTATATAACCGGCACTCTTTTATTTTTAATTATTTATTTTTAAATTCCATCTTTTTTTTTTTTTTTTTTTTTTTTTTTTTTTTTTTTTTTTTTTTTTTTTTTTTTTAATAACCGGTACTTTAATTTTAATTTTAAATTACATTTTTTATGTTTCTTTTTTTTTATATATATTTTTTTCCCTTTATACCGGTACTTTTCATTATATATGTATATATATATTTTTTTTTATTTTTATTTTTTTTTCCTTTTTTTTTTTTTTTTTTTTTTTTTTTTTTTTTTTTTTTTTTTTTTTTTTTTTTTTGGGCACTTTCAATCTCCCTACTAAGAACTTAACAGAATATAACTGAATCTAATATTAAAAGTATACACTAAAAAAAGTAAAAACAGGTGTAACAGCTAAAAGGTTAACAAGGAAAATATGGTAACAAAAAATATCACAGCAATGAGTTAAACAGGCAAATAAAACTAAACAAGAGGTAACAAAAGTAGCTAAGGATAAATCAATAAATAGAAAGATAAAATACATAAATAAAGGTAATTAAATAGATAGAAACATACACTTATATACACCTATATTCAAGGATATGGATAGATTTTGATTGACTTACAAGAAATCAAAATATATTTTCAAATTATTCAATATTAATTCAATTATACGTTTTAAAGATGTCAGTCCGATTTTTCCAAGTCTGATCAGGATTTGAATGTTAAATATCAACGGTATCACTACTCATATTAAGTTTAATGAAAAATGAAATATTGTTTTACGGTAAGTTTTTGAATTATTTACCTAATAAACGGAGGAAACAAAAAAAGAAATCTGCCTAGACAAAGTTGTTTCAAATTTTCATTAAAAAATAAAAAAAAAGGTTATAGCCTTTTTTGAACCACGAAATGTCGTTTGGCCCAATGGGTCCGGTGGGAATCGAATCCACCATCTCCCGCACGAGAAACCAAGGCGTTAGCCACTAGACCACGGGGACTCCCTTTTTAGGGGTATCATTTCTATATATTTTCTTCGAGTTGACACTGAAACGGCATTTATATTTTTCAAGAGTAAAATTAGTTTATCAATGTCAGTTTTTTTTTGCAAAGAAAGCAAGAAAAATGAATAGACAATAACTGTTTAACGGTTAACAGTTTCTTATCCAATCTTTCCAAATTATAGTATTAAATAAAAATATAATATAATGCAGTTCCTGCAATTGAATAGGATTGCTTTGATGCTCTGGATTTGCCCATGTATCTATTGTACAACTAACAACAACCATAATCCTGCTAGAAAGAAACAAAAGCTTTATTTAATAAACCAATAAAGATTGCTGCCCAAGTCTATTGGGTTGCTACGAGTACACACACAGCCTGCTAATCATTTTTTCGAAAATTTATATAATTTATTTTGGTAATGTCCGTTAATTTATTTTAGACTATGGAGGGAAATTAAAAATAAATTTAATAAGATTATATTTAAAAATGAATTTACAAGTACGGAATCAGAAAATTATGAATTAACAATGGACATTTTAATTATTAAAAATACAATATATAAATGTTTGTTAATCAGACTACACAATTTAATTATAATATATGATTCCAGTGGAGAACTGCCTATCAACGTGTAACATAGAACCGATCAAGGCCATGGAAATAGGATGTAAGGACAACATGATTGAAAACAACGCACAAAGAAATGCTTTAGTAAATCATGGCGATAAGTAAGTATCAATTTAATATATGTTTAAAACTTTGGATCCATTATAGAAATTACCTTGCCATGATGTAATATGTAGATCAGTTTTTCCTTTAAATGTTAGAATTGAAGGAGAATTAGGTAATGTTTCAAAAAATTACATATTTGAAACTATTTTTTCGTTGTTTTTTTTTTACGGAGCTTTTACGCCTTGGCCATTAGCGCCGGGTTATCTATAGGGTGACACCCTTTCTGAACATCAAGTGCTGAAGGAAATTTTTTTCAACGGGCCATGAAATGAAAAAAAAAAAAACTCAATCTACTGCAGGCGTAACTTGAACCCACATCTCCCGCATGAAAATAGAATGCTAGACACAGGACCACGGGAAGACCTTGGTTCTTTTCCTTCTTACTTCTTTTAGTATCATTTACTTTAGTCCACAACAAACGAAGAGTGGAATTGCTAAGGGATCTAAGTGCAAATTTACAATTTTTTAGTGCCGTGTTGCTTTTGGCAGGCCTGTCGGTTAGGTCTGAACAGTCCTCCTGAAAGCCGGTTACCTGAACGTGTATATATTCCGGCCGCCTGAACAGTCTTAACTGACAGACCGGCCGGAATATATACACGTTCATGCGACCGGGATCTCAGGCGGAATGTTCAGACCTACCTGACAGGCCTGCCTAACGGTGTGTAGCCTGCTTTCGCAATCCTCTCTTGAAATGTGAAAGCTGCACATGTCGTGAATCACACTTAAGCGGCCCCCTACACGGTCAGTAATAATGACATTACCTTATCAAAATGACAGTAATAATGATAGTGTAAGGTGGACAAAGTTGGAATGACGAACAGTAATGATGTGAATCCGGATTTTCTGATCTCGGCTTCATCATTACTGAAAGTGGAGGGGATACTGTCATTAGTAATGATGGTGTAGGGAGCGCTACATCATTAATCCGTCATTACTCAGTCTATCTCGAGCTGTAACAAGGTGAAACAGATGTAAAGGTTAAACTAGATTGAGTAGAAAAGGCAAAAAATAAGATGAATTGAAATGTATGACTCTACCTTGGTAACATTATAGTTATAAAAGTAATATATACATATCAATATATATATATATATATATATATATATATATATATATATATATATATATATATAAAAGTAACGAATCCGCATTAAGTCTAATTAAAATATATCATAGAATAAAATATATATATAAAGTCGTCTAGAAGGTACCAACAACTTTTCACATTCGTTACTTTGCATTTGTATCGACGATATAAAATAGGTTGAAAATAGGTTATATCGACTTTAGAAAATAATGTTGTCGTGATTCTTTTACCAATTCATTTGTCTTACAGAGTAGATTAGAAGAAAATATAATCGTTAAGCTATAATTTATATTTCGTCAAATAAATTCAAAAATATGCTTACGTTTTCAAGCAAACTTGTATTATACATTTTTTTTACACCAAAAATAATAGCAGATTTAAAATCAGCACCCCAAGAAACCCCACCGTGGTGAATAATATTGAAAACAAAAAATAGTGATTTTTCCCAGTCTGGAAGAGAATAAAAATTTGTAAGCGAAAAAGTAATGTGACGTTTTGAAATTCAATATCTCCCCTTGAGATAATCCGATTTTTACGTCATTGAAATCTTTCAAAAGAAGAAAGACTCCTTTTTCTATCCATATTAATGACTATTGTATTATCTCAAAAGGCACTTGCGAAAAATGGTTATCCAAATAAAAATAAAATGTAAACTTTTTTGCACATAACCTCGGTCCCAGAACACTTGGAAACGCCCCGATTGGAAGGATATGTGTCATATTAAGGCCTTTACGAACGTTTCTCATGTTTTTTTGTAGCTAGTGTCGCAATTATAGCTACACAGGCGACTTTGCGAGGATCCATTATTAACAAAACGCTTCTGTCACGGAGATGACAATGCCTACTGAAGAAAAGTAATGACATTAAAAATGATCCGTGGAATGACGGTGTAAGGTGTACATTGTAATGATGATACGGAATGACGAGAGTTGAATAGTAATGACATTACTGATAATGTCATTATTACTGACCGTGTAGGGGCCGCTATAGACATCCATTACTGATGCATCCACTGGATTGATTTCATCATGTATTTTCGTTGAAATTGTTCGCCACAAAACCGGAAAAAGATTCGATAATTGAGAATAGAGAGAATTCGTATGGCGGTTGGTTTGATGTTGCTGGTAAACTCGAAGGATGGGAATTGAACACTGTCAATAGCAGGAGATAGGTTTATAGATGGCTTCATGATTGACCATGATTGGGGGCGAGGTTAGCTCAATGGTAGAGCACTGGACGGTTGGTTTGATGTTGCTGGTAAACTCGAAGGATGGGAATTGAACACTGTCAATAGCAGGAGATAGGTTTATAGATGGCTTCATGATTGACCATGATTGGGGGCGAGGTTAGCTCAATGGTAGAGCACTGGACGGTTGGTTTGATGTTGCTGGTAAACTCGAAGGATGGGAATTGAACACTGTTAATAGCAGGAGATAGGTTTATAGATGGCTTCATGATTGACCATGATTGGGGGCGAGGTTAGCTCAATGGTAGAGCACTGGACGGTTGGTTTGATGTTACTGGTAAACTCGAAGGATGGGAATTGAACACTGTCAATAGCAGGAGATAGGTTTATAGATGGCTTCATGATTGACCATGATTGGGGGCGAGGTTAGCTCAATGGTAGAGCACTGGACGGTTGGTTTGATTTTACTGGTAAACTTGAAGGATGGGAATTGAACACTGTCAATAGCAGGAGATAGGTTTATAGATGTCTTCATGATTGACCATGATTGGGGGCGAGGTTAGCTCAATGGTAGAGCACTGGACTAATAAGCTGGAGGCCTGATTTCAAATCCCGTGCAAGCACTAAAGATTTTTTCTTCTAGTGTCTTTGTTCATGGGTTGAATTCGGCCTACCGGAGTGTCCCTAGGCCAACCCAGCCTTTAATTAATTTAATAATGGGTACCTTGGTTGGTGCTAATGACTCTGGCAGTCGAAGCAGCCAAGGGGAAAATCAGGCGGCCGGAGCATAGTATTAACCACACTATCTCCCTAGTGTGCCGTATGGTCATGAATCAGATACCTCTTTAGTATCTGCCCCTCAGGGCCCTCGTGGCCTGTTAAGGGACTGATTTTTTTTTTTTTCATGATTGACCAGTTTCGCCTCGTTCATTTTCTGAAAACTGGTCACAAATGCTGTTTTTTATTTTATGACATGTATATCCACTTTATATATACATATATATATATATATGTACAGAGTGTGCCAGTCTTAAACCGACAGTCCTCGTTTTCGAGAAAAACGCAAAAATCAGTGCTTTCTTTGACAAATCCCGATTTATCGCTTGTACAAAAAACACCTCAATACAAAAGTTGAAGCTTACTAAATTATCTTTATGATGAGACCAAGTTCACCGTCTTAGCTTGAATATTTTACGAGATAATCGTGTTTGAATAACCCATCGGATGGAAATTTTGTTCCATAGAGAGTTAGACGTTTTTTGATTCAACGAACCGTCTCCTCGTGGAACGCAAAACCTGGAAAAAAGAATCTCGGTTTTATATATATATATATATATATATATATATATATATATATATATATATATATATATATATATATATATATAAAACCGAGATTCTTCTATTTCTTTAATATATATATATATATATATATATATATATATATATATATATATATATATAAGGGGTGGGGTATCTCAGTTTCTGGTATTATTCATTTTTACCTGGGGATTTTAATATATCTTTTCCATATAAATTATCCATTACATTCCTGACTATTGGGGGCCAATAGCCCCCCAATCTATTTTTCCTGAGGAATGAGTATTTTTGTCTATCCTAAGAGTATTTTTGGGCTCCTTCTGATGATAGCAAGAGGATAACAAGTCTACTCCAGGCTGAAGGCAGTGCTCGATTCAAACAAATTCCTTCACGGTAATCAATTCAACCGCTAATGTTGAGGGTTGCCAATTAATTCTATCTAGTGGAGTCCTCAATCGAGATACGTTCAGGGGTATGTAATCATGGCGTTAGGGTTCCGAAAGTTTGAGTTAATCGGTAAAAATGTGTCATAAAACCTAAAAAAGAAATAAAATAAAGTTACTAATTTTTTGGGTTGTAAGAAAGTTTTCCAAGTTCTAGGTTTTTAGTATTCCATACCTCCTTTTGCTGGTTCATAGAATCTTGTGGATTTCTAGATAATTCTAGTCTCCTCTTCACTTTTTTTTTTTTTTTTTTTTTTTAATTATGATAAAATTAAACATAAAGAGATGATAGAGTTTTTTTATATGACTGATGTAGCATTAAATATGATATAAGTTTACAAAGATAGTGTATTGCTTTAGATATAGTCCCTACCATTACAAACTATCGAATATGAAAAATCTCCTTTTTCAGATTCGAGTCTTAGCTCTTTGATTGTGGACGTTACGGCATGTCGCAAATTGTCCCAACTCTAACCCTTTTAGAATAGTCTTTAATGCATTAAATACAGTATTCAATCAACATATTACTTCGTTAATGGATAGAATATGTTCGTTCTCTTGTTTGCTCCGATTTGCATATTCGATAGTTTGATCTTACACATGGTAGAAGTTTACATAGATAGACATTAAAATAAGATATAGTTTACATAGATAGACATTAAAATAAGATATAGTTTACATAGATAGACATTAAAATAATATATAGTTTACATAGATAGACATTAAAATAAGATATAGTTTACATAGATAGACATTAAAATAAGATATAGTTTACATAGATAGACATTAAAATAAGATATAGTTTACATAGATAGAAATTAAAATATGATATAGTTTTACAGTTGGATGATAATTTATATATTTACAATCTTAATTAAAAAATATAAAAGTCCGTCACGCAGGAGCTGCATAACTAAGCACTTTCCTCAGAATTTGGGTAGTTTAGACTGCTTTCCAGAACAACTCTAACCCTTTTAGAATAGTCTTTAATGCATTAAATACAGTATTCAATCAACATATTACTTCGTTAATGGATAGAATATGTTCGTTCTCTTGTTTGCTCCGATTTGCATATTCGATAGTTTGATCTTACACATGGTAGAAGTTTACATAGATAGACATTAAAATAAGATATAGTTTACATAGATAGACATTAAAATAAGATATAGTTTACATAGATAGACATTAAAATAATATATAGTTTACATAGATAGACATTAAAATAAGATATAGTTTACATAGATAGACATTAAAATAAGATATAGTTTACATAGATAGACATTAAAATAAGATATAGTTTACATAGATAGAAATTAAAATATGATATAGTTTTACAGTTGGATGATAATTTATATATTTACAATCTTAATTAAAAAATATAAAAGTCCGTCACGCAGGAGCTGCATAACTAAGCACTTTCCTCAGAATTTGGGTAGTTTAGACTGCTTTCCAGAACAACTCTAACCCTTTTAGAATAGTCTTTAATGCATTAAATACAGTATTCAATCAACATATTACTTCGTTAATGGATAGAATATGTTCGTTCTCTTGTTTGCTCCGATTTGCATATTCGATAGTTTGATCTTACACATGGTAGAAGTTTACATAGATAGACATTAAAATAAGATATAGTTTACATAGATAGACATTAAAATAAGATATAGTTTACATAGATAGACATTAAAATAATATATAGTTTACATAGATAGACATTAAAATAAGATATAGTTTACATAGATAGACATTAAAATAAGATATAGTTTACATAGATAGACATTAAAATAAGATATAGTTTACATAGATAGAAATTAAAATATGATATAGTTTTACAGTTGGATGATAATTTATATATTTACAATCTTAATTAAAAAATATAAAAGTCCGTCACGCAGGAGCTGCATAACTAAGCACTTTCCTCAGAATTTGGGTAGTTTAGACTGCTTTCCAGAACAATTTGCTTAAAATATCCTACATAAATAAAATAAAAACATGAATAGTTCTCTTTTAAATTTGTAATGAGTAACTGATCAATTATTAATTTGCTTCCAGAGTTATGTTTACACATGGTACCTATTACACTACGTAATAAATACAAAAAACCTCATATTATCGTATTTTGATCTAACGCAGGAACAGGATACAGTCACTCTAGTGGTAGAAAGCGCTCCTTGCGGCGGCTTTGTGAACCTACGTCTGATGGGCTTTTCTATTGAAATATATTACAAATTAAACCCCCGCTTCCCGATTGACCGATTTAGCTCATTTTTACAACACTTCTTTCTCATGAGATACCCACGACGTATACCGCGTTTCGCTACAATACAGCAGAAATTACGACCGGTATGAGTATATTAGGAATTAGGGTCCGGAGTAAACCCCCCCTTCTAATGAACCGATTTAGTTTATTTTTACAACACATATTTACCTGTAGATTACCACTACGAATACCGAGTTTCGTCGAAATATACCAAAAATCACGGCTGGTAGTGGCGAATTGGTATTGTGGGTCCGGAGTAAACCCCCCTCCTAATGAACCGATTTAGTTTAGTTTTACAACACATATTTACCTGTGGATTACCACTACGAATACCGAGTTTCGTCGAAATATACCAAAAATCACGGCTGGTAGTGGCGAATTGGTATTGTGGGTCCGGAGTAAACCCCCCCTTCTAATGAACCGATTTAGTTCATTTTTATATCTCACTTTTCTCTCTATATTACCACTACGAATACCAAGTTTCGTTTAAATATAACAAATATTACGGCTGACATAGACAAATTAGTGTTTTGGGTTCGGGGTAAACCCCCCCCCTTCCGGTGGACCGACTTTGGTGGTTAACGAACTCGTTCAATCGTTTGCTAATTGAAGGCTATACACCAAGTTTCGTGACGAAAAAACAAAAACTCTGGCCGCTATCGTGTTAACAGACATATATATATATATAGATCTATATAAATTTTAACGGGGGTCATTTTCGGTGTCTACTAAATAGGATCGATAAAGATTTGAAGAAATTTTTCAAAAATTCCGTCATGAGTCCAACCTCAATAGCTACTTTCCTTTGGAGGAAAGTGCTAAAAAGTGGCTTCGAAAAAGTGTTGTAAATTTATCTGTAAACAGTTTACTGAAAATACTAGCAGAATTATAACTAGAAATACGTTTCGTTGTAAATTTTAGGAGGGTAGGTAATAGAATAACTGAAAAACAGAAATAGTAACCAAAATTATGATATGTAATTTCAGCGACGATTTATGAATTCCATTAACTACAGATTTATTTTCAGTTCGACGTTTCTTCACAACTGGGAAAAAATCCTTAAAGAGATGGGAGCTCATCGATTCCCGAACAACCCTTACGATTTAAGACATGGTTATGGAGACTACGAATCTCTTGAAGACCTGGCTACAAGATTCTAGCCCAATTATACAAATTTAATGTTATTGTTTTTTTTTTATAAGATATATGAATTGTTTTATATATGTATATTATGGATAGGGACATATCCTTTGTCAAAAATCTTTTAACATTATCACAAAAATGTATTTAAGACGATTTTTTACAATAGTGAACGTGAGAGAACAATAATTTCAGAATGATCGTCCAATGCAAAGGAATTATTTTATTCGAGTTTAATGTTTCGTTTTACTGGCTATGTTTTTAATCTTATACAATTTTGTGATATAATAAATAAAATTTTATTTATGTGTAATTATCACACACACGCGTACACATACTTATACGCAAATATTTGTTATTAAGTGCAATATGTAGAATATAGAAATCATATGTAAAACTGATTTAATGTTATGTACATTAAATAAAATGTCTTATTAATTCCAGATAATAAAGTATTTTAAATAATAATGTACACTCATCTAATCTTTTATTTAACCTACATATTTTCCTTACATCTCCACAAATTATTTCAATAACGATTTATTTATGTTTTCGATATAGGCGGAAAGCCAAAATTAAAATGTCACTAAATAGTGTCAACAACTCTATTTCATGTCTACATGTTTCGCACCTTTTTGGTGCCTCTTCAGGGGAACATATTACAAATATAAAACTTACAGCCTCGATTTGTGGAGGAGAAGCTTCCACTAGTAAGACCTACTCCTAGATAGATTATAGAGCTTCACATAATATGTGACATCATATTATGATATAATTTTAGAAAAATAGATGTTAGAGCTTTAGATATGATATACGACAGGGCTTTACCTGTTATTAGATGGGTGATGATTTTACTTAAAAGGAAAAAAAAAAAGTGACTTTGAATGTTCGGCATAGAGTATAGGTGGGTGAGAAGAGTATGCAGTCGGGTAAGAAGAGGACGCATTGAAATTCTGGACTGTTGGTAGAACTGCAGGGAAATTTAGTTTTAGCACTTTCCTCCGAATGAAAGTAGCTATTGAGGTTGGACTCATGACGGAATTTTTGAAAAATGTCTTCAAATCTTTATCGATCCTATCTAGTAGACACCGAAAATGACCCCCGTTAAAATGTATATATATATATATATATATATTTTCCACTTTTTCTTGTTTGTTTTTCTGGCTTGGGGTCGATAAAGCAGTACACTCTTTGTTCACATTAACTGCTTTATTTGTTATGTTTCGCCCGACATGTTTCGTGCCTTTTCGCACCTCTTCAGGGGCTTTCCTTATCAAGAAGTCCTCTCGTCATGTTGTCTAGCTTGAGTCAGGCGTAGTACTCTACGGTGCGAAAAGGCACGAAACATGTCGGGCGAAACATAACAAATAAAGCAGTTAATGTGAACAAAGAGTGTACTGCTTTATCGACCCCAAGCCAGAAAAACAAACAAGAAAAAGTGGAAAATATATATCGGGTCATCTTTCATATATATATATATATATATATATATATATATATATATATATATATATATATATATATATATATATATATATATATATATATATATATATATATATGTATATATGTCTGTTAACACGATAGCGGCCAGAGTTTTTGTTTTTTCGTCACGAAACTTGGTATATAGCATTCAATTAGCAAACGATTGAACGAGTTCGTTAACCACCAAAGTCGGTCCACCGGAAGGGGGGGTTTACCCCGAACCCAAAACACTAATTTGACTATGTCAGCCGTAATATTTGTTATATTTCAACGAAACTTGGTATTCGTAGTGGTAATATAAAGAGAAAAGTGAGATATAAAAATGAACTAAATCGGTTCATTAGAAGGGGGGGGGGGGGGTTTACTCCGGACCCACAATACCAATTCGCCACTACCAGCCGTGATTTTTAGTATATTTCGACGAAACTCGGTATTCGTAGTGGTAATCTACAGGTAAATATGTGTTGTAAAAATAAATTAAATCGGTTCATTAGAAGGGGGGGTTTACTCCGGACCCACAATACCAATTCGCCACTACCAGCCGTGATTTTTGGTATATTTCGACGAAACTCGGTATTCGTAGTGGTAATCTACAGGTAAATATGTGTTGTAAAAATAAACTAAATCGGTTCATTAGAAGGGGGGGGGGGGTTCACTCCGGACCCAAATTCCTAATATACTCATACCGGTCGTAATTCCTGCTGTATTGTAACAAAACGCAGTATACGTCGTGGGTAACTCATGAGAAAGAAGAGTTGTAAAGATGAGCTGAATCGGTCAATCGGAAAGCGGGGGTTTAATTTGTAATATATTTCAATAGAAAAGCCCGCCAGACGTAGGTTCACAAAGCCGCCGCAAGGAGCGCTTTCTACCACTAGAGTGACTGTATCCTGTTCCTGCGTTAGATCAAAATACGATAATATGAGGTTTTTTGTATTTATTACGTAGTGTAATAGGTACCATGTGTAAACATAACTCTGGAAGCAAATTAATAATTGATAAGTCACTCATTACAAATTTAAAAGAGAACTATTCATGTTTTTATTTTATTTATGTAGGATATTTTAAGCAAATTGTTCTGGAAAGCAGTCTACACTACCCAAATTCTGAGGAAAGTGCTTAGTTATGCAGCTCCTGCGTGACGGACTTTTTGCGTTTTGGTTCGTCTACTACACTAGATCACGCAATATTGTCATCGGCTGTTCTCAATTTGCCTGGATTTTATTAGGTAAAACATACATTCAGTACTTTTGTATGTAATATTTATAGCTTCCAATGCAAGACTTTTACTAAACATAACATATTTTGGAATAGTTTTGCTTAAGTAGCTACACACTGCGTATGCACGGCTTATGAAAGCAGTGAGCCTTTTTTTTGCGGTCACTGCTAGTACATCCTCTTTGCCTTTTAACCTCCAAGTTGGCCTTTTTTTTTCTAAAAACATTCTCATTTGCATCGGTGTTTATAAAGTACAAACAAACCTTATATAATTAGTTCTGAGCTAATTAAATAACATTGAGTAAAAATTTGAGGTTTGTGTCTTATATAAATCCTATGATATTACCCAAAAACCACTTGGTGCGTCCACTAGGGCAAAATATAAAGTTTAGAAAACACTTGTAGAACTTATGCTACCTCCACATCGACACGGCACATTTTTGAATCAGTAATATGGACCGTGGATGTCTACGAGAACTCTTGACATTTTCTCTATTAACGTCTAAATTTAACATATCACTTACAAGTTCAAAATTCGGGCAATGGTAACCTTGTAGTTTTTTGCCCTTAAACACAAACAAACAAACTAACAACAAGTTCAAAATAAAACATGTATACCAGTTGAAACAGGCTATCCTAGAGAAGTAACTACCACGGTCTACACGTGTGGGGCATCTTACATGATCTGCATAAACCCAATTCTGGCTAGTGCTACAACTAGTTCCCCTGAGTTTGACGAATTAACCCTTTGCTGACTATTGACATGTCCAACATGCAGCTTAACTCTGGGATAATGTATCCATCTGCTCAGGAATATCCATCTATCTTATCCGTCAATATCCATGTATCGGCTGTGTTAATTCGGTACTGTTGCTAATTTAATCCTGAGTGACGGGAGTCCATGGTCCCTCAGGTTAACTGTGCAAACAGGATTACAGGACATTCTTGTTCCCGGTGTTTGACTTCCATAGGTGAAAATAAATTTTCTTCAAGGAGGAAAAATCTTTAGCTAGTTTCTCCGTGTGTGTGGCATAATCGTAATCATAATTACGATTACGTTTATAATCATAGGCTTTCAAGATATGATTACGATTACGAATATAATCACAGACCCCGGAGACATGATTACGATTATTTTATTTTATTTATTATATATTAATGCTTTCGCAACATAAGCGAAAAAACATATAGAGTACAATGAAAAATAATCCGCTAAAAATATTCATGATTTGTGTTGTGGTAATATGTTTGTAGTTTTATTTGTTTACAGTTAAAATATTCATACGTCAACCTGGTTGTTAAATTTGAAAGTTCAGATAGTCAAGTGTCAAGTAGGTGTAACTTTAAGAGTCAGTTCACACAGTATTACGTCTAGTTGTTATCATTCATTCAATTTTAGCGCGGTTACTCACTATCTCCATAGGGAGAACCCGCTTATGAGGTTGACCTCATGACGCAATCCGGAAGTGCCGAATAGAAACTTTCACGTTTCAGACCCTATAGATCACGAAAATATAGGTGGCCCAAATTTGTGTGCATGCATATATATATATATATATATATATATATATATATAATTATATATATTTATATATATGCTTGTCTGTTCGCGCTCTAGCAAGCTCAAAAATGGTCCGATTTTAACGAAATTTGGTACAAAAATCTGTCGTTTAGTTTTAAAGGTCAAGTTCGTTAACCATCAGAATCCGCCCACTAGAAGATAGTGGTTGGGGCGAAATTCGCGCAAAAAAATCGTAACGCTTACGTTTTTGAGTTCATATGCTTGCAGGTACTTGTATTATAGGTTTCTTAACATAAGAAAACGAATGACAACGAATTTTTGGTTATTTAGAATAGAGCCTTCTCAGCAGTAGTCAAAGAGTAAGTACGTTTTCAGTACATAATTGTACTAACATATTCAGATTAAGAATTATCCGCTTCTGTGTAAGTTTCCTGTGATTTGTGATGCTAATCTATTCCATTTCTTCGAGATGTACGTAACCGCGCTAAGATGGCGCAGTTCCTGCGAGTCGGACTTTTTATTCAGTGAAGACGGTTTTGTTTATCAACATAAGTTACAAATATTAAGACTTTTCGTCTAAGGATCACTGAATGGTGGTTTTTTATGTCTTTTGGAAATTTATTACGATTCTGTTTAATTTTAAAATTGATTGCCTTTCAGAATTTTATTATGATTTTGTTTAATTTTGAAAATTTGATTATACTGTGTCAT
The DNA here is from genome assembly GCA_946811695.1 of Gonocerus acuteangulatus. NCBI lineage: Eukaryota > Metazoa > Arthropoda > Insecta > Hemiptera > Coreidae > Gonocerus > Gonocerus acuteangulatus. Next base: position 112,997,901 of record OX328124.1, on the reverse strand, counting down.
AGTAATTGATATGGTTTAAGTATTGGAGTGTTTTTAGTGCAGTTCCTCCCTCCCTTCATAGGGAGCTACTGTGGTGCTCTCTTTTATGTCAACATGTCCAGGAATCCAATATATATATATTGGTTTGTTTAGTCTGTGTATCTCTTCGAACATTTGTATAATTATTGGCTTGTGGCTGTAAATACTACCATGTAACTTAAGGCGTGACCACTTAACAGTCCGTGCCAAAGATCGTGGGTTCGATTACCACTATGGGGTGGTGGTTTTTCTTTAGAAAAAAGAAAAGGCATCAGCCCTATCCTGACTAGAAAAGGGTGGTAACCTATAGATAACCCGTCCCAGAATTCTTAGTTTTTAATAATGGACGTAAAAATTAAATTATCTTTGAGATTTTATTTAATATTTTTCACGAATGATCAAACCCAACCAATAACTGCTTCTATTACCTTAGTAATGGCATTGGGGATATAAACGGAACCGCGCTAAGATGACGCAATTCCTGCGAGGTGGACCTTTTTGCTTCCTACCATGATCAGTATGTCCACATGATCTTTCTACTTATTTATTGTTTTTTTTTTGTGTTCGAAGAAATCATTCATTCATCCGACCTGTGAACTTCCCAAGAGGGTCCTCCACGTTTCATCTCTAGGAGCTTTCCTTATCCCAGTCTAGAACCATAGAAAATCCTTATTCGATAAGTATCGATATTATAATATCTGAGCCCCATTTTTATGTCTTCTAGAACCATTCTCACCCTTACTCCTCAAAAAATGTCCTTTCTTTTTGTCATTTGAAATGTTTGTTCTGTCACCAGCTATTTTCTTCGCCTTCCTGGGCAGAAGCTTTGTTTTTTTTTGTTTTTTTTTTTTTTTTACGGCGCATCTACTTCTAGGTCATTAGCGCCGACATCCAGGGTACAGCGAGGAATTTTCCCAACGAGCCTTGAGATGAGAAAATTTCTGCCGGAGGTGGGGATCGAACCCACCATCTCCCGCTTATGAATCCAAGGCGCTAACCATTAGACCACGGGAGACCCCCTTTGTTGTTTATTTTCAGCACAGATGGGCAGACTTAAAAAAAAAGTCCGACTCGCAGGAACTGCCTTATCTTAGCGCGGTTCCTTTCTTATCCCTAGTGTCATTTGGAAAGATTGAAATAGAAACAGTTATTGTTACCGTACCGTTTTACCTGGAACAATGTACAGATGGGTCGGCCAGCCCACACCGCTACAAACTAGAAATAGTTCTTTCACAGTTCAATGCACTGAAAAATAGCAAAATGTTTCTAATTTTCTTGACTTTCTACAATAATGATAATTCTATGAATAAATGCAATTTAAAAAAATCAATTAAAAAGTGAGCAAAATAACTACGAAAACCCGTTCAAAAGAAACAGATTTGAAGTTTTAAGCACTTTTTTCTCCGATTGACATCACTACTAAGCTAGAGCGCGAAAAGGTACACACACACACACATATATATATATATATATATATATATATATATATATATATATATATATATATATATACATACAAATTTGACCCACCGTTATTTTCGTTCTCTAGGGGTTCTGAAACGTCGGCTCTTCTGGATGGCGTTATGAGGTCAACCTTATAAGCGGGGTTCCTCCCTATGGAGGGAGGGAGGAACCGCGCTAAAACAATGTAATCCTATTAATAATCTGATTCAATGACAAATTAATCTCAATAAATTATATTTATTTACAAAGTAAAGGTCTGCCCATGATCTAGTAGCTGACGTCTTGAATTCTCATGCTGGAGATGGGGGATCGATTCCCGCATGCAGTAGGTATGTTTCTCATATCAGGCCTCGTATAGAAAATTCCCTGCAGCGTATTATCATTTATCTCATTTTTTCGTATACTTGATTGTAAATATTTTCATTTATGGCGTTTCCAGTATTAAGTAATTTGCATATATTGGATTTTTTTAAATATACGTTTGGTTTGTGAATATATTTTCTTCCTCCACATAATTATTTCATTAATGCTCCAAGGGAAAGTTCCATTATTGGGTGTTTTAATGTAAGTGTTTGATTGTGGAGTTCCAAAAGTCGCTATTATTCCAGTCCTGCCTTGTCATGAGTAAGCTGCCTATTCATAGTCGCGTTATTACAACTTCATTGAACTTGAAGCCCATTCGAGGAGTTCGTTTGATCTCTCCTAGTTCCTTGGAAGTTAGTTCCATCATCTCTGCAACTGATCAATGAAGAAGCCTTTGAGAAGTTGATAGTTATCATGGAGTGTTATATTCTATTAACTCATATGTAGTAGTCGAGTGGCTTTTTTTGCCTTTGCTTGAGAATAAGTAGTTTTGTTATTACTACATCTCATGGTAGCTAATATTATTTGATTTTTAATACCAAACAGGTGAAGAATAACCCTTCCAAAATTTTTCAAACTTTCCATTTATTCCTCCATCACAACGTTTCGGACACACAGGTCCATCCTCAGGCAATCTACAATAGTATATTAATTTCAGACATTACATCCTCCAAAACCATTTACTAAATTTTATTGTCATAATTTTACACTCACCATGTCCTCTTCATTACTCTAGTTACACTAAAACAGTCATGAAATAAATAAACATGATTCCTGTAAGGAACCAAGTCAAATTACACCTACATCAATTAAAACACTCATTATCACAGCCATATTAGACTTTATCAAGCTTCCTAGGCCTATTATACTTGGTATAACTAAAAATTAAATTAAAACATTAAAATTCAATTAGTCAAAATATATAATAAATTATGTATGACATATCACAGACAAATTGTGTAATCTCTACTTAACATTTGTTTTATTACCATATTTAATATACAATACACTGAGGTATGTAACCCAGATATTTAAACTGTGAAAGTAATCTGTTACACTGTCATCAAAAATTAATTTTATTTAATATGTCAACATAATGTTGTCCTATACCTTTAACATCTGTTTTGAAATTAATGGTTCTATTGATATTTTTAGTTATGTAAATTGATTCAGTAAATTTTCTAGCTTTATTATCACTAACAGTTTTTAAAATCTTAACATTATCATAATCAAACTTATGCTGTTTGGTGATAGCATGATTTGCCAATGCTGTGGTATTGATATTTTTACTATTATTGCAATTATAAATGTGTTGTTTTAACCTATTTTTTAAATTTTGGGAAGTTTCCCCTATGTAACATTTATCTATGCATTGCTTGCAATTAATTTGATAAATCACATTTTGTTTATTTATTCTATCTTTCATGTTACTTAATGCATTTGTTATTTTATTATCATTATAAAGACCAATCTTTAAATTAGTATGGTCATACTTCTTTAATCCTTTCCTTATTTTTTCAGTTAAACCAGGAATATATTTTAATTTATGAGCTATATTATTTCCCATTACATTACACTGCTCTCTACTAGTATTTTCTCCATTCTCTTCAATAGTTTTGTTTAATAGTTTAAAATAATCAGTTATTAAATTAGGCTTATTATCATTGGATCTCACCTTAAATTTGCATGCTTGTGTTATTAGTTTCTCTTGTGATTCCTGTATTATGGTTGGACTACTCTTTGTATTATTACTAATTTTATTGAACCATAGTTTATTTATTAGCTTTAATGGATAAAAATTGTCCACTAGTATTTTATACATTTTCCCTTTTATTTCTTTCAAGTATATACTATCTGTTATATTTATAGCTGTGTTAATCAAATTTTTAGCTGTATTAATTATTTGAGTTTTAGGATGATTTGAATTAAAATTTAAAATACGGGAGCTACAAATATCTTTTTTAGTCCATTTTGTTGTTATTTTATTATTTTCGAATTTAACCTCCATGTCAAGATATCTCAGTTTGTTATTCGTTGTACATTCATGGGTAAATCTTATTCTTTTATGAAAGGAATTGAACAGCTCTAATAGCTCAGGATACGTTTCTTTTATAGTTATTAGTAATAAGTCATCTATGTATTTAGTTATTAACACTGGTTTAACAGTAGTTTTGCTAAGTTGTTCATAAATCAGCTTATTTAATAGGGCGTTACTTAACACAACTGATAATCTGCCACCCATTGGCAAACCATATACCTGTCTATAATAATCACCATTAAATTTAAAATAACCAAATAACGTACATAATTTGATACCTTCAGAATATAGCTTTTTATATTATTATTATGTTATTATATTTGATTTTTTTTATACTCTGTTTTTATGCGTTTTCTATACAATTGAATTTTTGGAGTAAATTTTGAAAAGTCTTTTGTTCTATTTTTCGGTAAAGTATTGATTAACACATATAATTCCTAAAATATTAACATAAAATGTACTGATTCACCTTTAAATTTTCTATTTAGAATTTTTTAATAACCTTTTTACTATCCTCTACCTTCGCAGTGCAAAGAAATAAATACTTCTTGCATGTTGTTTTACAAAATATGTTTAATTAATTTTAAAGACTCAAATATTTACTCACCTTAAAGACTCAAATATTTAAAATTTCATTCAGCACAGTAGAATTTATTAAAACACGTATAACTTAACGTGAAGTGTAGTAATGGACACAGCCCTTAAACTTTAAGGAGGAGAGTAGTTGATGCGTAAAAATTTGTTAAAGTTTCACACAAGAGTCATCTGAATTTCCCCAAAACTCTTAATGTTCTGAATTTCTTCATTTACTATAACGAGAGGGTTTCTACCGCCAACATTAAAAAAGTCCGTCACGCAGGAGCTGCATAACTAAGCACTTTCCTCAGAATTTGGGTAGTGTAGACTGCTTTACAGAACAATTTGCTTAAAATATCCTACATAAATTAAATAAAAACATGAATAGTTCTCTTTTAAATTTGTAATGAGTAACAAATCAATTATTAATTTCCTTCCAGAGTTATATTTACACATGGTACCTATTACACTACGTAATAAATACAAAAAACCTCATATTATCGTATTTTGATCTAACGCAGGAACAGGATACAGTCACTCTAGTGGTAGAAAGCGCTCCTTGCGGCGGCTTTGTGAACCTACGTCTGGCGGGCTTTTCTATTGAAATATATTACAAATTAAACCCCCGCTTTCCGATTGACCGATTCAGCTCATTTTTACAACACTTCATTCTCATGAGTTACCCACGACTTATACCGCGTTTCGTTACAATACAGCAGAAATTACGACCGGTATGAGTATATTAGGAATTTGGGTCCGGAGTAAACCCCCGCTTCTAATGAACCGATTTAGTTTATTTTTACAACACATATTTACCTGTAGATTACCACTACGAATACCGAGTTTCGTCGAAATATACCAAAAATCACGGCTGGTAGTGGCGAATTGGTATTGTGGGTCCGGAGTAAACCCCCCCTCCTAACGAACCGATTTAGTTTATTTTTACAACACATATTTACCTGTGGATTACCACTACGAATACCGAGTTTCGTCGAAATATACCAAAAATCACGGCTGGTAGTGGCGAATTGGTATTGTGGGTCTGGAGTAAACCCCCCCTTCTAATGAACCGATTTAGTTCATTTTTATATCTCACTTTTCTCTCTATATTACCACTACGAATACCAAGTTTCGTTGAAATATAACAAATATTACGGCTGACATAGTCAAATTAGTGTTTTGGGTTCGGGGTAAACCCCCCCTTCCGGTGGACCGACTTTGGTGGTTAACGAAGTCGTTCAATCGTTTGCTAATTGAATGCTATATACCAAGTTTCGTGACGAAAAAAACAAAAACTCTGGCCGCTATCATGTTAACAGACACACACACATATATATATATATATATATATATATATATATATATATATATATATATATATATATATATATAAATTTTAAAGGGGGTCATTTTCGGTGTCTACTAGGTAGGATCGATAAAGATTTGAATAAATTTTTCAAAAATTCCGTCATGAGTCCAACCACATTAGCTACTTTCCTTCGGAGGAAAGTGATAAAAAGAGCAAGTCGCTACGTGTGCGAGCTCTTAAAATCAATAATTAATATATTGATAAATATTATCAAAAGCGGTTCAAAGCGTTCGGAACTTACTCGTTTAAAGAAATGAAAGAATAATGGAGATAGTTTTAAAGTTTTAAATCTATTAAGATCCATTGAAAACTGGGCTTTGCTATTAGATAAGTTCGATGCTGGAGCTGGATAGAGTTTGAAGTTCTATCTTGAGTGAGGACTATCTATAGGCGATCATAAAGCATAATCGGAGAAACGAGCCAATTTCCCGCAACTCTCGGGAGGCAATAGTCTTCTAGGGACCAAGTTTTCCAATCAGATTTAATTTCGGAAGACTTTCTCGACATTCGAACAAGTTAGTGTTCAATGTACCGTGTTAAAGGATCTCGAGCTTACCGGGAACACGGGAGGAGTGGGGGGTACTTATCGACGGGGGAGGGGGAAGTGTTGTTCGGAACATGTTCAATTATAGAGATTCTTTCTGAAATTGTTTCCTGATCAATTCGGAAATAATTGAACAGTTTTCGGACAATATGATATCAGTTTACGTTTCGTTTCAGCGAGCTCATTTATTAAATATACATGACGCAATCCGAAAACGCTGACAAGAAATCTAAACATATGTATTGGTGTGGCTTAGAGACCAACTATAGCACCACAATAAAGTACAGAGGAACATGGATAATTCGAACTTCGATAATTCGAAATCGTGGTTAATTAGAATATTTCCCTCGGTCCCTAGAATTTAGGGCATAAACAATGTAATAAAATCTTGGTTGGATAATTCGAATTTTTTACGAGCCTTTACCTCCAATGGGAAGTGGTCGATCTTAAATCTTGTGAAAATATTCTCCTCTCGGGTAAGAAGCATAGTAAGATACGGATATAGGGGTTCCGGGACAAGAAGCGCGGCGGTCTCATAGTCTAGTTCTTGGACTCTAGGAGTTCTGCAAAGTGGTGGGTCGCGCTTCCTCCCTTCAAGGGGTTATAGTTACATCCTGTCGTTTTATCCTAGAATTCCCTTCTAACATCCCTCCCATCTTAATTTCTTATTCAGTTATGTCAGTCAGCGCCTAGATCTGTTGTATTGTTTGTGCCTTGAATTTGTGGTGTACAGTGGAGTTGTTAATTTAGGATGTCAAAGCCTAGAAGTTGTAAAACTTTAACATTGTCAGAGAAAATAGCTGCGATTAAAGAAGTTGAATAAGGAATGAAGAAAAAATCTAAAGATGCCAAGGGATTCCTCCTAACACTTTATCAACTCACCTGAAAAATAAAGAAAAAGGTTCTTGCCCATGAAAATGTCTTTTTTTTCAAAACAATAGACTTTTATTTTTACTTTTTTGATAAAATATTTATTACTTGTGTAAGTAATCATCAATTTATGAAATGTTTGTTATTGTCTAAATAAAATGTATGTTTTGTTTTTTTAATTAAAAAATGTGAAAATATGAAATTTGATTTTTTACCCCTTTATTTTCAAAAACTTTTGTAATTCGAATTTTGGATAATTCGAACTTCTCCCGAGGTCTATTTATATGGCCCAGATTTGCCGAAGCACCGGAAAAAAAGGGGGAGTGGGTAGAGAAAGGCCAAAGACCAACGTTCTTAATACAGATTTTTACAAAAATCCTATTGATGTTTTTCTAGCCGTTTCCCAACTATTCCCAGATTCCTTATCGCCTCGACGGCTATCTGCACCTCACTTTCTGAAATAATTTCACTAAATTTACGTTGATACTTACAAAAATAATTTTATAAATTTAAAATTTCATAAAAATTTACCTTTTATTAAAGTCAACATTAAAATGTGTTTCCAGTAAAATAGTTTGTCATTTAGTTCTTCGTAATTTCCAAATTATCAAAAATGCTGAACTACCTAACTGACATTTTTTTTCGAAAGATTGCTAAGTGAACAGCAAACAGTTTTCTTAAAAACACCATTTATTCTCCTCCTTCTAACGATTCAGTTTGCGATGTTCAAGCTGTCTTGGACGATAAACAAAGGAAGAACTGTTTTTCACAGAAGATACTCCATCATGTGCAACTATTTCTCCTTAATAACCTATATTTTTAATTCTATTTCTCGTAAATGTGTGTTTTTAAATGGCAGAACTAATAGTAGTGGTCGACAGGACTTCATAGTTCCTGCTACAAATCCATTAGGCTGTTGAATCTTCAGAACCTCTCGCCATTCGTTTCCAACAAATTCGTTTCCTAAACAATTAGTTAGTTTTAATGTTTAACAAATTTTATACGTAAAAAAAAAAAATATTTCCACCTAAATTCTTTGCTTATTACCTATTTATAAAGTGGTGTGATTTTTTATTTTTTTAATGAGTGTATAGTATATCTAAAGTCCTTGTCCAAGAGGTCCAAGCTTGACCATTTGGACGTTTGTCGGAAGTGCATTGTTCTAACTTGGCAAGCTGTTCGAACTTCAGCACATTCTCTCGGAGACAGCTAAACAATGCAGAAGATAAAGCCATGGACTTCTTCAATGGACCGTACATCCTAGAGAAGTATTGTTATTTTTTTTTGAAAATCTTGATAATTAGTTTGGGTACATAATCACTTACTCCATGTCTCTATAGTACGACCTAATAATCAGCCTGCAAAACTAGATTCACCAACTTCTTGAGAATCACACTTGTCATACAGAGTACCGAACATAATCTATCACTCACAGCCCTTGTTCACCTAAATTTCCCCAAAGCTTTTGCTATCGTTGGCCATCCTCCTTAGCAAACACCAATCCCTTTGCTTAACCGTACCATCAAGTGGTTACAGTCCTCTCTATCCAATCGATCTAACAACGTGGCCATCCCTGACAGCATTACCTCTCTCCAATTGTGTGCCTCATCTGCAGCCTAATTGTTTTTCTATACAATATTTATTGTTGTAGATGCTCCACATCGAAGACGAATATCATTTAATTCCTGCTGATGTAGGCTCTGCATTTAACGACGCCACTCCAAAATATTAGCTATCACAAATAATTGGTGAGTTTTTTGTATATAATAATGATCATCTTCTTTTCACGGTCCATTCCAACAGCTTTATCTTTAATCTTACGTATCTCAGATCTATTTCTATTTTAAACCCTCTGAGGGAGCAGAAAATTGATTTCAATAATACCAATGGGGTCTCCCCGTAGTCTTGTGGCTAACGTTTTAGATTCTCAAGCGGGAGACGTGGAGCCGAGTCACGACTGCAGCAAGGGTTTTTCTCATTTCATGACCCGTTGAGAAAACTCCCTGCTACACCATGAGGGTTTTGGACAGGTGGTAACCAATAGATAGCCCGGCCTAGATGTAGGTACATCGTAAAAAATAAATACACAAAAAAATTAATTTCGTTTAGATCCTGCTTCTCAAATTCAGGAACATAAATATGTTTTAGGTCCACCCGAAAAACTATGTAATCACATAAGCGCATGCGCGAACTCCAGCGCGGACACTTTTTTGTGACACTTTTAGCATAAATATGCTTTAGCGGTAACTAAACTGAAAAAAAAACTGTCCGCTGGCGTTCGCGCATGCGCAGTGGTGTTCGCGCCTGAGCAGTAGCGTTGTCATGTACGATAAAGAAGACTTTATGTGTCACAAAAAAGTGACTCCTGGCGTTCGCGAATGCGCAGTGGTCATGTACAAAAAATAAGACTATACCTTATACACTTCATTACATAGGTTAGTCGGTGGACCTAAAGCATATTTATGTTCCTGAATTTGAAGGCTCTAAACGAATTTTTTTGTAACGATGTTTATCAGTTTAGTCATCGCTGATGCATATTTGTGCTAAAAAAAAAATACCAAAAACTGGACAGCAACTAATAAGCTTTCACTTAGCTCTCACAAAAGCAAAACCATTCTTGCCCTCCCCGATAAGATATTGCACCTTTGTAAAAAAAAACAAAAAAAACAAAAAAAAAAAACGAAAATATCCTTTCATATAAAAATCAAACCTCTTAAAGCTTCAATTATTCCAAGCTATTTTAACCACCGCCATTTCCTACAATCCGTCAACTCCTTGTTACCTTACTCTTATTCCTCCAGTACGAATACGGTTGTTTGGTTACGGTGGACTGTTTGAAGTTCACCGAGCTTTAAAAAAAATCCCTCGTGAACAGTTGGGTCTGCCTTTCCCTCTGAAACAACTGAGGCTCCGAAATATCGTAGTATTGGCCCTTTATAGCACTTTCCTCCGAAGGAAAGTAGCTATTGAGGTTGGACTCATGACAGAATTTTTGAAAAATTTCTTCAAATCTTTATCGATCCTACCTAGTAGACACCGAAAATGACCCCCGTTAAAATTTATATATATATATATATATATATATATATATATATATATATATATATATATATATGTGTCTGTTAACACGATAGCGGCCAGAGTTTTTGTTTTTTCGTCACGAAACTTGGTATATAGCATTCAATTAGCAAACGATTGAACGAGTTCGTTAACCACCAAAATCGGTCCACCGGAAGGGGGGGTTTACCCCGAACCCAAAACACTAATTTGACTCTGTCAGCCGTAATATTTGTTATATTTCAACGAAACTTGGTATTCGTAGTGGTAATATAGAGAGAAAAGTGAGATATAAAAATGAACTAAATCGGTTCATTAGAAGGGGGGGGGGGGTTACTCCGGACCCACAATACGAATTCGCCACTACCAGCCGTGATTTTTGGTATATTTCGACGAAACTCGGTATTCGTAGTGGTAATCCACAGGTAAATATGTGTTGTAAAAATAAACTAAATCGGTTCATTAGGAGGGGGGGGGGGTTTACTCCGGACCCACAATACCAATTCGCCACTACCAGCCGTGATTTTTGGTATATTTCGACGAAACTCGGTATTCGTAGTGGTAATCTACAGGTAAATATGTGTTGTAAAAATAAACTAAATCGGTTCATTAGAAGGGGAGGGGGGGGGGGTTTACTCCGGACCCAAATTCCTAATATACTCATACCGGTCGTAATTTCTGCTGTATTGTAACGAAACGCGGTATACGTCGTGGGTAACTCATGAGAAAGAAGTGATATTTGTAATATATTTCAATAGAAAAGCCCGCCAGACGTAGGTTCACAAAGCCGCCGCAAGGAGCGCTTTCTACCACTAGAGTGACTGTATCCTGTTCCTGCGTTAGATCAGAATACGATAATATGAGGTTTTTTGTATTTATTACGTAGTGTAATAGGTACCTTGTGTAAACATAACTCTGGAAGGAAATTTATAATTGATCAGTTACTCATTAAAAATTTAAAAGAGAACTATTCATGTTTTTATTTTATTTATGTAGGATATTTTAAGCAAATTGTTCTGGAAAGCAGTCTACCCAAATTCTGAGGAAAGTGCTTAGTTATGCAGCTCCTGCGTGACGGACTATTTCTGTTGTTGCCAATAATTCCTCGATTTACTCTTTTACGATATCACCCAATTCTGAACAACTGTAGGTATCTATGATTCAACTCACCTGCAAAAACCTACTGCCCTGGCTCGAAGCCAAGACTGACGTTTTTCCTCATCATTATTTTTAATACTTAAATTGATATTTTTCATTCTTATTTGGAGGCCCGGTGGTCCTGAGTGCTATGGCGTATGCACTCCGTGCCTAGAGTTGCGGGTTCGATTGCCAATAGGGGTGATGGCGATGACCTACAGATAAACCGCCCTAATATTCGTCGTCAATAATAAATGGACGTTAAAATTTAAATTTGATATTGATTTCGTTCCATTTTTGAAGCAAATTGTCTTGGTCCAAAAAAATATCTCTTCTTCACTATTAAAAATATTGAGTCAGCGGGTTGTAACAAAAATAAAAGAAGAGCACATTTTATTTTGATTGTAACCATTGCTTTCCTGAGTTTGTTTAGGCTCTGCGGGTTCGAAGAGCTGCGGAGTTGGATCGAACAAAAACCTGCAGGAGGTTTTTATTCGATTCAACTTTTGCCCGGCCGGGAAACTTTCTTTAGGTTCGTTGCTAGAGAAGAACTTATATTATTGATGTTTTTAGGATACATGAAGGCTTAATGAACTTTCCACGCCTGATTGAACCAAATGTACCTACAATTTATGTCTAAAAACATCGTCCCTACCATGTCAAACTATCGAATATGAAAATCGGAGCAAACTAGTGAACAAACGTATTCTATCCATTGAGGAAGTAATATATTGAAAAATGGTCTTATTCGATACTTTATTTTAGGCATTAAAGGCTATTATAAAGGGGTTAGAGTTGCGACTATTGGCGACAAGCCGTATCGTCCACAATCTAAGGTGAAAGTCTCGAATCTGAAAAACGAGTTCTTGCACATTCGATAGTTGACATGGTCTATGTATTTGTTGATGGTCCGTAAATTTGTACACATATTGTGCTTTGTGAAAAAGTGCCCAGACCAAACCCTAAGTTGGTAGCATAAGACAGCTGTCAATACCTGATCGAGTGTAGGTAGAATGGAGAGAAAGAATGGAGTAAGGGTCAGGTTAGGGGAAAGTGGCTTGTCTCGACTCTATATCATGACTTATGTCGCTCCTAATACTCCAAGACTGGAGATAAATCAAAATAAATGTATCGCTTCTCGAGATTTCAATATTTATTGCCATATTTCTGATGCAGGGGATGTAAGCTCCGGGTGAGTATTGCTTGTGTAGCCTCGTCTAGAAAATTCTCACTACTATAGGTCGTATCTCACCGTGACCCACTTATTTTTCTTTGTATCGAACAGGCGATAGTTATGGAAGGATATGAATACTAATATGTGTATATACACAAAGAAAGAGGTGGTCGGGATATTGTTACTATAATCTGGGAAAAAAAAAAATTTAAGCAAAACGAAGCAAGAACATTTTAGTGCTTTCTGGATTAAGGGAAGCAATTAGCTTGTGGTGTCAAAATCTCGGCAAAATGCGAAAGGGTCAATCCATTAGAAATCACCCAAATTCCATAAAATCTGTTGACCGACATTTTTGATTTTCCTATTTTTTTACCAGTATTCCCCCTATACTAGGTAAGTTTAAACCTGCCATAAAAAAAATCTCTGGGCCATAGTTTTTTTTGGCAGCCATTTTAAGTTTGCATTTCAACTACTATTTGTCCAAAAACAAGTTTTACGCAAATGTATCTAACTCTTCAGATAGATATCACAACAAAATAAACACTAAAATTTTCAGAACGATATGCTCTTGATTTTTGTTCCTGCACTGTGTTTTATAATTTCATAATTTTCGACTGAGGCCATTTTGAGATTTTGTACATCAAATATTGCAAAAAATACGATATGGCAAAGTTTGAAAAATTATACAAAAAAAAAAAAAAAGGAAACATTTCTTGAAGCTTGAAACTTCTGCAGCAAGTAGTCCTATAATAAATCTTTGCAAGAAAAAAAAATTAAAGGTGAGTCTTTCTTCCTTCTAATAATTTTGCAGCACTAAATCTCCCGTTTTAAGTTAAATTTCAATCAATTTTCGTGATTTTTTTTTCTTCAATTTCCACACTATTTAGAAAACAAAGTGCAGAAACAAAAAAAAACAAAAACAAGAGCATATCGTTCTGATAATTTTGGTGTTTTGATTTGATATCTATGAAATTAAGACAGTTAGATACATTTATATGAACCTTTTTTTTCGGACAAAAAGTAAAATTCGAACTTAAAATAACTGGAAAACAAAACTATGACGAAGGAATTTTTTCACTGCAGGTTTGAACTCACCTAGTATATGCGAATAACTGGTAAAAAAATTAGGAAAATCAAAAATGTCGAGCAACATGGTCTGGGTGATTTCTAACGGATTGACCCGAATGTGTTGACAAACATGATGACGTTTGATGTCAATGATTACTGTATATATTACCTTGGACATAGGTTAAGTGAAGAAGGATGAGAGAATAGGTTTGATGTCCAACATTGGAGAAGTGGGAAAAATCGAATCTCCAGACGTACATCCTTCTAAGGCCTGCGTATATCGCAGCATGCTGCATAGACTGCAAAACTTCGCTGTTGCAGTCTATGCAGCATGCTGTTGAGAATAAAAGTAGATAGTTTACATCAGGTCCTGAGAACTTTTTCCAGATGAGTGCTACAGCTATGTTGGTAAAACTTATCCCTCCGCAATGAATAATATGCTCTACAACTAGTTCTCATGCTAGCAAACTTGTGAACTTGTTTCTCATCCTAGCAAAGTTTTATCTGATTTTTAGTCACGTTGTAGCCGTCTTTGCAAGGGTGTCAACTGAAGTGCCCTCTTTTATGTCAACGTGTCCTGTGAGCCGATATTTAGTGACTTATTTGCTTGTGTTGTTTACTTGTTCCTGGGTTAGTATAACTATTTGATTGTGGCTGTAAATATTCTGTAAGTAATATTAATCTCTTATCTCTTAAGCCGCTAGTATAAAAAATGTTAAAAACGTACAAAATTAAAGTATTAACACCTTGCCTGCGGATGACGCCGCATGTGCATCATGGGAGCTACCTGTCAAAGGTTAAACGGTTTTGGGGATCGGCTACAAACCTGCAGGCTGGTTTATTCGTTCCTCCGTCGTCTCAGGGAGTGTTTCGAGTGCCTTATTCTGGAATCGTTCCGGGCTCAGACCTTTCTGTGAATTTTATTTCACCAGATATGCGTCATGATAAAAACGCATAAAGAAAAGAAGAAAGAAATTATCCCGAATTTCCAATGAGCAAGTTATTTTTTCATATTAACAAAACAAATGTAATCATAAAATGAAAAAAAAAAATTACCATTTTTCGGGTGATTTGGGGTTTACCGCTCTCGCAGTCAAAGTGTTAAGTAGTATGTATTTACTATGTAATCCCGCTCTGTATTCAAGAAATGGTTGCATACTTTTTTTTCTAAAATGTTTCTTGTGTAGGCAAAAAGTCTATCAATAAAATTTAAAATTAACATAATCGTGAATTTATTAAAAATGGATCTACATTTTTCGCGTCATCAGATACCTTTTAGATCAGTTATGACGTGGCCATTCTTGCGGAAGGTTCCATTCGTTCCATTAGGCTGTATCTAGTTTTTGGGCTCCTGAAGAGGCATATCATGTTGCGAAACATTTTTAATAAATTGATGATTATGTTAATTTGGAATTTCATCCATTGACCGTCTGCCTATACAACGAACATTGTTTAGATCTGGGCCAATCTTTATATCTTTATATATAAAAATCACTGTCTGTCTTTTTGAAGGTTTGTTCCTTATACAAATCCACACCGTTTGACCGATTTTGACCAAACTTGACACACACGTAGGTGTTGATACGGGCAGTGTCATAGGTTAGGTCAAAATCGTCTATCAATTGTTTGTCTACCTGTTTGTTCCATATACGAATCCACACCGTTTGGCCGATTTTGACCAAATTGGGACACATGTAGGTCTTGATACGGGGAGTGTCATAAGCTAGGTCGTCTAGTACTCACAGTTCTTAGGTCGCGGGTTCGAAACTGTGAACCCGAACAGTTACACATTTGTGCTATTAGATTTTAATATTACTTTTTCGGTTTCTAATGTATTTTGGGCTTTCTAGATGCAGAAAGTAGGTGTAGCATGGCACGTCGGGTAACAGCTAGTATTTATATATATTTTTCCAGGACCTGACGTTATTTTGTCTTTGAAGTACTGTCATCTCTGGATTGTTATTGTGTACGCAGATCAAAAACAAGCTATTAAACCGTCCTAGTATAGGTACTCGTGAGTTATAGCATATTGGGGCATGTCCATCGGGTATTTGACAAAGGGGGGTATATTGTCAGGGTATAGAGGACAAGAGATAATTGTGTTTTAGCCAGGATGTCAGGAGAGAATGACAAAGGGCCCGAGCCTTGTTGTCCACGATATTACCCCGACGAGCATGCATCACCATCAGGGGGACGATGGACCAGGTATATACATGATAGCTTCCTATTAGACGAGTATATTAGGCTCCATGAATATGTAGGCTTTCTCCGAAAGGCTCGAATAGGCTAATAATGAAAGGTTGGAAAGGCTCAAAAGGGATTCTAGCCTTTTATCTATGGATGCTCCCTTTGTTGTAGATAAGGGAAAAAGGTTATAGACTGGAAGTCTTTGTAATGCTTGATATAGACTTTTTCTGTAGGATTTACTACATCTTTGATGTATTTCTACAAAGAAAATGATTTTGTGATTGAATGAGCTTTTATAGGACTTGAGATTGAATGCTGTAGAGAACAGCAAAACCTCTCCGACAAAATAAGTATGACAAATTATCTGCACCCTAAAGGCTCCGGCACACAGGACGCGATCTGCATCGCGGCGCCCAGCGATCTAACGATCTTCGCGGCGCAGAGTGGGGCCGAACGACTTTCAAAAAAGGCAACAAATCGTAACCGATTTCAATGCATTTTTTTTTTTTTTTTAATGAAAGCCAATAAAATTTAGAACAACATTGTTTGGCCAGATTTTTGTTTTTTGTTTCCCCTGTTTATTAAATTACGTGTAAATAAGTCACAAACTTTTACAATTGAACATAAAATAGAACTATATTTTTCATCTATCTTAATATTAGCACAGATATTGGTGAAATTAAACAATCAAATCCTGATTAGACTCGGAAAAAAATTAAAATCTATTTTCATTCAAAAATCATATTATTTCAATTAATCTAATTGTTGAATTTATGTTTTGAAGATGTTTGTCTGATTTTTCCAAGTCTATTCGAGTTTTGAATGTTTAATTTGAACAATATCAGTGCTGATTTTAAGTTAGATGAAAAATATAATATTATTGTATGTTCAATTGTAAAAGATCGTGAATTATTTACACGTAATTTAATAAACAGGGGAAACAAAAAACAGACATCTGCCCAGACAAAATTGTTTTAAATTTTGGTAAAAATGCAGTTTCCAGTCCTCCAAACCGATTTCTTTCAAACTTTGCACAATAACGTATTTTGATGCACTAAACACGAATACGATAAAAAAAACCGTCGGATTTAACTAGGAAAGAAGTTATTAAGCACTTAAGTTCACTGTTGTGCAGGTTATGAGAGCTAATTAGAAGAATGTCTAGGACGACTTTAATGTCGAGGATTAGAAAAATGTCTAGGACGACTTTAAGGGCATACATGCTATGCGTTTCCTTATGAGAAACGAGTACCATAACTTCAAACCATGTTAAGTAAACTGGAATTTATGTTATTGGATATGGATATTCATGCATCTACATTAGTAACCGTTAAGGCTAACAGTATAGCATCAACCCTGTCACACAAAAGACTATCTGTCGCTAGTGTTTATCGCTTTGCAGAGCGATACGGTTGTCAAAGATTACACATTTATCACGCGATAAAATGAGTGAAGAAACTGAATTATTCACTGAAAATAATACGTTTTGAGGTTATGTTGTTTTAATAAACAAATTGATGAATTCTATCTTGCTTCTTGAATGTATATTCTTTATTACAATTAAGAACTGTATTGGTCACAAAGGTATCGCGTCCCATGTGATGTCCACATTGCAGACCGCCGCACAGTGGGGCCTAACGACTTTTTGTGTTTCATAAAAGGCTACAACCTCCAAATCTTAAGTGACTACAATGCATTTTTTTTTTTTTTAATGAAAGCTAATAAAATTTAGATAAAAATGCAGTTTCCAGCCCTCCAAACCGATTTCTTTCAAACTTTGCACAATAACGTATTTTGATGCACTAAACACGAATACGATAAAAGAAAACGTCGGATTTAACTAGGAAAGAAGTTATTAAGAACTTAAGTTCACTGTTGTGCAGGTTATGAGAGCTAATGTAAACAACTAAATTTGTGACGACTTTAAGGCATACATGACTTTAAGGCATAAATGACGACTTTAAGACATACATGCTATGCGTTTACGCTCGCTCAAAAAGATAACAAAACCCCAGTCATCACATGGGACGCGATACCTTTGTGACCAATACAGTTCTTAATTGTAATAAAGAATATACATTCAAGAAGCAAGATAGAATTCATCAATTTGTTTATTAAAACAACATAACCTCAAAACGTATTATTTTCAGTGAATAATTCAGTTTCTTCACACATTTTATCGCGTGATAAATGTGTAATCTTTGACAACCGTATCGCTCTGCAAAGCGATAAACACTAGGGACAGATAGCCTTTTGTGTGACAGGGTTGATGCTATACTGTTAGCCTTAACGGTTACTAATGTAGATGCATGAATATCCATATCCAATAACATAAATTCTAGTTTACTTAACATGGTTTGAAGGTATGGTACTCGTTTCTCTTAAGGAAATAAAATCCGTTTCAAACATCGAACACTAGCAATGCAAATCCTGTCAATTCGTTCCATGCAATTTGTTTTTCAAAAAATAGTTAGGCGACATGTGATAGTTAAGATCTTAAATTATTTAATTAGATAGAAATACACAAGCGATACCGAGGGAGGGAGGGCGGGGGGGGGGGGAGAGAGAGAGAGAGAGAGAGAGAGAGAGAGAGAGAGAGAGAGAGAGAGAGAGAGAGAGAGAGAGAGAGAGATGTGTTTTTTACATCTTCTTTTTTTACCTAGCTGAGTATATTCCACTTTAATTATATAGTATTTAGAGGGTTTAAAAAACCTTATGTTTTTGTAAAAAGAAATAAATAAAATAAAAAGTCCCTGAAGAGATGGCAGAAAAGCCCATGAGAAATAAATAGGACTGTTTAAATACAAAGTGTTTAGGAAGTATGAGGTGTACTACCTATTTATTTAAATTTTAACGCCCATTATCATTAACTGAGAATTTTGGGACGAATTCTCTGTAGGTGACCACCATTTTCTAGCTAGGATAGAGCTGATGCCTTTTCTTTTTTCAACAGAAAGCCACTACCCCATAGTGGAAATCGAACCCACGACCTTTGGCACGGATTGTTAAGTGTTCACGCCTTAACACTCACGGCCACCGGGCCTCCGTACTACCTTTTAGCACTTTCCTCCGAAGGAAAGTAGCTATTGAGGTTGGACTCATGACGGAATTTTTGAAAAATTTCTTCAAATCTTTATCGATCCTACCTAGTAGACACCGAAAATGACCCCCGTTAAAATTTATATATATATATATATATATATATATATATATATATATATATATATATATATATATATATATATATATATATGTGTCTGTTAACACGATAGCGGCCAGAGTTTTTGTTTTTTCGTCACGAAACTTGGTATATAGCATTCAATTAGCATACGATTGAACGAGTTCGTTAACCACTAAAGTCGGTCCACCGGAAGGGGGGGTTTACCCCGAACCCAAAACACTAATTTGACTATGTCAGCCGTAATATTTGTTATATTTCAACGAAACTTGGTATTCGTAGTGGTAATATAGAGAGAAAAGTGATATATAAAAATGAACTAAATCGGTTCATTAGAAGGGGGGGTTTACTCCGGACCCACAATACCAATTCGCCACTACCAGCCGTGATTTTTGGTATATTTCGACGAAACTCGGTATTCGTAGTGGTAATCTACAGGTAAATATGTGTTGTAAAAATAAACTAAATCGGTTCATTAGAAGGGGGGGGGGGTAGTTCAATAGAAAAGCCTGCCAGACGTAGGTTCACAAAGCCGCCGCAAGGAGCGCTTTCTACCACTAGAGTGACTGTATCCTGTTCCTGCGTTAGATCAAAATACGATAATATGAGGTTTTTTGTATTTATTACGTAGTGTAATAGGTACCATGTGTAAACATAACTCTGGAAGCAAATTAATAATCGATCAGTTACTCATTACAAATTTAAAAGAGAACTATTCATGTTTTTATTTTATTTATGTAGGATATTTTAAGCAAATTGTTCTGGAAAGCAGTCTACACTACCCAAATTCTGAGGAAAGTGCTTAGTTATGCAGCTCCTGCATGACGGACTTTTTAACCCATGCAAATGCCATATGATGAATGTGTAAATGTATGAATTTTTAAATGAAATATATTTTAATATTTATAAACTATAATGGGATTATTTTTAGTATTAGGATTAGATAGGATCGGTGAAGAAATAAAATAATTTTTTTAAAAAGGTCGGCTGCGTTAGTTATTAGGTCATCTTTTTTTTAAATAAACCAAATATAATACTGAACGAAATAAAATAAAAATTTAGGATTTATCTTTAATGACGGACGTAAGGAAAAAGTAAAACTGTGTGTTTGTAATAGTCGTGATGTTTTTTTTTTTTTTAAACAGCATTCTAAGATAAAACCATTAATTAATCTACTTTCTATAAAGTAACTGAAGTACCCATTTAATTGCAAGTGATCTTAATGATTTAAAGGAGACTCTTCTCATAAAGAAGAACCATTTACGGAATGAAGTCCATTTACGATTGTCGGGAAATTAAAGTGATAGTGAAGTTGGAAGAGTTCAGAATTTATTGGAGGATTAAATGAAAGAAACTAGTTCTTGAAGAGCTATAAAAGGGAGACAGATTATTTAATTTCTTCAAACAAATGTAATTTATATATAAAAAAGTCTGAAAGTTGCTATTATGAATATCATGAACACAAAAGTTTTTTAATTGAGAGGAGATCGTTGACCGTTTATGATGCAAGGTAGGGATTGTCGGGGTTCGGTCACTGCTACTTAATAAAACTACATTTTATCATAAAAATGGTTTTATTGTGCCGACGTTTCGGCTTGAACTTCAAGCCTTCATCAGGGCTGTAAAAAACAAGTAGGGCGGATGTAGTACTGAAATATACACACATATATATATATATATATATATATATATATATATATATATATATATATATATGCCTACAAGCAAAAATACACATACATATATACATACATACATATCTGGAAAAAGACAAAAACATAAAATACTAGAACATAATATATAGAAGAACAATGTGCTCTAGAAGTGTTTGGATTATTAGGAAAACACATTTTCCTAATAATCCAAACACTTCTAGAGCACATTGTTCTTCTATATATTATGTTCTAGTATTTTATGTTTTTGTCTTTTTCCACATATGTATGTATGTATATATGTATGTGTATTTTTGCTTGTAGGCATATATATATATATATATATATATATATATATATATATATATATATGTGTGTGTATATTTCAGTACTACATCCGTCCTACTTGTTTTTTACAGCCCTGATGAAGGCTTGAAGTTCAAGCCGAAACGTCGGCACAATAAAACCATTTTTATGATAAAATGTAGTTTTATTAAGTAGCAGTGACCGAACCCCTACAAAAGTTTTTTAATTTATATGATGGGTTGAGAAGCCAAGGGATACAAGTGACGTTATGATCATTTTGAGATAATACTGTTTAAAGTTAAATCTTTTTTGTAAATCTACTATATATTTGTCAAATACCACTCACTCACTCACTGACTCACCCACTCACTGACCTATCATCGCCCAGCCCAAACCCCTCGACAGAAAAATTTGAAATTTTGCATTGACACTCCCTATATAACGTAGGCACTCACTAAGAAAGGATTTTTTGATATTCGAATGTTTAAGTATTTTTAGAGGGGTTTAAAGTTTGAGTTGGTTAGAGCATGCAAGGCTAGGCTAGACGAACAGCTGTTACCGTACATTATCTATTTCATAGTATTATTTTTAATTGAGGTTAATTTCCACTATGATGGCAGTCCTTGAATTACTAGAAATAGACTGTCACTCATAGAGTTTTAATTGCGTTTCTTTTCTGCCTGTCCCCGTCAGATAGACTTGCCATATTTTTGGAGAGTTAAACCGAGACACATTAATATGGGATGGGCATACCAGGGGGGGGGGAAACAGTACAAATTATAAGCAAAATGGTGAGTTTTAAGCCTAGCAAGTAACGGGAAGGGGGAATCCTGAACTGTTAGTCTACCCAAACCTTAAAAATAAGGACGGAACTTTTTTTGCTACTTGATTTTCTTAAAAAAATCTCTCAGCCAAATAACAGTGTCTGGCAGCTGGCAGCGCTGTGCAGGTAGTTCCAGCGTTTTACAGTTAGATTACTTCTCATTTCTTTGACACTGAGAGCAGTAGTAAAAATGTTGATTGTAGAAAAGTAACCGATTTATAAAAGATTCTTATAAACATGAATTCATTACTTTTTACATCTTACAGCCTTTTCCGGGACATTGATAAAACCGGGCGGGACACCGAAACAATTGCAATATATCGGGACAGTCCCGGTCAAACCGTGATGTATGGCAAGCCTATCCTTCTAGGCTTTCCTTGCACAGCCTCCTCGCCTATAACCTTGGTAATGCTCGCAAATATAATGGGTGTTTGCAAATAACTTTTTGGAAACATAAACTTTTAAATTTTAACGCCCATTGAATAACATATAGTATGACGGGAACCGTGCTATAATAAACTGCACAAAATTGTAATGTAACGTAATTTTAATGAAACATTATTTAACGCAATAAAATAACTACTTATCTGCCATGACGAAGCACGGGTATTCAGCTAGTTCCCTGATAATTGTAAGTCTATATGATGTTTAAATTATATTTCTACTATGATCAATTGAAATTTCAGTAATATAGTTTAAAAAAAAACTTGTATATATATATATATATATATAAATATATACAAGTTTTTTTTATACTTGTTACTTGTTATATATATATATATATATATATATATATTTGTAGAAGGTAGAAAAATAATGTCTCTCCACTGTTTTTCAAAGTATTTATTAGCAAATAACGCTGCATACATCACAGATATATATATTTGTCTGTTCGCTCATTTCTGGCTTCCCTAATGGTCCGATTGTGATGAAATTTGGTACAAAAATCCGTCTTCCAATTTGAAAGGTCAAGTTCGTTAACCAGCAGAATCCGCCCACTGGAAGATGGCGTTTGGGGCGAAATTCGCGCAAAAATATCGTAACGCTTATGTTTTTGAGTTCATAAGCTTGTAAGTACTCGTTTTATAGGCTTCTTGGGCTAGGAAAACGAATGAAACCATTTTCAAGGCGATAGCTTTAACCGTTCTGCAGGTTCGAATTTTATCAACACTAATATGTTGAAATTTTGGTTACGTTTGGAGTAAAGGAAGGGTTAGAATAAAATATTTTATTAACAGGCAAGAAACGTTTTGGTAACTTTGTATACTTTCGTTAGTATCTCGAAAACCGTTGACAATTTGGGAAGCAGAAGGTTACCATTCGAAAGCTTACTAAATGCTCTACAAAAAAGGTTCTAAAGAAAGTTTTTAATTAGGCGATGTCAATCGGAGAAATAAGTGCTTAAAACTTTAAAGTAATTGATTTCGTTTATTCGAATGGTTCTTCCCGACTTATGGGATAGCTGACCCATACAGGTAAGATTGTAAATCAAGACCTTTCAAGACTGGTTTGCTTGAGATGTCATTTGGATAGGTGTTTCGCTATTGATCTAAACAAAGTAATAACTGTTTCTATTCTATGCCTTCATAAACACTAGAGATAAGAACGGAACCGCGCTAAGATGTCGCAGTTCCTGCGAATCGGACTTTTTCTAACTTCGTCCCTTCTATTACCTTCTGGTAGAATAAGGTGTATTCTCAACCCGGCTCCAGGTTCCGACTCGTCGGTCCTCGAGTTCTTTCTTTGGTTATTTTCGTGGGGGGTTTGAAAAAAAAAAAAAAAAAAAGTATGGAATGGGATATATAAGTCTATCGGGTATTCAAGAGTCGACGCTTGAAAATCTGTACGTGAGCACCTGACTATCGAACAGAAGTCCTCCAAGACATGCGTAGAGGGTACAAGTAAATATTCGCCTCCATTTATTTATGTATACCTAATGTACCACAAACGTGCTTATAAATTTGATCGCACATAATTTTCGTGGGGTATGAAATGTCGACAGTCTTCGTTACCTGAGAATCTCGAGAGGAGCGGAAGCACTCTAAAATGTTACTTTTATGTGCCAAGTAATATTATCTGCAGAAAATTTTGTAAAAATGGTACTTAATTATTCATTATTCGAGATTGAAATCTGGTGATAGTTATAAATGACGTGTAAAGCGGAATATATGGTGATTTTGTAAGTAGGGAGAAACCCGAGCTAATAAGAGGACGGGCATAATACGCTACATTTTAAATTATCCCTACATGCATTATTCATTAGTGCATTAGAGCCAAATAATGTGAGAGCAAGTATGCAAAGCACATTATGATCATACCCGGAGGGTCGGTGGAAATAAACACAGCCATGGCACGGATCGATGTAACACTTGCCGAAATATAATTTGTAAATTATCCGTATCCTTTTCTCTTGCATCTGTGACAGTTGAAATTATACAAAATGTCCTTCTAAAACCCTCGCAGGAAAAGGTGCGTTTCCGTTCTTATCTCTTCAGTCCAGACAACGAACAGTTATAGATGGAAATTTTTGGAACAAAATTTTTGACTAAGTAACTTTGTTTGGGCTGGATAGGAGGTGAACATATCCAAAGTCCTCGCCCGTAGCCTGTATTCTGGGGGGGGGGGTTAGAAGGTCCCATTTTTCGGGTTTTCACTTATATCTCGGAAACCCTGCGTCCTAGCAACTTGATTATTCTATAACAAATGAAAGCTGATTAAATTTCCTACAAGTTCTATTCATTAAAGTTCTTCGAGATATCTTTAGTTTTCGAAATATCCGCTCTTGAAAGTCTGTCATTTTCGGGAAAAACACTTTTGCCGCATATTGTATCCTAGTTTTGACCGGTAACTATTCAACGATCAACCTAAAAAATAAATAAGGGTTATAGAGAATTGCATTCCCTTCAATAATATATATTACTTTGCTATTTTATGTGTTTTCCTCCAAACGTAAACATAATTTCAATGTTCATCGTGAAATCTGAAATTTAGCGACTAACAGCCCAGGAAACTAAGAGTTATAGGTGGAAATGTTTGGAACACAATTTTTGACTTCATAACTTTGTTTCGGCTAGTTAGGAGGTCAAAATATCAAAAGTTCTCGCCCGTAGCCTTTGTGCCGGGGGGAGGGGGGTTTAGAAGGTCCCATTTTTCGGTTTTTCTCTTATATCTCGGAAACCCTGCGTCCTAGCGACATGACCATTCTATAACAAATGAAAGCTGATTAAATATTCTACAAGTGCAACTCAATAAAGTTTTTCGACATATCTTTAGTTTTCGAATGTTTGTCATTTTGGGGGAAAAAACAGTTTTTTCTATTCTCGACCGGGTATCTCTACAAGGATGAATCCAATGTCGGTTATAGGGTTGTAGAGGATTCCATTCGCTTCAATAATATATATTACTTTACTATTTTACGTACTTTCTTTCGTATAAACAGTTTTCGTATTCATCGTGTTATCTGGCCATCAAAATAGGTCCATCCGGAGGGGGGGGGGGGGTTACTCTGGAGCCAAAGTAGTTATTTGTCAATACCAGCCGTAATTTTTGTTATATTTCAACGAAACTGGGTATTCGTTGTTGTCAACTGAAGAGATTTTATTTGTTTGTAAAAATAATCTAAATCGGTTGACTAGAAGGGGGGGGGGGCGAAACTCATCAAAATCAATAGTGAAGCTTTGTGTATTTATTACGTAGTGTAGTGCCCCCCATACACAAAACTCTGGAAGGAAAATAATTACAAAATTAATAATTGAAACAGTTGCTCATAACAAATGCTATAAAAGGGCAGAACAATTTATGTTTTTATTTTATTTATCTACATTCCTCTGTTATCATTCCAACTCATCAGTTTGGCTTCCGATCACTCCACTCTACGACCCAACAAGCTTTCCGAGTTGTAGACACAATTACCTCAACGCTTGAGCGTAAGGACTTCTGTTCTGGAGTCTTTCTTGATGTAGCCCAGGCCTTTGACCGAGTCTGGCACCCGGGCCTCCTTTATAAGCTCAAGCGTTTTCTCCCCACCGCCTACTACTTAATCCTAAAATCCTTTCTTTCATCCCGCTTGTTTCATGTCCAGTACAATGCCTCAAATTCTACATCCCGCCCCGTGTCTGCTGGAGTACCCCAAGGCAGCATCCTAGCCCCTCTCCTCTACTCCATCTTCACCGCTGATATCCCCACTAATCCCAGAACCATTACCACAACTTTTGCAGATGATACTGCAGTGCTTTCATGTTCTGCCAACCCGCAGCAAGCCTCAGAAGCGCTCCAGAATCATCTCTTGGGAATCGAGAAATGGCTAAAAAAAGTAGCGAATTAAAGTTAATGCCCAAAAATGCAAGCACGTCACATTCACACTGCGGCGCAGTGTCTGTTACCTTTAACGAATCCCTCATTCCTAAATCCGATGTTGTTTGATACCTAGGCTTCCACCTCAACAAGAGACTTACTTGGAACACACACACAAAAACAAAACGACAAGAACTAAATAGACGCTACGGCCTACTTAGACGACTAATAGGTCCCAAGTCAAAACTCAGCACTGAAAACGAACTAACAATCTACAAAACTATTACTAAACCGATTTGGACATACGGCATTGAACTTTGGGGTACAGCAAAACCTTCCAACATAAACCAAATCCAAACCTTCCAGTCCAAAGTCCTTCGCCGGATCCTTAATGCTCCCTTTTACGTCAACAATAATATCATCCACCGAGACCTCGAAATTCCCTTTGTCGGTGAATTAGCTAATACCCGCTTCTCCATTTTTCATTCCAAGCTATCCTTTCATCCCAATCCCCCTGCCCAATCCCTTTCCACAGACGCGATCCCTTCGAATCCCCCGAGACGCCTGAAAAGAAAGTAGCCTAGAGACCAACTGTAATAAATAAAGGATTACTAATTGCTTAGGGAGTGTCAGCAATGGCTGCCTTCTCCCTTCTGTTCTTCCTTGTCCAATAGTTATTATGTATCTACCTATTTACTTATTGTATTATATGTCATATGTATACAGATTGTAAATAGTCAATAAAAAACAAAAATAATTATCTATATAGGTTATTTTAAGCAAATTATTCAGGAATGCACTCGAACTTACCCAATTCTGAGGAAAGTGCTTAGTTATGCAGCTCTTGCGTGACGGACTTTTTTGAATTCTTACCAAATTTTCGAAGGTGAATTCTGCTTGTTAACGAACTAGGTATTACCGTTTTGACAAACCATTTTACAGACTTTTATCACCAACACTTGTGTAGGTCAACAATATAAGCCTATTTGGAGTAAGGAAACGCGCTAGCCGAGGGTATAGTCTGTTCAAAATATACCTCAATTGATGTTATTCGAATACATCAATTGTTAGTGTGCTTTAACGAGCGAGCTTTCGTGAAATTAGTCGAGCTCAATTAGAACCTAATGAAGGCGAAACTCAATAGAGGATTCGAGAATTAACTCGAGTGCAACAGCTTTTAATGGTTAACATTATGGTAGTCGATTCCCTGAGCCTTGGTCAATTTAACACTCGTGTGACTTTAGCCTTTGTGTTGGGGCTTAAAGTGTGGACAAGAGGTAGAATATTGTGTAAATCGATCAATTAACCACTAACATCTAATCATCAATGACATAGTCACTCAATGAGCTTTGTGTATGCGTGGTGCTACACTACAATACTACCTTTTGCTATTAAAAAAAAAAAAAAAAAAAAAAAAAAAAAAAAAAAAAAAAAAAAAAAAAAAATCAGTCCCGTAACAGGCCACGAGGGCCCTTAGGGGCAGACACTAAAGAGGTATCTGATTCATGACCATACGGCACACTAGGGAGATAGTTTGGTCAGTACTATGCTCCGGCCGCCTGATTTTCCCCTTGGCTGCATCGACTGCTGGAGTCATTAGCACCCAAGGTACCCATTATTAATTAAATTAATTAAAGGTTGGGTTGGCCTAGGGACGGTCAGGGAGGCAGAATTCAACCCATGTACGAAGACACTAGAAGAAAAAATCTTTAGTGCTTGCTCGGGATTTGAACTCAGGCCTCCAGCTTATTAGTCCAGTGCTCCACCACTGAGCTAACCTCGCCCTTTTTGCTATCAAAATCAAAGTAAATTAATATTTAAATAATAAGTAAATCAATATTTTTTCTATTATTTATGTAATAAGTTTTATATGGGATGTTTAAGTATCCAAAAAAAAAAAGTTTCAATTTTTCATAAAAAAATGGCGGCGCTGTGTCTGACTAACGGAAAACCTCTTTTTTTACGGGCGATAGTCTGCAGGCGGATATTTTTAATCTAGAATGAAAAATGAAGGTTAAATTTTGTAATGTAAATATTGAAATAAGTAAATATATTTAATCGGCCATAGAATGGATATTTTTTTTTTTATTATTTTTTTTTTTTTTTAGCGGCGCATCTACATCTTGGTCATTCTACAGGTTGCCACCCTAGAATGGATATTATTCAATGAATCGAAAATGTCCTACGTATTTTACTAGCAAATATCATTAGGAACTGCTGTTAAAATTTGAAGTTCATCGGGCGAAAATTGAACGCGCCAGAGTATCGTCCGATTCGTAAACATAGTTTTGAAAACATTTTTTTTCATACTTTCTTGTAATAAAGATAAGAGTATGGTTTTGAAGGAGGAAAAAAAACCCCAAAAAAACAACCATTAAAAAGGGATCAATCAATTTCGCTTAAAAATGTATCTTCAAATCAACATCGCGAATTCACTAGGAAAATCGTATTTTTTGCGTATTTAAACTTTTTTCTTCACATAAACAGTCTTGGATATCATTTTTGAATAATTAAGGATGAATTTTAGTCCATAAAAGATTGTAAATAAAAAGTTAAAAGGTAATATTTCCTTTAATTAAGAAACAAAAACTCCACAGTTTTGTCAATTGATCTTTATGAATAATAAAAGCGCGCACATGTAAAAAGATTATATCCTACAATAATAACGCTCGACCCGTTTACAGTGCCCATGGTCAGCACTTCCAGCGAAAGAAGTTAGAGAAAAAAAAATTCATAACAAACCAGAGAAAGTATACAGCTGGTCACCACTCCTGGTGGTAGCCTTGCCAAGTTACGTTTGGCGGCCTAGCTCCATTTAAACGCAGTAAAAAGTATTCCCCCCTTCCGAATCATAGATTTTTAGAAATTTTTTTTTCTCTTTAGATACCCATGACGTATACCAAGTTTCGTTACAATAAAACAGAATTTACGACCGTAATTTTAGCAAATTGATAATTTGGACCCGGAATAAACCCCGGGAAAATACGGATTTTTCCGGTTAACGAACTGACGACCACGAGGTTTTTCGCGCTAAATATTTCAAAGAAATAGTTCGAAAGCAACGCTATTGACCAGTGCAATGCTCAGTACCTCAATTGAAATGACTACCTATATTTATCTTGGTTACCTGAAGTAATTCGAACTTGTGCTGAAATTAAATGTCCTTACTCGGCGGCCACATTTCAGTCACAGTTACGATTCAGAAGCTTTGCAGGCCATTCTGAGACAATATAGCGGCTAGATTCAGGTCCTCCAAAACAATGAAATAATAGTCATCAGTTAAAACCAAATAAATATCTTCGTATTTTCGTGCTAGGCGGAAGGTCAAATTATAAAAACTTCACCATACAGTTTTACCAACTTTATTACGTCCCTACATGTTTCACACCTTTTTGGTGCCTCTTCAAGGTTACAAATATAAAACTTCCAACCTCAAACTGAGGAGGATAACCTTCCACCAGTACGACCACATCTAGACCTCTAGGTCGTACTGGTGGAAGGTTATCCTCCTCAGTTTGAGGCTGTAAGTTTTATATTTGTAAATCTTTCCTCTGAAGAGGCACCAAAAAGGT
This sequence comes from Gonocerus acuteangulatus, assembly GCA_946811695.1. NCBI lineage: Eukaryota > Metazoa > Arthropoda > Insecta > Hemiptera > Coreidae > Gonocerus > Gonocerus acuteangulatus. The sequence goes on along the minus strand of OX328124.1, from coordinate 112,968,212 downwards.
GTGAAACCTGTAGGGACGTAATAAAGTCCCCCAAGTAATGTAGGGACGTAATAAAGAACCCAAGTAATTGACCTTCCGCCTAGACCGAAACTACGAAGATTAAGAAAAACGGTCAGTTGAATAATAGCAAATAAATATCCTTAAGAAAAAATTATCTGTTGACAGTTCGGTGACTCCAGTGAGACTCAAAGTTCTGATTCGTAACTGCGCCGGCTCATGAAAACATATGGTTTTTGATTGATACTAAACGAAAATGAAGGCACGGAGACGTGACGTGACTGATGTGGGTTAATAGACTAGAAGTCGGCAGCACATGCAAGCGAAGAAAGGGCGTTATATTGTGATAGCCGCATTTCAAGGTCCTTATACTCTCTTTTGTCTCTTGATTTTGGTAACGAATTGAGCAGTTTTCGAATCTCCTCCATGAATGACTTTTAATTTCTACGTTTAATTGGTTGTAGGTATCGGTGTCATATATTAGTGGATAAGTGTTAACGAAATTAGCTAAGCCACACTCCAACTACTATCCGAATTTACGGCACGTACAGAAGAAACGTGGATAACATTAATTAGCTATATAAATATTTGTAGTAGGTTTGTTAACCATGTTCTCCAGAAGTTACCGTAATACATGAAGATACATTATATCTATAGGGGAGAAGAAGGTTTAGAGTGCCGTACGTGTATCGAAACTCCAGCACGCCCATACATTCCTAGTCTTAATAAACCCGGGTTCAAGTCACGTTCGGATCGTGTGTCTTCTCCCACTTCCCTTAATATACGTCACATCTCTTTCTCTCACTCTCTCATTTTTATCAGTCTCTCTTTCTCATTTTTATCAGTCTCTCTCACTCTCTCTCTCTCTCTCTCTCTCTCTCTCTCTCTCTCTCTCTCTCTCTCCCTCTCTCTCTCTCTCTCTCTCAATCCCCCCCTCCGTAGCTCTCTTTCTCACTTTTTCTCCCCCCCCCTCTCTTTCTCTCTCCTCTTGCACTCTTCTCTCTCTCTCTCTCTCTCTCTCTCTCTCTCTCTCTCTCTCTCTCTCTCTCTCTCTCTCACTCTCTCTCTCTCTCTCTCTCTCTCTCTCTCTCACGCTCTCTCTTCCTACATCTCTCTCAGAGACTCCCTCTATACAAGTTGCTATTTTCCATTCTCAGCTAGCCTCCAACCATTTTTTCCCCTTTCGATATACGGCTCTTTACTCGCCGTACTGGAGGAAATTCCTACCCTCCCCTGCCTTGAATAGGTTCAGCATAACCCTTCGGAATAGTAATGCTGTTTGGCTCATTGCCTCTTTTTTGCCGTCCCTGTTATTGCCATTCAACTTTATACTGTATCAATCTAATGCAAGGTCCTAGCAATGAAAGCATTCTAGTGATTTTCATGGCACATTTGAAATGCAAATATAAAGCATTTGGCTCTAATATTTCATGAAAGTTTAATGTTTTCAGCACAAAACTAAAGAATGTAGCTATTTAGGTTGCTTTAATAACAGTAAATATTATACAAAATTAATTCGTATAAAACTTCTGCTCAAATTCAGGAACATAAATATGCTTTAGCTCCTCCCGACAAACCAATAATATAATGTTTATCCCAAAATTGTGAAAAATTAAATATCGGTGAACCCAAGTAATTGCTAAAAATAATAATAAAATAATTGCGGTTAGGGCCTGCTGATCCAACTCGGGAACATAAATATGCTTTAGCTCCACTCGACAAACCAATAATATAATGTTTATCCCAAAATTGTGAAAAATCGAATATCGACGAATCTAGATAATTCCTAAAAAAAAAAAAAAAAATTACTGTTTAACATACGTTCTTCTTTTTCGTACAACGCCACCGCGCATGCGCGTCGCCTAGGGTTCGTACATGGCGCGAACGCCAGCAGATACTTTTTTGTAAGTTTTTTTTTTTGTAACGTTTTTTCAGTTTAGTCATCGCTAAAGCATATTTATGTTCGTACATGGACACTGCGCATGCGCGAACGCCAGTGGTTTCGTACATGGCTACCACGCATGCGCGAACGCCAGCGGTTTCGTAAATGGCCACCGCGCAGCGCGAACGCCACGCCACGGTTTCGTACATGACCACCGCGCATGCGCGAACGCCAGCCGACACTTTTTGGTAATTTTTTTTTTTTCCAGTTTAGTCCTCGATAAAGCATATTTTTGCTAAAAAACCCCCGCAAGTTCCGGGCTCCTTCCAAAAACAGTTTGCATATGAAAGTTATGATATCAGTTTAAAGGTTTAATCCCTAAACACCTTTTCAAGAACCTAGTAATACCGCCTCACTTATTAGTGCATTTCCAATTAGACCAGTTTTCGTTAAATGATGGCCACTATAACATTCGAAATTATTATAAAATGTCTGGAATTTAAATATTCAGGCCCTTAATGTAACGATTTAGTAGTGTTATAAACTCTCTGATTACTTTAAATGATCGGGATTATATGAATTCTATGAAAGTTAATGCGGTCATAATTTAACGAAAACTGGCCATGTTCGAAATGCATAAATAAGTGAGATGGTATTATTAGGTTCTTGGGAAGGCATTAAGGGCCTAAAACTTGGCCCTATACTATGATATCGTAACTTTCATAGACAAATTGTTTTTGGGAGGGGTCTGGAACTTGGCCTCTTTTTTTCAACGTTAGTATTCTTTTGGGGGGATATCAATACGTTTTGTAAGTGAATTTTGAGTTGGCGCCGTCGACGTTTGGCTTGAGGAGGATGACGTGGGCACATGGCACTTGTTAGTTTGTCGGGTAATTTTGCGTGTATACGAAAAGCACCGATGAAAGGCCCCAAATAATCTTTTCTTTATTTTCGGATTTTTCTTTTCAGTTTTAGGTTATCCGAGACGATTCATGTGATACCCCAAACAATGGATATCGGAAGGAATGATGGGATTCCGAGGAACAACAAGTACGAAACGGGCACGCCTCCTGGGAGCGGAGTCAAACCCTTTTCAAGATTTTTAGATTTTTGTATTTAATGAAATCTTAATGTCTATCATTCTGCAATATTTAAAGATTCTAGCTTTTTGAGAAGCCTAATAATTTTGTTGAACGAGTGAGTGAACCGTATAAATCCCGATTTTCCATATCTCAGGAACGCTTCAATGTAGAATTATGAAACTTTCCAGTTTTCCACGTATATTAGAATAATACATGTGTATAATTTCATAAGTTTATCTTTGACTGGTCCAATGTTATGAGAGGGTAAAAATCGGCTCTAATTATCCGTGAAATACACAAGCCACCACCAAAATATTTGCAAAATCTATTAAAACACCTAATTCAGAGATGTTCCATCCGCTTTCTAAAACCCCTAGGAAGAAGACGGAAAGAAGCACGGATAAGAGAAATAATAACAATCTATCTTTTGCAGAATACGGCGAGAAAACTCATCAGTAGAGCCCGCAAGTTAGGCATTTATTTTTGGGTGAAATAGGCAGGCAAAAAGGCACTTAAAATACTGAAAATAGGCAGTACTGTAATTAAAATAGGCAGTACTGTAATTAAAATAGGCATTTATTAGGAGTGAAGGCAAAGAGGAACCTTACTCATAAATGATGAAAATATGTATTTTAAATACTCATTCATTTCTTTATTACCAACTAGCTGTTACCCGGCGTACCATGCTACACCTACTTTCTGCTTCCATAAAATCAAAAATAAATTAGGAACCCCGTTCTTAGTTTCGAACTCGTGACCTCCGAACAGTGAGTCATAAACGATTTTAACATAGCCTATGTCTCTCCCCGAATCAAGACCTACATGTGTGCCAAGTTTGATCAAAATAGGTCGAAATGTATGGATTTGTATAAGGAACAAACATACAGTCAGACAACTGGTAGACGTTTTTGACCTAGCGTATGAAATTCACCGTATCAAGACCAACCTGTATGCGACGTTTGGCCAAAAGTTGTGGAGTTGTATTAGGAACAATCATACATACAGTCAGCTGGTAGACGTTTTTGACTTAGCCTACGACACTTCTCGGATTAAGATCTACTTGTGTCCCAAGTTTGGTCAAAGTCGGTCAAACGGTGTGGATTTGTATAAGGAACAAACGGACAAACAGTCAGTCACGTGATTTTTATATATATAAATAGATAAATAGATTTATCACAGAATTAGTGTACTTACTCTCAAGGGAATTACTTCCCTTGTTACAAGCAACAACAAGATGCTTTTTCAAAGTATCAACTGTTATAGACCTTCTCAGAAAAAATGTTTTTCATCATGGCAAAACTTCCTCTGCATTATCTTGTCATTTCGAAGTCCGGAATACCAGGTAATTACGCATTATCACAGCAAAAGGAGGAAAGAGACCTACTCTTGTGAGGAAGGAGACGTACTTCTCTCATCCTCTCTCTCTTTCCTCCTATTCAGTATGCTTGTGCATTCCTTCTACTAAGGAAGGTTCTGTTAAATCCATGGGTTGAGAAAATAAGCTTTCGAATAGATATTTGTGACGGCAATTTGTAATTTGAGCAACCTTTTTTGTCTTCGATGAACGGAAATTTAATACGTTCTTTTTGAAATGTTTAAATCGCAGAAAAAAATTGCATAACAAGCAAAAAAGGCAAAAATAGGCAACGGAAGCCGAAATAGGCAAAAAAGGCAAAATAAAAATGGTCGCTACACTTCCTAAATGCACGAAAACATATTTATTTCTATCTGATTCTTCAATATATCCATTCAGATAAAAAAGGCATTTTGCCTAACTTCCGGGCTCTACTCATCAGCATAAAATCTGCGACTGCATGACACTGGCAAGAACACATTTTCAGCATTTTTGAGCAGGAAAATAACACATCCTTGTAGTGCCCCAGACTTGACACACAACATGATCATATGATTCTTAAAACACACAGTAGTACTATAAATATCCCAGTGTTACACCAGAAGTACAATAGGCCTTTTGTTCTAAATATCTGAAATCATTTCAAGAAAGCACAAAAATCGTTGCTATTAAATTTATTATTTAATTTTAATTTTATATATGTGACGCGAAAAAAATAATTGGCACGAGTTTAATGAAGAAAGGAATTTTAATATTCCCTGAATGAGTATTTTCCTCTTGGAAGCCATATTCTTTATTAAATTTCTCTAAGCTACGAGATTGAAAGGCAACACATGCCTCGCTGTATTTAGTAAAGAGAATAATTATAAATCATTCATATTTCATAGACTTTTATTTCATTCATGTCGAAAATATTAATCCGAATTTTTTCTTGCTAAACGAATTTTATTATTTTTTTGTTTTATTTGTAATTGAACGGGGGATTCTAATGAAATAATTTCCTCAGCAATATCTAAAACCTTTCTCGAGGAAAATGGAAAAAATATTTTTCTTTGGCTTTTCGGATATATTATTATATACCCGGTAGGTAAATGTAAAGAGCCTATTCGAAAGGATTTTAAATTTCCTACAAAGAAACTGTTCTTATAAAATTGCTGACAGAGCCATATAAATTGCTTAATATCCACTTTTATTTTTAATATTTAACTGTTTATTTGGTATAAAAACAAAACATGATATATACATTGTGTACCTACAGACCACAAGGATAAATTTACAATTTAAAACAAATTAACTTTAATGTCAATGACAATAAATTTAATGCATGAAATGTATCATCTTCATTTCCTTGCTCTATTACATTGTGAGAGTAAATATAAAATTCATTATTTGGAAGGAAAATAGTTAATAATAATAAGTACTATTTATATATATACAATAGAATATACAGTTAGGGATTAATGAGTAAATGTTTATGTATAGTTATCTCACTCCTGATAGTATAATCCAGTTCTTGGCATGCACTCGGCATGGTGTGTTATAATTATTTCAATAATATATGTTTTGTCCTTTTATGTACATATCTCTTAGTGCTACTTTTGCTATAGTTACCTATATTCTTAATCAGTGGGTTAGGTTTTCCCTTGCATGCTTTAAAAAACATATATGTGAGCTTGTGTATGAAGAATTTTATGTGCGGAATATTGGATATTTTATGAAGTGTTTCTATTTTGGTGCATCTGGGTAAGTTATTTGCGATTCTTATACATTTATTTTGAAAAATTTGTAATTTTTTATAGTTACTATTACATGTAGAACTCCAGACGGGACAAGCATAGGTTAATATAGATCTAATGCAGGATTTGTATAATTGTATTTTATTTTCAGAGCTTAACTTTGATTTTCTGTTGAAGTACGGGTATATTTGGCAAAGGGCTTTATTCATCTTAATATCCGCTTAGGAATCTCTCCTTAGCGGTTGAAAGGTGCGTAAGATCTCGCTTAGGAATCTCTCCTTAGCGGTTGAAAGGTGCGTAAGATCTCGCTTAGGAATCTCTCCTTAGCGGTTGAAAGGTGCGTAAGATCTCGCTTAGGAATCTCTCCTTAGCGGTTGAAAGGTGCGTAAGATCTCGCTTAGGAATCTCTCCTTAGCGGTTGAAAGGTGCGTAAGATCTCGCTTAGGAATCTCTCCTTAGCGGTTGAAAGGTGCGTAAGATCTCGCTTAGGAATCTCTCCTTAGCGGTTGAAAGGTGCGTAAGATCTCGCTTAGGAATCTCTCCTCAGCGGTTGAAAGGTGCGTAAGATCTCGCTTAGGAATCTCTCCTTAGCGGTTGAAAGGAGCGTAAGATCTCGCTTCACATTCAACATTTTATTTTAGATATTTACGAATGATTAAGACTAAATATTGTTAGTTTTTATTGTGCTGTTTCTTCTAGGTTGCTTGGGTAATTTAAGAACCCTCGGCACAACATGAAATGATACAACTTATTATTTGTTTACCTTAAATCCAGCATTCCAATTTAAATTTAGGCTTTCCCATCCTGGCATATACCTCAACCTTATATTAATTTTAAAATTGTTTTTACAAAATCCATATATCCTATTTATTTAATTTTTTTTTACGGTGCACCGACAACTGGGCCATACATGGTGCAGCCAGGAATTTTCTTAGCGAGCCCTGAAATGTGAAAAATCCCTGCTGAAGGTAGTTGTGGCTTCCACCGCAAGGAGCGCTGAACATGGACATATATATAAATGTATTAATATGGAAACGCATGCAATTTATGTTGTATTCTTATGAAATTGGATGAGTTGGTTAATCAGCAATGTCAGTCCATCCACTAAAAAAAGTCCGACTCGCTGGTACTGCATCATCTTAGTGCGGTTCCGTACTTATTCCTAGTGCCATTTGGAAAGCTTAGAATAGAAATGGATTTTTTTTTTTTTTTTTTTTTTTTTTTTTTTTTTTTTTTTTTTTTTTTTTTTTTTTTTTTATAGCAAAAGGTAGTATTGTAGTGTAGTACCACGCATACACAGTACGCAGTATTTTATGAAAATTGTCAAAAACATCTCGAAGAAATGGGATATATTACTCATCACAAAGGACAGAAAACTAACAGTAGCAAACTTACACTGAAGCGGACAATTCTTAATCCTTCTCCTCCCTCATTCTTAAGGAAGGCTGTACAAGTCAATACAATTATGTACTGAAAACGTACTTACTCTACGACTACTGCTGAGAAGGCTCTATTCCAGACAACCAAAAATTCGTTATCATTTTAAGCACAAGCAAATACATTTTACTGTTAAATTCAATTGTAAATATATACTTCATGTCGAATAAAATTCCATTCTCTCGTGGGGTAAATCTTTAGTGTAAAATAAGAAATAATGATAAATTTAGTTGTAGCCCTGACGTAGTGGCCGTAATTTTTTTTCTTTCAACAAAACCTGTTATTTACAGTAAAACGAGTACTACGTTTTTTGAAACGAGATAATTCGAACCGCAGGCCAGAGCGGAATAGGGATTCAGAGTTTAGATCACTTTCTGGTGGTTTTAAACTCTGGTGGTGGTTTTCTCACATTCTAAGAAAAAAATTAAATATACCTATGTGGTTTGAGTCTGTAAGAAAAATCTGCAAAATGATCGAATCCCCTTAGCAATCACAAAAATATTCTTCGGCGATTTCACATTGTCGTTCTGGTAAAAAACATTGTCCTACAATAGTCGGAAGTAAATGCCTACAAAGTTACAATCAGGTAGAGAGCTACAAGGAGTTGTAATATAGGAAATGGTTTATATAAATTACTTTAATGACCAAAGGGATTTACGGAGCAATTAGAGAAAGGGACCATTCGTTTTGCCCTTCCACCTAGACCCGGCCATTTAGGGCTGCGTACAATTACATAAATCCAGATTGTAATTTTCAGATGTCAAAAGAAGAAGACAAAACACCTGGATTCCTGGCAAATATTGACAAGCTAATCCAATGAAGAACGACCAATTTGCTAATAATGTGCATTAGTCGTGGTATTATTTTATAAACAATGAAAAGGAAACATTTTCTTGTTCTATATTAGTATGGTAAACCACTGGATCAATTTTCATTTATTTTTTTTGTTGCAAAGATTAGATCGCCGACGTTGGAATTTAAAGCCAGCCTGTCCCGTTCGATGTTGAGCAGCTTAAGGTATTTTGACAAGATGAATCCACTTTCATTACAATACCGTAGACCTTTTTCTCGCAAATTTGGGAAAAATGTACAAAAAGGAAGGATCGACTTTTACAATCCGAACTTCGTCTATGTTATCCATTTATATTACAGCAATTCCTTCCTCAACACATAACGATCCGGAAATGTGGACTAAAAAAGTCCACTTTTTGAAACACATTGATCACATAATATTATAAGATGGTGACCATTTATTTTTAATGAATTTAATTTGGGAGGAGGTCGAATTTTGTTAATTACACGTTATCCTTTAATAAGCCTTTATTTCGCTGATGTTAAGGCTGTGATTAGTATTTCAAGTGCTTCTGAAGAGGCTTTAAAGAGACGTGAAACATATGGAGCAATATAATGGGTCATTAATATGAAAAATTGTATGGTACCTTATAGATGACTTTATATATATATATATATATATATATATATATATATATATATATATATATATATATATATATATTATCTTATTATATATTTTAATTAGACTTAATACACATTCGTTGGTTTAATTTTGTGTAATTGATAATTATTTGTCTTATATTTTCGAGAGTTTGCCACAATGTACATCTGTCCAACAGCAATCAGACAACAGAAAAATTGAAAATGAAAAATGCGTTTTTTCACATTCTTTACATTGCATTTGTATGGACGATGAGTATTCAATGAAATTTGATTTTCGGTTTCTTAGATCACGAATTCGAATGTTTGTATATTAGTATCACATAAGCGCGTTTTGTGTGCATGTGTGTTTGTGCATATATATATATATGTTTACTTATAAGCTGCTTCGCTGGGAATTAAATGTGTTTATTGTAATGAATGAATACCCTTACCAACCAGCACGGATGAGTGACTGCCAGACAAAGCCGGGAAAGAATCCGGCGAAATATTGCCAAGAAAGGAGGAGCAAGACCACTGGAGTAAGAAGCCGCATTACAATAAACATATATATATATATATATATTTAATTAACACTGAAGACACATTTATTTATTAGGTTACATCCGCATCTAGATCATAAACGCCTGGCTAATATCCATGATGGAAAAGGGAATTTTTTTTGAAGCGGCCATAAATAAAAAACTCAACCTGCTGCGGGAGAGCCTCGAACCCTGAACTCCTTAGATTCGAATTAAATAAGTAGTTATTTTTAAACGTTTTACGTTTAATATGTAGTTATTTCTATAATATAAAGCTCCTAAAGTTGTTTGCCTATGTAGTTAGCTACATTCCAACAGCTGGAGTACTTAATTTATTTACATGTGGCAGAAGGCGAATAATAAATAATACACAATTAATCCACATTTTTCAAAATATTATTACAAACAGCCCATAAGCTAAACCTTCCACTGCCCTGGCTGATTCAATACTTAAATAACATGGTGGGCTGGTTAGTCTTTATGCACTAGAAATATTTATAGTTTTAGTTGTTAGCTCCTGAAGAGATGCCAGAAAGATGTGAAACATGAGAGAGAAAAAGTTTATTTTGAAAAAGAAAAGTTTAATTGCCCAACTAAGTTGGGTTGCTATATACACAATGTAGTTATCAATCCCAGTAGCCATTGGAACACTAAAGTAAAAAAGTTAAATATATATATATATATATATATATATATATATATATATATATATATATATATATATAAAATGTAAATCTATCAATCAAAAAACTATAAAAGATTTGGAGCTGAATTAATGTTGTTGTTTTTAGCACTATCCTCCGAAGGAAAATAGCTATTGAGGTTGGACTCATGACGGAATTTTTGAAAAATTTCTTCAAATCTTTATCGATCCTACCTAGTAGACACCGAAAATGATCCCCGTTAAAATTTATATATATATATATATATATATATATATATATATATGCATATATATATATATATATATATATGTGTGTGTGTGTGTCTGTTAACACGATAGCGGCCAGAGTTTTTGTTTTTTGTCACGAAACTTGGTATATAGCATTCAATTAGCAAACGATTGAACGAGTTCGTTAACCACTAAAGTCGGTCTACCGGAAGGGGGGGTTTACCCCGAACCCAAAACACTTATTTGACTATGTCAGCCGTAATATTTGTTATATTTCAACGAAACTTGGTATTCGTAGTGGTAATATAGAGAGAAAGGTGAGATATAAAAATGAACTAAATCGGTTCATTAGAAGGGGGGGGGTTTAATCCGGACCCACAATACCAATTCGCCACTACCAGCCGTGATTTTTGGTATATTTCGACGAAACTCGGTATTCGTAGTGGTAATCTACAGGTAAATATGTGTTGTAAAAATAAACTAAATCGGTTCATTAGAAGGGGGGGGGGTTTACTCCGGACCCAAATTCCTAATATACTCATACCGGTCGTAATTTCTGCTGTATTGTAACGAAACGCGGTATACGTCGTGGGTAACTCATGAGAAAGAAGTGTTGTAAAAATGAGCTGAATCAGTCAATCGGAAAGCGGGGGTTTAATTTGTAATATATTTGAATAGAAAAGCCGGCAGACGTAGGTTCAAAAAGCCGCCGCAAGGAGCGCTTTCTACCACTAGAGTGACTGTATCCCGTTCCTGCGTTAGATCAAAATACGATAATATGAGGATTTTTGTATTTATTACGTAGTGTAGTATGTACCATGTGTAAAAATAACTCTGGAAGCAAATTAATAATTGATCAGTTACTCATTACAAAATGAGAACTATTCATGTTTTTATTTTATTTATGTAGGATATTTTAAGCAAATTGTTCTGAAAAAGCAGTCTACACTACCCAAATTCTGAGGAAAGTGCTTAGTTATGCAGCTCCTGCGTGACGGACTTTTTGTTATTGAACTTCCGTTACATTTAATCAAATTTAGTAATATTAAAAGTCACAATAAATACAAGTATTTAACGAAACTTTACAGGACATACAGCATAAAAAGGAAATTTTGATACTAGAAAATTCGGAGCCGGCAAAAAAATGCTAAGTATAACAGAAGGCTGTATATTCCAGTTCCAAGTTCAGATTTTTCAATATAAATAATCTTCGTAAGCTTTTAAGGTATTTCCAGCCTCCTCTATTTTCCTGGATATATGCTGAAAACAGCTCAGCTCTATGAAGGCTTAGTTTTTCCTCGTTGTAAAAAAAAAAAAAAGAAAAGAAAAAGAAACTGCCGACGAAAGCAAGACGTCTTGCTTTGACATTTTCATTTTCCCGTCTCTTGTGTATTATATAAGATGAATATTATATTTTCGTGAAATCATGGAGATGTCATGTGATCTAAATTACGTTTCACATCAAATTTTCTTGACTCTCATGGGGGGATTTACTTGCTTTCTTCTGGAATGATGTTTATAATTTTATTGGTACAGGATTTTTTCCATTCTTGTTTTCATTGTGTTTTCAACCACTAAGTGGTAATTAATCAGAGGATTGAAGAAGCAAATCCTTTTTTTTTTTTTTTAAAACTTTGTCGGAATTGCATGATGTTAGGCAGAAAGAGTGGGGGAAGAAAATCCATCCGCAACACCGAGGTGGCACTCCAGAACTTCTGATGGAATGAGTGCCCCCCACCCCCCCAGAAACCCTACTGTCTACAAGATTACAAGAAACTTTGTAGATTTCAACTAACATCGTTTAGATCAGTAATAAATAGTAGAAAAAGCAATGTCCGAATTACTACACTCTCTGGGATATCACATGTCTGGGATTTTTAAACGAGATTTAATTTCGTTATTATAAATTATATTAAATTCATAAGTAACAACGATTATTTATAACTTAGACGATTTGATATTTGAATCATTGTATCAAGAGTTTGATATATAATACCCTTATCAGAAAAGTTTATTTATTAAGAATAGAGGCTTATTCCAAAACTAAATTATTAATATACACAAAAATTGTAAAATTCACTTATTTGTGGTGGAAGGTCAATGACAAAAAAAATAGTTACCCACAACTAAATAATTATGGCTGTTATTACAGTAAGCCATAATTTTGAAATGAAATTTATTGCCTTAATAATTATAAAAGATTATTTATAATTTAGTACACGAATTTATGTTTAAATTGTTGTATGTTACATCTAAAATAATATTATCTTATTATATTATTTACCAGCAATGCTGGTCCACGTTATTTAAATAATGCACATTTGAAAGTGTACATGAAAACGCCAAACTTGAAACGTTTAGAATTTTCAGACAAAATAACATTTTGCAATAAATTAATGATATTAATAATATATTTAGGCGAGAGAAGAACTTGAATGTTAGAGAAAAATAGTTATTCAAAAACAAATTTAAATAAAAATTAGGGGGGAAAAAACGAATTAACATGAGAAACTCCCAACGGCCACAGCCACGCTGTCTGTTCAGTCTCTAACTGGTTAAAATATTGCCAGACTTTAATAAAACTTGGTGCAAAAACACAGCAATTGTGTGATTTGAAAGGTCAAGTTCATTAACTAGCATTATCCGTCAACCGGAACATGTTTTTTTTTTGTGCAAAAGGTGCGCTAAAATAATCGTAACGTTTAAGATAATTATTATTATTTAGACATTTTTGAATTTCTAGGCTTCCATGTACACGTTTTATCTTGATTTAGTCGTGGGGAATCTAATGAAACCATCTTCATGGCCATATCTTTAACTGTTGATGAAGAAAATGAAAGAAGGTAGATTTTCGGATATATTCATGTACACTCCCAGACAAAATTATAGGCCAACCTATTTTATGTTAGTTTTTATCAATATTTAATGTTATATTTATGCCGAATCAAATACATACAATTCTAATGTCACTGCCTTTTGGAAGAGCAAGTTGTGATGAGTCCTGATCCTTCTTCCCTATGGATTAGCTGAAATGTAAGTATTTAGGCGCGACAAAAGTATAGGCCAGTCACTCAGCTCTTATCTAAATCTAGCTCTAGGAACAGTTTTAGTGAAGTTTACATTCATTCATTCAATCAGCGAGTCTAATTAAACCTGATTAAGTAATGACTAGAGGAGAAGTGTTGTCTGAGAGCAAAAAAGATGTAATTAAAACATTGCACGATGAAAATTGGACAATATCGAAAATCGCTCGAACTTTAAATAGAAGGAGGCATTTCATAAGAAATTTCCTTAGGCTGGGTAATGATTATGGCCAAAAGATGAGCATTGGAAGGCCCATGGAAACAATGGTCCGAGCCATTTTACCTCGTGCTTACAACTCTTCAGCCAAGGCGAGAGAAACTTGTGAACAAGCAGGGGCCCTAACAAACATCAGGAATGTTCAACAGCTTCTGCAAAAGGCACATCATTTAAAGCTCCTTAAACTGAAGTCCAATCCCCCCAGGCCCCCTCTTTCAAAAGCACACAAAGCTAACAGAAAGAAGTTTGCTTCGGAGCACATCACATGGGGGAATGAGATGGAAGAATGTTATCTTCAGCGATGAAAAGCAGTTTAATCTGAATGGCCCTGATGGATATCAATATTATTTTCATGATTTCAGAAAAGAAAAAAATATTTTTAAGGAAGCGTCAAATGTGAGGACCAGGTAGTATGGTTTGGCCTGGGATACGATACTATGACAAGACGAAATTAGTATTTTGATCAGCTACATTGAATTCGAAAAAGTATATAGACATCGTCTGGAAGCAGATTGTTGAAACAGGAATAGAGCTGACTCCAGCTTGTTCACAAATTTCACTCGTCTTGGCTGTAGAGTTGGAAACATGATGTAAAATGGCTCGCTGTACTCTGGCCGTTGTTGCCATTGGCCTACCAATGCTTATCTTTTGGCCATAATCATTACCCAGCCTAAAGATATGAGATGCTTACTTCTATTTAAAATTCGAGCGATTTTCGATATTGTCCAATTTTCATCGTGCAATGTTTTATTGACATCTTTTTTGCCCTCAGACAACACTTCTCCTCTAGTCATTACTTAATCAGGTTTAATTAGACTCGTTGATTGAATTAATGAATGTAATCTTCACCAAAACTCTGAGTTTTGCAAACTCTGAGTATTACACTCAGAACTGAGTGACTGGCCTATACTTTTGTCGCGCCTAAATATTTACATTTCAGCTAATCCTTAGGCAAGAAGGATCTGGATTCATTAGACACGGGGTAGTGTATATCTCGAAACTGTCTTAAGTGAATTTACGCTTAGCATACTGCCAGTTTCCTGTTGTCGTGCCGATGATTTTGCTTTGCTTTCATATTTCAATTAACATTTTGACAGGTGTTTAAATTTTCAAAAAAACATGATTAAGACAAAACTTTTCCCACGAGCCCAAGTGGTAAGGTTTGCAGTAGATAAGCCTATTATCCCTCTAAGAGAAAGAACTATTCTTTTCTTTCGTAAGACGGAAATGTTTATAAGGAAATATCACCGCTAAACAATTTTAATAAGCGAAGAAACATGCTCGAGAAACTGGCGAATACAGTGAATATATATATCTCAGATGCACCTGCTTCTGTAAGGTCTGTCTGGAAAGCATACCCTTGGGACGAAGAAGACCCTAACAGGTGCACTAAACGCTGTAGCCGCTGTATTATACTGTATAGGGAAGTACTCCACTTCCTCTGTCGTAGCTTCACTTCCTTTTATACTTATTATTCAAGCATAACAAGTCTGTCTCGCAGCTGTTAGTCCAAGAAATAAAAAAAAAGGTTTGCAGGATTTTCGGGTCAAAATTCCTAAATAATCGAAACGTATATTCATTCATTTCAGAGCAAAAAAAAACCTCGATATATATATATATATATATATATATATATATATATATATATATATATATATATACTAGCTGACCCGGCAAACGTTGTTTTGCCATATAAATAATTTCCTAGTAATTTCTAGTGTAGACAAAAAATAGCTTACTTATTGTAAGTATGTATGTATGTTAGAATGTGTATATTGTATGTATGTAAGAATGTGGTATGTGCGTGAAATAAGCATGGAGCGCTGTGAACGATGAAAAATTGTTTAAAAAATTTTTCAAACAAAAGTAAAAAATTAAATTTTATGAAAACATTGTCTCTTATAATTTTTTCATACAACCAATATTTCCATTGACATTTCAAAATAAAGATTCATAATGATTGATTTTTTGTAAACTATGAAAATCTTAATTGTTTAATTACATTTTTTTTAATAAAATTAAATTAAAATTACATTTTTATAAGATCAACAACATTTTCGATATAAATAAAAAAAAGTATACTTACAACACAAAATCCGTTGTTATTGGAAGCTCGTGTCACGTGTTGAGTACTTTTGAGGTTATAAAATCATTTGATTAACTAATCGTGCAAAATACACTCAAAATTGATAATTTAATTATTATTGATAAAATAGGTATGATTAAAAGTTAATATGAGAGTTACACTGAGATAGCAAAATAATAATTGTCAACGTTACTACTACACTTGATGCATAAACAATAATGATGGCCGACAACTGTGTAGGGAGTGAGAAAGAAAGGAGACCGGCTTCGTTCTCATCCCTACTCCGTGCTGTTTACTGGCTATTAAAAAATAAGGAATGATCGTAGAAGGGTAAAAATTGAGGATTGTATGTATTTTTGTATGTTGTATCATAAAAAAATAGAAATTAAAAATTTTGTCTAAAAAATAAAAAAATAAATTTAGGGGTGGACTACCCCTAACATTTAGGGGGATGAAAAATAGATGTTGGCCGATTCTCATAGATACCGGATAAGCACAAAAAATTTCATCAAAATCGGTCAAGCCGTTTCGGAGGAGTATGGCAACGAAAACTGTGACACGAGAATTTTATATATTAGATATATATACAGCGTGGTCCCAAAGGAAATCGCCATACTTGAGGGGTGTGTACGCCGACTAAAGTGTAGTCGAATGCCACCTAGGAGAAATTTTTCCTTTCATTATTTCCCTAGACATAGGCGTTCCATGTTTTTTTTTTTTTTTGTCTAAACCCTAGTTTTTGACTATTATTGCGTTATTTGTCGTTCACGCCAAGGGAAAATTTAATTCTAATAACATTTTCAAAATATGCATTAAATTTCCTATAAGATCTTGCGCGAAAATTTCTCAACCCAAGCTCACAGCAGCCACCCAAACAAATAATTTATCACGAAATTAAGGCTTTTCATTTTTTATGTTCCGCGGTTTATGGATCCTCAAAAAACTGGCGTTACTTCCATACCTTTAACATTAAAACTACCTTTATAAACCGATATAAACCACCGGTATAAACGAATAAAAAATTTCTCAGGCGGCTTTACGTTTATTGACCTTTAAAACTTACAACCATATCAGTCATTCAATTATCTAAGATGCGGTTGTACCTATTAAAAGGTAATGGAATAACCCAACTTTTTTGAGACTCCCATCTACCGAACCAAAAAAATGTTTATGCGGTCGGTGGAACATTAAAAATGAAAAACATTTATTTAGTGATAAGTTATTTGTTTGGGTGGCTGCTGTGAATTTGGTTTAAGACATTTTTAGCGCGGTTACTCCCTATCTCCATAGAGAGAACCCGCTTATGAGGTTGACTTCATGACGCAATCCGGAAGTGCCGACTAGAAACTTTCACGTTTCAGACCCTATAGATCACGAAAATATAGGTGGCTAAAATTTGTATATATATATATATATATATATATATATATATATATATATATATATATGCTTGTCTGTTCGCTCTCTAGGAAGCTCAAAAATGGTCCGATTTTGACGAAATTTGGTACAAAAATCTGTCGTCTAATTTGAAAGGTCAAGTTCGTTAACCAGCAGAATCCGCCCACTAGAAGATAGTGTTTGGGGTGAAATTAGCGCAAAAAAAAATCGTAACGCTTACGTTTTTGTGTTAATATGCTTGCAGGTACTTGTTTTATAGGTTTCTTGGGCTAGGAAAACGAATGAAACCATTTTCAAGGCGATAGAATTAACCGTTTCTGAGATGAGTGGAATCAATGTTTTTGAAAGTCATTATTTTTTTGTGAGTACTTAGAATCGCGGGATTCAATTGAAATTTTTTCTACATCTTGGAAATTAGTCCCAACTAAGATGTTTAAATTTTGGTTATTTTTGGATATAAGGAAGTATGCGAAAACAAATATTTTAATAATGGACATGAAAAGTTTTCAGATCTCCATACATTTTTCGTAAATATCTCGATAACGATTGGGAAATCGTAGTAAGTGGAGGGTGACCGTTCGAATGCTTACTAAATTCTCTACAGAAAAGGTTCTGAAGCAATATTCGATGGGGCAACGTCAATGAGAGATATAAGCGCATAAAACTTAAAAAGTGTTTGTTTTGTTGTTTTAAAATGGTTTTTCTCTTTCTTTATCCCACTTTTTAATGGGTTGTTTCTACTTTTAAATTGCATTTATCAGTAAAATTAGTATAGTAGTAAAATAAGCTAAGAAACGGTGATAATAAGTTTGGAGTGGCTGTGGAAATCAAGATGGCTGTGGCTAATCATGATGACGAAGTTTGTTTTGAATTCTCCTGTGTCTATATAACCTAACTCATAGCCTCCAACTGAAGTTATCGTTATTTCTTATTTTATAGAAAGATTTAACCCACGGCAGAATGGAATTTTATTCGCCATGAAGCACATATTTACAGTTGATTATAACAGTAAAAGGAATTTGCTAGTAAAACAAGATACTTAAAATGACAACGATTTTTTGGTTGTTTAGAATAGAGCCTTCTCAACAGTAGTCAAAGAGTAAGCACGTTTTCAGTACATAATTGTATTGACTTATACAGATTAAGAATTATCCGCTTCTGTGTAAGTTGGCTACTGTCAGTTTCCTGTGACTCTGATGTCAGTTTTCCACACGGTACTGATGTAGATTTTGAAAATGTCATCAGAATTAAATTTTCCCTATGGTGTGAACGACAAATAACGCAAAATTGGTCAAAAATAAGGGTTTCGAAAAAAAAAAAAAAAAAAAAAGCCTATATCTGGGGAAATAATGCAAGTAAAAATTTCTCCTTTGTGGCATTCGACTATCCTTCAGTCGGAGTTCACACCCCTCAAGTATGGTGATTTCCTTCGGGACTACCCTGTATATATATATATATATATATATATATATATATATATATATATATATATATATATAAATTAGAAACATTGTTACTTTCGTCACCTATGGGTCATGTAATGTCAACAACTTCTTAACTCTCCCAATTGTGTTATCAGAGTATACACGCTGGAGAAAAAGTTGTTCTTCCTAAGTTAGACAGTCTATCATACACTCTTACGGTTACATGCAGTTTATTGCAGTCTATCATACACTCTTACGGTTACATGCAGTGTATTGCAGTCTATCATACACTCTTACGGTTACATGCAGTTTATTGCAGTCTATCATACACTCTTACGGTTACATGCAGTTTATTACAGTCTATCATACACACTTACGGTTACATGCAGATTATTGCAGTCTGTCATACACTCTTACGGTTACATGCAGTTTATTGCAGTCTATCATACACTCTTACGGTTACATGCAGTTTATTGCAGTCTATCATAGGCAACATTTATTTTCATGTTTCCTTATAATTAAATACCACAAAAGTGTCTGTCCTTGTGTAATTATTTTTAATAATGTGTATTGAAGACGCTGTTTAAATCGAAGCGGGAATAAAACACTTCACATAATATTAAAAATAAAAATTAGGTACTTTCGTTTTTTTATTATTTACATTTTAACCCCTTATGGCTTCAAGCAAAATTTCCATCAGTAAGAAAGGCAAGCTATCTAGTGACGCATACACCATGACGCCGGGCCCGCAGAACACATCTCGCTGACGCATATGCCACAAGCTCGGCCCGAAAATGTTAAAAGTGTCTGCAATTGTCAATTTTTTGCATTAATTTCCTTCTGAATAAAATACTATTTTTGGGCAATATATCTTTTTGCACCTTTCCCCTATGCGCAGCACCTAGTACGGCCAGTCAAGCCAACACATATTTACCTTTTTAGCACTTTCCTCCGAACGGAATTTTTGAAAAATTTCTTCAAATCATTATCGATCCTACCTAGTAGACACCGAAAATGACCCCCGTTAAAATTTATATATATATATATATATATATATATATATATATATGTGTGTGTCTGTTAACACGATAGCGGCCAGAGTTTTTGTTTTTTCGTCACGAAACTTGGTATATAGCATTCAATTAGCAAACGATTGAACGAGTTCATTAACCACCAAAGTCGGTCCACCAGAAGGGGGGGTTTACCCCGAACCCATAACACTAATTTGACTATGTCAGCCGTAATATTTGTTATATTTCAACGAAACTTGGTATTCGTTGTGTTAATATAGAGAGAAAATTGAGATATAAAAATGAACTAAATCGGTTCATTAGAAGGGGGGGTTTACTCCGGACCCACAATACCAATTCGCCACTACCAGCCGTGATTTTTGGTATATTTCGACGAAACTCGGTATTCGTAGTGGTAATCTACAGGTAAATATGTGTTGTAAAAATAAACTAAATCGGTTCATTAGGAGGGGGGGTTTACGCCGGACCCACAATACCATTTCGCCACTACCAGCCGTGATTTTTGGTATATTTCGACGAAACTCGGTATTCGTAGTGGTAATCTACAGGTAAATATGTGTTGTAAAAATAAACTGAATCGGTTCATTAGAAGGGGGGGGGGTTTACTCCGGACCCAAATTCCTATTATACTCATACCGGTCGTAATTTCTGCTGTATTGTAACGAAACGCGGTATACGTCGTGGGTAACTCATGAGAAAGAAGTGTTGTAAAAATGAGCTGAATCGGTCAATCGGAAAGCGGGGGTTTAATTTGTAATATATTTCAATAGAAAAGCCCGCCAGACGTAGGCTCACAAAGCCTCCGCAAGGAGCGCTTTCTACCACTAGAGTGACTGTATCCTGTTCCTGCGGTAGATCAAAATACGATAATATGAGGTTTTTTGTATTTGTTACGTAGTGTAATAGGTACCATGCGTAAACATAACTCTGGAAGCAAATTAATAATTGATCAGTTACTCATTACAAATTTATAAGAGAACTATTCATGTTTTTATTTTATTTATGTAGGATATTTTAAGCAAATTGTTCTGGAAAGCAGTCTACACTACCCAAATTCTGAGGAAAGTGCTTAGTTATGCAGCTCCTGCGTGACGGACTTTTATCTACCCAAGAAGTGCAATATCACAAAATTTCAAGGTGTATAAAATTCTTCATGAAATGTGCGTTACCAGCTCTCCGACTATTATAATGTCCGACTCAATATTACGCACGTGGTGTGTTAATTACCATAATGGAGCCAATGCTTCATATTGGCGGCACAGCGTCATATTTATCCGAATTCGGGCAAATTTTTTACACATTTGCACTGTCATATTAGCTTCATTAAATATGAAACCAATATGCCGCCGTTACATATCAACCGGCGAAGGCTGCCGAATTTTGTGCGTCAAAACCGCTCATTTGTGGTTCTCATGCAACTCACAACTGTATGTCAAGTCTATAGCAGATTTTAAATATACTTATGAGTGGGGGAGAATTATTTATAAAAGATAAAAATTGAGATAATAATAATAATAATATTTATTTGTAATTGAACATTGTCCTTACAAATATGATCGGGGTAAATATATACAATTCATGAAAATTAAATTAGAGTAGACTCTTATAGAACAATTAAATAAAATAAGCTTTTATAATACAGAATAATTAAGAACTGATATTTCGGTTCGTTTACTACACGCTGCGGTTGCCTCTTTTCCTCATTACATCCTCCAAGTAAATGAAAAAGGCGTTTATATCGGTGATGTTAGAGGTAGTCAGGAAATAATATGTTGCGGAGTTGTTGGTGTGTTCATCAATAATAGGTTTCAGAGTATTTCTGAGATTGGAGTATTCAGGACATCGCCACAGCAGATGCTCCAAGTCTTCTTCCTCCAATTCACAGTTGGTGCATATTTTGTTCGTTTCTATTTTGTACCTTTGACGGTGGATGCTGAGGTAAAGTGTCTTCTTGTTCGCTAATCTTAGTTGACTTATGATTCTTTGTCTATTTATGTTCATATT
Organism: Gonocerus acuteangulatus; assembly: GCA_946811695.1. Classification (NCBI taxonomy): domain Eukaryota; kingdom Metazoa; phylum Arthropoda; class Insecta; order Hemiptera; family Coreidae; genus Gonocerus; species Gonocerus acuteangulatus. Next base: position 112,946,613 of record OX328124.1, on the reverse strand, counting down.
TATTAGAAGGTAGCTGTTGTAGGTATGAATTGCACTATATATGGTACTGTAGGAGGTTGTGTTGATATGGTCTAGGTCATCTTTAATCAGGTTTGCTTTTAATTTTGGCGCTATTTCTTTGAGTAATTTGAAATTTTGGGTTTGAGCTGTGATTTGGTCTGTTATTTCATACTTTAAAAGAAAATATTTTAACTTCGTTACCCAGTTTTGCGAAGAAAGATTGGTCAGTTTTGAGTCCAGGAGGAGTAATTTCTGGTAGCATAATTTTGGGTATCGTGTGTCATCCATGCCGAGTAGTTTCATCCACCAGCCTGCGATTCTCTGTGCTACCTGTGTTGATATAGCGTAGTCATTAGATTCTGTACGGATAAAACTGTGGGGTGTAGATTGGGGTAGATTTAAGATTGATTTGTAGTATTTGGAAGCTATTGTCTGAATTTGGTCAAAGTACCATAAGCCCCATAGTTCTGAGGAGTAGAGGAATACGGAATTGATAACTGTATGGAGAAGTGCTTTTTTAGTGTCCCAGGGGTCCGATTTAGCGTTGAACAATATCTTCTTCATCGCGGCTATGGCATGATTGGCTTTAGTTGTCTGAGCATTTAGAGTGTTTATGAAGCATCCAGTTGACGAGAAATTAACTCCAAGATAGTTATATTGTTTTACAATATCTATTTTACTGTTGTTAATGAAGAAATTAGGGTGGGCTTTATGTTTGGGGCTGCGATGGAAAATGAGTATCTTAGTCTTAGATGTATTGATTTCAAGATTGTTACGGAGGCAGTATTCATCTAGTGTATTCAGCTTATGTTGGAGATCAGCTGGGGTATTTGCGAAGATAGCTATGTCGTCAGCATAGGATAGCATGATGATGTCATTCACATGGTCAATGCTCACTCCTGTGGATCCACTTGCTCTCATGAAATTCTCCATGTCATGGGTAAATAAGACATACAGGAGAGGACTAAGTGAATCTCCTTGAAGGACCCCTTGGGTGACATTAATTTTCCTTGTTTCTCCTTCCTGAGTATGTACGGATACCTTGGCCATTTCGTACATATTTATGAGAACTCTGAGAAGCTTAGGGCTGACTCCAATGCTGTGCAATTTTATCCATAAGAGCTCGTGGTTTAAGGTATCAAAGGCTTTTTTAAAGTCGATGAAAGCACAATATAGATATTGTCCTTTGCCTCTTATCTTATTATGTACTAATGCATACAAAGAGAAGATGTTATCGATGCAGCTTCGTCCTGGCCTGAATCCTGCTTGGTTATCGGGGAATATATTATTGATTTCAGCCCAATACGTGAGGCGTTTACTGATGATGGTGGTGAATATTTTTAGTATTGTGTTCATTAAAGCTATGGGTCGGTAATTGGAAGGATTTTCTCGGGGGCCTGCCTTGTAAATCATTTTAACTATTGTGTGCGTCCAGGCGGTAGGGATTATTTCGGTTTCCAATACTGTGTTGTACATGTTTTGTAAATAACTGAGCCATGCAGGAGGAAGAGCTTTAAATAGTTCGTAGGCAATTAAGTCTGGTCCTGAAACCTTATTATTTGATGAAGATATTATTGCAGACTCCAATTCTTCTAACTTTATAGGACCATCCTGCAAATCGTAAACCCTCTTGTCAGAACAGGAGGAGATATTTAGGTGGAATAGTGGCTTGTTTGGATTCATAGAGGAGTAATATTTCTCCCAATCCTCCAATAATATCGGGCAAGGATTACTTTGTTTTTCTCTATGCTGTTTTATTGTTTCCCAGAACGTTTTGGAGTCTTTTACAGTGCTAAGTTTTTCCTGTACTTCAGAAAGATATTGAAGTTTGGCTTCCTTCATCGCTTCTCTATAGTTCTTTTTCTTCCCAGTGTATGCTTCCACGAGGCTATTTTCGTGTGGATTCTTTTTCCATTGCCTGTAGCACTTACGAATGTCCCGTTTTAATTCTCTACATTTATCATTGAACCACCTATTTTTCGTGAAGTCTTTACTTCTCTGGTGGTGGACTTGGAAGAGTTTACAATTAGCCGTAGCAGCATACATTGCGTTGAAAAAGTTTAGCGATAAAGCCTCAGAAGACGTATCGTGAAAGTATATAGCCTTTGACGCATTGAGAAACAGTTTAAGTTCATCAATAACCATAGAGTTCCAGCGGATATTCTCTCTCGACCTTACCTTTACTGCCTGAGTCAACCTCCACGGAAATATTTATTGTCAAACAACAAGCAAAGTGATCCGAAAGTTCACAAATCGGCATAACACACATGTCCTTCACTCCATGGACCCACGGGACATTCATCCAGACTAAGTCATTAACTGCCTTCCCATTTGCGCTTACAAACGTAAATTGAGCTGGAGTATCGCTTACTGTACGCCCATTTAAACAGACGAATCCCAAGGACTCCATAATTTCAGTGAATAGCCTGCCTCTTGAGTTTGCAGTTGTATCTAGTGAACCTCTATGGCCAGTGAGAGCAGTACCTTCCATGAGTAGGTTATCTGTTTGGTTCAGGTTAGCAATCCGAGTGTTGACATCTCCTGCCAGGATAGTCATTTTGCCTATGTAACGATTAATTATTACTGTTAACATGTCTTCTAATTCAAAAATGTATTTATCTTGAGTTTTACTAGGTGGAATATACGCTAATATAAGAATTATCTCAAGTTTTCTGTATTTAATGATTCCTGTTATCCAGTGTTTATTAATTTCGATTGCTTGGTAATGGAGAGATTTATGTGTCAGCAAGAGAATTCCTCCACTGCCTCTACCTTTATCATGTGTTTTTGTGGCTAAACATTGTGTGACATCATATTCCATAAAGTTTGATGGTTTTTGAAGAAGTATTGTATGCCATGTTTCTGTAAGACCAATTACTTTGGATTTTTTAAGTAGATTGAATTCATTACCTGATATTGTATGGAAGTTGTTGAAGCCTTGGATATTAAAAAATATACTGGTAAGAAATTTCTCATACTGATGTTCTTTCTGATTTTGTTGATGAAGATGAAGATGTTCTAGGGCGAAAAAAGTCATTTAATGTTTCAGTTGAAGTTTTCATCCTTTTCAAAAATTGAGATGCATATATTTAAACCTTTAAGGGTCTACGCCATAATAAATTATGTAAATATAACAAAACCTTTAGGGAATATACCATAATAAAAATGTAAGCAATATGGAATTTATGCTAGGAAACGTCGACGATACTTCAAATAAAATTAGGTGATCTGTGAATGTTAATGAATACCCAATAATAACTGCTGTTAATGCTTTTTTCGGCGTTAAAGTAAAGTATTTTGAAATCGATTACTGAATTCATTTTATTTTAATTAACTTGCAACCGAATTTGATTTGTTATTGTAATCTGATTATTTTTAACTGGATGATATTCGTTTAATTGTGCTGAGCGATTATCATTAATAAATAAATAAATAAAAAAAATAAATGATTTGATCTGACAAAAATAAAAATTATTAATCCATATAATTAAAAATTAAAAGAAAGCAGTGAAAAAATAAAGTAAGACACTGAAAAGCATTCTGAATAATTTAATTAGCAATAAATAAAGTACATGGTTTAATTAGTCACTAAGGTTTTATTTTAGATGTAAATTTATTTCTTCTAAAGAAAAAAAAAAAAAATCAAGCATAGAAGATATTAAATACAAATCAGATGACGTATTTCCGTTATATTGAATGTATTATAATGAGTTGGAAATATATAGCCGTTATGGAGATAAGAAGTCTGGGGATGATTGGGATTTTGCCTCGGGGCAAAATTTCCGTCAGAAAATATCAGAGAACATAGAAAAATCTATGTTTTGGCACGATCTTTGGCAGCCTAATTCAGCAACTAATGCCTAGTCCTTACGCTGCTACGAACTGATATATGTCAGGTGGCTTCAGTGCCGGGAGTGCTACGGACTGATATATCAGTCAGGTGGTTTCAGTGCCGAGAGTGCTACGGACTGATATATCAGGCGGTTTCAGTGCCGAAAGTGATACGGACTGATATATCAGTCAGGTGGTTTCAGTGCCGAGAGTGCTATGGACTGATATACCAGTCAGGTGGTTTCAGTGCCGAGAGTGATAAGGAATGATATATCAGTCAGGCGGTTTCAGCCCCGAGATTGCTACGGACTGATATATCAGTCAGGTGGTTTCAGTGCCGAGAGTGCTACGGACTGATATATCAGGCGGTTTCAGTGCCGAGAGTGATACGGACTGATATATCAGTCAGGTGGTTTCAGTGCCGAGAGTGCTACGGACTGATATATCAGTCAGGTGGTTTCAGTGCCGAGAGTGCTATGGACTGATATACCAGTCAGGTGGTTTCAGTGCCGAGAGTGATAAGGAATGATATATCAGTCAGGCGGTTTCAGCCCCGAGATTGCTACGGACTGATATATGTCAGGTGGTTTCAGGGACGGGAGTGCTACGGACTGATATATGTCAGGTGGTTTCAGGGACGGGAGTGCTACGGACTGATATATCAGTCAGGTGGTTTCAGTGCCGATAGTGCTACGGACTGATATATGTCAGGTGGTTTCAGTGCCGGGAGTACTACGGACTGATATATCAGTCAGGTGGTTTCAGTGCTGAGAGTGCTACGGACTGATATATGTCAGGTGGTTTCAGTGCCGGGAGTGCTAAGGACTGATATATCAGTCAGGTGGTACTTCTTTTATTATTATTTTTATTGGAAGCATAGCATGAGGTTATATATATATATATATATATATATATATATATAATATATATACATATATATTGTTTTATCGAAAATCAACAAATTGGGGTGCAATCACATCTCCCATTCACCCAGCCACAGATCACAAGGAAAATTTATTTAAATTTATTTTCAGAAGTCTCTTGGTCCACCAGCTTTGTCTCGCTGAATCTAGTATGGCGGGCCTATTTGAGTACTGAACATATCTCTCTCTCTCTCTCTCTCTCTCTCTCTCTCTCTCTCTCTATATATATATATATATATATATATATATATATATATATGCACACAATTGGTTGAATTTTGATGAGATCGGGTAAATGCTTCCTCTTGATTGATTGAACATGTGGTGAGTTTTTCCCCCTACAGAACTGAATATATCATTTTTATACTTATAGTATTAAATATATATCATAATAGTAAAGAAAGAAAACGAGAACAAGCAGCGCATATTAATTCTTCCCAAGGGAATGCATTTTAATTTTTATTCGTTTTGATAACTACTTTTTTTTCTTTTTTTTACTTATTTAATCAGTTGGTTACGAGAAATATAATAAAGAAAAATAACGTCCATGTTTTTGACCTTTTTAAAAATTAACTCTCCAGAGTGAGATATGAACTCAATTTTTTCTCAGGCTACTAGGTTTTTTTTAACCTGTTTTCATATCACACTATTCAATGTTGAGTTATAAACGAAGTACAGTAGCCTATTTTCTCATGAGAGTGAAAAAACTTTTATTTTTACTTAAGTTAAACTCTTTTAAAATTGATAATGGAAATGAATCTACTGATGTTGTCTGTCGTCTTGGCATTTTTTTAATTTAATGAAAAAAATCATATTCACTTTAAGAATAACTATAGTTAACCAACCTCTAGCAGTACATCGATTATTGCAACCACTACAGAATGTGAGCTATTGGAACCGATTAACGTAACCCATAACATAAACGTGTGCTGTTGTAACAGATTAATTTAACCCATAAAAGAAATTTGTACTGCTGTAGGCAATTATTGTAACCCATAATAGAAACGTGAACTGTTGAACCAATATCATAAAGTGGTACTTTTGTAACCCATTTACGTAAACAATATCAGAAATGTGTACTGTTGTAGCCCATAACAGAAATAAGAACTTTCATAAAACATAACGTAAATGTGTACTGTTGTAGCCCATAACAGAAATAAGAACGATCATAAAACATAACGTAAAGGTGTACTGTTGTAGCCCATAACAGAAATAAGAACTTTCATAAAACATAACGTAAATGTGTACTGTTGTATCCCATAATAGAAATAAGAACTTTCATAAAACATAACGTAAATGTGTACTGTTGTAGCCCATAATAGAAATAAGAACTTTCATAAAACATAACGTAAATGTGTACTGTTGTAGCCCATAACAGAAATAAGAACGATCATAAAACATAACGTAAAGGTGTACTGTTGTAGCCCATAATAGAAATAAGAACTTTCATAAAACATAACGTAAATGTGTACTGTTGTAGCCCATAATAGAAATAAGAACTTTCATAAAACATAACGTAAATGTGTACTGTTGTAGCCCATAACAGAAATAAGAACGATCATAAAACATAACGTAAAGGTGTACTGTTGTAGCCCATAACAGAAATAAGAACTTTCATAAAACATAACGTAAATGTGTACTGTTGTAGCCCATAATAGAAATAAGAACTTTCATAAAACATAACGTAAATGTGTACTGTTGTAGCCCATAATAGAAATAAGAACTTTCATAAAACATAACGTAAATGTGTACTGTTGTAGCCCATAATAGAAATAAGAACTTTCATAAAACATAACGTAAATGTGTACTGTTGTAGCCCATAACAGAAATAAGAACGATCATAAAACATAACGTAAAGGTGTACTGTTGTAGCCCATAACAGAAATAAGAACTTTCATAAAACATAACGTAAATGTGTACTGTTGTAGCCCATAATAGAAATAAGAACTTTCATAAAACATAACGTAAATGTGTACTGTTGTAGCCCATAATAGAAATAAGAACTTTCATAAAACATAACGTAAATGTGTACTGTTGTAGCCCATAATAGAAATAAGAACTTTCATAAAACATAACGTAAATGTGTACTGTTGTAGCCCATAACAGAAATAAGAACGATCATAAAACATAACGTAAAGGTGTACTGTTGTAGCCCATAACAGAAATAAGAACTTTCATAAAACATAACGTAAATGTGTACTGTTGTAGCCCATAATAGAAATAAGAACTTTCATAAAACATAACGTAAATGTGTACTGTTGTAGCCCATAATAGAAATAAGAACTTTCATAAAACATAACGTAAATGTGTACTGTTGTAGCCCATAACAGAAATAAGACCTTTCATAAAACATAACGTAAATGTGTACTGTTGTAGGCCATAACAGAAATAAGAACTTTCATAAAACATAACGTAAATGTGTACTGTTGTAGCCCATAATAGAAATAAGTACTTTTATAAAACATAACGAAAATGTGTTTTGATGTAACTCATAATAGAAATGTGTTGCTCATCTTCCATTGAGCATGAGAGAATTGACAAGAAAAATACCTTTTTAAACTCGACAGCATTATTGGCTTAAGAGAATGGAATAGCCCATGCTTGAAGCTGTTCAGAAGCTTGAAGGACTTCGTTACAAGTTCTAAGTGGTTCTGAAAGAGTGCCACTTGCTACAAGTTACCTCCCCACCCCTGTCAATCCACTAGCATTCCTAACACAATAGCAAACTTCTAGGGTCCTACATTCAAGATTTATAGTCCGCTAGAGATAGAAATGAGTCAACCCATTTTAAATGGTCCAGAAAAAAAATAATCTGGTTGCTTGACCATTTTAGAAAAAAAGTCCGACTCGCAGGAACTGCATCATCTTAGCACGGTTCCGTTCATTTCCCTAGTGCGATTAGTAAAGTAATATAGCAGCTATCGGTAGGTTTTGATCTTTTGTTAAAAATATAAAATAAAATCTTAAAGAGAAGGAAGCTCAAGGCGCCACATATGGAAACTGACAGTGTCCTAAGTGGAAGTGACTCTCTGCCATCTCAACGCTCGCTCAAGGAAAACAGTATTGATAACATTTTTCTTATTATCTTAGCTTAACTAAAATACTCATTCCAACGTTAAAAAAAAATATAAAAACAACAGTGAGGTGAACAGTGACAAAACCCCGTTGAAATGAACAAAACTAACACTTTCGTGGTTTTAAGCACTTATTTCTCGATTGACATCGCCCCATCGAAATTTGCTGCAGAATCTTTTTTTGTAGAGAATTTAGTATGCTTTGAGCTTACCACGATTTATTAACTGTTTTGAAGATATTAAGCAAAATACACGAAGATCCCAAACATTTTTATGTCTGTTAATAAAATATTTTATTATAATCCTTACATATATATATATATATATATATATATATATATATATATATATATATATATATATATATATATATATATATATATATATATATATATATTCTTCTACCATCAATTACATATGGATTCAGTAGTTTAAAACAATTTTTAAAATTTTTTTAGTGTCAACCGTTTGAAAATGGCAGCCATCTTTGTTTCACCTGATGCTGATTTTTGAGATAATTAGCACTTACGGTAAACTCATTTTCTTAGGACTGGTAAGTCATAAGCGGCCCCTACACAGTCAGTAATAATGACATTACCTTATCAAAATGACAGTAATAATGATAGTGTAAGGTGGACAATGTTGGAATGACGAACAGTAATGATGTGGATCCGGATTTTCTCATCTCGGCTTCATCATTACTGAAAGTGGAGGGGATACTGTCATTAGTAATGATGGTGTAGGGAGCGCTACATCATAAATGCGTCATTGCTCAGTCTATCTCGTGCTGTAACAAGATGAAAGAGATGTAAAGGTGCAACTAGATTGAGTAGAAAGGGCAAAAAATAAGATAAATTGAAATGTATGACGCTTGGTAAAATTATAGTTATGAAATAGTTTTAAAAATAATATATATATATATATATATATATATATATATATATATTTATTTATTTATTTATTTATGATGATGCTCCGCATCTAAAGCGAAGAGCATTTAATTCCCTGTATTAAGCTGATGCAGGTGTTGAACCTAACGATGTCACTCCAAAACAGTAGTTGCTACAGACAATGATGTATAGTAATGATAAGTATGTATAAGGTATAAATAGTAAACGAAACAAAAATTAAATAGAAATATGTATAAAGAAAAATAATTAAATAAAATTAGAATGAATGAGGTGTTTATTAGAATGAATGAGGGACGTATTCTTTCAAAGATATTACCATGTAGCCAATTTTAATTTTTTCTGGGAGTATGTCCTTGTTAAATGTTGCAACAAAAAGTGTCTTGCGAGGAGCGTTCCTGGTCTGAAATCTTCTCAAATGGGTAACATTCTGACCTTTAAGTTCTTCCAGAATGGTCCCATCATCTAAATGTACAATTTCTTCACAAGAGAATATTCCACGTGAGAAGTTTAAAGATTTGTGTGGACTTACATTAATGCTCGTTCCAAAAAAATTTCTTTCACCAGACAGTTTCATTGCTACACTTCTTTCTGAGCAACAGAGAAGCAGGGTTCCCGACTTCTTTATTTTTGTCACGCCTATATTATTTCCAAATGTTTTCAGCCACCTTTCCACAACGAATGGGCTTACTGTATTGAATGATTGATCCTTACTGTCCATTTTCATGACGAGATACCTGATGTTTTCAAGTTTAGTATCTGGGGTCATAGTTATGTCAGTATTGCCTTCTGTATTTGACAATTCTTGGTTGGAAGAGTTCTTGTTGATGGCGACCCTTCTTTTTGTCATGTTTTTTCTAGTTTTCGATTGTTTATACCTGAGCTTAAGGATTTTTCCAAGGAGATATATATATATATATACATATATATATATATATATATTTTATATATATATATTTATATATATATAAATATATGTATATATATGTATATATATATATATATATATATATATATATATATATATATATATATATATAAATATATGTGAATATATGTTCAAAACTCGATTGACACCCCACTTTTTTTCCACAATTTTTGAACTTTAAAAATGAAACTTGGTGGGTCTTAACGTGGTGAAAATTTGTATATTAATTTAATCTGGCCCAGATTTATGTCGATGCGCCGAAAAAAAAAAAAAAGAAAAGAAAATTAATTTAGTCTTAAAAAGATGTAAACGTGTAACTAGATTGAGTAGGGTTTCAAACGTAGCATCATTCATACGAAAATAGTTTTTGTAATCATCTGGATCAGAGTCTCGAATTTCAGTCAACATCAAAACGTGATAATACTGTTCACGTTTTTTCAGCCACTCCTTCATCCATATTGAACGTTTAACACGTTTTTTTTTGTGGCCAGTGCCGCAATTATGGCTTCTGGCACGGAGATCACAATCCATACTGAAGAATTGTAATGACATTAAAAATGATCCGTGACATTGTAATGATGATATGGAATGACGAGAGTTTGAATAATAATGTCATTACTGATAATGTCATTATTACTGACCGTGTAGGGGCCGCTATAGACTAATAACTCAAACGGCATTGTTTTCCAAACAGTTTGCTATATCATTTATGTTTTCTTCACTAGGCACTTGGGGGAAGGGTGTATCGACTGCTAAGATCATTAGTACCATTGAAATTTGTTTCATTTTTAAAATATTATAAAACAATTTTAATTAAGTCTATCTTATAATATAGATAACAACATATTTACTTAAATAAATATACTTCAAAATAAATTGTTTTGGCTAACTGGACACGAGGACATCGATATGGAGTACAGCTGTGGACGTACAGGCAAAACTGGCTACAAACCGACCCATAACAGACATAAACACTGTGAATGAATGAATGAATTTATTATGTACCTTTACACAAATATTTAACAAAGTAATAACAGAACAATGTACACAGGCTTGGACAGTGTCCATCAGCCTGAGTGCATGTAAACATTAATTAATTAATCATTAAAAATAAAAATAAATAAAATAGAAACTTATATACTTCTTCTTAACAAAAACATAGGAAAGGAAAAAGTATTCAAAAACAGAAACGAAAATAACAATTAAAAGAAAAAAAAAAAAAAAAAAAAAAAAAAAAAAAAAAAAAAAAAAACGCAAAATCGTGACATAAACACTGTGACGTCATCAGACTTGACTAAAGCCTTACGAACTAACACACTGTCCGGTTGGGAGGAAAAGTTGAAAAGTAATTGCATATTAACAGAAATTAAAAACAAGACCTAAGCCTGGGTGAAAGAACAATTCTCTCGGAGAAGTCATTTTATCCAGGTTTCGGATAGGACACACCCATTCGTATTTACTTGTCAAAACATAAAGCAAACAGAAAACATTATGTGTATTCAAGAAGTTCTAGCTTCTCATTTGAGTTTTTATAGCATTTTTACAAGGCTGTGAGGAATATAATTGCAGTTAAAAGCGCTATCTCTGTTTTCGGATATAAACTAAATAAATAGAAAAAGTATTTCAAGGGAAAAGTTGACGGCGGGCTGAAGTTTTTAATTGGAGCTTTACAGCGCCCAATCGCTGACCGTGAAAATCCCTTTGTCTCTAGGGATTTCCTTTCAGCCATTTCCTCCTCAATTTATCGTAGAAAAATATATTTTAATAACTTGTAACCCCGGCTTATAGCCCAGAAGTTAATAAGCAGTAAAATAAAAGAAAAAAATAAGATAAAATAACTTATAACGAATCTGTTTTTATTATTATTTTAAATATATATTTAAACGGATTACCGATAATAATGTAATTCTTAATAATAACATTAAATAATAATTAATCAAATATTAAAGAAAAATGAACTTAGATGTTAAATTAGAATTAATGAAAATAAATGTGAATTTAAATAAAGAAGTGTTTGATTTTACTTCAATTAAATAATATAAAACAAGTAAGAACAGTAAAAGAAATATAATAAAATGAATGCATTTTTCGATTTTGTGTTTTAATTTTGAGGAATAATGTTTGTAAAACATTTGTACTTTTCACTCTTATCCATGGTCACCTAGAAGTTATCGTGGGCTCCCTCCACCCCTAGGCATTTCTTGCTGAAGAAGGCTGCCAAAGATCAAGCCGCAACGATTGAAATATATTAGCTAGTCTATCTAAAACAACATGATCCGAAGACTCTTGTGTTTTTCTGTACTATTACATTTTTAGAATTATTCCTAACAAAAATAATAGTGTATATGTAACTGGCAAAGTATATAATCAGGCATTCTATAGAATGCCTAAATCCAGCCGGCAATGTATGAAATTAGGCGTGTTTCATACTTTGCCTAGGCATTCTATAGAATGCCTACTGTGCTTTAGGCAAAGTATGAAAGACAGGATTTGTAGCTTGTAGGAGTAACTACCGGCGGTGCGATTGCGGATTTATATCCATGAACATCGCGTCTGATGATGTCTAGGAGAATTACAAGAATGCCTAGGACGCCTTTGGGCATACGTGCTTTGCGTTTCCGCTCGTTACGCTCGCTCAAGAAGGTATCGAAACCCTAGTCAATCCAACTCGCAGAAATTAATAGAATTCTATTAAATTCTGCGAGTTGGATTGACTAGGGTTTTGATATCTTCTTGAGCGAGCGTGCGAGCGGAAACGCATAGCACGTGTGCCCAAAAGCGACAGCTTACGACAGCCCAGCTACGACAGATTATTGCGCGTGTTTACAAATACGCTGTTTACGCCGTCTTTTATAGCCTCCATAACAGTGAACTTTAGTGCTTAATAACTTATTTCCTAGTTGAGAGCAACTTTTTTTTAACGGATTCGTGTTTAGTGCATCAAAATACGTTTTAGTGCAAACTTTGAAGAAATTCGGTGCTGAGGACGCTTTATTTTAGTGATTTACATTGATTCTGAACACTCAAATTCAACCTGTTGCCATTTCTTTCAAGTATCTATGTAAAATGTATGTAGTATACTCAAAACCTTTTTAATTTTATACAATGCCAAATAAGCAACAGGCATTTTATAAAATACCTAGGCATTACATAGAATGCCTAGGCAATGTGTGAAATACGATGTACATTCTACACTTTGCCTAAACCACCCAGGCATTCTACAGAATGCCTGGATTCTATATTTTGCCGGTAACATATACACCGTATTTTCGTGTTAGGCGGAAGGTCAACTAATAAAAACTTCACGATTCAGTTTCACCAACTTTATTACGTCCCTACATGTTTCACACCTTTTTTGGTGCCTCTTCAGGGGAAAAAATACAAATATAAAACTTACAGCCTCAAACTGAGGAGGGATGTAATAAAGTTGGTGAAACTGTATGGTGAAGTTTTTATCAGTTGACCTTCCGCCTAGCACGAAAATACGGAGATTAAGAAAAGGGTCAGTTGAATAATAATTAATAGTATATATTTTAAGTAAAATAATTATTTAATAAAATTTCGCTTACGTTGCGAAGTTCACAATACAATAAAATATATATTTCAGTACATATGTATATAATTTTATCTGTAAGGACAAAGAGGAAAATACTACAGAAATATCCAAAATAACATTTATAGGCAGGAGTGAAGGAACAAATAAAATTACAAAATGAGCTCCAAAAGATAAAGTCTATTAAAAATTTCTGGACAGTTTTTAGAGAAAATATTAATTAACTGGATCATGATTTTTTCTCTAAAAACTAATTATACATTGATTATGTATAGAAATGTTTGATTTCCTGAATGCTTGCTTTGTAACGTTATCCCATTCAAAGGACCTAATATTTGACATTTTGCCTGAATAAACTTTGTGGAATTCTATTGAAATCAGAATTAGGTTGTTTGCTCTTTGGCAAGTACTTTGTGGGCCATATGTAACCTGAATACTAGCTCCTGATAAAGTTACAATCCCAGCCTAATGTAACATTACACAACACAAGGCTCTCTCATGAAATGTATTATCCATTGAAGAATTATTGTATAAAGAGAAGGCAATCTATTACAAGTCCCTAACCCTGCTCTGGAGTCTTTGTCAGGAAGACACAATGGAAAGGAAGGCAACAAAATACAGGATCAGTGTTTTCCCTTGAGAACAAAGAGGCCGGCATCTATTCCAGAAACAACAAACACCTCGGAGTGTCTCTTGGCTTAGAATTAATATACAATTTACAAGGATTCTCTACAATAAATTGTTGTACAAGAGAAGACAATGTTTCTCATTTATATTCGTATTATCTTAATTAAAATGTCTTAAGAAAAATCTGATTTCCTTAACGCAGCAAGCGATCTGTTATGATAAAAGTCCGTCACGCAGGAGCTGCATAACTAAGCACTTTCCTCAGAATTTGGGTAGTGTAGACTGCTTTCCAGAACAATTTGCTTAAAATATCCTACATAAATAAAATAAAAACATGAATAGTTCTCTTTCAATTTTGTAATGAGTAACTGATAAATTATTAATTTGCTTCCAGAGTTATGTTTACACATGGTACCTACTACACTACGTAATAAATACAAAAAACCTCGTATTATCGTATTTTGATCTAATGCAGGAACCGGATACAGTCCCTCTAGCGCTCCTTGCGGCGCCTTTGTGAACCTATATCTGGCTGGCTTTTCTATTGAAATATATTACAAAGTAAACCCCCCTTTCCGATTGACCGATTCAGCTCATTTTTACAACACTTCTTTCTCATGAGTTACCCACGACGTATACCGCGTTTCGTTACAATACAGCAGAAATTACGACCAGTATGAGTATATTAGTAATTTGGGTCCGGAGTAAACCCCCCCCCCTCTTAATGAACCGATTTAGTTTATTTTTACAACACATATTTACCTGTAGATTACCACTATGAATACCGAGTTTCGTCGAAATATACCTAAAATCACGGCTGGTAGTGGCGAATTGGTATTGTCGGTCCGGAGTAAACCCCCCCTCCTCATGAACCGATTTAGTTCATTTTTATATCTCACTTTTCTCTCTATATTACCACTACGAATACCAAGTTTTGTTGAAATATAACAAATATTACGGCTGAAATGGTCAAATTAGTGTTTTGGGTTCGGGGTAAACCCCCCCTTCCAGTGGACCGATTTTGGTGGTTAACGAACTCGTTCAATCGTTTGCTAATTGAATGCTATATACCAATTTTCGTGACGAAAAAACAAAAACTCTGGCCGCTATCGTGTTAACAGACACATATATATATATGTATATATATATATATATATATGCATATATATATATATATATATATATATGCATATATATATATATATATGCATATATATATATATATATGTATATATATATATATATATATATATATATATAGATATATATAAATTTTAACGGGGGTCATTTTCGGTGTCTACTAGGTAGGATCGATAAAGATTTGAAGAAATTTTTCAAAAAATCCGTCATGAGTCCAACCTCAATAGCTACTTTCCTTCGAAGGAAAGTGCTAAAACCATGATTATAATAAAAGTAAAGGAGGGCTAGGTTAAAAGGGTTGATTTTACTAAAACGCAAGATAGCACATAAACAATGAATGCCATTTTTGTACTGTATGCAATCATGTGAAATTTAATTTAGTTTTTATAACCATACGCCATTTTTATGCACATGTATTCACTATGAATCAGTTAGTAGGGTATATTAAACAAATAATCAGGCTAGACTAAAATCTAATAGCATAGCTACATTCACTAAATGTTTTTACACACTATGTTACTTCACTTTAAGCTGTTAATACCTTGTCAACAACCTAATAATACCCACTCACTTATTTGTTTAATTCCAACTTGGCCATAATTAAAACAGTCAAAATAATAAAATGTAAGAAGTAGACCAACAAATATTTACTTTCTCGTATATGTACCGCCGAAGCGAGTGTTAATACAAATATGATAAACCTAAACTGAAATATCCATAAACCCCAATGAAACCTGCCCCACCTGCAATAGTAATCAGTTAGAGGGTATTTATCATTTACTAGTATCATGCCCAATCTATAATCCATACAGAACCACCTGTCTTACAGGCATTAGAAACATCTTTCCCGAAAACCTATTTATTTTCCTCAAAGATTTAAATATCAAGCTCGAAACTATACTATTTTACGATAGCGTCCCTAATCCTTCGAAAATTTTCTTTGGAATATTGAAAATGTAAGATGTTTTAGGCTCTAAGTATGGCATATCTTATTTTTATAATACTTTTATATTATGCTTTCATTGAGTTCCATGATGTATCATGTTTTAATTTACTTTTGATTTCTGTTAAGTGCTAATTGTATTAATCTGTTAAATAATAAGCACACGCCCCTTTGTATGGGGCAATGCCCTAAAACCAAAGTATGTAAATAAAAAAAAAAAAAAAAATACTTTCTCGGCAATTTCAGGAATAAGAGGATGAGGAGGCCGCAAAAAAGCAGCAAAGGAAGTAGCGCCTATGGGAGGCCCTGAAATCAATGTCCTTGAAACAAATTATGTGAGCAATTGGCTAAACAGTAAAGTCCATAACAATTTGGATTCATGACCCCACATGACATTTTCACATCGTATGGAAGATCATCCATCTTATAGAAGAATGCCCAATTGTGCAGTCATTTTGGAATCCTTTCCAACATGAAATTGGTCCTGCAAGACCCCATGCAATAGATAAAATTCTAATGCTATTAAAACAGCTGACATACATACGTAGTATAGTAATTAATCGCCAGTTTTTTAGTGCAGGTACATATTCTGTAAATAGCCCTTAGTGAATAAGGCTACAGTTCATAACATCATTAGAGGGCATAATAAACCTGTAGTTGTTTGCCCCCAAAAAACTTCAGAGACATTTCTGCTAGCTAATCAGACAGCGGTGCTGGCGCAATTAAAATGGATGGCAACTGAGAACAAGGGTAAAGCATTAATTCGCGCAGGTATAAAATCTATCTATCTTTTTATTTTTCGTTGAGAACATTTTATCGGTACAAACTACCACAGGTAAAACAAACCGTGCTATCCCTAATTTCATCGATCCACCCGAAGTCATTATCAAACCATTAAAATCGAATTCAGACGATGAAAAATACTGTCAATGAATACCCAGCTCGTTATATGTCCGCTCCTCCAACACCATTCGAAAGTTAATAGCGGATATAGGCAAAGCACGGGAATGCTTAACACTTCGTATCAGGCTGTACCGTATGAAATGTCAGTTTTGGACTTGCCGATTTCCTTCAAATGTCTTGAAACTGTCGTGGCTCCTACTCCGAGTTCTTTGGCATATTCCCTTGTGCTTTTTGGGGGACAAGCTTCAACCCTTTCTTTCAGGTGGTCATTGTCAAGCTTCGTTTCTGGCCTTCCTCGCTCCTCGTTGTCAAGGTCAAAATTTCCACTTCGAAGCCTGGAAAACCACCGGTAAACAGTTCGTTCATTCACCGTTCCCTCCCCGAACGCCGTGTTAATGTTCATACACGCCTCAGCAGCGCTAAGACCGAGCTTAAATTCATAACAAAAAATAATACGGATTTCCGTTGAAGTCATAATTTAAGTTTTTTTTTTTTTTTCTCAGAGGATCGTTCTCACATCACAGTACACAAGTTACTGATTAAATAATAGGAATAAAAGAGCTTTAATTCTATATGAATAGCAATGATGTTTGTAAATCTATATATATAAAAATCACGTGTCTGTCTGTTTGTTTGTTCCTTATACAAATCCACACCGTTTGACCGTTTTCGACCAAACTTGGAATAATGGTAGGTCTTGATACGAGAAATCTCCTAGGCTAGGTCAAAAAAATCTACCAGCTGTCTGTCTGTATGTTTGTTCCTTATACAAATCCATACCGTTCATTCGATTTTGACTAAACTCGGTAGACATGTAGATCTTAATCTGGGGAGAGTCGTAGGCTAAGTCAAAAACGTCTTATAGCTGTCTGACTGTATGTTTGTCCCTTATACAAATCGACAACGTTCGTCCGATTTTGACCAAACTCGGTACACATGTAGATCTTAATCTGAGGAGTGTCGTAGGTTAAGTCAAAAACGTCTACCAGATGTCTGTCTGTATGTTTGTTCTTTATACAAACCCACAACGTTTGACGGACTTTGATCAAACTGGGCACACAGGTTGGTCCTTATCAGGGGATTGTCATAGGCCAGGTCAAAAACGTCTACCAGCTGCTGTCTGTATGTTGTTGATTCTTTTTATAAAAACCCACACCGTTAGACCGATTTTTACCAAACTTGGCATACATGTATGTCTTGATACGAGGGATGTTATAGGTTATGTCAAAGTCGTCTAGGACTCAGAGTTGGGAGGTGACAGATTCGAAACAGTTACAGATTCGTGTTATTAGATTTTAATAAAACTTAGGTATTTGGTTTCTAATTTATTTAGGCTTTTCTGTGTGTAGAAAGTAGGTGTAGCATGGCACGCCGGGTAACAGCTAGATATGAAATACAAAAGGGAAAGGATAAATCGCAAAGTAAACAAAACTGAAATTTCATACGGTACAGCCTGATATTATATGTTTATCAATCACCAGATACATACCAGTAAGAGAAATCATTCTACCATCCTTACCGTTGAAATTTGCTGGGCAGTTCCTGAATGATATTAACTGGTTAGTAAATCTTTTACTCCAGTTGAGAATATTCGTTTTAGCATGTACTAACTATAGAGGACAGCCATGTTTACCAAAGCGTAATAATTGGATAAATTTATGCGAATCGCAAATCACAGAGAATCTAGAACGACCCTTTCAAGATAAATCGGTAAACTAGGAAGAGCCAATTAAAGTAGATATTGAATTATAATCAGCTTTGGTAAACACTCCAGTTTGGGATCCATCCTAGTTGGTCAACTCCAACCAAGAGTTTCCCCGAAATGGTGCAATCTATTGGCAGAATTGTTTCACCTTAAAATAAGTTCATTGCATATATATGTATATATATGTATATATATATATATATATATATATATATATATATATATATTCAATTCCATGATTTGTGACCTTTATTTATGTACATTTATTTATTTTCATAAATATGGCAAAGGTCCAAATAATAGTACCTTTGCCATATTTATGAAAATAAATAAATGTATATATATATATGTATATATATATATATATATACATATATATGTGCTTTCTCCCTACAGTAGCTAATTTGCAATTAATTTATTTTAAAACAACATTTTCCAATATAAGAATGTATATAATATGAGTATAAACGTGATCCAGCCTGCCATTAAGTGAAAACCGTAATGAGCAAAATAGAGGAATAATGAAGAATGTTGTTTTGTCGATGAAATTTGACATTCTGTCACATTAAATATAGTAATGTAGCTTTAACTTATTTTATTTTTTAAAATTCCTATAATACCATGCTTTCATCTCAGAATTATAATAAATTAAATAAAAACTATAAAATATAAATCTGTAACATTTTTTTAAATATATATGTATATTTTTTATCTATGATAGATTTTAGTGCATCAATCAACAAAACTTAACTGTAGCTGCTATATGTTGGATATTATGTAGGACTATTAGTTGAAATGGTTAGGGACAGCAAGATTAAGTAGCATACAGAGCTTGTAGGCATATTTTAGTAGCATTTGCGTCATAGACTGATAGTCCCACATAATATCCAACATATAGCAGCTAGAGTTAAGTTTTGTTAAAAATGTTGCTTGCCACTATTTTGCCCCGACCCCTTCAATTGATGGTAAGATCTGCTTTTTTACAATAATCTCTAAGACTCAAATTATGTATATTATAAAGACCTTTTTCTGAAATGACCAATTCCCGATATTGTTATTAAAATTATTTTTCTATCTTCTTAGTATAATTGACACGCATATAATGTGGTGTGTTGTTTGTAGTTTTCTGTTGTAAGAAAGGCAAATTGAGCAATTTTACGTGTAGTTTATGTAGGTTTTCATTTATATTAATTGTCCAATTAATTATTGTGTCGTAATGAGTATATATATATATATATATATATATATATATATATATATATATAGTATATAAAGTACGCGATGAAATTTTAAGCACCAAATTACGGTAGATCTTTACAAAAAGGAATCAACCCAGAAGTTGCGTGAGCTGAAGCAAGATGAAGTAACACTACCTCATTGCATGAGCTAAATAAATCTTCCAGAGATATGGGAGTTAGGAACACTTCAAATGACAAAAGTAACATACGACTCGAGAACTACACAACAACTATCAAGAAAAATAATTTACTATAGCAGAGACAGCTAATTAATCTAGAAATTCATTAAAACAACTGTTACACGTTTAATTGTTAGTCATTCTATTTCAATTAAAACTTACCATTGGTATTGTTGGGGTTAATTAGTTGTCTGTATATTGGTCAGAAGGTCCCAACAAAGAATAAATAAATAATAGGCGTGTTCATAAAATAATAAATATATTCCTCTTGAATAAATAAAATAATAAAACTTAACTTCAATAAATAAATATTTATAAATAAATAAATAATAAGACGACTGTCAATAAATAATTGTTCATAAATAAAAAGTGTTCATAAATTAGAATATATATATATATATATGTGTGTGTGTGTGTGTGTGTGTGTGTACCCTCATTCTGCGCAATCATGATGGAAACCGCTCTAAATACTTCTCATTGTTCATTTACTTCTCCTTCGTCTTTACAATAGTCCTGACCGCGCTGTAGGAATAGTTCCTTACTTCCTCTGAAGTTAGATCTCCCATCATATTTACACCACCAAACATCCTGTTTGTAGCTATACTGTTGTTATGCCTAACGCCTTTCCACCTCGGGCATATAAGAAGCACGTGTTCGACATCATCGACGTCTCCACAGGAGGTACATACTGCATCATGTAAATAATATCTAAAGCATCCGTGCCCAGAAAAAGCTCGAGTTAGGAAATAGTCAATGGATGGCCTTTCCATCCAGGTTCTTATATCTTAACCTTTGGTCCCACTTGTCCATCTAGCCACGTGATCGTTGTTAGCTAGCTATGAGATCGCCTCTGGCACTCTCATGTATGTCTTTGAGTCCCGCTATATATTTTGGCCCCGTACTGCTTCTGTCGACACTGTCTTGAATGCGCTTGCTATTCTTAACCTTCCAGTAGTCACGGCTGCTGTTGGAACACGGGCCATCGCGCGGGATATATACATATAATACATGGTAATTAAATGCTGAGAATGTAATTCTTACGATCTACGCAGACAAACCAATGTCATGTCCACTTTCAATGCATTTAATGTAAATTTGTTCATGTTTTACATGTAAATTTATTGTGTTGTTTATATTTGTTTTTGTCCACAAAAACATGACAGCGTCCTTTCTTTTCTTCGGAAGTGTTTTTTTCCATTGTTACTTCTCGACTCATTGGGAATTTTCTTAACAAAAATTGTTTTGTATTGGAAGGAAGTGACGGAAGGCTGTCTCTGGACTGCATATGTTCAATAATGAGCTGAAGTGTAAGATTCTTCACGAGGTCACGTGGAGCAGTGCGTGTGCCATCAAACTCTTCAAACGGTTGACGAGCTATACCTGAGGATTTCATGAAAGGGTAGAACACCACTTGTCACTGTAGGCATGGTAGGGTTTTTCCTTGGCATACCTGTGGTAGGGTTTACCGGCATTTACTTACAAAACGAAATGCTTGATATGGCGCACTCTCTGTCCCATCGCCACTGCTGGAGGGTTAAGCAGTCTCTGTAAGTTTGCTAGTTTCCTGCCAAGGGTTCTGTCTTTTTTGCAATTTTTTTTATTGGTTTGTTGTGAGAACCCCCACCTCCCTACTTACATTAGGATAAACTACCTCCCTACTTAAAGGTTGAGAGATGTTGTCAAAATGTTTAATATGAAAATGCTGTAAATATTCAAAAAATCTTCTTACACTGTTAAATACATAGGCTCAAAAGATAATTACCCTAATTATGACTATTAAGCTGTGATTGTGTAAGATGGAGAAAGAAAGAGAGATTGAGAGAGAGAGAGAGAGAGGAGAGATAGAGATAGAGGGGTCAGTAAAGGGTTAAGTTAAACCCTCCTTTATGAGATCAAACGCCTGCCTCATCATCATTTCCTCTCCAGCACCCTCAGTCTCTCCAATTTCCCTCGCTTCCTTTCCTTTCCAAATTCTCCTTGATATATACCCTTCCAGAATCAGGAGCATGATTAACCTATTAAAATGAATTTATATCTAAGCTTAAAATTATACCACTCATTTCTCCAACATGTTTCTCAGAATTGTAGCAATTGAAATTGGACTAAAATATTTGTATGTATTTAAAAAATAATGTTCGCTTATACTTAAAACCTATTTTTGGGACGGATTTTGTACAGGATATCACCATCCTTTTCATAACGGAATTTGTCTGATTCCTTTAATTTTTTTCAATGAAAATCCATCACTCCTAGGAAATACAACCTAAGACTTTCCAAATATTAAAGCTCAAATCTATTAATCAGCATTTTGTATTTAAACAGCGTATTTTAGTCTTCAGGAATGGGACTTAAATTAACCACTTTAGTGAGAAATGTGCTCACGGTCATGAAGCGCCGGTGTGAGGGACAATGTTTTAATTTTATGTTAATTAAATAAAATACATAGACCACTGAGGCGGTAAGCAAGAATTCTCCTAAGCCCACCAATAATTAAAAAATAAAATAATCAAATACTTTTTTTTAGTAATAGCCTATAATTGGATTTATTGGAATGCTGTTTTTCATTGTGGTTAGCTACCACTCAGATTGGTCTACGTACAACTACTACTACTGTTAACCCTTTCCGTACGCAAAGAGCCGCAGGGAGTGTGTTCTCCTGTACGGGATATTCGCACCCGGCTTCGGGCCCCCTGCACGGGATACTTTTCCCACTCTCGGTCACAGCGCCTCGACATTCAGCGATCTCCTCGCCGTATTTAAACTCGTCTTTTATCATTTTTATTTTTATTTTGCTTGGGGGGCGAGGTTAGCTCAGTGGTAGAGCACTGGACTAATAAGTTGGAGGACCTGAGTTCAAATCCCGAGCAAGCACTAAAGATTTTTTCTTCTAGTGTCTTCGCTCATGGGTTGAATTCGGCCTCCCTGACCACCCCTAGGCCAACCCAGCCTTTAATTAATTTAATAATGGGTACCTTGGGTGCTAATGACTGTAGCAGTCGATGCAGCTAAGGGGAAAATCAGGCGGCCGGAGCATAGTACTGACCACACTATCTCCCTTGTGTGCCGTATGGTCATGAATCAGATACCTCTATAGTATCTGTCCCTCTGGGCCCTCGTGGCCTGTTACGGGACTGACTTTTTTTTTTTTTTTTTTTTTTTTTAAATTGATTATTAATTTTTTATTTATGCTGAATTAGTTTGGCATTTAAATAATTATTTTAAGTTGAATAACTTTCTTTAACAATAACTAATAAAAAAGCTATATTATATACGAGTAAAAAAAAAAGAAGGTTTTTCTTTTCAGTTACCATTTTCCCTTTCTTTTATGAACAATAAGCAAGGGAATTAAATACTCAATAACTACGGCAAATACATTTTCCATCTTCATTTTTGATCCGTGACTTTGTAAACCGGCGGATTTTTTTTTTATGTATAAAATTTAGTTACAAAAACAAAAGCATAATTATAAATATTTACAGTCAATTTAATGAATTATTTAATTAAATATGTAAGATATTAAACATTTTAATTAAATATTAAATATTTTTTTAAAAAATGGAGGACACGCAATAAAAAAAAAATAGATTTTCTAAATTTAACAAAACACGAATATAAGATCTTCAGGACTAAAAGTTAACTGATTTTGCAAATAAATGCTTTTAGGAATTTACAGAAGTATAAAAACAAACGGTAAATTAACATGGGTTGATCAGGTAACTGGGCGGAGAAGGCAACGAGTTCTAATTAGACTAAAAACGACCAAAAACTTCATTCAAATGCCATCTAGTAATAGGCAGGAATACTAGAAGTACAATACGGGAACGCTAGATAGCTCTATAGTCGAGAAATGAGAAGATAAAGAATGCGAGAGATACGCCGAGCTCTCGACTGCTGTACAAGTCCACGGTACGTGGGTCCCGTCTTCCTTCGACTTCTACACAAGTCCACGGTACACAGGTCCCAACCGCTCTCGACTGCTGGAGCAGTCCACGGTACGGAAAGGGTTAAAAGAGCGCCGTATCGCCATTATTAATATGGCATGATATGGAAAGATAACAATTTGGGGGCTGGTTATATAAAAATTGGTAAATAGACAGTATGAAATAAATATAGTAAGAAATTGAAAATTTATAATGAATGAGGATATAAGATAGAGTGGGAGGAAAAATGCCAAAATCAGGAAACAATATAGTGTTAATCTATTACTAAATTTTGAGAGTTGATGAGCTGAGATTATGAAATGATGCGGTGAGCTGCTGAAGTTGGTGAGATGATGTTTCGTGGAGATCCTTATAATGTAGTTAAGTAGGTACCTGATGATGGTGCCTTGGTGTTTTAAAAACTTGTTACTCCCTTCTGGTCATTGTCAGCCAGTTGTATCTGGTCTCACCTCCATGGCCCGGTGGCTAAACTGACTACTCGGTCATTCATTCACACTCCATTAAACTGGTGAAAGAGAAAAATAAGGCTGATGAGCTGTGAGTAGCGGGTGGATTTTGTCTCAGGAGGCGACACCCGGGGTGGTTCGGCCTGGTCATGTAGACGGCACCACCGTCGATGGAGTCCAAGCGCGTATTCTTGAAGAAAGAATCTCTTTCATAGATATAATTAACAATCATTTATTATTAGAGACAACCCTAACGACATTTAATTTTGTTTTAATATTTATTTTAGCAAACTAATATTCCATGCAACATAGTTAAATACATTATTCATCAAAAATAAGACATAATTCTTTAAAGAATTGCAAATAATGTTAGTTTTAAAAAGTAATAACGTACGTAAGTAATGACGTATATATTTTTTGAAAAATATGGCATTTAAGAGTTATCGAGCCAACATTTTGGTCTGAAAATGTTGGGAATTCGGCTGAAGGCATGATTTCCAGTATGTAGTCCTGTTATAAAACATTATACTATTCAAATTGTAACATTCTATAAAATATTTTTTTTTTATTTCATATCATATTTTCATAAATGGTTTTTGAATTTTAATTATTTTATTGATATGTTATTTTCTTTATTTTTGTATTGTTTTTATTTTATTTATTTTTGTATTGTTTTTATTTTATTTATTTTTGTATTGATTTTATTTTATTTATTTTTGTTTTTACAGTTCTATATTTTATCGTATATTTTGACAAAAAGACTACTAATTTCTCCTTTATTTGAATTAATATAAAGGTATTTAAGTAATTGACAATCTGCCAGTTACATCAGCTTCAAGTTTTACATCTAATTTCTACTTCCTCTTCTTAACTGATGCAGTCGTCTACGGATACTGTAGCGGAGCTTGCTTTAAATTATATTTTTCCGCGGTAGAAAAGCCCGCTGCACTAAAGTTTTAATGGAGCTTTCCCGCGGGAATAATTTTTACCGTTAGTTAAGGAGTTAGTATCCAGATAGTGAGCAGATAACCGGAGGATTCGGCATCTCAGCAGATTAAGCCAAGTGTCGTTCTCCTAGCATTCTATGTCCTGCTACCTGTCCGAGAGAACCACCAAAACCGGCCCAATATCTCGGTACACTAGGATTTATTCGCAAGTACTGAACTTTTTACTAGATTTAAGGCAGCTTGCGATAACCCTAGATTACCTTCTCGGTAAAGCAGTACCAGCGAGATCCAAGCTCCCGGCTACCAACTCTCCGCATGGAGATCTACACATCAGCCTAAGTGACGTCATTCCCTTCTACTGATCTCTTCTAATTTATGAACACTTTTTATTTATGAACAATTATTTATTGACAGTCGTCTTATTATTTATTTATTTATAAATATTTATTTATTGAAGTTAAGTTTTATTATTTTATTTATTCAAGAGGAATATATTTATTATTTTATTTTTTTGATCAGATGTTTGGTTTTGGAGCTAAAAGTCGTGTGCTTTTAGTCTCCGGCTAAAAACCAAACATTATGAATTTAGGTAAGCAAAATAATAATTCAAAAGTGCAAAATATTAATATTAGAGACAGTGAAATCGTGAAGAATTGGTTTGAAGCCACAAATGAAGAAAATAAGTCACCAGAAGAAGAATTCTATGAATACCTAACCGTTACCATACTTGATGAAGGTAAAAGTTTTAATTATGTAAACCCTTTCATAATCTATAAGTGGAGTAAACAGTTTAGTAAAGATATACTACTTAACAAAAATAGAAGAAACGGAACTTTATTAATACGATGTCCGAATAAAAAAGTTAGTGAAATTCTTATGAAATCAAATAAATTCTACAATGAATATAACATTTCCGTTACTCCACATGACAAATTAAACTGCATTAAAGGTATTTTTCGTTGCCAAGATATTGAAACTATGTCTGATAGCATTATTCTGAATGAACTTAAAGAAGATTATTGTAATATTGTTAATTTACAAAGAATAACTCCGAAAAAAGGAAGAGTATTGTTTGTAGTAACATTTAATGGCGGCTCGTTGCCTAGCAAAATAAGGTTAGGTCATCTGATAACAAGACTAGACCCCTTCATACCATTACCTATGAGATGTTATCAATGTTTTAGACTCAACCACCCTGCTAAAAGATGTGCTTCTCTACAAATATGCCCAAATTGCTCAGAAATTAAACACGAAGGCCCTTGCAGTCAAATAAAATGTGTCAATTGCAACCAAAATCATCATTCATTAGATAAAGACTGCCCTTTATATAAATTAGAACACAATATATTATCAAAAATGACTCTTGAGAAATTGTCTTATGGAGAAGCAAGAAGACGTATTTTAGCAACAAATACGTATGCCAAAAGAGTCACACAAAACCAAAAGCCAGAGGACAATCTGAGTGGATTGACTAACGTAGTGAGGGGACTAGAGAAGCAGGTTAGCTCCATTGCACAGTCTGGAATAGTCACTCAAAACACTGAAAATATTCTCTCCAAGGCCTTTGAAGGAGTCATTCGTAAAATAGAAACGCTTTTCGTCCAAATGGAAGTCAGAATTCTGAAGAAGTTTCAGTCAAAATCTTTTGAAGGACATTTAGACAAGGATCAATCGAAGAAAGAAGAAACAAAAATTATAATCAATAGGAAAAATGAAGAAAACACCACGGAAATTGCTGGAAGAACAGGATTGGACATGGAACTGGGACCCAACGTCATCCCTGAATCATCAGAGGACTGTAGGATACTTACAGATGAAACTCAACTACCACCAAATAAAAAAAGGTATCCACTACCAAGAGGCAGATATAAAAAAAAAATAATTCTAAATAAAAAAAACTAATTCTAGATTCAAACAGAAATACCTACTTTATTATTTCAATGTTGTCAATTTTATAGTCTCCCATTTTTTAATTAACATTCTTTAACTTCACTTTGGACCTTTTTAGTTTTTATATTTTTACTTTCTTGTCTATTTTTTGAAATTTATTTTAGCTCTTAATTCCTTCTAAGGTTTATTTCTCATTACTTTCAATAAAAGAACTTTTTGAATACTCTTCAAAATTAGCAACAAAATCCTGTTTATTTTTTTTTTAAGTTATTTTATTTATTTTTTTTTTTTTTACTACATGCACACCGATGCACATGTGTATGCATACTACATTTATACGTATATTTATATATACTTCTTCATTTCTTCAATCTACACTAACCAGATCTTTTATGTTGTGTTTACTCCTAAATTTAAAAACAATATTATTCTCCATGCATCAGATATATTATTCGGGAATTCAGGAATCCTTTATGAAGAATTTATTATTACTAACTTATGAATATATTAAGAGCATATCATTTACTCGTTATTTTACATATTAAAAGTGAATATTATATATTTGTAACTAAAATCTGAATGGCTTACAAAAAAAAAGTTGATTTATTAAACCATTTGCCTTAAAAATAAAACCTATCTACATTAACAAGTCTACCTCTTAAAACTATGCTCCAAAATATTTCTCGTAAAACGTACAGTGCACTATGAGTAAATTTTATTCCAATCAATTAACAAAAACTTCTTCTATAATTCACCATATAATAGAAAATCATTACGTTTTCAGGAAAATTTTATTTTATTCTGATACTTGCCTGAAAATTATCGTAGAGTTTAGTACCATGCCTCTTTGTAGTGTATACCATTAATCTTCGGAATTTACAATATTGTATTTATATATTAGTTTTTTTGTGATGAATTGCCATTGTCGCGTCCTCATAAATGTATAAATAAATAAATAAATATTTATTATTTTATGAACACGCCTATTATTTATTTATTCTTTGTTGGGACCTTCTGACCAATATACAGAAACCTAATTAACCCCAACAATACCAATGGTAAGTTTTAATTGAAATAGAATGACTAACAATTAAGCGTGTAACAGTTGTTTTAATGAATTTCTAGATTAATTAGCTGCCTCTGCTATAGTAAATTAGTTTTCTTGATAGTTGTTGTGTAGTTCTCGAGTCGTATGTTACTTTTGTCATTTGAAGTGTTCCTAACTCCCGTATCTCTGGAAGATTTATTTAGCTCATGCAATGAGGTAGTGTTACTTCATCTTGCTTCAGCTCACGCAACTTCTGGGTTGATTCCTTTTTATAAAGATCTACCGTAATTTGGTGCTTAAAATTTCATTGCGTACTTTATATACTATATATATATATATATATATATATATATATATATATATATATATAGGGGAAGGTGTTGTACCTCTGACCATATTGTACCTTTGACCACCGAGGCTGTGGCGGCATGTAGCAACATTTTATACATTTTGGTGTAATTAGTGTTTAGCTCCTTCACTAAAGGGCTTGTATAACCTACTTTGGATTATTCAAGTCAAAGAGGATTTTTGCAAAAAATACTTAACCATTTCTATCATGAAAATGTAAGTTATTTATTGATGACATTTTGCCTCATAATATTTTTTGTATTATGTCTTTTTAGATGGAAATAATTTGACAAAGTAGCTATTACAATAAGAAATACGGCGTAGCTTCTGAAATTGATTTATCTTAACCCTAAAATTGCATGCTTTTTAATTTGCACTACCAGGGTGTTGTACCTCTGACCACGACTAGTTGTTGTTCCTTTAACCAGGTCAAAGGTACAACACACCTGAGTAATTTTGTCATAATTCAACTTTCATATTCTTCTGCTACAACTTTTTTTAAAGACAATTAATATTGGTTTTCTTCAATTGTTCAAAGAATTTAAAAAATAATAATCCCATTTATCAATCCTCAGGTTATTAAGAATAACATAATATCAATAATAGCTTTTTTATTATGCTTACATCCTTGTCCGGGGCCGACGTTAGCTCAGTGGTAGAGCACTCGACTAATGAACTGGAGGACCCAGGTTCAAAACCCGAGCGTGCACTAAAGAGTTTTTCTTCTAGTGTCATCGTTCGAGAGTTGTATTTGGGGTCCCAGATCGTCCCTAGGCTCACCCAGCATTTAATTAATGAGTTAATTAATTAATCGGTACCTGCAAAGCGAAAAAGTCCGTCACGCAGGAGCTGCATAACTAAGCACTTTCCTCAGAATTTGGGTAGTGTAGACTGCTTCCTTTTTTGTGAGGAATAGTTCTCTATCTTCCCATCGGTAAGCCCATATTGTTATTCTTATATCTAATCTAATATGTAATCTGTTATTCTTATATCTGTTTTCCTAATAATCCAAACACTTCTAGAGCACATTGTTCTTCTATATATATATATATATATATATATATATATATATATATATATATATATGTATGTATATTTCAGTATTACATCCGTCCTACTTGTTTTTTACAGCCCTGATGAAGGCTTGAAGTTCAAGCCGAAACGTCGGCACAATAAAACCATTTTTATGATAAAATGTAGTTTTATTAAGTAGCAGTGACCGAACCCCGACAATCCCTACCTTGCATCATCTACGGTCAACCATCTCCTCTCAATGATAAATTATTAATTTGCTTCCAGAGTTATGTTTACACATGGTACCTACTACACTATGTAATAAATACAATATCCTCATATTATCGTAATTTGATCTAACGCAGGAACCGGATACAGTCCCTCTAGCGCTCCTTGCGGCGCCTTTGTGAACCTATGTCTGGCTGGCTTTTCTATTGAAGTATATTACAAAGTAAACCCCCCTTTCCGATTGACCGATTCAGCTCATTTTTACAACACTTCTTTCTCATGAGTTACCCGCGACGTATACCGCGTTTCGTTACAATACAGCAGAAATTACGACCAGTATGAGTATATTAGTAATTTGGGTCCGGAGTAAACCCCCCCTCCTAATGAACCGATTTAGTTTATTTTTACAACACATATTTATCTGTAGATTACCACTACGAATACCGAGTTTCGTCGAAATATACCAAAAATCACGGTTGGTAGTGGCGAATTGGTATTGTGGGCCTGGAGTAAACCCCCCCTCCTAATGAACCGATTTAGTTTATTTTTAGAACACATATTTACCTGTAGATTACCACTATGAATACCGAGTTTCGTTGAAATACACCTAAAATCACGGATGGTAGTGGCGAATTGGTATTGTCGGTCTGGAGTAAACCTCCCCCTCCGTATGAACCGATTTAGTTTATTTTTATATCTCACTTTTCTCTCTATATTACCAGTACGAATACCAAGTTTCGTTGAAATATAACAAGTATTACGGCTGAAATGGTCAAATTAGTGTTTTGGGTTCGGGGTAAACCCCCCCTTCCGGTGGACCGATTTTGGTGGTTAACGAACTCGTTCAATCGTTTGCTAATTGAATGCTATATACCAAGTTTCGTGACGAAAAAACAAAAACTCTGGCCGCTATCGTGTTAACAGACACACACATATATATATATATATAAATTTTAACGGGGGTCATTTTCGGTGTCTACTAGGTAGGATCGATAAAGATTTGAAGAAATTTTTCAAAAATTCCGCCATGAGTCCAACCTCAATTGCTACTTTCCTTCGGAGGAAAGTGCTAAAAGCAGGCGGCCGGAGCATATTACTGACCACACTATCTCCCTAGTGTGCCGTATGGTCAAGAATCAGATACCTCTACAGTATCTGCCCCTCTGGGCCCTTAGTGGCCTGTTCCGGGACTGATTTTTTTTACATCCTTGTCCTGCATTTATTAAACTTACAATTAATTACAATATTACTGATTACATTTTTTTTTCTGCACTGCTGTGTTGTTTTTACGTGGTCAGAGGTACAACACCCCATGGTCAAAGGTACAACTACATGTTGTACCTTTGACCAGAGTACAATTATTTTTTTAAAAAATAATAAAAAATATTAAATGTAAAGCTAGAACTTTGAAAAAATTAAATATGATAAGTAATAGGATACTAATTACAATGAAATAAAAAAAGTCCGTCTCGCAGGACTGCATCATCTTAGCGCGGTTCCGTTCATATCCCTAGTCTAATTTGGAAAGATTAAAATAGAAGCAGTTATTATTTTGGTTCCACCAGTCTTTTTTTTAAATAAATTATTATAATGACGTGTCAACCCTTAAGGTCACTAACGCCATTCCTGTGAGTAGTAAAGTCTTGAAAGGTCATGATTTACAATCTTACCTGCAAGGGTCCGCTACACTAGAAACAGACCCGCTAGTGACAAGGTCTTGGAATCTTGGAAATCTATATTTCTAACAATAAATTGTTTTTGTTATTTTACTTAACAAGTTTTATTGTCAAATACATTATCCAACTATAACCAATTAAGAAATAAAACAGACAAAAAGAACTATTGGAATAAACGAAATCAATTAATTTAAAGCTTTAAGCACTTTTTTCTCCGATTGACATCGCCTAATTAAAACTTTCTTCAGAACCTTTTTTGTAGAGCATTTAGTAAGCTTCCGAATGGTAATCTTCCGCTTCACAAGATTGTCAACGGTTTTCGAGATACTAACGAAATTATACAAAGTTACCAAAACTTTTTTTGTCTGTTAATAAAATATTTTATTCTAACCCTTACTTTACTCTAAACGTAACAAAAATTTCAACATATTAGTGTTGATGAAACTCGAACATGCAGAAAATGTTTCAACTGTATCCCATAATTCTAAGTACCAAAATCAAAGACAAAGAACCCTCCCTAGGAAGGACGCTAGGCAGTTGAAAAGCTATATATCTTGGAAATCCATATCTCTAACATTAAATTGTTTTTCTTATTTTTCCTAACCTGTTTTATTTTCAAATACATTATCCAACAATAAGCAATTAAAAAATAACAAGGAATAAAAACCAGACAAAAAGAACAGTTCAAATAAGCGAAATCAATTACTTTAAATTTTTAAGCTCTTATTTCTCCGATTGACATCGCCTAATCAAAACTTTCATTAGAACCTTTTTTTTAGAGCATTTAATAAGCTTTCTAATGGTATTCTTCCGTTTACCAAGATTTTCAACCTTTTTCGAGATATTAAGGAAAGTAAACAAAGTTGCTAAAACTTTTTATGTCTGTTAATAAAATATTTTATTCTAACCCTTCCTTAACTCCAAATGTAACCAAAATTTCAACATATTAGTTTTGATGAAAGTAGAACATGCAGAAAATGTTTCAACTGAGTCCCGTGATTCTAAGTACCCATACCAAAAACGGTATTCAAAAAATATTTTTCCAATTTTCTCGAAAACATTTAAAGCTATCGCCTTGAAAATGATTTCATTCGTTTTCCTAGCCCAGGAATCATATAAAACGAGTACTTAGAAGCTTATGAACTCAAAAACGTAAGCGTTACGATTTTTTTTGCGCGAATTTCGCCCCAAACGCCATCTCCCAGTAGGCGGATTTTGCTGGTTAACGAACTTGACCTTTCAAATTGGACGAAGGATTTTTGTACCAAATTTCATCAAAATCGGACCATTCGTCTTCTATCTAGAGAGCGAACAGACAAATATATATATATATATATATATATATATATATATATATATATATACATATATATATATATATAAATAAATATATACATATATATATATATATATATATATATATATATATATATATATACAAATTTGAACCACCGTTATTTTCGGTCTCTAGGGGTTCTGAAACGCGAAATTTTCTAGTCGGCACTTCCGGATTGTTTCATTGTATCAACCCTATAAGCGGGGTTCCTCCCTATGGGGGAGGGAGGAACCGCGCTAAAAATGAATTTAGCCTTAATATTCAAGCAAAAAAAATTTAATTTTGCTAAGTGGTCAAAGGTACAACACCTTCCCCTATATATATATATATATATATATATATGTGTGTGTGAGTGTGTGTGTGTATATATGCATATATATTTTAAATCGCATCAACCTTTAAGTTTAGTTGTGTAGTTACGCATTTAATTTTATCAATGTAGGTTCTATTTTACATATCTTTTATTATAAACTTAATGTGATGTATTATGTTTGTTAGTTTTAATATAGCATTTATTGACTATTGAATGTACATATATATATATATATATATATATATATATATATATATATATATATATATATATATATATATATGTATATATATATATTTGTCTGTTCGCTCTGTAGCTCCTAGACGAATGGTCCGATTTTGATGAAATTTGGCACAAAAATCTTTCGTCTAATTTGAAAGGTCAAGTTCGTTAACCAGCATAATCCGCCTACTGGAAGATGGCGTTTGGGGCGAAATTCGCGAAAGAAAAATCGTAACGCTTACGTTTTTGAGTTCATAAGCTTGTAAGTACTCGTTTTATATGCTTCCTGGGCTAGGAAAACGAATGAAACCAATTTCAAGGCGATAGCTTTAACCGTTTTCGAGAAAATTGGAAAAATAGTTTTTGAATACCGTTTTTGGTTTGGGTACTTAGAATCATGAGATTCAGTTGAAACATTTTCTGCATGTTCTACTTTCATCAAAACTAATGTGTTGAAATTTTGGTTACGTTTGGAGTTAAGGAAGGGTTAGAATAAAATATTTTATTAACGGACATAAAAAGTTTTAGTAACTTTGTTTACTTTCCTTAATATCTCGAAAAAGGTTGAGAATCTTGGTAAACGAAAGAATACCATTAGAAAGCTTATTAAATGCTCTAAAAAAAGTTTCTAATGAAAGTTTTGATTAGGCGATGTCAATCGGAGAAATAGCTTAAAACTTTAAATTAATTGATTTCGCTTATTCGAACTGTTCCTTTTGTCTGTTTTTTATTCCTTCTTATTTTTTAATTGCTTATAGTTGGATAATGTATTTGAAAGTAAAACAGTTAAAGAAAAATAAAAAAAACAATTTAATGTTAGAGATATGGATTTCCAAGATATAGCTTTTCAACTGCCTAGCGTCCTTCCTAGGGAGGATTGTTTGTCTTTGATTTTGGTACTTAGAATTATGGGATACAGTTGAAACATTTTCTGCATGTTCGAATTTCATCAACACTAATATGTTGAAATTTTTGTTACGTTTAGAGTAAAGGAAGGGTTAGAATAAAATATTTTATTAACAGACAAAAAAAGTTTTGGTAACTTTGTATACTTTCGTTAGTATCTCGAAAACCGTTGACAATCTTGTGAAGCGGAAGATTAACATTCGAAAGCTTACTAAATGCTCTACAAAAAAGGTTCTGAAGAAAGTTTTAATTAGGCGATGTCAATCGGAGAAATAAGTGCTTAAAACTTTAAATTAATTGATTTCGTTTATTCGAATGGTTCTTTTTGTCTGTTTTATTCCTTGTTATTTTTTAATTGCTTATAGTTGGATAATGTATTTGACAATAAAACTGGTTAAGTAAAATAAGAAAAACAATTTATTGTTAGAAATATAGATTTCCAGGAATCCAAGACCTTGTAACTAGCGGGACAGTTTCTAGTGGTAGCCGACCCTTCCAGGTAAGATTGTAAATCATGACCTTTCAAGACTTTACTACACACAGGAATGGCGTTAGTGACCTTAAGGGTTGACACGCCATTATAATAATTGATTTAAAAAAAAAGACTGGTGGAACCAAAATAATAACTGCTTCTTTTTTAATCTTTCCAAATTAGACTATGGATTTGAACGGAACCGCGCTAAGATGATGCTGTTCCTGCGAGACGGACTTTTATTAATAATTTATGTGGTTGAGAAAATATGAAAGAGCAAGACTTTTAATTTTTATTGTATGCGATGTTGTATTGTATGTTATTTAGGGAGAAGTTAACAACATTTATGATAGGTTTCTTTATCACATGGTCTATTTGCCCTGAAAGTGTTAAGAATCCTAATGAAGATACCGGTGTAGAGTATACCAGAAGATAAGTTTACAACATGGTCCGTTTGTCCTGAAAGTGTTTAGAATCCTAATGAAGATACCAGTGTAGAGTATACGAGAAGATTAGTTTACAACATGGTCCATTTGCCCTGAAAGTGCTTAGAATCCTAATAAAGATACCGGTGTAGTGTATACCAGAAGATTAGTTTACAACATGGTCCATTTGCCCTGAAAGTGTTAAGAATCCTAATGAAGATACCGGTGTAGAGTATACCAGAAGATTAGTTTATCACATGGTCCATTTGCCCTGAAAGTGTTTAGAATCCTAATGAAGATACCGGTGTAGAGTATACCAGAAGATTAGTTTACAACATGGTCCATTTGCCTTGAAAGTGCTTAGAATCCTAATAAAGATACCGGTGTAGTGTATACCGGAAGATTAGTTTACAACATGGTCCATTTGCCCTGAAAGTGCTTAGAATCCTAATAAAGATACCGGTGTAGTGTATACCAGAAGATTAGTTTACAACATGGTCCATTTGCCCTGAAAGTGTTTAGAATCCTAATAAAGATACCGGTGTAGTGTATACCAGAAGATTAGTTTACAACATGGTCCATTTGCCCTGAAAGTGCTTAGAATCCTAATAAAGATACCGGTGTAGTGTATACCAGAAGATTAGTTTACAACATGGTCCATTTGCCCTGAAAGTGTTTAGAATCCTAATGAAGATACCGGTGTAGAGTATACCAGAAGATTAGTTTACAACATGGTCCATTTGCCCTGAAAGTGTTAAGAATCCTAATGAAGATCCCAGTGTAGAGCATACCAGAGGATATATTCCATGTGTTTACCCCGAAGCACGTCGACCCAGGAATGTTCACGGATTTACTGCTTCGGGTTACGAGCCTTTCTACTCCAGCACCCTTCACCAACGACTCATTCCACTTTCTCTCCGTGTACGCAGACCTATTCTCATCGAAAACTCTTTTCCTCGCTCTAAAGGCGAGATATAACCAGCCGGTAGATATCACTGGAAACCATGGTGATATTCACTGCGACTCAGCTGTATATATATCTCAATTCGAATAGCTTCAAGTGATTGGTTCTTGTGCAATTGAATGCCTCCTAAGAATATTACCTACACTCATTTATTAGAACGAAAAAATAAAATTATTTCTATAGAAGAAGGTTAGATCTAGTAAAGAACGTAGGAGTTTTGAGAAACATTAATTTTTTCGAAAGTGGTGAACAATCCGTCGAAAATCGGTCATAAAATTGTTATAATTCTATAAATAGAAATAATCCTACGTATTTTACTGGCAAATATCATTAGGGAGCTGCAGTTAAAATTTGAAGTTGATCGGTCAAAAATTTAAGACTCCAGAGTATCGCCCGATTTGAAAAACATACTTTTGTGAAAACGATTTTAAAGTTTAATGCTCTGAAACGTTATTAGAAAGAAGATTATTATTTTGAAAGAAGGAGATAAAATACCACGATTTTTAAGAAATATCGATTGTTCGGAAATGATAATAAATTCTTCATTTTCTATTAAAAAATTAGTCGATATTAGGTCATAAAATCGTTATAATTCAACGAATCAAAAAATCCTACTTATTTTACTTGAAAATATCATTAGGAAGCTTCAGTCAAAATAAGAAGTTGATCGGGTAAAAATTAAAGGTGCTAACATATCGCCTCATTGTTTTGAGTAAAACGACTTCAATGTTTAATGTTCTGAAATGTTCATTTTTCCTATTTTTTTTTTTCATACTTTCTTGTAATAAAGATTTTAAAAAATGGGGTTTAATTTTTAAATGTATTGAAGAAGGACCAAAAATAAACTCAACAATTAAAAAGGGACCAATCGAAGCTCGCTCAAAAAATTATCTTCAATTCAGCATCGTGTTCACTCGTAAAATCGTGTTTTTTGCCTATTTAAAAAAGTCTTCTTCGCAAAAACACTCTTGGATAGCATTTTTGATTAGATAAGGAAGAATTTTAGCCCCTAAAGTGGGCATAAAAATTGGGCACCTTAAGAATAAATTCATTAATTAAACGAGGTGATATTTCTTCATGTAAAGGACGATACAGAGGAAATTCCACGATTAAATGAAACGTTGGCAGTCCTCTTTTCAATGAGAAAACTCATTTTGATGAGTTTGATTGCAATCTATGAATATTCATATATTTATCCAATTCAAATTTTCTCTTTTCATTGGAAATTCATTGTTTTTTCAATCGATTGCACTGATTCATAATCGTATGCATTGTAATACCTCTCTGACAAAGAGAAGTCCCTCTAACGACTTCTGTACAAAGCTTTGTTTGTTTTTAGTGTGCTTCGTCCGTTTTTGATTTTCTCACGGAATGCTTATATGTTATTCTTTGATAATGAGGGAGGGGGGCGTGTGCAGGATTGAGTCGTTTTCATGATGTTTAATTGGGGTTTTTCAACGTATGAAGAATCCAACGTAGTTCATTTCGCTGACACAGTGCATGGGCGTAAATAGTTAAATTTTGATTTAATGGGTAAAAATGTTTTTTTCACCGTGCGGGTGAATTTGTTGGCGTTTTAATTGATTATGGTCATATTTCAAGCGAACAAATGAAGCAGAAACCGAAAAAAAAAAAAAAAAAAATAGCGGATATAAGCCAGTAGATTTACCCGGTCCGATAGCTTGAGCAAGTTATGCAAACCCGCAAGAATGGGCGGTAGATCTACGGGTGTCTTACAAACCCGCCAAACATATGTATTTTCATGTCTCCTATTTGAGTCTAGTTCAGGAATCCGAAGAGAAGAGACGTATCAGCTCCCAAGGATTACTGCCAAGGCACGCACTACCCTGCATCAGGGGAGGCTCTCCCTCCTACCTCTATATCTCGCTTACCATACGTAAGTTTTCAACCAATACAACTTATATAACACAATGGAGTTTAATAACAGCACACTATCTAGCGATAACAAACATTGGAAGACTGTACAACCTAATAAAAGGAAAAGGAGCACACACTCCCCACCAGAAATTGAAAATAAAATCCCTACTTCCAATATATTTGACATTTTTTCGGATGATTCTGACCAGGGAAGTCTGATCAATGAAAATACAACCGAATCAGAAAAATTACCCCCCATCGTCTTATATAGTCAATTTTCGTCCTACAAAACCTCAATAGACCACATCAAAAACAAGTTAAAAAATAATTTCCAATACAGATTTAAAGGGAATAGAATAATATTCTACACCACCACCAAAGAAGATTACCAAGCACTCAAGAAAGAAATCACAGATAATGGTGGAGAATTTCACACCTACACCCCAAACGATGAAAAGCAGCCCCGGCTGGTACTCAAAGGACTACCTCCAAATATACCAATCGAAGACATAAAAGAAGACCTAATACAACAAAAATTGCAAATAGTTGAGGTAACACAATTTACAAAGAAGAATGAAGAACAGATCATAAATCTCCCCATATATAATGTCAAACTACAAAATTTAGAACAATTAAGTACGGCGAGAAATATAAAATCTGTCCTACACTGCATTGTCAGATGGGAAAGACTAAGAAAACAAAGGGAAAACCTTACACAGTGCTACAATTGTCAATCCTATTTTCACATCGCTAGAAATTGCCATAGAAAATCTAAGTGTTTGAAATGTGCCCAAAACCACCCTACCAGGGAATGTAAAAAACCCGACACAGCAAGCCCTTCCTGTGTAAACTGCGGAGAACAACACCAAGCTAACGACAAAAACTGCGAAGCACGCCTTAAACAAATAGAAATTAGAAATAAAAAATTAAACATTCGAAGAGGAACAGAAATAGGACGGCCAGAAATCACCAATGAAAATTTCCCAAATCTTCCACGACCTAGCAGACCACTCACAGGATTCACCTACACCCAAGAAAACACACAGTCAGGTAATGGCATATTTAGTTTTATCAAAGAAATAAAAGACATTATTAGTACAATAGATTTAGCAAAAATTGTAAAAATCGCCAAAACAACACTAAATAAACTCAGAACCGCACACGATCCAATCGACAAAATTTCCTGCATAGTAGAAGGCGTCATGCAATATTTCGATTAAAATGACTAACTTAGAAAATAATAATAAAATAGTTAAAATAAACTCATTTTTTTGGAACTGTTATTCAATAAAAAATAAACAGTTACAATTAAAGTACTTTATCGAAAATAACAATGTTCATCTTGCAGGACTCTGTGAAACGAAATTAGATGACAACATGCATTTTGAAGTCCCAAATTTTAAAATCTATAGAAAGGATCGAAACAAGTACGGTGGAGGAGTGGCAATGCTAATTAAAAACCATATAAAACACACCCCGGTATATATACCTAACCTCACTAACATAGAAGCTGTCGCAATAAAACTCTATACTGAACCCCTGGACCATTTTATTATTTCTACATATCTTCCTCCAAACAAAGAACTATTACCTTCCGACTTAAATAAGCTTTTTCGCATTGGAACTAAAGTAACATTAATGGGGGATCTAAACTCTAAACACTTTGCCTGGAACTGTCAGAAACAAAATAAAAATGGTAAAATCCTTCTGGAGTATATCTTAAAGCATAACATCTCTATATTTGCACCAGATCAACCGACATTCTACTCAACAGACACAAGAAAAACACCTGACATCCTAGACATTGTTCTCATTAAAAACACAAACACATGCTCAAAGGTTCTGTCTATTAACAACCTTTCGTCTGATCACAATGCCATTATCTTCCGATTAAACCTTAAACTACAAACAAATCTAAAGAAAACGCCCAACACAAAATTAAATTGGACCCTTTTCAAAAAAATAATAGCTGAGAACTCAATTAAAAATATAGAGATAAACAACAAAGAATCGCTAGAAAAATATATAAGCACATTCACCGAAAATATTAATCAAGCCATTCAAAACTCCACTAGTAATAACAATGTCCAAACCCAAGTCTACCAAAAAAGCCATACACCCGGTATAGACTTTCTTTTCAAATTTAAAAACAAATTTAGACGGCTTTTTCAAAAATATAGAATTAAAATCTACAGGGACATTGAAATTATCTTAGCCAAAACTATCAATAGGATGTTGTGGGAGAAAAAAAATAAAGATTTTAATCATAAACTACAACACATCAACTGCAGATCAAAACTTTGGGAAATTCATAAAATATTCAAGCATAAGAATAAAACCTACCTGCCCCCTATTTCTTACAACAACAAAACAGAATTTACTCCCACAGGTAAAGCAAATCTAATTGCTGAATATTTCGAATCTGTTCATATCCAAAACACTTGCCTTGGAAGCAAATACATGAATGCGAAAATAAAAAAACATTTAAAAGCAATTATGAAAAATGACATAAATTCGAAAACCCCCAATGAAGCCCTTGCAACCTATTCCGAAGTTTACAAAATTATAAAAAAAAGCAAAACCAGTAAAAGCCCCGGAGTAGATACTATCAGACCTATTCACATAAAAAACCTTCCTCCAGAAAGCATAAAAACTATCCAACACATTACAAACTCTATTTTAAAACATCAACACTTCCCAAATATCTGGAAATTTGCAATTGTCAAAGCCCTGCCAAAACCTGGAAAGAACCTACACAATGCTAGCAGTTTCAGACCAATCAGCCTTCTCAGCACATTAGGAAAAATAATTGAAAGGGTCATTCTTAAGAGGATAAATGCTCATTTAACAGTAAATAAAATTTTAATCAACGAACAGTTTGGATTCAGAAGTAATCACAGTACCACGGCACAACTCGCTAGGCTAGTCGACCATGTAACTGAAGCCTTCAATAACAAGAAACATACCGGGCTAGTTTTACTAGATATAGAAAAAGCCTTCGATACAGTCTGGCACGATGGACTAATATACAAATTAAATCAGCTAAAATTCCCACCCTATTTAATAAAAATCATCCATTCCTTTATAACTAATAGATCATTCAGTGTAGAAATAGATAATTGTCGCTCAGATGTCAGGAAAATGCAGGCAGGCCTACCTCAGGGATCGGCGCTTAGCGCTGTTCTCTACAACATATATATAAATGACATTCCAAAAACTAATAATACAACACTATCCTTATTTGCAGATGACACAGCTATTTTTACTTCCTCTTATCGAACCGACACTATAAAGAACAGGTTTACAGAAAGCATTATAAAATTGAACAGATACTTAAGCAAATGGAAAATAAAAATTAATACGTCTAAATCTCAAGCCATATTATTCACAAAACGAAGACCAAATGAAATAGAAGAAATAAAAATTAACAATGAAACCATTCCATGGTCTAAACAAATAAAATATCTAGGCCTTATCCTTGATAAAGGATTAACATTCACTCAACAGGTGAATGAAGCTTGTAATAAAGCTAATAAAGTCCTCTGCCAGATCTATCCTTATTTCAATAGAAAATCTAAACTCAGCGCTGATAATAAATTACAACTTTATAAATCCTGTATTAGACCCGTACTAACATATGCATGTCCTGTATGGAGCTGTATATCAAAAACTAATTATAAAAAACTACAAGTATTTCAGAATAAATGTATTAGAATAGCAGAAAACTTACCCAGATATACTCGAATAAAGACACTACACGAAACTTCAAAACTGACTCCTTTAAAAACGTACATCCGAAAACTAACAGTAAAATTCTTTAAAGCTTGTAAACAGAAACAAAACCCACTGATTAAACAAATAGGAAACTACGACAAACGGACAACACGACGTTACGTACACAAAAGAACTAAACACATTTTGCTGAAATAAATTGTCATAAAGGAAATCAAGACGCACTCACTAACTGCAATACTAACGGACACTGACTGAATTATCTTCACACCTACAGGATTAAAGATTGTAAACAAGCTACAACTTACTAAGCCCCGCCTTTCTCAATATA
The DNA here is from genome assembly GCA_946811695.1 of Gonocerus acuteangulatus. Taxonomy (NCBI): domain Eukaryota; kingdom Metazoa; phylum Arthropoda; class Insecta; order Hemiptera; family Coreidae; genus Gonocerus; species Gonocerus acuteangulatus. Next base: position 112,904,544 of record OX328124.1, on the reverse strand, counting down.
TTGTATAATATCTAATTACTCTGTATAATATCTCATTTCTATGTAATATCTACCGTATAATTATTTTATAATAAGACTATTACTTTGTACATTATTTGTTTATGTATTGTTAATTAACAGAGTGACACACACTCCAGTGGACGGGAAAACATTATCTATATGTAATCTCCCGTATAAATAAGTTAGTTTGTTTTCTTTTAAATCTTGAATTATAGATTACCATATTAGTGAAGTGATCTGTAGGTGCACTAATAATTAAACATGGTTTTTTTTTTATGTACTGATATTGTTTAAATAAATAAAAAAAAAAAAAAAATGTCTCCTATTTGAAATTTAAAATGTTATTTAAAAAGTTCTATTTTATTTGACATTTTATACGTTATTTTGATAATAGAGTCGATTAAAATAACATTCTTAGCCGTCTATAATTGTGCATTGAGAAACTCTAACAAAACCGCAAAAGCATTGCTATAAAACAACTGAAAAACACTAGTAAAGGTTGTATATTTACTAGTGTTTTTCAGTTGTTTTATATAAATGCTTTTGCGGTTTTGTTAGAGTTTCTCAATGCACAATTATAGACGGCTAAGAATGTTATTAAACATTTAATAGCCAGTTTTCAGTGGAAATATTAACGGTCTGGTTAATATTTTTAATATATGATGTCATATCTGAGCGCGGGTTGCAGGTAATATTTTATCTTCAGGAAAAGGATTGGGAGGAAAAAAACCTGGGTTGTATATTTTCAAGGCTTTTAATTTTCTGCCTGGGATTTGGGCATTCTGCCACAGCCTTTCGTGTTATTTATTTCCTAAATGCCTTAATTGTTCCGCCAGATTTCGGTTGTAGAAAGTATATTAACGAGTTATTTATTTATTTATGTGATTTTTCAGGACCCGCTACATGGGCGATTTTCTTTATTGAACAAGTAAGGTGCAAACAAGATTGAAGAACTTTGCAAGTAAAGAACATAGAGTTTAAAATTGAAACTAAAACCAGAAGATCAAAATAATGCACTATATAATATATAAAAAATAGAACAGAAAAAAATTTCCTTTAGAGTCTGCTGTTCAAATTCAGGAACATAAATATGCATTAGGTCCACCTGACAGACCTATGTAATCACATAGCGGGCACTTTTTGTGACACTTTTTATCAGTTTAGTCATCACTAAAGCATATTTATACTAAAATAAATTGAAAATAAATGAAAATAACTACTATGACCTTTGACCTTCGTATAAAACTTAAAAAATCAAAAGTCATGGAGTAAATAAGCTTCTGTTGTTTGTGTTTATGTAAATGTGTATTTCGTAGAAACTGTAGACTAGTGTCTATGTGTGGACGATTATACGTCAACAGTTCATTCATGTCATGTGGTACGTTCAAGTTTCGTCGTTTTCTGCATTCCGTAAATAAGTGTTTTACTGATAAAGTCGTATTACATTGTCTGCACAGTGGTATGTCCTGTTTTAACATTAAGTAGGAGTGGGTTAGTAAGTGTATGTCCAATTCGAAGTCTTGTAAGGACTACTTCTTCTCTCCGGCAGCTTCTATAGCTGGAGAGTTAGATAATAATGTTCCAAATATTAGATTACGGCTCTATAAGGGCATACATAATCCATAAAAACTTATGAGAACCACGGTGAAAGTCAGATGTTTGTGAGTTAGGCGCAGGAAATACTAACATGCATTACTTTCCGGCAATGCTGGCTATGCTGTTTAGCATGAATGATCCTAAGACATTACACCATTTGTCCCATTTCTAATTAAAAATGTCAAAGTATCACGGCTCTCTCAAATAATAAATAAATATTAGCAATGTAATACATTTTGAAATATTAAAACGCATAACCTTCCTGCCATGAAGGTATAGTATCTTATTTGTACGTTGGCATTCATTGTTAGCGCGCATCCTTCTTCCGGTGGTTGAATGGATTGTATTTACGAAGACAGGTATAGTTGGGATTCGGCTAGGAGAAAAACGTCAGACTTTCAAAAAGAAATCTGTATTTTGGACGTTTCGACTGCAACAATGGCAGCCTTCTTCAGCACTAGAGAATGCCTAGGGGGGAGGGAGGAAGACCTCGAGGACAACTTAGGTAACCATGGTTAGAAGTATCAAATACTATGGATTGTATTTATATACAAACATGTTTTCTTCTTCTAATTTTAAAGGTTTTAATTTTCCAGCAGAAAATTATTATTTCTTTCTATGGCAGAGGGTCCATAATGTAGTACACCATTCGGTCTGATCAACTACTTTATTTGAAATCTTTTACCCTACATGTTTCGTACTTTGTTCGCACCACTTCAGGGGCTCTTGTTAGGAAGTCCCGCCTCGTTTGAGTCAGGCATAATACAGTATTATAGTAATATGAAATGTCAGTATTATGCAAAGGGACTTCCCTTGAAGAGGTGCGAAGAAAGGGACGAAACATGTCGGGCAAAAGATTTAAAATAAAGTAGTTGAAGTAAACGAAGAAGAAGTGTGATATATATATATATATGCAGGGTGGACCAGGTAAGTGGGCAACAAGAGAAATAACTACTGAACGGTTTGAGATATCAACATTTTTTTAGGGGCAAAGTTTTAGTTCTCGTTGAGATCTATAAAATGGTGCCCTTGGAAATGAGAAAATAACAATTCTAACGGCTCAAATAGGCCATTGAATGGAAGGGTTTCCTCTTTACCCATATTTTGCATGATGTTTCTAAAATGTACTAACAAAACAAGGAAGAACCGTGCAAACGGGGTTTTGATGCGTCAAGTAGTTCTCTGTAAAAATACGTTTTCATTTGCAAATACGTATTCCTCATCTGAAGTTTCAAAAAAAGGGACTTGAATTTATTTAAACAATATTTTTGTTAAGGCAGGGGCAATTCAGCATAGGAGAATGTGTTCAGCACTCAACAAAACGATTCCCATTAGTGTAAACTAAAAAATAAGATACTTAAAAATTCGAGCTTTAGGGATAAAAGTCGCCAAAATTACAAATCACAAATAGTGGATGATTTTTTTTTTATTTTATTTATTTTTTTTTGCAATAAATACAACTTTTAATGCTGAGCACATTCTTTTAGGCTGAATTACCCCTCCCTTAACAAAAATACTATTTAATTAAATTCAAGTTTTTTTTTTTTGGAATTTCAGATGAGGAATACATGCAAATGAAAAAGTACTTTTACAGAGAACTAGTTGACGCATCGAAACCCCGTTTGCACGGGTTTTCTTTGTTTTGTTAGTAAATTTTAAAAATAGAATGCAAAATATGGGTAAAGAGAAAACCCTTCCCTTCCAAGGAATATTTGAGCCCTTAGAAGTGTTATTTTCTCTTTTCCAAGGGCACCATTTTATAGTTCTTGACGAGAAATACAACTTTGCCCCTTTGAAAAATTTTGATATCTCAAACTGTTAGGAGTTATTTTTCTTGTGGCCCGCTTATCTGGGCCACCCTGTATATATATATATATATATATATATATATATATATATATATATATATATATATATTCATTACCTAAACATTATCTTTATAAATTGTTATAAAAATATATTGAAATATATTCAGAAGAAAACAAATTTATTTTCATTAAGTAGATAAAGGTAGTTGGAATACAATCAGATAATAATATCGTTGGAGAGAAGGCTCTATTCCAAATGGACCGAATGGAAATAGGATGAAGCCGACCGAACTGTCCCAAAGCTAATTGGAAAGCGAACAGGCAGCTTGTAAAATATTTAGAGGCTCCGATTTAACCAACCTTACAATGGGATCCAATTTCTAGTAGGGCTATTAACTTAGTAGTTCCCCAAAACTACCTGAACTTAATACAATTTCCAATAGATTTCTTTTGACTTTTACAAAAAGAATAAATATATTAAATATTGATATTATTTATTTAACAAGCTCCAAAACAACAAGGCGATTAGATCGCATACTTTCTGAATATTTGTAATTTTTTATAGTAATTTTTTGATATATGGCTCCATACTGGGCTTGCGTATGTTAATATAGGTCTAATACAGGATTTATTAAGTTTTAATTTATTATCAGCGCTGAGTTTTGATTTTCTATTATAATAAGGATATATCTGGCAGAGGGCTTACGTCCTCCATCATGGCATGTGTGGGTTACATGCCATCTCGTCAAATAGCATATTTTGTATGATAAAGAGCTGCCGTGAAAATTTGAATTTTGAACTTACCAAGTTATTCCGAGAAATCATGGATGTATTACAATAGCTTTGTTCTAATGTCCTAGTGCTTGGATAGTGAGTGTAGGTAGACGACAAGGTTCTCTTTCCTGGTTTATATGGTTTAATTTAATACAGGATGCTCATCCCTGGGAGAAAATACTCTCATGTGGGCGGTTCCTAGGGGCAGTTCTCTCGAGGTATGTCAGGCTCTTGTCTGATTTACTCTCAACCCCATCTCTCTCTCTCTCTCTCTCTCTCTCTCTCTCTCTCTCTCTCTCTCTCTCTCTCTCTCTCTCTCTCTCTCTCGCCACCATCTCTGTCCCTCTCTCTCTCTCTCTCTCTCTCTCCACCATCTCTGTCCCTCTCTCTCTCTCTCTCTCTCTCTCTCAACGCCATATCTCTCTCTCTCTCTCTCAACACCATCTCTGTCTGCCTGTCTCTCTCTCTCTCTCTCTCGTTCTCTCTCTCACTCCCTCTCTTTCAAAAATACTCTCACTATCCCCTCCGCATACTCTCTTTACCTACATTCACTATCTCTCACTTCTGTCTTTCTCTCTCTGATTCTCTCTCTCACTCAATATTTCTCTTCCTTTAACACTTTCGGTCTGTGTTTATCTCTCTCATACTCTCAGGCACTCTGACTTTAGTGGTACCTTACTCAGCCTCCTCGTCTACCGTTTAGAGTTTTTCCTCTCTCTCCCAACCTTCCATCTTTATAATCTTACTGTCTCCAATGATTTACTCTCAATTTCTCTCAACCTTTCGTCACTCTTTCTCATACTCTCTCTCTACCATTCCCTCTCTTTCTCTCTGTATCTGTCCCTCACATGCTCTCAATCATGTCTTTCATTGTCTCCAGGGCGATTGTTATTGGTTGACACCTCCCCACTCTGTTCCACACAAAGTGACGTCCCCTCCCACACTTTGTCACTATTCTTCCACCCTTCAAAACACCACTTCTTCAATAGTATGTCGTCCTTCCCTCGCAGCTCCAAAAATTCTCCCGACAGCACCGTTGCTTGACGTCAAATGGTTTCTTTGTCAAATGTAGTTCACTAATTATGTCATTTAAAAAGTCTCAGAAAATAAACAATCCTACTTTGGCCTTACTTTTGGCGATTCATCGACTTGATAATCAAATAAATTAGTAACTCTTCAACTATGACCGCTGTCTCCATCCGCCATTTGTTTCCCGATCCATTATTTAGGAATACTATGTATTTTATAGCTATACTAACATTTTAAATACTGAAAATGAAAAACGAAAACCATAGAAGTCAGGAGAATAGGATTATTATTATTATTATTATTATTTGTAGGTGATCGCTGCTACAGCGATTTCAGTCTTTCAAGATGGCAGCGAAATAGTCTAATAAATCAGCATCGTGAACAAACATTTTATTCGCTTAATCCCATAAAAAGAGATTTGAAAATGTCTGTAATATGCCTAAAAGCCACTGGCTTTTCAGTAGATGTCTTAACATAAAATTGTATGGTTTAGTTTTCTGTAAGTAGGAGAATATTGTGTTTATGTATTGGCTGCTGTCTCTCAACAATTTGTTCATGTAATGTGGAATATTTAGTTTTGTGTCGTCTTCTGCATTCCGTTAGTAGGTGTTTTTCGGTAAAGTCTCTATTGCATATATGGCTAGTTGGTTTGATAAATCCTGTCATGAGATATTTGTGTATTAGTGTTGTGTGACCAATTCTGAGTCGAGCAATTACAAATTCTTCTCCTCTCATGTCACGATAGAGAGTCGTATTTTGATTCACGCAATCTATTGTTAATTAGTCTAGTCTAGCTGTCTTGCCAATAATTTATATTGTTAATTAGTCTAGTCTAGCTGTCTTGCCAATAATTTATATTGTTAATTAGCCTAGTCTAGCTGTCTTGCCAATAATTTATATTGTTAATTAGTCTAGTCTAGCTGTCTTGCCAATAATTTATATTGTTAATTAGTCTAGCCTAGCTGTCTTGCCAATAATTTATATTGTTAATTAGTCTAGTCTAGCTGTCTTGCCAATAATTTATATTGTTAATTAGTCTAGCCTAGCTGTCTTGCCAATAATTTATATTGTTAATTAGTCTAGTCTAGCTGTCTTGCCAATAATTTATATTGTTAATTAGTCTAGCCTAGCTGTCTTGCCAATAATTTATATTGTTAATTAGTCTAGTCTAGCTGTCTTGCCAATAATTTATATTGTTAATTAGTCTAGCCTAGCTGTCTTGCCTATAATTTATATTGTTAATTAGTCTAGTCTAGCTGTCTTGCCAATAATTTATATTGTTAATTAGTCTAGTCTAGCTGTCTTGCCAATAATTTATATTGTTAATTAGTCTAGTCTAGCTGTCTTGCCAATAATTCATATTGTTAATTAGTCTAGTCTAGCTGTCTTGCCAATAATTTATATTGTTAATTAGTCTAGTCTAGCTGTCTTGCCAATAATTTATATTTTGTTTAATTGCCTTGGTCAAGTATTGTCGTATGATTGGTCGGTTGAGCATATATTGTCTTTTGAACGTTTTGCATATGAATCTGTTTGGGAGCTTCTTTCCAAATCTTCATGAATGAATAGTTTTGAAAATTCCTATTATTACTGGATGTGAGGAGTATGCTAAAAATAGGATTCCCTATATTTGCCCTCTTTAGAAATATATTATCTCTAATTACATCGTTTGTGTCTTAAAGAGGGTTGCCTAGTTGCATAGTTTAGACAATAAAATGCAAGGAAGATACAGCCTCTTTAAATAACTTCTCCTCATTGGTGGTATAGTTTAATGTTCTACTAGCAATATCGGAGTTAGAATCTCCGTCTCTAATGAGAACTTGAACAATCAGCATCCAGCACTAACTCCTCTGGATAACCTTAATCCTCTTCCATTTGTCACAAATATAATTAGTAATCTAGTAACTTTTTAATAATACTATTTATTCGTTATAGAATATTGGCTATTTCGTAATCAATTTTAAATAACTACATAAACATGGCTGTTCCATATTTTCACCGATTACACAAAAGAAAGTCCGGACCTAGAGACCAGACCATGTTTAATATAAGTTTCTGGGGTCTTTGAATCTGGATCCAGGGTCAGAAAACCCCCTGCACTTTTTGTTTAAGCCCCACCTCTCAAAACTCATAATTTAAGAAATTTTACACTATACAATGTTTATTTATGTTGTTATCCAAAATAAACGATTATTTCCTGGGTACTGCCCTTTAGTACTTAAAAATAATAAATTTTTGAGCCCTCTACGAACTTGTTTGGTCCATTTGGATCGAAGTTACAGCCCTTTAAATATATGACTTTTCATAGTGAAGTACTAAAATACTACATGTCGGGATATTCCGAATAAATATTATCAATAAATATATAATCCATAGGTCTATTCACAGTAGATGATTTCCCCGATTGTTTAATAGGGTATTAACGGTGTATAATGAAAAAATATTTCATTTTGAGCCTTCTGCTCAAATTCAGGAACATTAATATGCTTTAGGTCCACCCGACCAAACTGTTTAACATATAGTCTTATTTTTCGTATATGGCCACCATGCGCGAACGCCAGCGGACACTTTTTTGTAACGGCTTTTTCCAGTTTAGTCACCGCTAAAGCATATTTATGCTAATATTACATTTTTACAAAGTACGGCTCGCCAAATTAGTATACATAATATTTGTGCTACAAAAATGTTTGGTTCCCCCATTTTTTCTCAAGAAACAAATAAACAAATTTCATGCTCAAATCGCTGCCCCCCTTGAACGCCAGACCAATATTTGTCGGGATTAACTCATCCAGAAAATACACAGCGTCGGCTTTTCAGCTGGAACTGAGGGCTTGAGTAGACCGAGGCAACAGTGTGGAGAAGGCATTCTTGGATCCAACAAGCAAATATACAAACATTTCTGTGTATTCTTCATATCTACAGAGCCCTTATGGAAAATATTATACTTAACCTCATGTTTTCATATTAACAATTTTGTTACTTAGTTTGCACCAATGAAAAACTTTTTGATAACTTCCTTCATCACTCCAACTTACTACGTACAGAAAGTATTGCCCGTTACAACATTTGACTTCTTAGGCCAATGGTATCTTTTGAAAGGATTCCTTTTTCCAATTATTTGGATGCGTGGTGAAACTGGTGCGGTAAGAGTTTAAAACAGCTATTCATAATACCAAGCGCCATCCAGGAACTTCACTCAACCCTAAATGGGAATCTAAAATAACAATTTATTTATTTACAGAAGTTGATTTTTTTTAGAGTTTTTATAGGGAGGAAAGCTCGTTCAAAAGTAACGATGACGCTATTATCGATAGAATTGTTGAAGTTTCATCACTCCTAAGTCACAGATAAGCTACTCATATGTATATATATATATATATATATATATATATATATATATATATATATATACATATATATATATATATATATATATATATATATATATATATATGTATATATATATATATATACATATGGCGCGGAAACGACACTACTTGATTCTAAAGATTGAACAGAAGTAAAAATATGGTGTACTTGCAAAGATATACTAGACTTTCGTGGCATTCTTCGACAAAACAAATTGAAATTGGCGAGCACCGTTGGAAAGTGCTTAACAAGACGCTTCCTATGATCCTTTAGGTATTCAATTCTGTTCAGTAGATATCTATATATGCAATGTCAAATTAACGCTTTTAATAAATTTTATAAAATCATGATGCCGTCCATATTGTCCCTAAGCTTAAATGCCATAGTTTTTTCTTGTAATATTTCAAGTATGTAAAATATATCGTTTGGAGTTTGTAACAATTTGAAAAAGTTTAATTTTTTCGGTAATTCTTCAATTGCAAAATTATTAAAACTAAATTTATTGTGTTGTTTTATTATAAAATCAACATTGTTTCCTGGAAAAAGAAGGACTTAAATGAATTTTAATTCGCCAAAAATATTAAATAAAAAATGTCTATTTCTTGTCCTCCTTTTTTAATATATATTGTTGTTTTGCTGAGCCACGAATCAATTTTATCATTTCTGAGTAATGTAACATTATAGAAAATAACGTAACGTATCTTTTTACACCTTGGGAAGGTCTCTAACATGAATACTTTTGGAGTTATGAGCGAAAGAAGTATAAAAAAAACTTCCTTTTTTCGCCTTTTTTTTACATAAAATTAATCCCCGCTTATTTTGGGTAAATAACCTTTAAACAGGAATTAAATACCATTAAATGTTACAGGCAGTTTTTGACTTACGCATAGTTGAACTATTGATATTTAAGGTCTTCAGAAGATTACCATTTTGCAAAAACTAACTTTCCCCCAATGTACGTCCAACTGTAGTTACTTTTTTGTAGATGTGCCCTGGTTGAGACATCGTTTAAAACAGGGAGGCTTATATTTGGGTCAGTTCTTATTAATTAAAGATGAGTTCAATACATTTTTCTTAATTAACTGGTAAAGATAATGTCATAATAAAGGCAAAATCATACAAAAATTACTAAAAGAGAAAAACTGAGAGCCTGGTGGTCATAAAGATGTCTAAATTACGAACTGAAATTATTTAAACTACCATTCTACATTGCTCAAGAAAATATAGCAGTCTGGTGTCCATTTTCTGTGAAAATATTATTTGTGCCTTTTTTTACTCATACATTTTAAAATTCATCTCATTTTAGAGTTCTATAGAACATTTTGTGTAAAAAATAAATAAAAAAATGTAAAAGTGATATAAATGTAATATAGCTGTTGTATTTGAGAAGAGAGCCTTGGAGCTAATGAAGATTTGGGAGGGGGGACGGAGAGTTGGGGAATTTAATACTCAAATTTACTTCCTTCTTTATGAATGGTGGCATAATTTAGAATTCTATTTACCTCTTATATAATACTTGTATAGAGACTTTATGATGTTTTGTACAAATAGCTTATTAAATTAACTCAAGCAATCTTCGAGAAGTGACATACATTCACAAATTTTTATAATGAATTAAGAGAAAACTAAATAACATTTATAATAAACTAGCTGACTACCCGTGCATGGCAGTTCATTAGTTATTTTATTGCGTTAAATATTGTATCATCAAAATTAACGCTACTATATAGTTTTGTGCAATTTATTATAGCACGGTTCCCGTCATTCTATTTTTTTTTTTTATTTTTTTTTTTTTTTTAAGGCGCATCGACAAATTTTGGCCATTAGCGCCCATTCTATAAGTTATTCATAATTTCATAAGTAATCAAAGTATAATATTTCTTGACACTTGGGCACTCCGGACTAGTGTCAACAAACAGATAACCTATAGATAACCCGTTGTCTATAGGTTACCAGTAACAGGGGTTTAACCAGTACAGATTAAAATTCATTGTTAATAATAAATGCACGTTAACATTTAAAAAATTATGTTTTCAAAATGTCATTTTGAAACACACATTATATTTGCGAGCATTACTAGGAAGTGTTCTTACTGGGGATGCTGATGGGCTAGGAAGCTGTGCAAGGGTATTATTACCTTGGATGGACCATCACCAGGTATAGCGTAAACTCTATGAGGGACAAAATCACAGTTTATTCCTAGTAATTCAAGGTCTGCCATCCAATGTTGGGCAAAACTAAAAACTAAAACTAAATTCACTTTTTGGAATAAACTAAAACTAAAATAAAAATTGCAACCTAAAAAAACTAAAACTAACATTTTACTAATTAATGGATTTTAAATAAACTAAAACTAAAACTAAATATTTGGGAATTGATTAAAAACTAAATTAAAGCTTTAGTTTAGTTTAGTTTTACTAAAATAACATGAATTAATATAAATCATATGCTATTTCGATACTTAAGTAAATTATTAAAACTAATAGAACTTGCTTAAGAATAAGAAATTGTGGCTTTTTCTCGTAATTTGCAAACATATGTTCTTTGATAAACTAAATTAGTTAACTAAAAACTAAAACTAAACTAAAATCACAAATTTAGGTCTCTTTTACTATACTAAACTAATTGCATTACTAAAAACGGAGTCCATATGATTAATAATTATACAAATCTAAAACTAAACTAAAACTAAAACTAAAAATACAACATTAGTTTAGTTTTAGTTAGAGAAAACTAACGTTAGTTTAGTTTACTAACGTTAGTTTTGCCCAACACTGCTGCCATCATAGTTGAAATGATCCGCAAATAAAAATAATATTATGCAATAGATACAGTAAGGTAACAGCTGACCTGTTATCGTCCTAGCAACATTCAAACCCCTCTCCAAAAAAAAAAAAGAAGAAAAAAAGGAAGGAAGGAAGGAAGGAATTTTTTTTTTATTTTGGACCAAAACATATTGTTTTTTTCACAAATGGAAGAAATAAGAAGAGAAAAAAAATAAAAAATAAAATAAATAATGAAATAAATAATAAAATAAATAATAAAAAAATAAAATAAATGTAAAGAAAAAAGAAATTTGAATATAAAAAAAAATCTTTCTTAGCGAGTGTTTACATTCTAAAGGTCCATGCCAAATTTCATATTTTTCTGTCAAGTGGTTTGGGCTAGGCGATGATAGATCAGTGAGTGAGTGAGTGTTTGACGAATATATAGTAAATATTATTTTATTATTATTATTCACATAAGGGGGCAGAAGTGCAAACACCGCGGTTCTTTGGTTGATTTTCCTTGTGCTCAGACTTGTTTCATTCTTTCTGAATTAGTTATTTTGCTGCCATCAGATGAAGCAGTTATACAGAAATGTATAGGCACTTGAAGAATCGATTTTTATGCGCATTTAATAAAACTGGTCCGCCACATAAACGCTCTTGGATATCATTTCGATGAGTTAAGGAAGCATTAAAGCCCATAAAAAAGAAAATTGTAAAAAAAAAAAGTTAAAAGGTAATATTATCGCTTAATTCTACAGTAAAAAATGGAATCTGTAGAAAATATTATCTTGTGTAAATTAAACCAACCAACTTGTATAAATGCATCAAAATTTTCTAATGTAACAGATGTTCTAAACGCTAAACCAGCTGTTCAGATTAAAAAAATTGAAGAATATTATCAAATTAATCAACTGGAGAAAAAGAAGCAGCCAAGTGCCAAGCAAAATGAAGAGAAAAGAAAGCAGAAAGCAGAAAAAGAAGGCGAGAAGATTTTGAAATCAAGCGGAAAGAAGAAAATCATGGAAGAATTGATTGTATGAAACAAAACAAACTTTGAAATCGAAGAAAACTAAAGCAATTTTTCTAAATTAATTCGGGTGATAACCTAATTTGTTGTATTCCACCACTCACTACTTACAATTATTTGTTATTAAATTAATAATTAACCTTTCCTTATAATTCTATTCTTCTTTAGGGTTAGGATATTTTTTTTTTTTATATTTTAACATAATTCTGAACATATTTCCTCTCTCTTCATACTTTTCTTACTAGCAATTCTCCTACTAATTGTTCTTACAATCCTTTCGCTAATATTAAGTGGATTATTTTGCAAGTTGTTTCTTTTTTCAATGTTTTATATCTGTCATTCTTGGATTTGTTTTTCTTTTTTAACAACCTTTGATTCCTACATTCATTGTAATTTTTACGTTCTAACATTTTAATGTATGCATTCATGTATCGAGCAAATCACCTTAGTTGGGAACAGAGTTGGGCAAACGTTAGCGCGCGCTAAAAGCTGATACCTCTCCGCTAATTTAGCGAAACTGTAGAAAGCCAGCGCTAATAATTAGCGGTTAGCAGCGGCAGTGCGCTAACCGCTAATCTATTTATGAAATATCGTAATTGCTAATAGGTTAAGCTATAGTTACAACATTTTGTACAGTTACAAAATGTTGTAACTATAGCTTAAGCTATTAGCAATTACGATATTTCATAAATAGATTAGCGGTTAGCGCACTGCCGCCGCTAACCGCTAATTATTAGCGCTGGCTTTCTACAGTTTCGCTAAATTAGCGGAGAGGTATCAGCTTTTAGCGTGCGCTAACGTTTGCCCAACTCTGGTTGGGAATGCTCGTAAATAAATAAATAAAGTAAAAAAAATGTATAATCTGAAATCATAAGTCCAACACCGGACTTGCTAATTGTAATATATTCTTCAAATGTCTTCGTTACCTGAGTGTCAATATCGTAACAGTTATCAGGTACCTGTTCCTGGATAACAGTTACCGGGGAGGGAGGTAACAATCACTCAATAAATACAAGGTTGTAAAAATAAATTCTTCTAATTGAAACTATATATATATATATATATATATATATATATATAAAGTACAAAATGTTAGGAAAAAATAATAAAAGAGCATTTTCAGAATAAAAAAAAGTCCGTCTCGCAAGAACAGCATCATCTTAGCGCGGTTCCGTTCATATCCCTAGTCTAATTTGGAAAGATTAAAGTAGAAGCAGTTATTATTTTGGTTCCACCAGTCTTTTTTTTAAATTAATTATTATAATGGCGTGTCAATCCTTAAGGTCACTAACGCCATTCCTGTGTGTAGTAAAGTCTTGAACTAGGTCCCGCTAGTTACAAGGTCTTGGAATCTTGGAAATCTATATTTCTAACAATACATTTTTTTTGCTATTTTACTTAAGCAGTTTTATTGTCAAATACATTATCCAACTATAAGCAATTAAATAATAACAAGGAGTAAAACAGACAAAAAGAACCGTTCGAATAAACGAAATCAATTAAATTAAAGTTTTAAGCACTTATTTCTCCGATTGACATCGCCTAATTAAAACTTTCTTCAGAACCTTTTTTGTAGAGCATTTAGTAAGCTTTCGAAAGGTAATCATCCGCTTCATAAGATTGTCAACGGTTTTCGAGATACTAACGAAAGTATACAAAGTTACCAAAACTTTTTTTGTCTGTTAATAAAATATTTTATTCTAACCTTTCCTTTACTCTAAACGTAACAAAAATTTCAACATATTAGTGTTGATGAAATTCGAACATGCAGAAAATGTTTCAACTGTATCCCATAATTCTAAGTACGAAAATAAAAGACAAACAACCCTCCCTAGGAAGGACACTAGGCAGTTGAAAAGCTATATCTTGGAAATCCATGTCACTAACATTATATTGTTTTTCTTATTTTTCTTAACCTGTTTTATTTTCAAATACATTATCCAACTATAAGCAATTAAAAAATAACAAGGAATAAAAAACAGGCAAAAAGAACAGTTCGAATAAGCTAAATCAATTACTTTAAAGTTTTAAGCTCTTATTTCTCCGATTGACATCGCCTAATCAAAACTTTCATTAGAACCTTTTTTTTAGAGCATTTAATAAGCTTTCTAATGGTATTCTTCCGTTTATCAAGATTCTCAACCTTTTTCGAGATATTAAGGAAAGTAAACAAAGTTACCAAAACTTTTTATGTCTGTTAATAGAATATTTTATTCTAACCCTTCCTTAACTCCAAACGTAACCAAAATTTCAACATATTAGTTTTAATGAAAGTAGAACATGCAGAAAATGTTTCAACTGAATCCCATGATTCTAAGTATCCAAACCAAAAACGGTATTCAAAAACTATTTTTCCAATTTTCTCGAAAACGGTTAAAGCTACCGCCTTGAAATGGTTTCATTCGTTTTCCTAGCCCAAGAGGCATATAAAACGAGTACTTACAAGCTTATGAACTCAAAAACGTAAGCGTTACGATGTTTTTGCGCGAATTTCGCCCCAATCGCCATCTTCCAGTAGGCGGATTTTGCTGGTTAACAAACTTGACCTTTCAAATTAGACGAAAGATTTTTGTGCCAAATTTCATCAAAATCGGACCATTCGTATGGTAGCTACAGAGCACAGACATACACAAACACACACACACACACACACACATATATATATATATATATATATATATATATATATATATATATATATATATATAAATTTGAACCACCGTTATTTTCGGTCTCTACGGGTTCTGAAACGCGAAATTTTCTAGTCGGCACTTCCGGATTGTTTCATTGTATCAACCCTATAAGCGGGGTTTATAAGGGAGGAACCGCGCTAATAATAATAAATAAATAAATAATATGCTGGGGTCTCCCGTGGTCTAGTGGCTAGCGCGCTGGATTCATAAGCGGGAGATGGTGGGTTCGATCCCCACCGGCGGCAGGAATTTTCTCATCTCATGGCTCGCTGAGAAAATTCCTGGCTGCACCCTGCATGTCGGCGCTAATGGCCAAGAATTGTCGATACGCCGTAAAAAAAAAATATATATAAAAAAAAATAATAAACTAAAATGCTTTACTTGCTTATAAAAAATATGTCGAGTGCACTCATTAAATATTAGTTACTAACACCTAATGGCCATCGATCAAAGTTGCTTGGGCATGCCCTCAGAGGTTTTTATTGCACTAAACTTCACCCCGCAATGTATAATTTACAAATTATATTACTCTAGCAACAAAGTAAAACAACTACACAACGTGCGATTCCTAGAACCCGAGAAGCAAGGCTTACCGGCTTTTTCCAACCCACAACGAAACCATACTCCTCAGTCTCTTACAAAGAGGTACGGTCAGCAGAGGCGATTATTTTCTGATGAAGGTAGCTCCCGCTACAACTTCTAGCTGAGTAGTAGATATTTAAGGCTTAAATGTTTTACCTGTGTTTAATCTGAACCAACGAACTTACTCAATTGTGTTCAGGATTTTATCAAGAGACTTCATATATAATGCAGAACTATATATACACACGTACTGGATATCAGGGAAATTATCAGCATTGTATTTTAGCTCAGACCGGTAGTTTTCTCAAGTTGTATAAGAGCGCTTGGCCCAGTTAGTGACGTCGATAGAGATAGTGTTGGAATTAATGTGAGTTCGGAACTTTGCTGAACCGGAAGCCACTCACTCAAATGGATAATAGAAAGATGTATCATTCCGTTTCTGTTGTAAAGTAGTACGTTGTATAAGCTCATACCTCTTTGTAACGAGCTCTCCCGCCAAGGGAGCAAGATATGTTCGGTCAGTGTTTGTTTACTGGTCTTTGCATAAACTCATGTGTACTGTGATTGATCCAATAAATATGTATTTATGATACAGTGTTCTATTTCTATGAACTTATAACATGGTGGCAGCGGTATCATACCTATTAGGTAAATAGATTCTTTTGGAAATTTGGATTTTTTTTGGAAATTTGGAATCTTTGGAAACATGGCTTCTTCATTGCTGAAGTTTGATGGATTTCTTAGTTTTGAGGGCGACGTCGCAAGGAATTGGAAGTCGTTTCGAAATGCATTTAGTCATTATATTGATGGATATTTTTCCAGTGCCACAGGTAAGCAAAAAGTTGCTATGTTGTTATACCACATGGGGACAGAAGCGAACGATATTTTTGATACTCTAAAAGTGACAAATAAGGAGAAGTTAGAAGACTTTATTAAGGCTTTTGATGACCATTTTCTACCTAGAATTAATGTGACGTATGAAAGATTTATGTTTTTTACTAGACGTCAGGCAGATGGTGAATCTTATGAGGCATATTCAGCATCTTTAAAGGTCTTGAGAAAAAATTGTGAATTCGGTGAATTAAGTGACAGCCTGATTAAGGATATTTTCATATGTGGAGTGCGAGACAAGGCTGTTCAAGAGGCTTTATTGAGGTTAGGAGATTTGGATATTGAGAATGCCTTAAATTTTTGTAAAACTAAGGCAACAGTCGCAGCTCAAGTGGACAAAATGATGGCAGAATCAGTGCATAGGACTATCAAGGAGGAGCCTCTTGATTTTATACGGAGGACTGGACAAAGCAGAGACATAGGGAGTCGGAGGACTCGTGACGCTAAACCCATAGTTCGTGAGGTAGAGGATTGTGCTTTTTGTGGTTACAATCACTTGTATGGAAAATGCCCTGCTTACGGAAAACAATGTACAAAATGCAATCGAAAGAATCATTTAAAAAAAAAATGTAAGGCTAGTCAGAAACCGGCTGAGAAAGTGGATAACTTAAGACTTTGACATTTTGGACTCTGGCGTGGAGTATTTTGTCGACGCTCTGGAGACACCTAGAACTGGACCTGCATCGCAGACTGCTGGAAACTGGTATACAGCTACTCTACAGGTTGGTGGACTGCCTATGACCATGAAGGTCGACAGTGGGGCTCAGTGCAACGTCATTGGCCTTCAACAGTATCTTGATTTAGGTTTGGACCCTATTGAGGTAAAACAAACTCATGTATCAATTAAATCTTTCACAGATAATAAGTTAAATGTTTTTGGAAAATGTCAGTTAACTTGTATGTTTAAGTCAAAAACTTACCGAATTGATTTCTTTGTTGTTGACATGGATTGTGTTAATATATTAGGCTTACAGACTTCTGAACTGTTAGGGCTCATTAATAGAGTAGATTATATTTATAATGATGTTGAAAGTATTGTACCGCTGGAATTTGTTGATCTTTTTAATGGTGAGGTAGGTTTGATGTCGGGCCCTTTGGAAATTGATGTGGATGAAAATATTAGGCCGGTTATTCAGCCACCTCGTAAGATTCCTTATTCGCTAATGCACAAGGTAAAGGGTGAGTTAGATAGTATGGTTCGAAAAGGTATCATTAGGCCAGTCGAGGAACCGACAGATTGGGTCAGTCAATTAGTGGTGGTTCAGAAAAAAGACGGTTCGTTGAGGTTGTGCTTAGACCCCCGCCCATTAAATAAGACCATTAAAAGAGCTCATTATCCCATGTTATCTGTTGAAGACATTACCGCAAAGTTGGCAGGGGCAAAGTATTTTTGTAAGTTAGATGCCTTGTCCGGATTTTGGATGGTTCCCTTGACGGAGAAAAGTGCAAAGTTGTGCACATTCCAAACACCCTGGGGGAGATATAGTTTTTTACGATTGCCTTTTGGGTTGTCGGTTGCTCCTGAGATATTTCATAAGCGTATTAGGGAAACTTTTATGCATATAGAAAATGTTGATTCGGTGCAGGATGACGTTTTTATTTGGGCGAGAACTAAAGAAGAACTATTTCAAAGTCTTGTAAAGGTCTTAGCTGCCGCTAAGGCTGCCGGAATAAAATTCAATAGGAAAAAATTCGTATATGGCTCGGAGAGTATTATATTTTTGGGGCATACGTTCAGCTCGCAGGGAGTGTCGGTAGAAATTGATAAAATTAAAGCGATTAGGGATCTAAAACGTCCTGTAGATAAAAAATCGCTACAACGGGTGTTAGGGATGTTTAATTATTTGTCAAAGTTCATTCCCAAGTTTTCAGATATGTCAGCTCCCCTGAGGGATTTGCTACGTGAGGATGTCGAATTTGTTTGGGAGTGTCATCACTCTGAGTCGTTAGATAAATTAAAGAGTGCTGTTATTAAGGCACCAGTTTTGGGGTTTTACAACCCGGAAAAAGAGTTAACGCTTAGCGTGGACGCCAGTTCGTACGGTCTTGGGGCTGTACTCTTGCAGGAAGGACGTCCATTGGCCTATGCGTCCAGAGCTCTTACGGACACTCAAAAAAGATATTCACAGATAGAAAGGGAACTTTTGGCGTTGGTTTTCGGGGCAGATAAGTTTCGTCAATTCATTATTGGAAGGCCCAGAGTCAAGGTTCAAACGAATCACAAGCCCATATTAGGACTGTTCAACAAGCCGCTATCTAAGATAACCACAAGGCTTCAGAGGATGATGTTACGGTTACAGCCCTTTCGAATTGAGATCACTTATGTCCCGGGAAAGTATTTATATTTGGCCGATGCTTTGAGTAGGGATTTTATGCCTTCTGGTTGTGATATTACAACTAACTTAGGTGATGTGGACCAACAGGTGTCTCTCCTGAAAAAACATTTACCGGTGACCTTGGAAAATTGGAAACTCATTGCTTCTCACTCTACTAATGATGCTGTGTTCTCCCAGTTAAAGAAATATATTATAGGAGGTTGGCCCAGGTGCTATAAAGATATTGTAGATGTAGTGAGGCCGTATTTTGAGTTTCGGGATGAGCTTACAGTTGTTAAGGGTTTGATTTTTAGGGGAGACAGAATTCTTGTTCCTCAATCTTTGAAAAAAGAGATGTTACATAAATTGCATACTGGGCATCCGGGTATTTCCAGAATGACTAACAGGGCTGAAATGACCCTTTTTTGGATTGGAATCAATAGGGACATAAAATTGTATATGACGTCATGTAATAGTTGTCGGAAATACCAAGACAGAAATGTTAAACAAGCCTTGAAGCAGAAAGAAACTCCACTGCTTCCGTGGTCGGAGTTAGGTTGCGATGTATTTGAATTAAATCAAAAATATTATTTGGTAGTAGTGGACGCTGTCAAATTATATTGAAGTGGCGGACCTACCAAATCTACGTTCCAGCACTGTAGTATTACAGTTGAAAAATATTTTCTCTCGGCATGGTATACCACTGATTTTGTATTCTGATGGTGCTCTTTATTTTGACTGTGACTATTTTCGGAAATTTGCTAAGGAATGGGGATTTATCCATGTCTTGTCTACTCCGCATTATCCTCAATCCAATGGACTGGCCGAGGCTGCTGTAAAGTCGGTTAAGAAAATATTGAAAAAATGTTTAGACTCTGGTGAGGATCCATACCTAGCTTTGCTTAATTTTAGAGCTACACCCAGGTCACTCACAGACACACTTCCGGTCACTCACAGACAATGGCACACTCTGACACTCCTTAATCTAGGTTACTTCCGGGCCTATATTCATCCCAGGGTCGTTTCCGGAAGTAATTGTAAGCAACCGGAAGTGAAACCGGAAGTGGACCGAAGTTGTCCAGATTCATCCGGAAACTGTCCAGGAGTAATTTTGGTGACCTGGAAGCCATTTTGAGAATCCCTGGGCATTTCCGGGCGAATTTGCGCAGCTTTTGACCACTTCCGGTTTCACTTCCGGGTTCTCCAAATGAGTTCTGGGTAACCTAAATTACCCGGGGCCGTTTCTGGATAAATCTGGGCAACTTTAGACCACTTCCGGTTTCACTTCTGGGTTCTCAAAGTGGGATTCGGGCCACCAAAATTACTTCCGGACAGTTTCCGGATGAATCTGGACAACTTTTGGCCACTTCCGGGTTCTCAAACTGGCTTCCGGGTCACCAAAATTACTCCTGGACAGTTTCCGGATGAATCTGGACAACTTTTGGCTTTTCCGGTTTCACTTCTGGGTTCTCAAAATGGCTTCCGGGTCACCAAAATTACTTCCGGGTCACTGCCGGTTCACCTCCGGTCTATCATGAGTGCCTGGAGGGCCCTGGGGTACTTACGGAAACGACCCAGGGATGAATATAGGCCCGGAAGTAACCTAGATTAAGGAGTGTCAGAGTGTGCCATTGTCTGTGTGTGACCGGAAGTGAGCCAGATCGAACAGGAGTTACCCAGTGATAGGCATGAGTCGACCGTAAGTAACCGAAATTGACATTCATGTGATCGGAAATCCTGTAGATCGAAGCGGAAGTGAAACAGGATAGAGGTTGCTCAGAGCAGACCGGAAGTGAACTTTGAGATGACAAAATGTTGTAACTATAGCTTAAGCTATTAGCAATTACGATTTTTCATAAATAGATTAGCGGTTAGCGCATTGCCGCCGCTAACCGCTAATTATTAGCGCTGGCTTACTACAGTTTCGCTAAATTAGCGGAGAGGTATCAGCTTTCAGCGCGCGCTAACGTTTGCCCAACTCTGCTTGATACTGCCAAGTTGATAGAGGCATTTTATTGGTCCTATTTGGGGGTTCCTATTTGCATGTTTCTAAACCGTTATAAATATTCCTGTTTTTTTTTTTTTTTTTTTTGTCTTCTTTTTAAACTCGTGGAGTCCATCAAGCTTTTCATGTTGCCTTGGGTACTTCCTACAACTATCTCACCAATGCAATAATTTCTGATTATTTTTTTTTTTTTTATTTATTTCTATTTTTAAGCTGGGCTATGAAAACCGGTCACAGGTTCCCACCCTATTATCATGTCCACATCGGGATTGGTATATTCAACGTGCAAGGGCGTTGGCAAGGTATGCACTTTAACTAATTTTGTTGCTACAAAATAGCATTAGATATTATGTATCTATTTATTTAATGCATAGATCTCCGCTACTTCGATGACCAAATTTTTATACAGTTGACTTTATTTTAAGAAGAATTATTCAACATTCCACTCACTAAATCGTAAATGTTTTAATAAACAATTTTTCTGAACGGAATACTCAGTAGACTTAACAAATGTTTATGCCGGGACCATTTAGGAAATAACAAATTCCCCCCAAAAAGTTATAAATTTGTTTTTCTTTTCTTCTTATTCTAAATTGAAGGAAAAAAGTTCTTTATGTGCATTGGGTGTTGTGTAAGTTTTTCTCGAGTCAGGTCGACATCTGGAGCAGCCTCGCTTGCCCTAACTGGGAAGAAGGATCGCCCCTTTTTAGGGCGAGTCTACAACAAGTGCGCCTTCTTGGGATTTAGGACTCGACAATTTCACCTTCTTTCTTATGGAAATGAATCACAACAGGTAATTGTTATTCATATCCTACTCTCTAGATTAACTTTAGATTAAATTGTTTAATTGCTTTGATAAATTATGGGCGTATAACGCGACGAAAAAGTTCATTAAGAATAAAAGCAACGTTTAATCTTGAGGAACTGAGTAGACTATTCAACCAGGTAGCCGTTATAAATTATGTAAAAAGTCAGATATATTGGAAAAATATTTCGTACTATTGAAAGATCGACTGTGGAGCACTCATCTGGGGTATTCAGTATTTGAATTATTTAGAACAGTCTGAATAATCTTTTGACAAGTGGCTTCTTGGCTTGGTATAATGAAACAGTAATCACTAATCAAAAATGCGAAAACATTTCGTATATTTAACCATGGGCGTATATAAAAAATAATTTTGGGGGGCTGGAAGCATTTGGAGATATGGAATTCGAACAATCTAGAATGTGAAATAGTTGGCCAACTAAAAACGCTATTAAACCCAATAAGATATATTTTTTTAACTAAGTGATCTTATTTAAATTATTTCTGAGGTTTTTATGACACATACTTTCTCTTACATCAACATTTCGGAGGGGGGCTGCAGCTTCCTCAGCCCCTCGCCTTATATACGCCCATGGATTTCTCAAGAATAGCAACCATATAGTTGAGGCTTATGAATCTAATTAAAAGAGACCTTGAAGACAATAGATATTCTCTATACAGCCCTAATTACACACAAATAAAGGTATTAACAGAATACCAGGGAAATTTATTAAGAATACCACACATACAAGATGTATTACTTTCTGGAAAGGACAGACAATTATCTAAATTACCGGGTTTTTTTTTTATATTTTGAGTGCATATAACATGGACTTATTTGGGGGGGGGTGGAGACTAAGCGGGGTGTAGACCCCTCCTCCCAAAATTGTCTTTAATCGGTAAAAATGAGTCATGAAAAACATAAAAATAAATTAACACTAGATTTCAGTCATTTTGACTGGTTTTGCAATTTCAATTTAAAATTCCGAATAACATTTGCTTTCCTAAATGACGTTATGACTTTTATAGCTATAAGTAGAGAATATATTAAATGAACTTAATGTTATTTTATATATATTAGCAACAAAAATATTTTTTTGTTGGTAAATCTAGTGGTAAATAAGATCGCTTAGCTTAGAAAATATATTTTTTGGGGGGTGTAATAGCGTTTTAGTTGGCTAACTATTCCAAGTTCAAGGTTGATAGTATTTCACACCCCCCAAATCTTTATATATATATATATATATATATATATATATATACACATATATACACGTTTTAATGAGGCCGATTTTTGCTGCCTGTTGCATGTTGTAAGAAAAGAAAAAAAGAATTATTCACTGATTGTAACCTTAGTTGCTATAATTTCCGAGAAAGTGCTAAAAGGGAAATATTTAATAAATCAACGAGGAGTTTCCTTTTCCTTTTCTTTTTTTTGTAATAATAAAAGGATAATATAAGTAATTTGATTAATTTCTATAATTGGCTGCAACCCAAAGTTAGAAACGGAACCCTTAAAACTTTTATCTGTTTCATAATCTCGGACAAAATAACGATTAATTAATTGGGATGACGGTATTAGGCTAATTATCTGAAAGAAAGTTTGGGTTTTTGTTGAATCCGACGGGGAAGGATGGAACTTTTTGACGAAGGCCCACTGGAATTAGAGCTTTTCCAGACTTCCTTACTGGAAAATTAACTTCGATTTCCAAGAGGCACGCTCGCTTTTCCTCAGCTTCAGGCTTTAGATGAAAAAGACTTTAGGGCAAATATTTTTATAATTAATTCCAAGAAAGTGTAAATGTATATTTCTTTTATAAAATTACAAAAAATATTCTTATCTCTTAATATCATATTTTTTGTCAAGTCTTGATATAAATTACTAAAAATCATTTCAACATTATGTGTATAGATATTTGTACTAGAATAAATGTTAAAATTAAACGTGCATATGTAAGAATGAAGATTTTAATCTCAAATGAATTACTCTTTTTTCCACTGATGATACTTGAAAGAAAGTCAGTGTTTTTCCTTCTGTCTTTCAAATGCATTCTTACAAATATGAAAAAAAAAAAATCTTTCTTAAATGAATTTTCATTGGGCAAAATCTACTATTGACAATACGATGGCCTAGAATGAAAACCTCGGATCTAAAAAAAAAAACTATAATAACTTTTATACGTTATTAGACGGATAAGATTCCATTTGACAATCCTTGAGTGTCAAAGATACTCTATCTTACTCGTCCTGGACTATATCGACGAAGAAGCCAACCTTGTATCTTTCTCAGTAACCATAATATCCATCTAATTAGGTATAAAATTTAATTAATTTTATTTTTGAGATACGAGGTTTTCATTCTAGGCCATCGAATAGTTTTAAGGCATTAAGAATTAATTTAAATAATACCACTCGGGAAATAGATTGTATGAGATCTATCGAAGACTAGCTGACTACCCGTGCTTCACCACGGCCGATAAGTAGTTTTTATATTGATTTAAATAAGATATGATCAAAATTAACGCTACTAGATAATTTTGTACAGCTTATTATTGCACGGAATTTAGAGTTACCCAGGAAACACCGTGTGGAGGTAACCGTGCTTGTTCCCGTTGGGGAGTAAGAAAATAAAAATACAACAACTACTTAAAAAGTTAGGTAAACAGAGACAAATACACGTTGAAACGAATAAAACTATATCAAAATCAAATTTGCAGAAAATACAAATATTTCAAAACAAGTGTCTCAGAATAACCAATAACTACCCGTTCTATACAAAAATCTCAAAAATGCACACTGAAACGAAAATACATAACAAAATATATATATAAACTTACGTATAGTTTCTTTCTAAGATGCAGGAAAAGCAGGAATCCACTGATAAAAGAAATAGGTAACTACACCAAAACATCAGGTAAAAGATACGTGCACAAACGTACTAAACACATCCTTATGAACAGGAATACTGAAAAGTAAATATGTAAGATCTAGGTGGTATATCTAGTATACTGCCTGATCTCTGCTCCTATTATCTCATAGCTAGGACTAGCAGATAGCTTTAGGTACTAAGCTGTAAACATAAACACAGGTCTTCTACAATCAGTCTTTAATGAATATAGTTTGCTCAATTAGTTTTATGTCTAGTAATTATTAATTATTATTATTACTATTATTATCTATTATTATTACCTCTCCTATTACTTATCAGTGTAATATCTCTTCAAATAATTATTATCATTATCATTGTAATCAAGTATTATTTATCATTAATTATTTTAGTTATCGTTAATTTATATTATCATTATACAGTAGTTAGTAGTATAAGTCAGGGTTTTTGTGTCATTTTTCCCTTATAAATAAGTGATAGACTTTATTTTAAACACTGCAGTGTGTTAATCCTAGAAATAGAGTGTTTGTGTGGTATAGAGGTACACACGTGTAATTGTAATCGTTGTCTTTTATTCAATAAACATATTTAAATTTAAAAAAAAAAAAAAAAAAAAAAAAAAAAAAAAAAAAAAAAAAAAAAAAACGAACATTACAACAGAATCTTCTTTGTAGAGAATTTAGTAACCTTTCGAATATCGTTTTCGAGATATTTTATAAAATTTACTGAGATCCGAAAACGTTGTACAATTTTTTTCCCATATACTTCCTACCTCCAAACGATACCAAAGTTTTAATATCTTAGATTAGATGAATGTCAAATACTTGGTACAAGTTTCAAGCGAACCAATCATCGTTTATGAATACCCAAACAGAAAATTAGTTTGGAAAAGTATTTCTAGGAATTTGTCTCGTAAAAGGTGGCATAAATCGCTTGAAAATGGTTTCATTCGATTTCCTACGGTAAGGAACCTACATAACGAATACATGCAAGCATATGGACTCGAAAATGTAAGCGTTCCGGTTTATTCACGCACATTTTCCTCCCAAAACCATGTTCCAGTAAATGGATTCAGCTGGTTATTGAACTTGACCTTTCAAATGAGAAGAAAGATTTTTGTACCAAATGTAATCAAAATCGGACCATTTTTGAGCCGATGAAGACCTTCTTAATAATTCAAACCCCCTCTAAAAGTACTTAAACATTTGAATATAAAAAAAAAAACTTTCTTAGCGAGTGTTTACATTCTAAACGGATTGTCCGAGCAAAATTTCAAATTTTGTGTCAAGTGGTTCGGGATATTATTACCTCGGATGGACCAGGGCTTAAACTCTATGAGGGACAAAATAAGAGTTTTGTTTTTAGTAATTCAAGGTCTTCCGTCATAGTTGAAATTAACCTCAATTAAAAATAATACTATGAAATAGATACATAACAATGGTAGCTGTTCTGTTATCGTCCTAGCAACGCTTGCTGCCTTGGCTTGCCTGTTCTAACCAACTTAAACTTTAAAACCCCCTAAAAGTACTTAAAAATTCGAATATCAAAAAATCCTTTCTTAGCGAGTGCCTACGTTATATAGGGAGTGTCCATTCAAAATTTTAAAATTTTATGTCGAGCGGCTTGGGCTGGGGGATGATAGGTCAGTGAGTGAGTGAGTGGTATTTGACAAATATATAGTAGATATTGACAAGAGAAAAGAATACGCTTTAAAGTTCAAGTCAATGAATATTCAACAACAGTAATAGGAATCCATGTGTGTTGTTTCCTAGTACTTAATACTTTTACTAATTATTACTATGTAGGTTTTATTTAAATGTTAACATCCTCTTATATTTAACAAATATTTTTGGGATGGGTTGTCTAGTCAGGATAGGGTTGATGCATTTTCCTTGATCATAATAAATGCCACCGCTTCTTCTTCAGGTGACTTGAAGAGTTTTTAACTTGTACTCCAAAAAAGGAGATAATTAAGTAGCATTTATTTTGTGTTGGACAATGCAAGAATTCATCAAACGGAAGAACTAAGGTGCAAAACTGCAATCTTAGTCTTACAGTAAATTACTATTCACCCTGTATAACAACCCTATACATGGGGAAAAAATGTTTCCTTAATTAAAAGCAAGCTTTTTCAGCGTTTTCTCTTTTTTATTGCACTAATTAGATTTATTAACTTTTAATGTTGTGAAGAAACCCATTTGAGGCAGAATTTAATGTTCTTTAATTATGAGATACAATGTACTTACTCAATCTGAGGATGAGCCTCAACCTAGGCCCTCAAAAACAAGAAAAATGTGACTTAATTCCATTAGCTTAACATCATTTCACTCAATAAATGTCGTGTCAGTGAATAAATGTATATATATATATATATATATATATATATATATTTAATTTACCATTTACTTCAAATGCAGTCTTTTCAATACAATATGCTTCTTATTTTGTTGCTTCCCTGAGAAAATATAGAAAAACAGTGTTAAAAATTTCTCGGACACAGAGAGAAAACTTTATTAAGAAATGAAATAAAATGGGCTGCCCAATTACATTGGGTTGCTAGGTACCATCCATTCGGAAATAGGGTGAATTTATAAGCTGAGGATGTAACATGTTCATTCATTTTTTTATTTATTTATTTTACGAGCTTCGCAACGACGGCGACTTCACTTTTTTTTTTTTTTTTTTTTTTTTTTTTCTTTTTTTTTTTTTTTTTAAGATACAGTAAAAAAAACAAATTTATATGTTCACAATTATCAGTAACTTATAGTACTAAATACAACAAAAGTTTGAAAACAACATACGACAAAAGTTAGGAGGCTTGTGTTAAGAATTATGTGCTAAACATTATTTAGAGCCTTGCTTTTTGAAATATAGTTAATATGTTTACATAACTTATAACTAAAACTAACAACAATTTTTTATTAGGACATGATGGGGTCTACATGTTGTGGTTTTCCATTAATGACCAAGTAAAATTGAGTAATAATTACATAATAGAAAATAAAAATAATAATCTAGGCGCACGGTAGTGCGTCAGGCCAAGTTCCGGCGTAAGCATACTGTGTGTATATTACAGGCGGTCTTAGAGCCGATTTTTACCCTCTCATAACTTTCAACCATGTAAAGATAAAGTTACAGCTATTATACTACTAGATGTGAGTAAAACTGGAAATTTTCATAATTCTACATCGAATAGTTTCTGAGATATAAGCGATCGAAAATCACAAAAAAAAAAAAAAAAAACATTTTTTTTTTGTGCCGAAATTATCTTTAGAGAAAAACTAAACATTGCCAAGTTTAAGAATATACCTGGTTGAGGAAAGTGATATTTTAGTAACTGAATATAAGTATTTTTATTGTTGTTTTTAAAGGTCAGTTGAAGTGTCTTTAGTGTTCTTAGTAAGTAACTATGAGGTCTTCCAAGTAATGAACTTGGACATTTCTTTCTTGTATCATCTCTTGTATTGGCAAATATTTTTGGTTGAATAAATACACCAACTCGTACTACTTTTTTGGAGTGTAGAATGGTAAGGCGTTTTGGGGGGTTTTAGGAGGGGATATTTTTGAGGAAGGGAGTGTTTCTTTGTGGGGGCTTTGTGGGGGGGGTGTGTGTTTGTGGGGGCAGGAACTTGGCCTCTATTTTACATTTATGTTTTTTTGGGGATAATAATTACACAATAGAAAAGAAAAAAAAAATTCTTTTGTTTCTTCAGATTCTGTGATACAAGTTTATGTGTTTTAAATATTGGAGTATAGAGTGTATGTATGGACTACCCTCTGTAAGAAGTTCTTGTAGGTCGTGTGGGATGTTAAGTTTGTCGCGTCTTTTACATTCAGTGAGTATATGTTTAATGGTCAATGTTATGTTACAAACTCTGCATATCGGTTTGTCTTTTTTCTCCATTAGGTAATCATGTGTGAGCAACGAGTGTCCAATGCGAAGTCTGGTCAGTACTACTTGGTCTCTTCTTGTTAAGGTGTATTGTTCGTTACTCCATGCTTTTACTGTGTTCTTAATTTGTGATAATTTGTTGTTTGTTTGTAGCCAGTGTTGCAACCAGTCGTTTAATGTATGTGTGCGTAATGTGTGAACCAAATCATCTAACGTAATGTTTTCAATGTCTACGATCTGTTTATTAGTTGCGTCTTTTGCATGTTTGTCTACTGATGTACTTAGTCCGATATCCTCGTGTCCGGGTAGCCATAATAGTGTAAGTGTGTGATTTCTGAGTCTGTGTAATTGTTCGTATATCTGTTTAATTATTGGGTGGTTAGTATAAATGTTATCGAGGGAGCGTAAAGAACTGAGTGAGTCTGTACATAGGAGAATGTTTGTGTTTTCAGAGTTATGTAGTTTTGTAAGGGCTAAGTGTATGGCGTGTAATTCGGCTGTGTAGATACTTGTGTTGTCATGTAATTTGATTGAATGTGTTTGGTTTTCGTTAATGGCTGCTGCTGCAGTTCCAGATGGAGTCTTCGATCCGTCTGTGTAGATGTGAATATGGTTACGTTTGTCTGCCAAAAGTGAGGTAAATATGGTTTTGTAACTTTTGTTGGATGGTGGATGATTTTTTTAAAATCTTGCTAGTGTTAAGTCAATTTTGTAGTTTTTTACGCTCCAAGGAGGGAATGTTAACGGTGTGTTTGTGTATGTGGGTGTGTGTAGTGCGTCTCTATCAGTGTGATGTTGCATGTTTCTTATGAGTAGTGGCTTCTGTTTTGGATTTTTTTGTATGTATTTGTTTATCAGAGAACTGTCCATAAAGTATTTTATACAGGCTGTATTTAAGGTTTTTGATTTTAACAGAAATTTTATACACAAGTACTTCCGTCTATACTCCAGTGGAGGTTCTCCAGCTTCTACACAAATGCTATCAGCGGGACTTGATCTAAAGGCACCAGTCGCTATTCTCAGTCCTGTATTATGTATTGTGTTGAGTAGCTTAAAAGTGCTTGGGCTGGCAGATGAATATACTATACAGCCGTAATCCAGCAGAGATCTGGTATAGGCTCGGTAGAATGTTAGCATTAATGATCTGTCAGCTCCCCACTTTGTGTTACTTAGAATCCTCAGCAAATTCAAGCTTTTCTTGCATTTGTTAAGGAGTTCTTTTAGATGGGGAACCCATGTTAGTCGTCGGTCAAGCGTGAGTCCCAGAAATGTTAAGGTGTCTGTCATGTTAATTGTCATGTTATTTAAACGTAGTAAGACAGTTTCTCTTTCTGGAGAAAATGATATAGGACGATTTGTCCGGAGAAAATTTGAAACCAGTATTAGAGCACCAGTTTTCGAGGTTGGTAATTGTGTTTTGTATGTAAGTTTGTGCAGTATTCAGTTTCTTGTATGGGATGTATAGGAGAAGGTTATCAGCATACATACAGTAGTAAACTTCTCTGGGGATACATTTTATGATAGAATTCACAGCAATTTTGAACAACGTTGTGCTCAGTATACCTCCCTGAGGCACTCCATTTTCTTGTGGGAACGTGTCAGATAAATATGTACCTATCTTCACCCTGAATGTTCGCTGAGTTAGATACCTGTCCAGGAACATGATGATATTTCCCTGAACACCCCACTCGTTTAACTGGGAGAATATAAGTCTTTTCCATGCTGTATCATATGCCTTTTCTAGGCCAAGGGATACAGCTAAGACAGACTTTTTTTCAAGAAAAGAATTAAGGATTACGGCTTCCATTGTGGCCAAGTGGTGCATAGTGGAATGTTCTGTTCGAAACCCGCATTGGTGAGGGGATAAATGGTTTCCATTTTCTAGGAACCACAACAATCTTTTATTGATTATTTTTTCTGCCACCTTACAGACCGTGCTTGTTACAGAAATCGGTCGATAAGAAGATGGAGAATTTTTGTCTTTACCGGGCTTGAGTATTGGGACTATAACTGCTTCATTCCAGGAGTGAGGATAGGTACCATTCTTGTAAACCTTATTAAGTAGGTCAAGAAGAAGCAAGAGACCGCACTCTGGTAGATTTTGTAGCATGTCATATGTAATCTTATCAAGGCCAGGAGATGTTTTGCCGGCTGATGATAGTGCTAATTTTAGTTCGTTTAGTGTAAAGGGGTCATTTAGCGTATGTTTAAAGTATGGTAATATTGGGATATTAGTCCTTTCTGTTTGTCTTTTGTGCTCTAAAAATTGTTGTATGTAGTTGTCACTACTACAAATTTTACTGAAGTGATTTCCTAGTAAGTTTGATATGGCGTATGGTTCTGTTATAGTGTTGTCGTTATGTTTTAGTCCAGTAATTGGGGCGCGATACTTTTTATGTTTGATCTTGTTAATTTGATTCCAAACCTCTTTCATTGAAGAATGGCAGTTTATACTCGATACAAAATCTATCCAACAATTTCTCTTGCTATTCTTAGTGACCCACTGTGCCTTAGCTTTTAATTTTTTGTAATTAATAAGGTTTACATCTGTTGGGTTCCTACGAAATAAATTAAGTGCTCTCTTTCTTTCAGTCACAGCCGCTTTACATTCACTATTCCACCAAGGGACGGGTATAGTCTTGTGAGAGAAACATATCTTTGGAATACTAATATCAGCTGCTTCAATTAGTGTGTGTGTGTGAATTCGTCAATGTTGAGTATGCTTTGATTGCTAAGTTTGTCTGTTATATATTTTTTGTATAAGTCCCAGTTTGCTTCGTTTGTATTGTACCTGCTCTCTGATGGAAAGACGGGTATTGGTGTGTTCGGTTTTATGTGTATAGGGAAGTGATCGCTTCCATGAGAATCAGAAACAACTTCCCATGAAAAGCGAGAGTGTATGTCCGGTGTACAAAGGGAGACATCAATGTTAGTCATTGTTCCAGTTCGTGTGCATAAATGTGTTGGAGATTGATCGTTAAGTGCTATAAATCAAATTGTTCAAATTTTTTTTGTAGTTGTTGTCCTTTACTTGAGGTGGTCGTCGAGTTCCACATAGGACTTAAGGCATTTACGTCACTTAACAAGAGAACGGGAGTCGGTAATTGTGTCAATAAGTCGTGTATTTCATGTATGTCTATTGGTTCACTAGGTGGAAAATAAATGGAGCAAACTGTAACTCTGAAAGGGAGATGAACAGAGACAGCTACTGCTTGAAGCTGGATAGGATTGCTATGCACGATATCACTAACGAGTATAGCAACACCTCCACAAGCTCTACCACCCAAGGAGTAGTCTCTTCTATAAGTAGAATAGCTATGTATACTGAATTGCTTACCCTGTGTTAAGTGAGTTTCTTGAATAGCGACAACTTGGGGCTGTCTCTCCTTTAACAAACATTTTAGGTTTTCAAAATGCCTATGAATGCCATTAATGTTCCATTGTAGTATAGACATAGGACAATGGGTAGATATGAGTGATGACAATTAGCTTATAACAAATTGAAACTTATTTATCGATTCTTGGTCTTTAAGAATTCTTGGCGGGTAATTCTACCTTTTCTTCTTCCTTTCTTCTTGGTGTTGTTGCGTAGGTCAAAATCACTTTCTGTCTCCGTCTCTTCCTCTGAGTTAGGACTGGTGGGGGTGTTCCTCTTCTCATCGGTTTCTTTATTTTTGTTTGTGACTTTTGATGGCTTCTTTTCTTTAGTCTCTTCTTGCAGGTTGTGATTTGGCTCTTTGATTATTTGGGGTGGTGCCAATTCGACAACATCTGAATTAGTGTTTTTTGGCGTTGGAAACTTTCCTAGGATCGTATTCTCCAGTAGTTTCATTTTTTGCCCCATATCTTCTATGACTTTTAGAAGTTTTGTGAGCAATTCAGTTTCGAGTGGCTTCCTGGAGGCTTTTGTTGCGTAGGATGTGTTATTTTCTTTATTCAAACACTTCTTCGCTTCGAGGTAACCTATTTTTTGTGTTGTCATAATTTTTTTAATTTGGAATTCATTTGAGTAGACGGCACACGTTTTAATGGATGTAATGAGCTCTTCTCCACACAGACAACACTTTATGGCATTGCAAGGGCCTTCGTGCAATGGTTCCGTGCATTTTCTGCAGACCGGGTCCTTCTTCACGGCACTCAGTGGCCGTAGATGTGAATGGCGATAATTCCGAGTGTGTCCACTAAAATGGACTCAGCTAATGCTGCCAGCTGGTCTGTGTTTAATCCTGGTCCATGAACGAAGATGGCCGTGTTCTTCCGAATGGTCCTCTTGATCCGAACCATAGCCCCTTTACAATATACCTTCGCTTCCCAAATTCCTCTTGGAACTTCTCTTGGTAGTATGCCGAGCATTTCGTGTATATGTTTTTCTTTTCGGCATCTATTTTTTCTTCTTCCTTGATATCATTATTTTCCAAGCGTATTGTGAGATCGAGGATATACGCTGTTTTTTCGTTTTTAGGGAACGCTATGATGTCGGCATACCTTGGAGTACCTTCTTCGTCAATACCATACACCTCTTCGAAGCATTGAAATCAGTTGTCTGAAAGGCGGCTTATTATGTTATGTTTGACGTTGTGGTGTCTCCGGGTGACGAGGAGCATGCTGTTAGGACAACTACCAAGCACATGGGCTGGTGTTTCGGTCACCCTGCCGCATTTGCGACAGAGGGTTCCTAAATCAGCCTCTCCTGCGAGACCAGGAACACCACGCAGTGGCGCATAGTTAGCATTTAGCTTCAATGAGTTAGTCCATTCAGAACTAGAAAGGATTTATTTCTCGCAGACGAATCTACCATATTGGTGTTAGGAAACTCCTTAAAGTGCACAACTCCTATCCCTTGCCATTTCGACATTGCCCACTCGTCAAATGACTTTTCCCGTAGCATCCTTCTAATTTTCTTTGTGCTGTGGTCTACTCCGAGGTCTTGGATTCTGATTTTTAGTCTTTTACAGCATTCTGTCGATTCACTTTCATAAATTAAAGAAGGTTCAAATAATTGATCGGACAATTTTTGGACCTTCTGTGCTATCGAAAAATGCTGTAATGGAGCTTCCCATTCACTTCTCATTAAACCAAGCCCGTTGAATCTACGGGGAGCGTATAACATGGCAGTACACGTGTTGGATAGTCAAAACTTCTCAAGACTCCCCCACCCAAACACTGATTATTGGTACATTTAGAATTGAATCAGAAGTTAATTCCGGTTAAGACATTCAAGAGCGGATATTTCACATAACTAAAGATATCTCGAGAAACATGATTCAATAGAACTTTTATTCTATGGTTATGATTGAATAACCGATATTTATTTTTTGGGTTCATCGTTGAAGAGTTTTCCTGTCAAAACGAGGAAAAAATATGCGGAAAAAGTGTTTTTCCTCAAAATGACAGACATTGAAGAGCGGATATTTCGAAAACTAAAGATATCTCGAAAACCTTTTATTAATAGAACCTGCAGCATATTTATTCAGCTTTCATTAGTTATAGAATGGTCATGTCGCTAGGGCGCAGGGTTACCGGGATATAAGTGAAACTCCAAAAAACGGCATCTTCTAACCCCCTTCCCCGGTTCCGGCGGGGGCTTTTGATATGTCGACCTCCTAACTATCACAAACAAAGTTACGGAGTCAAAAATTCTATTCCAAACATTTTCCTCTGTAACTCTTCGTTACCTGAACTATTACACTGGTCGCCAAATTTCAGACTTCACGATGAACACTTAAATTGTTTTAACGTTTGAATGAAAATACATAAAACCCTATAACCGGCATTTATTTTTTTTAACCGGACAACAAATGTGCAGCAAAAGTGTTTTTCCCAAAATTACAGACTTTCAAGAGCGGTTATTTCGAGAATTAAAGATTCCTTGAAAAAAACTGATTAAGTAGAACTTGTAGCAAATTTAATCAGCATTCATTTACGAAATATGTAAATCATATATTATATGATGTAGTTTAATTGTGAATAACGAATATTAGATAAATTATGTTAAGATCTTTATACATACGAGGTAAGGTCCATAAGTTTCCGGCCTGTCCTGCTTCCCCGGTTATGAGATGCCATTAAAGAGAAGAGGCGAGGGAAGTTAAGCAG
The DNA here is from genome assembly GCA_946811695.1 of Gonocerus acuteangulatus. NCBI lineage: Eukaryota > Metazoa > Arthropoda > Insecta > Hemiptera > Coreidae > Gonocerus > Gonocerus acuteangulatus. The sequence continues at coordinate 112,870,004 of OX328124.1, read as the reverse complement.
AGCTGTGCACCTCCTTCACGACAATGCCTCTGTCCGCACAGCATTGATTTCCAAGGCCGCTGTGAAGGACTGTGGATTTCAAGAAATCTCTCATCCACCCTACAGCCCAGACTTGGCCCCTAGCGATTTCTACCTTTTCTCAAAGTTATAATCTGACCTTCGTGGAAGGCAGACGACTGCCTGGAACACCGACGAAGAGCTCCAAGCAGCAGTGGAAGAACATTTTTATAACAAAGAAGAGGGGTCTCCCTTGGTCTAGTGGCTAGCGCGCTAGATTCATAAGCGGGAGATGGTGGGTTGGATCCCCACCGGCGCCAGACATTTTCTCATCTCAGGGCTCGCTGAGAAAATTCCTGGTTGCACCCTGGACGTCGGCGCTAATGGCCAAGATTTATGTCGATGCGCCTTAAAAAAAAAAAAAAAAAAAAAAAAAAAAAAAAAAAAAAAAAATATTTTTTTCATGGTATAGAAATGTTGCCAAAGCGTTGTATTAAGTGTGTTGAACTTAGAGGAGAATATATTGAAAAAGAGTAAAACCAGTTTTTTTCTTTCACCTTTCCTTCTATCCCAGGCCGGAAACTTATGGACCTTACTACGTAGTATGTTTAATGGTTGAAGATTGAGGGTTCTATCTTGTGGCAGCTTATGGATCATCAAATATTAATTTATTTTTCGTTGAGACACCATTGTCAATTTGTATACAAAACATTAAAATAAAATAACTCAGTTATAATTACATTAGTTTAAGATTAATATGCTTCCAAATTTATGACATTATTATATACGATTCCATATTGCCATCTTAATAACATCTGGATTTGCTTTTATAAGGAGTGGAAAAAATAATAAAACTATTTATATACGTGGAAGTGAGTCGACTCTCAAATCACTAAGAAACGACTAAAGGTCTCGACCGTTATTATATCTGGTGACTTGATCAAGTTAAATTCCCAGTATTTATTTTTCGATCTGAATTTGTATAATGATGTATTTCTTAATCTTGTACGTTGGTGTTGTTTGTATGTTTCACAAATGATTTTACACCTGAAGCGTAGATGAAATCAAGCGTCTTAATTTTTCGGTCAATGCTTGCAAAAACAGGAACAGATTGACTTTTTTTATAAATTAGTTACGTCAAGCGCTTGTGTCTGAGTGAAGGAGGGCGTGGACTCGCCATCGAAGTGTGCAGACACTGCGTCAAACACTTGCACGCTCTATAGCCTAGAGATGTGGATGACGTGACGACTAGATCTTCCGACCAGCAGAGGAGTTATAGCGGCAAGCTGTCTAGACCTCGATATCGATTCGGTGAGTGAGTCACTTAGTCACCTATCTCTCTCTATTGCCGTAACATCAATCTAACAGAAGCACCTATAATTTCCCCCGGCGGTAACCTGGTCAAGATCTCCTATGATATTTAGCCGAATACAGAACCTTCCTAGAACACCGGATTGGAACACTTGCAACAGTCAGAGGTTCTACACTAAGTGTGTCATAGGGTAACTAGTCTCTCGATACTTCAAGAGCTAAGGAACCCACCAAAGGCAGATATTAGAGTACTGACTACAGTACTAATCCAGGTAGTATCGCTTAAAAAGTACCTATACTTAGATTTTAAGAGATTTAAACTGCAACTCTAAGACCACTACCAGGCCTGAACAAATATAAGAAGTTAAATTCGAAAGAACATTTTATTCAACTTGCTGAATAAAATGTTATTTTATGTTCAATTGTAAAACTTAGAGAATTTAACTTCTTTACGCGTAAGTTAATAAACAAGGGAAACGAAAACACAACTAGACAAAGTTGTTCTAAATGTTATTAGCTTAAAAAAGAAAAGAAAAGCATTGAAATCGCTTAAGATTAGGAGGCTGTAGCCTTTTTTTGAAACACGATATGTCGTTTGGCCCCATACGTCGTTGGTTGAAATTCGTTTATGTTTATAAACAATATTTGCATTATTTATATAGGATAGAACACACAGCGACCTGTTCAGCTGAGGCCAACTATCGATGGAACAATGGCATTGTCAGTACATTTTCCAGTCCGGTTGGCGGATTCGGCTTGTTAACGAACATGATTTCTAAAATCAGACAGATGATTTTTGTATCACATTCTATTAAATCGGAACTTTTATGAACAAAACCGTTCATCGTTTTAATAAATAAAACTTTAAAAAACTCCGTTACTCGCAAACAGTGTAACGTACCACAAACAGTTAAACACATATTGACAGAGAGTACAAATACTTCAAGAGATGACTGAACCTTTGAAAGAGGGTAGCCAATTGATAAACACTATTTTTTAACATCTAAAACACACACAGCTATACAAAAAGATTTAATTTTAGACACTTAAGCTACTTCTAAGTAATCTGGAATATGTAAATATATTTATAATCTTATGAAATGATAAACATTTATCGGAATATGTAAGTATATTGAGGTTTCCCGGAGAATTATTCTTTGAAGAATAAATCTTCTTTAAAGCTCTTTGGAAAAAGAACTAAACCCACGCAGGATTAAAGCAGGCCTTATATCGGTGTTTGGATATAACGTAGGATTATATCCCTCCTACCTACATCCTACTTTCGTGGAAGGAAGGCATGCGGGCTAAGGCGCATTATGATAAAGTTATATTATGGGGAAGCGGTTATATTATGAGGGAGTGCGAGTTTTTTTTAACAGATTCGTGTTTAGTCCATTGTGAAAAATTGGAAAGTAATCGGTTGTGAAGACGCAAAACTTCATTTTTACCATATTATGTAAAAACAAATTTAAAGTAGCTACATCTAAATTTTAAGAAATCGCTTATAATATTTCTGAGTAATTGGAAAGTCAAATGTAATCTTTTTTTGCTCATTCAGCTCCTATCAAGCCACCAACAAGAAAATTCTGTGAATCACATATTCCAATAAGAAAGAAATAGGCAGAAAACACCTCCAACGCGTCTCCAATAGGAGACGCGCAGAAGACTACCAAGAATAAAGTTACTCAAGGACTGAACATTCTCAGACCAACAAAAAGAACGATATCTATACTATTACATACGTGCTATAGGAGACGCGCAGAAGACTACCAAGAATAAAGTTACTCAAGGACTGAACATTCTCAGGCCAACAAAAGGGACGATATCTATACTATTACATACGCGCTATAGGAGACGCGCAGAAGACTACCAAGAATAAAGTTACTCAAGGACTGAACATTCTCAGACCAACAAAAAGAACGATATCTATACTATTACATACGTGCTATAGGAGACGCGCAGAAGACTACCAAGAATAAAGTTACTCAAGGACTGAACATTCTCAGGCCAACAAAAGGGACGATATCTATACTATTACATACGTGCTATAGGAGACGCGCAGAAGACTACCAAGAATAAAGTTACTCAAGGACTGAAAATTCTCGGACCAACAAAAAGTTATTTACACAGATTTAAAATGATTAATGAAAATAAATGTTAATGTGACTGACGTACTGGAAAGACTTACAACCATCTCATATTTGACTGCAGACTACTTGAAAAATAAAAGTCCGACTCAAAGGAACTGCGTCATCTTAGCGCGGTTAAGTTTTTATCCCTAGTGTCATTTGGGAAGATTGAAATAAAAACTGTTTTTATTTTGGTTCAACCTTTCCCCCGTAAACAAAGGGCCCATTACCAAGGGGCAGCGTACCCTTATACCTGGAATGGCACCCACCACAGGTTAGCCAGCTCAACTGCTACAAATAGTTATTTGAAATGTATAAACAAATATCAAAATATTTCTATTTTTCTTGATTTATTCTACAGTAATACTAATTCTATAAATAAATGCAATTAAAAAAACAACAACAACCAATTAAAATGTGAGCTAAACAACTACGAAAACCCGGTCAAAAGAAAAAAACAAACACATTTGAAGTTATAAGCACTTATTTCTCCGATTGAAAATTCCTAATCAAAAATTTCTTTAGAATCTTTTTTGTAGAGAATTTAGTCAGCTTTCGAATGGTGAACTTCCGCTTCCCAAGATTCTCAATCGCTTTAGAGATATTAAGGAAAAATTACAAAGTTACCAAAACTTTTCATGTCTATGAATAAACTATTTTATTCTAACCCTTCCTTAACTCCAAACGTAACCAAAATTTCAACATATAAGTTTTGATGAAAGTTAAACATGCAGAAAATGTTTCAACTGAATCCCATGATTCTAAGTACCCAAACCAAAATCGGTATTCAACAACTATTTTCCCCATTTTCTCGAAAACGGTTAAAGCTATCGCCTTGAAAATGGTTTCATTCGTTTTCCTTGGCCAGGAAGCCTAAAAAACGAGTACTTACAAGCATATAAACTCAAAAACGATTTTTTTGCGCGAGTTTCGCCCCAAACGCCATCTTCCACTGGGTGGATTTTGCTGGTTAACGAACTTGACCTTTCAAATTGGACGACGGATTTTTGTACCAAATTTCATCAAAATCAGACCATCAGGGAAGCCAGAAATGAGCGAACAGACAAATATATACATATACACACATATATATATATATATATATATATATATATATATATATATATATATATATACACCACCGTTATTTTCGGTTCAAGAGGTTCTGAAACGCAATATTTTCTAGTCGGCACTTCCGGATTGTTTCATGAGATCAACCTTATAAGCGGAGAAACCACGCTAAAAAAGAAAGGATCAAATTAGAAGAAACTGTAATATTAAAAAGTCCGTCACGCAAGAGCTGCATAACTAATCACTTTCCTAAGAATGTGGGTATTATCGAGTGCATTCCTGAATAATTTGCTTAAAATAATCTATAAAGATAAATAAAATAAAAAGTCCGTCACGAAGGATCTGCATAACTAAGCACTTTCCTCAAAATTTGGGTAGTGAAGACTGACTGCATTACTGCTGCTTATTAGTGTTACTGCATAATTTGCTGTAAATAACCTATATAAATAAAATAAAAACTTGAATAGTTCTACTCATTTACATTTGTAATGAGAACTGTTCAATTATTAATTTTGTAAATAATTTGCTTCTAGGGTTATGTTTATACATGATACTATGTTTATACATGATCTGACGCAGGAACAGGATACAGTACCCCTAGTTTTAGAAAGCGCTCCTCGCGACAGCTTTGTGAACCTACGTCTGGCAGGCTAATTCTATTGAAATAAAGTTTAAAGTAAACCCCCCTTTCTGAAGGACCGATTTACTTCATTTTTACAATACATCTTTCTCATGAGATACCCACGAAGTATACCGCGTTTTAGCACTTTCCTTCGAAGGAAAGTACCTATTGAGGTTGCACTCATGACGGAAGTTTTGAAAACTTTCTTCGAATCTTTATCGATCCTACCTAGTAGAAACCGAAAATAACACCCGTTCAAATTTATATATATATATATGCATACATAGTTATATATGTGTCCGTTAACACGATACAGGCCAGAGTTTTTGTTTTTTCACCATGAAACTTGGCATGTAGAATTCTTCCATCAAACGATTGAACGAATTCGTTAACCAACAAAATCGGTTCATCTGGAGGGGGGTTTACTCCGAAGCCAAAGTAGTTATTTGCTTGTAGCGGTTATCAGATAACCCCCAAAAAAGAAACCACATGTTTTCAAAATAAATAAAACATTATTAAGTGATAATACCAGAGATTCCGCGAGAAAGCCCGACGCTGCACACAACCTTGCAACTGGAAATCCGAAGAGCCAGCTTTAAACTCGGAAATGTGAAAGTTGCGGCGGAAACTTTCACAACCCAGCAGCACCGCCGCCTATTTCTGACGGACAGAACCACTGGTCAGCCCTTCCTCATTGACACAGGAGCATGCATATCTCTTCTCCCTGTGCCCAAAGGACGGCGTAAGACTCCATCTGATTTCACCTTAATAGCAGCCAACAACTCCCCGATTCCAACCTTCGGTGAAATCACTCGATATGTCGACTTAGGACTCAGAAAACCTCTCAAGTGGACCTTTGTCTTAGCCGACGTCGCCAAGGCTATATTAGGTGCTGATTTTCTCTACTGGCATCAGCTTACTGTGGACTTAAGAAACAGGAGACTGATCGACCAGCACTCAGGACGTAGCATTGTAGGTACCATATCCTCAGCAGAAATACCAACCTTCTCCATCTTTCCAGCCGATAATCGATTTGCCCGCATCCTAGGTGAATTCCCTACCGTCACTCAGGCATCATATAGAGACCAAAGGACGACCTGTCACGGCTAAATGCCGCCGTTTGCCTCCAGGAATTTACCAGGAAGTCAAAAAGGAGATCCAGGAGCTCATCGACAGCGGAATATGCCAACCTTCCAAAAGTCCATGGTCCAGTCCACTCCACGTAGTGAAGAAAAAAGATGGTACTCTCCGATTGTGTGGAGACTATCGAGCCCTGAACGCCATCACTATTCCCGATCGATATGGAATACCCAATCTTCGAGACTTCACAATGGAGATACATGGCAAGAAGATCTTCTCCAAAATAGATCTCCGCAAGGCTTACTATCATATACCGATAGCAGTAGAAGATCGAGAGAAAACTGCCATTATTACCCCATTTGGCCTTATTGAATACAACAGGATGAGTTTTGGACTGAAGAACGCAGGTCAAAGCTTCCAGCTTTTCGTCGACAACCAATTCCGAGACCTACCCGCCAACTCAAGAGCCCTACAGGACCCGTTCCGGGAGAACCGTGAAACGAGTTTCACAGTCAGCTTCTCTGACTCCGTCATCTGGGAGGGGAATCCTGTAGCGGTTATCAGATAACCCCCAAAAAAGAAACCACATGTTTTCAAAATAAATAAAACATTATTAAGTGTTCTCTCGCAATTGAAAACTGCAAATCATTCTTGTAAGTTGTAAATCCTATACACTTAACATGCTAATACCAGCCATAATATTTGTTATATTTTAAGGAAACTCGGTATTCGTTGTGGTCAACTGAAGAGGAAAATTTGTTATAAAAATCAACTAAATCGGTTGACTAGAAGGGGGGGGGGGGTTACTCCGGACAGGAATTACTAATTTTCTTATACTGGTCGTAATTTTTGTTGTATTCTTACAAAACTCTGTATACGTCCTGGCTATCTAATAAGAAAGAAGTGTTGTAAAATGAACTAAATCAGTCTATTGGAAGGGGGGGGGGGGTGTTACTTTGTACTATGTTTGAATTGAATTCTCCCGCCAAACGTAGGTTCGCGAAACTCATCAAGATCAATAGATCAAAATGTGAAGCTTTGTCTATTTATTACGTAGTGTAGTACCCCGCAAACACAAAACTCTGGAAGGAAATTAATTAGAAAATTAATAATTGAAACAGCTGCTCATAAAAAATGCAAAAGAGTAGAACAATTTATGTTTTTTTATTTATTTTATTTATCTATATAGGTTATTTTAAGCAAAGTATTCAGGAATGCACTCGACACTACACAATTCTGAGGAAAGTGCTTAGTTATGCAGCTCCTGCGTGACGGGCTTTCATTACAATACAGCAGAAATTACAACCGGTATGAGTATATCAGTATTTTAGGTCCGGAGTAAACCCCCCCCTCCTTCTAATAAACGGATATAGTTTATTTTTACAACTCATTTTTCTCTGTTGATACCACTACGAATACCGAGTTTCGTTGAAATATAACAAGAATTACCGCTGGTAGTGGCAAATTGGTAATGTGGGTCTGGAGTAGGCCCCCCCTCCTAACAAACCGATTTAGTTTATTTTTATAACGAATTTCTCTCTGTAGATGACCACTACGTATACCGAGTTTCATTGAAATCTAACAAAAACTACGGCTGGCATGGTCAAATATTTTTTTCGGTCCGGGGTAAACCCCCCCTCCCAGTGGACCGATTTTGGTGGTTAACGAACTCGTTCAATCGTTTGCTAATTGAATGCTATATTCCAAGTTTCGTGACAAAAATAAAAAAAAAAACTTTGGCTGCTATTGTGTTAACAGACAGGACACACACAATATATATATATATAAATTTTAACGAGGGTCATTTTCGGTGTCTGCGAGGTAGGATCGATAAAGATTTGAAGACTTTTTCAAAAATTCCGTCATGAGTAGAACCTCAATTGCTACTTTTCTAGTAGCTAGAGGAAAGTGCTAAAAGGAGAAATTAAAAAGAGAATAAAATAGCTTAATCCCGAATGATAAAACGAAATCCTTTCTGCTCCTCCTTTCTGTGTTAAAATCTCATTTCTTCAGATTGTAGCTTTTAATAGTCTGTCGAAACAACTCGTCAGAAGCTAGTAGAACAACTGTTGCAGTCAGACAAGGTTGGTTGTCTCATTCTGCCTTCTATGTTTTATCTCGTTATTCTGTTGGAGTTAATATCAGGAAATATCAGCATTATCTTTTCCTTTATTTGCAGAGATCTTCCTGACACAAGACTATTTACCCCTTTAAATTTCTATAAATATATCCTTAAATATCGCAGTGTTGGGCAAAAATTATTCAGAATAATGAATGCATTTGTTATTTCATTCTGAATAATGTATAATTTTTCATTCATTATTTAGTCAAATCATTGAATAACGTAAGTTTTTATTTTTATTCATTATTGAATAATAATGATTTATTAAATAAAAATGATTTATTGAATGAAAAATTTTATTGTGAGTGTTTTATGTTATGAGGTGATACTTTTTGTTTATTTTATAACCAACTGAATTTATTCTACATGTATATTTACACTGACTTTGATTGATTGCTGGCTTAAGTTTAATGCTATGTTTTCATTTTATATTTAGATAAATAAGTTAGAAATAAAAACCTTCTTGTAGATTGCAGCTATGACAATGAAAATCCTGATAAGGATGATATATAATTGCACTATGAATCGGACTTTTTTTTATAATGAAGGGGTTGGGGCAAAATAGTGCCAAGCAACATTTTTAACAAAACTCAAGTATAGCTGCTATATGTTGGATATTATGTGAGCCTATCAGTTGGAATTGTTAGGGGCAACAAGATTAAGTAGCATACAGAGCTTGTAGTCATATTTTAGTAGCATTTGCATCATAGACTGATCGTTCCACATAATATCCAACATATAGCAGCTATAGTTAAGTTTTGTTAGAAATGTTGCTTGGCACTATTTTGCCCCGACCCCTTCAATTGGTAAATCAATTATTTCTTCTACGCCAGATCATTGTATTATGATGTTGTTAACAACCATATCCTGACTGATCTTGCTTATCCAGCTGATTTTAGGAATCGTAAGTGTATGTTCTATATTGATCCCTGGAGATAAGCAATTTTCCGGAAAGTAATTCAAGAAGTTTGCTTTTCTACTTGTTTTTATTCCAAACATCATAAGATTCTTTCATCTTCCGGATCATCTCTTCTTATTTTTCGAAACTTCCCTCTTACTCCCATAACTCTTTAATGGAGACCAATTCACCTCCCAATAGCTTTTCAGTATTTGATATTTCTTTTTTCTCTTTAAGTCAAGCTCTGGAGTATTTTTATAAACTTTGGCTCAATTATATTGGGACGTTTAATAAAACATTTAATCAAAAAATTTGCTGGGAGATATAAATACTTTTTAGCGTTTTTTGAGAGAATATAGCAGTAAAAAAGATGATAAACTCTGCTTTCCTTAGGTTATTATGGTAACTCTATTTGACAATTTTGTATTTTTATTGGATTAATTACACAATTATAATATATATATCAAATACTGTCACTAAGAATAGTCTAAAAAATGCAGGAAGAAATGTGGAATTTTATTATAGGACCGAAAAAAAAACCAACAAATACCTTTCCTTCTTCAACAACAATTCGTTACCCACAACCACAAGGAAAACAATTAATGAATGAATGAGGATGTTTATTTTACAAATAAATTACAAACATAATATATGACTACGCCTCCAATAATTTAAAATATAAGTATTTATAAGAAATCAACAAATAAATAATTTACAAACCGAATATGTGTGTATTCCAAAAATTTTAAACATTAATATAAACTATTTATAAACATTAAAAATTTTCCTTTCTGTATATGTCCATTACAAATAATTATTATTAAGTAATAAGAGAGAAAAAAAAATTAAAATAAACAGAACCAACAAAAAATAAGTAAAAAGTATCATCTTTATGTGATTAAAAAACATCTTTAGTCAAAGACCTAGACTGCCCGTCATGCCCAAGTCTGTCCAATCTCTATATAATTTAGATATTTAATACAAACAAGTTGTAATAGGTATTCATGAGAATTGAATGTGCAAAATACCTACCAAATATCAAACCACCCTCCGATACCGCTGATTTATATCGAATAAATAATTCTAACTCCAAATCTAATTACGTTAACTTATATAAATATATATCTAATCTAGTAACTCTGCGTTCTAAAAGTTTAAATGATTAAAATAAGCAACACTTTTCTCATAGTCAGCATATGATTAATATTCTTATATACAGATCTTAGTTACTTAAAATAAAACACCTACATTTTATTTTTATATATGTATTTCATTTTTATGCTCATTTGTAAATTACGAATTAGAAATACTGCATTTGTATATATTTGAATATGTGTGTGGATGTCCGAGTGAATGCTTGTAGATTGTATATATGTATGAATGGGCGAATATGTGTGCGTATGTATCTTTGTTCCGCCTGTATTTGGTTTAGTTTTCTTTTGTTGATTTTTAAGAAATATCATTATGTTCAGAAATGGTGATAAATTATTCATTTTCTATTAAAAAATCAGTCGAAAAAAGGCCAAAAAATCTTTATAATTCTATGAATCAAAAAATCCTTCGTATGTTACTAGCAAATATCACTAGGAAGATTCAGTTAAAATTAAAATTTGATCGGATAAAAATTATAGTCGCTTGCGTATCGCCCGACTCCCAAAATACAGTTTTGAGAAAAACGACTTCAAAGTTTAATGTACTGAAATGTTCATTTTTTCATAATTTTTTGCAACAAATATAAAAAAAAAACGCCTTTCAATTTAGAAATGTATTCTAGGCCGTTGGCAGTGAGTGTAAAGGCATATTTAAAAACTTAACATACATTCCCGCAAAATGTATGTGCGCGCGTGCATGTGTGTGTGTGTGTGTGTGTGTGTATGTATGAGTGTTTGTGAGTGTTTCATCCCACGTGTGTGTATGTATGAGTGTTTGTGAGTGTGTCATCCCATTTTTTTTCACCTAAAATAAAAATATATTCATTGACTAATTAAATGATTGATTAAATATTAAGTATATGATTAATCTAAATATATGATTCAAATAATATACTCTTTTACATCTTTACGTGAATTAATTTTCAATTGCGCGCATATACATAGGCATCCATGACCTTAGTGGTTGAACTGCCTTAAAACACCAAAAAAAAAAAAAAAAAAAAAAAAAAAAAAAAAAAAAAAAAACTTAACATAAACGCTTTTGGGTATAATTTTTAACTTTAGGATAAAAAGGTTGTACGAACACCCATGTACTTTGTACAATCGAATTGTCAACGATGTCAGTGTTCGAATAATTTAATTATACACTCTTACTAACTTACTAAAACTTCAAGAAAACAAAACGTACCTCCTTTGTTGTTTGTGTTTTGCAAACACCGATTTATTTAATAGTACTCTTAAAGAGGACTGTTAAAATGTAATCATTAGCTGTAGTGGGGTCTCCCGCGGTCTAGTGGCTAGCGCCTTGGATTCATAAGCGGGAGATGGTGGGTTCGATTCCCAACCTCCGGCAGGAATTTTCTCATCTCAGGGCTCGCTGGGAAAATTCCTCGCTACACCCTGGATGTCGGCGCTAATGACCTAGATGTAGATGTGCCGGTAAAAATAAAAAAAAAAAAAAAAAAAAATAGCTGTAGTAGACTGAGCCAACTGGACACAAGGCTAGGCTGTAATTTCTATCCTATCTGTAGTCTTGTGTCACTATTGCAGTCTCACACAACTCAATTAGCTATGACTTTACTTATAATCGATATTTCTTTTCAATTAAAGCCTATGTTTTAAGTAAAATATATCCTGAAACATTTCAAAAGTCTATCATTAGGCCTGGGTGAAGCTGTAGATGAAAACATTTTGATCTATTTGGGAAAAGGGATGGCAGTGATTTTGTTTTATAAGTGTTATATATTAAAGGAAATACATTTCAGAAAACATATTTATTGTTATAAATTACCTAAAAACATCAAAATACTGATAAAATAAGTGAAAACCTAAGAGCATTGTCTTGAGCCCAAATATAGTCACTTAACTGAAATATATTTATTACGTTTGAGTCAAAAATGAAACTTTAACAAATTTAAGAAAGTTGGCACCCCTTTCCAAAATAGACCCCAACATTTCATTTGAAATTCAGAAAAAGAGACATTTTCAAGAATGGATTTGGTCTCATAGAAGTATGAAACGTAGTGATATCACGAAAAGTGTTGATCTCATGCAATTAATTGAAAAAAAAAAATCGTTTAGAGCCTGCTGCTCAAATTCAGGAACATAAACATGCTTTAGTTCCGCCCGACAAACCCATGTAAAGTGCTGTATATCATATAATGTTCTTTTTCGTACATGACCACCGCGCATGCGCGAACGCCAGCGGACACCTTCTCGTGACAATTTTTCGTAACGCTTGGTCCACCCTATAAACCTATGAAATGCACCCTATAACATACAGTCATCTTTTTCGTATATGGCCACTGCGCATGCGCGAACGCCAGCGGACACTTTTTTAGGACACATACAGTCTTCTTTTTCGTACCTGGCCACTGCGTATGCGCGAACTCCAGCGCACACTTTTTTGTTACACTTTTTTGTAACGGTTTATTTCCAGTCACCGCTAAAGCATATTTATGCTAAAAAAAAAAAAAAAAAAAAAAAAAAAAAAAAAAAAAAAAAAAAAAAAAAAAAAAAAAAAAAAAGTAGGTGGCTATTTTAAAGTCTAGCCACTGAATTGGAGATGTTATGGACGATAAGTTTCTCATTATGTACATTTATGATAAAACCATAGGTTTGGTAAGACATTCCACTTTAGATTCCCTTCATCCTCCGTAACGTGCACGTATATGTGAGTATAATACAGTCCAAGACAAGCTTGACTTAAGGTAATTTAACTTTTCTTAGGAACAAGGGTTGATAGTTCTGGATAGTTCTTAGGAACAAGGGTTGATAGCTCTGGATAGTTCTTAGGAACAAGGGTTGATAGTTTTGGATAGTTCTTAGGAACAAGGGTTGATAGTTCTGGATAGTTCTTAGGAACAAGGGTTGATAGTTCTGGATAGTTCTTAGGAACAAGGGTTGATAGTTCTGGATAGTTCTTAGGAACGAGGGTTGATAGTTCTGGATAGTTCTTAGGAACAAGGGTTGATAGTTCTGGATAGTTTTGGTCTCGGTCCCCGTGGTTCTGCTTTATGCTACACATTTTTTTCAGAAATATTGTGCTTTTTCCGACATTCAATTGTATTATAATGAGACAAGAAGTCGTGCAACAATACCAATACTAATGCGCAATGTTACCTGCAGTATCCCATATTGCAAAAGACATGCGGACATCTCCTACGTCATAGGTGACCGAGTACATCTGGAATCCAGTTGGAGTATAGACCTGAAAAAAAAACAAGAATTCAATTAATTTAATGAAGCAACTAGAAATACATGTTTTCATTAATTCATTTCTTCTACTTGAGATACATATTTTCGAAACTTATGCCCTTTCATCCATATAATATATATAAGTATATATACTTTGTCTTTAAGCGTACAGAATTTAGATCAAGGCATTGTTCTTTCTTTAAGTGCATCACCTTCCAATCCAGGTTCAGTGTTCTCGGTTGTATTCTTCAATATGTACATTTCCCTAAAGATAACGCCAGCCTGCTGATATTCGTCACAATAAACTTCCTATTTCTTTCAGAGCATCTGATACCTACATAGTCCGTCGGCCCGTGTACATTTTATGCAACGATTTTTAAGATTCTTTATTTCTTCACTATTGATTGTACAAGTCTTAACTAGAACAATGCCACTTGTCAGCTGGCTAGGTAGTGGTGGGTTTGGCTGCGGGGGCGTTGCAAACTTCGGAAAAATATGAAAATGTGAAACGATTTTAAGATTCATGAAATTTTTTGGAGAAACACCTTTCATTATACAATAATCACTGGCACTTGTCAGCTGGCCGGCCAGCGGTGGACTTCTTGTCAGCCGGGGGTCTAAACTTGGCAAAAATACGAAATTTAAGATTGCTGAAATTTTGGTGGTTACTAGTATTTGTAGTGAGATTAACGAAAAACATTGTCAGCTGCTCATATCTTGGTGGAAAACTTGTCAGCTGGGGAGGTAAAAGCGCTGAGCGTATGGCGCGCGCTCCGCTTTATACCGCCAGCTGACAACTTTTCCACCCGCATATAAGCAGCTGACAATTTGTTTCGTCAATCCTATTACGAATACTACCTACTAACAAAATTTCAGGAATCTTAATATAGTTTTTGACTATTTAATAACGAAAGCATGCTTATATTGATTACAACTTCTGAATATATTGATTGTAAATGAATATTTTTATTATCAACGTTAAAATATATTATGTATTTGCATTAAGGTATGATGAAAAAATATGTCATTTATTTGTATAAAATACTGTATTGGTAATAAAAAAGTATTATACAATTAATCATAATAATAATAATAATAGTATACTAATAACACTTAATAATGTAATAATAAAAAGAAAGTCAATCGTTTTCTGATTCTCACTCTGCACCTTCAGAATCATCAACCCCCCCCCCTCCCCGCACTAATTGTGCGGTCATCCTCTTCTTGGTGTCTTTCAGCTGAAAATACTAATTATTGTTATTGATAAAATTATTAAACGTTAATAAAGCATAGAAAATAAATAGTTTTTATATCTTCAGTGAATTGCTGATCTCGAACAATCATATCAACTACTCGACGGAATTGTTCGCCGTCAAACCATTTACAGGTTTATATATTATCTTCAATATCCCATCCGTAATCCAGAGGAGTTAAACTTGAAGGTTCTGGTTTGTTTATTTTAGATTTTAAACATCGTCTTATAGGTATTTTTTTTTCAATCTACTTTACAGTAGATTTATACCTACTCGATATTAGGCTATAGCCATCGGGGATCAACCATACAGGCTGCTAGGATTGCTAAAACGTGAAGAAGCTCTACACCTCTTAAGGATTGTTTAACTGTAGTGTGTATAGAGTGTCTGACACAGCAGACATACAGACAAACAGACAACAATTCTATAAATCATTGTTTTGGGTACAATTGCTTTGATAAAGGCCCCCAATAGTATTTTTACTCATATATCTGGCATATAAAAACAGCGATCCGTTAGAATTGTATTATATGTGAAGATAGATTACGGCTAGTAGTGGTAAGTTGGTAAATCGGGTCCAGAATAAACCCCCCTCCTAATAAACCGATTTAATTTATTTTTACAACATATTTTTCTATTAATATTTCCACAAACGAATATCGAGTTTCGTCCGAGCGACTTTGGGTCCAGAGTAAACCCCTCCTCCAGATGAACCTGTTTTTCTGGTTAAAGAACTCGGTAAATCATTTGCTAAGTGAATACTATATACAAAGTTTCGTGACAAAAAAATCTCTGGTGTGTATCGTATTAACGATAGCTCATGAAATGTTGGACGTGATTTTTTACATTGCCATAACTTTTTTTATTTATGTACCGATTCGCATGAAACAAACACTAAATGTTAAGTGAAACGTGCCACAATATATTAGTGAATACTGCAACTAAATCGGATAAGCCGTTTCTGAGATTAGCGGGCACAGATAAACAGACAAGCCGGGAAAAAGATTTTTGAAAATCATTGTTTTGGGTACTATTGCATTGATAAAGGCCCCCAATAGTATTTTTCCCCATCTTCCAGATACAGACAGCGATCCATTAGAATTGTATTATTTGTATAGATTTGTATAAAGGTATGATGAAAACATATATTATTTATTTGTATAAAATACTGTAAAAATTATTACATAATTTATTTATAATAATAATAGTTACCTAATAAATTTTTTGAATAAAAAGAAAGTCTGACTCTTCACCTTCAGAATCATTACTTTCGATATTTGTAGTGTTTGTGAGGTCATCCTGCTGTCTCTCATGTGAAAATACTAATTATTGGTATTGAAAAAATGATGAATCATTAATAAAGCAAAGAAAATGAATAATTGTAATATCTTCAGTGAATTACTGATCTCGAACAATCATTTCAACTACTGAAGGTAATTGTTTCCCATCAAACCATTTACATGTGTACATTTTATTCATGTTATTATTAGATGTAAAAATTTGGATGAATATGGGAACGTGAACAAACCAAACTATTTAGATAATAATAAGTTATTTTTAACACGAGGCGAAACACTGTGCCAAGCGTTGCCTGATTTTCAGGCATTCACAGGCGAAAAT
The DNA here is from genome assembly GCA_946811695.1 of Gonocerus acuteangulatus. Lineage (NCBI taxonomy): Eukaryota > Metazoa > Arthropoda > Insecta > Hemiptera > Coreidae > Gonocerus > Gonocerus acuteangulatus. The sequence goes on along the minus strand of OX328124.1, from coordinate 112,853,552 downwards.
TTTTTATGTGCTATGTATTTTATACAAATAAATGATATATTTTTTCATCACACCTTAATGCAAATACATAATACATTTTAACGTTGATAATAAAAATATTCATTTACAAATTGTAAATGAATATTTTTATTGTAAATTACAATCAATATATTCAGAAGTTGTAATCAATATAAGCATGCTTTCACTATTAAATAGTCAAAAACTATATTAAGATTCCTGAAATTTTGTTAGTAGGTAGTATTCGTAATAAGATTGACGAAACAAATTGTCAGCTGCTTATATGTGGGTGGAAAAGTTGTCAGCTGGTGGTATAAAGCGGAGCGCGCGCGCGCGCCATACGCTCAGCGCTTGTACCCCCCCCCCCCCAGCTGACAAGTTTTCCACCAAGATATGAGCAGCTGACAATGTTTTCGTTAATCTCACTGCAAATACCAGTAACCACCAAAATTTCAGTAATCTTAAAATCGTTTTAGAATTTCGTATGTTTGCCAAGTTTAGACCCCCAGCTGACAAGCAGTCCACCGCTGGCCGGCCAGCTGACAAGTGCCATTGATTATTGTATAATGAAAGGTGTTTCTCCAAAAAATTTCATGAATCTTAAAATCGTTTCACATTTTCATATTTTTCCTAAGTTTGCAACGCCCCCGCAGCCAAACCCACCGCTACCTAGCCAGCTGACAAGTGGCACTGTTCTAGTTAAGACTTGTACAATCAATAGTGAAAAAATGAAGAATCTTAAAAATCGTTGCATGAAATGTACACGGGCCGACGGACTAACAGGCTAGAAACGTATTCTGCATTAAACCAGGGGCAATACAATAAAATAATTCAGTACAATGAAAAAACCGACTTAATCAATTAATAGCCATAAGCAAATGAGAAATACCTCCACCAAATATAATGAAACTTTCATTAGATCATTGGATGGTAGGTATATAAATATATCAGAGATGGGCATAATTTTATTTATAACTAAAAATACGAATTTATTAGTAGTCACGTAAATCTACTATATATTTGTCAAATACCACTCACTCACTCACTCACTCACTCACTCACTCACTCACTCACTCACTCATCTATCAACGCCCAGCCCAAACCGCTCGGCAGAAAATTTTGAAATTTTGCATGGACACTCCCTATATAACGTAGGCGCTCGCTAAGAAAGGATTTTTTGATATTCGTATTTTTAAGCATTTTTAGGGGGGTTTAAAGTTTGAGTTGGTTAGAGAAGGCAAGCCTAGGCAGCCTGCGTTGCTAGGACGATAAAGAACAGCTGTTTCTTTACATTATCTATCTCAAAGTTTTATTTCTAATTGAGGTTAATTTCAACTATGATGGCAGACCTTGAATTACTAGAAATTAACTATCCCTCATAGAGTTTTAATTGCTTTTCATTTCTGCCTGTCCCCGTCAGATAGGCTTGCCATATTTTTGGAGAGTTAAACCGAGACACATTAATATGGGATGGGCATACCAGAGAGGGGGGGAATAAAAAGAGTACAAATTATAAGCAAAATGGTTGGTGAGTTTTAAGCCTAGCAACTAACGGGAAGGGGGAATCCTAAACTGTTAGTCTACCCAAACCTTAAAAATAAGAACAGAACTTTTTTTGCTACTTGATTTTCTTAAAACAATCTCTCAGCCAAATAGTAGTGTCTGACAGCTGGCAACGCTGAGCAGGTAGTTCCAGCGTTTTACAGTTAGATTACTTCTCATTTCTTTGACACTGTGAGAAGTAGTAAAAATGTTGATTGTAGAAAAGTAACTGATTTAAAAAAGATTCTTATAAACATGTATTCATTACTTTTTACATCTTACAGCCATTTCCAGGACATTGATAAAACCGGGCGCTGGACACCGAAACAGTTGCAAACTACCGGGACAGTCCCGGTCAAACCGTGATGTATGGCATATCCTTAGGTTTTCCAGGTGAGGTAATAATATCCGGAACCCTTGCAATGCCTTCTCGCCTATAACCTTGGTAATACTCGTAAATATATTGGGTGTTACAATATGACTTCTTGGAAACATAATCAAAAATCAGTCCCGTAACAGGCCACGAGGGCCCTGAGGGGCAGATACTATAGAGGTATCTGATTCATGACCATACGGCACACTAGGGAGATAGTGTGGTCAGTACTATGCCGGCCGCCTGATTTTCCCCTTGGCTGCTTCGACTGCTACAGTCATTAGCACCAACCAAGGTACCCATTATTAAATTAATTAAAGGCTGGGTTGACCTAGGGACGGTCAGAAAGGCCGAATTCAACCCATGAACAAAGACACTAGAAGAAAAAATCTTTAGTGCTTGCTCGGGATTTGAACTAAGGCCTCTAGCTTATTAGTCCAGTGCTCTACCACTGAGCTAACCTCGCCCCTTGGAAACATAAACTTTTAAATTTTAACGCCCATTGAATAAAATATAGTATGACGGGAACCGTGCTATAATAAACTGCACAGAATTGTTTAGTAACATAATTTTAATGAATCATTATTTAACGCAATTAAATAAGTACTTATCTGCCGTGACGAAGCACGGGTATTCAGCTAGTTAAATATAAAAATACAAATACAATTTTATTCGCAAATTTTCCTGCGAATACAAATAAATTCACAGAAAAAATTGTAAATAATGACAAAAAATGTGAATATTCAAAAATAATCAAGTAATTACAAAAAAATTTAAATATATGGATATATATAATACATTAAAATATATCAATACAAATTTATTAAAAAAAAAATAAAATAAAAAATATCACCTTCAATAACTTTCGTAATCATCTTAATACGAATAAATTCATAATTTATTTGCGAATTTTTTTGTGAATAAATTTGTATTCACAAATTATAGTGTGTATAAATTTGTATTAATATATTTTAATGTGAATTTTTTTTTAATCACTTGATTATTTGTGAATATTCACATTTTTTGTGATTACATATTTACAATTTTTTCTATGAATTTATTTGTATTCGCAGGAAAATTTGCTAATAAAATTTTATTTGTATTTTTATATTTTATATACGTGAATAAAAATAAATTCGTATTCACACTTATGAATACGAATTTATTTATATTCGTATTTACAAATATATGAAGTACAAATAAATTCTTATTTTTATTTATAAATAAAATTATGCCCATCTCTGATATATATATATATATATATAGATATATATATATATATAAATCGGTCAAACGGTGTGAATTTGGATAAGGAAAAAACATACAGATAGCTCGTAGGCGTTTCTTGCCTGGCTTATGGCACTCTCCATAACAAGACCTACATGTGTGCCGTGTTTGGTCAAAATCGGTCAAACGGTGTGGATTTGGATAAGGACCAAACATACAGACAGACAGCTGGTAGACGTTTTTGACCTAGCCTATGTCACTCCCCGTATCTAGGCCTACCCTTGTGCCATGTTTGGTCAAACGGTGTGGATTTGTATAAGGAACAAACAGAGAGTTTATTCTCGATATGTGGACTACCCCGAGACTAGAGTAATATGTGAGCCACTTTTAAAATATTTTGAATTTGGCAGCCATTCAGTGTATGTTTAACAATCAATGTAACGTTAGATTTTGATCCGGAAGGTCTATCTGTATTTTGAATTTGGCAGCCATTCAGTGTATGTTTAACAATCAATGTAACGTTAGATTGTGATCCGGAAGGTCTATCTGTATTTTGAATTTGGCAGCCATTCAGTGTATGTTTAACAATCAATGTAACGTTAGATTTTGATCCGGAAGGTCTATCTGTATTTTGAATTTGGCAGCCATTCAGTGTATGTTTAACAATCAATGTAACGTTAGATTGTGATCCGGAAGGTCTATCTGTATTTTGAATTTGGCAGCCATTCAGTGTATGTTTAACAATCAATGTAACGTTAGATTGTGATCCGGAAGGTCTATCTGTATTTGGAATTTGGCAGCCATTCAGTGTATGTTTAACAATCAATGTAACGTTAGATTGTGATCCGGAAGGTCTATCTGTATTTTGAATTTGGCAGCCATTCAGTGTATGTTTAACAATCAATGTAACGTTAGATTGTGATCCGGAAGGTCTATCTGTATTTTGAATGAGGTATGATGGCTATTATAAATTAAAGCGAACAGAAAAAGGATTTTTATCTTAATAATTATTTCAGTTCATATAATAAACTATTTGTTAGGGTAATCGTAGACATTTTGCAAAACCTCGTGTTTCTAAATGAAGATTAATTTTCCGACACAACTTGGTCTTGAAAGCCTCCAGCGATTCTCCTCGGAATTCCTTCACAAGTTGAATATTTCATCACCAGAATTCACAATGGAGCCCTCAAGTCTACAGGTGCTAATCTGCCACTCCTCTGTCATGTACTGTCAAGCCTTAATCTGCGGTCCCTTCACCGCACCAAATCTATTTAGTGTTTCAAGATCTTACTCTTCAGAACATAATCCTATTATTTCTCTTATTTCATTATAAATGCTAATTATAGACGCTAGTTACCAGTGCTTTTCAACTGGGAAAATACATTATATAGTAATTTTTTTTTTATTCTATTCTCTCTCTCTCTTATTTCATTATAACTGCTAATTATAGACGCCAGTTACCAGTGCTTTTCAACTGGGAAAATACATTATATAGTAATTTTTTTTTTATTCTATTCTCTCTCTCTCTTATTTCATTATAACTGCTAATTATAGACGCCAGTTACCAGTGCTTTTCAACTGGGAAAATACATTATATAGTAATTTTTTTTTTATTCTATTCTCTCTCTCTCTTATTTCATTATAACTGCTAATTATAGACGCCAGTTACCAGTGCTTTTCAACTGGGAAAATACATTATATAGTAATTTTTTTTATTCTATTCTCTCTCTCTCTCTCACTCTTATACTTTCTCCCTCTCTCTCTCTCTCTCTTATTTCATTATAACTGCTAATTATAGACGCCAGTTACCAGTGCTTTTCAACTGGGAAAATACATTATATAGTAATTTTTTTATTCTATTCTCTCTCTCTCTCTCTCTCTGTCTCACTCTTATCCTTTCTCCCTCTCTCTCTCTCTCTCTTCCTCTTTTCTTTCGTTCTGACACAGCCTCTATTGTATGAGGCTAAGATGTTTTCGGTATGTTTTTGTCAGTACAACTCATAATATAATATTGTTAAATTCGTCTATGTCAGATACATTTATTTTACACAGGAGTTGGGAGATGTCAGTTTTAAATGAGGCCCAGTTCTCCTTTTTGTAATTATATCTGCTGGAAGTTGTAGATGTATTACGGTACGTCGTATGAAAGTAGATTACACTTGGGAAGTGATCGCTTCTATATTTAATTTAGACATAGCAGTGGACCTGATCAAACTTCTACCTGATAACAGTCAACATATTGAAGCAATAATCAAATTAAAAACTCTAACATATACACAAAAATCAAACTATTTTTTTACTTTATTCATTTATTTTCTTCTCTTGCTTAACGTGGTTTAACCTTTATTTTTAGCGCGGTTACTCCCTATCTCCATAGGGAGAACCCGCTTATGAGGTTGACCTCACGACGCAATCCGGAAGTGCCGACTAGAAACTTTCACGTTTCAGAGCCTATAGATCACGAAAATATAGGTGGCCCAAATTTGTATATATATATATATATATATATATATATGCTTGTCTGTTCGCGCTCTAGCAAGCTCAAAAATGGTCCGATTTTAACAAAATTTGGTATAAAAATCTGTCGTCTAATTTGAAAGGTCAAGTTCGTTAACCAGCAGAATCCGCCCACTAGAAGATAGTGTTTGGGGCGAAATTCGCGCAAAAAAAAACGTAACGCTTACGTTTTTGAGTTCATATGCTTGCAGGTACTTGTTTTATAGGTTTCTTAACATAAGAAAACGAATGAAACCATTTATAAGGCGATATCTGCAACCGTTCCTGAGAAAAGTGGAATCAATGTTTTTGTAAGTCATTATATTTTTATGTGTACTTAGAATCGCGGGATTCAATTGAAATATTTTCTACACCTTTGAAATTACTCCCAACTAAGATGTTTAAATTTTGGTTATATTTGGAGTTAAGGAAGTATGCGAAAAAATTATTTTATTAATAGACATGAAAAGTTTTCGGATCTTCATACATTTTTCGTAAATATCTTGATAACGGTTGGGATACCGTGGTACGTGGAAGGTGACCATTCGAATGCTTACTAAATTCTCTACAAAAAAGGTTCTGAAGCAATATTCGATGGGGCAACGTCAATCAGAGATATAAGCGCTTAAAACTTAAAAAGTGTTCGTTTTGTTGTTTCGAAAGGGTTTTTCTCTTTGTTTATCTCACTTTTTAATTGGTTGTTTCTTATTTTAAGTTGCATTTATCAGTAAAATTAGTATAGTAGTAAAATAAGCTAAGAACCGGTGAAAGGTATTGGTAATAATAAGTCTGGAGTGTTAATCAAGATGGCTCTGGCTAATCATGATGACGTAGTTTGTTTTGAATTTTCCTGTCTATATAACCTTCCTCACAGCCTCTAACTGAAGTTATCGTTATTTCTTATTTTATAGAAAGATTTAATCCACGACAGAATGAAATTTTATTCGCCATGAAGCACATATTTACAGTTGATTATAACAGTAAAAGGAATTTGCTAGTAAAACAAGATACTTAAAATGACAACGAATATTTGGTTGTTTAGAATAGAGCCTTCTCAGCAGTAGACAAAGAGTAAGTACGTTTTCAGTGCATAATTGTATTGACTTATACAGATTAAGAATTATCCGTTTCTGTGTAATTTGGCTACTGTCAGTTTCCTGTCATTTGTAATGCTAATCTATTCCATTTCTTCGAGATGTACGTAACCGCGCTAAGATGACGCAGTTCCTGTGAATCGGACTTTTAATGGCTAACGTTGTTATTCTCTGATCTAGTGAATGTGGCGGTGCACAATTAAAATAAGTACTAAATTATTATTCAATAACTCCAAAATGTTCAATAGTTTATAGGTCACTCTTAGATTATTTGTTTTGTTTTTTGAATACTTGTTTTTTTTTTTAGGGTAATTATTTTTCTAGCTTACAATTAGATGTATATGTAAGATCATATAAATGCATTAGTGCATGTAACTATGTTTGTACATGTGTATAACTTTATGTGTATAATTTTATTTGTAATATGTGTACATTCCAATTCCAATAGCATATTTGCGTTAATGATTGAATATATGAGGAGCTTAGTATCAAAGTTGGACAACTCCATTTTTTTCAGTTTTGAGATTTTTGTCGATTCTTAAGTGGATTTTTATGCTGCATTCGATTTTACAACTGTTTTTCATTAAAAACGGACAGAAAATAGGTAAAATAGCGTTTATTTCAACCGTTCAGAATCAAAATATGGACAATTCCAACATAGTTTGGTTTAAAAAAATGACAACTCCATCAGTAGCCAATGAGAAGCTTGCATTCATGCAATCTGCTCCCAACATGCATTGCAAATCCATCATGGCTGAATGTTTATAGTTACTTGTAATAAGTGCATTTGGCGATAATTCTTATTAATAACTAGCTGTTATCCGGCACACTGTGGTTCCGAATGCCGGATCTTGGGACAACACCTCTAGGTACTTGAATCTTTCTGATTTAGGTATGATTTTTGAAGAATTTCTTTTGTGCCGAGTCGAATGAGACCACTACCAATTCTATAGAATAATTATTTTATTAATAAACGGGCTTTATATAACAACAACCGTGAACAACAGCAAGTATTTAATTTAAAATATTCATACTTTACTCAAGTGGTAGAGCTATGTATCCTTCCAAAATATATTTTCAAGACCTCAGGTGAATAAATTAACAGCTAATGTGGTACTGGTAACTGTTCTGGAAATATTCCTCTTTATTTAAATTTTCGCGTATAACAAATAAATATTGACAGTTTCACACTAGATATTAAATAGATCTCATCGTTAATGTTCAGTTATTTGCTATTAAAAACTTTTCAACAACTCTCTGCAGAAAATAATAATGGTTAACTCGTTTTTCATAAACTAATCGCATCGCTCATTGATAACTTTATTTTATTAGCTGTGCACAGGTATGGCGGAGTACGGCGATGAAAATTATAGCACAGCCACTTCAATACATGTAGTTATAGGTAAAACTGTGCGAAGAGGATAGCTAAGTACCACTTTTTTTCTAAACTTAATAAAATAAGGATAATTTAGTTTTATTTCAGTTTTGTCAAACTGTATTTAAATAACATTTTTCATGTAATTTTTAACTATATAATTTTGATTTGATACATTAGACATAATTACATTATATTAAAACACCCTCGAGCATACCAAATTCATATTTGTTTGGTTTCAAAAAAGGATAGGTTCAAGTTTCAAATGGCTCCCTGTGGTTTCAAAAACAGACAACTCCATGACTTGGTTTCAAACATGAACTCCACTATTTAAAGTGTAATTACGGCCTTAATACTTATATAATTTTGTAGTGCCTTTGAAATAATGTTTCTGAGGCCTATAAGAATAACATATAAAAAAATCACCATGATACTGACATTAATATAGTAGATTTGGTTTTTTGCCTCTCCTGTAAAAAAAGCAAAAGTGGAGTTGTCCAACTTTGATACTAAGCTCCTCATATATTTAAAATATACGGAGCGAGTCGCTTTCGTAGCGGATGCTCAGCAATAAATAAATAAAATAATCTTCCTCTCTTCGTCATTCTGTCTTTTCCTCTGTCTATTTCCTCACTCTTTCTCTGTCACTCCCCTCCCTCTCAACCTCTCTGGATCTTAAAATTTCATTTTGTGTGGGAAATTCATGATGTTACCCCGCAGAAAGTTCTGATCAGGTATGAAGATGGCAGAACAGAGGAATCTGCCTCAGGCTGGCTATTAAGGAATCCAGGGATGTGGTGGGTGGGATCCGGAACATTGGAGGATGAATGAACAGATGATTAAAATGAAGTCTATTGAAACACCTAAATGCAGATGATTTGGAAGAAATGTTGAGACACCCAAGAATATTGCGTTTGACTTTGGAATACCGGAGACTTAGAAATGCAGATACTATGTACGTGGAGCCCATTAAAAAAGAAGCAGGTTGTACCATGATTTTATATGGGCAAGTAAGTCAAGCTTAATTGACACAGAGTCCCCTGTGGCCTGTGAGAAGAATCAAAATCAAGATGAATCCAATCTAATCTAATAGTTGCTTTCTGCTTTTGGAGATGCAACAAGGAAGAATGACGGTGGCTTACTATGAGTTAGATACATTTCAGGACCAATGGGCTCGAAAAAAAATTCCATCAGGGCACAAGTTTTCTTTTTGTATAGTTATTTAGGCAAACACAAAAAAAAAAAAAAATAAAAAAATTAAATAAATAAATAAGTAAGGAAACTTTTGAGCTTATGTACTTTTAGTGGATTAACTAGCTGACCCGGCGAACTTCGTACCGCCTAACAGTCGATTCTTTAATTATTTTTTTTTTTAATACTTATTCTGCTATTTGGGACACCGGGTCAGCTAGTAAGATAAAAAAGAATAGAAAAAAGAAACTTAATAAGTCAACAATTACATTATGTCAAAAATAAAAATGATAAAACACTTAAAATTATTTTAATAGTCACTAAAAATCACAATGAAAATTACAATATCAGATTTCCTATTATGATTCCTACTTATTATATTTCATTTTATATTTACTTATTCTTAATTAAGTATAATTTTTATTGTAGTACTTAATGGTACACGATATATTTTTTGTTTCATTGCCTGTCGCGTAAACAAACAGAGCTGATGGTTTTCCAACACGGGAACAGGCAACATACTATTGACCATGCGAGAAAAATGGGTTTTCTACATTAATACCACAAACACTTAATGACTGCCCCTGGGATTTGTTTATAGTCAAACTGAGTTCATAGGTCCAATAGCAACACAGCAGCAGGCACTGTAATGAATTCACAGCAGCTCGATTCAAACTTGCACCATTATTAGTCGAATGTCGCACTTCACGGGTCTGTCTTAACCGAATTCTTTCACGTTCATTGCGATCTTCACGTTCCTCGGCAGTACGATTAGATTGATAATTAATCTGATTCTTTGCATTTGTCTGGGTTCTTCTGCCTAAATTTGTCCGCCGCCTTATAGGAGGCATATTTAGTAAGTCACAAACACACAACACTTTAGTAATTTTATAGAATTTAGTGGCTTTTAGATTCAGTAATATTATAGATACACAGCAAAGAGATGTTTAAATTTCAAATAATATTTTACCACAGATCATTTACATTTTACCATAGACAATTTGTTTTTGAGTAATGTTACCATCCTATAAAATTTGACAAATATTGACATTAATATTTATACGATACTAATGTATCTCAATTGTTTTTCCTTCCCAGAACCCCTCCACTAACACTTAAACTTTATGGTATGGTATTAAAGTTCTAATTAACCTTTAAGTATTATTACGAATCTTTTGTATGGGAATATAGAAAAGTGGGGTCTTTTTTACTTCGTTAACGCAAATATAAATTAATTTAAATTGCATTATTAACATGTGATTCTATTGTCACCTAGTGATTACTTGTTCTTATTTTTTTAATTTTTTTTGTTGCTGATACACAAAAAACCTAATACGTTAACTGTTAAAAATATTATAATTGAGAACATATGTTTTTATTTAAAAATGAATTTGCGTTAAGGAAGTGAAAAAGACCCGAAAAGTGTTGTTTTTAGACTTTTTTGGGTAATTTTTTTAAATTTTTCTCTCCGTAAGAACCATCCTCGTAGTTCAAAGAATATTATAAAAAAAGAATTAGCGAAATCGGTTCAGTTGTTCTCGAGATTTGCGCTTACCAACACATTTAGCGATTCATTTTTATATAATAGATTACAATTTTCATAAGTATCGAATATGCTACAGCAGCGGGTCCGCAGAGGAACATTATAGGCGGATTCAGTATCAAACGATAACAGACCCGCAAACCTAACCGGGAATAACGTAATGAGGTCCGAAAGCAAATAAAAAGCGTATAGGACAAGGTCCGGAGTACCGGGATAGAAAGAAAGCCAAGCTATCTGCTGTCGCATATGCCCCGACGCTGGGCCCGCAGAACACATCTCTCGGACGCATATGTCACGACATTTAAATGATTTTAAAATAATTCTGATTCTTTTATTACAGTTCAAGTGTTTTGTATTTGCCTACAAATGGCGTAATCATTATTTTCCGTTTTAGTTTGATTGCTTATGCGTTAGAATGTTTGAAAATCCAGCTCAGCTTTTCCTCCTTGTGCAAAACTTAATCCTAGATTCTGATGCTAAATGCGTGAATAGCTTCACTCATCAAAACTCTCTCTTCACTCAATATGTCTGCCTAATTAACGCCAGAAACTCCTCGGAAATTCTACATGTTGACGTAGGGGCTTTCAATTTCTCCTGTTTTTCATTCAGTTTACTCAGACTACAAACTTCCAGACTAAGTCTTCACTCTCTCCCTCTCTCTTTTACTCTCTCTCTCTCTCTCTCTCTCTCCCTCTCTTCATCTCTATCTCTATCTCTCTCTACCTTCCTCCCTACCAATTCTCGCCCTCTTCATGAAGCGATTTTGCTGGGTACCGATGTAATGAGAACCAAGTTTCGTGGTGGGAAATTATGTCAACAGGCACAATTGCCATAGGTACGTTGAATACACACGTAGATCACAGAAGTTAACGTAACGTTGGGCGTGTACAGGGCCAGAAAGGGTGACCATTCATGTGTTGTTGGCATCATATAAGGGTGGAAACCTGTCGATTGTCCGGCGTTAATAAAACGCCCTTAAAAAATAAAAAAAGTAACGATGAATATTTGGAAAAAAATATTCAAATATTCCTTCATTAGCGCAATTTGAGTAGCTATATCCTTCAGGATGCGCTGCAAGTTGTTAATAATTTGAGCAGCTATATCCTTCAGGATGCGCTGGAAGTTGTTAATAATTTGAGTAGCTATATCCTTCAGGATGCGCTGCAAGTTGTTAATAATTTGAGTAGCTATATCCTTCAGGATGCGCTGCAAGTTGTTAATAATTTGAGTAGCTATATCCTTCAGGATGCGCTGCAAGTTGTTAATAATTTGAGTAGCTATATCCTTCAGGATGCGCTGCAAGTTGTTAATAATTTGAGTAGCTATATCCTTCAGGATGCGCTGCAAGTTCTTAATTATTTGAGTAGCTATATCCTTCAGGATGCGCTGCAAGTTGTTAATAATTTGAGTAGCTATATCCTTCAGGATGCGCTGCAAGTTGTTAATAATTTGAGTAGCTATATCCTTCAGGATGCGCTGCAAGTTGTTAATAATTGCCCCCACTAAGAAATCCTTGTCGAAATATGTCGTATTCATTTTATACTTAGCAGTTCGTCTTTTTGATGATTAATTGCGCATTCTAATTCTAATTATTTCTACTTATCAATATAAAAACTTCCATCATTAAATGAAGAGTGGCCTATTCTTAGCCCGGTATAACTACTTAATCTGTTCTTGTCGTACCGTTGATTCAAGGCCTTCTCATCCCCTTCACTTCATTCATTCCAACGGTCGGGTGTGTAATTATCGGGTCCATCTAAACTCCTATGGAAGTTTTAATGTATTGATAAATTACATGGCATACAATTCAATAAAAGGGTATAGTGGATTTCTTGAACGTAGTTTTGGGCTTGTTTGGCGAGATCTTAATTTTGAGATGCATATGTACTTCTAAAAAAAAAAAATAAAAAGAGACTGAGAGCCACTTTCTTGACAAGTGGCTTTCACGCCCCAACAAGGCCATTTCTTCGCTTCGGGGCTGTGATAGCTTTTTGTGCTATCTAGCGGTAATTTTTGTAAGCTTTATCACCTAGAGTTCATAAAAAATTCAGTTTGAGCCTATTGAAGGGGATATTTCCCGCTGATAACAGGTCCCTTTGCATAGTTCGGGTCCCTCTGAAGGACCTTATTTGTGTTTTACCTTGTTTGTGTGAGTATTTGGAGATCATGTTCCGTAGATAATACACCAACGCCGAGATATTTTACTAGAGGAAAAAAAAAGTTTTTTAAGCCCGCCGTTGACTGGTAAAAGCCCAGAATTACAAGGAAAACGTTTTAAAGACACAAATAACGAAATGAAAAGAGATGGCCGCGGAGGCTTAGCTATTTTAATGGTGTCCTGTGGAACCAGGTGTGTGCAACGGGCTCCGCTCCACAGGCATCTAAGGTTGTGTGGATTGCCGTCTCCTAAGGGTTAAAAGTAGCCAGTGTTGTGAAGAACACAATAGTGTTGTGGAGAATATCTACTGTTTCAAAATGTACTTGCGAGGATCATTAGAATAACTTTAATTATTATTTTTATAATATGAAATTAATGAGAATTATATTAAAACTGAAATATTTAATAATAATGTTATCTATTAAATATACCGTAGCTAGCAGACTGGGAATAAAGGAATATGGAAAAGATTTGAAACTGAAGGCAGCATTTTTAAACGGATATTTTTATTTGGGAGGTAATGGTTTTCATAAATTAAAACATGCGAGTCTAGGAGTTATGAAACGATTAGACTTCTAAATTGAAATGAAGTTTAGAAACACATTTTTAATAAAGTCTGCGCTCAAATTTAATCCGTACTATAGTCGACATGGACCTCGAAGTCATTATTAAATATTTTTGTAATTACTGGACTAGGATAATATAATCAAAACTTTCAGTGGTATCAATGGAATAATAAAATAACCTGGAGATCCGTGAACCTGTAAAAAATCCAGAAGAGAGAGAAGAGAGAGGGTGATAGAGAGAGAGAGAGAGAGAGAGAGAGAGAGAGAGAGAGAGAGAGAGAGAGAGAGAGAGAGAGAGAGAGAGATAGAGAAAGAGAAAGAGAGAGTACGCGAACTTCGCAAACTAATCAGAAATAGTGTTCCACAGGGAGCAATGCTTAGCTTATTCCTCCGCCATCTATAATATAGTAAACTTCCGCCGCTGGCGCCAAAGACTTGGTAAATCATCATTATTGCCTCTGAATTTAAATGAGCACAAATCATGAATAAAATAAAAGAAGTGTCGAATCTTTTTATTTGAGAAAATAAATGTTAACGAATATTTATCAGCCAAAATTCAAGAGGGTTTAAAGCAACGTAACCAACACTTTCCAAAACTTAAGCATTTACTTCTCCGATTGTCATCGTACCATCGAAAATTACTTAGAACCTTTTTTTGTAAAGTATTTAGTAAGATTTCGAATGGTCACCATTTTTTTACCACGATTTTCTAACTCTTTTCGAAATATTTAAGAAGATATACCAAGATGCGAAACCTTTTCTATAAATACAATATAAACCTTGTCTATGAAAACAATTTTTTCTAATTCTTCCTTACGTCCAAACGCAACCAAAATTTAAATATCTGAGATTAGACGAATGGTCCCCGTCCACATACCACGATTTCTCAGCCGTCTTCGAAATATTTAAGAAAATATACGAAGATTCCAATATTTTTCATTTCTCTTAAAAAAGGATTTGTTTTTTAATACTTCTTGACTCTAAAAGCAAAAAAAAAAAAAAAAAAAGACTTAAATATTGTAGTTTATATGAATAACAAATATCTATAAAAAGTTTCGTATGAATCCATCTTTTTTATGTACCCGAACTGATAATTAGTTAGGAAATCCAGTATTCAGTTTTCTCGAAAATGTTTGCAGATATTGTTTTAAAAATAGTGTCATTCGTTCCCCTACGTTAAATAACAAACAAATAGTGTACAAAACCTAAAAGCCTACAGAAACGTAAGCATTACAATTTCGCTCGCGTAAAATGTCACTAAAAACAATGTTCTATGATAAGAAAAAATGGTGTGCTGATTCTGCTTCTGATTTTAATATATATCAGTTATCGGATATAAAATGTATTCTCTTATACTCCCCTGCCTTAGCTCTCAGCTTCCACTACAGTAGTCAGTCCCCACCACGACTGACTACCACCTCCAATGCTTAAAACCGGGGACTCCTGGAAGAGTCCCTGGGGGGTATACATATATCTATATACATATATATATATATATATATATATATATATATATATATCTATATACATATATATATATAAAAAAGGCGCAATACCATCAGCGCTACTAACGGACAGAATCCCAACTACACCAGGGAGCTTCAACACCATTGGTCCGCCGACACTGGGGCTAGAGAGTAGAAAGGGCGCGCAGATCGTGAAAAATTTCGTTCCCTTGGCAACCACGGAGGAAGAAACAAGTACCTGGCTGACGAAGATGGAGATGAACCCATCGAAATATCCCAGGAAGAAGTGAGGAGGAGTACCACCGCTGGAGAAAAATGCCGTTCCATCTAAATATATATATATATATATATATATATATATATATATATATATATACACACACACATATATATATATATATATATATATTATTTATTCTTATAGATGACCCAAAATATCCAAATTCTGACAGATTCTGTGATGTTCAAAAAAAAAAAAAAAAAAATGATATTTTGTTGTAGAAGTGCCCCTGAAGAGGTGCGAAGAAAAGACGCAACAACATGTCGGGCCCAATAAATAAAGTAGTATAAAAAAAGGGAAGACTGCTTTAATGACCTCATGCCTACTAGGATAAAAAAGAATATATATATATATATATATATATATATATATATGTGGAAATTTCTAGTGATTTATGAGGAAACGCGCTAAAAGAATAGTAATTTTATTTAAGAGAAAACTATAACAACGAAACGTTTCGTGAAGATAATAGTTTCTATATTTGAAGCAATAAATTATTGTGATTTGTGTTTGGAGTAAATATAGATTTTAAGGATCCATATCTTCTACAATTCTAAAGGATGTGGATTCTTCAAGTTAGTCATAAAATGTTTTATGTAACTTTTAGAACCCTATTTCTATTAATAAGAGTTTCATTCGTTGGTTTTATTTGTGTGTTGTTGTTTCAGCTGATGTGATATTGAGTTAGAAACAGTAAGTGTTATGTGTTTGCCATCGGGTTGTGACTGGTACTTGACGTGGAATGGCTGAGATATTATGGCGCAGGAATGGCGTAGAGGATCAATCAAGGGATGTTATGCATACAATGGCTCGGCACTAAATTGGAATAGAAGGGAGTCAATGGGAAGTGTAATGAGCTAGCAATCCATTGATGAGTCAATACTTCCCTGGGCTGGGTTCACACCTCCACATCCAATTACACACTATTGGACGCTCATCGGGAATTAAATCTAGTTCTCTTCCTGTCGGAATCCGCTCAATCACCTCTTGTTAGTACAGGATCAATTCCAATCCGGTTCATCGGAATCCATTCCATGGGAATATTGGATTATTTAGCTTGTTAGCGGTTATTATGGAATTACCGATGGGAATATTCAAACAATGATTATTTATTGATTATTTTTTTTTGGGTTTTAAGAGCGTTACTCCCCTTCTTACTTGAAGAAAAATTCGCTGGAGACTTCTCTGACTGAATGGGGTTCATTATAAATGCTGGTTCCTCAAACATTCAATTTTTGGGTCTTTTTGCGAAGACCACATCCAGTTACTTTTGATAAGTAGCAGTAGTGATTGTATCAGTGATTCAGCGCATGCGCATAACTCCTTTGCCGTCCTATTGGAGGATTCCCTTGACCAATTGTATTGGTTCTTGCTGGGAGTAAAGTAACCTTCAACATTGAATTAGCTTATGTTTATGAAAAAGCTCTGCTTATGTTAGTGAGAAAAAATGGGTCTTTTTACAATTAGTTCGCGATGTTCCTAACAAAGAAAAAGCGATTGGTTTCTTACTCGGAAAAATTAATAAAATTCTATTAATTTTAGCGAGTTGGATAGACTAGAGTCGCTAAAATTAATAGAATTCTATTAATTTTAGGGAGTTGGATTGACTAGAGTTTTGATATCTTCTTGAGCGAGGAGAAACGCATAGCAAGTATGCCCATAATGCTAAATAAATGTAAAATATCCAAAGAGAGAGAGAGAGAGAGAGAATGAATAAAATATGTATGTTTACAAATATCATTGTTTATGTTATCCTTCATAACCAGCAAAACAGTTAACTTTAATGCTTAATAACTTTTTTCGTAGTTGATAGAATTGATTTTGATCATATTAACCTTATTGCCATTATCTAATATGAATTATAACCGTAGATAACGAGTCAAGTAATAATAGATAACCAGCAAAGAACCTGTAAGCTAATCATTAAGCTTATCAGCGAGTACGAGTAACTGTTATAAATCACTACTGCTACTTCAAAAGTAACTGGATGTGGTCTTCGCAAAACCACACAAATATTTATTCAAATATATGTAATTTATTAAAAGAATACAATAGTTATAAAAATTTACATAAAAAAATAGTCCTGAATAGAAGGTATGAAAATTACGGCGTTGTTTGTTTACAAAATGAAAATGTATATAGTTTTCATTCAATAACGAAAAATAAAAAAACTTAGGGCTTACGTTACTTGCAAAAAAGTGAGGAATGGTCCTTACACACATATTTGCCACATGTCTCATAAAATAAAGGATTTTTATTGTTTTTAGTGGAAGGACAAAAACTACAGATTTTCCTTTTCTTTCTGCTTCATTCTCCCGCTTCATCTTCATTTCCTGGCTGCATAACCATCAAACCTTGTTCTTCCATACATATCTTAATCTTTTGTTTAAGAGGCTTGGGGAGAAAAAGAATTTCCAACGAACATATGCCGTAATTCTTGATGTACTATGTCTCCCTCTTCATTTGAACCTCTTTCTCCTACTTATTCCTCTTCTTCACATTCCTGTCTATCGAATTCCACCTATATTTCCTCAAAAGTACTAAATCATTTAAATTTAGGTATTAAGAAGCGTATAAATACTTTAAAAACAGTAAATTACATTCTATAAATTTTAGGACGTAAACACTGGCGTCGGGTCATAATGGCCTCACGTGTTGGTACACAAACAGTGGCGTCTGGTCAAATAGTCAAATAGACACAGAAATACTCCTTTAACGAAGATGTCACTAATACTGAAACTTGAAGAAAGCAGTTCTAGGAGATTACAATGGATAGGGAAGACAATTACAATGAGTTAAAAAGCAAAAATCGAAGTAATAAATACCTTTGGGTCAATATGACCCGACGCCACTAATTAAGGGTTAAGTTCAATAAAAATACACTCATTCATTAAAATAGTTTTGTTTTGAACTAATATAATATTTTTTTTTTAATATTAATAATAATATTGTATTTATCGCATTGGAATAATTATAGATGTTTAATTGATCTAAATTTTTAAAACTATCATATTATTCTTGTAAGGCAAATCAATTTGGTCTTTTTGGATTTAATTTGTTTAAATTAAGCAAACATAAAATAAATAATAAATAGTCTTTTAAATTCAATTTAATTATTAAATAAAAATAGAAGATTAGAAAACATATTACCAAATATAAAAAGTTTGTAAGAAACTGTAGCTGTTATTTTGGTCAACTAATATTAGACCCTATCTGTTATAAAATGAAAATAATAAAGTGAACAAATAAGCACAATATGAAAAAAATAAATACATTATGAGAATAACAGATCTATCATCAAGTAATAATATTAGATCTTCAAATGAATGACAAAGCATCTAAAAATAGGAACATCAGTGTTCGAGGATGGACGCAAAAAACCTGTTTTGGTCAACAATGGTAGTATTATTGTACGCCATTGTTCGGCTATTGTTGATCTACAAAATAGAACTTAATTAGCACTTTAATTAACGTAAATACCCATTATTAATGGGAACAGTCGATGTACCCACGAAGCAAAAATAGGGCACATCATGGGCGTATATAGAAAATAATTTCGGAGGGGGCTGGGAAAATTTCGGGGGGGGGGCTGAGACCATTTCCGGTGTATGGAAAACTTACAATTTAGATCTTGGAAGAGTTTTAGCCAACTTAAACGCTATTACATCCAAAATAGAATATGTTTTATGAACTAAATGATCTTATTGAATTTATTTTTAAAGGTTTTATGAAATTTTTACCAATCAAATCAAAATTTCGGGGGGGGGGGGGGGGCTGCAGCCTCCTCAGCCCCCCCCTTATATACGCCCATGGGGTACATACAGAATTAAACTCATCGTACGAGCAACAATAAAAAACTGACGTGTCGGGGACAGTAAAAAGCAGCTAGAAGAGGCGAAAGCAGCCACACTCGCTCCTATCATAGTGGATTTCCCTGATTCGTTGCACCTTGGTATCTACTGGATACCGCGCCTTGTCAAGGGTTAAGTGTCGAAGGGTTTGAAATCTTACTGGTGTAGTAGAGAATCATACCGAATCCCATGCATGCGTTTAAAGAGTACAAAATTAATGACTGACCCAAAGTTTTGTGTCTGTAAAATCCTCTTTATGTTTTAGTCCGATTATTTCTGGAAATAACCTAGCATTTAGAGAAGGAAATAAACTTGTAGGATTAATTTGAAGGGAAAGTTCACTGCGTGAGAGGTTTAGTTAGCACTTTTCGTCCCACTGACCACTTTGAAATTTAGTAACTAGGTTCTCTGAGCAGCGGAGAGGATTTACAGGGAGTGGACGTGGGCTTATTACAAGGTTATTCAATAAAACTGTATAAATTGAGAGGGAGATTCTGCAATGATATGAATAGATGGACATATTTCGAACTAATTACAATGTACTTATATACAATTGTGTATATATATTTATACATATTTACACATGTATAAATATATAATTGGATTATTAAGTGCTACTCCGTTTTTGAGACCTCCACTAAGTTATCTAGGTTTCAGAAAAATGAAAAAAAAAGCCAATCGGCTTTCCCAGTTCCAAAAATGTATATTTTATTAATTGAAAACAATAATTCGGCTTAATGCCATCATCTGGAAATCTTTATTAATATCACAGTCTAAAAAGTATCACATTTTAAACTAACAAGACTGAATCAAACTTTTAGACAAATTGGTATCTGGTATCGGGAACAGATAGTAATTTATCTTCTTAATCAATATATGAGAAAAAAAGAAAGAAAAAAAAGATGAATCTGGAACAATGTCTACACGTGGTGGGATATTTCACCGTTGGGGATAATCCTAGACCAAAAGAAAACATTATCTAAGAAGAAACCTAGCTAAGTAGTGAGGGTGAAGATTGCAAGAAATAAGGCCATATACTTGAAGTTAAGCCTGGGGTCCACGTGGCCGAATAGTAAAATATTAAAGCTTTCTGATTTATCCATATCTTTTCTTCCATGGCAATATTTCCCATTAATCTAATTCGTTCGTGTTTAAATAATTATTTAACCAGTGGAAAACTGAAATAAAGGTGAGTAACTGTTTCTCTAGAATTGTCATTAACAGTCAAAAATAAAATTCAAACAGAAAAGATGGCGGCTAAAAACTAACTAGATGTTTTTGGAAATCTTACTGAAAAATGGAAAATAAAATAAAAAAATTAATTCATTAATTACCTAAGTGTTTTAGAATAAAAATTGAAGGCTCATTTCCTTCTGTACTGACCGACTGACAGACTTAGAGCGTTCTATCACCTCCTCAAAGGTAATTAGGAAAAAATTCACATTTTCAATTTAGGATAACATTTATCAATACTGCGACAAAAATTTTATTATAAAAAAAAAAAATAATGTTATTCTGCACTCCGTTGTCTTAAAAGCTCAGGCGACACTTCATTCAAGAGGGGACAACAGAATTACATTAGTGGTATCATCTATCACAGACCCATCAGGTGCTCTGTGATAACCTGGTTTATGATGACGACGGATCCCGGAAGTGACAATTACTTTTATATACATATATGGTACTTTTTCGTGCATATTATGGTTATTTTTTGTTTACTTTAGTTATGTTATTGGAGATATTTGCAATTTTTGCCTAGTACTTACAGATCACCCGCATTTTGCTCCTAATATTTGTATGAATTCAATGTTCGTACGTTATTCATTTTATTGTTGTGGTTGGTATTTTTAGCCATTTAATCGAATATTTTTATATTTTAAATTTACATGTAAAATGTAAAATGGAGAGTTGGATGAATCCCCTTCTCGACAGGCTTAAATGAAAACATACAAGATAAAATAGGCCGAAGCGGCCTCTGAGGTTTTAGTCGCCAAAACACTAAAGCAAAAAGAGACACTGCGGTGAGAGAACCGCAAATTACACCAGCCCCTCATTTGACAGCATGTGACACTAACTCAGGGGTTGGCCACACCTGCTAGGTAGGTGGTGGAAGACAGGGGCAGGAAATAACAGAGAGAGAGGAAATTTGACATTTACCCTATTTTTTTTATTATTTTATTTTACACTATTTCTTTATTGCTTTTTTACAAAGCGATTGTATAAGAAGTCCGTCGTTCCTCAAAAAGGTGATAGTGTCAGCTGCATTCTTAATTAATTTGCTAAAATTAATCTATACAGGGTGTTCAAAACTCGACTGACACCCCACTTTTTACCCACAATTTTTGAAATTTAAAAACGAAACTTGTTGGGTCTTAACGTGGTCGAATGAACATTCATTGGACCTTATGCAAAACAATTCAACTTTCTCCAGTTCTTCTCCAGAGACTCTAACTCTGGAATCTCCAATGGAAAGGGGTTATTTTTATGATGGATTATCGTAGAGAATTGAATTTTATGTCGATTTTATATCTGCCATTTTTTCGCTTAAGCGCACCAATGAGTAACAAATTGCCAAAAACCGAGAAAACCCTTGTTTGTTGTCACTTTTCTGCCAATAACGTAAAAAGTATGACCCCGTAATGAAAAAAAAAAAAAAAATAGTCGGTATGAACGTTGTAGAGGATTAAATTTACTTTCCAAAAAGTACCTTTTAATGCCTAAAATGTCACTATGAATGGAGCAGAACACAATTTTGTTTTCAAAGTTGTCCAAGGTGATCTACGCTTCAGTAACACATTCTTTTCGGGAAACGAGTAAACTCATCATGCTCTTTTTTATTATAGTATGATGAGGGAGACGAGTTTACTCGTTTCGGTGCGTGAAGGGGTAAGGTGCAGGAAATTTGGCGGGAAAATGCCCGACTACAGTTACTGTTAAAACTTAAGAAAAATTTCCTAAACTATTTTTGCTCTACCTAGGAATTTAAGAAAGTTTGAAGACTAAATTAACATAAGAATGTGGACAAAATTACAGCTATTTCTTGTATTTTCAAAAATCAAGTTCCATTACTTTAAAAAAGGATAAGAAAAATTAAATATTAAATTTAAAGGAATAGAGGGGTCACCCTGTGGTCTAGTGGTTATCGTTTTAGATTGATATGCGGGAGATGGTGGGTTAGATCCTCACCGGCGCACAGTGGTCAAAAACCACCCAAAAGCGCTCAAAACTCAATAACATTTGATATTGTTGATTTAGAAACCTCAAATTACAATATTTCAACTAGGACACGATTTTTCACTCGGATCACTTCAGACATTTTTTGCAGTCAACACTGACTTGAGTACTGCAAAAAAAAATCCGTCTTCGATTTGATTCCAATGTTTACATAGAGATAACGCGCGTCTGTCTTACCGAGTTCGTTCACCTATAGCACCGAAGTAGGCAGGTTTATGCAGCTAATTTCAGTCTGGGGTCTTTCTATAAATGCCCACGGAATATTTAAGCCCGAAATTAGAGAGACGCAAAAGCTATATGAAAAAACGAAATTTGATACGTGTAATTTTTTTACTTTTTCAGTATCCCCGTCCATGAAGGCTATTCGTAAAATACAAAAATATTTTTTTTGCCCTTCGAACATCCCATTAAAACAAAAACATGCGTCTACCTTATCGGTCTGAAAAAGTAAAGTTAAAGGAACGATTTTGGTACATGAGGATTTGGGAAATTTTCTTCGTTTCTAGTACTTCAAGGATTAACCACCGTCCTGCAATCAACGGTGGGGGCCAAAAACTCAAGATATTTGGGTAACATATATTTAAGGCGAATGGGTTCCGAGAAAATACTTCAAAAAATCAAGTTTTGAGCGCTTTTTGACCACTGTGTGGCGGCAGGAGTTTTCTTATCTCACGGCTCGTTGGGAAAATTCCTCACAGCACCCTGGATGTCGGCACTAATGGCCTAGATGTCGAGGAGCTGCAAAAAAAAATAAAAAAAAATCGTCCAACACAAAAATAATTACTAGAAAATTCTGATCATTAGGTGAGTTCTATTCCTTTGAATTTAATATTTTATTTTTTAATCCCTTTATAAAGTAATTGAATTTGATTTTTTTTCCTCAAACGTTCTTAAATCCTAAACTAGGTGGAGCAAAAATAGTTTAGGAAATGTTTATTAAGTTTTTATGAAGCGTAGATCACGTTGATAATACACTTTTCTGATAACTTAAAAAACTAAATTGTGTTTTGCTCCATTCATATGAACATTTTGGGCATTGAAAGGAACTTTTTGGGAAGTAAATTTAATCCTCTACAACGTTCATTTTGACTTTTTTCATTACGGGCATACTTTCTACGTCATTGGCAGAAATGTGACATAAAACTAGGGTTTTCTCGGTTTTTGGCAATTTGTTACTCATTGATGCGCTTTAGCGAAAAAATGACAAATACAAAATCGACATAAAATTCAATTCTCTACAATAATCCGTCATAAAATAACCCCTTTCCATTGGAGATTCCAGAGTTAGGGTCTCTAGAGAAGAACTGGAGAAAGTTGAGGGGTCGTGCATTAGGTCCAATGAATGTTCATTCGATCACGTTAAGACCCAACAAGTTTCGTTTTTAAATTTCAAAAATTGCGGGAAAAGAGTGGGGTGTCAATCGAGTTTTGAACACCCTGTATAAATTCTAATTAAACATGAATAGTTTTTTTATGATTGTAAAAATTAGCTGAATGAAATTAAATTTTTTCCAGACTGAATATAAATTTTTAACGGACCGATTTTAATTTTTTTTGCAACAAATGTTTTTCATTTGTGGAGAATCCTGTCTACCAAGTTTTTTTGCATAGAAGTACATAAAACCGCCGGTAAAGGCAAATTATTGACCACTATTCGTAATGTACCTACTCAGTTTATTTATACACATCTTTCTCTTTAGATACTCGTGAAATTATCAACCAGAGCAAGCGAGAATACTATACGAATTTCGAAAATATTTTTATATTTATATATTTTTATAAAATACTAACTTAATACCCGTGCTTCGTCACGAAAGATAAGTAGTTATTTTATTGCGTTAAAAAATGTTTAATCAAAATTAACACTACTATATAATTTTGTGCAGTTTATTATAGCACGGTTCCGGTCATACTATATGTTATTCACCAACTGATAAGTAATCAAAATATAATGTTTCCTAACTCTGGGGCGCTACGGACAAGTGTCAACAAACAGATAACCTAGAGATAACCCGTTATCTACCAGTAACAGAAGTTATACCAGTACAGGTTGAAATTCGTTGTCAATAATGAATGTACGCTAAAATTAAAAAATTGATGTTTCTCAGATGTCATTTCGGGACACCCATTATATTTGCGAGCATTACCTCGCAAATATATGGTGAGGAGGCTATGCAAGGGTTCAGGATATTATTACCTCGGATGGACCAAGAGGTGTTGTGACTGGGTGAGGAGGATATGCAAGGGTTCAGGATATTATTACCTCGGATGGACCAAGAGGTGTTGTGACTGGGTGAGGAGGATATGCAAGGGTTCAGGATATTATTACCTCGGATGGACCAAGAGGTGTTGTGACTGGGTGAGGAGGATATGCAAGGGTTCAGGATATTATTACCTCGGATGGACCAAGAGGTGTTGTGACTGGGTGAGGAGGATATGCAAGAGTTCAGGATATTATTACCTCGGATGGACCAAGAGGTGTTGTGACTGGGTGAGGAGGATATGCAAGAGTTCAGGATATTATTACCTCGGATGGACCAAGAGGTGTTGTGACTGGGTGAGGAGGATATGCAAGGGTTCAGGATATTATTACCTCGGATGGACCAAGAGGTGTTGTGACTGGGTGAGGAGGATATGCAAGAGTTCAGGATATTATTACCTCGGATGGACCAAGAGGTGTTGTGACTGGGTGAGGAGCATATGCAAGAGTTCAGGATATTATTACCTCGGATGGACCAAGAGGTGTTGTGACTGGGTGAGGAGGATATGCAAGGGTTCAGGATATTATTACCTCGGATGGACCAAGAGGTGTTGTGACTAGGTGAGGAGGATATGCAAGAGTTCAGGATATTATTACCTCGGATGGACCAAGAGGTGTTGTGACTGGGTGAGGAGGATATGCAAGAATTCAGGATATTATTACCTCGGATGGACCAAGAGGTGTTGTGACTGGGTGAGGAGGATATGCAAGAGTTCAGGATATTATTACCTCGGATGGACCAAGAGGTGTTGTGACTGGGTGAGGAGGATATGCAAGGGTTCAGGATATTATTACCTCGGATGGACCAAGAGGTGTTGTGACTGGGTGAGGAGGATATGCAAGAGTTCAGGATATTATTACCTCGGATGGACCAAGAGGTGTTGTGACTGGGTGAGGAGGATATGCAAGAATTCAGGATATTATTACCTCGGATGGACCAAGAGGTGTTGTGACTGGGTGAGGAGGATATGCAAGAGTTCAGGATATTATTACCTCGGATGGACCAAGAGGTGTTGTGACTGGGTGAGGAGGATATGCAAGGGTTCAGGATATTATTACCTCGGATGGACCAAGAGGTGTTGTGACTGGGTGAGGAGGATATGCAAGAGTTCAGGATATTATTACCTCGGATGGACCATCACCAGGAAAACTCTATGGGGGAGAAGATGAAATGAACCTGAATTAAAATGGAGATTTTGTCCCTCATAGCGTAAACTCTATGAGGGACTGTTTATTTATAGAAATTCAAGGACTACCATCATAGTTGAAATTAACTCCAATTAAAAATAGTACTATGAAATAGATACATTACGGTAACAGGTGTTCTGTTATCGTCCTAGCAACGCATGCTGGCAAGGCGAGACTGCTCTCTTTAAAACTAAAAATTAAAACCCCTCTAAAAATACTTAAATATTTGACTATCAAAAAATCCTCTCTTAGCGAGAGTTTACATCCTAAGGGCAAAATTTCTAATTTTTTCTGTTAACAGGCTTGGGCTGGGCAATGTTAGTCAGTGAGTCAGTGCGTGAGAGGTATTTGACAAATATATAGTAGATTGATAACAAATAATGAAAGCCTTTCTAATGGACCAATTTTCAAACTACCTAGGTGTGAAAATGTGGAGAGGGCGGTCGAAATACCGTCCTGCGCCCGGTAAAACCGAAATACCTACTGTCCCACAGCCCCTATTACCTAAAATAAACCGAATTACATCTCCAACATGGAGTGAACATTAGCTACGTTATGTTCTTGAATGCCACAACAGAAAGCAATTTGACGTACTTTACTTACCCATATGGCACACCCATTTCCTGAACCAAGCCCCTTAAGCACTTTCTCGACTGCTTACGCTTACTTAAACTTCTGGAAGTTCCACAAGAAAGTGCTTACACTCTGTTTTCATTCATAACATAAACGTTACTTCTCATTCTATTTCGCTCAAAGTTGTTTTCCAGTCAACTATAGACTTAAGAAGTTCACTTAAAAGGGGCTGGAGCTCTAGACTAAAAAATCATACAATCAACTCAGCTTTAAATTCGTTATTTCTTGTTATGAATGCTTTTCACGATTCTGTCACCCCTTCAGGAACGTATAACTAAAACTACAAATATTTTGGGCACATTATTATTAATTATATATTTTTTTTTTTTTTTTTTTTTTTTTTTTTTTATATTTTTATTGAATATTTACAATCTGTATACATAAATACAATAAGTAAATAAATATCTCATACATCGCTATACACAAGGAAGAACAGAGGGGAGAAGGCAGCCATTGCTGTCACTCCCTAAGGAATGAATATTGTTTTTAAGTGTTACAGTTGGTCCCTAGGCCACTTTCTTTTCAGGCGTCTCGGGGGATTGGAAGGGATCGCATCTGTGGAAAGGGATTGGGCAAGGGGATTGGGATGAAAGGATAGCTTGGAATGAAAAGTGGAGAAGCGGGTTTTAGCTAATTCGGTGACAAAGGGAATTTCGAGGTCTCGGTGGATGATATTATTGTTGACGTAGAAGGGAGCATTAAGGATCCGGCGAAGGACTTTGGACTGGAAGGTTTGGATTCGGTTCATGTTGGAAGGTTTTGCTGTACCCCATAGTTCAATGCCGTATGTCCAAATCGGTTTAATAATCGTTTTGTAGATTGTTAGTTTGTTTTCAGTACTGAGTTTTGATTTGGGACCTATTAGTCGTCTAAGTAGGCCGTAGCGTCTGTTTAGTTCTTGTCGTTTTGTTTTTGTGTGTGTGTTCCAAGTAAGTCTCTTGTCGAGGTGGAAGCCTAGGTATCGAACAACATCGGATTTGGGAATGAGGGATTCGTTTAGGGTAACAGATGGGCACTCACTGCGCCGCAGTGTGAATGAGACGTGCTTACATTTTTCGGCGTTAACTTTAATTCGCCACTTCTTTAGCCACATCTCGATTTCCAATAGATGATTTTGGAGCGCTTCTGAGGCTTGCTGCGGGTTGGCAGAACATGAAAGCACTGCAGTATCATCTGCAAAAGTTGTGGTAATGGTACTGGGATTAGTGGGGATATCAGCGGTGAAGATGGAGTAGAGGAGAGGGGCTAGGATGCTGCCTTGGGGTACTCCTGCAGACACGGGGCGGGATGTAGAATTTGAGGCATTGTACTGGACATGAAACAAGCGGGATGAAAGAAAGGATTTTAGGATTAAGTAGTAGGTGATGGGGAGAAAACGCTTGAGCTTATAAAGGAGGCCCGGATGCCAGACTCGGTCAAAGGCCTGGGCTACGTCAAGAAAGACTCCTGAACAGAATTCCTTACGCTCAAGCGTTGAGGAAATTGTGTCTACAACTCGGAAAGCTTGTTGGGTCGTAGAGTGGAGTGATCGGAAGCCAAACTGATGAGTTGGAATGATACCAGAGGATTCAACTATGGGAAGGATACGTTTGTACAAAAGTTTTTCAAGGATTTTAGAGAGGATGGGTAACAAACTGATTGGGCGGTAGGATGATGTTTCGGTAGCTGGTTTGGTTGGTTTGGGGATAAGGATTACACAGGAGTGTTTCCAGGAGGAAGGGAAGTGAGTGGTTCGAAGTACACTGTTATATATAAGGATGAGGAACATGATGGCTTTATGGGGGAGGTGCCGAAGGATTTTAGCGGTGATAAGATCAGGACCAGGGGACTTATTGAGGGGTAGATGGTTAATGATGTATTTGACTTCCGAAGGGTGAAAGGAAGGTGGAGGTAAGGACATCGGTAAGGGTTCGGAAAGATAAGTGATTACCTCTTCAGTATGGGAAGGGTTTAACTCTGGGTTCGATTAATTATATATAGGAAAAATTATTATTAAAGTACAATGATCAAGTTTGTTGATACGGAAATATGTTATATAGGTATAAATTGATCAAAACGGTAAAAGTAAAATAAAATAAAAACCATACAAATTTGGAAGAAGCCAACCATTGTTGGCACTTCCGTGGCTGTCTAAATAACTATTTCAATGATCATGATACGGTTAGGTGAGTAAATTGTCTCGTGGCCACTGTCTCTTGAGCCGCCTGGGAGGATTGTCTGGGTGGGATTGGGACAATAAGGATAGACTTTCAGGATTAGGATGGTAGAAAAATTTGGAGTGGAACATGTGGAAACGGGTTTTAGCGAGGTCCAGGAATAATAGGATGTTAAGGTCATTGTGGAGGGTTTTGTTGGTGACGTAGTAAGGGGTATTAAAAAATTTTCTGAGAATTTGGGACTGGAATGCCTGTATTCTGTTGATGTTGGATGGTTTTGCAGATCCCCAGAGTTCAAGTCCGTATGTCCATATGGGTTGAATGATTGTTTTGTATATCGTGAGTTTGTTCTGTAAGGTCCAAGGAGTCGTCTAAGTAGTCCGTATCTTTTTTTCAGCTCGTGACTTTTCAGTCTCGTGTGAGGGTTCCATGTCAGTCGGCTGTCAAGGTATAATCCTAGATATCGAACCTCATTTGATTCTGGTAGTAGAGTGTTTTTGATATAGACAGAAAAGCATGGTCTCCGGTTGAGAGTGAATGTAACCAACCTGTTTACATTTGTCTGCGTTGATTTGTATTCTCCACCTTTCATCAGTATACTGTCCATGGTGCTGAACTTTCCAACATTCTCTCCTGTGCCAATACAGGGGGTTATTACTCCAGAGGGCAGGTATTTCAGCTGATTACTTATTGATACTAAAATGACTTCATGTTCATTTTCAGAAAAAGTAGTCCCTAAATGTAGGACCAATTGATGCTGTGCCTTTATCAATTTTATTTATTTTTTCTTATTTATTATCAGGGAAAAATATTAAATAAAATATAATTACCCATTGTAGCATATATATGTATATATATATATATATATATATATATATATATATATATATATATATATACAGTCCTGTAGCATGCTACTAGATCCTAGAGGATGGTGTGGTCAGTACTATGCCTCGGCCTAACTGACAATCCCCTTTGCACATTCCCGTTAATAAATAAATTAAAGGCTGGGAGGGCGTAGGGACGGTCTAGGACCCCGAATTTAACCCCAGAACGTCGAAACTAGAATTGTGCGCGCCCGTATTTTGAACAGAGGTCGTCAAGCTAATTACTGCTTCATTATTGATTAATATGTATTTATATATATATATATATATATATATATATATATATATATATATATATAAATACGTGTGTGTATATATATAAATTTTAACGGAAGAAATAGTTGATATCTTGTATATAAGTTGGATGAAAATTATTTCAAAAATTATTTGTTTGGAATTTCAAAACCTATTTTCCTTGGGAATGGTCGGATCGCTAATAACTATTTCTCTTAAGTACTAGATTTTGGTTACTTGAGTAGAAGATAAATATCTGTGTTTCAGAAACTATTAAAATTAAAATTTTTTGTCTCCCTTGTATTTTCCCCCCCATTTGTATTAAAATAGGAAACCGTACCTCAAATTCTATACCTCCCACGTGATTAAGAAGAAATATTTATTAATTTAGCAAAAAGTAATACTGAAATTAATTATATAACGTTATAAAAATGAATTTTATAGATTTATCTAGGTTTTCGAAAAAATACTCCAATGACTTTCCAATTAAAGATCAGAATGTACGTAGTTTATTAAATTTTCCCCTTCAGGAATTTTCCGGGAATTCTAGGAATATTAACCATTGGAGCTATTTCTATTTTCCTCTCATGAGAAAGAGTGCAGCTAAAATTTATTACGCTATTAATCAATTTATCATCGCCATTTCGTTATACTCTTTTTTAGCACTTTCCTCCAAAGGAAAGTTGCTATTGAGGTTGCACTCATGACGGAATTTTTGAAAAATGTCTTCGAATCTTTATCGATCCTACCTAGTAGAGACCGAAAATGACCCCAGTTAATATATATATATATATATATATATATATATATATATATATACATAACTATATATATATATATATATATATATATATATATATATATATATATATATATATATATAGTTATGTATGTGTCCGTTAACACGATACAGGCCAGAGTTTTCTTTTTTCGCCACGAAACTTGGTATGTAGTATTTCCCCATCAAACGATTGAACGAGTTCGTTAAACAACAAAATCGGTCCATCCGGAGGGGCGATTTACTCCGGAGCCAAAGTAGTTATTTTTCAATACCAGCCATAATTTTTGTTATATTTCAACGAAACTCGGTATTTATTTTGGTGAAGTGAAGAGAAAAATTTGTTGCAAAAATAAACTTAGTCGGTTGACTAGAAGGGGGAGTTTACTCCGGACAGAAATTACTAATTTGCTCATACCCGTCGTAATTTCTGCTGTATTGGAACGAAACGCAGTATACGTCCTGGGTATCTAGTAAGGAAGTAACATCTAGGTAGTTGTAAAAATGAACTAAATCGGTCTATCGGAAGGGGGGGGGGGATTTACATTGTACTCTGTTTGGATTGAATTGAAACAGTGTGTGAAATATTTGGCATTGCATGTATTCCATTGAATAAGTTGCGCGGAGCGTGAAGACAGAATTGGGACAATGCTTAATCTTAAGGGACTCATAAAGAAGACCTTCTACCGAAGAAATACCTCAAGTCTCTAGAATTCTACTACCGTAGAATAACCTTCAGCCTGTAGAATTGCTGACCAATTCAAACTGGTTCAAGCTCCTGCTCCTGGGATTCAAGAAGTACCTTCAGCCTGTAGAATATCTTCTACCGAAGAATAACCTTCAGTCTTACTGGACGGAAGCAAGAAGTACTAACAACAGAAGCTACCTTAGAAGTGGTCCCATGTTTGCTTAATATGCAGCAGTCAAATGCCACACTTAAAAAAAAAAAAAAAAAAAAAAAAAAAAAAGAGAGAAAAATATACATATATATGTGCAACATACAGAATTTAAGGAAAAAATATAATGTATGCATTATACAAAAAAAAAAAAAAAAAAAAAATTCTAGACAATTCTATATTTGCTATGATAAGCACCTATTATTTTAGTGTTCTCCATAGAGCGGAAAACAAAAATATATTTGGTCATTAATGTCTTTCATTCTCGTAGGAGTTATAGTGCGGTTCAAGGGAATATCCAAAATTACAAGAATAACAATCAAACATATCGTTTAGTTGAGCTGGTGGTGACAATGTGTAGCTAAATTAATATTTTATTAGATAGTTTAATTTTTTTTTTTTTTTTTTACGGCGCATCTACGTCTAGGTCATTAGCGCCGACATCCAGGGTGCAGCGAGGAATTTTACCAGCGAGCCGTGGGATGATAAAATTCCTGCCGGAGGTTGGGAATCGAACCCACCATCTCCCGCTTATGAATCCAAGGCGCTAGCCATTAGACCACGGGAGACCCCTAGATAGTTTAATAATAAATATTTGTTTCCAGTTTATTTCTCCGTATCTTATTGATTACAGGTGAAGACTAGAAAACAACCAAGGTGGACCTGGGCTGAATGATATATTTTGGAGCCCTAAATAAATAAATAATTAAATAGTTAATCTATATAGGTTATTTTAAGCAAATAAGGAATGCAGGAGTTCAAATAAGGAATGCATTTAAGCAATTCAGGAATGCAATCGACATTACCCAATTCTGAGGAAAGTGCTTAGTTATGCAGCTCCTGCGTGACGGACTTTTTTTAAATTTATTAGAATCAAAACGTGTCATATTTTCCTTAGAAAACAATAATTTTTGTTTCTCTTTTCTGTTTAACATGTCAGCCTCTAAACTCTACATTATTATACATGAGAGGGTGTGTGTGTGTATGTCTGTGCGTGTTTGTGAGAGTGTGTTACGGTGAATCATGAGTTCTACATCTGACAAAACCACGTGCCGTTCGTATTATTAAAACGTCCTTCGCGGAAGAGCAGCATAACTAAACATATTCCTCAGAAGGTGATTAATGTACATTCCCGACTAATGTGTTTAAAATAGCCTATATAAATACAAAAAAAAAATAAATGAATAGTTTTGACATTGTATATTTGTAATGAATATCAAATTATTTTATTAATTAAGAAGGTTATAATAATAAAAAGAAAAAGATTTACAGAAAACTAGGCTTTTACTCATTTAAATAGGAATTTATTTGGTATTAAATGCTGGAAATATAGCGAGTTATACCATTTCGGAATCTCCATGAAACAGGTATGTATTTCTATAATTTGGCCTTCGGGTAGCCATTTTTTTTACACTACGTTAGGTTAAACTTAGGAAAGAAATAAGCAAAAAATGAAATTAATGAGTTATATCTTTTTTTTTTTTTTTTTTTTTTTTTTTTAAACAAACTATGCATGCGCCCATAAAATCATGGTATCCATTCGATATCCCATTTATCCAGGAATACCATCCAAAAAACAGACATGCGTATCCTTTGAGTTATTTAGAAAGCTGAGAATATAACATACCGATAAGGCAAATCAATCAAAATTCCCATTAGTTCTATCACAATGAAATGTTTTAAGTAAATCATTTCAGAATCCATATTTCTTTTCTACAAGGTTTGTGAACTCATGACTGATATATAATTCACGGCGGTATACCAATTTGGTAAATTGCGGTTTGGTAATCCTGTTCAGCTCCAATATTCATGAGAATTAATTAAGTGAAGGACACGCCCAGCATTATCACCTCTCCTGCCACAACTAGTGACATATCGCACCGCTCACACCTCCTCATTCATGTATCTATCAAGGAGATTGGATCATTCATTATATGGGACATTATCATTCAGAAGATATCTTAATTAATTAAAAGATGTTGGTTAAAAACCTCCTCTGGGAACGGAAAACACAGTTCCGGAAAATCGTAATTTAAAACACCTGAATTTTCCATCTGGAACATAAATCAACTAGAAATAGTTTTTTCCGCTTTTATCGAAACGGTAACATGCATCGCTTTGAGTGTATCTTAGCACTTTCCTCCGAAGGAAAGTAGCTATTGAGGTTGCACTCATGACGGAATTTTTGAAAAATTTCTTCAAATCTTTATCGATCCTACCTATTAGGCCCCGAAAATGACCCCCGTTAAAATTTATATATATATATATATATATATATATATATATATATATATATATATATATATATATATTTATATATATATATATATATATATATATAAATTTATATATATATATATATATATATATATATATATATATATATATATATTTATATATGTCTGTTAACACGATAGCGGCCAGAGTTTTTGTTTTTTCTTCACGAAACGTCGTATATAGCGTTCAATTAGCAAACGATTGAACGAGTTCACCCCCACCGGGAGGGGGGGGGGGTTTACCCCAGACCCAAAACACTAATTTGACCATGCCAGCCGTAGTTTTTGTTATATTTAAACGAAACTCAGTATTCGTTTTGTTGATCTAATGAGAGAAATACGCTGTAAAAATAAACTAAATCGGTTCATTAGGGAGGGGGGGGGGTTACTCCGGACCCACATTACCAATTTGCCACTACCAGCCGTAATTTTTGTTACATTTCAACGAAACTCGGTATTCGTGGTGGTAATCAACAGAGAAAAATGGGCTGTAAAAATAAACTAAATCGTGTTATTTGGAGGGGGGTTACTCCGGACCTAAAGTACTAATATACTCATACCGGTCGTAATTTCTGCTGTATTGTAACGAAACGCGGTATACGTCGTGGGTATCTCATGAGAAAGAAGTGTTGTAAAAATGAACTAAATCTGTCTATTGGAAAGGAGGGTTTACTTTAAACTCTGTTTCATTAGAATTAGCCAGCCAGGCGTAGGTTCCCAAAGCCGCCGCGAGGAGCGCTATCTCCCACTAGGGGGACTGCATCCTGTTCCTGCGTCAGATCAAAAAACGGAAAATGAAGTTTTTGTGTATTTATTAAGTAGTACAGTATCATGTATTAACATAACTCTGGAAGCAAATTATTGACAAAGTTAATAATTGAACAGTTCTCATAAGAAATGTAAATGAGCAGAACTATTCACGTTTTTATTTTATTTATATAGGTTATTTACAGCAAAGTATTCATTAATGTAGTCTACTCTACAAAAATTCTGTGGAAAGTGCTTAGCTATGCTGCTAAGCTATGCAGCGAATTTTACAAATCGTAATATAATAGAATAATAAAAATTGTAGGAAAAAAAAAATGAGAAATGGGAGCCTTTGAAGTGAGGTAAAATATGCGAGAAACTGGTCAGTCTAATTTCACGAATGCATTTGTGCAGAACAATCAACCAGTTTCTAATTTAGTTTATGCTGATAGGATAGATTCAACAATTAGGGGTATGTAAATACTATTTATGCACTTATTTCATGTAGATTAATGGAATAGAAAAAAATCTTTGAAACAAAGGTGTTTTTTTTTTAAGAGAAAGAAAAAAAAGTTTATTTTCTGTAGACAAAAACTTTATGATAGCCAAACTGAATTTTATTTTATATGATAGTTCAAAAAGTCTAGTTTCAAACGCCACATTGAAAAATTTAACTGTTGATTTTAATAAAGTTAATAGTTTGATAGTTATTAGTTGTCAAATATCAAAATATATGTATTTTGTAACTTATGAAAAAAAAAGTAAAGATAAATTTTCATTTAAATTTGCTGTTTTCTATTTCTATAAATTTTAATTAGTTTGCAACTATATATATATATATATATATATATATATATATATATATATATATATATATATAGAGAGAGAGAGAGAGAGAGAGAGAGAGGCGTAAACAATTACGTAGTGGTATTGCAAAAAAAAAGGACGTTTTTAAATAGAACAAACTCCTAATAGCTTTTTCAAAATTGTCATTATTGCTTGATGAAAAATACCTTATAAATTATTTAAAAACTTTAGTGCCCGGTAACTTATTTTTCTCAGCTATAAATTTAAAAAAATATTAAATCAGACGATCTACATGAGACTGAAAAATTTTACGCTAATATTTAAAATCACCTAGACTCTGAAACGGTTCACTGAGTGGCGGCTTAAGTGTCTTTCATACAGGAAACGTGAAGATTTCGTTAAACGGGTTCTACAAAAAGTAGTGGGAAAACCCTATTTATTTAACACGTTCGGGCCCAGCGTCGTGGCATATGCGTCACAGAGATGTGTTTTTGGGGCCCAGTTTCATGGCATATGCGTCACAGAGATGTGTTCTGCGGGCCCCGCGTTGTGGCATATGCGTCAGCAGATAGCTTGGCTTTCTTTCGATCCCGTTACTCCGGGCTTAGTTCTATACGCTTCGTATTTGATTTCGAACCTCATTACATATTCCCGGTTAGATATGTGGGTCTAGTATCGTATGATACTGAATCAGCCCGAATAATTCCGTCAGCGGGCCCGCTATCGTGTCGTATTTGACGTTTTACTAAATTGTAATTAATCCACTAAAACTACATAATTTTAAAAGTTTCTTCTCTTATTATTTTTTTTTTTTTTTATATATATATGTTTGCTGAAATAACTGCACAAAAGGAAGACTTGGGCCCTGATGGAAATTTTTTTCGAAGCCAACGGTCCTCAAAGTATTTATGAATTATGGAATGTTATTTTTTATAGACACTTCTGGTATGCGTCATCGGATCGAAGTCGTCCCTGGAGAGAGAGAAACAGAGAGAGGTAAATCATGCTAAAATGCTGACACATACTGCTTCTTGTGATGATATATTAATAGCAGAGTTCCATATCTGAAATACTACCGAATCTAATCATCGTTCCTAATTAGATTTAAGAGGTAGGTATTTAATTATTCAGGAAGGTTATTAAAGTTGATACCGCTTGGTAGGAATCCCTTCCTCCCTATAGGGATATAAATACCTACAGGTTAGTGAATCGATAACCTATAGCGGATTCACGCTTCATTATACCCGCCTGGATAGCGGATACACTTCATTTATTTCAAACATTCGGGAAACTTCATCTAGAATAATAGACTTCATTAGGAATTCGCTCTCACAAAGGGGGCACTAAGACAATAGTACATTTATTATTTGGAATCACCGCTGACTATAAAGCACATACTGACTGAATGTTTACAGCGACAAAACTATGACTTACCTTACAATATGACTGAATTACTCGGCGATGGAAGCAAATATATAGATAACATACTGAACTACCTCAACAAGACCAACCTCCTAAACAAATTGTAATTATAATTAAACATGAACAAATTATAACAGGACATACACACATATATGTGTATGTATTTTATTTGTCTTAAAATGTTAAAACTATACAACCGTACTATACTAAAATCTTACATTTGACAATATAAAACTAAAAGGAGTGTGAAACCTCCTTCAACCAACTTAATTGATTATTTGTATAAACTTTATGCATTATTATAATATTGATTTTTCATATATTCAAGTATATTGTAATATTGTACTCTCTTATAAA
Source organism: Gonocerus acuteangulatus (assembly GCA_946811695.1). Taxonomy (NCBI): domain Eukaryota; kingdom Metazoa; phylum Arthropoda; class Insecta; order Hemiptera; family Coreidae; genus Gonocerus; species Gonocerus acuteangulatus. The sequence goes on along the minus strand of OX328124.1, from coordinate 112,816,518 downwards.
TAGATGTGTATATAAATTTCAATTTGGATATTTGGGCAGAAATGTGTAAAATAAGATTGTATTTAATTAGATGTAATTTTCGTATGTATATTATATATGTAATTTTTGTTCTGAGCGAGTCGCCTTAGTTACGGTCGCTCATAAATAAATAATAAAAAAAAAAAAAATTATTTGGAATAACATTTTGTACAGAATCAATACATTCATAATTTTAAAAAATCTTGGTATGATCAATTACTCAGACCTATATTTATCATTTATTTACATGATCTTTTTTTTTTTTTTTTTTTTTTTTTTTTTTTTTTTTTTTTTTTTTTTTTTAACGGCGCATCAACTATTTGGCTATTAGCGCCGGGCTATCTACAGGTTGCCACCCTTTCATAATGCCAACAGCACGTGGTCGGTCACCCATTCAGGTACTGGCCACACCCGACGTTGCTTAACTTCGGTGGTCTACATTTACATCATCGTTTTACATATTACATACAGTACATTCAAAGGGTGGTAGCCCGTTCTAAAATTCTTATTTGATAATAATGGACGTAAAAATTTAAATAATTATAATTTGATCGTCTTCATAAGCGTGTTTACTATTCAGGGAGAGAGGAACAGAAAGCGTTAAATCACTCAATATTCTCCGCAATAAAATACTTGACTAATATCCGCTTGAGTTAACAATCAAAAATTATATTTTGACAGTTAAACTTTATTTATTTAAATTATATAATTAAAAAATAATTCCGTTTAGAGCGCAGGACAGAAAATGGAATTGTTATTTTCGAAGAACAGACAGTAAAGTGTTCCATTTTATGTCCTCGGAACAATATTACAATAATGTAAGTAACTTGGTAAATATAAAAATGTCTTGTTTATATTAATTCCGTCAGAGCATTTCCATATTTCGCAGCACACCAATCCATTTTCGTGAAACAGCCCTATCTCTCTTTTCTCCATTCTCGATACTAATTAATTAAATTTTATTAAAAATATATACTATTTAAATTATACTTTTAATAAATTAATTTATTATTTAGTCAGGATAGCGCTGATGAAGTATTTTTCTTATAAAAAATCAAATCCAAAACCTTATGCAATGAGCGCCCGCGCTTCAAATCTTATCGGGTATAAAAAGTACATATTATCAAAAAACTAGTTATAAAGATTTTATAGCCAAGAAATAACAATACCTAAATAATTTATGCGTAGAAAAAACATAATTTGGCGTTTTAAAGAGGATACTCGCGTATGCCGCGATGATATATATATATATATATATATATATATATATATATATATATATATATATATATATATATATATATATATATATATATATATATATGACTCCCGGTGGTCCGATTTTGGTGTTTAACGAACTCGTTCAAGGGGGCGAGGTTAGCTCAGTGGTAGAGCACTGGACTAATAAGTTGAAGGACCTGAGTTCAAATCCCGCGCAAGCACTAAAGACACTTCTCTTCTAGTGTCTTTGTTCATGGGTTGAATTCGGCCTTTCTGACCGTCCCACAGTGGCGTATAGGACTGATATTCTTGGCCAAATATATTTCTGATGCTTAATTCATTTTCTTTGATCATATATTTTGAAAAATATGTAATATATATTTCGAGTAATGGGTTTTAAGGCAATAATAGGATTTTGTTGTTTTAAATAATTTATTAATGTTAGGTATAATACGTATATTTTTATAAATTTACTAGCAATGTTAACAGATGACACACAGACACGCCTACACACACTCACCCATCCACTCGCACGTACGAACAAACAAACACGCACACACACACACACACACACACACACACACACACACACACACACACACACACACACCTACACATACACCTTATTACGAAAGTGGCTATAGACTGGGTTAATTGTGTAAGGTTTTTGATAAGATAGCGTTGTCAATGTGGTGGTCACCATTTCCTGCTAGTTCCTCTTTTTGAGAATGTTCGGTAAAATATGCAAGGCTTTATTGGTCATTGGGAAATCCTCATCATAATTCCGGCTGGTATTTTTTTGTTTAAACTAATTTTTCGCCTTATCCCCAATAAAAAAATCATAATAACTCGTTTCTCCCGAGAAATTATGCCGGAGATTATCGCAATAAAATCCAGAAGAGAATATTTCACCCAGGGAAAATTCATTTCTTTACATAAGGTTTGTAAATAGTATTTATCCGCCGACCCAGCTAAACCATCAGTTATCAGGGTTTATCTTTGTTAAATCCGCACTAACTCTCCTTTAACTACTCTCCACCTGTATGCAGAATATATCATATTTTATACATCTGGTAAAACAAATAGGGTTGTAGTTAGAAAATATGATTTCTTTCGAAAGAATTGTTGTACTTTCCTCCATATTCTTGCATTGTAAACATTTAAACAGAAGGTGTGAAATCGATAAGACAAGAATAAAAAATGTTATACTAAAACTTTTATGGTTTTATATATATATATATATATATATATATATATATATATATATATATATATATATATAATTTCAAACGTTCTATAATTTAAAAAAAAAAGAAAAGAAAACCCATAATTTTTAATAATATATCTTTTCATTTAAGAATTTAGCAAATGATCTCTACTCCCCAAATTTAAATTACCTGGAAATATTGTATCTTAAGCAGCCCCCATGACGCAAAACCGTAGGCATATCGATTCGTCTCGTATAAATTTCGCCCAGACACGGTGATTTTTTGGGGGTATTTTGTTGGTGAACGTTCTTGAACTTCCGAACGATTTTTCTGCTAAATGTCTTCACAGTGGAAATTTTTTTGCTTACAATAGTTCGTAAACAGGTGTGCACGATTGAAACAGTAAAGGTGCGTGTCTGACAGGTTTACGCATATACATCCAATTAGAATATTACATATTTACATCTAATTAAACAAATCCGGTTATACAATTAATTATACATCCAATTCCATAATTAGAAATTATTACATATTCGTTACTATCATATTACAAAGTAACGTGATACCTTGTTTGCGTTTTTTTACTTTTTTGAATCACATAAAATTGTACATTTAATGATTTTAAATTTAATTGTTTTTCTCTCTTTCTCCTCTCTCCTTCTTTTTTTATTTTTTAAATTAGTAGAGATTAAAATTTGCTTGAATAATGTTTAAATATATATATATATATATATATATATATATATATATATATATATATATATATATATATATATGTATGTATACATATATAAAAGTGCTAAATTTTTCTGTATGTATTAACAGTTTTAAGATTTGTAAGAATTGTAGGAATATCCAGATTTTGACGTTGTTGGCATTCTGCTATAGCCTGTTGAGATAACCCCAGGAGTTCACGCTTTGCACATGCGCTGACGTGGATGAGACTATCTCCCTGCATTTTCCCTTCTGTTCCGCCATTCGCAAAGCCTTTTAATGATTAAACACCTGAATCCCTATAAAAGCTGATTATGCCTCGTTTAAGACTAGGGAACACTTTGAGAGGTTAGATAAGGGGGCTAGTGTTTAATATTTATCAATACTTGGCCAAAGCTAAGGCTGGAAACGTTTTAAATTTCATTAGTGATGAGGTTATGACAGAGAATTTTTACATCTAATTTTCTACGGGGAATATAGGCCACGCCCTTTTCCCTCGAACTAAACCATCTATTTGAACAGGCAACGTTATAGTCTAAATTCATAGCTATAGTTTTCAGCCTTAGCTTTGGCTAAGTATTGATAAACATTTAAACACTATCTCCCTTACCTAATCTCTCAAAGGATTCCCTAGTCCTAAACGAGACATAATCAGTTGTTCATTGAGTAAGTAATGCACATGGGGGACCCGTGGGGAATAATTCCCGCAAAATTTCGCGCATGCGGGATTTAAACTATTCCATTTAACTGAACGTGCTATAGTTTGTGTTTCTCGGTTGGTTCAATGTTACATATTTTGCATTAAGATTTTTATTTTTTAGTCGTTTAGTACTGGTGGGTTATTAGTGTTTGTCAAATTCTGAGTTTACCACGTTGAATAATGCGGTTCTTGTCAGTTATTAATTTGTAATCGGAGTGATTCCTTGTAATTTCCTAGTTTTTTCACTTCAAACTCCGTGCTAAGGGTTGTGGGTTCGAATCCCACTAGGAGTGGTGGTGGCTAGGAAAAAGAAATGCCATCAAACCTATTTTGGCAAGAAAAGGTTTGTGACCTATAGACAACCCGTCCTAAAATTCAGATTTACTTATAATGGACGTTAAAAGTTTATTTATTTATTGTGTCCCGCTTCAATGGCGATAACACAAATACCAGTGTCCTCTGAACTTAGCTATTCCAGGAAATCAGCATGGTTATTGGTGTTGGAAGTGTGTGTGGTTATGTAATTTTTAGGTTCACCTATAAATAATGTTTAGTATCGATGGAAATATTATATCTTATAAGCCAACATTGCAGACGTTCATCAAATAAGGTTGTATAGTCCTGTATTCTTGAGGTAAGTCAGTATAGTGTTGATGTACTGGCTATCATTGCCCAGGAGTTCTCGCATATCATACGGGATGTTGTAATTGCTTCTTCTCTGGCAGTCTGTCAGCAAATGTTTAATCGTAAGTTCTCCGTTACATATGTTGCATATTGGTTTGTGGCGTCTTGTCATAAGAAATTCGCGGGTGAGTCGAGTATGTCCAATCCGTAAACGAGCGAGTACAACTTCTTCTCGTTTATTGTCGCGAAGACTGGATGGCAATCCCTCAACTGTATTTTTTATGGTCCGAGGTTTATTGTCAGTTAGTTGTGTCCATAAGTATTACCAATGTCGTTTTATGGTAGAGTTTGTAGTTGTTGTTAAGTCTCTGGCAGTTATTTGTTGTACGACATAAGTCACAAGTCTGACAGCATCTTTTGCGTGATGATCGGCAATTGAACTTTTTCTGAGTTCTTCATGTCCAGGTAGCCAGTACATTGTTGTGTTTCTGTTTAGGGTTTGTGTCTTATTCAAAATTTCTGTCATTAGTTGATAGGTTGTATATCTGTGTGTAAGTGCTTTCAGTGCACTTAAAGAGTCAGCAAATAGTGCTATGCCTCTGTAGTCAGTCTCGGGTATGTTGTTCAGACTGATGACGATGCCATGGAGTTCAGCTGTAAAGATACTACAGATATCAGTGATTTTCTTGCTTATGATTTGATCATCTATTACAGCTGCAGCTCCCACACCTTCATCTGATTTAGAGCCATCAGTATAGATAAAGATTATTCCGACATTCTCAATAATGAAGGCTTCATAATTCTTTTTATAGATTAATTTTGACATTGGATCATTCTTATTATATGTTGCTAATGTTGTGTTAATAAATATATTCTTTAAAAGCCAGGGAGGTTTTTGTAGTGTGCCGTTAAAATTTAAATAAATATATATTGTACAACTTACGGCGCTCGAATATAAAATAAAAAAAATAATGTCCTTGACGAGTGATGAGCCATGCGCAGAAGAATAGCCGATCTCTAGTCCAGCATACATAACTAACCTAGACGAATATTCAACTATTGATATTTAGCAAACGAATACTAGAATACCTAGTAGTATATAGGTTGATTAGTTTATTCTAGTACTAACTGGATAAGAAACTAACTAACTGGATGAGAGTTTGAACGACCCACATCACTGTGGAATTAAACAGCTGGACGAAGCTTATTGCCGTGTCAACGGTGGATAACTACGCTTGGATACATACACTCCTCTATTTACTCGTGTGGTCTACCTTACAGTTACAGTAGGAAAGAATTAAACTCGTGTTTTTTTTTTCTCTTTCATACTTAGAAAATGTCATGTAGGGTTTTTTCTAAACCCACAAAGCATATTATTGTTTGGAAAATCAATTCTCACTTTCAGCGCACTCATGACAAAATATCAGATAACAAAAATTATCCTTAACATTTATATATATATATATATATATATATATATATATATATATATATATATATATATATATATAAGTAGTAAGGTCCATAAGTATCCGGCCTGACCTGCTTCCCCACCTTCAAACGTGCCGGGACCTGCACGCCTATGCAGGTCCATGCCTGCTCACTCCATAACCATCGCCCGCATTTCCTCAGTCTTGTCAGTCAGTGTCCAGCCTTGAAGAAAACTTTCCATTTTAACAATGTTCAAACTCGAGTACCGTGCGGTAATTAAATTCATTTGTAAAGAGGGTCTTACTCCTGCGCAAATTAAAGAGCGCTTGGATTGTGTATACAGGCAGTCCTCCCCCTCGTATTCCACAGTGAAAGAATGGGCAAAATGATTTAAGTTAGGGAGAGAAAGTCTAGAAGATGACCCACGTCCCGGTCGCCCATTGGAAGCTGTCACTTCTGAAACAATCCAACTTGTGGAATCTGAATTGCTGTCTGACCGGCGACTCAAAACCAAGGAAATAGCAGAGAGGTTAGGGCTTTCAAAAACAAGTGTTTTGAGGATCATCAAAGAAAATTTGCATATGAACAAGGTTAGTGCAAGATGGGTTCCAAAAATTCTTTCAGCTGCTCAAAAACAGGAACGAGTTCACTGCTGTAATGAATTTTTACGCGAGTATAATGCCGACCCAAGGAATTTTTTGGACTCAATTGTAACTGGGGATGAGACAATGGTTCTATATTATGACCCACTCAGCAAAAGAGAGTCCATGGAATGGAGAAGACCAGGAGAAGCGCCTCCTTTAAAGGCAAAAGTCACGCAGTCAACAAAAAAGGTAATGACCACAGTTTTTTGGGACTGTAAAGGAATACTACTGATAGATTTTAAAGAAAGACCACAATGAATGGTGAGTATTATGCAGCCCTACTTCACCGGTTACGAGACGCCATTAAAGAGAAGAGGCGAGGGAAGTTAAGCAGAGGTGTCCGCCTCCTTCAGGACAATGCCTCTGTCCACACAGCATTGATTTCCAAGGCTGCTGTGAAGGACTGTGGATTCCAAGAAATCTCTCATCCACCCTACAGCCCAGACTTGGCCCCTAGCGATTTCTACCTTTTCTCAAAGTTAAAATCTGACCTTCGTGGAAGGCGATTTAACACCGACGTAGAGCTCCAAGCAGCAGTGGAAGAACATTTTTTTAACAAAGAAGAAAATTATTTTTTTCATGGTATAGAAATGTTGCCAAAGCGTTGTATTAAGTGTGTTGAACTTAGAGGAGAATATATTGAAAAACAGTAAAACCAGTTTTAGCGCGGTTCCTCCCTCCCCCATAGGGAGGAACCCCGCTTATAAGGTTGATACAATGAAACAATCCGGAAGTGCCGACTAGAAAATTTTGCGTTTCAGAACCCCTAGAAACCGAAAATAACGGTGGTTCAAATTTGTATATATATATATATATATATATATATATATATATATATATGTATATATTTATATATATATATATATATATATATATATATATATATATATATTTGTCTGTTCGCTCTCTAAATAGAAGACGAATGGTCCGATTTTGATGAAATTTGGTACAAAAATCTGTCGTCCAATTTGAAAGGTCAAGTTCGTTAACCAGCAAAATCCGCCCACTGGAAGATGGCGTTTGGGGCGAAATTCGCGCAGAAAAAATCGTAACGCTTACATTTTTGAGTTCATAAGCTTGTAAGTACTCGTTTTATAGGCTTCTTGGGCTAGAAAAACGAATGAAACCATTTTCAGCGATAGCTTTAACCGTTGTCGAGAAAATTGGAAAAATAGTTTTTGAATACCGTTTTTGGTTTGGGTACTTAGAATAACGGGATTCAGTTGAAACATTATCTGCATGTTCTACTTTCATTAAAACTAATATGTTGACAGTTATGTTACGTTTGGAGTTAGGGAAGGGTTAGAATAAAATATTTTATGAACAGATATGAAAAGTTTTGGAAACTTCGTATACTTTCATTAATATCTCGAACACGGTTGGGAAATCGTGGTAAGTGGATTGAAACTATTTGAAAGCTTACTAAATTCTCTACAAAAATGATTCTAAAACTATTTTTGATTAGGTTATGTCAATCGGAGAAATAAATGCTTAAAACTTCGAATACGTCTGTTTTGTTCTTATGAACGGGTTTTTGTCGTTCTTTTGGTAATTTTTGTCTCTTTCCCTTGGTTTTTTATTGCTTTTTTAATTGCTTATAGTAGTCAAACGTATTTGTCAATAAAACAGGATACGTATAATTAGAATCAATATTTTGTTTGTTAGAATTCGAAGATGTCGTACTGGTGTTGATTTCGTTCTTTAGAATTATTCTTGGTATTCCCTATTTTCATCTGTTACCCATAGTTTTTTATTGTTAGTAGGTTTTTCTTATTGATTATAGAATATAAATCTATTTGGCTATAAAACAGGATACATAAAATTAGTGACAATATTTCGGAGATTTCTGAGCGAAATACTTTTAAGATTTTCTACCACCACGAACGGCTTTTTTCCTCTAATTTTATCCACTAGATAGGCTTTATTTTGCATATTATTCTATATAAGTTTTATTCAGCAGGGGATTCTGATGAAATGTCGTGTTTTTGCTGTGGATTTTAAATACGATGTATCTAAGGTTGGATAACATTAGCGAGTCTACATAGTTAAGAACCGACGACGGAGGATTATTTCTTGCTATGATTTAGTCTACATATGTATATTAAGTCCTAAATCCAAAAAATAAACTTCACAACGGTTAGATACTATGAGCGGATATGGCGGTTCAATGGCCGTTGAAGCAGAAGGTCCGCAGGAAATTTACCTGCTAAGAGTTAATCCTCAAGAGCTGTAAATATACCCCAGGTATCTGCCGACACAAATACAAAGCCTAGGCGGAGAGCACCCCAAAAACACAGATCCAAACATAGGTTGTATACTAAATATTCATAAAGACTACTTAGTTGTAAACCGATTCATCAATTAGCAATGAATAGTTTTCAACAAAGGTTATATACTAAATATTGATAAAAAGTATTTAATTAGAAAAAAAAACAATATTCCACAAGACTTGTTTTTGGTCCATTTGTGTCTACTCCATAGACTTAATTAGGTATATTATTCTATTTTAGTTGGGAAACTAAACTTTGTTTTATTTTGTTAAATAAAGTTTTTATTCTTGACTTGTTATTCGTCAAGACTTTTATTTGTCCTTGTGTATTAACTAGATAGGTTTTATTCGGCATATTATTCTATATAGGCTATATTAGGCAGGGTATTCTTCTCAATCTTGTGTACTTCTTCTTGATCCTTCTGTACATGGGCGTATATAAAAACAATTTCGGGGGGGGCTGAGACCATTTCCAGGGTATGGAATACTAAATATTTAGAGCTTGGAATAGTTTTAGGCAACTAAAACGCTATTACACGTAAAATAAAATATGTTTTATGAACTAAGTGATCTTATTTAATTTATTTTTAAGGGTTTTACGAGAAGTTTTTATCATCAATTCAAAATTTCGGGAGGGGCTGCAGACCCCTCAGCCCCCCCCCAAATATACGCCCATACTTCTGTATCCACTAGAAAGGCTTTATTAGGCATATTTTATATTGATTTATAGACCTTTGCTTTAGAATGAGAGCCAGATTCTGTAATTTCCGCTTCTGTGTAAAAGTTAGCTACTGTCGGTGTCCCTGACGCCTTAATATCACTTTTATTCGAGATGTTCGAGAGGATTTTGACAATTTTCACGAGATATATAAAAAAAATAAGTTTATTTCTTTTCTAAGCTTATCAAATGGCACTAGGGACATGAACGGAACCGCGCTAAGATGCTGCAGTTCCTGCGAGTCGGACTTTTTTCTTTCATCTTTCCTTCTATCCCAGGCCGGAAAATTTTGGACCTTACCTCGTGTGTATATATATATATATATATATATATATATATATATATATATATATATGTGTGTGTATTCAAGAGGTTGGATGAAATCTGGCAGTAAATGAGGGGTTTCTTTTTCTAAAAATTTCAATTTTTTTATGTACCAACATAAAGTTAATAATTAAAATAAATATGATCCCATTGAGATCCCAACTTGAAATTTACACAAAACTGAGATAAAATATGAGAGAAAAATTACAATTTTTTTTGAAAATTTTTAAACATACGTTTTAAGAGAAATTTAAATTTTAAAGTTTTAAAAATTACCTGAAAATTTCATTTTTCATAAATAGGTCATGATATATATTATTTTAATCAGTATTTAATACACTAAAGAATGCTTTTTACCACAACTCTCTAGCTCATTTCGTTTGGGAGTTATGGTACATTTTATGATCAAGTGTCTGTCCTAAAATGTGTTTTTTTAAAAAACTTAAACATTCATAACTCGAAAACTAACAAAGATAAAATTCTGCAAATGTGGATTTTTAATTTTCTTATGGGGTACTATCAATGAGCCAAATTTTAAAAAAATCAAAAAATATGAGGGAAATTTCTTCCTTGTTTTTGGATCACTTGATATGGAATGACCCTAATATGTATTGATTGATATGACTAACGTGGTAAATAATTTTGGTCTTAGGCTAATACCAACATGCTTAGATATATAAATTGGGATTTAGAATTCCTTTAAGAAGGAGTTCGGGTTTACCTTTGGAACAGACTGTTCAAAAAATAAAATAAAAAAACTTTCTTCAGAACCTCTTTTGTAGAGCATTTAGTAGGCTTCCGAATGGTAATCTTCCGCTTCACATGATTGTCAACGGTTTTCGAGATACTAACGAAATTATACAAAGTTACCAAAACTTTTTTTGTCTGTTAATAAAATATTTTATTCTAACCCTTCCTTTACTCTAAACGTAACAAAAATTTCAACATATTAGTGTTGATGAAACTCCAACATGCAGAAAATGTTTCAACTGTATCCCATAATTCTAAGTACCAAAATCAAAGACAAAGAACCCTCCCTAGGAAGGACGCTAGGCAGTTGAAAAGCTATATATCTTGGAAATCCATATCTCTAACATTATATTGTTTTTCTTATTTTTCTTAACCTGTTTTATTTTCAAATACATTGTCCAACAATAAGCAATTAAAAAATAACAAGGAATAAAAAACAGACAAAAAGAACAGTTCGAATAAGCGAAATCAATTACTTTAAAGTTTTAAGCTCTTATTTCTCCAATTGACATCGCCTAATCAAAACTTTCATTAGAACCTTTTTTTTAGAGCATTTAATAAGCTTTCTAATGGTATTCTTTCGTTTACCAAGATTCTCAACCTTTTTCGAGATATTAATGAAAGTAAACAAAGTTACTAAAACTTTTTATGTCTGTTAATAAAATATTTTATTCTAACCCTTCCTTAACTCCAAACGTAACCAAAATTTCAACATATTAGTTTTGATGAAAGTAGCATATGCAGAAAATGTTTCAACTGAATCCCATGATTCTAAGTACCCAAACCAAAAACGGTATTCAAAAAATGTTTTTCCAATTTTCTCGAAAACGGTTAAAGCTATCGCCTTGAAAATGGTTTCATTCGTTTTCCTAGCCCAGGAATCATATAAAACGAGTACTTAGAAGCTTATGAACTCAAAAACGTAAGCGTTACGATTTTTTTTTGCGCGAATTTCGCCCCAAACGCCATCTTCCAGTAGGCGGATTTTGCTGGTTAACGAACTTGACCTTTCAAATTGGACGAACGATTTTTGTACCAAATGTCATCAAAATCGGACCATTCGTCTTCTATCTAGAGAGCGAACAGACAAATATATATATATATATATATATATATATATATATATATATATATATACAAATTTGAACCACCGTTATTTTCGGTCTCTAGGGGTTCTGAACCGCGAAATTTTCTAGTCGGCACTTCCGGATTGTTTTATTGTATCAACCCTATAAGCGGGGTTCCTCCCTATGGGGGAGGGAGGAACCGCGCTAAAATTGTCAGAAAAGTGAACGAAAAAAATATGGAGTCTTGTTCTTTACAAAAGTTGTAATTACAGGAGTAAATAAGGTTACTATTACGCTAAAAACTAAGAATTTAGTCAAAACGTTTTTTTATTAATTAGTCCAAAATTTGTATGAAGTTAATTATCAATCATAAATCTAGGCCTTTTTTTAGTCTTTAATCAATTAATCTGTGTAAGTTTAGTCACTAGTCACTAATCATTAGTCATAGCCGGTATTGATCATTTATTATATGCTAGAAAAAATATGATTGATCAATCATCAATCGTTAGTCACAGTCTGAATCCTTATCTAATAATTAGTTATCTATATATATATATATATATATATATATATATATATATATATATATATATATATATATATATATATAAAAATCACGTGTCAGTATGTTTATTTGTTTGTTTGTTCCTTATACAAATCTACACCGATTGACCGATATTGACCAAACTTGGCACACAGGTATGTCTTGATACGACAAATCTCCTAGCACGTTAAGTGCGGCTGCTGTTTAGCTATACTTAATGCCCCCGGGGAGATGCACCGCAGTTATCGTGCTAGGCTAGGTCAAAATAGTAAAATTTCAAAATTTGGTCAAAAGGTCAAAAGTTTTGTTCAAGAAAAATTGGCTACACTGAACCATTCTGATTGTGACGGCCATTTTGAATCGACTATTACTGGCCTCTGTCGGCTGTTAGATGAAGTGCTGTTGTGCTGGTCTCTGCCGGTAACGTTATGAACTAAAACAAATTCACATCGTTTAACCGATTTTCGTAACTGGGTATAGACAACTAGGTATCAAGTAGATCTTGATAAGGGAAGAGTGATAGACAGAAAGTAGGTGTTGCATGGCACACTGGGTAACAGCTAGTTAGTTATAAAAAGTCCGATTCGCAGGAACTGCATCATCTTAGCGCGGTTCCGTTCTTATCGGAAGTGCGATTAGTAAAGGAAAAGTAGCAGCTATCGGTAGGTTTTGATCTGTCGTTAAAAATATAAAATAAAATCTCAAAGAGAAGGAAGCTTAAAGAGCCACATATGGAAACTGACAGTTTTCTAAACGGATGGGACTCTCCCGTCATCGCGACGCTCACTCTAGGAAAACTCTATTACCAATATGATTCTTATTTTCTCAGCTTTAATGAAATACTCATTCCACCGTTAAATAAACTTAAAAAACAAAAGTGAGGTAAACAGTGACAAAAACCGTTTAAAATAACAAAACTAACACTTTCGTAGTTTTAAGCACTTACTTCTCCGACTGACATTGCCCCATCGAAATTTGCTTCAGAATCTTTTTTTTAGAGAATTTAGTAAGCTTTTGAATGGTTAAATCGTACTTCCCACGATTTCTTAACTGTTTTGAAGATATTAAGGGGGAAAAATGGTGCTAATACCTACCGATAGCTGCTCTATTCCTTCACTAATCGCACTTGAGATAAGAACGGAACCGCGCTAAGATGAAGCAGTTCCTGCGGGTCGGACTTTTTTTTTCAGACAAATTAATGTATTATGTTTATATTATAATATAAATATTATGTTTATAAGAAGAGCAAATCACTTTAATTGCGGTGTAAAATATTGTTGCTAGCTAAATCTAAGTATTATAAAGCTCATAAGGAAAAAATGGTGCTAATGACTCAGATTTCGATACACCATAAAAGAAAAAAAAATTAAGGACAATATACAAAGATTCCGAAGTATTTCATGTCTGTTAATAAAATATTTTATTCTAATCCCAATAACGCAACACTTATACACAAATAAAATTTTTTTAGGTACCTATTTAATACGTATAAAATAAGGTTATAATGAGCGATCCGCTGTGGCATATAACAAGTACTACCACCGTGTGGAGTGCAACTAGTATAGACCGGTACGTCTGTACCACTGCGGCTGTTCTGATACTGGCAAAAATTAGAAATCCTACATTCCTAAAGTTGTTTGGAGGCTTATCTTTATGACTCTAGACAAGGACTTAAAGATGACGAGGGTACACAGGGAGACGAGGGTACCTGGGGACAGGGAAAACGCTCCCCACCCTAAGCCTACTAGCTCCTCACCTTTGAATTCCTATGATTTTGTTCAATGAATTTAAACAAAAAAATTAATAAATAATAAATAGGGAATACCAAAAACAATTCTAAAGAACGAAATCAACACCAGTACAGTCATCTAGATATTCATAGGGCATCTTCGAATTCCAAGATACCGTTGAAACAAAATATTGTTTCTATATATACGTATCCTGTTTTATTGACTAATACATTTGACTACTATAAGCAATCACAAAAATAACGAGCAGTGAAAAAAAAACTGTAGGAAACACAGAAAAAGATTCGTTCAAATGAACGAAATTACCTATGTTTTAAGCACTTATTTCTCCAAATATGACCATCCCATCGCAAATGTCTTCAAAACATTTTTTGTAGAAAATTTAGTAACCTTTCGAATGGTAATCTTTTGCTTGCCAAGATTCCAAACCGTTTTCGTGATATTAATGAAAATATACGAAGTTCCCAAAACTTTTCATGTCTAAAAATGAAATATTTTATTTTAATCCTTCCTTTACTCCAAACGTAACCAAATTTTCAACATATTAGTTTTGATAAAATTCAAACATGGAGAAAATGTTTCAACTGAAGCCCATGATTCTAAGTACCAAAATCAAAGACAAAAAGATCAGTTCGAATAAGCGAAATCAATTACTTTAAAGATTTACGCACTTATTTCTCCGATTGACATCGCCTAATCAAAACTTTCATTAGAACCTTTTTTGTAGAGCATTTAGTAAGCATTCTAATGATAACCTTTTGTTTCACAAGATTCTCAACCTTTTTCGAGATATTAAGGAAAGTATACAAAGTTACCAAAACTTTTCATGTCTGTTCATAACATATTTTATCCTAACCCTTCCTTAACTCCAAACGCAACATAACTTTCTACATATTAGTTTTAACGAAAGTAGAACATGCAGATAATGTTTCAACTGAATCCCGTGATTCTAAGTACCCAAACCAAAAACGGTATTCAAAAACTATTTTTCCAATTTTCTCGAAAACGGTTAAAGCTATCGCCTTGAAAATGGGTTCATTCGTTTTCCTAGCCCAAGAAGCCTATAAAAAGAGTACTTACAAGCTTATGAACTCAAAAACGTAAGCGCTACGATTTTTTCTGCGCGAATTTCGCCCCAAACGCCATCTTCCAGTGGGCGGATTTTGCTGGTTAACGAACTTGACCTTTCAAATTGGACGACTGATTTTTGTACCAAATTTCATCAAAATCGGACCATTCGTCTTCTATTTAGAGAGCGAACAGACAAATATATATATATATATATATATATATATATATATATATATATATATATACAAATTTGAACCATCGTTATTTTCGGTTTCTAGGGGTTCTGAAACGCAAAATTTTCTAGTCGGCACTTCCGGATTGTTTCATTGTATCAACCTTATAAGCGGGGTTCCTCCCTATGGGGGAGGGAGGAACCGCGCTAAAGTAATGAAAGTTTGCCCTACACTGATCAAAACAGAAGAGCCCTGGACTAATTAATTTTATATCTGTTTCTACGTTTCCCATTTATGTTTTTAAACTGTATCAATGCACCTCTAATTTAAGCTATAGCTATGCTATAACTCACACTTACTAAATGTATCATTCACCCCCTTCCATGTATAATGTTTTTCTTGTCTTATTTTTGTAATTTCTTCTGTATATGAATTATTATTAACTCTGCCTTCAAGCCAAAATGCCCGAAAAAAATAAAACTCATTTCCTTATAAACCGAACCCTGGAAAATTCTACCTTCGCTTTCCCAACGGTCAATGATCTCCTCTCAATAACAGATAATTAAATTCGATCCTTTAAAAAGAAAGAAGGGTATTTTGGTTGAATTGTGGCATTTTTTTTTTGTAAATTTCTATGGTATTTATTCTCTGCTGGTTTCTCGTGTAAGCATGACCAGTAGATTTATGTCCGCTGGTTATTACGTCATTACAAAAACTAACATTTTTATGGGGGGGGGGGACTTTTTTATTATGAAGTTTTCCTGAACTAAACTCCCTTCAAAATCAAAATTTCCGTCATTCCCTCGCATCCTCTTACGTCAGTACTCTACCAACCATACTCTCCCCCATACTATCCTTCCATCTGACTTGTGGTCTTCCTTTACTTCTTCTACCCTCCACTTCTCAATCCATTATTATTTTTTGGTAGTCTCAGATGGCCATACCATCTGAATTTTCTTTCTTCCATTACCTTTAGGATATTCCCCAAATTTTTAACTTCCCCCTTATAGTTTTATATCTTACTGTTTTAATTGTGGATACTAATAATAAAATGAAATTACAAATTAAGCTTGTAATAAGACGTTTTAATCGGCATTGATATTTTCAAGTATTTTATTTATTGTTTTTTTACGGCGCACCGATATCTGGGCCATTAGCGCCATTTATTATTATTATAATAATAATAGCCATAATAGTATATTATTATTATTAATAAGTGATCGCTACTATGGCGACTTCTTTCCAGATGGTAACTTTATGGTCAATTAACCAGCACCATGATTAGAAATTTGATTCAGTTATAAACAGAGGTATGGAAATGTGTGTAATATGCCAGAAAGACAATTGTTATTCAGCAGATGTTTTCAAATGAGATTGTATAGTATATTGTTGTGTAAGTAGGAGAATATTGTGTTTATGTACTGACTGCTGTCTCTCAACAATTCGTTTATGTCATGTGGAATATTTAGTTTGTGTCGTTTTCTGCATTCCGTAAGAAGGTGTTTTACTGTAAAGTCTCTACTGCATATATTACAGGTTGGTTTGTCAAGTCCTGCCATGAGATATTCGTGTGTTAGTCTCGTGTGGCCGATTCGGAGTCGAGCAAGTACAATTTCTTCTCGTCTGTTGTCTCGGTAGCTGGATGTCCACTCTTGTAAGTATTGAATATAATAGTTAATTTAATCAGTTAGGTCGAATTGTTTCAAGGATGTCGAAGGGAGGACGAAAAATAAAAAGTCTGTAAGGAATATGAAAGAATGATAAAATACATACACGGTTGATAAGAATTGATATGAAATCTCTTGAAAGTAAGCCTCGTTGAGTGGGAGGAACTTCGCAGCAGTTTCTCTGAGAATATGAAATGCTAGAAGGAGTTTGAAGTTCTGCCGACGATATCTCTTACCCTCACGTCAGCACTTGTTGCAGTCCCAGCTCAAGTGGGAATAGTTCACAACTAACCGTTCATCGCTCTACAAGGAACTTTCACAAGTTCTAAGAAGGAACAATAGGGAATATTCGTGCTGGAAACTTCTTTACACTGTTATCGTGGGTTTATCAAATCGTAGAGTAACTTTAAATCTTAAAGTAACTAGATAGTTTAAGGATTCGGAGGAAAAGCATCTTAGTTGTATTATCTATGTTCCACTAATGTTTTTTGAATTAGCAGAAACGGGCTAAATTTTTAAATATAATATAGCAGAATAAAAGTTAAGTTAGGTATAGTAAGCAAGTATTTCAGTCAATAGGTCTCTTGTCATTAGATTTTTTAAAGATTCTTTATACACTAGCGACATAAATGAAAGATATATATATCTGTATGTGTGTATGTAGCCAAACAGATTATTTTTTGTGTATCAACACTTGGGCTATTAACGCCGGGATAACAATAGGTTGCCACCCTTTTATAAAACCAACAGCACGAGGTCGGTAACCCATTCAGGTACTGGCCACAACCGCCGTTGCTTAACATCGGTGATCAACGGGAACCGGTGTATTCAACGTGACTATGGCAGTTCGACAAGATTTTGTAATTTGTAACATTTACGACTAAAAATATCAAACTCATACATTTGCTCTTAACTAAAACCTACTGACAGACTCGTGACAAAACTTTTGTCAATATCAAACTAACTGGTTAAAATCTCATAACTTTATAAAATTTTTAAGCATATACAAATGTAAAGTATCAAATGTGAAAAAACGCAGTTTTCATTTCCAATCTATACTGATTGTTGTTAGAAACATGGACAGCAAACTCTCGAATCTAAGTTCACTGACAAAGGGAGTATACAGCGATGGGGTCACCAATCTGGATCAATTTTTTTCTGGTGATTTTACATCGAAAAATAGTCGACACGTGCCCTAGCGTTCCTTCCAATGCGCCTTAGGAGCCGAGAAATAAAATAAAATAGGTTGAAAGTGATTTATTTTTTATATCGAGTTTAGAAAATGATATCGACATGGTTCTTTCACCAATTCATTGGTTTTATAGAGTAGATTAAAAGAAATATATAATCTTTAAACAATAATGTATATTTCGTCTAATATATTCAAAAATATGCTTACGTTTTCAAGTAAAGTAGTATTATATATTTTTTTACATAAAAAATAATAGCAGATTTAAAATCAGCACCCCAAGAAACCCATATAATGTGGTGAATATCATTGAAAACAAAAAATAATGATTTTTCCAAGTCTGAAAGAGGCTAAAAATTTGTAAGCGAAAAAGGAATGTGGCGTCTTGAAATTCAATATCTCCCCTTGAGATAATCCGATTTTTATGTCATTGAAATCTTTCAAAAGAAGAAAGACTCCTTTTTCTAACCATATAAATTTCTATTGTATTATCTCAAAAGGTACTTGCAAAAAATGGTTCTCAAAATAAAAATAAAATGTAAACTTTTTTGCATATAACGTCAATGCCAGAACACGTAGAAACACCCCGATTGGAAGGAAATGTGTCAATTTAGGGCCTTTATCGACGACCCTCCAAGTTTTGTTTGAATCGAGTAAATATTCTTTGAAATATGGCCGGATTGTTGAATCTGTAACAAAATTTTAAGGGTCCCCTTTAGCGAAATTTTTTTTTTAATATTCCCAAAATTTGAATTTAGGGGTTTTTTAATGTTCTAAAAACGAATCTGACATCCGTTTTTAAATAAAAAATTGTTTTACATACTCGACTCTATAGAAGTCATTATTCTGCCAAAATATTCCATATACCTACATTCAAAAATTTATCGATTATAAAAAATGTTTTGATTTTTTTTATTCCAATCGGGGTGTTTCTACGTGTTCTGGGATTGACGTTATATGCAAAAACGTTTACATTTTATTTTTACTTTGAGAACCATTTTTTGCAAGTACATTTAGATATAATACAATAGTCATTTATATGATTAGAAAAAGGAGTCTGTCTTCTTTTGAAAGATTTCAAGGACGTAATAATCGGATTATCTCAAGGGGTGACATTGAATTTCAAAACGTCACATTACTTTTTCGCTTACAAAATTTTTTTTTATTTTAGTTGAAATGATATTCACCACATTAGGGTTTTTTGGGGTGCTGATTTTAAATCTGCTATTATTTTTTGTGTTAAAAAATGTATTATACTAGATTACTTGAAAACTTAAGTATATTTTTGAATATATTTGACGAAATATAAATTATTGTTTAACGATTATATTTTTTTTTTAATCTACTCTATAAAACAAATGAATTGGCGAAAGAATCGTATCGATATCATTTTCTAAACTCGATATAAAAAATAAAGCACTTTCAACCTATTTTATTTTATTTCTCGGCTCCTAAGGCGCATTGGACGGAACGCTCGGACACGTGTCGACTATTTTTCGATGTAGAATTACTAGAAAAAAAAATGGTCCAGATCGGTGACCCCATCGCTGTATACTCCCCTTGTCAGAGAAAGAGAAAAGTAACCACTGCCAAAAGGTCGAATATACCGACTATTTGACTGTCCAAAAGCAAAGTAAATCATAAAAGTTCTTTCACTCTGGAAAGTGGTGATTTTCACAAACGATACTTTGCATTTGCATCGACGATATTTAGTTATTTGTATAAATTGAAAGAATTATTGTGAAATTGTATTTTTTTATGATTAGATGTATTATGACTGCGTAATTGATGTATACTTATAATGCCATTCTACATTTGTATGTATATATGTAATAGACATGCGCGCCGCGCCGGCGCCGCTACGCCACGCCGGGTTTTAGCGGCGCCGCCGCCGCCGAGCCTATTTAGTCGGCGCGCCGATTGGGGGTAGGGATGGGTGATAGTCGATAGTTACCGTCGATATATCGATAGTTCATGACTAACGATAGTAGCTACGATATTTATTATCGTTTAGCACTTTCCTCCGAAGGACAGCTATTGAGGTTGCACTCATGACGGAATTTTTGAAAAATGTACCACCTAATAGATATGTATGTATGTATATATATATATATATATATATATATATATATATATATATATATATATTTATTTATTTGTTTATTAGTGAGACCGCGACAAGGGCAATTCATCACTTAAAATACATACATAAGAATAAACAATAGTAAACAATTGTTAACAAATTTGAAAATGAAATAATTAAAAAAATGGAAAAATAAAAAAAATAAAAATTACGAATACAATTTGCATAGACTATAAAATGGTACGAACAATACAGAGGCAGATAGGGCAGTCTGTAAATAGAATTATAGACTTAGATCTTTATGAATTTGAAATCATAGTTCATACGTATTAATGATAGGAGGTCGTAAAGAGAAAAATATATATACATACACATATACACATACACAAACAGATAAGCTCGTATACAAACATAGAAAGCCATATACGTATACGTCATATTTCTTCAAATAGTCCAATTTTCCTTAAGTATCTAAAAACAAAATCTATAAATTGGCTTCCTTCTGCTAACAACTCTGTTAGATTTATAGCTGGGAGGGAAAATGAGTTAAGTCTTAAACAGTCCGTTAGTAAGTGTTTAATAGTTAAAAAAGTGTTACATATCGGGCAAATCGGTGCTTGTTCTCTGGTCATTAGGAATGAGTGTGTGAGTCTAGTGTGTCCAATCCGTAAACGTGTCAGTACTACTTCTTCTCCTCTTGTACTTCTGTTGCTCGATGGCCAGTCAGTAATTGTAGATTTAATTTCACGTAGTTTGTTGTCTCTTGTCCTGTACCATACATCGTACCACTGGTTTTCAATGTGTTTCTGTATGTCAGTGAAAACGTCTTCGTATGTTATGTCTGTGACGTCGTATTGGTTTCGTGTTGTGGAGAATTTTGCTTGTCTGTCTACATTCGTACTTTGTGGTATATCTTCATGACCGGGAAGCCAATAAATAGTTATTCGTTTCTTCAATGAATGTATTGTATCGTGAATTTGTGTTACAATTGGATGTGTGCTAAAGATGTCTTGTATGGCTATAAGGGAACTGAGAGAGTCTGTACAAATGATAATGTCGTTTTCTTGTCGTGTATTGATGTTGGTCAGTGCTAGAAGTATTGCTCGTAATTCAGCTGTGTATGTTGTCGTAATGTCAGGCAGTTTATTAACTATTATTGTTTCTCCTATTACTACAGCTATTCCTGTACCGTGTTGTGTTTTAGAGGCGTCTGTGTATACAAATAATGACTCTAAATGATCTTTAAGGTAAGCGTTAAATTTGTTTTTATATATAATGCCAGATGTTGGGTCATGCTTTCTGTGTTTAGTCAAAGTTAAATTTATTGTTAGATTATGGGTTGTCCAAGGAGGGAAAATGTGAGTTGTTTTTTGTATAATTTTTGTTGGGTCAAAGTAGTGGTTGGTAATTTCGCGAAATCTAATGTAAAGTGGCTTTTGTAATGTAGGGTTCATGTTATATGTTTCGGCGTATGGATTGTGGATGTACTTAAGGCATGGACTATTTAAAGATATACTCTTAAGTACAAACTTACTTATCAGCATCTTTCGCCTGTATTCTAGCGGATACTCTCCAGACTCGGCACAAAGGCTATTGGTCGGGCTGGTTCTAAAAGCACCGGTAGCTAACCTTAGTCCCATGTAATGGACAGAATCTAGCAACTTTAGAAGATTGGGCTTGGCAGAGGAATATGCTACACATCCATAGTCTAGTATCGAACGAGTAAATGCTCGATAGAACGTTAGCATTAGACTCCTGTCAGCACCCCATTTCGTATTTCCCAGAACTCTCAAGAGATTAAGTGATTTCTTTGATCTCTTACAGATTTCTTTGACATGGGGTACCCAAGTTAGTTTGCTGTCAAATAATATACCCAAAAATTTTATAACTTTTTCTTCCCTTAATTTTCTATTGTAAATAAATAAATTAATGTTAGGAGCCCTTTTCTTTTTTGTGAAAAGTATAAGTTTTGTTTTTTCTATTGAAAACTTCAGACCATTCCAATTGGTCCATCTTTCTAATAATCGAAGAGCATTCTGCATGGTTTCTTCCAGGGCATTAATATCTTTAGATGATGAATAAACCAATAAGTCATCGACATACTGGCAGTATTCTACACCTGGAGGTAAGCTGTACTTTATACTGTCCATCCCCACCTTAAATAAAGTAGTGCTTAGAACCCCTCCCTGAGGGACCCCAAGATCCTGGTTAAATGAGTCAGAGATGGTTGATCCCACTTTAACTTTGAATGTCCTGTTGGTCAAAAAGTGTTTGATAAACATTAACATCTTTCCACCAACATTCCATTCATTAAGTTTATAGACCAAAGTTCCAGACCAGACTGTGTCGTAGGCTTTTTCAATGTCAAAAGAGACTGCTAATGTAGATTTTTTATGGATAAAAGCATTTAAAATGTTGTTTTCTAGGCACACAATGTGGTCTGAAGTCGAATGATTAGTTCGGAATCCACACTGGAAATCTGATAGCAGTTTATTTTTTTCAAGAAACCACGTTAGCCTTCTATTGACCATTCTCTCAAAAAGCTTACAAACACAGCTGGTCAAGGAAATTGGTCTATAGCTTCTGGGTAAAAGACTTTCCTTGTTTGCCTTCAACACAGGAACTATCAGTGATTCCTTCCACGAGACAGGATATACCCTGGAATCAAAAGCGCTGTTAAACATTTCTAACAATTTCCTGATCATCGGATAGGGAATGTTCTTAATGATTTCATTGCTTATTCCATCGGCTCCAGGAGATGTATTTTTGAACCTATTAAGTGCGTAATTTAACTCAGTTAATGAAAACGGTTCATTCAGGGGGTTTAAATTACTATAATTAAAGTTAAGTGGGATATTCCCAATTATTGATCTATAATGATTAGATTCAGGAGAGTTTTGCTGAGCCCTATGAATATTTTCGAAATGTTCTCCGAGTAAATTGGAAATTTGGAATGGATCAGTTACAATAGAGTTACTGTGTCTAATTGCAGCTATTGGTTTTCTGTAAGACCTTTTTTGAATTTTATCAATAGTATTCCAAATTAATTTTATGGGCGTATGCCTATTAATAGATTCTAAAAATGTAATCCATGCCTGTTTCTTAGACGTTCTTATTATCCATTGAGTTTTGGCTTTTTGTTCTTTGTATTTTAAATAAAAATTATGTGACGGACATCTATTAAATTTATGAAGAGCTTTACGTCTCTCTCGGACGGCATCGCTACATTCTTGGGTCCACCATGGTACTGGACTTTTTTTATATTGATGAGGAGTTTTCGGGATATTAAGGTTGGCAGCATCAATAAGTGCTTGATGAAACATTTCGAGATTTTTAATGCTTTCCAGCACAGAGTGGTTTGACAAATAATTTTGAAATTCATTCCATTTAGCTTTTTTTGTGTTATACTTTGGAGTGGAGGAGAATCGAGGGGAGGGAGAGTCGGTAGAAATTAAAATTGGGAAGTGATCACTACCTAGAAGATCACTATAAGTTTCCCAAGAGAACCGTGTGTAAACTGAGCTTGAGGAAGCGGACAAATCAATATTAGAATACGTTCTATTTTTAGGGCAAAGGTGTGTTGGAGAAAGGGTATTTAGTGGAATAAGATCATGAATTTCGAGTAGTCTTTGAATCAAGAGGCCTCTGGAATTATTTCCCACTGACCCCCAAATGTTGTTTTGAGAGTTAACATCTCCAAGCAACAGAATTGGGGGTGGCAGTTGAAGAAATAGATCTTTGAGTGAATTTAAATCCAGGGATTTCCCAGGAGGGAGATATAGAGAACAGACAGTAATTCTAAAGGGTATAAATACAGACGCAGCAACAGCTTGTAATGTTGTGAAGAGCCGCACGGGTTCGCTGTAGATGCTATGCCTAACATATACAGCGACTCCACCGGATGCTCTACCTCCTAGAGAATAGCTCTTACTGTAAACATTGAAACCATTTATGTCGATACTTTCATTAGGATGGGTATGGGTTTCTTGTAATGCAAAAATATGAATATACTTTTGTTGTAACAGGTATGATAAATCAGCTTTATGCCTTAGTAGACCATTGAGATTCCATTGGCAAATAAGGATCATTTAAAATGTAAATAAATAACAAAAATATTAATAAAATATTAGTCAACTTGAGATTTAATCTACCCGAAAATTCGAGTAAAATACCACATATAAATTCAGGTGTAAATAATCGTATACTAGTGATAAATGGCGGATCACTGTTTAATATACAAAGAAATATTGGAAAGCTATATATAAAAGTAGAAAATACATGTAAAAGAAGCAAATAAGTAGCCTGAATATTCTTCAGTGTCGGTATGGCCGTAATCAATACCAAATGTAAGATTTTTTTGCTGGTTATAATGAATTTTGAAAGAGCTAAGTTATAGGAGATAATAAGAAATGTTAATCTAAAAAGTTCAATTTCTTGGAAAAACAAAATTAGGAGTAGGGGGATGAGATAATAAAAACTAAAAAAAAGACAAAGTGATATTAATAATATGGAAAAAATATTAGAAATAAGTAGAGAAGGAAGAAAATTAAACGAAAATGAAGTTAATTTAATTAAAAACATGTTGGGGAAGGGGTGTGAACTTGATAAACTTGAAACATTATGGAAATATAGTTAGAATAAAGAATTATTTTTCCCTATTTCTGCCTCTGTATTCTGGGTACCTTTGTGTTTTTGGTGGGTCTTGATGTTGAGTTCCATCTATCGGCCTTGTCGGGACTTCTGATGGTCCAGGGATGATTTTGGGTCCCGGCTCCTTGTCCAGTCCTGCTCTAGCAATTTCTGGGATTTTGTCGTCATTGTCCTTTCCTTTCTTCCGACCCTTTCGAGTTTTTCCATTTTCTGTCTTAGATAAATCTATATCTTTGCTTCTAGGAGTTGCTTCTGGTGGGTACTTCTTCAGTATTCTGTTTTCCATTTCAACGAAGAGAGTTTCAATTCTACGAAACACTTCTTCAAAGCCTTTCGAGAGAATATTTTCTGTATTTTGACCGATATTTGATGGCTGTGCAATAGAGTGAACCTGCTGTTCAAGTCCTCTCACTACGTTAGTCAATGCACTGAGATGTTCTTTAAACTCTGGATTTTGGTTTTGCATTACTTTTTTAGCGTAAGTATTCGTCGCTAAAAGCCGCCTTTTTGCTTCTCCATAAGATAATTTTTCAAGAGTCATTTTGGATAAAATATTTTGTTCTAATTTATACAAAGGACAGTCTTTATTTAGCGAATGATGACCTTGACTACAGTTGACACATTTTATTTTACTACAAGGGCCTTCGTGTTTAACTTCCGAGCAATTCGGGCATATTTGAAGCGATGCACATCTTTTAGCTGGGTGGTTGAGTCTAAAACACTGAAAACACCTCATAGGTAATGGTATGAAGGGGTCTAGTCTTGTTATCAGATGACCTAACCTTATTTTGCTAGGCAACGAGCCGCCATTGAATGTTACTACAAACAATACTCTTCCTTTCTTCGGAGTTATTCTTTGTAAATTAACAATATTACAATAATCTTCTTTAAGTTCGTTCAGGATAATCGAGTCTGACATATTTTCGATATCTCGGCAACGAAAAATACCTTTTATATAATTCAATTTTTCATGTGGAGTAACGGAAATATTGTAATCATTGTAGAATTTCTTTGAATCCAGTAGACTTTTACTAACATTTAGGTTTGGGCATCTTATTAATAAGGTTCCATTCCTTCTATTTTTGTTAATACTTAGCTCCTTACTAAATTGTTTACCCCACTTATTTATTAAAAAAGGATTAATATTGTTGAAATTTTTACCTTCATCAAGTATGGTAACGGTTAGGTACTCATAGAATTCTTCTTCAGACGAATTATTTTCTTCATTTACTGCATCAAACCAATTCTTCTTATTTACCGAGTCACTATTATTACTAAGTTGCACTTTTGAACTATTATTTCGTTTATCTAATATCATAATGTTGGGTTTTTAGTTGGAGACTAAAAGCACACAGCTTTTAGCTCCAAAACCAAACATATGATCTCATATATATATATATAGATATATATATGTGTGTGTGTGTGTTTGTGTCTATCTGGACACGAGTTTTTGTTTTTGTTCTTTCTTCACGAAACATGGTATACAGCGTTCAATTAGCAAACGATTGAACGAGTTCGTTAACCTCCAAAAGCGGTCCACCGGGAGGGGGAGGGGGTTTACACCGCACCCAAAACACTAATTTGACGATGCCAGCCGTAGTTTTTGTTATATTTCATCGAATCGGTATTCGTTATGTTGATCTAAAGAGAGAAATACGCTGTAAAAATAAACCAAATCGGTTCATTAGGAGGGGGGGTTTACTCCGGACCTAAAGTTCTAATATACTCATACCGGTCGTAATTTCTGCTGTATTGTAACGAAACGCGGTATACGTCGTGGGTATCTCATGAGAAAGAAGTGTTGTACAAATGAAGTTAATCGGTCTATTGGAAAGGAGGTTTTACTTTAAACTCTGTTTCATTAGAATTAGCCCGCCAGACGTTGGTTCCCAAAGCCGCCGCGAGGAGCGCTATCTCCCACTAGGGGGACTGTATCCTGTTCCTGTATCAGATCAAGAAGCTATTAGTAAAGGAATACGTACTTTTTTTTTTTTTTTTTTTTTTTTTTTTTTTACGGCATTTCGATTTCTACACCATTACCGACATCCTGGGTGCAGAAAGGAATTTTACCAACGAGCCTTGGGATGAGAATATTCAAGCCGCCGGTAGGAATCGAACCCACAATCTACCGCTTATAAATCTAAGGCGCTAGCCACTAGACAACGAGGAGACCCTACTTTTTCTGATAATTGCAATTTAAAACAACCGAGTTAAACAAAAACAATACCCCATGCAAAAGAACAAAGCAAACGCTTTAGAAGTTTTAAGTCTATATTTCTCCGATTGACATCACTCAGTCGAAAATTACTTTATAACCATTTATGTAGAGACATTAGTACGCTTTCGAATGGGAACCTTCCCCACCTATTTAAAGATATTTACTACAAAAAGTTTTTCGAATACTTCCTTAACTTCAAATGTAATCAACATCTTAGTTTAGATGAATTCTAAACACTTATAACATATTTCCAATGTGGGAATGGAATCCCACGATTTAATGTACCCAAACCGAAAATAAGCTACAAAAACATTTGTTCCACTTATCTCAAAAACTGTTGCTGATATCGCATTAAAAACGGTTTCATTTGTTATCGTATGTTAAGGAATATATTACGCGAGTATCTGTAAGCATATAATCCCGAAAACGTAAGCGCTACGATTTTTTTCGCACAAATTTGGTACCAAAACCCCCCGGAGGACGGATTCTACTGGTGAACGAACTTGACGTTTCAAATTAGACGGTTATTGTTACAACGTTCTTCAAAATCTGAACATTTTTAAGCCTGTGGAATAGCGGACAAATATTTATATATATATATATATATATATATATATATATATATATATATATATATATATATGTATGTATATATATACATATACTGTGATTAAAATTTTTACATCCCTCCTTTGGGGGTTAAAAAAATAGCCCACGCCGCGCGCGCCGCCGCCGCCGGCCATTTTAGTCCAGCGCGCCGCCGCCGGCAAATTTTGCCTCGGCGCGCATGTCTAATATGTAATAACTTGTTTATATATATATATATATATATATATATATATATATATATATATATATATATATATATATATATATTTGTCTGGTTGCTTTTTATCTGGCTCATTAATGGACCGATTTTAATGAAATTTGGTACAAAAATACCTCTTGTGGTTTGAAAAGTCACTTTCATTAATCAGCAGAATTCGTCAACCGTGGTCTCTTAGGTGACAATCTTGCGAACTAAATCGTAACGCTTGCGTTTTTGTAAGGACTCCCAGCTACGCGTTTTATAAATTGCTATACGTAGTGAATCTAATGATACCATAGTGGCTTCATTCGAGGGTTGTATTTGGGGACTCGGATCGTCCCTAGGCTCACCCATCCTTTAATTAATTACTTAATGGGTACCTGTAAAGGGAAAAAACAGGCGGCCAGAGGATAGTACTGACCTCTCTATCTCCTTAGTGTGGGTCAAGAATCAAATACCTCTACAGTATCTGCCCTCTGGGCCCTTGTGGCCTGTTACGGGACTTTTTTTTTTTTTTTATTATATTGAAACTAGTTAGGAAATCTTATTGAATGTAAAGAATCTATTCGAAAGCTTTTAGAATATTCTACAAATATTGTTTTATGTTATTTTTATTAGAGCGCTCTCATTCGGAGTAATCTATGGTTAAATTTTGTAATCCTCCCTAAGAAATCTCCTGGTACCTTATCACCTCCACGAGTCTCAAAAAACTCCCCCAGAAGGCCATCACATTCCTCACATATCTCTTTAACTCAATCCTAAGAACAACCCATTTTCCATATCCCTGGAAACTCTCAGTTGTTATTGTTTTTCCCAAACCCTATAAACCTCCCGATTGCCCATCTTCCTATCGACCTATCAGCCTTCTCCCATTAATGTCTAAAATATTCGAAAAACTCCTTTATAAAAGAATCCTCCCTATCATAGAATCCTCGAAGAAAATTCCCAACCATCAGTTCGGTTTCCGCTCCCATCATTCCACTATTCAACAGTGCTTACGAGTTGTAGACGCTATTTCCTCCTCGCTTGAACGAAAGAGTTTTTGCACGAGTGCCTTTCTCGACATTGCTCAAGCATTCGTTCGGGTTTGGCACCCGGGATTACTTTACAAAGTAAAGCAAATACTTCCACACACCTACTTCCTTATCCTCAAATCCTACCTGTCAAACAGATCCTTCCAAGTCAAGCAAGGCACAACTCTTTCCCCGACCTGCCCCATAAATGCCGGAGTCCCTCAAGGAAGTATTATTGGCCCTCTCCTTTTCATTCTTTACACTGCGGATATTCCCACACACCCCCAAACCCTTCTAACAACCTACGCAGATGATACTGCCATCCTATCAACTTCCCCTGATCCCTCAGTAGCTTCCCAACACCTGCAGGAACATCTTACCGCTATTCAACATTTGAGTGAAATGTGGAGAGTAAAAATCAACCCGGAAAAATGAAAGCAGGTTACATTCACTCTCAACCGGAGATCATGCCCTTCTGTACATCTCAATAACACTCCACTACCAGTATCCAACGAGGTTCGATATCTAGGATTATACCTTGACAGCCGACTGACATAGAACCTTCACACGAGGCTGAAAAGACAAGAACTGAACAAAAGATACGGACTACTTAGACGGCTACTTGGACCCTCATCTAAATTATCAATACAGAACAAATTAACGATATACAAAACAATCATTCGACCAATATGGACATACGGACTTGAACTCTGGGGATCTGCAAAACCATCCAACATCAACAGAATACAAGCATTCCAGTCAAAAGTCCTCCGTAAAACTGTAAATGCCCCTTTCTACGTCTCAAAGAAAACCCTTCACAATGACCTTAACATTCCATTTGTCCTAGACCTTGCTAAAACCCGTTTCCAAATGTTCCACTCCAAATTGTCCTACCATCCTAATCCCGAAGGTCTATCCTCATCGTCCCAATCCCACCCAGACAATCCTCCCAGGCAGCTCAAGAGACAGTGGCCACGAGACAATTTACTCACCTAACCGTATCATGATCATTGAAATAGTTATTTAGACAGCCACAGAAGTGCCAACAATGGTTGGCTCCTTCCAAATTTGTATGGCTTTTATTTTTTTTACTTTAACCGTTTTGTTCAATTTATTACATTATGCATCTGTATCAACAAACTTGATAATTGTACATATAATAATTTGTACAATAAAAAAAAAAAAATGTTGTAATATCCCCTGAGAATACTACCAGTTTCCTGTTATGGTTCCTATGATATTAATTCTCTTTGAGATTATATTTTATATTTTGAAATGAGCCTAACTTTTCAAAGAAATATTAAGGGGTAATACTACCTTGTAACTTTTTTACACATTTTTTTTATGTGCAAAACTTCTTCCATAACTAATCAAAAATGATATCCAAGAGTGTTTATGTGAAGGAAAAATGTTTAAATAGGAAAAAAATATGCCGAGTTAACGCGATGCTGATTTGAAGATAATTTTTGAGCGAGTTTCGATTGGTCCCTTTTTAATTGTAAAATTTATTTTTGGTCCTCAAAATTAAAACCCATATTTTTATCTTTATTACAAGAAAGTATGAAAAACAAATTAAATAGGAAAGACATGAACATTTCAGAACATTAAACTTCGTCGTTTTCTCACAACTATGTTTTTCAAATCGGGCGATACTCTGGCGTCTTCAATTTTTACCCGATCAACTTCAAATTTTAGCTGCCGCTTCCTAATGACATTTACTAGAAAAGTACGTAGGATTTTTTCGATCCATTGAAGTATAACGATTTTATGACAGATTTTCGACGGATTTTTTAATAGAAAATGAATAATTGTTCAACGTTTTTGAAAAAAATAATTTTTCTTATAAATCCTACTTACTTTACTAGATTTAACCTTATTCTTTCGCAATAATTTTAGTTTATCGTTCTACACTAAAAATTACCGCCTGCAGACTACCGCCCGTGATGAAGAGGGTTTCCGTTTGTCAGACACAGCGCCGCCATTATTTTTTTCGAAGAATTGAAATGTAATTTTTTGGATACTTTAAAATCCCATATAAAACGTTTTATATAAAGAAGTAAAAAATTTTGATTTATTTTTTATTTATAAATTGAAGAAAATTACATTGATTTTGGTCGCACAAGGTGGAATTACCCCTTATGATAAAACATTAAATGCTTCTCTTCCAAGTCGTTAAAATTGCCCTACGGATAAGAACGAAACGGACGCAGTTCATACATTTCATATTTTTATTTACAAGATTGGCTTTGAAACATGATACTTGATGCAGACCAGAAAAAATGTTGAGATAAACGGAATATCATCTATTGATAGTGTACTTAATAAGTCTACTTTTTTTCGACAACTTTTCTCATGGCAGTACGATTTTCGTGACCAAGTTTTGCGGTACTTAGGTATTTCATTTTTCCATCTTCATCTACATTTTCAGCTTTTATAACACGTGAAAGAAATTAAATTATTCTGAGCAAACAACTATAAATACCAGGAATATCTCGCGGTTTTTGAGTAATAATTTATTAAATGAGGAGAAGAGATCTTTTAATTTTGCAAGGCCGGCCTCGAGCCACGGGTAAACCTTTAGAATTTTCAGATCCGTTAAAGTGTGGGAAAATAAGGCCTCGGAAAGTGGCTTCCTTGTGAAATATAGCCACCAAGATCCCCATCAACCTCTCTATCTCTCTCTCTCTCTCTCTCTCTCTCTCTCTCTCTCTCTCTCTCTCTCTCTCTCTCTCTCTCTCTCTCTCTCTCTCTCTCTCTCTCTCTTCTCTCTCTCTCTCTCTCTCTCCTTCTCTCTCTCTCTCTCTCTCTCTCTCTCTCTCTCTCTCTCTTTCTCTCTCTCTCTCTCCCTCTCTCTTTCTCTCTCACTCCTTCTCTCTTTCACCCTATATCTCTCTCATTCCCTTACATATATTGGCTCCTTTTTTTTTTTCTTATCTTTTTTATTAAACCGTTTTCCGATATTGCTAATAGCCTCTATATTTTTTTCAGGAAGTTTTAGTAACTTAAATGCTGGCTAAAAATAGATTATTTGATATAATTCGAAAACGTAATCAATCTAATCTGTAGATAAAAAAAAAAAAAAAAAAAAAAAACAACAGAAGAACTTGACCCATTTTGTGGAAACATTTTTCCTAATATAGTGGCCATACATATATTTTATGGGGCCATATATTTTCCTAATGTCGAGCTTCTTATAAGTACTGCGTTTTATCGCCCAAAATGTCATCAATGCGAAGGACTAAAACATTTACTTAATGCACTTCTCCTTGATTAAATGGAACCTTGGTTATTATTATTGTAAAATAATGGACGGATTTAACGCATCAATTCGTAGGCAAGAACAAATAAAATAAGAAGAATTAAAAATATATTTTACACAAACAATTTTATTCGTTTTTATACATCATTTATATTCCCAGGTTTCGCTAATGGGTCTACCTTATAACTGCGGGTTCTCACAGCATAGGCGTGTATAGAAAATAATTTCGGGAGGGGGGGGGGCTGGGAAAATGTCGTGGGTGCTGAGACCATTTCCGAGGTATGGAATTCTAACAATTTAGAACTTGGAAGAGTTTTAACCAATTAAAACGCTATTACACTCAAAATAAAATATTTTTTATGAACTAAGTGATCTTATTTAATTTATTTTTAAGGGTTTTATGACACATTTTTACCATCAAATAAAAATTTGAGCACCCTCAGACCCCCCTTATATACGCCCATGTCTCACTGTCTCTTTAGGAAGGAAACCCGTTTACAGTACAGGCTGTTATGTTTGGAGGAGCAGTATTTTCTCAGTTTTCTAGTTTTTGGTTAGTAACATTTTTTACCTCTGGTCATCAGGATTGTACGCTTCAGACCTTAGTGGCCGGGCGTACATTTTGCACCCAAGGACAAGATTTGTTTTGTTCCTCTGCGTTATAAAAGGTTTTATAAATATAGAAAAATTATAAAGAAAGTTGTTTTCTAAATGTTACCAGAGTGGCTCTTTTCAAGGATGTAACAGGTACGTTGGACAGCGTTTTCTCCATCTTCCTTTCTCTATTAAATAAATCTCTCATTTTAGTAATGTTTATTCAGTTATCAATGGCCAGTTCATGAGGCTCCTTCACTAAAACAAATCCATATTTTGAGGTAATCTTCAAAAAAGGTATTTCTTCTCATCGTCTCTACAAAGAATTCACCATTTCCTCTCTCCCCTCCAACAAGTGCTGTTAATCTATCTGAAGTTTTACTATATAAAGCTATATAATAAAATATTAATAAATATATATTAATATCCCGATTACCTTCCCGGAAATCGCCTTATTACGACCTCATCACCTCCAGAATCCTTAGGCAGCTTCAAACCAAGGCTATCGTATTCCTCACCTATATCTACAACTGCATCCTCTGAACGACCCATTATCCCATACTATGAAAATTCTAAGTTGTGAAGTTTGGTCCAATACCGTTAAACCTCCCAATAATCATTCCTGATGACAACCTATAGTCTTCTCTCTAAAAAAACATTTAGGAAGATTCAACTCAAACGTCTAATACTTATCCTTAGTCCAATCATCCTTCCTCTCCACCAGGACGCCTTAATAGAAAGTGGCCCGAGATCTATTAAACCAGTGAAGTGGAGTGAAAAAAAATCAGTAAATTATGTGTATAAGTGTGCATATGTACGTATGAGTGTACGTGGATTTATCTGTCTATATATATATATATATATATATATATATATATATATATGTATATATATATATATATGTATATATATATATATATATATATAAATAATATCAGTGAACAAAAATTAGTATATGATATTTTCTCTCCTCAAGATAGATAGGCTGGTCGCGAGGGATGGTTCGATGGTGGAACCATCAGGTCATCCGTATGAAAAAAAAAAACAAACAAAAAAACAACTTCTAAGAGTCTTTGTAAAAAATAGTTCACAAATTCACATCCGTCTCATAAATACGGTTTTCGTTATTAACACTTCACAGTGTAGCAGAGGCTTCGGGTTGTTGATCTCATCTTCTCATCCCTCGAACAAAAAGCTTTAGCACGTGTGCCTTTTTGGATATTCCACTAGCATTCGACGGAGTCTAGCATCCAGGCTTACTATATAAACTAAAAGCCCGCCTTCCTAGCAGTCTTTACCTAATCATTCGCTCCTATCTTTCAGACAGGTTGGCATGGGACAGCTATCTCAGATTATTTTTCTGTGGAAGTGGGAGTTCCACAGGGTAGCTTCCTCGATCCTATCATTTATAATCTTTTTAGATCTGCCATTTCAACAAATCCCGAATGCCGTGGGGATTCGCGTGCAGATGATACAGCCACCCTTTCATTAGACATAAATCCAGACATAGCCCTTCAAAAACTACTAAGTGCATGAAATGAGATATCAATCGAAAAATCACATCTACGTTTCACTCTTCGGTGCAAAACCTGCCATTTCGTTTCCTCAGCCTCTGATACCTTGGATGTTTTCTTGATTTACGATTATCTTGGCGTACACACTCTAAACACAAAACAATTAAATCAATCATCACACTTAACCAGTACATAACAAACTAGATAGATAGATAGATATTTATTTATTTGTGTAAGATATATCTTGTACAAATAATATCAATATTACACGCTTTGTTTCTTTCCATTTTGAGTCTGGTAAATCCTATAATACTATAACTATTTAACATCAAACGACAATATAATTTATGTATATCTCTAAACTTAATATATTATAATAATTTACATCATTCATATATAATTTACATTAATAATTTGCATCATTCATATATTTATTTTATTACATATGTTATTTATATTTCATCATACATATTCAATCATACATAATACATACATATTACATTCAATCATACATTTATACATTCAATCATACATTTATACTAAAGCTTACTAAGATTATTTTTATAATTTTTTTACAATTGTTAATATTACCTTACATTTAACAGTATTGCCAAAATGTGCCAATTAATGTGCGCATCAAATTAGAACAAAAAAACAAAACAAAAAAAAAACAAAAAATTGAAACTGAAACTAAAAGATGGAAACTTGTTCATATTGTGGACCTAGTCATTCACATTAAGAGAGTGAAACTTGTTAGAGACAGTCTCAATGAATTTATAAAGCCGATTATATTCCTCTATGGTGGTTATATTTAACATATTTTGAATAGCCTGAAGATCAGAGGATGCAGAAGTGGATGGATTTAAAATATCTTCTCTGTTTTCTTCATGTGCTGAACAGTGTAGGAGGAGGTGGTATAGACTATTGTTATTTATGTACTGTTTGCAAAACGGGCAGAGATCATTAGCTTTAAGGGAAAAATGTTGACTTCCTTGGTATAGCTGTATACTTTCAGGGTTTCCAACCCTTAGGCGGCTAATGCATCTTAGTTTTCTAAGATGTATTTTGAATGTCAAGTAGGTTTCTGGCTGAAAAGGATTAAAGCTACATAGCACTCTGTAAATGGGATTCCTACTTGAATTTAAAGTTCCATTGATGTCCATTGAGAAATTGTGGTTGAGGATCTTTTCAAGGATATCATCCATATGCTGCAACATTCCATTAGGGTGTAAAGCATTGAACTCCTCAGAGCATCCATATTGTTGAGCTATCGTATGGACTTGTGAGACCCAGTTATACCCTAAATCAGGACTCTCTGCATCAAGCAACCTTAGTTTATTAAAACATTGCTTAGGCAGCCTCTCCTCTGACATCAATGACAACTTAGTCCAGTAGTTCATTATTCTCTTGATTGCCTTTACATTCAGAGAGCTTCTTCCTGTCTCAAGTCGAACTATATAGTTGGGAGTGTTCTTTGGCCAACCGTACAAGTATTTCATGAATTTCATCTGAGCTGCTTCGATGGCGTCGAGATACCTAAGGCTCCATACTTCAGATGCATATAGGAGAGTTGAGGAAACCATTGAGTCAAATAACGCCATCTTTGTATCCCAAGAGTCACTTCTACCTCTTCTCAGAATATCCAGAACTTTAGATGTGGCAACGGAAGATCTTTGTATGAAATGCGCAGAAGCTTTGTGAAATTTTCCTGAAGATGAAAAAGGAACTTCTAAGTAGGTGTAAGTCTTTGTATATTCCAACTTTTCGTTGTGCCAGTAAAGGGGCTTGAGCTTCTTCAACCTTGGTGATTTATGGAATACAAGGACTTTCGACTTACTAACATTCAAGGTGAGGGAATTATTGACACAGTACTGCTGTAGGATCCTTAGGTTTCTTTGTGCGCCATGCCAGTTATTACTGAGTAATATAATGTCATCTGCAAGTAGTAACATTAATATCTCCTGAGCGTTGTCAATGCTAATACCCGAGGCTCCATTTTGTTGGAAGAATTGGACAATATCAAACAAAAATAAGGTAAAGAGTGTTGGACTGAGAGTTTCGCCTTGTAGTAACCCTAAGGTTGTAGCTATTTCTTCACCATTTATTGAAACTTGAGTGGTAGCAATATCATAGAGATTCTTTAATATCCTGATTATTTTCCCTCCAAGTCCAAGAGAATAGAGCTTTTCCCAAAGAAGGCTATGGTTTATGGACTCAAATGCCTTCTTTAGGTCTATGAAAACTCCATAAAGATACTTTCCCTTCGTTTTAAAAGTTATTCCTATCAGTGCGTTAAGAGTGAAAATATGATCAATGCAGCCTCTCTTGCTTCTAAACCCTGCCTGCTCTTCTGGGATAATATTTTCAGATTCGGCCCACGTTGTAATTCTTCGTGCTAGGATATTAGTAAATAACTTCGCCATAGTATTTATCAAAGATATCCCACGATAGTTATCTGTATCTTTCCTGTCCCCTTTTTTAAATAACAGGTTTAATTTAGATTTTGACCAGAAGATTGGGGGCCTTTCGTGTGTCATTATTAAGTTGAATAAATTTAATAGATAATGTTCCCACTCAGGAGTAAGGTTCTTAAATGTTTCATAGATAATGTAATCAGGACCAGGGGATTTGTTATTTTTCGAGAGGTGAATGCACAGTTGTAGTTCTTCTAGAGAAATCTCATCTTCAAGAGATGGATGGGTAACTGAGAAATATTTAACATCTTGCATATATTTATGGCCATATAATTTTGTATAGAATCTGCACCATTCTTCCAGATCTATTTCATTTTTATTGCTTCTATAGGGTTGTAGCGATTTTGTTGTTGCCCAAAACTCTTTGCTATTTTTGACGTCTTGCAGGTTTTTCAATATAAGAAGACGAAATTCTATTTTCTTATGCTGTATTAATTGCCTGTAAGATTTTCTCGCCTCGATGTATTCATTCAGGAGCTCAGGCGAAGAGTGGAATTTAATTATTGCTCTATATTTACATAACAAACTAACAGCCTACAACTCTCTAGTAAATCCTACTGGGACTTATGGATTAGAACTCTGGGGAACATTCAAGCATTCCAACATCCACCGAATCCAAACATATAAATTTAAGGTACTACGTTGCATTGTCAATGCTCCTTATTATGTTTCGAATCAGACCCTCCATAATGACCTAAATATCCCTTTTGTCCAAGCTATAATCCCTAGCCGTTTCTCATCTTTCCATAGTAAATTAATCAATCATATTATCCTATAGCCAAATCCTTATCCAGTGCCAATAATAATAGTAATGGCCTCAACATCTTCTAAGGCTGTGAAGTTTCATGGAGTAGGGTAAACAATAATTAGTATTATTATAGATGGAGAGTGATATCAATTTTCTTTCCTCAAGAAGTCATTGCCCTCGTCTAATTCACCTCCATTCTTCTCGGTCAATGTCGCAGGGTGTCTGGACGGCGAATGACCTCAGGTCATCCTAAGAATCCTTCCGAACAAATAAGGCATTTAGCTGACAAATGGGTGCACCTGAGCCCTGCCTAGACCAATCGTTACATTAAAAAATACAAAATAGGTATGTAAATTGGAGTCTGTTTGCGAAGACCACATCCAGTTACTTGTGATATTTGTAGTGATTATAACAGTGATTAAGCGCACGCACATAACTCATTAGATTTTCTATTGGTTATTCGTATGAGTAATTCTATTGGTTGTTACTGGTAAACTTTCAACTCCCAAGTCAATGCAACTCGCAAAAATTAATAGAATTCTATTAATTTTAGCGAGTTGGATTGACTAGAGTTTTGATATTTTCTTGAGCGAGGGGAAACGCATAACACGTACGCCCATAATGCGAAATAAATATAAAATATAAATGTTATAGAACCACCAGACAAAAAAATTATGAGGGATCCCTAAACGTCACAATTACCATTTATTTTTATAATATTAACCTTTTTATTAATAAATATTGCTTGCTGAAATATATTCTGCTCATTTTCATTTACTATCAAATACAAGTTATCTAATGGTTAGTTGAAAACCATATTTTATAAATATAGTAGTAAAAAAAAATACTTTTAGTAGTGATTGCAGTGATTTTAAATACTTTTCAGTACTATATTAACTTTTTATTACTATATTTATATAATATGGTTTCTAACCTTAGATAACATGTAAAGAAGGAATAGATAACCTGCAAAACACCTGTAAGCTAATCAGTAAGTACCATAATCCCTGTTTAAAATCGCGACAGATACTTCAAAGTAACTGGTTGTGGTCTTTGCAAACAGACCCGTAAATTGTAATACACCTTGCTATTCAGTTCCTTATCTTGTGATTATTATATTTTTTATTTTTATTTTTAGCTTATAATTTTGTTTTATTATTTTTTAACCTTTGCCTATGGTTATTTTGATTGTTTCTATGTGGCATTTTGTGTTGCGGCGCTGATTTTGGAGGCTTAGCACTAAAAGGATTTGTCAGTCAATAAATTCATATAACAACCCCCCAACCCCCACGAATGGAAGGAACCTCGCCAACATAGACAAGTTTCAGTAAGAATTTATTGATCCTCTTGAGGTAATTTAAAGGTTGTATGTTAATCCAGCTTGATGCAGAGGCTCCTAGAAGCAATTGCTTCGTCCCATTCATCCTAGGATGAGAAGCGTTAATGAAACAAGCTGAAATAGCTATAAATCCCAGCTGGCCTACACCTGTACTTAATTAGATAGCCGAGTCTAAGGGATTAGGCTTAAGCCAGTAGGAAACTTTATATTTATCGCTATCAAGGAGTCGGAAAACTTAAATGAATTCTTTAAATATTTAACAATGAATTTCTCCGGGTTTCATTTTCTCCCTTTAAGTGGATCTCAGTTGAGCATTTAAGGGGAATTGTATATTCTTATTATTGCCTGCAATCTTCTTTTCATGGAATTTCAGCTGAATAGCTAATAGTTTTCATACTCAATAATTTACGAGAGCTTAGAAAAGAAGTATCGACGTAACATACCAAACCATTTTGTGAGAGTAAACACATTAGACGTTTGTATATCATATCATAGCCAGCGTATTATATTCAAACAATTGCAATAAAAAACATAAGGAAGGTATTGCGCCACTTGGTAAACTGTAAAGAATGAATAACGTGTAATGAATGAATATGTAACATTGTCTAATTGTGTAATCCGATTTATAACTAATTGATCAACCAGATGTATATAAAGAATACCATTTGTTTATAGATTTATGTATGTAATATTGTAACTGATGTATATATGCAATAACTGTTTGCAGCGAAACGCCTTAGATGCGCATGGATGCTCATAAATAAATATTTAAAAAAAAAAAAAAATCATAGCCAGCGGATGCAGAGGTGAAGGGTCTTCTTGTTCGCCAGTCTTAATTCACTTGTATAAATGTGTTTATTTATATCCATTCTTGTTTTGTAAGTAAATATTATGAGAATTAAATTGTATACAGTGCTGTAGGAAGATGTGGTCCAATTCTTCTTTAATTATCTTTACATTTATTTATATCCATTCTTGTTTTGTAAGTAAATATTATGAGAATTAAATTGTATACAGTGCTGTAGGAAGATGTGGTCCAATTCTTGTTTTGTAAGTAAATATTATGAGAATTAAATTGTATACAGTGCTGTAGGAAGATGTGGTCCAATTCTTCTTTAATTATCTTTACATTTATTTATATCCATTCTTGTTTTGTAAGTAAATATTATGAGAATTAAATTGTATACAGTGCTGTAGGAAGATGTGGTCCAATTCTTCTTTTGTAAGTAAATATTATGAGAATTAAATTGTATACAGTGCTGTAGGAAGATGTGGTCCAATTCTTCTTTAATTATCTTTACATTTATTTTGGTGGCTATTTCTTGGGGTAAGGTGAAATTTTGGTTTTTAACTGCGATATTGTGCATGATTTTGTACTTCTGTAGAAATTATTTTAGCTTTGTGAAGTTATATAAGTATAAACGTAAATTTCAACTTTGTTATCATTATTTAAATAAGATATTTATTTTATAATCTGTATTAGGTGTCATCGCCATAGATTCGAAACCCTTAACCACTTAAGGACCACGCCCGAGATATTTTGGATAAAGATGCCGTTTAGATTTTCCTATGAACAAGTTAACTCGGGCGCTGAAAATTTTACGGATAATACCACAAAAAATATTAAAGGGGATAACACAGCTATTTTTACTGTAGCTTTTATCAGCAATTACAAACACACAAAATTAAAAAAAAAATCAAGGACAAATATGTATGTGTTATGTATATGTATGTATTTTGCAAATAATGAATCTGCAGTCAACAATTCATTTTTGGAAAATATAAATATTTGTCCTTGAAATTACCAGGATTTTGTGCCGATGGGGTGAAACAGACCTCGGATTCGAATTCAGCGACCACCAAGTCCATGGAAGCTCTAGTTATTTCTTCTTAAACAACTGCACACGAAATTTGACATTCAAATCCACTTAAACCTGAAATGCTGGAGTGAAACGGAGTCCGTATTCGGATTCAGCGGGTCAAAATACAAAATCCTTTTTATTTTGTGCGCCTGAGTTATTGACACGACGAGAGTTTTGTATTATTGTATTTTTTTCCTTAATTGAAGCCCGAGTTTACTCGGATAAAATTATGAACTATAATAAATACTTAGTTGTTTTTTTTCTTAAAAGAATTGTAGTTTTTTACATCTATTGAGCTAAATCTGTAGGTGGTAAAAATTATATTAAAAAAAAAATTGTTGGCATAATTTTTAATATACTTTCGATCATTAAACGGTTAAATTAATAGCAAACAAAATCCCAACTAAGCTCCCAGAATATTATTGCAAGAAAGAAGACACAAAATAATGGCGAAATTGGGTAGCATTGCTTAACTAACTAATACTTTTAAATGTCTTTCCATCCTTTTCATGAAATACAAACGCCTGAGCCCCTCGACGCAATATATGAACTCTGTCTACTCTGCATTCTACAAGATTCTTGCATCGATAATTATCATAATAGTACAAGAGCCGGTAACCGCACGTTTACTGAAATGTTTTATGCACCTTGAAATTTTGCTATGATGTACTTCTTGGGTAGATAAGAATGTATATATGTGTTGGCTAGACTTACCGTGGACACCAGGTAGATTTTTATTCTGAAGCCAAATATCTTTAATGTAAAATTAAGACAATTATACAATGAATAAAGAGAAAAAAGGAAGACACTTTTAAGGAGGATAATTAAAGCCCACAACAAGTGTTTGCCCTTTTGTCATTATTTTCAATTATGTTCATTGAAGATGCTGTTTAAATCGCAGCGTGAATAAAGCACTTAAATTTTAACCCCGTTAAAAATGTCTGCCTTATTTATAATTCATTGTAAAATTGCCTTAGTTTGCAATTTGTTTTCATTCATGATAGTTGGCTTCCGAATAAAACACTATTTTTGGACAATATTTTTTTGCGTCTTTCTCCTATGCGTAGGGTTCCACGGCACATATCTTATCTACCCTAGGGAAAGACTACAGCAAAAACACTTCATGAAAAGTGCGTTTTCCAGCTCTCCGACTATAATAATATGAAATTATTATCATGTTAATAATATATTAGAGTTATGTTTGTAAATATTCGTGGTCCAGTGGTGATGTACTAAAGCCACTAGTGGAGATGGTGACCGAACCAGTATAGAAATGCCAAGCCTCAGCTATGCCCAGCATCCAGCCAGACCGTCCACGAATATCATACTGTCGCATTCCATCTGCCTCCACTATTTCAAGGAAATCAACTCAGTAACCCCAGAATCAAACTGGTCATGGTAGTTTAGTGGATATACTCCAAAGGAATATTATATTATACTTTATAATAAATAATTTATATATTATAGTTTGGATTAATTCAATCTGTTGTTTAGGATCAGAAACCCAAATTCCGTTTTTAGCGCGTCCTCCCTCGCTCCACAAGGGGGAAACCCACTTATGAGGTTGACCTGATGACGCGAACCGGGAGTCCCCATGGATCACGATATATATATATATATATATATATATATATATATATATATATATATATATATATGTATAGGGGAAGGTGTTGTACCTCTGACCATATTGTACTTTTGACAACCGAGGCTGTGGCGGCATGTAGCAACATTTTATAAATTTTGGTGTAATTAGTGTTTAGCTCCTTCACTAGAGGGCTTGTGTAACCTACTTTGGATTATTCAAGTCAAAGAGGATTCTTGCAAAAAAACTTATCCATTTCTATCATAAAAATCTAAGTTATATATTGATGACGTTTTGCCTCATCATATTTTTTGTATTATGTCTTTTTAGATGGAAATCATTTGACAAAGTAGCTATTACAATAAGAAATATGGTGTTGCTTCTGAAATTAATTTATCTAAAATGTTTACCATGCTTTTGTATTTGCACTACCAGGGTGTTGTACCTCTGACCACGACTAGTTGTTCCTTTCACCAAGTCAAAGGTACAACACACCTGAGTAATATTTTCATAATTCAACTTTTATGTTCTTCTGCTACAACTTTTAAAAAAATAATTAATATTGGTTGCTTCAATTGTTCAAAGAATTAAAAAAAATATTACTAAAATAAGTTCAAACTGACTTTATTCATCCTCAGTGTAGCAGTTCGAACCTATCGCCTCTTATCGTTACACCTGAAGTTGTAAGGCCTCATCGAAAAGCGCAAGCAAGGAAAATGTCAAATAGGGGCAGGCCTAAAGAGAAACCTTGAATCCTGACAGATATTCCTGAAAAGCTAATTACTGAAGGTGAAAAAAACACAACAAAGCACCACCCTTAACGTAAGACGCCACATACAAACAAACCCCTTCCTAAAAAAGTGGTAAATAAAGAGAAAATTATTCTAATGACAGTTCAGATTCTGATACTGACACCAAAATTTCTTCAGGAGAAAGTGACGTTGATCTGTCTGATAAATGTCGTGAGTTAAGTCGATAACCAGCAACAATTTGAAAAATATGATTTTGGAAAAGGAAAGTATATACTTGTTAAAAATAAAAGTAAAAAGACTATTATATATTTAGTCGCAGAGATCTGTGGTATTAAATGTCCAATGTCTAAGATCCAATATTTGAAAAAACAAACTTTAATTGCCAAGTTTACAGGAGAAGATGAAAATTTGTATGATATTGATGTTGAAGACATTGTGGCTTAACTTCCATACCCTACTATT
This sequence comes from Gonocerus acuteangulatus, assembly GCA_946811695.1. Taxonomy (NCBI): domain Eukaryota; kingdom Metazoa; phylum Arthropoda; class Insecta; order Hemiptera; family Coreidae; genus Gonocerus; species Gonocerus acuteangulatus. Next base: position 112,773,077 of record OX328124.1, on the reverse strand, counting down.
CCTAGTGGATCTGCTTGACAGTTAAAACGTTTATCCATTGGACTGGAGTTTTCAGTATATTAAGCATAACATAATATCAATAATAACTTTTTTATTGTGCTTACATCCTTGTCCTGCATTTATTAAACTTACAATTAGTTACAATATTCCTGAACACAATTTTTTTCTGCACTGCTGTGTTCTTTTTACGTGGTCAGAGGTACATCACCCCATATTCAAAGGTACAACTACGAGTACATGTTTTACGTCTGACTGTACGATTATTTTTTTAAAAATTAATAAAAAATATTAAATGTAAAGGTAGAACCTTGAAAAAATTAAATATGATAAGCAATAGAATTCTAATTACAATGAAATAAAAAAAATAAATTTAGCCTTAATATTCAAGCTAAAAAAAAATTGCAAAGTGGTCAAAGGTACAACACCTTCCCCTATGTATATATATATATATATATATATATATATATATATATATATATATATATATGTCTGTTCGTTCTCTATCTGGCTCAAAAATAGACCGATTTTAATGAAATTTGGCACAAAAATACTTTCTGTGATTTGTGAAAGGAAACGTTAACCAGATTGAACTTCTTATGCAGGTCCAGGTCAACCTTATATGCAGTTTTACGCTATTAGGGAGTGCGCTAAAACGTACGGTTACTTTGCTGAATTTATGATTTTAAATAACCAATTAGTTAGCAATTTTAAACAATACTGACTCCATATTTCATAGCACTCGAAAATCTTGCTTAAAAAACCGTTTTTGATGAATAGAAATCTTTATGTCGCAAAAAGAACATATTATCCATTAAACACAGGATTTCTCAAATATATTCACTTGGTTTTTGGTTGTAGAGAAAAGTCTTTTCAATGAGTCCTTACTTTTATAAGCTACTTTGTAAATCATCTTCTGAATCGTTACCTCTCTCCCCCTTATCAGATAAAGGGCTTTTATAAGGAAACCTTAAGGGCTAAGCATTGTAAAGGAGTCTTAAGGTTAAGGAAGCCCTGAAAAAGGGAATTTGGTAACAAGAATTCGTCCTTTTGGCGAGTTTCCTTCCTTTTTCCCCGTAGGCAGAAACCCGCTTATGACATCGACCTTACAAAGCAATTGGGAGGTGCCAATGAGAAATGTTCACGTTTCAGACCACACAAGGCTCGGAGAGTGGTGTGTATATATAATTGCGCTGTAACTAGAAAATACCCAATAATTTCTTGATAATAAATTGTACATTTATTGCATAAAACCATTAATTAACGTTCCTCTTTTATATCAGTAATACTTAGCAATGATTAATAATTATTAATCATTATTAATTATAATTAATATTAATTAATTCCTTACAAATTAAGTATAAAAGCAAATAAAGCTTATCGGCTCAGAAGGAAATATAATATGCAATTTATTTTTAATTAATAATAATATAAATAAATAAATGTAATTATCTAATAAAACTCTAATTTTTCATACAGCTGGTAAAAATCTGATAATTGGCAATACCAAATTCCTTAATATAGTGGAAAATGGATTTGCCCAACAAAGGTTACTAACATTCTCTACGTTTCTACGCATCTAATTTGCATTTGATCCTTACCTCAGTCATCTTTATTTATTAGCTAATTAAATTTTATCACATGACGTTTTGGCCTAAGGGCCATCCTCATAATTAGAGCCCGGAAGTTAGGCAAAATGCCTTTTTTATCTGAATGGATATATTGAAGAATCATATAGAAATAAATATGTTTTCGTGCATTTAGGAAGTGTAGTGACCATTTTTATTTTGCCTTTTTTGCCTATTTTGGCTCCCGTTTCCTATTTTTGCCTTTTTTGCTTGTTATGCAATTTTTTTCTGCGATTTAAACATTTCAAAAAGCACATATTAAATTTCCGTTCATCGAAGACAAAAAAGGTTGCTCAAATTACAAATTGTTTGTTCCTTATACAAATCCACACCGTTTGACCGACTTTGACCAAACTTGGGACACAAGTAGATCTTAATCCGAGAAGTGTCGTAGGCTAAGTCAAAAACGTCTACCAGCTGACTGTATGTATGATTGTTCCAAATACAAATCCAGAACTTTTGAACAAACGTCGCAAACAGGTTGGTCTTGATACGGTGAATTTCATAGGCTAGGTCAAAAACGTCTACCAGCTGTCTGTCTGTATGTTTGTTCCTTATACAAATCCATACATTTCGACCGATTTTGATCAAACTTGGCACACAAGTAGGTCTTGATTCGGGGAGAGCCATAGGCTATGTTAAAATCGTTTATGACTCACAGTTCGGAGGTCACGAGTTCGAAACAATGAACGGGGTTCCTAATTTATTTTTGATTTTATGGAAGCAGAAAGTAGGTGTAGCATGGCACGCCAGGTAACAGCTAGTTGGTAATAAAGAAATGAATGAGTATTTAAAATACATATTTTCATCATTAATGAGTAAGGTTCCTCTATGCCTTCACTCCTAATAAATGCCTATTTTAATTACAGTACTGCCTATTTTCAATATTTTAAGTGCCTTTTTGCCTGCCTATTTCACTCAAAAATAAATGCCTAACTTCCGGGCTCTACTCATAATACAAGAAAAAACACATTACATGCATTAAATTACATTAAAAATACCCCCATTTTCATAAAATGTAAAATTTCTTTAAATTGTCTTTCAACTGATATTACCTTCATTAATTTGTTCACATATTTATCTCTAATATTAGACCCGACTATCCGATATGAAGGCAACGATGATAAACAAGGCGAAAAAATAAATCTTGAGAAGCAAACGACCTAAGACAAGTATGTGAAGTATTATAAGGCAAAATCCCAGGAGAGTTTTCGACTGAGAGAATACCGAGTAGAGGGATTATGGTTCGGTTCCAGAGGCACCATCCCGAAGTAGACGGCAGCTCGTCTCAAAGAAACAGGAATCAGCGAGGAACAACTAGGAATCATAGCTGAATCTATTCTCGTTGATTCCCTGGCCATTATTCAAAACCACATATATGGCTCAAGTCCTTCAATCTATATATTAGATTTATTTATTCTTTTTATCATAATTTTTTATTTCCCATAATTAGAAGTATTTTAATTTTTCTTTTACATTTTTTTTACAATCAATTTTATCATTATTTTCGTATTTTATTAGTTTGTTTTTAATTTACATATTGATTTTACTTGTTTGAGATATTTTTATAATTATTGCAGTTTGTTGATTAGTAAGTTGTGTACTGAGCAACCCAATATAGTTGGGCAACTAAACTTTTTTTTTTTTTTTTTTTTTTTTTTTTTTTTTTGTTAAATAAAGTTTTTTCTAATAATGGATAATCTTTCCAAATTCTCTACGTTGTTCTGCGTTGGAAGGGTAAATATTAACAATTATTGTGATCGAGTTTACCAACAAACACATGCAGGAGTGGATATCGTTATGTAATATCACAGCAACAGCAATAGTAATCTATTCTTTTTATAATGTTCTTTATTAGCTGTTTAGTTTATTTAGGATTAGAAATTAGATTTAGGTGAAATTTTTAAACTGCTTTACAAAAATGTCTGTTTAAAAGGAAAATATGGTTCATCCTTTTATTTAATTCATTTTTTTACGGTGCATCTTCTGCTATGGACATTAGCCAGTGGCGGCTAAAGGGAGGAGGGGGCATAGCCCCCCAGAATGAAGAGTCACAATGTTTTTCGGTTAAGTTAGAAAAGAAAATTGTTTAGGCAAATTAATAGTAATAAGTTCTAATTAATGTATGTTGTTAGTTTATCAAATATCTCCTTAATGATTTCCAGGTGTCTGGTTATAAAAATTTGATTCTACACCCCAGACACGGCGGTAAGCCCATACTAAATTAGTCCCCCCCCCAGAAATATTTGTCTAGAGCCGCTTATGACATTAGCAGCATTAATTACATTAATTATTATTATTCTCTTGAGTTGCATCTATTGCTGAGATTATTAGCAACATTCTTTGGTTTCGTTTTGTGTGTTAATTTATTTTTTCCTACAATATAAAATCAAGGGCAACTAAAATCGAGGGCAACTAAACAAGCAATCAGCAAAACCAACACAGCACTTGGTATTGTAAGAGGAATCTGTGCCCGTTCTAAGTCTAAAGAGTGGGATACAAAGGAAAGACTATGTCAATCCATGGTTAACAGTGTTTTAATGTATGGTGCAAGTATATGGTCCCTCAGGTATCTGGAGATGGTGGAGAGCTGCCGCCTTGCATTTTACAAGAATATCCTCAACCTGCATCCATCCACACCTCATTATATTCTACGCCTGGAAACAGGGACTACCCATATAGTATACACCATCCTGGAGCAGGGTCTGAAAAATACTGGGTTAGAAAAATACTGGACATGCCTAGCCATAGGTTCCCAAGAATATGTTTCAATGCCCTCAAAAATAATGCAACAAGGTATCCTAATAATACTAAAAATAATTGGATTTTTCAGCTTCAGGAGATACTTAAATCCTTTCAATTAGAGGAACTAATAGCAGTTTTAGAAAACACATCGGAGAGGAGAAAAAATATAAGTATCAGTCTTACCGCTATAAAAGAAAAACTCCACAATAAAGATTTAGATAGGACGACAAACTCCATGTTTTGCCCAAATTACAAAAGGATTTATAACCCAGAACATACACCTTAACAACATCTACAGATGAACCTCACTCATTCACAGCAGAATCTTCTATCTCAAATTCCAACAGCCAGCATAAAATTTATCAGATTCTCATACCATAGAACTTCTCACCAATTAACACCACAAGATCTATGCAATATTTGTAACCTCCAGGCCAATGAAACCCTTCAACATTTCTATTGCTGTTGCCCAATCTATTCACCCTACAGGAGATATTATCTTCCCAACCTTATCAATAAATCAGCAGAAGTGTTTTATCAGATTCTCAATACCACCGATATGTCGACCATCAGGGCTCTTCTCCAGTACACCATCAGGAGTCTTAACCTCAGAAAATTTATGCTAGAAGAGTAAATCCCGCTAGTGTTTGAACAAATAAATATTAATATATATCATAAATTTATATATATATATATATATATATATATATATATATATATATATATATATATGTATATATTTTAAAATTAATTTATATGTTTGTTAAGCTTGTTTTTTCTTTGTTTTTTTTTCTTCCTAAATATTAAATAATGAAACATGTCAATAGTAATGAATTATAAAATGCTGTATATATATACACATTGTATATTTATGTTTAGTACGCACTCTATTTGTATGGGATATATTCCCAAAAACAAATAAATTATTTGATTCGATTTGATTTGATTCTCTTGAGTTGCATCTATTGCTGAGATCATTAGCAACCTTCTTTGGTTTCGTTTTGTGTGTTAATTTATTTTTTCCTACAATATAAAATCCAACGATCGATGGGCGAAATCCCTTTAATATATAGTTTTAGTACTTTATAATCATATTTACAGGAAATAAATTGTGTTGCATCCATTTGTAATTTTAACAGATCAACTATTCATAATCAGCCTCAACCTAAGCATATTTACAGATAAAAACTTACATCTGTGTGACTTGTGTGTCAAATTATGTGTGACTTATTCACACAATAAATAATCACACACAAGCAGAAGGATATACTGTTCAATTATTCAATAAGCTTCGAATAGTTAATTAAATAAATAATTTATTTGTATAAGACTGCCACAGTCAGAGCCAAGTCCAGGTTTATAACAAAAATATGGCCGATGTCAATCAGGTGTTTATAATCGATATATTTCATGGCTTCTGGAATTGGTTTAAGTCATGTAACTAACGATTTTAAACAGCTGATCGACAATAGCCATATTTATTGTAGTACACGCATGTCGCCATATTTGTGAAAGGTCCTCCTTTTGTTAGGGCTCGAATGATGTATAGTAAAGTTGTTCCATAAGAGGTGTCTGTAGTCGTGAAACATATAAAGCACCAAATGAAGACATTTTTAAAATAAATGATTAAGAATGGTGGGTCAACAAAACACGTTAGTTAGAACTATATAATTAATTTTCATCTGTAGTTAACCAAAATTTATTATAATTTTTTATATATGTATAAAAATATAGCGATGGAATAATATTGTGTATATATATTTGAAAGAGGATAAACTTCGGTTGGGGAAGAAGATAAGAGGTGCTGTAGAAGAAAATAATACTGATAAGAAAGATGGATCGCCTAATGGTAAAACAGGAATATCATTTATCAATCCTTTGTCGTCAGGGTAACAACATTTCAGGATGTAGTACCACCATATGTTGTATCATGGTCACTTGGTTACTTTTCCAACGGACGTGTTCTCTACTACATTTAAACTATAATCGAACCAGAATTGAGTAATATTCATGATAATATTTTTTTAAAATAATTTTTGACTTTAGAAGAATATCAACTTACTAACTGACTGCCAGGAATATCAGCTTAATTACTAACTGCCAGGAATATTAACTCACTTACTGATTGCCAGGATTATCACCTTACTGAAAGACGGCCAGAAATATCAACTTGCTAACTGATTGCCGGGGATATGAACTTACTAACTGTCTAAAAGGAACATCAACTTACTAACTAAACGCCAGGAACAAAACTTATTAACTGACATCCAGAAATATTAACTTACATACTGATTGCCAGGAATATCAACTAAATAACTAAATACCCGAAACAAATACTTGCTAACTGACAACCAGAAATATTAACTTACAAACTGACTGCTAGGAATATCAACTAAATGCCTGGAACAAAAACTTACTAACTGACAGACCGAAATACCAACTTACTAACTGACAGACAGAAATATTAACTTAATAACTGACTGCCAAGAGTTACAACTAAGTTACGTTGGCATAGAAACACCTTTGGCATAGCGGATGATATTACAAACAAAGCACATTGAGAGATTGGAGGGATTATATAGGAAAATATTTTAAACAAACGAGGCAATATGCTATTCTGAAAAATATAACTTTATTCAAATAGTGCACACAATATTTCAATATTATGTAAAGATAATATTATACAATTCTACGAAATAAACTGTGTAAAGGAAATTGTAGCACAAGAAAATGACCTTTTTTCAAGCTAACTGCAGAGAGGAAAAAATATTTTAGGCGTGGGAGGGTTTCGGGATTTAGTAGGTAGGATCGATGAAGATTTAAAAACATTTTTTTTTTTTTTTTCGAAAGTTCTATAAAGAAAAAGTTCCAAGATATAATGATTTTGAAGTAAATCATGTACTGAAAGATAAACTGGAGGTCCTCCATATTGGCTTTGGTAGAATAATGAAATGTCAACGTATAAAACCGCCTGCTTGTTTCGCTAGTAAATTTATATGCATAAGTTAAGAAGATTTGCCTGTGTAAGGTAAGTTATTTCCTTATTGGTTTCACATAAATCAGAATGTAATTGGAGCCACTTCCCTCGAGATAACCTATAATAGAGGGAAGACTGGAGGGCTTGTTCCGCATCTAGAGGATATCCATTATCCTCACTCTTCCTCTTCCGGAGGAAATAACCTAGCACCTCTCTTTCCGAATAGGATAGTAACAATTAATAGAATAGTGGCTCCTTGTTTACTGGTGTGCTCCTTTATGGAGGTTCTACACTTCAAAGAAGTATTTAGTTAGGGTCTTTTTGCGAAGACCACATCCAGTTACTTTTGAAGTAGCAGTAGTGATTTATAACAGTTACTCGTACTCGCTGATAAGCTTACTAATCAGCTAATATGTTCTTTGCTGGTTATCTATTACTACTTGACACGTTAACTACGGTTGTAATTCATATTAGATAATGGCAAGCAATATTTATTAATAAAAAGGTTAGTATGATCGAAATCAATTCTCTTAACTACAAAAAAAGTCATTAAGCCTTAAAGTTAACTGTTTTGCAGGTTATGAAGGACAACATAAACAACGATATTTGTAAACACACAAATTTTATTCCTTTTTTCTCACTCTCTTTTTAGATATTTTATATTTATTAAGCATTGTGGGCATACGTGCTATGCGTTTCCGCTCGCTTCGCTCGCTCAAGAAGATATCAAATCTCTAGTCAATCCAACTCGCTAAAATTAATAGAATTCTATTAATTTTTTCGAGTAAGAAACCAATCCCTTTTTCTTTGTCAGGAACATCGCGAAGTAATTGTAAAAGACCCATTTTTTCTCACTAACATAAGCAGAAATTTTTCATAAACATAAGCTAATTGACTGTTGAAGGTTACTTTACTCCCAGCAAGAACCAATACAATTGCTCATCGGAATCCTCCAATAGGAAGGCAAAGGAGTTAAGCGCATGCGCTCAATCGCTGATACAATCACTAGTGCTACTCCAAAAGTAACTGGATGTGGTCTTCGCAAAAAGACCC